>CM043698.1:98650000-100030000 GCA_023935145.1 Bretschneidera sinensis | reverse complement strand
CAATTGTTATCGAGGTTTGGCAATAGCCTACGTCCCTGTGAGTTCCTCTGAACTCTCTGCACTAAATCAATGAGTTCTTATAGATTACAGAATCCCCTTCAAAAAGCCTCTAGTTCTTAAAGAACCAAAGAAGAGAAGAAAGAAAGTAATAAGAACTATTACAAAGCCCTCTACCCACAATCTATACTACTCTCTCTTTACAACCAGCCTCTCTTTTGAGATCTATTCTAATACCTCTCCTGTGTTTTGTGTCTTTGCACTCTCACACTTGCACTTAAATTCTCTTGTATGATGATCACTTGTGTTTTCAACATGTGTTATTGTTTTGACATTGAAGCTAGGTGACCCTTTATATAGTGCACCACTTCTTAACTAATCTTGAAGGTCAATATCCACCCTTAGATCTTGAGGACCTTTCAATTATAGCCCTTTGTTGGAAATCACCTTGACAAAATTCCCAGGTGGTGATCTTCCAAACACCCAAGTCTAGAATGACTTGTAAAGATTTGGAATTGGAAACAGGAACAGAAATCAAAGAAAGAAAGAAGACAAGCAATTTGTTATCGAGGTTCGGCAATAGCCTACGTCCCTGTGAGTTCCTCTGAACTCTCTGCACTAAATCAATGGTTCTTTTACAATCACAATAACCCTCTCCAAGAAGCTCAAGTTCTTGAAGAAACAAAGAAAAGAAGAAAGAAGGTGATGAGAACTATTACAAAAGCTCTCTATCAAATCTATGCTACTCTTTCTTTATAACCAGCCTCACTACAATGAGTCCTTCTTGTGTTTTGTTTCTTTGCACTCCCACACAATTATCTCTTGTATCTCTTGATCACTTGTATGTCATAACTTGTAATCATTTAATTGATTATATGTTGTTATAGAATGAAGCTAGGTGACCCTTTATATAGTGCACCAACTTCTTGACCAATCTTGAGTGTTATTCTCCACCCTTAGATCCTGATGACCAATCAACCATAGCCCTCCATCAATCCTAAGTGATACTGTGCATTTTGGACTTGTACCCACACACTTAACAAAAGGCTGAATCAAGTTAATCATGTGTGCATCAGTGTTCCTAGCGCCTAGGCCTCCAACAGGGCACGCTGTGGCCTTGGGCAAAACACATTTTCACCACTTTCTAGGCGCCGCGGCCTTGGCCTTCCTCCAGCATCCTCACTTGCTAGGCCCCATGACCTGGGAGGAGTAAGGTTGTGGCACACACTGATGCTAGACCCTTCAAAGCTATGAGCACTTCTTTGTCTTGCTGAAAGGAGAGGTGTGCACACACCCAAAGTGAGGCACACACCCAAAGTGAGGCGCACACTTGTGTGCACTCCTTTAACATGCTGAATTTCATTCTTCCATCTCTTGTTTAAACCTTAACCATGTTTAAACCTTATATAAATACCAACAATATCTACCTTTTTCTAAGCATTTAAACCCGAACCATTGTGCAGAGAACTTCAAGATCCAAACTCATCTTGAGTCATCAATCAACCTACTCCAATCCTAAGTAGTACAAGGCAATGATTGAACTTACTTAGAGGTAGAAACTTGGTGCCTAAATTTGCAAAATTTTCCTTTGTGGCTACCTTATCCATATGGATGCATCCTTTCGTAACATTTTCCCAAATGAAATGGTACCAAACATCCATGTGCTTTGTCCTCTCATGGAACACTGGATTCTTACATAAGTGCAATGCACTTTGGTTATCCGAATACACCATAACCTGCTCCTCTAGTACCTTCAACTGTTCCAGCAACCCTTTGCACCACATAGCCTCCTTGATGGCCTCCATAGCTGCTATGTACTTAGCCTCAGTTGTTGAGAGTGCTACCACAAGCTGTAACTGAGTCTTCTAACTTATACAACATCCGTTTAAGTTGAAGAAATAGGAGGTAATCAATCTTCTTTTATCTCGGTCTGCTCCATAGTCTGAATCCGCAAAACCCTCAAGACAGATGAACTTACCCCTCTTCTCATAAATCAGCCCCATATCTGGGTTTCCCTTCAAGTACCTCAGTAACCACTTCAACCCAAGCCAATGCTCCTTTCCGGGATTACTCATAAACCTGCTGAGAACACTCATTGCATGAGCAATATCAAGTCTAATGCTGAACATAACAGAACCAACAGCACTAGAGTAAAAGACTTTTTCCATTTCCTTCTTCTCCACCTCTGATCTCGGACATTGATTACTGGAGAACTTGAAATGACCAGCAAGGGGAACCTTCACTGGTTTGCTATCTTCCATAGAGAACTTGATATCATCTTCTCTATGTAGGAAGTTTGAGAGATCTTCAATCTGTTTCTCTCCCTTTCCCAGATGATGCACATCCCAAGGATCTTCTATGCATGGCCAAGATCCTTCATCTCAAACTCCTCACTGAGTTGAGACTTCAATTCGTTTATCCTCTCCATGCTGATCCCAACCAGCAATATATCATCAACATAGATGAGGATGATCACCACTTTCTCAACCTTCTGCCCCTTGTAGTACAAGCACGAATCATAGTAGCTCCTCAGGAAACCCAAACTGATTACAAAGGAATCAAACCTCTTATTCCATTGCCGAGGTGATTGCTTCAGGCTATAGAGAGATTTCTTAAATTTGCACACCAACTCTCCCTGCCTTCCTTCCTCATAGCCTTTGGGTTGCCTTATGTAGATGGTCTTATCAAGGCCTCCATGTAAGAACACTGTCTTCACATCCATTTGCTCGATTTCCCAATCAAATTGGACCACCATTGCCAATACTATCTGTATCATCTTGTACTTCACAACCGGTGAGAAGATTTCGGTGAAATCTATGCCTTCTTTTTATATGAACCCCTTCGCCACCAGCCTAGCTTTATACCGGACTTCATCTCCTGGAGTCTTCCCTTCTTTGATCTTGTAAATCCATCTACAATCCACAACTCTTTATTTTTCTGGTTTAGGCACCAACTTCCAAGAGTTGTTCTTCATTAAAGAATCCATTTCTTCCTCCATAACTAGCTGCCACTTTGATGAATCCTTACATTCCATGGCTTCCATGTAAGTTTATGGTTCACTCATTCCTCCTTCTGTCCAAGGAGCTACTACATTAGCATCCACAAACCCATATCTCAAAGGTGGTCTCACCACCCTCCTTTCTCAGTCCCTTGTGAGCTGGTAGTCATTCTGACTTGCTGCATCAACCTCTTCCAGTTCAGTCTCCTCTTGAGTGCCCTAAGCATGGCCTTCATTAATGGACTCTACCTGGTCCGAAACCTCTTGCCTTCCTTGCTCTACCTAAACCAAATTCTTCTTGAAGCAATGCTCCACAAATTTCGGACTGGTTTGCTCACTTGCCCCTGCAGGGTTAGTTTTCTCTAAGTAGGGAAATAATAATTCATTAAAAATAACATCCCTACTTATTATGAGTTTCGTGCCTTTCTTTTCTAAGGACCACAACCTATATCCCTTAACCCCATCACCATACCCTAGAAATACACATTTTCTAGACCTTGGGCTAAGTTTATCATCCTTTTTATATGCAAATGTAGCACACCCAAAAGTCTTAAGGTTGCTTAATTCAGGGGGGTTTCCACTCCACATCTCCATGGGAGTCTTGAACTCTAAAGCTTTAGAGGGTGATCTATTAACCAAGTATGCAGCTGTAGACACATCTTCTCCCCAAAAATATTTTGGTAAACCGGACCCAATTAACATGCACCTAACTTTTTCCATAAGGGTTCTATTCATCCTCTCAACAACTCCATTTTGCTGAGGTGTTTTTACAAACATTCTATGCCTTAGAATGCCATTTAATTCACAAAATTTATCAAAATCCTTATAACTACCCTACCCATTTGAGTTTCCAGCAGCTTCTTCCACACCACAAATTTATTCAAAGCATCTGATTTATTTTTAAGCAAATAAACCCAAACTTTTCTTGAATAATCATTAATTAAAGACAGAAAGTAAAAGTTACCTCCCTATGTTAGTGTTCTTGCTGGTCCCCAAAGATTTGAATGTATGCAATCAAGAATCCCCTTAGACTTGTTCACTCTGGTGTTGAATCTGACCTAGTGTTGCTTCCCAAGAATGCAACTCTCACAGAAATCAAGTTTCTCTACTTTGTCACCACCAAGTAGACCATCCTTGCTGA
The DNA here is from genome assembly GCA_023935145.1 of Bretschneidera sinensis. Taxonomy (NCBI): domain Eukaryota; kingdom Viridiplantae; phylum Streptophyta; class Magnoliopsida; order Brassicales; family Akaniaceae; genus Bretschneidera; species Bretschneidera sinensis. Next base: position 100,025,864 of record CM043698.1, on the reverse strand, counting down.
GTACTTGCAGCCCCTTTTCACTCATATGTCCCAAGTGATTGTGCCAAAGTGTTGCCTTGTCCATCTCAGCCATCAAGCTTGCTACTTGATCCTTGATTTCTGTCTCACCGATCATCTCATAGAGTCCATCCTTTATTGCTGCCTTGATCACTACCAAAGATCCCTTGGCCACCCTGATCTTTCCTCCCTCTACTTTGCATGAATAGCCCATGGAATCTAGCTGCCCCAATGAGATCAAATTTCTCTTCAAATCTGGAAGATACCTCACATTCTGCAATAACTTTATGACTCCATCAAACATCCTCAACTAGATGTCTCCAATCCCCCTCACTTGGCAAGAATTGTCATTCCCCAAGAAGACCCTTCCATCATTGATCTCCTTGAAATTCTTGAACCATTCCTTGTGAGGGCACATGTGATAAGTGCACCCGAAATCCAGAATCCAATTTTCACTGCCTTGCCTCCTGCTCACATTTGAGCACACAAAAAGAACATCATCTTGTTGTTCTCCCTTGGCAACCGAAGCCTCTCCATTCTTGGTATGGCTTCCTCTCTCATCCCACAACCTCTTCTAGCAATCTTTCTTGAAATGGCCCTCCTTGTTGCAGTAGAAGCATCTCTTTCCTACAAATCTTGATTTGGAATGAGATCTCCCATACCTCTGCCCTCTACCCCTTGATTTCTCCCGGTAGTTGCCATGAATGCTACTGCCATTCCGAGTTGCTGGCCTTCCTCTTATCAACAACCCTTCCCCACTTGATGCCTCCCTACTCTTGGCTTTGAAATCATGAGCCTTTATAGCATTGACCACAATTTCTTTAGTTAGTGTATCTCTTCCATATTCAATTGCATTAATTAAACTATCAAAACAATCAGGAAGAGAATTTAATAACATAACAGCCAATTGTTCATCCGGGAATTTAATACTACAACTAGCCAAATCTTGAACTAGTTTATTAAAGACAACAAGATTATCTTGCAACTCTTTATTAGGATCCATTTTAAAAGCAAAGATTCTTTTAAGAAGATAAATCTTGTTAGGGAGAGTTTGGGTAAGAAACAACTCATCTAGTTTCTTCCATATGACAATCGGATCTTCCGAGTCTCTGCACTCCTTTATGACACTATCCGACATGTGCAATAAAATGGTGCTGTAAGCCATCTTCTTTATCTCAATCCGCTGGTCCTCCGTGATACTTGCTGTAAAAGCATCATCATCTTCAATCACCAAGTCCACTTTCTATTGCATAAGAACAGCCTTGATCTTCCACTTCCATAGGGAAAAATCTCCCTTTCCATCAAACTTCTCAACAACAAAATTTGAAGCCATCTTTGCAGACAAGATCCCAGATTTATGCAATACCCACAAATGCTTTCTTCTAAACCTCAAGAATAGGATTGAAGATGGATCTTAACACCATTCTTGAATTACCCTCAAGAACACGACCTGATCTTGATCTTTACTCCGTTCTTGAATCACCCAAGAAGTTGATATTTGATTATTGGAGTCATGACTCTGTCACCTTCTTGTTCTTGCTCCGATACCCTCTAACCAAAGCTCTGATACCACTGTTGGAAATCACCTTGACAAGATGCTCAGGTGGTGATCTTCCAAACACCTAAGTCTAGAATGACTTGAAAAGATTTGGAATCGAAAACAGGAACAAAAATCAAAGAAAGAAAGAAGACGAGCAATTTGTTATGGGCCCCGCGGCCTTGGGTCGGGGGCGCCGCGGCCTTGGCCTTCCTCCAGCATCCTTACGTGTTGGGTATCATGGCCTGGGAGGAGCAAGGCTATGGTGTACACTGATGCTGGACCCTTCAAAGCTATGCAAACTTCTTTATCTTGCTGAAAGGAGAGGTGTGCACACACCCAAAGTGAGGCGCACACTTATGTGCACTCCTTTAACATGCTGAAATTCATTCTTCCATCTCTTGTTTAAACCTTAACCATGTTTAAACCTTAGATAAATACCAACACCCTTCATCAATCCTTAGTGATCCTATATGTTTTGATCATGCATCCACGCACCTTTCAAAGAGGCTGAAAAGCTTGTCTCAGTGTGCATGGCGCTGCGGCCAAGAACAGGGCTTTGACAAAAAGAAGACATTTTGGAGCTCTAAGGAATAAAAAGTGAAGATCTGTAAAACCAGCAAGGTGCACTCAAGTGCACCTCCCTTGTGATCAAGCACACAGGCACACGAGCGCAGACTCAGAAGGCTCGAGCGCATACTCATGCGATCGAGCGCACACACTCCTCAGCATTTTGGATTAAGCTTGAAGTTGTAAGCTTTGGAGAGGAATTGACAACTCGTCTCCTCAGTATTCTTCGGGTTTTATTTTTCTATTTTAATTAGTAATGGTTATAAGTTTAGTTTACTAAACATGTGTAACTAACCTCCTAATAGGGCTCAATTGAAGCCCTGATTATGCTTTCCTATATTCATGATCATTGATTACCTTTGCTAATAGCCATGTTATGATGCTTTAATTGATTAATGCCTGTGTTTATTTAAATTCCTCATATGTATGTGTCTGATCAACATATGTATGTAGTATGGATAAGTTAGTTAGATCAATTTGGATGACCGAGTCCTAGGTCTAACAATAGTAACAAAAGACATCTACACCGGATTCTTGGATTAATCAACATGGGAAACCGGGAGCGGACCAAGCTTGTTGATATTTTTCTAAGTCTTAAACATGGTTTAAACAAGGTTAATGTCTAAACCAAGGTTGGAAGAATAAATTTCAGCATGTTAAAGAAGTGCACGCAAGTGTGCGCGGCACCTTGGAGCAAGGCAAAGGTAGGCACACTAGTGTGTGCGTCTAAGCACACAAGCTATAAAATATGTGCATCAGGTCAAGCCGCCGCCCAACTTTTTCTAGGCCGTAGTGCACAGCATGGAGGAATGCTAGAGGAAGGCCAGGCTACGGCGCACCCTACCCCAAGCCGCGGCTCATAGAGTGGCAGCAAGAGTGCCCTGTTTTAGGCCGCACCTTGCCTTATTTCAGGCCTCACCTTGAAGGCACACATAGTCCATTTGATTCAGCCTTTGTTAAGTGCATGGAGACATGTCCAAAACATATAGGATCATTAAGGATTAATCAAGGGCCATGGTTGAGTGGTCATCAAGACCTAAGGGTAGAGACTGACTCTCAAGATTGGACAAGAAGTTGGTGCACTATATAAAGGGTCACCTAGCTTCATTCTCAAAATAACATTGTGACATAATTTATGATCAATTTTAAAGAGTGACAGACATATAAGAGAGAATTGTGTGAGAGTGCAAAGACACAAAACACAAGAGGGACTCATTGTTGTGAGGCTGGTTGTAAAGAGATAGTAGTATAGATTTGATAGAGAGCATTGTAATAGTTCTTATCATCTTCTTTCTTCTCTTCTTGGTTTCTTCAAGAACTTGAAGTTTCTTGAAAAGGGTTACTAGATTGTAAAGAACCATTGATTTAGTGCAAAGAGTTTAGAGGAACTCATGAGGACTTAGGTTATTGCCGAACCTCGATAACAATTGCTTGTCTTCTTTTCTTTCTTGCTTTGGTTGCTGTATCTTTTCTTTACAAGTCATTCTAGACTTGGGTGTTTGGAAGATCACCACCTGGGCATCTTGTCAAGGTGATTTCCAACAAAGCCCTAGGTCCCATGTGGTTGTCAATTTCCATAGCCCTTATGCTCTCTTAAGGAACAACTCAGTATATATCATGCTGAATCCCTTAAAAGAGAAAAGAGTTAGAGTATACACCATGCCTAACTCATTGCTTAAGGAGATCAATAGCCTAAGGAGTGAACCAAGCCCTTATGGTTGGCAACCATTAGGTATTCGTGATAGAGCTATAGCATTGGCACTTTACTTAATAGGAAAGTATGATTAGTGGTGGATATCAAAGCCCTATCTTCTTATCATTATTAATTCACACTCAACATTTATTTCTATCTCTTTTTATTTTGATAAACTAATTCTAAATTGAAATTAACCAATCCCTGTGGAAATGATCTTGTACTTGCACACTATTCTACCATTGATCTTGTGCACTTATAAGTAAAACAAGTACGATTATTTGCTTATTAATTTAGGTAGATAAACGCACAACAAGTTTTTGGCACTATTGTCGGGGATTGTGCTAAATTTCTTTTTGGAATTATTTTCGTTAGTTTTATTTTATTTCTTTACTCTGATCTGTTTATATTTTCTTTATCAAAAACCTAATTTTTTTTCTTTTCATTTTCTGTTTTCTTCTATTTCAGGTCTGCAGCAGTGCTATTTCTGGCCTTGCAATCGAGTGCAGTACCTTGTGCTCTTGAGCGCAAATAGTCCAAAAATTACCCGAGCAGCAGTACTGAAGCTGCTGCACCAAAATCTTCCAGCTAATTCATGCAAGGGCTTCGATCTAGGAAACCTACCATCGTTCCACTCGACATAGAGATTGAGCGGACCATTCGACAGAGGCCTAGAAACAACTTTGAGGAGAACAAAGAAGAATTCGAGGGAGAAGCACCAATGTAACAACTAGAAAACCAACAACCACCTAGCAAAGACCTATGAAGCAATCCTTCATCCCACGGAACCTCAACCAGCCATCATGCATTGCTTATCAACCAGAGGCGAAAGAAAATTATTACATATCTCCGCAGATACTCAGAGCCTTGACTCATTTTAGGGGTACACCTGTTGAGGATCCACACTTGCACCTTTGGGAATTCTTTGACCTCTGCAAGTTCCAGCACATCCAGGGCCTAAATCAAGAGGGAATCAGGTTAATTCTTTTCCCTTTTTCATTAAAAGATAAAGCTAAGTTGTGGTATAATTCATTGCCTGTAGATTCTATCCATACCTGGGAAGAACTATCCAGTAAGTTCCTAAGGAAATGTTTCCCAGCACAAAAGATAAGGCAGATGAGGAAGGAGATTCAATCTTTCCAACAGAGAGATAGAGACCTTTTCTTTGAAGCATGGGGACACTTTAATGAGCTGCTTCTCAAATGTCCACATCACAACCTACCTCAAGATGAGCTGGTACTAGTCTTTTATGAAGGATTAAATGACATGAATAAAGGTATTGCTGATTCAGGTTGTGGAGGTATGCTGATGGATAAGAGTAGTGAAGAAGCCATGGAGCTATTTGAGGCATTGAGTGAGCACACCCAACAATTCTCATCCAGAGGGAGATAAGGAGTAAAGAGCAAGGGCATGTATAAAGTTAACTTAATTGGTGGAATTCCAATTCAGATGGCTGCTATGGAAAGGAAGCTAGATATGCTTGTAAAATCCATGACTGCTCAGAACGCTTCACCAAGTCCACAAGCCACACAACGCCAGGTATGTGCTTTATGCTCTCAATTTGATCACACTTATGAGACTTTCCATTTATATTCATCTACAGAACCCAAGTAAGCGAACTATGTGGGACCAAACAGTGCATATGCAGATACTTAAAATCCTGGATGGCGAAACCAACCCAACCTCTCATGGAGCAACAATCAAAAGGCCTTGAACCTTCAAGGGAAACAAAGGAACTTTCACCAAGCAGCCCAACCAGTTCAAGAGTCAAAGAAGAGTGACCTAAAGAGTATGGTAAGGCAACTGATAACATCACAAGAACAGTTTATTGCAGACGAAAGGCAAATTCAAACTGAGCAAAGACAAACAATTGCAAAGCATGAGCAAACCATCCAAAGATTGGAAGCACAAATAGGCCAAATGGCTAAGGAGTTAAGTGGACAAAGGCAAGGAGAATTTCCAACCCAAACAATGCCTAATCCTGGAAGACATCAGCAACTGAAGGTTGTTACAACTCTCAGAATTGGTAAGATCATAGGAGTTAATGAGCCAGCATAAGCATCTCCAGCTAAGCCATCCACATCCAAGGTAAGTGAAATGGAGAAATGGGATGCACCTCCCTTCCCTCAAAGGTTAGTAAAGCCAAAGAAAGATAAATTGCTTGATATTTTTGAAACTTTGAGAAAAGTAGAAATTAATGTTCCCTTGTTAGATGCAATTAAACAAATTCCAGCTTATGCTAAATTTTTAAAAGATTGTTGCACTAATAAAAGAAAGTTTCAGGAGCATGAAACAATGGCTCTAACTGAAGAGGTAAGTGCAGTATTGTTAAGAAAACTACTACCAAAGCTAAAAGATCCAGGTAGTTTTACCATTCCTTGCAGGATAGGTGACCAGTTTTTTGAGCATGCACTATTGGATTTAGGAACAAGTGTCAATTTGCTGCCATACACGATAGTTGAAAAGCTAAGTTTGGGGGAGCTTCAACCAACCTCCATCACTTTGCAATTGGCAGACAGAAGCATCAAAAGACCAAGAGGTATTCTTGAGAATGTCCTAGTAAAGGTAGATGATTTTATTTTACCAGCTAATTTTATTGTACTAGATATGGAAGAATCCCCTATGCCAATACCTCTGCCCATCATTTTAGGAAGACCCTTTATGAGCACTGCTGATACAATAATTAATGTGAAAAAGGGTATTGTAAGTATGACGGTAAATGGTGAGACAATAGAATTTAAGATATTTGATGCATTGAAATTACCCCAAGATGATCATGATGATGAATGTTTTAATGAATGTATAATGCAAAGTGCTGTCAAGCAAGTTTTTTAGGTCCATCACACTGATCCATTGGAGGCCACCCTCACCCATAGCTTCACAAGTTCGAATGTTAAGCTAGAATCTGAAGATATTACTGATGACATCATTGAAGCTATGCACCTCCTTGAAGCCTCTCCAAAGTATCCAAGTAAGTTTACTCCTCCGTTTGAAACTCTTGCGTATACTAATACTACTTTTCTCTCATCTATTGTCCAGGCACTAAACTTGGAATTGCAGCAGTTGCCAGCAAGAAATCAGACAGTCACGATACATGGACACAAAGTCACACCACACTCTGAAATTACAGTGCAACCAAGAGATGAAGATTTAGCACTCCAGACTGTCCAGTATATAGCAGCAACAAGAACACTTGAGCCAAATGCGGGGGACTTTAGGTACTCCCTTCCAAAAGATTAGCATTGACGCTACTATAGAGAGTGTTTAAGCAGTTCAGACTTTGAAAAACATGTAGCTCAAATGCCTCTATTGATATCAGTGGTACTGAGGCCACTGAGTACGGAGGTTGGGACTTTTATAGAAGTGCTGCCCACAGCTTCAATTCACTATCGCCCACAAGATGTTCGCTAAAAATACTCAGTGAAAATGGTGCACCATCTGGCTGAAGACGTAAAACTTAGCGCTTATGGGAGGCAATCCACAACATATCCTTTTATTTTTATATTTTTCATTAATGTTTATTTTTAATTTCTTTTTGTTTTCTAGTATTACTTTAGTTTTTGTTTTTCAAGGACAATGTGTGCATCAATTCAAGTTTGAGGGTGTGCTACGAGCCACGCCACCCATCTAATTCTCTATCTCCTAGGTCAGATCTTTCCATGTCACTCACACATTGAGGACAATGTGTAACTTAAATTTAGGGGTATGGGAGACACATGCACACACTATGTCCCAGTTTTTTTTTAGAAAAGATAAATACATGTTCATTTTGTGTTAAAAATTTTTGGTTGATTTAAATTATGATAAAACTTCATTAGTAAGCTTAAAATCTAGAACACATAGTCTTGTAATAGGAATTTTAAAAGTTTAGTTACCTACCTTAAGGCAATTAAGAATTCACGAGTTTGATCTAGATCTGACACGAGCACATTAGCACACATTTGTGTGGGGTATGACATGTAATTTTTATATATATGTTTCCATGACCTAACTGTAATTGGATAACTTGTTAGAAGAACACTTTGGCATGAGAAAAATAAAGAAAAAAATGTCCATCATGCAAAAAGAAAAAGCTTCTAATGATCATTAAAAACTTTCCACTAAGTAACTGGACCTCTTGCCTCAGTAAGCAGTGAGTGTTCACGTCAAAAGGTGGGAATTAAGCATTTAACGATCATAAAAATTTCCACTGAGTAACTGGGCCTCTTGCCTCAGTAAGCAATGAGTGTTCACATCAAAAGGTGAGAATTTTACTTAGTAAGCTTTAAGATCTGTTGGTTCCGTAGCCTTTTTTACTCGAGTTAGTAAGTCCTTAGGGGTGTCTTTACACCTAATGCCCTAAAACCATCTGGTTTGGGAGTCATTGGCTAAACACTCGTTACAAGGGTCAACTAGAAAGCTTAATGGAACTCAACATGGCAAAAATCTCATGATGAAAGAAAAAGAAAAAGAAGTAAACACCATGCCATTATTGTTCTATCTGATAAGGAATTCGATGAAGATTTAGACACTGAAACACTATACATTAAAATTATTTGGAAGCTCCATCTTCTATGTGCTAATTCACCACACACAAATCAAACTTGCGATGCCTTAAGCCAACCTTAGGTAAGTAATATGAACTTTTAAAATCCTTATTCATTGCAAAAATGTGTTTTTATTATAAGCTCACTTATGAACGGTCATCATGGTTTTATGTGCAACCCAAATTTTTGGATATCATGAAGAATAAATTTATTTTTATTTTGTATAATCTTTCATTTTGTATTGCTAAAGGACTAGAAATATGTAAGTTTGGGGGTGTGATAGGTGCTTAAATAGTCATATTGAAGTCCCTTAATTTATGCTTGTTAAGGTCTTTGTTTACCTATTTTAGTAGATTCTACTTCATTTTCATGTTTTATGTGTTTTTCATAGGGCTTTAACAAAAAGAAGACATTTTGGAGCTCTAAGGAATAAAAAATGAAGATCTGCAAAACCAGCAAGGTGCACTTGAGCACATCTCCCTTGTGATCGAGGGCACAGGCACACGAGCGCACACTCAGAAGGCTCGAGCGCATGAGCGCACACATGCGCTTGAGCGCAAACTCATGCGATCAAGCGCGCACACTCCAGAGGCGGTAGAGCCAGAATTGGAAAGAAATCTTCAGACCTTAAATAGGAAATTAGGGTTTCGAGGCACCCTTAGAGCCCTATATATAGCCTTGTAAAACACAGAAAACACACTTTTGGATTAAGCTTGAAGTTGTAAGCTTTGGAGAGGAATTGACGACTCGTCTCCTTAGCATTCTTCGGGTTTTATTTTTCTGTTTTAGTTAGTTATGGTTATTATGTTTAGTTTACTAAACATGTGTAACTAACCACCTAATAAGGCTCGATTGAAGGCCTTATTATGCTTTCCTATATAAATGATCATTGATTACCTTTGCTAATAGCCATGTTATGATGCTTTAATTGATTAATGGCTATGTTTATTTAAATTCCTCATATATGTGTGTCTGATCAACGTATGCATGTGGTATGGATAAGTTAGTTAAATCAATTTGGATCACCGAGTCCTGCGTCTAACAATAATAACAAAAGACATCCATGCCAGATTCTTGGATTAATCAACATGGGAAACCGGGAACGGACCAAGCCCTAGGTCCTATGTGGTTGTCGATTTCCATAGCCCTTATGCTCTCTTAAGGAACAACTCAGTATACATCATGCTGAATCCCTTAAAAGAGAAAAAAGTTAGAATATACACCATGCCTAACTCGTTGTTTAGGAAGATCAATAGCCTAAGGAGTGGACTAAGCCCTTATGGTTGGCAACCATTAGGTATTCATGATAGAGCTATAGCATTAACACTTTACTTAATAGGAAAGTATGATTAGTGGTGGATATCAAAGCCCTATGTTCTTATCATTATTAATTCACACTCAACATTTATTTCTATCTCTTTTTATTTTTAGAAATTGATTCTAAATTGAAATTAACCAATCCCCGTGGAAATGATCTCACACTTGCACATTATGCTACCATTGACCTTGTGCAGTTGCAAGTAAAACAAGTATGATTATTTGCTTATTAATTTAGGTAGATAAACACACAACACAACGTACACCTCCTCTAAGCTTCTTCCATGCTGGGCACCGCGGCCTGGGAAGGCTGGGCCATGGCCTGACTTAATGCTGCACTTCTTTGTCTTGCTGTGCGCTAAGGCGCACACTTTGTGTGCTGAGGAGCCAAGGTTTAATGAAGAACCCTGTCAAACCATGTTTAAACCTTAGACAAACACCAACAATCTCTATCTTTCTCTAAGCGATTAAACCCGAACCCATTGTGTAGAGAACTCAAGATCCAAACTCATCTTGAGTCATCATATCAATCGACTCCAATCTTAAATAGTCCAATGCAATTATTGAACTTACTTAAAGGTAGAACCTTGGTGCCTAAATCTGCAGGATTTTCCTCCGTGGCTACCTTGTCCACATGAATGCATCCTTCCGTAACATTTTCCCGAATGAAATGATACCGAACATCCATGTGCTTTGTCCTCTCATGGAACACTAGATTCTTACACAAGTACAATGCACTTTGGCTATCCGAATACACCACCACCTGCTCTTTCAGGACCTTCAACTCTTCCAACAACCCTTTGCACCACAAAGCCTCCTTAATGGCTTTTGTTGCCGCTATGTACTTAGCCTCGATTTTTTAGAGTGCTACCACAGGCTACAACTGAGCCTTCCAACTTACCTAGCATCCGTTTAAGCTAAATAAATAAGAGGTAATCGATCTTCTTTTATCCCGGTCTGCTCCATAGTCCGAATCTGTATAACTCTCAAAACAGATGGACTTACCCCTCTTGTCATACACCAGCCCCACATTTGGGCTTCCCTTCAAGTACCTCAATAACCACTTCATCCCAAGCCAATACTCCTTTATAGGATAACTCATAAACCTGCTGAGAACACTTATTGCATGAGCAATATCAGGTCTTGTGCTTACCATGGTGAACATAACTGAACTAACCGCACTAGAGTAAGGGACCTTTTCCATTTCCTTCTTCTTCGCCTCTGATCTCGGATATTGATCGTTGGAGAACTTGAAATGACCAGCAAGAGGATCCTTCACAAGTTTGCTATTGTTAGGAAACCACCTCTCAAGAATGTCCAGGTGGTGATCTTTCAAACACCCAAGTCTAGAATAACTTGTACAAACAAATACAGCAACCAAAGCAAGAAAGAAAGAACACTTGGAGGGAATGACAAGTTGTACCCTTTATACTCTGACCAGGAAGAGAACAAGGAGCACCTGTTATTCTCCTGTAGAGTTAGCAAGGAAGTCTGGGTATCCATCAACAAATGGCTGGGGTGCAGGAGACAAATGACATCTATTGAGAGTGCCATTAGATGGACTCTCAAAGCAAAAGGTACTGGCCCCCTGCAGTGGCCAGGAAGTCTGCCCTTGCAAGCACAGTCTACAATATTTGACTGGCCAGAAATGCCAAGCTTTTTGACAAAGTCCCTGTCCTGCCTGCCAACTTAGTGAAGAAGATCCAGATTGGTATTTATAGATCTGTCTATGCTGCCTTCCCTGAGTATAGGCTGCTGCTGTAGGATTCAATTCGGCCTAGTTTCTTCTCTGTGTTGTGTGGTTGTGTGCTTTCATTGTATTGTCTCCCCTTGAACTTTCCAGGGTATACCCTGGTTTGTTTTGTATTGCTTCAGCTGTACTTTGCTGCCTTGCTTGCTTGATTATTCCCTGGGTATGCCCAGATCCCTTGTAAGCTATTGTGGTTTGTTGTTTTTGTAATTGCTGCCTATCAAGGTCCAGTAGGTTCCCTTAATGTTCACATATTCCTTATTCAGTTATAGACTTTAGTTAAGCCCATGTTTATTTTGTATATGCCTTATTTGTAAATCTCCTGGGTATGCCCAGTGAATATTTTGTACATTTTGATAACTTAATACAAGTTTATTTACAGATAAATAAAAAAAAAGAACACTGCAATTGTTCTCGAGGTTCGGCAATAGCCTACATCCCCGTGAGTTCCTCTAAATTCTCTGCACTAAATCAATGAGTTCTTACAAGTTACAGCAACTCCACTCCAAGAAACCCAAGTTCTTGAAGAACCAAGAAGAGAAGAAAGAAAGTGATAGAACTATTACAAAAGCACTATATCCAAAATCTATACTACTTCTCTCTTTACAACCAGCCTTTCTTTTGAGATCTATTCTAGTGCCTCTCTTGTGTTTTGTATCTTTGCACTCTCACACTTGCACTTTAACTTTCTTGTATGATGATCACTTGTATGTCACAATGTGTTGAGATTGAAGCTAGGTGACCTTTTATAAAGTGCACCAACTTCTTGACCATTCTTGAAGGTCAATATCCACCCTTAGATCTTGAGGACTAATCATCTATAGCCCTTCATCAATCCTTAGTGATCCTGTGCATTTTGAATATGCATCCATGCACTTAACAAAGGCTGAACCAATGTGCATCAGTGTGCCTTCAGGCTGCGGCCTGAAACAGGGGGTGCTATTTTGAGCGAAAATATACCTAAATTAATAAGCAAATAATCGTATTAGTTTTACTTGCAAGTGGGTCAACGATGTAGTATAGTGTGCGAAAGCATGATCATCTCCACGGGGATTGGTAAAGTTCAGTTTTAGAATTAGTTTCTTTAAAGTAAAAAGAAATAAATAACTGTTGTGCGTGATTTAATAATAATAAAGACACAGGGCTTTGATATCCACCACTAGTTATACTCTCCCAATTGTATAATGTATTAGTGCACTAACCTTATCATGTATACCTAATGGTCGCCAACCTAAAGGCATGGTATCTACTCCTTAAGCTATTGATTTCCCTAAGCAACGAGTTAGGCATGGTATCTACTCTAACTATTTTCTTCTTTAAGGGATTCAGCATGGTATCTGCTTGAGTTGTTTTTTAAGAAAGCATCAGTACTATGGAAATCGAAAACCACATGAGACCTAGGGCATGGTATCTACTCCTGGTTTCCCATGTTGATTAATCCAAGAATCTGGTGTGGATATTCTTTATTACTAATGTTAGAGCCAGGACTCGGTCATCCAAATTGATCTAACTAAGCAATCAATACCACATGCATACGTTGGCCATACACATACATATGAGGAATTTAAATAAGCACATGCATTAATCAAGTTAAGCAACATAATAAAGGCTATTGGCAAAGATTTTTCAATGAATAAATATATGAGAAAGCATAACTAGGGCTTCAATCGAGCCCTATAAGAAAGTTAGTTACACATGCTGTCTAAAATAAACATCATATATAAACTAAACATAAAGAGAAGAATAAACCCGAGAGAAGAGGCGTCAATTCTCTCCCAAAGCTTACAACTCCAAGTAAAAGATAAGAGAAGTGTTTTCTAAGTTCTCCCTAAGAGGTCATGATTTGTGTGTGCTTTACAGGTGTATTTATAGCGCTTGAGTAGTCCTAGAAGGCTCATGAGTTCCCAGACTTTCCTAAAACATAAAACTCCTTTATTTCCAAAATAGGGTTCTGCAGTTTACTGTTCACGCCCATATATATGTGCTCGATCGCATGTGTCTTGCGCTCGATCCTTCATGTGTGCGAATGATTGCATGTGCGCTCGATCGCATGCAGTAGTGCGATCGATCGCACTTTGACCAGAAGCTGCTCCAAGATTTCCAGACTTCTTCCTTTAAGTGCCAAAACTGCTTCTTTTTTCTCCAAGACCTATAAACACATGTGAAACACACAAATGAAGTAAAATGAATTAAATTAACATAACTAAGGACCTAACAAGTGTAAATAAGGGGGCTTAAATATGATTATTTAAGCACCTATCACACCCCCAAACTTACATATTTCTAGTCTCTTAGCAATACAAAACAAAAAACAAAAATGAAAAAAAGTAAAGCCACATAGATAAAACCAATAATCATAATGTCCACAAAAATTTTAGGTTGTCACACAAAATAATGATGCGTATTCATAAGCAAGCTTAACACATATAAACATATTTTTGCAATGAATAAGAGTTTTGAACGCAAATCACTTTCATGAGGCAGTTTAAGACATCACAAGTTCTACTTTGGTGTGTGGTGAAGTAGCACATAAAAGATTAGGTTTCCAAATAATTCTAATGTGTAGTGTTTCGATGACTCAAAATTCACCAAATTTCCTATTAGAATCAACAAAGATGGCATAAGTTTTCTTATTTTCTTTTATTTGTGAGATTTTTGCCAAGTTAGTTCCCTTAAGCTTTCTATTTGACTGATGTAACGAGTGTTTAGCCAATGACTCCCAAACCAGATGGTTTTAAGGCATTAGGTGTAAAGACACCCCTAAAGACTTGCTAACTCGAGTCAAAAAGGCTACGAAACTAATAGGTCTCAATGCTACCAATCATAATTTCCACTTTTTGACGTGACACTCACTACTTACTAAGGCAAGAGGGCCAGTTACTCAGTGGAAAGTTCATTTTAATGATCTTTTGAGTTAACAAATTTTTCACCTTTTGACGTGACACTCACTGCTTACTGAGGCGAGAGGGCCAGTTACTCAATGGAAAGTTTGTTTTATTGATCATTAGGAGCATTTTTTTTCTTTTTGAGTACTAACAATTTGTTTTTATCTTCTTATTCCAAGATGTTAGTCTAATAGACCATTTGGTTCACAGTCGAGCAAAAGAAACATACAAATCAAAATTACATGTCATACCCCACACAATTATGTGCTAATGTGCTTGTGATCGTTTAAGTCAAACTCGTGAATCTTTAAATGCCTAAAAAGAGGTGATCTATGCTCATCTCCTGGTTCTTCTTGTATCAATATAGTTTAATTTTCAAAGATGATTGATATGTACGGGCAATTCTCGTAATTTAGTGAAACTCTTTCTAGTGCGGGCAGTAGCTGTTGCTCTTTTAAGCCCTCCATCTTGTCCTTTCGGAAGCATTCCTTCACTCCAGTATGCCTCAAGTCTTTGTGCTTCAAGTAATGATAACTTTTCCTCCTCTTTTGAGCTTAAAGTACCTGAAAATGCACCGAAATAGATCAATGATCCAAGAATGATACTTTAGAGTTGTTAACGTATAAAAGTGTAATTAAAACCTAGATCAACCCTAAAGTGATAACAGTTAAGTACTGTTAAGATGCATTTTACGACTCTCATCACAACCCCCAACTAGCTTATTGCTAGTCCCTAGCAATTGAAGCGAAAATAAGAGATGAATTCTATAGTAGGAGTTAAAAACAAAGTAAAGTAATGCTAGCGTTGAACCAAGAGTAATTCACTTTTTGTCTCAAAAATTGCACATAACATACGACACATAGAATCATTAAATTTCACCTAAGTCCAAAAGTAATCCAAACATCAATCTTAAAATCGTTATTGACTCTTAACATCCATCTTACCACAAACCATTAATTCAAACACCCAGATGATTTTATGCATAACATTCATGAATACAAGTCTTGGCCTCTAAAAACATAATAAATTGCGTGACATCAATCACAAAAACAAGCTCCATAAGCTCACTTTTCAAATCACTATCCACTATTGTAGAAAAATCACACTACATTGGATCAATAGGTCTTTAATAAGCTTGTAACATTCGGCTAAGGTAAAGGCTAAGAAAGAATGGGAAGAATTCACAAGTAAAAGAACTTAATCTCGTAGTTTTGAACACAGCTCTTTAAGCACTGGATAACCTTACTTCAACACCCAACTCTTTCAACCATTTTTCGAGCATTTCTTTCAACAAATCACCATTTTTTTTCTTTTCTTTCTTTCTTCTTTCTTTACCATAATTCATTTTTTTTTATTTTGGCACATAACCATTCACCTTTTTTTTCATTTTTTTTTCTTTTCTTTTCCACAACCCCCAACTTATCTCCTTTAATGTACTTGGGTTGCGGTAGTGATATTTTTTTCATATTTCCACCCTTACTCCTTTTAAGTGCTTCTCACAACATGTGTATAACTAAGTTCTTTTAAAAGAAAGGTAAGAATAAAAATATTTTTAGGCTCATAAAGGTAAGTAAATGGTTTATCGAAAGAAAAAAGGTTCAATTTTTATTTTCAAGAAAAAGGCTTAAATAGGTGACTAGTGATAAATATAGCAATGGTAGGTTTGAAAGGCTCAAACGGTTCAAAAATGGCCTATATCATATCCTAAGTAGTGTGCATTCTAGGAATTCGCCTTAAGTGATTATCAAGTAAGTTCTAGAGCTTGTTGAGACCGTAAAAATATTCACAAAATAATCACACATAAAATTTCTCTAGATGTTATAGACTAATCATACAATCTTACCACAAACTAGAGTCTCTAACCAAATGAAGATTGATGCTTAAATTAATTTCAAACTGAAGCAAGATTTAACTTCTTCTAAATGCTATATGTTATCTCAATTAAGTTTATATCATTGACATGTAAATTAACTCTAAGGCAAACACCAAACATGCTAAAAACAAACAAAAATGACACCAAGCAGTTCAATGATATGCAATAAGAAATGTATTTCTTCCACCCCCAACTTAAGATAAACATTGTCCTCAATGAAAAAAAATGAAAGTTAAGGAAACTACCTTTTTAACCAACAGTGCGTGGAGTTGAAAGTTGTGCACGATCATTTGAACTGATTCGTTTATTTGTCCCTGAAAAATAAATACTAAAGTAAAACTGGAAAACGGTAAAAGAATAATAATAAACAAGAAAAAGAAATATGAAAAACAGTAAAAGTAAAAGGATACGTTGTGGGCTGCCTCCCATGAGCGCTAAGTTTTACGTCTTCAGCCAGACGCTCTTATTCCCTCCTTGAAAAACATAGCTTGAATGCATCCGCCACTGCTTCATTGCCAAATTCGGTGCTTCTATGCTTGAGAGGGGCCTCAAGGATGTCATCAGTAACATCCACAAATGCTAGCTCCATATATGCTTTGGTGAAGCCATGGGTGAAGGTGGACTCTAATGGATAAAGGTGCTGGACCTTTTCCATGAACGAGTCCATCATGTATGCTTGTGCTTGATGGCTTTCAGCCACATCCTCTGATTTTTTCATTATTGGGATGTGTACTGATTTACCACCAAGTGTCTCAATGGCATTCACCTTCTTCAAATTCTTTTGTGCTAGGTGTTGACCATGGGATGTGGACTGAGCTTGAGCAGGGAACTTACCTTGCTCAGTCACACTCAAGTAGCTCATTAATTTGGACATTTGGCTCTTAATTTCTTTATGCTCTTCCATCACCTGTGTAAATAATGCCTCAAACCTTTGGTTTGTCTTACCTTGTGCCTCTATAAAGGCCTGTAAGGTATCTTCTAACGAGTTCTTAGAGGATGAGGGTGCATGATAAGGTGCAGGGGATGATCTAGGGGGCTGTGGATGCTGGTTTTCAGATTTCCAGCTGAAGTTGGGGTTTTTTCGCCACCTCGGGTTATAAGTGTTAGAGAAAGGTGCAAGAGGCTTCTTGTACATGCCTAAGGCATTACATTGTTCCTCATACAGCCCTCTCATATCGGCAATTGTGGAGCATTCTTGGAGAAGATGATCTACCCCGCCACACATAAAACACGGCACTAAAGACTTGGCATGATTAATCACGTGTGTTGGCTTTAAGCTCTTAGTCTTTAACTCATTTATCTCCCTAGTGAGCATCTCGACCTTGGCTCTAAGGTTATCCTCTTCCCTAAGATGGTAAATTCCACCAACATTTGGGTGCCCTATAGGTCGTGACCTATTTGTGCTTTCAGTAGCACTAGGTCCAGTCCAAGTGTGAGCTTTTTCAGCAAGCTCATTGAGGTACTCTATGGCCTCATCAGGATCTTTCTGTAAAAACCCACTATTACACATCATCTCTACGAATTGGCGCTCTCTATAGGTAAGTCCCTCATAGAAATAGCTCACTAAGCGCCAACTCTCATACCCATGGTGAGGGCACATACTCAATAACTCCTTAAATCTCTCCCAAGACTGATATAAAGTCTCACTATCCTTTTGTGCAAAGGTGGAGATTTGCCTTTTCAAAGTGTTGGTCTTATGTTGGGGAAAGTATTTGTTAAAGAAAGCCTGAGTCATCTCAGTCTATAACCCAATAGATCGTGGTCTAAGTAAGTATAGCCAACTCTTGGCTCTATCCTTTAAAGCGAAAGGAAAGAGCTTAAGTTTCATAATGTCATGAGTTTCATTTTGACTATGAAAAGTCGCAACTACTTCCTCAAACTCTCTAATGTGCACATATGGGTTTTCGTTATCCAAGCCATGGAATATAGGGAGTAATTAAATCATCCCTGGTTTAAGATCTTGATGGCGAGTATTCGCTGGAAACATAATGCATGATGGTATGGCTGTGCGTGTAGGGTGGAGGTAATCCTGAAGTGTCCTAGCAACATTCTCATTATGGTTATCGGCCATGTTAACAAAATCCTCTAGATTCTCACTTGGGTTTTCTCTATGGGTTGATCTAGGCGAGGTTTCACTATCAGACTCGGAAGGAGAGGGTAATTCTAGCTCAGGTCCTCTAATGAATCTACCTCGCAGATCTCTTGTCTAAGCATGCACCAAATGAATCAGAGAGGAAATAAAATTGATAAAACAAGAATTTTATTTATTTATTTATTTATTATTTTTTTTTTTACCGTCACACTCAAAGTTGACAAGCTTCCTTGTACTTAAGCGCGTTTCCTCGGCAACAGCGCCAAAATTTGATTACGCCCAAAACGTAACGCGGTTATTGTAGTTTAGTTTTGGGGTGTCGATTCCACAGGGAAACAAGTTAAGTACAACAGAAGGTGTAAACCTCAACACAAACGATAAAAGATTAAAAGAATCTGAGTTGTTTGAGAAAAAGGGTAATTGTGTAAATAAGTTTAAAATAAAATAAAAACGACAACGTTCCAGAAATCCTCCCTAGGTTCGTTGCTCTAATCTTAACTTGATTCAGTTGTTTTTATCTCGATTGCAAGTTTCACATCCCAAACAGGCAATCAAAAAATATTCAATTAAAGCGCATTTATAAATCCTAATGTAATTGTTATAAAATCTTCTTTACTTTCAAGCACACATGACCTAACTTATAAATTATCAAGAGACGACTATATATCTAAACGACGATACCGCAGCAATGGACAAATCTATAAAAGAGATCTACCGGACTCAATCACACCCAAACAGGTACACATAAGAAAAGCCTGACTGAATTTATATGGAAAAGAAGCATGCAACCACCGGAGTTATAATAAATCTACTAATTAAATTAAAGAATAAAACATAACAATATTTAATGAAAATAATTCCAACTAAAACCGAATCAAATACAGGAAAAATAAGAACAACTACACCAAAGGATTCATCCTTTCGCCTTGCTTGGAGACTAGCCGGCCATGGGGCTCATGCGTCCTCTAGTTGCCTTCGGCCTCTCGAAGATCATCTCTCCCGACCTTCAAACTTTAAACTTCAGGTTCCTCCTAAAGGCCCTCTGGATTCAACCCCGATTGGTTTCCAAAGCTAAAGTGGAGTGGGTCTTATATAGGCAAATACCAAGAGTGCAATGTGTTTCCCATCCGATGTGGGATGTGGGATATAGAAATGTGTTTATCAACCGATGTAGGATGTGGGATTTAAGCCCAAAATCACGCCAAAATCCCGCACAGCCCGCACAGCATGATCTTTGTCTACTGAAACTGCCATAACTTTCTCTAGAAAAATCCTTTTGACGAACCGTAAAATTTTCTAGAAAATAGACTTCTGGATCTTTCTAAGCATATATGGCTCATCTCCTGGTTCTTCTTGTATCAATACAGTTTAATTTTCAAAGATGATTGATCTGTACGGGCAATTCTCGCAATTTAGTGAAACTCTTTCTAGTGCGGGCAGCAGCTGTTGCTCTTTTAAGCCCTCCATCTTGTCCTTTCGGAAGCATTCCTTCACTCCAGTATACCTCAAGTCTTTGTGCTTCAAGCAATGATAACTTTTCCTCCTCTTTTGAGCTTAAAGTACCTGAAAATGCACCAAAATAGATCAATGATCCAAGAATGATACTTTAGAGTTGTTAACGTATAAAAGTGCAATTAAAACCTAGATCAACCCTAAAGTGATAACAGTTAAGTACTGTTAAGATGCATTTTACGACTCTCATCAGTTTCCTCCGGAGGGGACTCGTTAGTGCAATGAAGAGCAGCGACTATATTGGAACTAGTCACCTCGACAGGTGTGCCCTGGACTAAAGAAGTCAGTACTCCCGGTCTGCTGCAGTCAATGGATAGGCTCCCATAGAATTAGACTACGAGCTGGGAATAAGCAGTCGAACACACCGGCTTGAAAAGCCTCTTCAACCCTCGATGTTTAAATGCTTGGATGGCCCATTGAGTGGCGTCCATATGCTTGAATACGACATCGATGGCGAAGGTGGTCTCGAATAAGAGCTCTCGTTGCTCGATGCTGGGCCAGGAGGACGAGGCACGGCTGTTGGATGCACCGGAGGTAGAAATTGATGGCTTGGACATGCTGCTGTTTGCTTCTTCCTAATTCGTGATCGATCTCAAATAGATGAGCTCGATCACACACAGTTAGGCATTTCCTTGAATAGGTGGTGTGCAACAGAAGACCAAGATATGGTCTTGAAGATTGGAATTCGTTCCTAACCTCCTGTAAGCAAAACAATGCTCTAATCATGCACAAGATACATATATAGAATGAATTTTGTAAATGAAACATTAAAATTCGTGTGTGTGTGCAGAAGGAATACCTTGTGGATGGGGGGAATATGTAATGGGGGAGGGGGTATGTGGCGTTGCGGTGATGGTTGGTGATGGTGGTGATGGTGGATGACGGTGGTGATGGGGAGTGGTGCTGGTGGTGATGGTGGAGAGCGTGGGAGTTGAGGAGAGAATGTGGGTTTTGCGCGTTTGTAACCAGAGAGTGCGAGGGAGTGAGTGAACATTGAGAGAGTGAGTGAGTGTGAATGAAAGTGTTTAGACTTATAGCTGAACTGTCTGCCACGAGTGCGCTCGATCACACATGGGGTGCGCTCGAGCACACTGAATGGCGCGCTCGATCGCACTCTTGCACTCAATCGCTTTGAATGGTGCGACCGATTGCAAGCAGTGTGCATGGGCAAAAATAAAAACTTACCTTTAGCTAAAAAAAAATGACAAGTTTGGAACGATACAACCTTACCATGTGTTAGTGGCTTCAGTACCACTAACCTCAGTAGAGACGCTTGAGCTACATGATTGGCAAATGTGAAATGTCTCAAGTGCTCTCTTGATACAGTGCTATTCCCATTGAAAGGGGCACTTAGAGCCCACATCAGGTGGTTCAAGTGCCCTTGATAGTTGATTCATCGTCACTTTTGATTCCTGGTCAATAAAGTAAGGAAAAGTAGTATTAGTATTTGCAGGAGGGTCAATTTGAAGAACATACTTACTTGACGGTTGTGGTGTGTTCTTGAAGAGATGTGCAGCTGTATTGACGTCTTTAATCACATTATCCTCCTCGGGCCTAATATCCACTCTTGTGTCCTCATGGTTGGGGATGGTCTCCAATGTAGTGGTGCGATGGACCTGAGAAGCTTTCTCAATAATACTTTGCATGAAGCTCACATTAGAATATTCATTATCATTATTGGTTGATTTTAATGTATTGAATATTTTAAATTCTATCTCCTCATCATTTACCCTCATTATGACAATGCCCCTTTTTACACTAATATTAGTGTCAGTAGTTATCATAAAGGGGCGTCCTAGGATGATGGGGAGAGGCAATGGCAAAGTACATTCTTCCATATCTAATACTATAAAATCAGTAGGTATAATGAATTTTCCTACTCTTACCAATACGTCCTCAAGGATACCTCTCAGTCGTTTGATGCTTCTGTCAGCTAGTTGCAAAGTGACGGAGGTTGGTTGAAGCTCCCCCAAACCTAGTGTCTCATATACACTGTATGGCAGCAGGTTGACACTCGCTCCTAGATCCAATAGTGCATGCTCCAACAACTGGTCACCTAGCCTGCAAGGAATAGTAAAACTAACCGGATCTTTCAGTTTAGGTGGTAATTTTCTTAAAAGCACAGCACTTACCTCTTCGGTTAAGACAACCATCTCATGTTCCTGAAACTTTCTTTTATGAGTGCAACAATCTTTTAGGAACTTAGCATAGGCAGGTATTTGGTGAATTGCATCTAGTAATGGAATATTAATTTCAACTTTCTGCAAGGTTTCAAAAATATCAAGTAGTTTATTGTATTTCTTTTGTTTTAACAACCTTTGCGGGAAGGGTGGTGCACTCACCTTCTCCGTCTCACTTACCCTTGATGCCGATGGTGTCTCTTTGGATGTTGCTGCAGACTCATCGGACCCTATCACTTTACCATTTCTCAAGGTTATGACAACCTTTAGTTGTTGATGCCCCCCAGGGTTGGGTAGTGTTTGAGCTGGGAGTTCTCCCTGCTTTCTGCTACTGAGCTCTTTAACTAGTTATCCCATTTGTGCCTCTAGTCTTTGAATTGCTTGCTCATGTGTAGCAGTGGTTTGTCTTTGCTAAGTCATGAATTGTTCTTGTGACGTCATAAATTGCTGCTGCTGAGTGGCCAATTGTCTCACTAGACTTTCAAGGTCGTTCTTCTTTCGTTCGAAAATAGTTTGGGTTGTTGGTTGGAAGTTTCTGTGCTGCCCTTGACTATTTTGATTGTTGCTCCACGAGAAATTTGGGTGGTTTTGCCATCCAGGGTTGTAAGTGTTGGCATATAGGTTGTTCTTCGGTGGATAGTTGTTAGGCCCCATGTAATTGGCTTGTTCCCGATCTGCAGATGAGTACAACGGACAAGTGTCAGTATTCTGATCGTATTGGGAACATATTGCACATACCTGGAGTGGGGTAGATGGTAGGCTGGATGAGGCATTTTGGACAGTCATGGCTTTTACCAATAAGTCTAGTTTCCTTTCCATCGTTGCCATTTGAGGGGAAGATCCTCCGTTTACATTTACCTCATACATACCCTTACCCTTGGTCACATGTCTACCTCGAGAGGAGAACTGTTGAGTGTGTTTGCTGAGGGTTTCGAAGAGCTCCATCGCTTCTTCGCTGCTTTTCTTCATCAACACTCCTCCATAACCTGAATCAACAATACTTTTGTTAGTGTCATTCAAACCTTCATAAGAGGCTTGTACCAGTTCATCTTGAGGCAAGTTATGGTGTGGGCATTTGAGTAGCAATTTGTTGAAGTGTCCCCATGCTTCGAAGAAGAGGTCTCCATCTTTTTGTTGGAAGGACTGGATCTCCTTCCTCATTTGCCTCGTCTTTTGGGATGGGAAAAACTTCCTCAGGAACTTGCTTGCCAACTCCTCCCAAGTGTGGATGGAAACTGCAAGCAAAGAATTACACCATAGTTTAGCAGTATCTTTCAAGGAAAAAGGGAACAGAATTAACCTTGCCTTGTATGTGCTCGAACTTGCAAAGATCAAAAAATTCTCGGAGGTGCAAGTGTGGATCTTCATTAGGAGTACCTCTAAAGTGAGTCAAAGCATTCAAGATTTGAGGAGATATGTAATAGTTTCCTGCCGCTTCAGGTTGATATGCAATGCATGATGGTTGATCAATGTTTCGTGGGATAAAGGAGTGCTTCATCGGTACTCATGTAGGTGGTTACTAGTTTTCGAGTTGTTCCGCCATTGGTGTTTCATTCTCGAATCCTTCTTCATTCTCCTCGAAGTTGTCCTGAAGCCTTTGTCGGATGGTCCGCTCAAGTTCGAGATCGAGGGGAAAGACTATCGGATGTCGGGATCGAAGTCCATGCATAAATCAGGTCAAACCAGCTTCAGTGCAGCAACTTAACTCTGCTGCTCGGGTAACTCTCTGTCCTATTTGCCCTCGATCGTACAGAAGGCAGCGATCGATCGCAAGTATCACAAGAAGTGTGATTTAGGGTTTTGATGTACCTGACATAAAAAAAAAATCGATTAGGGTTTGATGAAAAGTAAAAATAAAGACGATAAATAGAAAATAAAATAATAACGATGATTAAACTAAACGAAAGTAATCCTAAAACGAAATTTAGTGCAATCCCCGGTAACGGCGCCAAAAACTTGTTGAGCGAAAATATACCTAAATTGATAAGCAAATAATCGTACTAGTTTTACTTGCAAGTGCACAAGGTCAACAATGTAGTATAGTGTGCGAAAACAAGATCATCTCCATAGGGATTGGTAAAGTTTGGTTTTAGAATTAGTTTCTTTAAAGTAAAAAGAAATAAATAACTGTTGTGTGTGATTTGATAATAATAAAGACATAGGGCTTTGATATCCACCACTAGTTATACTTGATGAGTCTTAAATATTGCATATTTAAGACCCTTAACTTATATTTGTTATGCTCTTAGTTAGTAGTATTTCACTTTATTTTATGTCTTTTTTGTGTTTTGTGTATTTTTATAGGTTTGTGGAGAAAATGAAGCATTTCAGGAGATGTGAAGCTTCAGGAGCAATAGCGATCGATCGCACTACGCTGCGATCGAGCGCATAGTCAATAATCCCACAGCGAAATCCTTGCATTGCAATGTTCTTGCTATCATGCGCACAAGACATGCGATTGAGCGCACATGCGATCGATCACACCATACTACGATCGAGCGCACTCGAGCAGTATCCCACATCGAATTTGTAACCCTTTGTACTCCGGGACTCCCCCTATATAAACACCATCTGGCCTCATCATTTCATGTGCAATTCTTTATGCCATTGGGTACAATTCCTGGGCCACTTTGGTGTTAACCAGTGGACGTTTGCTAGCATTCTGGTGGATCCCGAAGGCTTTGCTACCACGAGGGGAAGCGCCGCCCATCAGCGAGTGGAATTTCTCCCATGTAAAGTTATTTATTTCTTTTTATTTTGTTGTTTTAGTTTAATGTTTAGCACTTTTATTATGAATTGTAGTTTCATAATTATGAGTGGCTAGAATCTTCAGCTAAGGTTAAAGATGAAGCCCTGCCATTGTTTGGCATAGTAGTTCAGATTTGCTTGTACAAATCTGACATTTTTTAGTATAAATATTCTGTCAATTATTTGAGTTAATCTTGTGATTGACTGAGTTTAAATTGTTCTGTTGGATATTCCTTGTGTTTCATCTGATGGATACATCGAATTGTTTTCGATTAAATTGGATTTCCTTTGTGATTTGTTAAGAGCGGATACATTGGATGCTTTTGGTTTAATTGAAATATTCTTTGTTTTTTGCCTTAAGTTGGATTCATAGAATTTTTTTGATAGGCTATCTTTAGAACATTGAGATTTATGCTTAACTTTGGTGGGGTGGATTCAGAAACCTTAGTCTTTTTATTAGTTTTTAAAATCAATTTAGTTTAGCTTTTATTTATTTTGCAACATATAATTACAAATTTGGAACTAGGTTAAAATAGACTTAGTTTAGATAAAAATATATTTTCACAACGCAATTCCCTGCGGATTTGACCTCGCACTTGCACACACTAAATTGCAAACGACTCGTGCGCTTGCGAGTAATTTAAAACTCACAACAAGTTTTTGGCGCCGTTGCCGGGGAATTGTTTTGTTTGTGAAATTTTTGTCTGAATTAATTTTATTTTTCTACTAGTTAGTTAGCATTATTTGTTTGATTTTTCTGTTTGGCAATTTTATTTTATTTTATTTGTTTCTATTTGTTTATTAAAAAAATAATAAATAAATTTGTTGGTAGGTTATTTTAGTGTTTTTTGTGCGGTTTATGCTTGGTCGGAGATCCTTGAATTTAGATTTGACACATTTAGATCCTGACTTAGAAAGAACTCTTAGGAGGCAGAAGAGAGCACCAGTTGAAATGGGAGAAAATTTTAGAAATGCAAATCATCCTGAACATGTAGAGCAACCTAGAGCTTGGAACATGGATTCCACTACATTCCTTAGGGATTTGTTCGCACCCGTTGCGACCAATTCATCTTCTTGCATAGTGTTGTCACCTACCAATGCCACCCATTTCGACTTGAAACCCCATGTCATCCAACTCTTACCCTCATTCTATGGCTTGGATCTTGAAAATCCTTATAGTCATATGAAGAAGTTCAAAGACATTTGTGCCACATTTAAACTCCAGAACTTCTCTGAGGAGTCAATCCATCTTCGACTCTTCCCTTTTTCTCTTCACGATAGAGCTAAGGCGTGGTTGGATTCCAACATGCCCGGGTCTATTACATCTTAGGAAAACCTGCTTATCAAATTTTATCATAAGTTTTTCCCAATGTCTAGAGTGAATGAATGCCGAAAGGAGATTAGCTCTTTCACTCAGGATGAGGATGAAAAATTTTCTGAGGGTTGGGAGCGCTTCAAAGAGCTACTGATCAGATGCCCTCCACATGGATATGAGAAGTGGAGACTTGTTCAGTTCTTCTACCAAGGGTTGACTCAACCCAACTGTAGCATGATTGAGTCTATGAATGGGGGGCATTCTTGAGTCTGACAGGAGATGAAGCATATATGGCGTTGGACAAGTTGTCCGACAACTCGCAACAGTGGGATTTTTCAAGCTGTCGAGATAAGTCCATTCGTGCTCCTAAGAGGTGAGGCATCTATGAGGTCAGGGAGGACGCTGAATTAAGGATAAAGTTAGATGCCCTCACTAAGAAGATTGACGCTCTCACTGTGAGCCAATCCATCAATGCTGCCAACACATTCAATGTTGAAAGCTGTTCCATCTGTGCTAGTCCCATGCATCTAGCACAGAACTGCTTGTCAATGCCGGCTTGTGCCGAGTATCCTATGGAACAAGTAAATGCTTTCAATGACTATCAAAGGCAGTCAAATGGATCGTACTCCGAGACGTACAATCCAGGGTGGCGGAACCACCGAAATTTTTCATGGAGGTAGAACCAACCAATGAATCAGGGAGGAGCCCCTCATAATGCTCAAAATCAATATCCTCCCGGATTTGCCCAACAAATTCCTAGTCATGGTCGTTCTGCCCATCCAGCACGATTACCTACTTACTAAGCTCCCACTCAAACACCAGTACTAGTTTCACAGCCACCAGAGGACACCATTAAGGAATACATGAAAATGAATAGCCAATCTATGAGCGACGTAAGGAGTGCAACAATGGTAAACACCCAAGCAATTGCCAAGCTGGAGAGTCAAATAGGGAAAATTGCAAGTCACTTGGGTGAGAGAGAGAAGGGAAAGTTCCCCAGTCAGCCCGTGCCCAACTCGAAAGGACAATTTATGGTTGGGAGCTCATCAACTCCTATGCACGGGGAGGAACAAGTACAGTCAATTGTCACACTGAGGTCTGGGAGACAAGTGGACAATCGAGTGGAAGAGAGCCCTGCTATGCAGCAAGGGCAAGGGAATGGCAATAAGGAGAAGAGAGATGTTGAGCCATCTACAACCACACCTACTGAGAAAGACCCTCCTAGGTTGTTTGTACCTAGAGCGCCTTACCCCGACAGACTACAGGCGCCTAAGAAATGAGGCAAGTATGAGGAAATTCTGGAGGTATTCAAACAGGTCCAAATCAATATCCCATTTTTGGATGCCATCCATCAAGTGCCATCATATGCCAAGTTTTTAAAGGACTTGGTCACTATCAAGAGGAGGACGAATATCCCAAAGAAGGCATTTTTGACCGAGCAAGTTAGCTTAATCCTTCAATGCAAGCTACCCATCGGGGTGTCCTACCATCTCTTGCACGATAGGAGTCAGCCATATTGAGAGGGCTCTTTTGGATCTAGGGGCGAGTGTGAATCTTTTACCCTACTCAGTCTATTTGCAGTTGGGGTTAGGAGAATTGAAGCACACATCCACGACTCTTCAATTAGCTAATAGGTCAGTGAAAAGACCATGGGGAATTGTTGAGGACGTCTTGATAAAAGTGGATAAATTCTATTTCCCAGTGGATTTTATTGTGCTTGACACAGAGCCGGTCTAGAATGTAGGGATTCAAATACCGGTAATTCTAGGGCGACCATTCTTAGCCACGGCTAACGCCCTAATCAATTGTAGGACAGGGGTGATGAAGATCTCCTTCAGAAATATGACAGTGGAGTTAAACATCTTTGATTTCACTAGGCAACCACTGAAGTATGATGAAGTGAGAAATGTATGCTTGATAGAGGAGATTCTTGAGGAGACTGTGGACGAATCAAGCATTGAGGATCCCCTGGAGGCATTTTTTGCTCACTTTGGAGAGGACTTGGGCTTAGATAAGCTACTCGAGGAAGTGAATGCCATTTTGGAGTCTGATCCTCAGAAGAGCAGTGAGACGGAGGAGACTATGGATGAATCACGTATTGAGGACCCCCTGGAGGCATGCTTTGCTCAATTTGAAGAGGATTTGGGCTTAGATAAGTTGTTTGAGCAAAGCAAATGCTACTTTGGAGTCTGCTCCCCAAAAGATCAGTGAGACGGAGTAAACCACAACACCTGAACCCCCCAAGAAGAAACTTAAGCCTTTACCGGACAATCTTAAGTATAAGTTCCTAGGTCCAGTAGATTTTTTCCTGTGACTACAGCTTCAAATTTGGTTGATGCTCAAGAGGATAAATTATTGGATGTTTTAAGAGGGCACAATGAAGCTATCGGCTGGACTATTGAGGATATCAAGGGGATAAGCCCCTCGGTGGTGATGCACAAGTTACATTTTGAGGAGAATGCCAAGCCATTAAAGGAGCCACAAAGAGGGCTCAACCAAGCTGTACAAGCGGTTCTGATCCTTTATCCAATCTTTGATAGCAAGTGGGTGAGCCCGATTCATGACGTGCCAAAACAGGCTAGATTGACGGTAGTAATAAATAAAGACGACGAGTTGGTTTTAATTCGAGTGCAGTCAAGATGGAGAATGTGTCTAGACTACCGTAAGTTGAATGCTACCACACTGAAGGATCATTTTTAACTTCCATTTATTGATTAGATGGTGGAGCTTTTATTTGGGCACGATTACTAATGTTGGGTCTGGCTGAAGACGTTAAACTTAGAGCTCATGGGAGGCACCCCACAGCTTATCCTTTATGTTTATTTATTATTTTACGTATTTATGATTAATGTTTGTTTCTAGTATTTTTTGTTTTCTAGTCTTTTATTTTTCAGGGACAATGTGTATTTCAGTTCAAGTTTGGGGGTATGCTATGAGCCATACCAGTCCAGATAGTTCTCCATATCTCAGGTCAGCTCTTTCCATATTAGCCACACATTTGGGTCAATGTGTAATTTAAGTTTAGGGGTATAGGAGACACATCACACACTTTGTCCTAATTTGTTGTCTTTTCGTCGTAAAGATAAATGCATGTTCATGTTCGTCTAAAAATTTTGGTTGATATGAAAAATTGTGATGTGATTTCATTGGTGAGTTTAAAACTTTGAACACATGATCCAATGATAGAGTTTAAACTTTAGTTACTTACTTTAGGCATTTTCAAGAATTCACATGTTTGATCTAATCTAACACGAGCACATTAGCACATATTTGTGTGAGGTATGACATGTGAGTTAAATGTATACGTTTCCTTGTCTTAACTGAAACCAGATGACTTGTTGGATAAACACTTGGGCATATATAAAAAAAAACTACTAATATTTATAATGATCATCATCAATAAACTTTCCACTGAGTAACTGGACCTCTTACCTCAGTAAGCAATGAGTGTTCACGTTAAAAGGTGGGAATTTTATTCATAATGATCATTGCGAAATTTTTCACTGAGTAACTGGACCTCTTGCCTCAGTAAGCGGTGAGTGTTCACGTCAAAAGGTGGAAATTTTGCTTGGTAATATTAAGACCAGTTTAATTTCGTAGCCTTTTTTAGACGAGTTAGTAAGTCCTTAGGGGTGTCTTTACACCTAATGCCCTAAAACCATCTGGTTTGGGAGTCATTGAATCAACACTCATTACATGGGTCAATTAGAAAGCTTAAGGGAACTAAACATAGCAGAGCCTTATAAAAAAAAGAGAAAAAAAAAGAGGAAAAAATAAAATAAAACTATGCCATCGTTGTTCAGTCTAATGAGAAATTCAGTAAATCTTGAGATGTGGAAACCTTGTACATTGAAGTTATTTGGAAACCTCATCTGTATATACTAATTCACTTTACACTGATTCAAGCTTGTGATGTCTTACTATGCCTCTTGTAAGTAATTAGGTTTTAAATTCTTATTCATTGTGAAGATGGGTTCGACTTATTTAAGCTTGCTCATGAATGAATCTCATGATTTTCTATGCTCCTTAAATTTTTGGATACCATGAATACTGAACTTATCTTTATAATCATTGTTGTTCATTTAGTTTTTTTATTTCTTTTTGCTAAAGGACTAGCAAAATATAAGTTTGGGGGTATTTGATGAGTCTTAAATATTGCATATTTAAGACCCTTAACTTATATTTGTTATGCTCTTAGTTTGTAGTATTTCACTTTATTTTATGTCTTTTTTGTGTTTTGTATATTTTTATAGGTTTGTGGAGAAAATGAAACATTTCAGGAGATGTGAAGCTTCAGGAGCAATAGCGATCGATCGCACTACGCTGCGATCAAGCGCATGGTCAACAATCCCACATCGAAATCTTTGCATTGCAGTGTTCTTGCGATCAAGCACGCCAGACTTGCGATCGTGTGCACAAGATATGCGATCGAGCGCACTCGAGTAGTATCCCACATCGAATTTGTAACCCTTTGTACTCCGGAACTCCCCCTATATAAACACCATCTGGCCTCATCATTCGGTGTGCAATTCTTTGTGCCATTGGGTACAATTCCTAGGCCACTTTGGTGTTAACCGGTGGACATCTGCTAGCATTCTGGTGGATCCCGAAGGCTTTGCTCCCACGAGGGGAAGCGTCGCTCATCAGTGAGTGGAATCTCCCATGTAAAGTTATTTATTTCTTTTTATTTAGTTGTTTTAGTTTAATGTTTAGCACTTTTATTATGAATTGTAGTTTCATAATTATGAGTGGCTAGAATCTTCAGCTAAGGTTGAAGATGAACCTCTGCCGTTGTTTGGCATAGTAGTTCAGATTTGCTTGTACAAATCTGACATTTTTTAGTATAAATGTTCTGTCAATTATTTGAGTTAATCTTGTGATTGACTGAGTTTAAATTGTTCTGTTGGATATTCCTTGTGTTTCATATGATGGATACATCGAATTGTTTTTGATTAAATTGGATTTCCTTTATGATTTGTTAAGAGCGGATACATTGGATGCTTTTGGTTTAGTTGGGATATTCTTTGTTTTTTGTCTTAAGTTGGATTCATGAAATTTTTTTGATAGGCTATCTTTAGAACATTGACATATATGCTTAACTTTGGCGGGGTGGATTCAGAAACCTTAGTCTTTTTATTAGTTTTTAAAATCAATTTAGTTTAGCTTTTATTTATTTTGCAACATATAATTACAAATTTGGAACTAGGTTAAAATAGACTTAGTTTAGATAAAAATATTTTCACAACGCAATTCCCTGCGGATTCGACCTTGCACTTGCACACACTATACTACAAACGACTCGTGCGCTTGTGAGTAATTTAAAACTCACAACAATACTTTCCCAATTATATAATGTATCAGTCCACTAGCCTTATCATGTATACCTAATGGTCGGCAACCTAAGGGCATGGTATCTACTCCTTAAGCTATTGATTTCCCTAAGCAACGAGTTAGGCATGGTATCTACTCTAACCCTTTTCTTCCTTAAGGGATTCAACATGGTATCTGCTTGAGTTGTTCCTTAAGAAAGCATAAGTACTATGGAAATCGACAACCACATGAGACCTAGAGCATGGTATCTACTCCTGGTTTCCCATGTTGATTAATCCAAGAATCTAGTGTGGATATCCTTTGTTACTAATGTTAGACCCAGGACTCTGTCATCCAAATTGATCTAACTAACCAATCCATACCACATGCATACGTTGGCCATACACATACATATGAGGAATTTAAATAAGTACAGGCATTAATTAAGTTAAGTAACATAATAAAGACTATTGACAAAGATTTATCAATGAATAAATATATGAGAAAGCATAACTAGGGCTTCGATCGAGCCCTATAAGAAAGTTAGTTACACATGCTGTCTAAAATAAACATCATATATAAACTAAACATAAAGAGAAGAATAAACCTGAGAGAAGAGGCGTCAATTCTCTCCCAAAGCTTACAACTCCAAGTAAAAGATAAGAGAAGTGTTTTCTAAGTTCTCCCTAAGAGGTCATGATTTGTGTGTGCTTTACAGGTGTATTTATTGCCCTTGAGTAGTCCAAAAAGGCTTATGAGTTCCCAAACTTTCCTAAAACACAAAACTCCTTTATTTCCAAAATAAGGTTCTGCAGTTTACTGTTCACGCCCGTATATGTGAGCTCGATCGCATGCGTCTTACGCTCGATCGTAGTGCTGCGCTCGATCCTTCATGTGTGCGAACGATCGAATGTGCACTCGATCGCATGCAGTAGTGCGATCGATCGCACTTTAACCAGAAGCTGCTCCAAGATTTCCAAGCTTCTTCCTTTAAGTGCCAAAACTGCTTCTTTTTTCTCTAAGACCTATAAACACATGTGAAACACACAAATAAAGTAAAATGAACTAAATTAACATAACTAAGGACCTAACAAGTGTAAATAAGGGGGCTTAAATATGAATATTTAAGCACCTATCATGCTACGGCCTGGAACAAGGCTGAACAACTTCCTCTTTTCACCTTTCTGGGCACCGCGGCCTGGGGGAGGCTGAGCCACAGTGCACACTGGTTCCAGGAGCTCCTCCATGCTGGAAGCTATGCCCTGGAAAGAGTTGGGACTCAGCCTGACCTGGTGCACACTCCTTTAACACGCTGAACTTCATTCTCCCATTTAAACCTTAGATAAACTCCAACAATCTCTACCTTTGTCTAAGCGATTAAACCCGAACCCATTGTTCAGAGAACTCAGGATCCAAACTCATCTTGAGTCACCATTCAACCGACTATAATCCTAAGTAGTCCAAGGCAATGATTGAACTTACTTAGAGGTAGAACCTTGGTGCCTAAATCTGCAGGATTCTCCTCCGTGGATACCTTGTCCACATGAATACATCCTTCGGTAACATTTTCCCAAATGAAATGGTACCGAACATCCATATGCTTTGTCCTCTCATGGAACACTGGATTCTTACACAAGTGCAATGCACTTTGACTATCCGAATACACCACCACCTGTTCTTTCAGGACCTTCAACTCTTCCAACAACCCTTTGCACCACATAGTCTCCTTAATGGCTTCCGTTGCTGCTATGTACTCATCCTCGGTTGTTAAGAGTGCTACCATAGGCTGCAACTAAGCCTTCCAACTTATACAACATCCATTTAAGTTGAAGAAGTATGAGGTAATCAATCTTCTTTTATCCCGGTCTACTCCATAGTCTGAATCCGAATAACCCTTAAGACAGATGGACTTACTCCTCTTCTCATATATCACCCCTACTTCTTGGCTTCCCTTCAAGTACCTCAGTAACCACTTCATCCCAAGCCAATGCTCCTTTTCGAGATTACTCATAAACCTGCTGAGAATACTTATTGCATGAGCAATATCAAGTCTAGTACTTACCGTGGTGAACATAACTAAACCAACCGCACTAGAGTAAGGGACCTTTTCCATTTCTTTCTTCTCCGCCTCCGATCTCGGACATTGATCGCTAGAGAACTTGAAATGACCAGCAAGGGGAACCTTCACTGGTTTGCTATCTTCCATAGAGAACTTAGATATCAACTTCTCTATGTAGGAAGTTTGAGAGATCTTCAATCTGTTTCTCTCCCTTTCCCGGATTATATTCATCCCAAGGATCTTCTGTGCATGGCCAAGATCCTTCATCTCAAACTCTTCACTGAGGTGATATTTCAATTCTTTTATCCTCTCCATGCTGCTCCCAACTAGCAACATATCATCAACATAGTTGAGGATGATCACCATTTCCTCCACCTTGTGCCCCTTATAGTACAACCACGAATCATAGTAACTCCTCATGAAACTCAAGCTTGTTACAAAGGAATCAAACATCTTATTCCATTGCTGAGGTGATTGCTTCAGGCCATAGAGAGATTTCTTCAATTTGCACACCAACTCTCCCTGCCTTCCTTCCTCATAGCCTTCGGGTTGCCTCATATAGATGGTCTCATCAAGCCCTCCATGTAAGAACGCTGTCTTCACATCCATTTTCTCGATTTCCCAATTGAATTGGACCACCATTGCTAATACTATCCATATTGTCTTGTACTTCTTAACCGATGAGAATATTTCGGTGAAATCTATGCCTTCTCTTTGTGTGAACCCCTTCGCCACCAACCTAGCTTTATACCGAACTTCATCCCCTTGAGTGTTCCCTTCTTTGATCTTATAGATCCATCTACAATCCATAACTCTTTTTTTTTGGTTTGGGCACCAATTCCCAAAAGTTGTTCTTCCTCAAAGAATCCTTAGCTGCCACTTTGACGAATCCTTACATTCCATGGCTTCTATGTAAGTTTCTGGTTCAACCATTCCTCCTTCTATCCAAGGAGTAGCTACATTAGCATCTGCAAACCCATATCTCAAATGTGGTCTAACCACCCTCCTTTCCCGGTCCCTTGTGAGCTGGTAATCATTCTGACTTGCTGCATCATCCCCTTCTAGTTCAGCCTTCTCTTGAGTATCCTGAGCATGGCCTTCATTAATGGGCTCTACCTGGTCTGAACCCTCTTGCCTTCTTTGCTCTACCTAAACTGAATTCTCCTTGATGCGATGCTCCACAAATTTCGGACTAGTTTGCTCACTAGCCCCTGTAGGGTTAGTTTTCTCCAAATAGGGAAATAACAATTCATTAAAAATAACCTCCCTACT
The DNA here is from genome assembly GCA_023935145.1 of Bretschneidera sinensis. Taxonomy (NCBI): domain Eukaryota; kingdom Viridiplantae; phylum Streptophyta; class Magnoliopsida; order Brassicales; family Akaniaceae; genus Bretschneidera; species Bretschneidera sinensis. Next base: position 99,991,228 of record CM043698.1, on the reverse strand, counting down.
TATTATGAGTTTCATTCCTTTTGGTTCTAAGGACCACAACCTATACCCCTTAACCCCATCACCATACCCTAGAAATACACATTTTCTAGACCTTGGTTTAAGTTTATCATCCTTTTGAAATGCAAATGCAGCACACCCAAAAGTCCTAAGGTTGCTCAACTCAAGGAGTTTTCTGCTCCACATTTCCATGGGAGTCTTGAGCTCTAAAGCTCTAGAGGGTGATCTATTTACCAAATATGCAGCAGTAGACACAGCTTCCCCCCAAAAATATTTTGGTAATCCAGATTCTATTAACATGCACCTAACCTTTTCTATAAGGGTTCTATTCATCCTTTCAGTAACTCTATTTTGCTGAAGTATTTTTACAACCGTTCTATGTCTTAGAATGCCATTTAATTCACAGAATTTATCAAAATCCTTATTACAAAATTCTAAGCCATTATCGATTTGTAAAGCTTTAAATACTCTACCCATTTGAGTCTGCAGCAACTTTTTCTACACAATAAATTTATTCAAAGCATCTGATTTATTTTTAAGCAAATAAACCCAAACCTTTCTTGAATAATCATCAATTAAAGACAGAAAGTAAAAGTTACCTCCCTGTGTTGGTGTTCTTGCTGGTCCCCAAAGGTCCGAATGAATGTAGTCAAGAATCCCCTTAGACTTGTGCACTCCTGTGTTGAAGCTGACCCGGTGTTGCTTCCTAAAAATGCAACACTCATAGAAATCAAGTTTCTCTACTTTGTCTCCTCCAAGTAGACCATCCTTGCTAAGAACTTGCAGGTCTTTTTCACTCATATGTCCCGAGTGAGTGTGCCAAAGGGCTTCCTTATCCATCTCAGCCATCAAGCTTGCTGCTTGATCCTTGATTTCTGTCTCTCTGATCATCTCATAAATTCCATCCTTTCTTACTGCTTTGGTCACTACCAAAGATCCTTTTGTCACCTTGATCTTTCCTCCCTGTGCTTTGTATGAATACCCCATGGAATCCAACTGCCCCAATGAGATCAAATTTCTCTTCAAATCTAGAAGATACTTCACATTCCATAGCAGCCTTGTGACTCCAACAAACATCCTCAACTGGATGTCTCCTATCCCCCTCACTTGGCAAGAAGTGTCATTCCCCAAGAAAACCTTTCCATCATCGGTTTCCTGGAAATTCTTGAACCATTCCTTGTGATGGCACATGTGATAAGTGCACCCGGAATCTAGGATCCATTTCTCGTTGCCTTGCCTCCTGCTCACATTTGAGAACACAACAAGAACATCATTTTGCTGTTCTTCTTTGGCAATCGAAGCCTCTCTATTAATGGTATGGCTTATTCCTCTCTCATCCCACATCATTTTCTTGCAATCTTTTCTGAAGTGATCCTCCTTGTTGCAATAGAATCATCTCTTTCCTCCAAATCTTGTTTTGGAATGAGATCTCCCATGGCTCTACCCTCTACCTCTTGATTTCTCCCGGTAGTTGCCATGAATGCTACTGCCATTCCGAGTTGTTGGCCTTCCTCTAATGAATAGCCCTTCTCCACTTGATGTTTCCCTTATCTTGGCTTTGAAATCATGAGCATTTATGGCATTGATCGCAATTTCCTTGGTTAAAGTATATCTTCCATACTCGATAGCATTAATCAAATTATCAAAATAATCAGGAAGAGAATTCAACAAAATAATAGCCAATTGTTCATCCAGGAATGTAATGCTACAGCTATTCAAATCTTGAACTAGCTTATTAAACACATCAAGATTATCTTGCAACTCTTTATTAGGATCCATTTTAAAAGCGAAGATTCTTTTAAGAAGATAAATGTTATTAGAGAGAGTTTTAGTAAGAAACAACCCATCTAGTTTCTTCCATATGACAGCAGGATCTTCCGAGTCTCTGCACTCTCTTGTGACACTATCCGACATGTGCAAGAAACTTGTGTTGTATGTCATCTTCTTCATCTCAATCCGCTAGACTTCTGTGATACTTGCTGGAAAAGCATCATCTTCTCCAATCGCCAAGTCCACTTTCTGTTGCATAAGAACAGCTTTGATCTTCTGCTTCCAAAGTGCAAAGTCTCCCTTTCCATCAAACTTCTCAACATAGAAATTTGAAACCATCTTGCAGAGAAAATCCCAGATTTATGCAGCACCCACAATTGCTTTCTAACTTCTTCTAAACCTCAAGAACACAATCAAAGATGGATCTCAATACTATTCTTGAATCACCCTCAAGAACCCGATCTGATCTTGATCTTTACTCCGTTCTTGAATCATCCAAGAAGTTAATCTTTGATTATTGGAGTCTTGACTCCGATACCTTCTGTTCTTGCTCTGATACCCGCTCTTCAAAGCTCCTTCGGCTCTGATACCACTATTGGGAAACCACATCTCAAGAATACCCAGGTGGTGATCTTCTAAACACCCAAGTCTAGAATAACTTGTACAAACAAATACAGCAACCAAAGTAAGAAAGAAAGAACACAGCAATTGTTATCGAGGTTTGGAAATAGTCTATATCCCCGTGAGTTCCTCTAAACTCTCTACACTAAATCAATGAGTTCTTACAAGTTATAGCAACTCCACTCCAAGAAACCCAAGTTCTTGAAGAACCAAGAAGAGAAGAAAGAAGGTGATAGAACTATTACAAAAGCACTCTATCTGCAATCTATACTACTTCTCTCTTTACAATCAGCCTTTCTTTTGAGATCTATTCTAGTGCCTCTCTTGTGTTTTGTGTCTTTGCACTCTCACACTTTCACTTTAACTCTCTTGTATGATGATCACTTGTGTGTCACAATGTGTTGAGATTGAAGCTAGGTGACCCTTTATATAGTGCACCAACTTCTTGACCATTCTTGAAGGTCAATATCCACCCTTAGATCTTGAGGACTAATCATCCATAGCCCTTCATTAATCCTTAGTGATCCTGTGTGTTTTGAACATGCATCCACGCACTTAACAAAGGCTGAACCAATGTGCATCAGTGTGCCTTCAGGCTGCGGCCTGAAATAGGGCATGCTGTGGCCTGGAACAGGGCAGAACAACTTCCTCTTTTCATCTTTCTGGGCGCCGCAGCCTAGAGGAGGCTGAGCCACAACGCACACTAGTTCCAGGAGCTCCTCCATGGTAGGATCCATGGCCTGAAAAGAGCTGGGCCGCGGCCTACCCTAGTGCACACTCCTTTAACATGCTGAACTTCATTCTCCTGTTTAAACCTTAGACAAACTCCAACAACTATGTTCCATAGAGAACTTATATACCATCTTCTCTATGTAGGAAGTCTGAAAAATCTTCAATCTGTTTCTCCCCCTTTCCCAGATTATGCTCATCCCAAGGATCTTCTGTGCATGGCCAAGATCCTTCATCTCAAACTCCTCACTAAGTTGAGACTTTAATTCTTCTACCTTCTCCATACTGCTCCCAACCAGCAGCATATCATCAACATAGATGAGGATGATCACCACTTCCTCCACCTTGTGCCCCCTATAGTACAAGCACAAATCATAGTAGCTCCTCATGAAACCCAAGCTAGTTACAAAGGAATCAAACCTTTTATTCCATTGCCGAGGTGTTTACTTCAAGCCATAGAGAGATTTCTTCAATTAGCACACCAAATCTCCCTGCCTTTCTTCCTCATAGCCTTCGGGTTACCTCATATAGATGGTCTCATCAAGCTTTCCATGCAAGAATGTTGTCTTCACATCTATTTGCTCAATTTCCCAATCAAATTGGCAACCATAGCCAATACTATCTGTATCGTCTTGTACTTCACAACTGGTGAGAATATTTCGGTGAAATCTATGCCTTCTCTTTGTGTGAACCCCTTCGCCACTAGCCTAGCTTTATACTGGACTTCATCCCCTGGAGGATTCCTTCTTTGATCTCGTAGATCCATCTATAATCCACAACTCTCTATTTTTTTTGTTTGGGCACCAATTCCCAAGAGTTGTTCTTCCTCAAAGAATCCATTTCTTCCTCCATAGCTAGCTACCACTTTGACGACTCCTTACACTCCCTGTCTTCCATGTAAGTTTCTGGTTTAACCATCCCTCTTTCTATCCAAGGAGCTACTATATTAGCATCTGCAAACCCATATCTCAAAGGTGGTCTAACCACCCTCCTTCGCTGGTCCCTTGTGAGCTGGTAATGATTCTGACTTGCTGCATCATCCCCTTCTAGTTCAGCCTCCTCTTGAGTGCCTTGAGCTTGGCCTTCATTAATGGACTCTACCTGGTCCGAACCCTCTTGCCTTCCTTGCTCTACCTAAACTAAATTCTTCTTGATGCGATGCTCCATAAATTTTGGACTGGTTTTCTCACTAGCTCCTACAGGGTTAGTTTTCTCCAAATAGGGAAATAATAATTCATTAAAAATAACATCCCTACTTATTATGAGTTTCATCCTTTTGATGTGCAAATGCAACACACCCAAAAGTCCTAAGGTTGCTTAACTCAGGGGGTTTCCCACTTCACATTTCCATGGGAGTCTTTAGCTCTAAAGCTCTAGAGGGCGATCTATTTACCAAGTATGTAGCAATAGACACAGCTTCCCCCAAAAAATATTTTGGTAATCTGGATCCTATTAACTTGCACCTAACCTTTTCCATAAGGGTCCTATTCATCCTCTCAGCAACTTCATTTTGCTGAGGTCTTTTTACAACTGTTCTATGCCTTAGAATACCATTTAACTCACAGAATTTATCAAAATCCTTATTACAAAATTCTAAACCATTATCGGTTCGTAAAGCCTTAACTACCCTACCCGTTTGAGTCTCTAGCAACTTTTTCCACACCACAAATTTATTCAAAGCATCTAATTTATTTTTAAGCAAAAAAACCCAAAACTTTTTTGAATAATCATCAATTAAAGACAAAAAGTAAAAATTACCTCCCTGTGTTGGTGTTCTTGCTGGTCCCCAGAGGTCTGAATGAATGTAGTCAAGAATGCCCTTAGACTTATGCACTCTGGTGTTGAAGCTGACCTGGTGTTGCTTCCCAAGAAAGCAACACTCGCAGAAATCCAGTTTCTCTACTTTGTCACCACTAAGTAGACCATCCTTGCTGAGAACTTACAGGCCCTTTTTGCTCATATATCCCAAGCGAGTGTGCCAAAGGGCTGCCTTATCCATCTCAACCATCAAGCTTGCTACTTCATCCTTAATTTTTGTCTCTTCGATCATCTTACAGAGTCCATTTTTTATTGCTGCTTTGATCACTGCCAAAGATCCCTTGGTTACCTAGATCTTTCCTCCCTCTGCTTTGTATGTATACCCCATGGAATCCAGCTACCCCAACGAGATCAAATTCCTCTTCAAATCCGAAAGATACCTCACATTCCGCAGTAGCCTTATGACTCCATCAGACATCCTCAACTGGATGTCTCTTATCCCCCTCACTTGGCAAGAAGTGTCATTCCCCAAGAAAACCTTTCCATCATTGGTTTCCTGGAAATTCTTGAACCAATCCTTGTGAGGGCACATGTAGAAGTATTTCTTTCCTCCAAATCTCGGTTTGGAATGAGATATCCCATGGCTTTGCCCTCTACCTCTTGATTTCTCTAGGTAGTTACCATGAATGCTACTGCCATTCCGAGTTGTTGGCCTTCCTATAATAAATAGCCCTTCTCCACTTGATGCTTCCCTCATCTTGGCTTTGAAATCATGAGCCCTTATGGTAATAATCACAATCTCCTTGGTTAAAGTATCTCTTCCATATTCAATTGGATTAATCAAATTATCAAAACAATCAGGAAGAGAATTCAACAAAATAACAGCCAATTATTCATCCAGGAATGTTATGCTATAGCTATTCAAATCTTGAACTAGCTTATTAAACACATCAAGATTATCTTGCAACTCTTTATTAGGATCCATTTTAAAAGCAAAGATTCTTTTAAGAAGATAAATCTTATTAGGGAGAGTTTTAGTAAGAAACAACTCATCTAGTTTCTTCCATATGACAGCAGGATCTTCCGAGTCTTCGCACTTCCTTATGACACTATCCAACGTGTGCAAGAAAATGGTGTTGTATACCATCTTCTTCATCTCAATCCGCTGGACTTCCGTGATACTTGTTGGAAAAGCGTCATCTTCTCCAATCACCAAGTCCACTTTCTTTTGCATAAGAACAACCTTGATCTTCTACTTCCAAAGGGAAAAGTCTCCCTTTCCATCAAACTTCTTAACATAGAAATTTGAAGCCATCTTACGGAGAAAATCCTAGATTTATACAGCACCCACAATTGTTTTCCCAAACTTCTAAATCACAAGAACTCGATTAAGATAGATCTCAATACTGTTCTTGAATCACCCCCAAGAACACGATCAGATCTTGATCCCAGCACCATTCTTGAATCACCTAAGAAGAGTGCCTTTGATTCTTGGAGTCTTACTCCGTTACCTTCTGTTCCAGCTCCGATACCCGCTCTCCAAAGCTCCTCCGGCTCTGATACCACCGTTGTGGTATCACCTCTAGCTCTGATACCACTGTTGGGGTATCTTCTCTAGCTCTGATACCACTGTTAGGAAATCACCTTCTTGATGCCTAGGTGGTGATCTTCCAAACACCCAAGTCTAAAGTGACTTGTAATGAATCGGAAACAGAAACAGAAATTAAAGAAAAGAAAGAACACAGCAATTATTATCGAGGTTCTCCAATAGCCTACATCCCCGTGAGTTCCTCTGAACTCTCTGCACTAAATCAATGAGTTCTTACAGATTACAAAAACCCCTTCAAGAAACCTCTAGTTCTTGAAGAACCAAAGAAGAGAAGAAAGAAAGTGATAAGAACTATTACAAAGCCCTCTACCCATAATCTATACTAATCTCTCTTTACAACCAGCCTCTCTTTTGAGATCTATTCTAGTGCCTCTCCTGTGTTTTGTGTCTTTGCACTCTCACACTTGCACTTGAATTCTCTTGTATGATGATCACTTGTGTTTTCAACTTGTGTTATTGTTTTAAGATTGAAGCTAGGTGACCCTTTATATAGTGCATCACTTCTTGACTAATCTTGAAGGTCAATATCCACCCTTATATCTTAAGAACCTTTCAATTATAGCCCTTCATCAATCCTTAGTGATCCTGTGCATTTTGATCATGCATCCACGCACCTTTCAAAGAGGCTGAAAACCTTGTCTCAGTGTGCTTGGCACCGCGGCCCAGAACAGGGCTGGCCACGGTGCAAGGTAGGGCTGCACTTCTCCACTTTCTGGGCGCCACGGCCTGGGGGAGGCTGAGACACCGCGCACATCTCCTCCAGGCTTCCTCTATGCTGGGCACCACGGCTTAAGAAGGCTGGGCCACGACCTGACCTGATGCTGCACTTCTTTATCTTGTTGTGTGCTAAGGCAAACACTTTGTGTGTTGAGGTGCCAAGGTCTAATGAAGAACCTTGTCAAACCATGTTTAAACCTTAGACAAACACCAACATCAATCTCTCTAATTCTTAAGGCAACTACTAGATTAAACCTTTAGCACTTGTCTTGGGTTGTTTAATAGTTAGGGTTAATTAGATTACTTGTTTTCTAATTAATTGTGACTAAGGAGAGATAGGAAAATAGTTCCAACGGTGAATATTCAAAGTGTGAATTGATATATACTTGCATCGATGATCAGTTGAAAAATTCTGATGGTGGATGTTGACTTAGACCAAGGTTTGTTCTTTTGATTGATTTCGATACTTCAATTTGAATTGTTCATTAGTTGTTTTTCTTAAAATAGTTTTTGTTATACTCAAATCCCCCCATCCTTGTTCACGTAGCATAAAACTAGGCTAGATACTCTCTGTGGGAACGATCCTTACTCACACTACTACATATATTTTTAGGAGTATAGGTTTTATTTTTGGTTGCCTGCGACAGCACACCACACAACAATGAGGGAAAAGGAAAGGATCACATGTAATACTTCTTGAGATGATCCAAATTGATCGGCTAAGCAAATTCACTATCATTGATATCTGTGAGGCAAACAACCCCTCCAGTTAGGATTTTCTTAACTCAATATGGACTCGCCCAGTTTAGGCAGAATTTACTTCTTGGATCATGGACTAGTGTTCTGAGTTCTTTTACAGTATAATATTCTTCCTTGACATCCTGGTGCTTTACTTTCTTATTGAAAACTTGTGCAAGCCTTGTCTGATGTTCTTGGGCATAATGGAGATCTATTAATCATTTTTTGACAATCAATACCAACTCATTGTATCACCTCTGAATCTAACCAACACCATGGGTATTTTCTTCTCACGACACTCTATTTTCAGATACAGAGCACTGTTATGGCTCTTTATGCATAGTGGGACATCTTTGACACAAAAGGTCATATTTAGTTCTTAAGGGAGGTGTTTGTGGGGATGTCTACCTTACCTAAGTGATCCAGTATGGCCTATCAGTTCTTCTTTGAGGATATTAGACCCCCAAATAAATATATTAGCATGTTTTTTCCTTCAACGGATGCAACACTAGATCGTTATATTCTTCCTTCCCTTCTCTTTAACTTGTGTCCACTGTCACTCTCTCATCATCTCTTGCTTCTTTTCTTGGGTTATTAACTTCGAGGGGAGGCAACTTCAAATAATGGTCACCTCGAGTCAAATGAGTCACCGTTTATTCTTCTTCACTACTATTATCTCATATAGTCTTACTTTTTTTGCTACTCAAAGTTTTACTACATTTTTTCCAGATTTATCACTGTTGTTATTGGTGTTGTCTTGTCTTCTATGGCCTTGTCACAACCGTCATTCTTCATACTAACTTTTCTGTTCCTTGCCCTGGTTGTCAATGTTGCTCTTACTACACTATCTACCCTTTTCTGGTTTGTCACTATTTTCCTAGTCACTTTTCTTGCCACTGCCTTCTTATCATCTTCACTATAATTGTCCCAAATGTCATTGATCGAGGCCCTGCTAAAAGAAATATTATACTTGAAATTCTGGAAGAACTCTAAAGTGAGAATGGGTTTGTGTTTAGGGTTATGTTTAGTTATTGAGGTGATTAGGGTGGAGGGGTCAAAGGTAGTGAGTGATCCCTCGATCATGTTAAGAAAACTTTATGGGGCTACATTACAGTAATTAGGCATAGGATTATTAACAATATAGGGTGGCTCAAGACCATTGCCATGAGATCCTAGATTTCATTTTTTAATCTCTGGCACCCATTGGTATCATGGTTGGCAGATTAGTGGAAATGACAGTACTTGGAGAGGTCCTAATGTAGTGGAATTGGGTTAAGCATAGATATTGTTGGCAGAGGGCATAGTTTATCCTTTTTTTGTGAGCTTGGCAAGGGCATGGGATGAACTCATCTCTAGCGGTGTGAAGTCTTTCGGGCCTCAGCTTCCTATCAGGTTGGCTCCTGTAGTGGGTTATACTTTGGGTACAATTTGGTTGGCTATTGCTATGCTTATCCTGCTAGTGAGATCTTGAAAAGCTATCTACCCATACACCTAACTACACGTTATGTATCTACGAAAAATTTACCTCACTAGTTTTGGTGCCACTACTGTTAGCACCACTTTTCTTCAAGAATCTTCCACTAATCTTTTTGATTTTTCCCTAAAAAATGGTTTCTTCCACCTGAGTACCTGAATCAATCAATTTCCCAAAATTGGTGATGGGAATGGCAAACATCCTTTCATTCTACATAGGTTGTAGGTTTATCATTACTATTATGAGTTGGTCTTTATCCACAAGTATTGAGGCCATCTTTACTACCTTGCCTAGCCAGTAAGAGATAAATTCTGAAAAGGTCTCGTTGGGCTTTTGCTTAGTTGTCTCCAAATCCCTTATTAAGATATACAACTGAGTGTTATATGCATACTAAGACACAAATGCTTGAGCCATACCCTCCCATTCTCTTAATTTCATGGGCTCTCAAGAGTAATACCACTTTAGTGAAACACCAGTGAGGAAGTTAGGGAAGAGTGTAGCCAATTGTTCAAAATCCACACCCGAAAGTCTCAAAGGGCTAGCATATTGTCTGAGATGAGTTTTAGGATCCCCAAATCCATCAAAGCAATCCATGTCAAGCATTTTTAATTTGGGTAGCATGTTTATTTTAGGATGGGCGCGAGGCCTATCAATGTCAAGAAAATATCCAACAATGTCCTGAGACTTTCTTAAGGCACTTCGCATTTTTTCGAACTTCTCGTTGATGGCCTTCACCTCAAAGTCAGTCTTCTATTTCTCTTTTGCTAGGAGGTACTTTTTCTCATCCTCAAATAAGCCTTCTTTATTAATCCCAAAGTCTTGAGTTTCTTTCCTTGTTAGTCTTTCTTTCAGGCTATCTAGTCTTTTGGTTAAGTCGGCCATCATACTACTTATATTCTTGAGGATTTCATCAGTATCGACCACTATCTCTTTTTCCGTTTTCCTAACTGAGCCTGAGCTACCCTTAGAAGTTGATTTGTTAGTAATTTCCTCCACTATAGGTGAGATTGGACTCATTGAAGGCCTCTTCCTTAGCCTTCCTTTAGGGGATCAGTAGCAACATGAGGAAATGATAGCTTCTTGTCCTGGACCTATGACTCCTTTTTACAAAAATAAGAAAGAAAAAAACATTTTTTTAGTTTTTTTATGTTGTGAATCCTTTTCCCTTGCTCACCATTATCCATAGTATTACTTTAACTTTATGAATGGGTTTTAGTTTTGCATCGGAAGGCCCACTGAATAAATTAAATTTCACTTGCAAATAAGTTCTTAATTAGCCAAAATGGTAAAAACAGAACTGTGAAAGAAATTTCCTTTGATTAAATTTCAATCAAACTTCCTTAGTTTGGACCTCTTCAATCCGTGGATTTTCTTTCTCATAGTTGAGAGTTATAAGTTTGGTATCAATTAGTTTTCGAAGGGGTTTGAAACCTAGTGGTGATTTACGCTAAACCCAAAAAGCCCAAATAAATGACGAAGATTTCCGCTCACATGGATCATTCCACTAGATCCTTAGGCATCCATTCACTTTCATTTTCGATTTATTGGGTTACGACCCAATCATCATTAGTTTCTTTTTATAGGATCCTTAATGATGTCAAGCTAACAAGACTTAACTAAGATAAATCCTCTATTTCAAACCAGACTAGGCTCAATATAGGGCTCAATTCGTTTTATTGTAATTTAATCAAAGGGAACATAAAAACTAAATAAAAAACCACAAAACGTGTTATCAAACAAGCTGGTTTTATATTTAAAATGTGAAGTGAGAGAAAACACATGCAAGCAAGTAAAGGAATAAAGAGGATCCTTATCTTAGATGGGAAGGTTTTAGGGTTTACTTAAAAGATGGGCTTTGCCTTATAACTCCGGTGGGCTCAGGTACCCCATGGCAGAAGGATACCATTATGCTCCTCGAGTGGTCTAATAAGTGAACCACAAGAGTACAAACACGTGTTGAGCGATTATCGACCTAAATAATAAAGCAGATAATCGTACTAGTTTTACTTGCAAGTGCACAAGGTCAACAGTATAGTATAGTGTGCGAAAGCAAGGTCATCTCCACAGGGATTGGTAAAGTTCGGTTTTTAGAATTAGTTTCTTTAAGTAAAAATAAAATAATTGTTGTGTGTGATTCGATAATAATAAAGACATAGGGCTTTGATATCCACCACTAGTCATACTTTCCTAATTGTATAAGGTATCAGTGCACTAGACTTATCATGTATACCTACTGGTTGCTAACCTAAGGGCATGGTATCTACTCCTTAAGCTATTGATTTCCCTAAGCAACGAGTTAGGCATGGTATCTACTCTAACTCTTTTCTTCCTTAAGGGATTCAGCATGGTATCTGCTTGAGTTGTTCCTTAAGAAAACATAAGTACTATGGAAATCGACAACCACATGAGACCTAGGGCATGGTATCTACTCCAGGTTTCCCATGTTGATTAACCCGGGTATCCGGATAAGATATCCCTTGTTACTAATGTTAGACCCAGGACTCGGTCATCCAAATTGATCTAACTAACAGGTCCATACCACATGCATACACTGGCCACACACATACATATGAGGAACTTAAATAAGCACAGGCATTAATCAAGTTAAGCAACATAATAAAGGCTATTGGTAAAGATTTATAAATGCATAAATATATGAGAAAGCATAACTAGGGCTTCAATTGAGCCCTATAAGAAATTTAGTTACACATGCTGTCTAAAAACATCATATATAAACTAAACATAAAGGGAAGAATAAACCCGAGAGAAGAGGCATCAATTCTCTCCCAAAGCTTACAACTCCAAGTAAAAGCTAAGAGAAGTGTTCTCTAAGTTCTGGTGTATGTTGTGTGTGTTTTACAGGTGTATTTATAGGGTTTGAGAAGTCCTAGAAGGTGCAGGAAACCCTAAACTTCCTAAACCGACAAAAACTATTTATTTCCAAAACAGGGTTCTGCAGTTTACTGTTCACACCCGTATATGTGCGCTCGATCGCACACGTCTTGCGCTCGATTGCAGTGCTGTGCTCGATCTCTCTTCTGTGCACACGATCGCAATGTGCGCTCGATCGCATTGCATGGTGCGACTGATCGCAGATTGACCAGAGACTACTCCAGGATTTCCAGGCTTCTTCCTTTAAGTGCCAAAACTGCTTCTTTTCTTCCAAAACCTATAAAAACACATGTGAAATACACAAATGAAGTAAAACGAACTAAATTAACGTAACTAAGGACCTAATAAATGTAAATAAGGGGGCATAAATATGAATATTTAAGCACCTATCACACCCCCAAACTTACATATTGCTAGTCCCTTAGCAATACAAAATTAAGAACTAAAACGAAAAAAAAACAACAGATAAATCAAATGTTCATGGTATCCATCAAAAGTTTAGATCTTACAAAACTATGATGTGCATTCATAAGCATGCTTAACAGATATAAACATATGTTTGCAATGAATAAGAGTTTTGAACGCAAATCATTTTCATAAGGCAATTTAAGACATCACAAGCTCGACTTTGGTGTGTGGTGAACTAGCACACAAAAGATTGGGTTTCCAAGAAATTCAAACGTGTAGTGTTTCGATGACTCAAGATTCACCAAACTTCCTATTAGAGTCAACAAATATGGTATAGACTTTTATTTGTGAGATTTTTGCCAAGTTAGTTCCCTTAAGCTTTCTTGTTGACTCGTGTAACGAGTGTTTAGCCAATGACTCCCAAACCAGATGGTTTTAGGGCATTATGTGTAAAGACACCCCTAAGGACTTACTAGCTCGAGTCAATAAGGCTACAAAACTAGCAGGTTTTAATGCTACCACTTAGAATTTTCCACCTTTTGACATGACACTCAATGCTTACTGAGGCAAGAGGGCCAGCTACTCAACGAAAAGTTCTTTTTAATGATCACTTAGAATTTTTCACCTTTTGACGTGACACTTAATGCTTACTGAGGCAAGAGGGCCAGTTACTCAGCGGAAGATTTGTTTTTATTGATCATTAGGAGCATTTTTTTTTTCTTTTTGAGCACTAATCAATCTTTTCTATTTTCATATGCCAAAATATCAATCTAATAGGTCATCTAGTTCACAGTCAAGCAAAAGAAATATACCAATCCAAATAACATAACATACCCCACACAATTATGTGCTAATGTGCTCGTGATAGTTTAAGTCAAACTTTTGAATCCTTAAATGTCTAAAAAGCATTGATCTAGTTTCAAAACTTGATTATTTGGCCTATATGTTCAAAGTGTTAAGCTTGCTGATGAAATCAAAACATAAAGTTTTGTTTAGATCACAAAAAAAAAGTTTATTGGACAGAATGAACATGCATTTATCTATGAAACTAACAACAAAACAGAAAAATGTGGGACATAGTGAGTGTGTGAATGTGCCCCCATACCCCCAAACTTAAATTGCACATTGTCCCCAATGTGTGAATAGCATGGAAGGAGCTAACCTGGGAAATGGAGAACTGATGGTTGGCATGGCTCGTAGCACGTCCCCAAACTTCAACTGGATGCACTCACGCTGTCCTTGAAAAAGAAAGAAAAACAAACATAAAATTGAAAACAAGTAATATGAAACAGATAGAAAAATAAACTAGGAAATATGAATAATAAAATAAAATAAACTAAGAAAAAGGATATGCTTTGGGGTGCCTCCCATGAGCGCTAAGTTTAGCGTCTTCAGCCAGACGTGGTATCCTTTCACTGCTGATCATCAGGTGATGCAGTCGAAGAAGTACCGGGTGTCGAAGGTAGGCGATCAAGAATAGCCTGCAGCATAGCCTCTTGTCGTGCTAACCGTGCCTCTAAACTATCCATGCGCTGATGCACGAGTGTGGTAGCAGCAGAGACCTCACCTCAGAAGGAGGACAGCTCAACTAGAAAGTGTTTGGATTCTATGGGTCCCATGTCCGAATGGTCCCCCTCACTTACTGGGCTAATGACCGGGGTCTCGGTCTCCATGCGATCCTCTTCAACTCTCTCAGCTGCTGGAGTGGGTGCCGAGAGTCCTCGTGGCATATGCGAGATGCTATGTGTCCACTGAGCCTTCCCGAAGAAGGGATGCTCTCGCACTGGCCCGTCGCTATGGGTCCTCTTAATCCCCTTCTTCTTGAGGATGAAGAAGAGTAGGAATGGGAAAGGGAGGCCCCAAGCATTGGCCGTGGTGGTCTGACGACCATGTACGTGATCCCAAAACTTGTGCAGCTGGCTCCAAATGACAGCCGGGATGGAGTACCAGTGGCCTCTATGGAAGGCATATAAAGACTGGAGAAACTAGTCTCGCCGCTGTGTCTTGTACCCCAATGGACACACATTACGCTGCAGGATCGTGTCGACAAGCCACAGTCATGGAGCCAGCTTGGACCGGCTAGCCGCATTGTTATGCCTGTCGGCATACTGGCCAGTGCACATGTCTGTGATGATCTCAACCAGGGCAAAGGACTCTGGCTGCTCCTCGATATCTGTGTCCTTAGGAGGGGACTCATCAGTGCAATGAAGAACAGTGGCTATATCGGCACTAGTCACCTCGATAGGTGTGCTCCAAACTGAAAAAGTGAGAACTCCAGGTCTGCTGCAGTCAAATGATAGGCTCGCGTAGAACTGGACTACGAGTTGAGCGTAAGCAGTGGAACAGACCGACTTAAACAGCCTCTTCAACCCTCAGTGTCGGAAAGCTTGGACGGCCCATTGAGTGGCGTCCATGTACCAGAATACGTCATCAATGGCGAATGTGGTCTCGAATAAAAGCTCTCTTTGCTCTATGCTGGGCTAGGATGACGAGGCACGACTGTTGGATGCACCATAAGTGGAAACAGATGGTCTAGACATGCTTTTCTATAGTTTCTACCTGATTTGCGATCGATCTTAAGGAGGTGCGCTCGATCGCACACGGTCAGGCTTTTCTTCGAACAGCTTGTGCACACCAAAAGACCAAGCTATGGTCTTGTGGATTTGAATGTGATCCCAACCTCCTGCAAACAGATAAGCACTCAATCACTCACAAGAAAACATATATGTATAATGAATTTTATAAATAAAATATTAAAATTCGTGTGTGTGTAAAGAGTACCTTGTGGATATATGTAATGGGGAAGGGAGTACGTGGTGGTGGCAGTGGTGATAATGGTGGTTAACGGTGATGGGGGTAATGAGATGGTGGAAATGCAGTGTGATGGGGTGTAATAGAGTTGAGAGTGAAAGAGTGAGTATGAGGGATGCTGGTAGGAAGGTGCGAGTGAGGGAGAGTAAAGGGTGAGTGTGAACAGTGAGGGAGTGTGGTTGGAGTGGATTTTTTTTTTCAAACTTATAGCTAACTCACTGTTACGAGTGCGCTCGATCGCACACGGGGTGCGCTCGATCTCATTCATGCGCTCGAGCATACTGACAGACACGCTCGATCGCATACTTGCTTCGATCGCACAGAATGGTGTGCTCAATTGCAAGCAGTGTGCATGTGCAAAAATGAAAACTTACCTCAGCTGTAAAAATGAGAAATGTGGAATAGTACAACCTTACCATGTGTTAGTGGCCTCAGTACCACTAACCTCTGTAGAGATGCTTTAGCTGTATGAATAATTGAAATGAACTCGCTCAAGCACTCTCGAGCTACAGTGCTAATTGTTTGGAAGGAAGCACTTCGAGCCCACATCCAGTGGTTCAAGTTCTTTTGATGGTTGCTTCATCTCCCATTTTGATGCCTGGTCAATAAAGTAAGGAAAGGTAGTATTAGTAGGTGCATGAGGTTCAAATTGAATACCATACTTACTTAAAGGTCTTGGTGTGTTCTTGAAAAGGTGCACAGCTTTATTGACGTCTTTAATCACATTGTCCTCCTCCAGCCTAATGTCCACTCTTGTGTCCTTATGGTTGGGGATAGTCTCCAATTGAACGGTGTGATGGACTTGTGAAACTTTCTCAACAATATCTTGCATGAGGCTCCCATTAGAATATTCATTTTCCTCATTAACTGATTTTGATATATTAAATATTTTAAATTTTATCTCCTCATTATTTACTTTCATAGTGACTACTCCCCTTTTTACACTAATGTTAATATCAGCAGTTATTATAAAGGGGCATCCTAGGATAATGGGGAGAGGTGATGAGAAAGTACATTCTTCCATATCTAATACTACAAAATCAGCAGGTATAATGAATTTACCTACTCTTACCAACACGTCCTCAAGGATACCTCTCGGTCGTTTGATGCTTCAGTCAGCTAATTGTAAAGTGACGGAGGTCGATTGAAGCTCCCCCAAACCTAGTGTCTCGTACACACTGTATGGCAACAGATTGACGCTCGCTCCTAGATCCAATAGTGCATGCTCGAATAGCTGGTCATCTAGCCTGTAAGGAATAGTAAAACTACCCGGATCCTTTAGTTTAGGTGGTAATTTTCTTAAAAGTACAGCACTTACCTCTTCGTTTAAGGCTACCGTCTCATACTCTTGGAACTTTCTTTTGTTAGTGCAATAATCTTTTAAAAACTTAGCATATGCAAGTATTTGTTTGATTGCATCTAACAGAGGAATGTTAATTTCAACTTTTCGCAAGGTTTCAAAAATATCGATTAGTTTATTGTTTTTCTTTTGCTTTACTAACCTTTGCGGGAAGGGTGGTGCATTCACCTTCTCCATCTCACTTACCCTTGTTGCTGATGGTGTCTCTTTGGATGCTATTGCAGATTCATTAGACCCTATTACCTTGCCATTTCTCAAGGTTATCACAGCATTTAGTTGTTGATGCCCCCCAGGGTTAGGTAATGTTTGAGCTGGGAGCTCTCTTTGCTTTTTGTCACTGAGCTCCTCAGCTAGTTGTCCTATTTGTACCTCTAGTCTTTGAATTGCTTGCGCATGTGCTGCAGTGGTTTATTTTTGCTGAGTCATAAACTGTTCTTGTGATGTCACCAGTTGTCTTACTAGACTTTCGAGGTCATTCTTCTTTGGTTCGGGAGTAGCATGAGCAGTGGGATGGGGGTTTCATTGCTGTCCTTGATTGTTCTGGTTTGCTCCATGAGAAATTTGGGTGGTTTCGCCATCCAGGGTTGTACGTGTTGGCATATGGGTTGTTCTTCGGTGGATAGTTGTTAGGCCCCACGTAGTTGGCTTGTTCCAGATCTACAAATGAGTACACAGGACACGTATCAGTATTATGGTCGCATTGAGAACAAATTGCACATACCTGGAGTGGGGTGGATGGTAGGTTGGATGAGGCATTTTTAATAGTCACGGCTTTTACCAATAAGTCTAGTTTCCTTTCCATTGCTGCCATTTGAGGGGAAGATCCTCCATTTACATTTACCTTATACATACCCTTACCCTTGGTCACATGTTTACCTCGAGAGGAGAATTGTTGGGTGTGCTCGCTGAGGGTTTCGAAGAGCTCCATTGCTTCTTCAATGCTTTTCTCCATCAAGACTCTTCCACAGCCTGAATCAACAATACATTTGTTAGTATCATTTAAACCTTCATAAAATTCTTGTACCAGTTCATCTTGAGGCAGGTTGTGGTGTGGGCATTTTAGTTGCAGCTCGTTGAAGTGTCTCCATGCTTCGAAAAAGAGGTCCCCATCCTTTTGTTGGAAGGACTGGATCTCCTTCCTCATTTGTCTTGTCTTTTGGGCTGGAAAGAACTTCTTCAGGAACTTGCTTGCCAACTCCTCCCAAATGTAGATGGAAACTGCGGGCAAAGAATTATACCAAAGTTTAGCATTATCTTTCAAGGAAAAAGGGAACAGAATTAACCTTATTCCTTCTTGGTTTAGTCCTTGTATGTGCTGGAACTTGCAAAGATCAAAAAATTCTCGGAGGTGCAAGTGTGGATCTTCGTTAGGAGTGCCTCTAAAATGAGTCAAAGCATTCAAGATTTGCGGAGATATATAATAATTTCCCGCTGTCTCAAGTTGATATACAATGCATGATGGTTGATCAATGTTCCGAGGGATGAAGGAGTGCTTCATCGGTACTCGTGCAGGTGGTTGCTGGTTCTCGAGCTGTTCCGCCATTTGTGTTTCGATCTTGATTTCTTCTTCGTTCTCCTCGAAGTTGTTCCTTAGCTTTTATCGGATAGTTCGCTCAAGCTCGGGATCAAGGGGAAAGAATGTTGGATGTCGGGATCGCAGTCCGTGCATAAATCAGGAAAACCGGCTTCAGTGCAGCAGTGCAACTCTGCTGCTCGGGTAATTCTCTGCCCTAAATGCGCTCGATCGCACAGGAGGTTGCGATCGATCGCAAGTACCACAGAAAGTGTGATTTAGAGTTTACGTGCCTGAAACAGAAAATGAATTTGATTAGGTTTTGATAAAACAAAGATGGTAAAAATAAAGTAATAATAATAATGATTAAACGAAAGTAATCCTAAAAGGAACTTTTAGTGCAATCCCCAGCAGCGGCCCCAAAAACTTGTTGAGCGATTATAGACCTAAATAATTAAGCAGATAATCGTACTAGTTTTACTTGCAAGTGCATAAAGTCAACAGTGTAGTATAGTGTGCGAAAGCAAGGTCATCTCCACAGGGATTGGTAAAGTTCGGTTTTTAGAATTAGTTTCTTTAAGTAAAAATAAAATAACTATTGTGTGTGATTTGATAATAATAAAGACATAGGGCTTTGATATCCACCACTAGTCATACTTTCCCAATTGTATAAGGTATCAGTGCACTAGCCTTATCATGTATTCCTACTGGTTGTCAACCTAAGGGCATGGTATCTACTCCTTAAGCTATTGATTTCCCTAAGCAACGAGTTAGGCATGGTATCTACTCTAACTCTTTTCTTCCTTAAGGGATTCAGCATGGTATTTGCTTGAGTTGTTCCTTAAGAAAACATAAGTACTATGGAAATCAACAACCACATGAGACCTAGGGCATGGTATCTACTCTCGGTTTCCCATGTTGATTAACCCGGCTATCCAGATAAGATATCACTTGTTACTAATGTTAGACCCAGGACTCGGTCATCCAAATTGATCTAACTAACAGGTCTATACCACATGCATACGCTGGCCATACACATACATATGAGGAACTTAAATAAGCACAGGCATTAATCAAGTTAAGCAACATAATAAAGGCTATTGGCAAAGATTTATAAATGCATAAATATATGAGAAAGCATAACTAGAGCTTCAATCGAGCCCTATAAGAAAGTTAGTTACACATGCTATCTAAAAACATCATATATAAACTAAACATAAAGGGAAGAATAAACCCGAGGGAAGAGGCGTCAATTCTCTCTCAAAGCTTACAACTCCAAGTAAAAGCTAAGAGAAGTGTTCTCTAAGTTTTGGTGTATGTTGTGTGTGCTTTACAGGTGTATTTATAGGGTTTGAGAAGTCCTAGAAGGTGCAGGAAACCCTAAACTTCCTAAACTGACAAAAACTCTTTATTTCCGAAACAGGGTTCTGCAGTTTACTGTTCACGCCCGTATATGTGCGCTCGATCGCACATGTCTTGCACTTGATCGCAGTGCTGTGCTCGATCTCTCTTCTGTGCGCACAATCGCAATGTGCGCTCGATCGCATTGCATGGTGCGATCGATCCCAGATTGACCAGAGACTGCTCCAGGATTTTCAGGCTTCTTCCTTTAAGTGCCAAAACTGCTTTTTTCTTCCAAAACCTATAAAACACATGTGAAATACACAAATGAAGTAAAACGAACTAAATTAACGTAACTAAGGACCTAATAAATGTAAATAAGGGGGCTTAAATATGAATATTTAAGCACTTATCAACACGGCGACAAACCTTCGTTACAATGGCAAGAACCAAGTGGAGCTTGTCTCACACCAAGTGTTGCGGTAAGCAAATAAGGGTCACTCTAGAAACCAAAAGGAAACGCACCCCCAATTTAGTCTTCCGTGAACAAAAGGTAAGTGCTAGTATACAAAGTAAAGTATGGAATAAGAACTTAAGATTTAAGTTTTAAGAAATTCTCCAAGAAACACAGAAAAGGTTAAATCTCCTTAGTGGAGTCTCCAACTGTAGGTACTACTTTTTTTCATCGATTACCCATGCATCCAAACTTATTGATGAAAGGACCTCATAAATGTTTCAACACTTGCATGCCTTATAAGGATCCCCCTTGCTATTAATGAAGGGTTATGAGAGTGTAGTAGAATTCTCATTTTCCATTTTGTCAAACCACTTCGATTCGCACACTCTCTCATTACCCCTGGGGAAAGAGGAGCATTGAGTATTTATTCGGAGTTATGGAAGAGATGGAATCTCAAGAGGGTACCCTACATCTACATATATAATATCACTTCAATGAAAAAAAAAGTTAAATTATAATTCTCATAGTTGAACTAACATTTCCCTAACACGATAAGGAAACACCAACCAAACATTAAGGAATATAAATAGAAGGTAGAAGAAGGAAAAAAAAATACAACATCATATACAAACCAAATCCATCAATCTATAAATAAATTAATCACTCCTTAAAACAAAAATTGATTTCCATAGATAAGTGATAAAAAGTAAAAGATAAACCCTTATTTGAATAACCATAATGTAAGATTAGATCAAAGGCAAAATAATGTTTTCATAAAAATTTGTAAATTTCACAAAATAAATTATGCATACATAAATAGAGTGCAAACCATCATAACATACAAAATTTTCATAAAGACATATTCTCACAAAAAGGATTATAATCACTGAGAAAACTAGTCAAAACGAAATTTTATCAAACAAAAAAATTTGCAAATCTGTTCAAAATCCATTATATTTTAAATGAATACAACTCTCTTCTTCATAGCCTTTTTCAACTAAAGCATGTTTTCATTGAGACTAGCAAACCTACATATTTCCTTGCTTCGTAAGCACATTCACATCAAAGCAATAATATTTTTCAAGTTATGGGTACTTTACCTATAAATGTTTCTCTTACTTATAGAGCATATTATAATAGAGTTGTGATCTATAGACCTCCTTACTATGGATGTTTGGTGTATTTAACAAGTTTGTTAATACTTCACCGAAAATTGTTTCGTTATAGCTATTGGAATAGGATATTTCCAAGGGAGGAGCTAAAATTTTTTATTTAGAGGGTGAATAATACTCTAATTTCATAATAAAATATATTCTTATTGATATAGTTCTTTAAATTAAATTTCATAAATTTGAAATCAAATCAAGTTTTTATATGATCATTTGATTTCATCATTCTAAAGCAAAACTCAACTAATTTGATTAAATTTCATATTTAAAAAAAATCTTCAAATGATAAACTCATAACATATATTTTATTAAATTCAATCCATTTAAGTTTTAAAAGTAGTAGCAGCATATCCTAATAGAACAACAATGGTTTAAAAAACAACAATAGCTATGAAAATAAAAGTTTGTGTGTGCTAATAAATTTTACCCATTAAAAGTTGATGATCCAAAAAACATTGTGGAAATATCAATAAAAAATAATATGATTTAATTGTCAAACAACATAATAGAGCATTTAAAAATAATTATCCAACATGAAAACAAATAAAAACATTATTAAATACATACCATGTTCAAATGATGGCATCATTAGTAATTAATATTAATTAAGAGAAAAAATATGAGTGAGAAAGAGAAAAAATGAAACAAATACTTATTTTGGAGAAATAAAGTGAGGTATGTTCTATTCTACCATTTTCTTGAAATTATTTGTTAATAATAGAAAGAAAAAAAACCAGTTAGAGAAATTGAAAGTGAAAAAAAGAAGAAAGAAAAGGCCTCTGGAGTCCCATTTTCTTGTTTGTGTCAATTGTTTTGTTAGGATAACTAAAAAGCTAATAAGAGTGAGAATCAAGAAAGAGTTAAAAGAGAGTATAATTTTAACTATAGGTAATAATGTGGAGTATTTTTTATTGTTGACAATATTTAAGACTGATAGAAGGGTGTCTCATTTTACTCTTATGGGTGGTTTAAACTCTAGTATTGAGAGGCAGGCCTTGTAAGTTATTTTGTGTCAGGTCAAATATAAGTACAATTACAACAAATTTTTGAAACTTTGAGGGGTGATTAATCACCCAAACTAAAGTGAGGCTTCACCCCTAAATGTTTCGATTTCGGTCTGTTTTGGTGCATTGTTTCGGATTTGACGATATTTTCAAATATAAACCTATATTAACCACATCATCTGAAATCAAAATACTAATACAATACAACACCAAGCTCATGCTAGTTTTAAGAACTATAAAAGAAACATTAAATAAATATCATGTAACAAAAATTGAAGGAAAATCACTCTTCATTATCACTATGAATTACATAACTAGTGTTTCCATCTGGCACAAAGCCATTAACCTAACTTTATTGACCTTATATTCTCAAAATAATAATCTCATTTTCATCATTAAAAACAACTTCTTCATCATCATTATAAAATATTTGGTGCAAATCCATTAGCTTCTTCAACAACATCCAAATCCAAATCGATATCATACTTATCAAGAAGGTTAGGTTCTTTAACAACCCAATCTTGCATTATGTCAATGTTTTCAAAGTTAATATGATCCAATTCTTTTCTTTTCCTTACAAATATTCCTAATAATATATGTAAGAAAAATAATAAATTGAATCAGCTTGCTATCTATCATTGCTAAGATTAAAGAAAAGAACCTTGCAAATAAAAGCTTTTTACTTCTCTCAAAGCTACATGTTTTAATGAACAAAGACTAAATCATTTAACCTTTTATGCTCAAACCTTTTTCAGCTCTTAGAATGACTGAACTCAGATGTGGTCCAATTCCTCTCACACCTAGTTGCACTTATACAATGGATAAGCAGTCGAATGACAAAGTTTTTTAACTTTGGACAATGATTTCCAAATTCCTTCCACCATGAAACTGCAAAAAGGTTTTGATTTTAATTACAAACTAATATTACTAATTAAGTGAAACTACAAATAAAGCAAACATAACCAATGCTTTTATACAAGGATTTAATTTTTCACGCTGGTGAATAGCTAAAGATGTTTCAACATCAGTAGTGGACCATTGGTACTCAACAATCTATGTACTAACTTTATCTTGTACATTAACATCATGTACCAATCTTATGACAGTTTGTTGAAAACCTTAGGTTATATATTGTTGCTTATTGAAATCTTGAAAAATAGCAGGTGTTGACCCCATATTTGATTTTTATAATGACAAAACTACACTTAAGTGTACTAACTATCTTTCGTCTAATTTGTTATTCCTCTAAGGTAATTTGTACAAATATTAGAAGATGCGTTTGCACTCAAGCTATTGTGCATGCGGGATTGTTTCCTCGTATGCACTTACTTTCAACCTTTCATGGCAATTTTAAAGTTAAAGTCTTTCAAGTTTAGGCATCTTAAGGTAGTTAAAATTCTATGTACTCTCTTTCTCAATTACTTAGCTTTCAAATGGCTCAACTTTTTTTCAAAATATCTTATTTAAAATCCAAAAATCCTTTATAAAAGATTGGTGCAATCTTGTTTTAAGAAAAATAGTTTTATGGGTGACCATAGTCGACTGTGTTGGTACCACAGTCGACTGTAAGGTATTCTCGGGTCCTAACTCAAATTTTTCAGTATAGCTGAGAAAGTCGACTATATAACTTTCCAATTGACTATATGAGAACTAGCAAGGTTCCTCCAGTCGACTAAACAGAAACAAAATCAATTGGATTTTGTCTCTAAAGCCTTTAGTTTTCAAAATTAAAATACATAATTGACTGGATCAAAGACATGATCAACTAGATTTTCAAAAATAACATATAGTTTTCAAAAATTGAGGCGCAAGATAGAGCATTTAATGCCCCAAATGGCTATTCTTTGTGCCTAACGACTATATTGATTTAAGACTATTGATGAGAGCCATAAAATGCATCTTAATAGTACTTATTTGTTAGCATTTTAGGGTTGTTCTAGGGCTGAATTACACATTTTTGCCCTAATAATTCTAATGTGCCATTCTTGGATCATTGATTTATTTTGATGCATTTTCAGGTATGTTGGGTTCAAAAGAGATGGAAAAGCTATCGTTGCTTAAAGCACGATGATTCGATGAATACCGAAGTGAAGGCATGATTGCGGAAAGACAAAATGAAGAGAACCAAAGCTGTGCATCACGGCCCGGATCAGCTGAGCCGCGGCCTCCAAAACCATAAATAATTGAGCCGCAGCCTCCATCATGACTACATTCTTAGACCAAAGCTATGCCCCGCAGCCTAAAAAGGTGGAGGTGTGGCACGCACGCAGTCCCCTGCTCCGCTTCAGACCTAATTAGGGCGTTTTAATGACATTTTTTAGCCCAAAATACCCCTAAAACCTTATGAGCTATATACAGATCATTAAGGGTTTGCAGCCAAGGGGATGGAGAGGCTAGGAAAACTCAAGAAAGCTGCCACATTCTTCTCTATTACAGTGTTCAAGCATGAGCGCCATGGCCAACTAACCTCCAAGCAAGGCGAAAGGATGAATCCCTAGGTGTAGTTGTTCTTATTTCCATTCTTGGTTCAGTTGTAAGGATTTATTTTTAAACATTGTTATGATTTACTCTTTGATTAAACAAGAAGAATTTAGGTTCATGTGACAGCTGCAATTTATGTTCTTCTTCTCTTAGAATTTCTCTTAATCTGGTGATTGCATGCTTCTCCTCCATATAAGTCTAGTCAAGCTCTTCTTATGTCAAGTTGTTTGGATGTGATTGATTCTGGTAGATTTATCTTTTAGGTTTTTCCATTACTACGATATTGTTATTGAAATATATTGTCATTTCCTAATAAATCTATAAGATAGGACATGTGTGCTTGAATCGAAATCAATGAGTGATTTGTAGCAATTACATTAGAGTGTTAATGTGCTGTGATTGAAAATTTACCGATTACTTGTTTGGGATGTGAAACTAGCAATCGAGATAAAAAAAATTGAATTGAGATTAATTTAGGAAGGATTCCCAGAACCTTGTTATTTTTCCATTATATTCTTCATTATATTTACACAACTTTCTCACATTATTTCATTATCAAAACTCAGATTCTTTCATTTAAATTTTATCGTTCATGTTAAGGTTTACACTTTCCCTTGTAGATCGCTTTTCCCTGTGGAATCGACACCCCAAAGCTGTGCTATGACTACCACGTTATTCTTTGGGCGTAATCAAATTTTGGCATTGTTGCTAGGGAGACACGCTTAAGTATATTGTCAACTTTGAGACAATATGGTAATATTGTTCTTTGCTCTCTGTTTTGATTTTCTAATTTTTTGTTTTCCTGTTTTATTTGTTTCTCTCTAATTCCTTTGGTGTATGCTTAGACTGAGAGATTCGCGAGGTAGATTCATTAAAAGACCCAAATTAGAATTACCCTCTCCTTCCAAGTCCGTTAGTGAAACCTCGCCTAGATCAAACCATAGTGCAGACCCAAGTGAGAATTTATAAAATTTTGTTAACATGGCCGAAAATCACAATGAAAATGTTACTAAGACACTTAAAGATTACTTGCACCCTAACCAAACGACCACACCATCTTGTATCATTTTCCCCCCTAATGTTTAACAACCTGAGTTTAAGCCGGGCATGATCCAATTACTACCGACCTTCCATGGGTTTTGAAAATGAAAACCCCTATATCTATATCAGGGAATATGAGGAAGTAGTAGCTACCTTTCAAAGTAGGGCTGATATGGTAGACACCATCAAACTTCAGTTTTTCCCCTTTTCACTTAAGGAAAAGGCCAAGGTTTGGCTATACTCATTAAGGCCTAGGTCTATAGGTAGTTGGGATGAGATGACCCGAGTTTTCTTCCAAAAGCACTTCCCAACCCATAAGACCAATAACCTCAAGAGACAAATCTTAAACTTTGCACAAAAGGAGAGTGAAACCTTATATTATGTTTGGGAACATTTCAAAGACCTTTTGAATTCTTGTCCACACCATGGGTATGAGAGTTGGCGGGTAGTTAGCTATTTCTATGATGGACTCCTAAGTAAGGAGAGGCAATTCATAGAAATGATGTGTAATGGGGATTTTCTTCAAAAAGATCCTGACCAAGACATAGATTTTCTAGATGACCTATCGAAAAAAGCCCACACTTGGACATGACCAAATTCCATGGAAAGTACTAGGAGAAATCAACCCGCTGGGATTTATCAACTTAAGGAAAATGATAGCCTTAAAACCCATTTAGAGGTCCTAACTAAGGAAATTGAAGCCTTAAAAACTAAGGATGCTAGAACCCCTGAACCAATTGCTAGGGTCAAGTCCCACGAGCCTTGTTTAATGTGTAATAGGGTAGATCATGTACCTAGGGAGTGTCCAACCTATTTTGAGATGAAGGGAGAGTGTAATGCTTTAGGTATACCCTTTAGGAAACCAGACTCACCCTACTCTAACACCTACAATCCCAGTTGGAAGAATCATCCTAATTTTAGTTGGAGATCCGATATGCAACCTCCTGCCTAATCTAGCACCCATTGGATATCCGATATACAACCTCATCCCCACTCTAGTACCCAATGGAAACCGAAAGCAACCTCACCTAATGCACTAGAACAATCTTTACCTTTGGAAGATATGTTTTAGTCATTTTTGCAGGTACATGCTAAGAGTGTGGAAGAGCAGGGCAAAATAAATCAACGGTTGTTTGAGGAGCAACAAGCAATCAAAGAGGAACAAAAGGTGATAAAAAGCCAACTTACAAAGTTGAAGAGTTTCTTGACGATTCAAGAGCAAGGTCGTTTTCCTTCGCAGCCACAACCTAATCCAAGAGGATAACATATGGCACAAACCTCCAATCCTGACAACCAAAATGTTAAAGAGGTTAATGCCATAATTACTCGCAGCGGTAAAAAAATTTATGGACCCACTCTACCACCAAACTTGGTTCCTAACACCGTTAGCAATAAGGATGAAGCCCCCAAGGAACAAGATGCCTATAGTGATTCTCTACTGGTGCTTTTCCCTCAAGCACTCTTTAAACCTAAGGAGAGAAATTTAGCATTAAAAGGTGAGATTCTTGAACAACTTCAGCATGTTAAAATTAACCTCCCTCTTCTTCATGTTATAAAATAGGTTCCCAACTATGCTAAAGTCATTAAGGATCTATGCACACTCAAGAGGAGGCACAATATGAAGAAGACGACATTCTTAATAGAGCAAGCAAGTGCCGTAATTGACAGCAAGACACTACCCAAATATAAAGATCCGAGTTGTCCAACGATGGCTTACCAATTGGAAACAAATCTTGTGGCCAAGCATTGCTAGATTTAGGTGCTAGTGTGAACCTCATGCCATACTCCATGTACTTGTAACTCGGTCTAGGTGAGATCAAACCCACTTCCGTGGTACTCCAACTAGCGGATCGATCGGTAAGAAAACCAGCAGGTATTGTGGAAGATGTTTATTGCAAATTGACAAATTCTATTATCCCGTTGACTTTTTGGTTTTAGATACCGTTTCTATGGTGAATACAGAGTCGAAAATTCCTTTGATACTTGGAAGACCATTTCTTGCCACTGCTAATGCCCTCATTAATTGCAGGAATGGCCTAATGACATTATCATTTGGAAATATGACTCTAGAGGTAAATGTTTTTTGAGTCTCAAGGCAGCCACATGAAGATGATGAGTGTTTCGACACCTACATGATCGATGAGCTTATTTTGGAGGATGAGCACATTAAATATAATTCTAACTCTTCAGAATTCCCTCCTAAAAATTTTAACTTTGATGATTCTTCAATTTATCTCCATATCATTAATGTTGTTGATATTTTTGATAAGTCACAGGGATTTATGAAGAAATCGTGGAAACCATGCTTTGAGGAGTTGCCTGAGAGAAGTCACAAGGATGCGGGAATCACATATCTTATTGCTGATAGTAAATGGGAAATACCAAGAACACTTGAGCCACATGTGGTGGACTTTAAGTATTCCCTACCAAAAGACTAGCACTAAGGCCTCTAAGTATGGAGCCTCATTTTCAGCACCACAATGAGGCCAATAGTGAGAGTGGTGCACCGTCTGGCTGAAGATGTAAAACTTAGTGCTTATGGGAGGCACCTCACAACATATCCTTTTATTTCTATTATTTTTCATATTTCTTTTTCTTGTTTATTATTAGTATTTTGTTGTTTTCCATTATTGCCTTTGTCTTTCTTTTTCAAAGACAAATATGCGTATCAGTTCAAATAGTTGTGCACAATTTTCAGCTCCTCACACCTTTGGTTAAAAAATGAGTGTCCTTAACTTTTGCTTTCACATTGAGGACAATGCTTATCTTAAGTTGGGGGTGGAGGAAACACATTTCTTATTGCATACATTGAATTGTTGGGTGTCACCTTCCCTTTTTCGTTTTAATTTGTTTGTTTTGTTTTAATACACCTGTTTGTTAGGACAATCTGCTTAAAAAATAAATAAATATGTTTTGTGTTAGCCTTGGAGTTGATTTACATGTCAATGATATGAGTTTAACTGAGATAGCGTATAGCATTTAGAAGTAGTTAAATCTTGCTTCGGTTCGAGAATAAATTAAATGTCCATCTTCATTTGGTTTGAGACTCTGGTTTGTGGTAAGATTGCGTGATTAGTTTAAAGCGTCTAGAGAAGTTTTATGTGTGAATTGTTTTATGAATACTTTTGCAGTCTCAACAAGCTTTAGAACTTATTTGATAATCACTTGAGGTGAAATCCTAGAATGCACACTACTTAGGATATGATGTAGGCCATCTTTGGACCGTTTGAGCCCTTCAACCTTACCCTTGTTATATTTATCA
This sequence comes from Bretschneidera sinensis, assembly GCA_023935145.1. Taxonomy (NCBI): domain Eukaryota; kingdom Viridiplantae; phylum Streptophyta; class Magnoliopsida; order Brassicales; family Akaniaceae; genus Bretschneidera; species Bretschneidera sinensis. The sequence goes on along the minus strand of CM043698.1, from coordinate 99,962,076 downwards.
CTAGTCATCTGTTTGAGCATTTTTCTTGAAAAAAAATTTTGAACCTTGTTTCTTTCGATAACCCATTTACTTACCTTTATGAGCCTAAAAATATTTTATCCTTACCTTCATTTTAAAAGAACTTAGTTGATACACATTTGTTGAGAAGCACTTAAGAGGAGTAATGATGGAAATATGAAGAAAAAAAATATTACTTTCATAACCCAAGTACATTAAAAGAGATATGTTGGGGGTTGTGGAAAAGAAAAAAAAATGAAAACAGATTTGAATGGTTATGTGCCCAAATAAAAAAAAAGTGAATTATGGCAAAGAAAGAAGAAAAAAAATGGTGATTTATTGAGAGAAATGCTCGAAAAATGGTTGAATGAGTTGGGTGTTGAAGTAGGGTTATCTAGTGCTTAAAGTGGTTGTGTTTAAATTAAGAGACTGAGTTCTTTTACTTGTTTAATCCTTCTCGTTCTTTCTTGACCTTTACCTTAGCCTAACGTTACAAGCTTATTAAAGACCTACTGATCCGATGTAGTGTGATTTTTCTACAATAGTGGAGAGTGATTTGAAAAGTGAGCCTATGGAGCTTGATTTGTGATTGATGTCATGCAATTTAATATGTTTTTTTAGGCCAAGACTTGTATTCATGAATGTTGTGCATAAAATCATCTAGGTGTTTGGATTAATGGTTTGTGGTAAGATGGATGTTAAGAGTCAATAACGATTTTAAGATTGATGTTTGGATTATTTTTGGACTTAAGTGATATTTAATGATTCTATGTGCTGTGTGTTATGTGCGATGTTTGAGACAAAAAGTTGAATTACTCTTGGTTTAACGCTAGCATTATTTTATTTTATTTTGATTTCTACTATAGAATTCATTTCATGTTGTTTTGTTTTTCGCTTGAATTGCTAGGGACTAGCAATAAGCTAGTTGGGGATTATAATGAGAGCCATAAAATGCATCTTAATAGTACTTATTTGCTAGCATTTTAGGGTTGTTCTAGGGTTGAATTACACATTTTTGCCCTAACAATTCTATAGTGCCATTCTTGGATCATTGATTTATTTTGATGCATTTTCAGGTATGTTGGGTTCAAAAGAGATGGAAAAGCTATTGTTGCTTAAAGCACGATGATTCGATGCATACTAGAGTGAAGGCATAATTATGGAAGGACAAAATGAAGAGAACCAAGGTTGTGTGTCGCGGCCTCCAGAACCATGATCAATTGAGTAAGAAGACCACCAATATGCGTTGCGGCTTGGATTAGTGTGCACCATGGCCTGGCAGTGTGCGCTAAGGCTTGGAAGAGCTAGGCCATGGCCTCCAGCATGACTAGATTCATCGAGCAAAGCTGTGCACCATAGCCTGGAAAGGCTGAGGTACGGCACGCACACGATCCCCTGCTTCGCTTCAGACCTAATTAGTGCTTTTTAATGACATTTTTTAGCCCAAAATACCCCTAAAACCTTATGAGCTATATATAGATCATTAAGGGTTTGCATCCAAGGGGACAAAGAGGTCGAGAAAACTCAAGAAAGCTGCCACATTCTTCTCTATTACGGTGTTCAAGCATGAGTCCTATGGCCAACTAATCTCCAAGCAAGGCGAAAGGATGAATCCCTAGGTGTAGTTGTTCTTATTTCCATTCTTGGTTCAGTTGTAAGGATTTATTGTTAAACATTGTTATGATTTACTCTTTGATTAAACAAGACGAATTTAGGTTCATGTGACAGCTGCAATTTATGTTCTTCTTCTCTTAGAATTTCTCTTAATCCGGTGATTGCATGCTTCTCCTCCATATAAGTCTAGTTAAGCTCTTCTTATGTCAAGTTGTTTGGATGTGATTGATTCTGGTAGATTTATCTTTTAACTTTGTCCATTACTGCGATATTGTTATTGAAATATATTATCGTTTCTTGATAAATCTATAAGATAGGTCATGTGTGCTTGAATCGAAATCAATGAGTGATTTGTAGCAATTACATTAGAGTGTTAATGTGCTGTGATTGAATATTTACCGATTGCTTGTTTGGGATGTGAAACTAGAAATCGAGATAAAAACAATTGAATCGAGATTGGAATAAGGCAACGAACTTGGGAAGGATTCCCGGAACGTTGTTATTTCTCCATTATATTTACTTAACTTTCTCACATTATTTCATTATCAAAACTCAGATTCTTTCATTTAAATTTTATCGTTCGTGTTAAGGTTTACACTTTCCCTTGTAGATCGCTTTTTCCTGTGGAATCGACACCCTAAATCTGTGCTACAACTACCGCGTTATTATTTGGGTGTAATTAACTATAAATATCCATCATAAATGATCATTTCTAACTATCAAGAGCATTCAATTTCATCTAGAGCTCATTTACTACTCTTCAAAGCTTTCAAAATTTATTCTTGAGCCATCTTTAACTATTGGAAAAATAAAATTTGAATTTTGGTAGAAGGTCAAAACTATAATTTATGGAAAATTATTGAATAAGGACCTAGGATACCTATGAAAAAGGTAGAAACCAACGAAATACAAATTCTAGTTCCTAAGACTAAACAAAAGTTTGATGATGATGATTGTAGAATGATGTTTTTAAATGATATAGCTACTAGTACGCTTCATTGTGCTTTAGACATTAATGAATATAATAAAATTTCTGCTTATGCTTAGGCTAAGGAAATATGGGATAAACTTCAAATTATGTATGAATGTACTAATCAAGTGAAGAAATCTAAAATTTATAGATTAGTATCTAAGTATGAAGCTTTTAAAATGTCTCCTACTGAATCCATTTCTGAAATGTATTCTCGGTTCACTACATTATTAATACTTTGAAGCTTCTTGGTAGAAATTATGAAAATTATGACTTAGTAAGAAAAATCCTTGGAGCCTTACCACTAGCTTGGGAATCAAAGATGACGACAACTGAGGAAGCTAAAGATCTTGATAACCTCGACCTCGACACTTTTCTTGGGTCATTATTAATCTATAAAATGAATGTTATTAACAAGAATGTTAATGATGACTCCAAGAAGAAGAATATCATAGCACTCAATAACACCACAAGATAGAAAGTGGAAGAAGATGAGAATGAAAGTAGTGAGGAGGATGGAGAAATGGCTCTCATCATAAAAAAGGTTCCGAAGTTATTGAAAGGAAGAAAAAAAATAAGAAGTCATACAAGAAGGAAGATTCAACCAAGAAAGATTTGATTGTGTGTTTCGGATAAAAGAAACTCGAAAACATCAAGATGGATTGTTCTTCGACAAGGAAACCATATAAGAACTTCAAACAAAAAGATATGGTGGAAACTTCTTGGAATGATGATGAAGAAGAGAACTTGGATGAGGAAATTGACTACCAAGAAATTGTCAACCTTTTCTTGATGGAAATTTATGATGAAAATAAGGTTTGTCTTCACACAAAGAAGGAGGATGATAATTGGTACCTTGATAGCGGATGCTTAAAGCACATGACCAGTGATCAAAGTATCTTTATGGAGTTGACTCCAAAGGATGGTGCATATGTCACCATTGGGGATGACATCAAGATGAAGATCATTGGACATGGTAAAGTTGGTAAAAATTCTTAAATCATTAATTATTTCTTATTTTTTCAACGTCTTAAGCATAATTTACTTAGTATTAGTCAATTATGTGATAAAGGCAATAAAATTATATTTGAGTCCTCTCATTGTCTTATAATTGACATTAAGAGTAACAAGATCAAATTTGTTGGCCGAAGACATAAAAATGTTTACATAGTAAACCTCAAATCTTTGCCTTCGAAAAATGAAAAATATTTTTAAGCTTTTAGTGAAAACTCATGGTTATGGAATAAAAGGCTTAGCTATGTGAACATGGATTTAATTCAAATGATTTCTAGAAAAGATTTGGTTGTTTGTCTTCCAAAAATCAAGTTTGAAAAATATTAAGTTTTTTATGCTTGTCAAATAGGAAAACAAACTAGTATTTCTTTTAAATCCAAAAATTTTGTTTTAACTTCTAGGCCATTACAACTTTTATATATGGACTTGTTTGGACCAATTAGAACTATTAATCTAGGTGGCTATCAATATACTCTTATTATTATGGATGACTATTCTAAATATACTTTTTATTTTATCTTTATGGCTTATAAGGATGAAGTATTTATAGGTTTTATAACCTTTTGCAAAAAGGTTCCAAATGAAAAAAGATTTTGCTATTTTTAGCATAAGAAGTGATCATGGAAAAGAATTTGAAAATCAAAATTTTTCAAAGTTTTGTGACGATCATGGTATTGATCACAATTTTTTAACTCCTAAAATCCCTAACAAAATGGTGTTTTTGAAAGGAAAAATAGAATATTGGAAGAAACTGGTAGAACTTTTTCGTGAAAACAGTTTGCCAAAATACTTTTGGACGGAAGCCGTTAACGTCGCTTGTTATGTTTTAAATAGAGTTTTGATTAGGCCTATACTCAAGAAAACTCCATATGAATTATGGAAGAGTAGAAAGCCAAATATTTCTTATTTTCATGCTTTTGGTTGTAAGTGATTCATCTTGAATAACAATGAAATTAACTTAGGTAAATTTGATTATAAGATCGATGAAGGGATTTTCTTAGGTTATTCAACCTCTAGCAAAGTTTATAGAGTCTTTAAAATAAGAAATCTAGTGATTGAAGAATCCATGCATATTGCATTTGATGAGACTAATCCTCTTTGTGGTAGAAGAGATTCTTTTGATGATGATATAGGTTTCATGCTAAGAATGGAGACCACCACCCCCATTGTTGACCCCAAAGAGAATCAACCTCAAATGGCTTAAGGAGAAGATGAATCAAGACTTGATCAACCTTCAATAAGTCAACAAGGAGATAGAATTTCTAAGGATTTGAGGTATGTGAATTATTATCAAATCAATCTAGTGATTGGTAATCCTTCACAAGGGGTAAGAACTCGTTCCTCTGTTGTTTTCTTGTTCAAATTGAACCTAAAACTTTTGATGAAGTTGAACACGATGAATATTGGATAATGGCTATGCAAGAAGAATTAAATCAATTTGAAAGAAGTAAATTTTGGACTTTAGTATCTAGGCCTAAAGATCATTCGGTAATTGGAACTAAATGGGTTTATAGAAACAAAATGGATGAAAATTGTGTAGTAACTAGAAACAATGCTAGACTTATAGCAAAAGGTTATAATAAAAAAGAATGAATAGATTTTGATGAAACTTTTGCACCATTAGCAAAACTTAAAGCTATCCATTTATTGCTTGCATTTACATATTTTAAGAATTTCAAATTATTCAAATGGGTGTAAAAAAGTGTCATTTTAAATGGTTTTATAGAAGAAGAGGTTTATATTGAACAACCTCTTGGTTTTGAAAATCCTAATTTTCCAAACCATTTTCATAAGTTTTCCAAAGCCCTCTATGGATTGAAGTAAGCTTCTAGAGCATGGTATGAAAGGTTAAATTAATTTTTACTTTATAATTGTTTTACAAGAGGAAGAATTGACATTACTCCTTTCACAAAAATTCATGAGCATGACATTCTCATGGTACAAATATATGTTACTAATATAATATTTGGTGCTACTAATGAGGTCATGTGTCAAGATTTTGCTAATTACATGCAATGTGAATTTGAGATGAGCATGATGGGAGAGCTAATTACTTCCTTGGTCTTCAAATTAAATAAACAAAGGAAGGAATCTTCATCAACCAATATAAGTACACAAAGATTTTTCTTAAAGAGATTTGGGATGGAGAACACAAAATCAATTAGTGGTCCCATAAGCACTTCAACAAAGCTTGACTTAGATGAAGGAGGTGAAAATGTCGATATAAGGAAATATAGAAGCATGGTAAGGGATTTACTTTATTTAACCGCAAGTAGACCCGATATTATGTTTAGTGTTTGTTTATGTGCTAGATTTCAATCTAATCCTAAAGAATCTCACATAATGATTGTTAAAAGAATCTTAAGATACTTTCTAGGAACATAAAACTTAGGTTTGTGCTATTCTAAAGAATCTTCTTTTGACTTAATTGGATACTCGAATGCTGATTTTGCCCATTGTAAGTTAGATAGAAAGAGTACTAGTTGAACATGCCAATTTCTTTGTTGTATGTTACGCTTTTGGTTTTCAAAAAAAAATTATGTTGCGGTATCAATAGTTAAAGCAAAATATTTTGTCGTCAGTAGTTGTTGTGCACAAATTTTATAGATAAAACAACAACTTGAAGATTTTGGCATGCGTTTTAAAAATGTTCTTATCTTATGTGACAACACTAGTGCTATCAATCTAACTAGGAATCTAATTTAGCATTCTAGGACCAAACATATTGAAATTAGACATCATTTTATTAGAGATCATACTAAGAAAGAGGATAATAAACTTGAATTTGTTTGTACTGAAAACAGCTAGTTGATAATTTTACAAAACTCTTAAATGCAAATAGGTTTTGCATGATTAGAATAGAATTAGGAATGAGAAATTATGTGTGATTGCTCTTTGATTACATTTACATTCATCATATGCATATTTTCCATTGAGTGAATGAAGATTATTTCTCAATTTGATGTTCTGTCACTCAAAAATGGCATAAAGTAGCTTAAACTTGTAAAAGACTTAATTTTCTAAAAGTAGAAGTCCTGATACAATCGACTGTCTCATTCTCATACTCGGCTGGAAGCTTGCTTTTCATTTTTCCATAATTGCCTTCATAGTTGACTGGGCCTTCTACACAATTGACTACTCTCCCCAATAGACTGCTTCTCCCATACAATCGATTGATAACTCGTGCTAGCCTTTTTTTATTAAAAAAAATAGATTTCATTAACCAGTTGACTGGATGATCGTGCTAATATATTTTTTATTCATATTTAAAATTTTCATTTTCCCCAAATTAGAAACCTTAGAACCCTTCTTTCTACTCGAAATTTATTCCTCTTTCTCTCAAAATCTCACTTACTCACTCCTTCAAATCTCATCTTTTCTTATTTTTCACTTATTTTACCCAAAATGTAGTCCAAACCTCTCACTAAATCTGTTACTTTTGGTCCTTATGGTAAATGGTCCAAGGATGGTTCATCCAAAGACAAAGAAAAAGGGGTTGAATTAAGCAAGAAAGCACATCAAGATTTGGATGCTCAGAATTTCACAAATGCAAATGCCAAAAAGAGGTATAATGATCATATCTGCCTAAAAGAAGTTATTAAAGGTCACTATGTTTATTTTCCAAATATCATATTCTCTAATTTTAACATAGAACCTTTATTTATGCGTATTGCGTGGTTACCTTTAGTTTCTATTAGGTACATTCATCAGTTTTATGTAAATTTAGTAAGGGTGTCTAGTGAGTCCCTTGGCTTTAAGATTATGGTGATGGGGATTGAATTTAAGGTGACTCTTGATGCGTTAAGGTCCATTATGTGATACTAATAATCTTAATTGATATAATGATGGGTGGCCTATTGACTTTGATAAGGAGGATGCTTATAGGGAGATTTAGGATGACTTTAGGTGTAGGTTTGAAGCTAAAACTTTCAATAATTATGTTTCTTTGCCCCTTGAGTCTAGGGTATTGCATTTGATTAATGGTTACTGTATCAATCCTAGGATTGGAAGCCATACCTATATTTCTAAATTGGATGTGGCGTTACTTTGGTGTTTAAGGACTGGTACCAAGTTTATTATGTAGCCTCTTATTTTGAGTAAAATGATTAAGGATGTTACGAGTTCTTAAGGTGCACTGCCTAATGGGATGTTGATCACCAATATTTTGGCTCTTTTAAGGTTCTTCTCTATGAGCAAAAATCTCAAGATGTGAACCAGAGTGACATCTCTAATCAATCAACCCTAAAGAGAATGAAATTTATTGTTAGAAACAATAGAATTGGAGCAAAACATGGTGTAAATGTTCCTATAGCTGAGGGTAAGAAAAGTGGTGATGAGGAGATAGGTGTTGGTGATGTTGGTATGCAGGCAATTTGAGGTTAGGCTAGTAGTGTAGGTGGAGTGGATGTCATATCTTTCAGGCCTTAGCTAATCTTCAGTTGTCCATTGGTGGTTTGAGGACCAAGATTAGTTCAGGATTTCAAGCTATAAGGACTCGTTTTGACTCCTTTCAAACCATTATCAAAGCTTCAGTACAAACTCTTTAGGATGACTAAGAGATTTTCAAGACTAGGACCGAAAGATCACTTGAAGACCTTCGGGGTCTCTTGGCTAGTGACTAATCTATTCAGCCTTCTTTCTAAGCTTTATCTTTTTTATTTCAGCTCTCAAGACTTTTGTAAGGACATATTTTTACTTTTATGCATGCATTCTATTTCTATTTTGGCTCGGGGAGCATTTTTATGACTATTAGCTATGCTTAACTTTTATGAATGATTTTTGGATGTTTTTAATATTTGTGGTTATCTATGGATGGATTTTATATATGATTGGTTATGGGTTGCCTTGATTATTTATGTATCTTATTATCTTTTCTAATGATGCCAAAAATGGGGATAGAGAAGTCAGCCTCTAATTGTATCTAGATAGGGGGTACCATTTATTTTTTTTTCATTTTCCTATATCTTAGTTGGTTAGATATATTTTTGCTCTTCTCTGTAGGAGGTTTTATTAAAAATACAAAAGAAACTATGTCCAATTATATTCAAAATCCAATCACTTAGAATTTAAAAGTAGCTTTTTAAGAAGTGATTTTGTCATATTAAAAAAAAAAAAAAAGAGATTCTAGACCCGACATTTGATTTTGATAATGACAAAAGTAAACTTACGTGTACTAACTATCTTTTGTCTAAGTTCTTATTCTGTTAAGGTACATTGTACGAATATTAGAAGATGCACTTACACCCAAGCTTATGTGCATGCATAATCGTTGCCTCACACGCACCTTGTTTTAACCTTTCGAGGCAATTTCAAAGTTAAAATCTTTCAAGTTTAGACATCTAAAGGTAGTTAAAATTATATATACTCTCCCTCTTAATTATTTAGCTTTCATATAGCTCAACTTGTTTTTAAAATATCTTGTTTAAAATCTAAACATATTTTATAAAAGGTTGGTACAATTTTGTTTTAAGAAAAATAGTTTTGTAGGTGAACACATTCGACTATAGGGTCTTCTCGGGTCCTAACTCAAATTTTCAAGTATTACCAAGTTAATTTACTATATGACTATCCAGTCGACTATATGAGGACCAACAAGGTTCCTCCAACCAATTGGATAGAAACACAGTCAATTGGATTTTATCCATGAAGCCTTTAGTTTTCAAAATTAAAAGACACAATTAACTAGATCAAAGACACAATCAATTGGACCTTCAAAAATAACAAGTAATTTTCAAAAATTGAGGTGCGATGAAAAGCTTTTAATGCGCCAAATGTCTATTCCATGTGTCTAATGACCATATTGAGTTAAAACTATAAATACCCATCATAAATCAGCATTTCTAACTATAAAAAGCATTTAATTTCATCTAGAGCTCGTTTATTACTGTTCAAAACTTTCAAAATTTATTCTTGAGAATCTTTAAGTTTTGTTCTGGTGAAAAAGAAATCCTTTCAGTTGTAAGAATTAATTGCATTCTCTCTTGTACCAAAAACTTCTTTCATTTTCAATCTTGTAAGAAAGATTTGGTGTAACTCCTATAAGTGTTTAGGTGTTAAACACTTAGAAAGAAATTTTCTTTGTAAGAGAATCTTATAAAGGTTTTAGCAACACCTTGAAAGTTTCTTATTTGATCTGGTGAAGCCTTTAGGGAGGATCTTTGAAGAGAGTGGACATAGAGTCGGAAGTGATTCTAATATTTTTGAACAACTATAAATTAAGTTTACATGCTCTTCTTCCTCTCTCTTTTAATTTCCAGTAAACTTCATTTATTGCTCTTGATTGCTCTTGTTTAATTAATCTTTTGATTAATTTTTGTTTGCGTAAAAAAATTTAAAACCCAATTCACCCTTTCTTGGTTTGTCTTTTAGTTAACAACAGGATTGAGATTACAATGTGTTGCATTTAATGGACTATGGAGTTGCTTGTCCCAACTTCCATCAATGATTCTCACAAATGGTATATATTAAGACAATTTGTTATCTAACCAAGATTTAATTGTCACCTTTGCCATTTCTATGTATTCAAATAAGTAACTCATACTTCATTTCGCTTCACTATCAACAAGGCGAAGAACCTTTACCAATGGTTTACTAAACTTTCACAATACACTAACATTGTTTCTAAAAGTCATCATCTTGCAAAACAATGCTCGATATCTCCTTCCAAATATTGTCTTTTGCATATTGTGACTCAAACCATTTGTCACAAGTAGACATTTTTTTTGAAGTACTTTCTTGAACTTTAATAAACACTAGATGCTTAGGAAGGGTGTAGCAAATTTATAATAGAAAGCTGACACAAATTCCTACAATTCGTGAAGTCTTTCCTCATCATAGCTAATACACAAGCATGACTGTAAATAATTTGTTTTATTTTCCTCACCTTTTGTATGATGGCATCAATAGAAGGAAATTTTTTAGGATTTCCAAAATCCTCTAACATAAAATCAATATAGTGAGCTGCACAAGGAGCCCAGTTAAAGGTATTATACTTCTTTTGTAACTTTTATCTGACAGGTTTATAAGAAACATCATTACCTATTACAAATTGCACAACATTCTAAAGATCCACAAAGTTCAAAATCTCATCAAATTAGTCAAGCAAAATATTAGCATCCTTTGTAATCTTAGATGTATCAACAGACTTCAAAAACATGATTCATTTTAGGCAATACATAAGAAAATAAATTATTGACCACTTCCTCTTATTTGTCCACCCATCAAACAAAATAACACACAAGTAGTCTTCTTAAATATCATGTACTGAAGCTTTTAGAAGTCTCTCTCTCAAGTCATGATAAGATAGTACCTTGAATCCATAACCAATAGCTATTGTAGCTTCAATGGAAAGTTAGTGCTATTTTGGATTAGCCTCACTATATATGAGATTTGCATTACACCACCATCTTGCCTAAGTCAAATGAAAATTAAAAATTATTTCTTTTGTTTCCAATGCACTCTTAATGTAAGGTTGAGAACTAGGATTTGTACGTGGAGCAAAATAACTTTTTCTTCTTCTTTTTACCTTTAGATTTTTTAGTATTAACAAAAAGAAGGCTCCCCATATCTATATCATCTTCCTTACTAAAAGCATAGATAATTTCCTTATTAACTCTTTTCTCGTTGTTTCTTTAAGCCATTAAACAACTGGTTCATTTGTCATTTCGCTTCATCAAGTGCTTTGGAACAAGATCCAACTTGGGCTCTAGCTCCAGAAATATGTTGTTTCAACCAGTAATTCTTGTTAGTAGTATGTCCTATAATCCAATAATATTTTATGTTAAAGCATATTATTTATAAAACAATCTTATTAATTATCATTTTATTAATGGCAAGTTTCTTTTTATCATGAAATCCATGTTACATACATAATCATGATTAAGTTTATAGAATAAGATAAATGAAGATAAGATTATGATGTGATCATATTTATGAGACATACTCTTCTCAAAAGCTTTATTCTTTAATTTTCTTGTCATAGGATACTAATTGCACATTAGTAATCTGGTTAGACTGGTACATGCTATGTTTGCTCAATTGAGAGTATGACTGATCTTAATGTCATTTGTTTGGGAGACATCAAAATAAGTATGTGAGTGTTCATTGGAGAATGAGTTCAATGAACATGACTCGACTTAAGAACACCAACATAGAGTTTTATTTGTGTGTCAATAGGTAGTTCTTATGTTACAGTTGTGCAAGTGATCTTTAAACCTAAAACACCATGGTTGTCTTGTATAGGACTCATTATGCTTTAATTGTTATTTAATATGGCTCTATTCATTGATCATTAACAAGTATTAATTGAGTTTAGTGGGTTTCATATAGAGATATGTGAGTGTGTAATAGGAGATCTATCATTAAGTAAAGTGAAAATGTCTCATGTGATATACTAAGACAAAACTCGGGAAGTTTCTTGACCAAGACATAATGAGAATTAGAAATGAGTTTCTAATTTCACCACTAAAGTTATAGTCTTGAGATCTAGACAAATATAATAATGCTGAGGGTTTGATAGCAATTTCATACCCTAATTAGCTTAATTGGGATATTGCATGATAGAATGATTGATAATGAAAAGGTTTAAGGTTCACAACAAAATTCAATTTATCGAGGTAGTTATGATATGTTGGTAGGTGTCACTCATGATTATGGAAGACTTAAGAATTAATTTATGGACAAGTAGTTAATTCTCATAAAAGAGAGACTCAAAAAGGGTGTTTTTTTATTCAAAATAAATTAGAATATGTTCTAACTAATTGAAAAGGGTTCCAATTATAATTACATAAAAGTTATGCCTACAACCAGATTAGTTTGAACCTACGGGGTCATATATAAAAAGAGTAATATGTAATTAAAAATACTGTAAGGTCTTATTTTAAATTAATGGTTAATTATAACTAACCCTAATATTATAAATATTTTATTAGTATGCAGATTTTGCTAGCACATAATTCTACACACTTTGTTTCTCTCTTGATATTTTGGTTTGTCTTCCTCCTCACAAAGAGAAGAACAAAATCATTAAAAGAAATCCCTTATTCAAGATTTGCCATGTGTGGATCAACCTTGGAGATCACATACTTTTGCAATTGCTGTGAGTTCAAGAATGCGAGGTAATTCAACAACAACATTCTAAGGAAATAAGAATGCGTCTGAATCAAAGGTAATGATCCTAAAACTTGTATGTTCTTGTTCAATATTTATTCCATGTAAATTAAAAAGTGATTTGGGCTTTAAGAAATTGTTGAATTTTTTTATAAAAAAATTTTGCTGCATTTTCTGCATCGATTTCCTTCAATCCCTCCACCTTGTAAAAGCTTACAAGAATAAAGGCAATCAATATTATTTCCATTACCTTCCATTTTCTTTCCAATAAGCCCATGCTTAATCATTTGATCTTGCTGAAGCAGATCCAATAGGTTTTGCTGCAATAGATCTATGATCAGACATAATGATAGTTAAAAAAAAGTAAATTATAAAGCTTTCGAAGTTGTAACTGTTATTCAAAATGAACATGTCCTACAATCTATTTAGATTGTAAAACATAAATGAAAATAAAAAAAAAAGTTGTATCAATCTTGCTATAGTTGGATATGTCAAAAATTTTATTGAAACTCCAATTCACATGCCTTAGTTTAGGTTTGGGAACTTACAACAATATTAAGATAAAAAGCTATTCCCACCAAATTTTTTTACTGGGTTTTTCTTTTCTCAATGACTAATTTTTCTCTTTTAAATTCAAGCAAAGTGATACGAATAAATTAGTAATAGATAGCTTGTAATGGAATAAAGGGAATAGAGAGTAGTTAGTAGTTGGTTAATAGTTTGTTAATTAGTTAGTTAGTTATAATGTTAGTTGGTTACTCTTGCACTCATCTATCATAGCCTATATAAGGCATGGTACACTCATTTTTAGAACAATCAATAAAGAAGAAATCTAATCTCTCTTTTCTCTCTATTTTCATAGGGGCTGGTTATAGCCATTAATTATTGTCATTATCTTCATCTTCCACACAATTCACCTTCAAGAATCCATTATCATCTCTATTACTAGACACAATCAAGATTCATCCACCCTAGATCCTAAATTTCTCTTCTTCTCTCTTGTTACAATTATTATAACATTCTTGGAATTTATACTTGTACTCGAATCAAGTCATTTTTCTGACCTAGGGATTTCAACATTGGTGTTGTCATTAAGTTTTTCATTGCAAATTTCATTGAGTTCTCATTAAGTTTTCAGTTCTACAAATTTTCTACAATTTTCCAGCAATTCATCTTCCTTCATTGTGCCAATTCTTCAACTTCTACCTTTCTTGAATCAGCATTCTTTCATTTTCATCGTGTCCTAAATCTAATCAGAGCAGAAAAATTCCAGCAAATTTTGTCTTGAATCATTGACTTTTTTTATTGAGAGCTTTCATTCAGTTTTTATTGAGATTTCATTCAAATTTCATTGAAATTTCATTCAGTTTTTCATTGGAGTTATTCTATACTTCTTCACTCTTCAATTTCTTTTCTTCCTTCTCCTATTCTTTCAGTTCTATCTCACCTTTTCTGTTCTATTCTTTGAGTTTTTGGATCTCCAAATTCTACAAATTTCTCGAAAATCATCTCCTTTCATTGTACCGATTATTCAACATCTAATTTTCTTAAATCAATTGAGTCTTTCATTAAGCTTTGATTCCTGAACAACTTTTGTTCTTGAATCCATTCCAAAATTCATTTTTTTCATCAAATCATTACCGTATTCATCCATAATTTCTCAACAATCATATTAGTTGATCGATACAACAAGTTGGTCACCCAACTCTATTACATCAAATACCATAACTCATATGATCTCGCCATCCCAGAAATTGAAGATGAAATTGCTATAGAGATGGAAAAAATATGTTACAACATTCATTGTAAAATAAAACCAGAAATGGCACCGGTACAAGTTGTTGATTAATTGGAAATTCTTTAAATTGAAGCAGAAAGTTACAAAGATAAGGAACAACAAATTCCTACTGAGAGCAATCAAGAAAATGAAGAAACAAGATCAAGCAATAATTATTTTACAATGACGAAGTTCTTCAAATCTACAAGCTAATGATGGAGGGCAATCAGGCTTCTTTCCAACTATAGACTGAAGTTTTTAAAAAACTTTCGCTAATTAATCACAAGTTGATAAAAAAAGATAAATCCATAAGCATGCAAACAAGTAATGTGCTGTAAACAAAAGAGTTTAAGGAATAGAAGATGCAAACTCAGATTATAGTGGTTTAGCAAAATCGAATTCGTTCCAACCCTACGCCCACTCTCTTTAAGGAACCTTCTTGAAGTAATCCACTAATACTCTTAGTTGTGCAACTTCACGAGTGTTGCACAAACCTTACAAACAGTCCCTTTCTTTTGGAAGCTTATCCCTTCCTCTCGGAAGCTAATCTCTTCCTTTCGGAAGTCAATTCCTTTACAATAAATATGAGTTGCTGTAAAGTAAATGGTAGAGAGATAGCAAAAAATGCTTTTACAACTGAACAATATCTCTCTTTCAAGGTAAAGCTTGAAGAATGGCTCAACAATAAATATTTCAAAGCTTTTGTGTAAATGTGAGCAAAAACTTGATTGAATGTGTAATCTCTCTTTTTTAAATGCTCAATAGAGTGGGTTTATATAGCCTTGAATTAATATGGTTGTTTTGTACTGACTTGGAATGTTTTGGTGCATTTAGTGCTCAAGTCTCGCGTCTCAACGGTCATATTTTTTGAATTACCAGTCGACTGGGTCTTAGTACCAGTCGATTGGGTCAAGTGAAAAGTCCCACTTTTAAGGCTATGTATAGTACCAGTCGACTGGGGACATTCTGTCCAAAACACCAGTCGATTGGTATGAAGCACCCAGTCAACTGAGAACACGCAGTCCCATATACCAGTCTTCTGGTATAAGAACCCAGTCGACTGGGTTGTCCTTTAACCTAGTTTTTCATTCTTTGAAATGTTTTTGACTTATAAACGTTTAAATGAATAGTTTTGAAAAAATGCTTTTTCAAAAGGAGCCATAATACAAGCTAGTTATCTGAACAAGTGGTATTTACAACTTGTTTCAATACCTTATTCCTATACTAGATCTTCTGTCTTCACTTGGTGTTTGATTCGAGTTGAGTTCTTGCATCTTGATTCTTGGTTGTATGCTTTTGTCATTTAAAACACTTAGATAGTACTGTTAGTATTTATTAGAGTTGTGTTTTGTCATCATTAAAATTTAGATGAGGGTCAACAATCTCCCCCTTTTTGATGATAATAAAACAAATAAGAGAAAACAGTTTTAAAAACTAAGTGTTAGGTTTTTTTGAAAAATTGGGCAGAGTTTCCTCTGTTTTTTGAATTAAACCAACCTATAAATAGTTCAAAGAAAGTTTATATTCAATCCAACCAAGCAACCCAACATATAGTCATATATAACAAGTGTTTTGGAGTAATGCTCCCCCTAAATCTATGCACTACTTTAAGTTTACAGTCATTTTTCTCATATTCCCCCCCCCCCCCCCCCCCCCGTTTTGACAACAGTAAAAAAAAGGGTTGTAAACAAAATAATAAGCTAAATAGACACCATAAACATTAAGATAAGTCATAAAAAAAAGTTGTATCCAAAAATTTGGCATAATTCGAAGCTAAGAAGACTTCTCGATAAGAACTGGAAATTTTTAGTCATGCATAAGTAGTTTAAAGCATATATCCGAGCACAGAAAGATTTAAAGCAAGTAAACGTATTGTGTAAATGTAAAGCAAGTATATGAACCAAGTATAATCATAAAACGTAATCATATAAATCATAAATCCATACATTACAGGCTTTTGAGGGCCGAAAATATCAAAATGTATGATAAAGTGATAGATGTTCATGCTAATAACAACTAAAAAGCTATAGGTATATACAACTGAGGAGAAATACAAAAAGTAACTCAATGTGCGGGAGAGTCTGAGCCACCATGAATAAGATCCCGAAGCTCAGCTAGGGAACCCTCTGTATGTAGCTCAAAGTCATCCCGGAGAGAGCGAAGGTCATGATGCATGGCGTCGATCGAAGAGCTCAAGCTCTAGAATCTGGACTGCATAGTCAGTTGGAGGCTTATGATAGCTTGAAGAAGATCATCGTACCCAGCTGGACCAGCACTCGAGTTTCCCATAGGTGGTGCTCGGTCATCCGCATCCATAGCAGTAGCTTCAGCATCTGGACCCTCATCCTCATCATCACTGTTATCGTCCTCGTCTATCCGAATGTTCTTCCCGACCTTTGAATAAATCAAGCTATCTCGGACTGTGCATCCCATCTTCTTCATCGAAGAGACGTTGATGATGTCCTTGAGACCGATGTCCTTATCCTCAGAGGTGGGGAGAGGAACCCGAAAGTGCTGGAGGATGAGTGTGATAAGCATCCCGTAGGGAAGGTATCCAGAGTCACTTGCTTCGCCGTTGAACATATTGGTGAGCAGTAGAGGGTAGATATTGAAGTGGTGCCCAGTTTTAAGGCACCAAATCAATACCACATCTATTTTAGATAGATAGCCCTGACCCTCAAGTCTCGGATGGATGGTCCAACTCACTATGAGGTTGAACAATTTCAAGTCAAGGGGCATGTCACTACATGTGTGAAATGTAGTGGGTCGGAAGACATAGTTAGAGTCACCCCTAACTATCTGATAAGCCTCCTCATAATCGAAATTATCTGGACATCCGTCCAGACTCCATTGGATCCCTCCCACAGGGATCCTCAGGATACTCATCAAGAGGTCAGTGTTGACCTCGAACTCCACACCCATTACACTGGTTCTGAACCACAGAGCCAGTGGACTGGGTTTCACCAAGTTCGCATAGAACTGGTGAATCAATCTTGGGTAATATTTTTGGTGAATCTTGACCAGTGAGGTCAAGTTTATGGCATTGAAAGCAGGTAAAACATCGAAGTTCCCATGACAAATATATTCAAAGTCAACGAATCTACCCGTCATGATCTTTTTATGACAAATAATAGATGTATACCTCTCTTTTGTAGCAAAGCTAGATAATAGAGAGTCATCAAGCTCTGTTCTTGCCTTCTTGCTCGAGGAGCTCGCCATTCCCTTCCCTTTCGAGTATGGAGCCATAGATTTGGTGGACCTTGGCCTAGTAGGTGCATGAGGTCCCCCAACAGTGGTCTTGATGTAGATTCTTTTGAAAAATTTTGGAGAAAAAGGTTTTTAGGGAAAAAGGAGATTTTGGTGGAAATTTGAGATTTCAACCATAGAAAGTTGAAATAAATGGTATGGACGGGTAGATCAAGATGTGTATAAAGTGTTTTAAAGATTTTTTGGTCAAAAAAATGAGATTTTTTAGAGAGAGAAAGCTTGGGGTTTCAACAATGGCGTGAAAAGTGAAAAATCCGAAGAGACTATTTATAGAATTGCGATACCAGTCGACTGGGTTAGGGTACCAGTCGACTGGATCAAGACACTAGTCGACTAGATAAAATGGCAGAGAAATACCAGTCGGCTGGATAGTTCATACCAGTCGTCTGGATAGTTAACTGAATTTTAAAAAATGGCTCCAAACAAGGTCTTAGTTTACTGGTCGACTGGTATAGACTTACCAGTCGACTGAAAAATTAGGCAGAGACTTACCAGTCGACTGGACCCTTAAGAAAATTTTCAGTCTTGAGTCCTAGCATGAAATTTGTTTATCTATGCCATCTTGAGTGAGGGAAATATTAAATAAGGTTTAATACTCTTTCACTAGATGTCATGTATGCAAAATGATGAATGATGAAGCAATCAGACATACAGTTTATCATAATCTAACCATCCCATTAACATTCTAATTTTGCAGAAACTAGCTTCACTTAGAGGTTTTGTAAGAATGTCAGCTATTTGATCTTCTGAAGGTATGAATTCTAGTCTTATATCACCTTTTTTAGTATTATCTCTTAAGAAATGATGTTTGATTTCTATGTGTTTAGTTCTAGAGTACTGAATAGGGTTTTGGTTAGGTTGATAGCACTAGTATTATCACAATGTATTGGGATACTTTCAAAGTTCATGCCATAGTCTTCTAGTTGTTGTTTTATCCATAACACAAGGGCATAACAACTTCCAGCTACTACGTATTCCGCCTCAACGATTGATAGTGCAATAGAATTTTGTTTCTTGGAAAACCAAGAGGCTAACATTACACCTAAGAATTGGCATGTTCCACTTGTGCTTTTTCTATCTAACCTACACCCTGCAAAGTCAGCATCTGAATATCCTACAAGCTCAAAAGATGAATCTCTAGAGTACCATAATCCTAAGGTTTGAGTTCCTTGTAGATATCTAAGGATCCTTTTTTACTGCAACTACATGTGATTCCTTAGGATTAGCCTGAAATCTAGCACACATGCATACACTGAACATAATATCAGGTCTACTTGCAGTCAAATAAAGTAAAACTCCTAATCAAGATCAAGTTTTGTTGAGGTGCTCATGGGTGTACCAAGTGGCTTAAGCTTTCCATCCCGAACCTCTTTAGTAGGTCCTTAGTGTACTTTGATTGATTGAGGAAGATGCCTCCTTTCAATTGTTTGATTTGAAGTCCAAGGAAGTAGGTAAGCTCTCCCATCATGCTCATTTCAAATTCACCTTGCATGCACTTGGCAAACTCTTTACATATAGATTCATTAGTAGCACCAAATATAATATCATCATCATATATTTGGACTAGTAGAGTGTCATTTATGTGAGTTTTTGTGAAGAGGGTTGTGTCTACTTTACCTCTTATAAAATTATTGTCAATCAAAAATTTACTTAATCTTTCATACCATGCTCTTGGAGTTTGCTTCAACCCATATATAGCTTTAGAAAACTTGTAGACATGATTTGGAAGACTAAGATTCTCAAATCCAAGAGGTTGCTCAACATATATCTCTTCTTCTATAAAGTCATTTAAGAAGGCACTCTTTACATCCATTTGAAATAATTTAAACTTATTAAAGCATGCAAAGGTCAATAACATTCAAATAGCTTCTAATCTTGCTACGGGAGCATAGGTCTCATCAAAGTCTATTCCTTCTTCTTGATTATATCCCTTAACAACTACTCTAGCCTTGTTTCTAGTCACTATTCCATTTTCATCCATCTTATTTCTAAATACCCATTTAGATCCTATTATTGTATGATTCTTAAGTCTAGGAACTAAATTCCATACATTGTTTCTTTCAAATCGATTTATTTCTTCTTGCATGGCAATTATCCAATCATTATCCTTTTCAGCTTCTATAAATGTCTTAGGTTCTATTTGAGACAAGTAGGCTACATAATTGCAAATGTTTCTAATTGAGGAACGAGTTCTTACCCCTTGTGAAGGATCACCAATCACTTGATCGATTGGGTGATAATTTACATACCTCCAATCTTTGGGAAGACTATCCTCTTGTTGACTTGTAGATGGTTGGTCCAATTTGAGAGTTTTCATCTCTTGATTTATTTGAGGTGAGATCTCCTATAGGTCAACAATGGGAGTAGGTATCTCCGTTCTTGGAATGAAATCTGCATCATCATTGAAAGAAACTTCTCTACTACTAATTAGGTTAGACTCGTCAAGGGTTACATGTACGGATTCTTCTACTACTAGAGTTCTCTTATTGAAGACTCTATAAGCTTTACTAGAGGTTGAGTATCCTAAAAATATCCCTTCATCGGTCTTAGAGTCAAATTTACCCAAGTTAGTTTTATTATTATTTAGGATGAAGCATTTACAACCAAATGTACGAAAATATGAGAGATTAGGCTTTCTACCTTTCCATAATTCATATGAAGTTTTGTCAAGCATAGGCCTAGATAAAATTCTATTCAAGATATAGCAAAAAGTGTTTATCACTTCCACCTAAAATTATTTTGGTAAGTTATTTTCATAAAGCATTGTTCTTGCAAATTCTTTTAGAACTCTATTTTTCCTCTCAACAACTCCATTTTGTTGAGGAGTTCTAGGAGCTGAAAATTTGTGATCAATTCCATTTTCATCACAAAATTTTGAAAAACTTTGGTTTTCAAATTCTTTTCCATGATCACTTTTAATGCTTGAAATACAAATTCCTTTTTCATTTTGAACCTTTTTGCAAAAGTTTTCAAATCCTTTGAAAGCTTCATCCTTGTAAGCAATAAAGATAACAAAGGTATATCTTGAATAGTCATCAATAATAACAAGAGCATATTGATGGCCACCTAGACTAATGGTACTTATTGGACCAAATAAATCCATATGCAAAAGTTCTAATGGTCTAGTAGTTGATACTACATTTTTTTTTATTTAAAAGAAATTCTAGTTTGTTTTCCTATTTAACAAGCATCGTATACTTTATCTTTTTCAAATTTGATTATGGGTAGTCCAATGACTAAATCTTTTCTTGAAATGATTTTAACCAAATTCATGTTCACATGACCAAGCCTTCTATGCCATAGCCATGGGTTTTCACTAAATGAGGGAAAACATTTTTCATTTTCGGAATGCAATGATTTTAAATCAACTATAGTCATTTTTATATCTATGGCCAACAAACTTGATCTTGTTACTCTTGATGTCTATAACTAGACAATATGAGGTTTTAAATATGACTTTGTTGCCTTTGTCACATAGTTGACTAATACTTAGTAGATTTGGCTTAAGGCTTGTACTAGCAATACATTATCTATGGTTGAGAAATCATTACCAACTTTTTCATGTCTGATGATCTTTATTTTTGTGTTTTCTCCAATGGTGACAAGTCTGCCATCTCTTAGAGTTAGCTCCTTGAATACACTTTTATCACCGGGCATATTTTTGAGCATCCACTATCAAGGTACCAATAGTTACCTTTTTCTTTGGTGTTGAGGCATATCTACATCACACAAGGATACACAATGGCATTTTTAGGTACCCAAAATTTCTTAGGTCCTTTGGGGTTAGTCCTTGAAAATACAGTTCCTTTTGGGACCCATACTTTCTTAACAACATATTATGATCTATAGACATATTGATAATACATAATCCTAGGACAATAGTTATTAAAATTTCTATGATGACTTAGTTGTGCATGTCTATAATTCTTAGGGTCGGAGTTCCTAGGATACGTGTTTCTAATATGATGAAAATGTATGTCATTTCTAGGAAATGTATGATGATGATTTCTTGGATACATTCTTGCATTATTATGAGTATGCATAATATTTCTAGAATAATCATGATAGTAATTCCTAGGATATGCTTGTGCAGTGTGCAAATCTTGAGTATACATGTTATTTCTAAGATGTATATGATGGTTACTCCTAGGAGGTGTATAAGAATTTCTTGAATGAATGCACATATAAGCATGAGTATTTCTAGGATGTTTCATTCTTGTATATGCATTAGTATTTCTAGACCTACTAGCATTTATTGAGGGAATGTTTTTGACCTTACTAGTGGTCTTTGAAGTAGAGGCTTCATTCACACATGATGCTTTCATGAATAAGCTCTCTTTTGATTTTTGCTTGCCTAATGGAGAATATTCTAACCTGGATTTTCCTCCACTTAATCTTTGGCAAGATAGCACTTTATCAAGCTTTTCTTTTCTAAGCATGAGTCTAGATATTATGCCATTCAATTATAATATCTTCTTATTTAAGTTTTCATTTTCATTTTTAAGAAAATCTTGAGAAGAATCATAAAGAAATGAAGATAGTTTATCTTTTTCTTCTTTTAGACTTATCATCTCTTTAGAAAGAGATGACACTTCTTTCTTAATAGTAGAGTTCCTAGAATTGAATTTCTTCAATTCTTCATGTATTTCATTTATGACTTCTATCAATTCTTCACTTCTACTAACAATGTTATTTTTTGAAGAGAGAGAAGATAATACCTCATTTTCATCATCGATTTCCATAAGACATAGGTTGGCAACTTAATTGTATCTGATTTCTTTATCTGAGGAGTCTTCTTCTTCGTCATCACTCCAAGTGGTTGCAATCATAGCTTTCTTCTTGAAGCTACTGTATGGTTTGCTTGTAGCCGTATAATCGACCTTGATGTGATCGGGTTTCTTGCATCCATAACACACAAGTGGTTCCCTTTTCTAAGTGGGATCCTTTATGTATGGTTTCTTGCTTTTCTTCAAGAATCTGTGAAACCGTTAGGTGATTAAAGCCATCTCACCATCTTCTTCGCTGCTCTCCACCTCTTCTTCCGTTTCTTCTTTTTTGTTGCTCATAGAGGCTTTGAGAGCAATCAACTTTTTCTTCTTCTCATCATCATTGTCAATAGTGACCTGAGAAGTGCTTCGACATCAAGTTTGTCGAGATCTTTGGCCTCCTAAATGGTCGTCTTCTTTGGTTTCCAAGTAGGTGGCAGAGATCTTAAGATTTTTCTTGTTAGTTCAAACTCCTCAATGTTCCTACCAAGAAGCTTCAAACCGTTAACAATAGTTGTGAAACGTGAATGCATTTGAGAAATTGTTTCGTTAGGAGACATTTTAAAAGATTCATATTCAGATACTAGCATATAGATTTTTGATTTTTTAACCTCACTAGTTCCTTCATATGTAACTTGCAGTTTATCCCAAATCTCCTTAGCTGTAACAACTACAAAAATTTTATTATATTCAGATATATCTAAAGCATAATATAAAATACTTGTGGCTCTACTATTGAGAGATATCATTCTATCATTGAACTCAGTTTTGAGTTTAGGCATTGTATGATTGATTTCTCCAATAGTTATTTCCTTTGATAGAATTCTAGGTCCTTCCTTAATGACTCTCCATAGATTATAATATTGTCCTTCAACAAAGATTTTCATCCTGTTTTTCCAATAGTTATAGTTGGAGCCATTAAACAAGGGAGCCCTAGTGTAGGAATGTCCCTCAGAATACCTATTCGATGCCATCGGATCAACTCAAGGATTTTAAGCCTAAAATTGAGAACAAGGCACTGATACCAATTGTAGACTGAGGTTTCAACCCAAGAAGGGGGTGAATTGGATTTTTAAAAAACTTTTGTTAATTAATCACAAGTTTATAAAAACAGATAAATCCACAAGTAATGTGCTGTAAACAAAAGAGTTTAAGGAATAGAATATGCAAACTCATATTATAGTGGTTCGGCAATATCAGATTTGTTCTGACCCTATGTCCACTCTCTTTAAGGAACCTCCTTGAAGTAATCCACTAATACTCTTAGTCGTGCAACTTCACAGGTGTTGCACAAACCTTGCAAACAGTCCCTTCCTCTTGAAAGCTTATCCCTTCCTCTCGGAAGCTAATCTCTTCCTTTCGGAAGTCAATCCCTTTACAATAAATATGAGTTGCTGTAAAGTAAATGGTTGAGAGATATCAAAGAATGCTTTTACAACTGAACAATATCTCTCTTTTAAGGTAAAGCTTGAAGAATGGCTCAACAATAAATATTTCAAAGCTTTTGTGTATTTGTGAGCAAAAACTTGATTAAATGTGTAATCTCTTGATTACACCCAAAACATAGCGCGGTATTGTAGTACAGCTTTGGGGTGTCTATTCCACAGGAGAACAAACTAATTACACAAGAAGGTGTAAACCTCAACACAAACGATAAAAGTTAAAGTGATAAAATCTAAATTGTTGATTGTGTAAATAATTGATGGATAATAAATAAAGAAACAACAAGGTTATGGAAATCCTCCCTAAGTTAGTTTCCCTAATCCTAACTTGATTCAGTTGTTTTTATCTCGATTGTAAGTTTCACATCCCAAACAGGCAATCGGCAAATATTCAATTAAAGCGCATGTATAAACCCTAATGTAATTGATATGAATTATTCTTTACTTTCAAGCGCACATGACCTAACTTATAAATTATCAAAAGACGAAAATATATCTAAATGACAATATCGCAACAATGGACCAATCTATAAAAGAGATCTACCAGACTCAATCACACCCAAACAAATACACATAAGAAGAGCATGACTAAACTTATATGGAAAAGAAGCATGCAACCACTAGACTAATAAGAAATCTACTAATTAAATTAAACAATAAATCATAACAATTTTTAATGAAAATAATTCCAAACTACAACTGAATCAAATAAAGGAAAATAAGAACAACTACACCTAGGGATTCATCCCTTCTCCTTGCTTGGAAACTAGCCGGCCATGGAGCTCATGCTTCCTTGAGTTGCCTTCGGCCTCTCAACGATCATCTCCTCCTTGGTAGCGAAAGCTTCGGCGATTCCTCAGCTTGCCCTCTAAAAGTATACTTCAGATTCCTCCTAAAGGCCCTCTAGATTACTCCTAAAGGCCCTCTGGATTCACTCTCTGATGGTTTCAGTTGAGCTCCGATTGATGCCTAAAGCTGAAGTGAAGTGGGTCTTATATAGGCAAACTCCCAGAGTGCTATGTGTTTTCTAACCGATGTGGGATATTGCCCGAGTGCGCTCGATCGTAGCCTTAGTGCGCTCGATCGCAGATTGGTGCGCTCGATCGCAGTTACGCTGCAGAGTACTTCTTGGTCGATGTGGGATGTGCGCTCGATCGCACTGCTTATGCACTCGATCGCAGTACAGGCAGCACTCCATCTTATCCTTCCAGAAGCATGGGATCTTGGCCTTTTAAGCAACGATCGCTTCTTTTTCTCTTTTAAACTCAAAGTACCTGAAAATTGCACTGAAATAAGTTAGTGGTCCAATAATATCACTTTAGAGTTATTAACACATAAAAGCGCAATAAAGACCGAGATCAATCCTAAAATGCTAACAATTAACTACTGTTGAGAAGCATTTTATGACTCTCATCACAACCCCCAACTAGCTTATTGCTAGTACCTAGTAATTCAAGCGAAAACAAAGGATGAATTCTACGGTGGGAACCAAAGTAAATGAAAAGAAATATTAGTGTTAAACCAAGAGTAATTCACTTTTGTCTCAAAAATCGCACATAGAATCATTAAATATCACTCAAGTCCAAAAATAATCCAAACATCAATCTTAAAATCGTTATTGACTCTTAACATCCATCTTACCACAATCCATTAATCCAAACACCCAGATGATTTTATACATAACATTCATGAATACAAGTCTTGGCCTCTAAAAACATAATAAATTTCGTGACATCAATCACAAAAACAAGCTTCATATGCTTACATTTCAAACCACTCTCCACTATTGTAGAAAAATCACTCTACATTGGATCAAAAGGTCTTTAATAAGCTTGTAACGTTAGGCTAAGGTAAAGGCTAAGGAAGAACGGGAAGGATTCACAAGTAAAAGAACTCAATCTCTTAGCTTTAAACACAATCACTTTAAGCACTTGATAACCGTTACTTCAACACCCAACTTTATCAACCATTTTTCGAGCATTTCTTTCAACAAATCACCATTTTTTCTTTCTTTCTTTCTTCTTTCTTTGCCATAATTCAATTTTTTTTTATTTTGGCACATAACCATTCACCTTCTTTTTCATCATTTTTTTTCCTTTTCTTTTCCACAACCCCCAACTTGTCTCCTTTAATGTACTAGGGTTGTGGTAGTGATATTTTTTTCATATTTCCACCCTTACTCCTTTTAAGTGCTTCTCAACAAATGTGTATAGCTAAGTTCTTTTAAGAGAAAAGTAAGGATAAAATACTCTTTAGGCTCATAAAGGTGAGTAAATGGGCTATTGAAAGAAACAAGGCTCACTTCTTTTTCAAGAAAATGCTCAAATAGGTGACTAGTGGTAAATATAGCAATGCTAGGTTTAACAGGCTCAAACGGTCCAAAAATGGCCTATATCATATCCTAAGTAATGTGCATTCTAGGAATTCACCTCAAGTGGTTATCAAGTAAGTTCTAGAGCTTGTTGAGACCGCAAAAATATTTACAAATAATCACACATAAAACTTTTCTAAATGCTTAAGACTAATCATACTATCTTACCATAAGACTAATCAAAAATATTGAAAGAAACTGCATGCTAAACTTCTTATTGAAAGTCCGATCTACAACATAGAACAAACAAAAAGAAAGCAACTGCGGTGTACCATTAAGACTCCCATCGTGTGTTAGCACACTAAAAATTAAAATTAAAATGCACTCAATTAAAACAACAAAACAAACAAACAAAACAAAAGAAGGAAAAAGAAAAGTAAAAACGTACCTTTGTTGTGTGGTCAAGGTGAATAGACAGGATCCATGAGTGGAATGTCTTCCACTTCCGGATCTTGCCTATCAATTAAGATCTTAAGTCATTGACCATTGACTTTAAAAATTCGACCATCCCTAGTATCCTCAATTTCTACCACCCCATTTTCAAAAACAGTTTTCACTACAAAAGGATCGGTCCACCTCGATCGAAGTTTTCCAGGATGCTTATGGAGTTTAGATTCGTATAAGAACACCTGATCATTAGGTTTAAATGTTTTCCTAAAAATATTTTTATCATGGAATACTTTCATCTTAGACTTATAGATTCTAGAGTTCTCATAAGCATCGTTTCTTAACTCCTCTAACTCGGTCAACTGATATTTCCGAAGCTTACCCGCTTCTCCTATGTCAAAATTAAAAGACTTGATTGCCTAATAAGCTCGATGCTTGAGCTCTACAGGTAAGTGGTAAGGCTTTCCAAAAACAAACCGATAAGGTGACATACCTAAAGGAGTTTCAAAAGCTATACAGTAAGCCTAAAGTGCATCAACTAGTCTCAAAGACCAATCCTTGCGATCCGGGTTAACCATTTTTTCTAAAATTTGTTTAATCTCCCTATTAGCAAGCTCTACTTGCCCACTAGTCTGAGGATGATAAGCAGCATAAATTTTATGTAACACCCCATACTTTCTCATCAAAGTTTCAAAAGAACAGTTGCAAAAATGTGTACCTCGATCACTAATTAGAGCACGTGGTGTACAAAATTGAGATAACACATTTTCTTTAAGAAATTTAATTACCGTTCTATTATCATTGCTTCAGCAAGCTGCTGCCTCTATCCACTTAGATACATAATCTATTGTCACGATGATATATTGGTATCCAAAGGAAGGAGGAAAAGGTTCCATAAAATCAATGCCCCAACAATCAAAGATTTCAATTACTAAAATAGGGTTTAAGGGCATCATATTTCGATGAGACACAGCTCCTAACTTTTGACACCTTTCACATGAGCGACAATAGGTGTTTGCATCTTTAAACAAGGTAAGCCAATAAAATCCACACTACAAAATTTTTGCAGTGGCTTTTTTCATTGAAAAGTGGTCTCCATAAGCTTGGTAGTGACAAAATTCTAAAACACTTACAATCTCTTCATTAGGGATGCAACGCCTTAGAATTTGGTCAGAGCAGTACTTGAAAAGATAAGGGTCATCCCAAAAGAAATTATATACCTCATATAAGAATTTCCTCTTGTCTGGAGTGCTCCAATCCATTAGTATCTCACCTGTGGCCAAATAATTCACGATGTGAGCAAACCATGGTAAAGAAGTAACAAAGAGTAAATGCCCATTAGGAAAGTCATCCTTAATTGGTGTGTCATCGCAAATGTTATCAAATGTGAGCCTCGAGAGATGATCAGCTACTACGTTCTTCACTCCTTTCTTGTCTTTGATGGTGATGTTGAATTCTTATAGGAGTAGGATCCATCGTATTAAGCGTGCCTTAGCATCCTTCTTTGTAAGAAGGTATTTGAGAGCCGCATGATCTGTAAAAATAAGGATAGGAGAACCAATTAAGTATGCAAGAAATTTATCTAAAGCAAATACTACAGCTAGCAATTCCTTTTCAATTGTGGAGTAATTCATCTGAGCACTATTCAAAGTCTTACTAGCATAGTAAATCACAAAAGGTTTTCCCTCTCTTCGCTGTCCAAGAACAGCACCTACAGCATAGTCACTAGCGTCACACATGATTTTAAAGGGTAAATTTCAATCAGGTGACTACATTATAGGTGTTGAAGTAAGCTTGCCAATCAATGTTTTAAAGGCCTCTTGACAAGCTTGAGTCCACTCAAATGGGCATCTTTAATTAGGAGGGCACATAGTGGTCTAGATATGTTGGAAAATTTTTGTATGAACCTCCTATAAAAGCCAGCATGACCAAGGAAATATCTCACATCCTTTATTGTCTTAGGTGTAGGCAATTTAGAGATTAATTCAATCTTAGATTGATCAACCTCTATTCCTTTAGAAGAGACAATATGCCCTAAGACAATACCGGATGGTACCATGAAATGACATTTTTCCCAGTTTAAAACCAATTCTTTTTCCTCACATCGAATTAATACTCTTTCCAAATTCATTAAGCATGTGCCAAATGAAGATCCAAAAATAGTTAGGTCATCCATAAAAACCTCCATGCAATTTTCAACCATGTCATTAAAAACACTCATCATGAAACGTTGAAAAGTGGCAAGTGCATTACACAATCCAAATAGCATTCTACGAAAAGCGTAAGTACCAAAGGGACAAGTAAAAGTGGTTTTATCCTGATCTTCTAGTGCAATTTCAATTTGATAATAGCCAGAATAACCATCTAAGAAACAGTAAAAAGGATGACCAGCTACACGCTCAAGAATGTGATCAATAAAAGGGAGTGGGAAGTGGTCTTTCCGGGTGGCAGCATTTAATTTTCTGTAATCAATGCACATACGCCACCCGGTCACAAGTTTGGTAGGGACTAACTCTCCTAGGTCATTCATTACCACAGTGACTCCCAACTTTTTGGGAACGACTTGTGTAGGACTTACCCATTTACTATCAGCTATGAGATATATAATACCTGCATCTAACAGTTTCAGCACTTCATTTTTCACTACTTCTTTCATAGTGGGGTTAAGTCTACATTGAGGGTCTCTACGAGGACTGGTTCCTTCATCCAAATTTATTTTATGAGAGCAGATCAGGGGACTAATTCCTTTCAAATCAACCATGCTCCATCCTAAGGCTGATTTGTGTGCAATTAAGGTCTGAATTAATTTCTCACATTGGGCCTCAGATAATTCAGATGAAATAATAATAGGAAAGGTATCACCTAGACCGAGAAAGGCATACTTTAAACCCTTAGGTAGTGGCTTCAATTCGACTTTAGGTGCTTTCACACTTGAGGGGATTTGTTTTTCGCTTCTTTTAGGCAACTCCTCGAACCTTGGGTGCCATGCCCGAGTGCCATAATCCTGAGATTTGTCAAAAACAGCACAAGTATCAATTATATCAGTTTTATCATCAAATAAATCAATCTCAGAATTAACAAGAAAAATCTTAAATGGATCAAAATCATGAGCCATGGAAACTCCCTCATCGATGAGTGACTCGATCATGTATAGCTGGTGGTTTTCGTCCTCATCTTCGGGCTGTTTTGCAACATTAAAAATGTTCACTTCTAAGGTTATGTTTCCAAAAGACAGCTTCATGAGTCCATTCCTGCAATTAATAAGAGCATTTGCAGTAGCAAAGAAAGGTCTACCCAAAATCAAAGGAATTCTAGAGTTAGTGTCAACAGCAGAAGTAGTAACAAGGATTAGGAAATCAACAGGATAGGAAAATTTTTCAATCTGAATCAACACATCCTCTGCCACACCCCAGGGTACTTTGACTAAACGGTCAGCCAGTTGTAGCACCACGCTGGTTGGTTTGATTTCCCCTAAACCTAGCTGTAAATAAATGGAAAATGGCATCAGGTTTACAGTAGCTCCTAAATCTAGCAAGGCTTATCCAACCTCATGATTTCCAATGCTACAAGCAATGGTAGGACAGCCCGGATCCTTGTATTTTGGGGGAATTCTTTCCTCAATTAAAGCACTAACTTGCTCAGTTAGGAATGTAGTTTTCTTGACATGGTGTTTCCTCTTAATTGTGCATAAATCTTTGAGAACTTTTGTATAAGTAAGGACTTGTTTAATCACATGCAAAAGAGGAAGATTAAGTTTCACTTGCCTCAAGTTCTCTAGGATTTCATTATTTAAGTCCAGATTTTTCTTGTTTGATTTTAAGGCTTGAGGGAATGGTGCCTTAACAGGACTTTTAGTCACTTCAGGGTCTTTGGACAACTCAGTATTACTACTAGTTCGACCCTTTTCCACATCCTCGGATTAATTCATTGGTGAGATGTGTTGTGACTTACCACTTCGGGTCACAATGGCATTTACTTCTTTCAAAATTTCTTATGCCACATGTTGACTGCGAGGTATGAACTGAGCTTGGGAAGGGAACTTACCTCGCTCAGTCACACTTAAGGAGCCCATTAATTTGGACACTTGGCTCCTAATTTCTTTATTCTCTTCAACCACCTACGTAATTAATGCCTTAACCCTTTGGTTTGTCTTACCTTGTGCCTCTATAAAAGCCTGTAAGATGTCTTCTAAGGAGTTCCTAGAGGATAAGGGTGCATGATAAGGTGCAGGGGATGATCTAGGGGGCTGTGCATGCTGCTGATTTTCAGATTTCCAGTTGAAGTTGGGGTGATTCTGCCACCCCGGATTATAAGTGTTAGAGAAATGTGCAATAGGCTTCTTGTACATGCCTAAGGCATTACATTGTTCCTCATACAGCTCTCTCATATCAACAAATGTGGGGCATTCTTGGATGAGATGATCTACCCTGCCACACACAAAGCACGGCTCTAAAGACTCGGCATGATTAACCACATGTGTTTGCTTTGATCCCTTAGTTTTCAATGCCTCTAACTCCCTAGTGAGCAGTTCGACCTTAGCTTTCAGGTTGTCTTCTCCCCTAAGATGGTATATTCCTCCACCACTCGGGTTTCCTATAGGTCATGACCTATTCGTGCTTTCAGTAGCACTAGGTCCAGTCCATGTATGAGCTTTCTCAGCAAGCTCATTGAGGTATTCAATAGCCTCATCGGGGTCTTTTTACAGAAATTCCCCATTGCACATCATCTCTACAAATTGGCGTTCTCTATAGGTAAGACCCTCATAAAAATAGCTCACTAAATGCCAATTTTCATACCCATAGTGTGGACACATACTTAATAGCTCTTTAAATTTCTGCCAAGACTAATACAAAGTCTCGTTTTTCTTTTGTGCAAAGGTGGAGATTTGTCTTTTCAACGCATTAGTCTTATGTTGAGGGAAGTATTTGTTAAAAATGGCCCGAGTCATCTCAGTCCACGATCCAATAGATCGTGGTCTCAGTGAGTATAGCCAACTCTTAGCTCTATCCTTCAAAGCGAAAGGAAAGAACTTAAGTCGCACAATATCAGCAGTTGCACCTTGACTATGGAAAGTCGTAACTACTTCCTCAAACTCTCTAATGTGCACATATGGGTTCTCATTTTCCATGCCATAAATTATAGGGAGTAACTATATCATCCCTGTTTTAAGATCTAATTGGGGAATGTTAGCTGGAAACATGATGCAAGATGGTGTGGTTGTGCGTGTAGGGTGGAGGTAATCCTAAATGGTCCTAGTAGGTTGATCTTCATGTTCACTCATTTCCTCAGGACTAGATGGATTATCAAATAAAGGGTTTAAAAGTGTAATCCTGACTCTAGCACAGGCCTACAAGCAAATCTGCCCAAAATGTCTCTACATCTGGGCATACAATATCACACAATAAAAATTACTATAAAACAGAAAGAATCAAATAAAATAAAAATTTAATGCAGCAAGCTAAAAGAAGGAACGAAGTTACCGCCTTTACAGTTTCTAAAAAGAATAACTATTTACAACTCTTCTACCGTCATGTCAAAAGTTGACAATCTTCTTTGTACTTAAGCGCGTTTCCCCGGCAACGGTGCCAAAATTTGATTACGCCCAAAACATAACGCAGTATTGTAGTACAGCTTTGGGTGTCGATTCCACAGGGAAACAAACTAATTACACAAGAAGGTGTAAACCTCAACACAAACGATAAAAGTTAAAGTGATAAAATCTGAATTGTTGATTGTGTAAATAATTGATGAATAATAAATAAAGAAACAACAAGGTTTTGAAAATCCTCCCTAGGTTTGTTTCCCTAATCCTAACTTGATTCAGTTGTTTTTATCTCGATTGCAAGTTTCACATCCCAAACAGGCAATCGGCAAATATTCAATTAAAGTGCATGTATAAACCCTACTGTAATTGATATGAATTATTCTTTACTTCAAGCACACATGACCTAACTTATAAATTATCAAAAGACGACGATATATCTAAATGACAATATCACAGCAATGGACCAATCTATAAAAGAGATCTACCAGACTCAATCACACCCAAACAAATACACATAAGAAGAGCATGACTAAACTTATATGAAAAAGAAGCATGCAACCACCGAACTAATAAGAAATCTACTAATTAAATTAAACAATAAATCATAACAATGTTTAATGAAAATAATTCCAAACTACAACTGAATCAAATAAAGGAAAATAAGAACAACTACACCTAGGGATTCATCCCTTCGCCTTGCTAGGAGACTAGCCGACCATGGAGCTCATGCTTCCTTGAGTTGCCTCCGGCCTCTCAATGATCATCTCCTCCTTGGTAGCGAAAGCTTCGACGATTCCTAAGCTTGCCCTCCAAAAGTATACTTTGGATTCCTCCTAAAGGCCCTCTGGATTCACTCTCTGATGGTTTCAGTTGAGCTCTGATTGATGTCTAAAGCTGAAGTGGAGTGGGTCTTATATAGACAAACTCCTAGAGTGCTATGTGTTTTCTAACCGATGTGGGATATTGCCCGAGTGCACAAGAACGTAACCTTAGTGCACTCGATCGCATGTGTGCTCGATCGCAGATTGGTGCGCTCGATCGCAGTTGCACTGCAGAGTACTTCTTAGTCGATGTAGGATGTGTGCTCGATCGCACTACTTGTGCGCTCGATCACAGTATAGGCAGCACTCCATCTTGTCCTTCCAGAAGCATGGGATCTTGACCTTTTCAGCAACAATCGCTTCTTTTTCTCTTTTAAACTCAAAGTACCTGAAAATTGCATCGAAATAAGTCAGTGGTCCAATAATATCACTTTATAGTTATTAAGACATAAAAGCGCAATAAAGACCGAGATCAATCCTAAAATGCTAACAATTAACTACTGTTGAGAAGCATTTTATGACTCTCATCATCTCTTTTTTTTAAATGCTCAATAGAGTGGGTTTATATAGCCTTGAATTAATATGGTCATTTTTGTACTGACTTGGAATGTTTTGGTGCATTTAGTGCTCAAGTCTCGCATCTCAACGGTCATAATTTTTTAATTACCAGTAGACTGAGTTTTAGTACCAGTCGACTGGGTCAAGTGAAAAGTCCCACTTTTAAGACTATGTATAGTACCAGTCGACTGGGTAGTTCCTACCAGTCGACTGGGGATATTCTGTCCAAAACACCTGTCGATTGGTATGAAGCACCCAGTCTCTGGGAACACACTGTCCCATATACCAGTCTTATGGTATAAGAACCCAATCAACGGGGTTGTCCTTTAACCTAGTTTTTCATTCCTTGAAACGTTTTTTACTTATAAACGTTTGAATGAATAGTTTTGAAAAAATGCTTTTTCAAAAGGAGCCATAAGACAAGCTAGTTACCTTAACAAGTGAGATTTACAACTTGTTTTAATACCTTATTCCTATACTAGATCTCCTGTCTTCACTTGGTGTTTGATTCGGGTTGAGTTCTTGCATCTTGATTCTTGGTTGTATGCTTTTGTCGTTTAAAACATTTAGATAGCACTGTTAGTATTTATTAGAGTTGTGTTTTGTCATCATTAAAATTTAGATGAGGGTCAACACCAACAATTAATAAACAAGGTCAAATATGAAAAGAAAAGAAAAAGTTAAAGATCAAATATAGTACAATAGCATCTTTCAAACTGGGTTTCAAAGAAGCACAAAACCAACGTGAAGAATATGTGGTTTATGCCAAATATAAGACACAAGATTCTGATCTTGATGAGACAAATGGTAACCACAAAATGCTGACACACCAAGAAATACAATAAGACGTAAAAATGATACCTAATTTTTTTTGAAGACTTCAAAACGAAGGATGAGAATGAAGACACCATCAACCACAATGAAGAAGAATGGGTGAGCCACGATGATTCACAAAGTTTCAAACCTTAAATTACAGTTTTTGATGTTAAAGGTGAGGAGTTGCTCAATGGTATAATTATATCCATCAGAAATGACAAACCAGCACTAGTATTGCGTGTTAATGATGAAAGGCTTGCGTTTCAGGATGGGGATCTTGATGTGTTCTCATATTTTCATGATGAGGATTTGAATCTTATTTCCTTTCAAGATGTGCACTGACCAGCAACAGCCGACATAGCAACGAAACTCAATTATGTTGGTCTCAAGTCTGTCACTTTGCATGATGAGGGGTTGTTGGGATGGTGGGATTTGTCCAACAATTTCTTCTTATCACAAAATGGTATTCACCATAATCTTCTATGACACTTTTCTTTAGGAACCAAGGTTTTACCAAATTGTAACATTCCTATAATTGCTGCTAGTGTGGGTCAAGAGTTTGTCACAACATACTATAGAAAATTCCAATTCTTCTTTGATTCAATAGTGTCATTTCCTATGAAGGCACTAAATGATCAAATGTTTCTAGTTGATTATGGGGCGTCGGGCTATGATTTTTTGAAGACGGTAGCTTTGATGAAAATTTCTTGTGGCAATCAAATAAATTTGACACGCATGGATGATGAGGAAAGAAAAAAGACTCGCATTCTTACTGGTATCAACTCAATAAAACATCTTTCTAATTTTCTCATTCTTGTAGCTCAATATGAATTTTCCTTAATGGAAATTAATATGATGAAAATTAGGGAAAATAGTGTTGGAAGATCCAAGGTAGTTGATAATGAAATTCTTAAGGTTGGCACCATTGTTGTTATAATGTATGCCAAGATAAGTAACACCAAAATTATTAACTAAGTGTTGAACAACATCAATCGATCATATAGGAAGTATATTAAATATTGGTCACATGATATGATTAAGTTCAATAAGGAAATCGGGTATGTTGAAGACCTTACAGGTCCAGCTCAACAATTAAAAGCAATATGTTGCTTCATTACATTAATAATGGAAGTGAAGGGAAAAGGGGCATAGCCTTTGATAATTGTGCACTTAGGTATACAAGTAACACCAATGGACAATAAAGATCCCAAAGTTGTGGTATTAACACATGAAACAATAGTAACATATGTGTAACAACCCATCCTGGGTTGGCCACCCCCAAGATGGTTCCATCACGTTTTGAAATCCTAACATGGCACATATATGCAACAATATAAAAACATACATCGACTATATATATATATATATATATATATATATATATATATATATATGTTAAGGCTTAACCATCAAAAGAAGAGTTACATTATCAATATCCTATCTAAAACAATATATACAATGTATTAAAGATGAATGAATATCTACAATTTTTTTTAAAAATTTTCTTTCTTCTTCTTTCATTAGTTTGAGGATGTGGACCACGAGACTTACATATAAAAATTCAATCTGAATCTCAGCTCACAAATTTATCTGTCATGTTCACTACCTGAAGTTATTTAACAATGAGGAGAAAGCTTCAAAAGCTCAATGAATTAAATTTACTATAAGTACTCAATTTGTATACTTCTAGTTATATTCAATCATTATTAAATCAACATAATTAATCATCTATCTCTTCTCATATACTAATTCAATCATTTATCAATCTCTTCTTAAACAAATCATCAATCTATCATCTTTCAATTATTATAGCTCATATACCAATCATACTAGTTTTATTCTCATATATTTAATCAATTCAAGATTTTCAGTTCAATATCATCATTTACTTCATCATGAAGTTCACATCATATAATCAATCAGTCATATAATTCTTTATCATATCATCCTTTCAATTTCTTTATCACAAAAGTTGTCTCACATTGAGACTCATCTATCTTTCAATCATTTCACAATCAAGACTGATATTTTAACATCTCAATCATCAATAATAAAATATTGAAATAAAAATAAATGCATGCAATTAAATTATATTTCTTTCTTTATTTGTCGATTTCTTTCAATTTTGGTATATTATCTGGGAAAGTCTTCCTACACGTCGACATGTTTCAGCCAAACCTGCTACCTTCATGGTCTTAACCTTATGTATATGAGCAATAACATGCAAACATACATACATTAAAGCATACATATATATATATATATATATATATATATATATATATAAAATTTTCTCTTCATATAACATATCAATCGCGACATTCAAGAATTTCATTTCTCTGTTTAACATATATTTATATTATTTAATTCTTCATACATACAATATTAATTTATTAATAATTTAACTATCGCAGTTCATCAATTTATTATTCATAATATCTTTCCATTTCATCCAAATATCATATATCTCATATATTTCCTCAAATAAGTATTTCATATTATATTTCAATAATTTAATCATATCAATATCAATTCATTTTTCATATTTGTCTCGTTTAATAAAAGTAAATCTAACTCACCTAGTAGCACTCAAAGCTTTTAGTACACCACTTATTTTCCTTTTCTGCTCCTTTCAATAATTTCACCCGATTGTTGATCGCTAACACTTGACATAATATTTATATTAAAATTTCTAATTTACACTTTAATTCTTCCATAATTCATATTTTAAAGTTCTATATCAAATTCCGAGTGATTTCATATATGCATGATTTCAACTGTTTTTAAAATTTAGTATTATCAACTGAAATTATTTTCATCTCTAAAAATTCAAATGCAAAACTTTTTTAAGAAGCATAGAGGAATAATTTATAAATATTCAATCTTTCAAAAATAAAATTCAAATTATTACCTTTTTCAAACCTTTCCTTGAATTTCTTTAAAATTCTCCCATAAACTTCATTAAAATTTCAATCTTTCAACCTTTCTTTCAATTCCTATGTGTTTAAAGAATGAGATAATTTGAAAGAGAGTATAATTCTAGAGTAAGAAAGAAATTTGTAAACGAATTTTAACAAAACAAAAAAAAAACTTAATTTTTATACAAAACCGGTCAAGCCTACGGACTTGTGCTTCTCCCATGCAAATCTAGTTGTCATGTCTATGCTTCTCTGTCTTGCTTGCATGCTTTGGACTATCTCCAGGCAATTGCATTTTGTGCACAAGGGTACACCTATCCACTAGCACCCATGTGTTTGTCCTCTTTCTTTGAGATTATGATAGCTTTGTTATGCTTCTGCCACCATGCATATTCATTTAAAATTTACAACTTTGTCACTTCTTAATTACAATTCTTCCACCGATCATCTTCATTTAAAATTTATGACTTTGCCACTGCTTAATTACGATTTTTCCACCGGTTATCTTCATTTAAAATTTACAACTTTGCACTACTTAATTACAATTCTACCATTTCTCCTTAAAAATCAATTTTTCACTTTTTCTTTCTTCTAAAAATTATAGAAAATTATTCTTTCTTCAAAAAAAATTTATAAATATTTTTCTTGACTATTTCTTATTTTTCTTCAAAATTATTTCATTTCAAACTTCCAATTTCATAATTTCAGTTCTTTTAATCTTCAAAAACTTCTAACTCTTTCCAATAAAATTCTCAATATCATCTTTCAAAAATTATTTCAAATCAATAGTAAATCTTTCATGTACGCATTATTTAATTCAATGTAATATCTATCAAATTACTTATTTACCCTTACTTTAAGAACACAAGTATTACAATTCTACCCACCTTATAAAAATTTGGTTCCCATAATTCCCTTACCTAACTCATGAAAATGATGGGGGTGATCATTCTTACCTCATGCTCTCAAGTAATTTCTTCAACGTCTTTATTCTATCATAACACTTGAGCTAAATGAATAACTTTATTGCGCATTACTTGTTCCTTTATGTCTAGAACTCTGACTGGTACTTGCATAAAGGTTAAACCTTCCTAAAGTTCTACAGCCTAACTCAGAATACTCTGAGATTCGTAATGTAAACACTTTCTCAAAAGTGAAATATGAAACATATTGTGCAACTGCTTTAATTCTGGAGGCAAATCCAATCAATGTGCAACTAGCCTAACTTTCTCAATCACCTCATTGGGTCTCACAAATCTCGGACTCAGCTTTTCCATTTTTTTCTAAACCTCAAAACACACTTCCATAGAGATATCTTCAAATACACCCAGTCGCCAACTTGAAACTCAAGAGGTCGTCTTCTATTATCAACATAGCTTTTCTGTCTATTCGATGCTACTCTAAGATGTTCTTTAACTAATTTGATCATCTCTTTAGTGAAAACTATCATCTTTAGACCAAATATCTGTCTTTCTCCAACCTCTTCCCAAAATACTGAAGTTTTGCACCTCCTACCATATAAAGACTCAAATGGTACCATCCCAATACTAGCTTGATACTGATTATTGTATGCAAATTCAATCAAAGGCAAATAAGCATCCCAACTCATTGAGAAACTTAATATGCTTGCGCTTAGCATATCTTCTAGTATTCCAATGATCCTCTATGTATGCCCATCAGTTTGAGGATGAAAATCTGTACTAAACTGCAACTGTATACCTATAACTTTCTGAAAACCGCTCCAAAATCTAGAAGTAAATCTAGAATCTCTATCTGATACAATGAGAAAAGGTACTCCTTGTAATCTCACAATCTCAGCTGCATACAACTCAGCCAACTTTTCAGGACTTTGTGTAGTTTTAATAGGAAAGAAATGTGAAGGCTTAGGAAGTCTATCCACTATAACCCATACAACATTATGACCTCTCTAGGTATGGGGAAAACCAAAAATAAAATCCATACTAACATTCTCTCATTGCCGCTCAGGCACTAGAAAAGGCTATAATAAACCTGTCAGATGTCTCTTCTCAGACTTTACCTGCTGATAAATCAAACATCTAAAAATGCACTCAGCTACATCCCTCTTTATTCCTGACCACCAATAATTTTATCTCAATCCCCTATACATCTTATTATTACCCAGGTGCATAGCATACACAGAATCATAAGCCTCTCTCAATATCTCCTTTCTCATCTCAACATCATTAAGAACACAAATT
This sequence comes from Bretschneidera sinensis, assembly GCA_023935145.1. NCBI lineage: Eukaryota > Viridiplantae > Streptophyta > Magnoliopsida > Brassicales > Akaniaceae > Bretschneidera > Bretschneidera sinensis. Next base: position 99,922,486 of record CM043698.1, on the reverse strand, counting down.
CTATGTCCCAATACCACCATACTATCATCCCTCATTTTGAACTCACTCTACTTCCTACTCAATACTTGTGCTTGATCTTCTTTATCCCCTCATCTCTACTATGTATCTCTAGCAAGCAATCAATAATAGAAGATTGTTATAATAGCCATGTTTTTAAGTAAGGGTAAAGAAGTAATTTGATAGATATTACATGGAATAAAAATAATATATACATGAAAGATTTACTATTGAATAAAAAAATTAAATATTCATGCATAATATGTTGTATATATTGGTTCGGTTGGGATTTTAATAATGTAACTCCCTTATTGAGAGTTGAGGATTTATGTATATATACATTCAGTCGATATATGTTTTTATATTATTGCATATATGTGTCATGTAGGGATTTCAAAACTTGACAACACCATCTCGGGTCCAACCCGAGATGGGTCGTTACAATTTTGGTATCAAAGCATTAGGTTTTATGATTTTGTAGAGTGCATAAAAATTTAAAGAAGTGGAAGATTTAAATAACCTACCTTTTAATGCAAAGTCTGAGGATGACACGTGGATGTGCTTGAGCTAGAGGTAGAGTTCTGAATCAAAGAGGACGTGGAAGAACTAAAGTGTAAGGGGAGGTCAAGTTTGTGGTTCATGCAATAGAACAGGTTGCTAGTATAGCTGGTACTAGTAGAGGTGGGAGAGAATCTGATATTATAGGGGATGAGTTAAGAAAAGTTTTTTATCGTGCTATAGAGAGAATAAATGCAGCAGAAGAAAGGGATGCTAATTTATAGAGGAGATTAGAGGAAATGAGTAGAACAGAACCTGATGTGGTGAGACAAGAAGCTTATGAGGGTGTGTTTGCACATGAGATGCAAGAGGATTGTTTTGTGAGATTTATTAAGTTTAAACCCTAGTCTTTTATAGGATCTGTAAATCCTATTGAAGCTAAGTAGTGGATTAAACACGTTGAGAAATATTTTGAAGTCTTACTAGTGACAGATAAGCAGAAAGTTGATTTCGCTTCATTTAAGCTAGAAGGTGAGGCTTCTCAATGGTGGGAGGATATTCTGCCTAGATTGAATACATAGGTAGATTAACCCTTAACTAGGCATAAGTTTAAGGATGTGTTCTTTGTGAAGTATTTTTCAGATATGTTTCGAGCATAGCAAGAGAAAGATTTTATTCATTTGAGCGGAATACTTTATCTGTGGCTAAGTATGATAGTAGATTTATAGCCTTATCGAGATTTTTGCTTGAGATAGTAAATACAAAGAAGAAGAAATGTAAAAGAGTTTTAGACGGGTTACACTATGAAATTCAAACTAAACTCTCTTACATGGGTATTGGGAATTATACTATCATGGTGGATAGAGCATTACAGATTGAGAAGAATGTGATAGAGTTTAGAGGTAGGAGGGATTGGCTGAAGAGGTCTATATTTGAGGGACCCAGAGGTGGTAGTAGTATAAGTGTGCAGGGTGGGAGACCACCTTAAAGGGGGCGTTCCCTATCACAGGGAACTGTAATACAGAGTCAGAGGCAAGCAAGATCTTTTACTTCTGTAACTCATAGTAATATCGGTGGGACCTCTAGATTTGGGAGACAGACTATGGGAACTGAAAGCTATGGAAGAGAAGTAAGTATGCCACCAAGGGGAAGTGGTAATCTGATGTATGATCAAGAAACAAGAGTTTCCTATAGATGTAATCAGACAGGGCATCTATCTCAGAATTGTCCTACTCTAATGTGCTTTGTCTGTGGTGAGGGAGGACATATTAGTGTAGATTGTCCAGTGGGAAAATCTGTTGAGATAAGTGCTGGAGATGTTGGGAGAAAACAGGTAGAGAGAGGTGATGGACCAGGCAGTATACGGGGCAGAGGCAAAAGATAAGTAATTAAGAGAGGATGCGGTGGTCAGTTACAGCCTAGAGATAGCAGAGTCTATGCGTTGACCCAATAGGATACATAAGCCACTCTTGATATTGTTATGGGTATTTTATCTATTATTGATAGACCTACTAGATTTTTGATTGATCCTAGTGTAACCCATTCTTTTGCATCCAATGTTTATATGAAATCTATTGATGCGTGTTAATTCTTTGATACATGCTGTTTTTGTTGAGGTTCCTACTGGGGATAGCATTATTATCAGGACAATTTATCAGGGTTGTGTGATTAGTATGGCTGATAGAGAATTTGAAGTTGATTTATTTCCTTTAGATATGATATATTTTGATTTACTTATAGGGATTAATTGGTTATTTGCATATCATGCTTGGGTAGATTGTTTTAATAAGAATATGGTGTTCATGATACTAGGACAATATGAGTTTAATTTTAAAGGAGAACGTAAGATACTTGCCAACTATCTTATTTCTACCCTGACTCCTAGTAAATGGCTCAAGAAGGGTTATGAGGGGTATTTGGAATATATGATGGATTCTAGAAAGGAGATTAGGAAGTTATAAGAAATCTTAGTAGTGAAAGATTTTTCTGATGTGTTCCCTGAGGAGTTGTCTGGTTTGCCTCCCAACAGGGAGATTGAGTTTTCTATTGATGTGATTCCGAGATCAACACCCATATCTACAACACCTTATAAAATGGCACCAGTTGAGTTGAGAGAATTGAAAGTACAGCTTCAGGAGTTGCTAGATAAACAATTTATTCGACCTAGTTTGTCTCCTTCAGGAGCCCTTGTGTTGTTTGTGAAGAAGAATGATTGAACGATGAGGTTGTGTATTGATTATAGACAGTTGAATAAGATCATCATCAACAATAAATATTCTTTGCCCAAGATAGATAATTTATTCGAGCAGTTACAAGAGGCTAGGGTGTTTTCTAAGATAGACTTGAGATCTGATTATCATCAGTTGAGGATAAAGGATGGAAACGTGCCTAAGACTGTTTTTAAGACACGTTATGGCCGTCATGAGTTCCTTGTGATGCCATTTGGGTTAACTAATGCTCTTGCAGCATTTATAGATCAAATGAATCGGGTGTTTAAACCATTCTTGGATAGATTTGTGATTGTATTTATTGATGATATTCTGGTATATTCCAAGAATGAAGAAGAGCATCGGCAACATTTAGAGATAGTGTTGGAAATTCCAAGGAGAGAGAAATTGTATAGAAAGTTCTCTAAGTGTGAGTTTTGGTTGAGTGAAATATCTTTCTTGGGGCTTGTTGTATTAGGAAATAGTATAGCAATTGACCCACGAAAAGTATATGCAGTGTTGAATTGAGAAAGACCCACTAGTGTGACTGAAATTAGAAGCTTTTTAGGGTTGACTAGTTATTATAGGAGGTATATAGTGATACATCACATCAGGAATTGGGATGTGTGTTGATGCAATATGGGAGATTTATAGCCTATGCTTTTACGCTATTGAAGAACTATGAGAGAAATTATTTGACCCATGATTTAGAATTGGCTGCCATAGTTTTTGTTTTGAAGATTTGGAGACATCATCTGTATGAAGCCACTTGTGAAATTTTTACTAATCATAAAAGTTTAACGCATTTACCTACCCAAAAAGAGTTGAATTTGAGGCAGATAAGATGGATGGAGTTGATTAGTGACTATAACTGTACAATTTACTATCATCCAAGTAAGGCTAATGTTATAGGTGATGCACTGAGTAGAAAGTCTACAGGGAGATTGGCTGCTATTGGAGTTATGATATTAACTTGATGGTAGAATTGAGAGAAATGAGAATGCAATTGAATATTAGTGGTAGAGGAGTATTGATAGCAAATATGGTGGTACAATCTTCTATTATTATTACAGATGCAGAGTAAAGATGAAGAGATAGAGAAGATTAAACAGCAAGTATTGAGTGGGAAGCCGGCTGAGTTTAGAATTAGAGAAGATGGTATGGTGGTATTAGGACATAGAGTTTGTGTTCCCAATGATGTTGAGATGAGAAAGGAGATACTAAGATAGGCTTATGATTCTATGTATTCTATGCACCTGGGTAATAATAAGATGTACAGGGGGTAGAGACAGAATTATTGGTGGTCAGGGATGAAGAAAGATATAGCTGAGTATATTTCTAGATGTTTGATTTGCCAAGAAGTGAAATTTGAGAATAGACATTCAACAAGTTTATTACAGCCTCTTTCAGTACCTGAATGGCCATGGAAGAATGTAAGTATGAATTTTGTTTATGGTTTTCCTCGTACCCAGAGACAGATGCAGAGTAGAGATGAAGAGACAGAGAAGATCAAACAACAAGATTGAGTGGGAAGCCGGCTGAGTTTAGAATTAGAGAAGATGGTATGGCGGTATTAGGACACAGAGTTTTTTTTCCAAATGTGTTGAGATGAGAAAAGAGATACTAAGATAGGCTTATGATTTTGTGTATTCTTTGCACTCGGGTAATAATAAGATGTACAGGGGGTTGAAACAGAATTATTGGTGGTCAGGGATAATGAAAGATTTAGCTGAGTATATTTTTAGATGTTTTATTTGTCAACAAGTGAAATTTGAGAATAGACATTCAACAGGTTTATTACAGCCTCTTCCAGTACCTGAATGGCCATAGGAGAATGTAAGTATGGATTTTGTTTCTGGTTTTCCCCGTACCTAGAGAGGTAATGATGCAGTATGGGTTATAGTTAATAAACTTTCTAAGTCTTCGCATTTCCTTCCTATTAAGACTACCTAAAGTCTTGAAAAGTTGGTTGAATTATATGTAGTGGAAATTGTGAGACTACATGGAGTACCTTTAAGCATTGTATCAAATAGAGATTCTAGATTTACTTCTAGATTTTGGAGGGGTTTTCAAGAAGCTATGGGTACGCAATTTCAGTTTAGTACAACATTTCATCCTTAAACTGATGAGCAGATAGAGAGAATCATTAGAATACTATAAGATATGTTGAGGGCAAGTGTATTGAGCTTCTCAATGAGCTGGGATGCTTATTTACCTTTGATCGAGTTTGTATACAATAATCAGTATCAAACTAGTATTGGGATGGCACCATTTGAGGATTTATATGGTAAAATTTGCAGAACTCTAGTGTGTTGGGAAGAAATTGGATAAAGAAAGGTATTTGGTCCATAAATGATAGATTTGACTATTGAGATGATCAAACTGGTTAAAAAGAACCTTAGAGCAGCACAGAACAGATAGAAGGGATATGTTGATAATAAAAGACGACTTTTTGAGTTTCAAGTTGGTGACTGGGTGTTTTTGAAGATATCTCCGTGGAAAGGTGTATTGAGATTTAAAAAGAAAGGAAAGCTAAGTCCAAGATTTGTGGTGCCATATGAGGTAATTAAAAGAGTTGGACCAGTAGCATACATATTGGATTTGCCTCTAGAGTTAAAGCAATTACACAATATGTTTCATATTTCACTTTTGAGAAAGTGTTTACATGTTGACTCCCATAGTATTCCGAGTCAAGCTGTAGAACTTTAGGAAGATTTGACCTTTATGCAAGTACTAGTCATAATTCTAGACCGAAAGGAACAAGTCTTGTGTAATAAAGTTATTCCTTTGATTCAAGTATTATGGCAGAACAAAGATATTGAAGAAATTACTTGGGAGCATGAGGCAAGAATTAGGAAAGAGTACCCCAATCTTTTTCATGAGTTAGGTAAGAAAATTTCGGGGACGAAATTTTTATAAGGTGTGTAGAATTGTAATATATGTGTTCTTAAAGTAAGAGTAAATAAGTAATTTGATAGATATTACATGGAATTAAAATAATATATACATGAAAGATTTACTATTGAAAAAATGACACTTGGATGCTAAGTGTCCAGGTGTGGTTTTTTTGAAGTTACAAAGAAACAAGTTCAGCCTTTAGCGGCTACAAAGAAAAAAAAAAGACACTTGGACGCTTACAAAGAAAAAAAAAGGAGTTTATAAGTCTCTAAGCTTCAGAGACTTTATTTTTCCTCCAAATCCTGTTTGGTTTCTTTCTTTCATCAATTCAAATTTCTTAGCAAAAAGTTATAAAGAAAATTTCTCTAATATTAGAGATAGTATAGTCATCCAATTACAATAGCAAGATTTCATCACATTTGAGGTAAATTTTCAATAAGACTCATAAATAAATAATTATATTGTTTAAATTAAATTATGAAATAGTAAGATTTATGAAAGTTTATGATTAGGTATTGGTGATCGGCAATCTTAAGAAATTGTTGAAAGGAGCAAGAAAGACAAGGAGGTGATCCACATGTAGCTTAAAGTGCTACGTGGTGGGTTAGATTTACTTTTAGTAATTGAGACCAACAAAAACATGGATTTATGATATTTGAATAAATGGGTGAATTATAATGATCTAACGATGTATTTTCTGTTATATATGATAATTGATTGATTTATTGATTAGCGATTAAATAGTATGTTGAATATTAATTATATCAGAATTTATATTTTAAAAATGAATGATTAATAAAAAATATGCCAAGAAGTTATATGAAATTTCTGAAAATATGATCGAAATTTTTATATGATATATGAGGAGACAATTTAATGAATATGATAAAAATAATAGCTTTGACAAAGATCTAGATAGTTGAATTGAATGATTTGATGTATGCTTGTTTGCATGTTATTGCTCATATGTATAAAAGGAAAGACCAGGAAGCTAGCTGGTCTGGTTGAAAAGACCAGGAAGCTAGCTAGTCTGGCTGAAACATGTCGACGTGTGGGAAGACGTTCCCAGATGATAATATGAAATAATGAGATGATGTGATGAAAAAGAAAGAAAGAAAGAAATATGATTTAAACATGTGCATTTATTTATTTGGTTATTTTATTATTATTGATTGAGATGCTAAAGTATCAGTTTTGGTTGTGAAATTATTGATAGACAAATGAGTCTCACAGAGAGACAGATATGATGAGAAAAAAATATGAAAGTATGATATGATAAAAATTATTCGATTGATTGATTATATGTTGTGAACCTCATAACGAGGTAAATAATGATGTTGAATTGATAATCTCAAGATGATTAAATATATAAGAAGAAAAAATGATATGTTTGATGATTAATTTAAGAAGAGATTGATAAATGATGAGAATTATGATATGAGTACTGATAATAGAATGTTATTATTGAATTATATGAGATAATAGATGAATGTATATTGGAAGATTATTTGAAAGATTGAATTATTATATGCGAAGAAATAGATGATTAATATTGGTAAATTATAAACGATTGAATTATAAGATATGACTGGAAGTATACAAATCGAGTACTTCTAGTAAATTTATTTCACTGAGCTTGTGAAGCTCAGTTTTCATTGTTAAATAATTCTAGGTAGTGGGTAGGACAGATAGATTTATGAGCTGAGATTCAAATTGAGTTATTATTTGTAAGTCACGTGGTCCACATCCTTAGACTAATAGAATAATAAAATTGTAAATATTCATACATAATATGTTGTATATATTGGTTCAGTTGGGATTTTAATAATGTAACTCTCTGTTAAGGGTTAAGGATTTATGTATATATACTTTTAGTCGATATATGTTTTTATATTGCTGTATATATGTGTTGTGTTGGGATTTCAAAACATGACGATACCGTCTCGGGGGTGGCCAACCTGGGATGGGTCGTTACAATTGTACCACCATGTTTTCCATCAATAATCGTCTTTCACTGATACTCAACTGCATTCGTATTTCTCTCAACTCTACCATCAAGTTGATATCATGATTCCCAATAGCAGTTAATCTCTCTATATACTTTTTACTCAATGCATCAGCTACTGCATTAGCCTTCCCTGGATGATAGTGAATTGTAGAGTCATAGTCACTAATCAACTCCATCCACCTTCTCTGCCTCAAATTCAACTCTCTCTAGGTAGGTAAATGAGTTAAACTTTTATGATCAATAAAAATTTCACAAGTGGCTCCATACAAATGATGTCTCCAAATCTTCAAAGCAAAAATTATGGTAGTCAATTCTAAATCTTGGGTCGGGTTATTTCTCTCATGGTTCTTCAATTGCCTATAAGCATAGGCTATAACTATCCTATGTTGCATCAACACACTTCCTAACCCCTGATGCGATGCTTTACTATATACAACAAATCCTTCATCACCATAAGGAAGTATTAATAACGGGGCAATAGTCAACTTCTCTTTCAAGTACTGAAAACTCTTCTCGTATTCTTCTGACCACCTAAACTTCACTTCTTTCCTGGTCAATCTGGTCAATAGTACAACAATAATAGAAAAATTCTAGATGAATCTTCTATAAAGACCAGCAAACCCCAAAAAGCTTCTAATTTCAGTCACATTAGTTGGTCTCTCCCAATTCAACACTGCCTCTACTTCTGTGGATCAACTGCTATACCGTCTCCTGACACAACATGCCCTAAGAAAGATATTTCATTTAGCCAAAAGTCACACTTAGAGAACTTTGCATACTATTTCTCTCTCTCAAAATCTCCAATACTATCTTTAAATGTTTTGCATGCTCCAACTCATTCTTAGAATACACAAGGATATCATCAATAAATATAATCACAAATCTATCCAAGAATGGTTTAAACATCTGATTCATTAGATCTATAAATGCTGCAAGAGCATTAGTCAACCTAAATGGCATCACAAGGAACTCATGATGCCCATGACGTGTCCTAAAAGCAGTCTTAGGCACATCACCTTCCTTTATCCTCAAGTGATGATAACCTAATCTCATATCTATCTTAGAAAACACCCTAGTCCCCTGCAAGTACTCCAATAAATCATCTATTCTAGGTAAAGGATATTTATTCTTGATGGTGATCTTATTCAACTGTCTATAATCAGTGCACAACCTCATTGTTCCATCATTTTTCTTCACAAACAACACAGGAGCTCCTCAAGGTGACATACTAGGTCGAATAAATTGTTTATCTAACAACTCCTGAAGCTAAACTTTCAATTCTTGCAACTTAGATGGTGTCATTCCATAAGATGCTATAGATATAGGTGCTCATCCAGGAATCACCTCAATAGAAAACTAAATCTCCCTACTGGGAAGCAAACCAGACAACTCCTCAGGGAATACATCAGAAAAATCTTTCACCACTAAGATTTCTTCTAACTTCCTAACCTCATTTCTAGAATCCACCACATACGCCAAATACCCCTTACAACTCTTCATCAACCATTTACTAACAGTCATGGCAGAAATAAGACTATTTGCAAGTATTTTACATTCTCCCTGAAAACTAAAATTCGACTGTCAAGGTATCCTAAACACCACATTCTTCTTAAAACAATCTTCCAAAGTATGATATGCTGATAACCAATTCATCCCTAAAATTAAATCAAAATCTATCATATCTAAAGGCAACAAATCAACTTCAAACTCTCTATCAACCATAGTAGTCACACAACCCCAATAAATAGTCCTGATAATAACCCTATCCCTAGTAGGAACCTCAACAATAACAGCATGCGTCAAAGGACTAACACAAGCATCAATAGATTTCATAAAAACACTAGATGCAAAAGAATGGGTCGCACTAGGATCAATCAATAATCTAGCAGGTTTATCAAGAATAGAAACCATACCCATAACTAGAATGTCTTCCCACATGTCGACATGTTTAAGCCAGACTAGCTACCTTCATGGTGTTCACCTTATACATATGAGCAATAACAAGCAAGCAGGCATACATTAAAGCATACAATAAACTATCCTTTTTTTCTTAATATATATATATATATATATATATATATATATATATATATATATATCAAATTGTCTCTTCATATAACATATCAATAATGACTTTCAAGAATTTCATTTCTCTGTTCAACATATATTTATATCATTTAATTCTTCATACATAGAATATTAATTTAATAATAATTTAACTATCTTAGTTCATCAATTTATTATCCATAATATCTTTCTATTTCATCCAAATATCATATATCTCATATATTTCCTCAAATCAGTATTTCATATTATATTTCAATAATTTAATCATATCAATATCAATTAATTTTTCATATTTGTCTCGCTTACTAAAAGAAAATCTAACTCACCTAGTAGCATTTAAAGCTACCACTACACCACTTCTCTTCATTTTCTGCTCCTTTCAACAATTTCACTTGATTGCTAATCGCCAACACTTGACATAATATTTATATTAAAATTTCTAATTTATTCTTCAATTCTTCCATAAATTTATACTTTTAAATTTCTAATATCAAATTCCAGGTAATTTCATGTATGTATAATTTTAACTATCTTTAAAATTCAGTACTATCAATAGAAATTATTTTCATTCTCTAAAAATTCAAATGCAAAACTTTTTAAAGAAGTATAGAGAAATAATTTATAAATATTCAATCTTTCAAAAATAAAATTCACATTATTACCTTTTTCAAAGCTTTCCTCGTATTTTTTTAAAATTCTCCCACAAACTTCTTTAAAATTTCAATCTTTCAACCTTACTTTCAATCCCTACATGTTTAAAGAAAGAGAGTAATTTGAGAGAGAGAGTATAATTTAGAGTGAGAAAGAAATTTGTAAACTAATTTTAACAAAACAAAAAAAAAAAAAACTTAATTTTTATACAAAACCGGTCAAGCCTATGGACTTGTGCTTCTACCATGCGAATCTGGTTGTCATGTCTATGCTTCTCTGTCTCGCATGCATGCTCTGGACTGTCTCCACGCAATTGCATTTTGTGCGCAAGCGTACACCTGTCCACTAGCACCCATATGTCTGTCCTCTTTCTTTCAGTTTGTAACAGCTTAATTACGCTTCTGCCACCATGTATATTCATTTAAAATTTACAACTTTACCACTTCTTAATTACAATTTTGCCACCGATCATCTTCATTTAAAATTTATGACTTTGCTACTAATTAATTACGATTCTACCACTGGTCATCTTCATTTAAATTTACAACTTTGCTACTACTTAATTATGATTCTGCCATTTCCCCTTAAAAATCAAATTTTCACCTTTTCTTTCTTCCAAAAATTATAGAAAGTTATTGAAAATTATACTTTCTTCACAAAAAAAAATTATAAATATTTTTCTTAACTCTATTTCATATTTTTCTTCAAAATTATTTCATTTCAAACTTCTAATTTCATAATTTCAGTTCTTTTAATCTTCAAAAACTTCTAACTATTTCCAATAAAATTCTTGGTATAATCTTTCAAAAATTATTTCAAATCAATAGTAAATCTTTCATGTATGAATTATTTAATTCAATGTAATATCAATCAAATTACTTCTTTACCCTTATTTTAAGAACATGAGTATTACAATATGTTAGAGAGAATAAGATCATACTAGAACAAGAACAAGAAATACAAGCAAATGGCGAAATGGTAGCAAAATTTCTTGGTGAAATTAAAAATAATCTTGTAATGGCAGTTGTAAAGACCGAAGTACAACAAGCAACCACACATGAAACAGATTCACAACGCATCCTATCTGGATCATCATTTATAAAACAGTTGATCCTTCGTGTTTGAGAATCAAGTGCGTAAATCCAATTTTCTGCTCTTATATTCAAGGTATGCTCTTAACAGCTTGTGTGTATGCTGATAATTTTACGAAAAACTTCCTGCAAATCCCCAACTTACAGCTAATACCAACAACAAAAAATATGGGTTATTTCTTGTTGCAAAACAACCAACAATTTCCAGTCATAATTTCGGGTTATTTATTGGCAAAAGACAACCATGCAGTTGAGTATGGTAACACGCACGCTTGGGATTTGTTACCCGCATTTATTATCCATGATGCTGGTGGCACGAATGCTTGGTAAAAGATGGAGTTGTAAAAAATTCTTGGATATGTCTAGAATGCTAAGGTGGAAAGCATGTGGTTTGTTAATGTTACCTTTGGTTATTTGGCTTCATTTTGGGTTCATGATGAAATTGATTATTAGATAGAAGGCATCACTTAAACATTGAGGACAAGGTTCATATGGAAAGGTGGAGCACTGATATAAACAAATTAGTAATAGATAGCTTGTAATGGAATAAAGGGATTAAAGATTAGTTAATAGTTTGTTAATTAGTTAATTAGTTAGTTAGAATGTTAGTTGGTTACTCTTGTACTCATCTATCATAGCCTATATAAGGCGTGGTATACTCATTTATAGAACAATCAAAAAAGAAGAAACCTAATCTCTCTTTTCTCTCTATTTTCTTATTTTCTTAGGGACTGGTCACTAGCCATTAATTAGTGCCATTATCTTCATCTTCCATACAATTCACCTTCAAGAATCAATTATCATCTTCATTACCACCAACAATCAACATTCATCCACCCAAGAACCCAAATTTCTCTTCTTCTCTCTTGTAACAATTCCTATAAGATTCTTGGAGTTTAAACTTGTACTCGAATCAAGTCATTTTTCTGAGCTAAGGATTGCATTTCAAAGCCTGTATCTATGAATTCTACATAGTATATGCTTTATCAGGGATGAAAATAGCTAAACTGAAATGTTATCTTATTTTATTTAGCAACATTAACTATGTGAAGCTCAAGGCCTAATTTAGACTGAAATGAATATTATTACATAGTTCAGTTGTTGACACTCAATTTCATTTAAAATATTAGAAGGGTCACATGTAGGCCTTGATGATGAGATTTGGATGAATGAAATAATTGAAACTTTTGATTAAAAAAATCAATTACAGAAGCCCCAACAAACCCTAAATGCCATAAAACCAAAGCCAAGAAACCTATTTGGATCGGCCTAACTGATCGGTTGACCCAATATACTGATCGATTGGCTCAATTTATAGATCAGGTGGTACAAATTATTGATCGATTAAAATGTGTCAGTTCCAATATTATTGCGATTTGATTCTCCAATATCTTGAATCTTTCCTGAAAGCTTTCGAGATTCTCTAAAATTCCTTTCCTTTCTCCCTAAGTTCCATCGCTAAATTTCAAAAATATTATGGCCCATCCTCAACATTGGTTTCAATTTACCCTAGATCCAATTTTCCCTATATAAACCCTTCTTCCACCACCATTTAAAAACATCACAACAACCGTTGGAAATCACAGCCTCTGCAACAATATTTTCTTAGGGTTTGGCTAGGATTCGTGTAGTAGGTTGGACGTAAAAAATTCCCTCTTCACTTACAAATCACTAGCCAAAAAAATTATTGTTTTGCAATCAGTTCTTGTTATTGATTTCAATGTCAAAGTTCTCTAGTTCATTAACCCGAAAAAGACATAGTGGATTTTTTAGAGGCTCCACACTACATGTGGGAGATCTAAATACAACAAGAAGTCACAAGTTACTTCATACGCCACGAGTGAATAGATTTAAAGCTATAAAAGGTTAATAATAAGCCTTTATTTGTCAATCATCTTATACTTCAATAAAAGTGATTCATTGATTCATTTTGAACCACTATACATATAATCTTAAATCGTTCAACATGCCATATAATTTTATTTTATTTTTGTTTACAAATCCATTTTAGGATCGTTCGCATACTCACATGTTATATAGATTAGGTTTTGCATTTTTTCATGAATCAAATATGATAAGATATATTGAAAATTACAAGTTTTGCTGAAAGTTAAATAAAACAAATTGCTTGGAATTTATGTGACTGATCGGCTCTCCCATGGACTAATTGGCTCTGGATCCAAGAATCAAGTCTTGAATCTTCTATTTTGGCGATGTTTTGTATTTTGCACTTATGTTTATATTTACTAGTGCATTTTATTTGATATTTTACTTGATTCTATTTAAATTTTACCATAAATTGTATGCATCCTTTTAAATCTTTGTTTGAAAAATGATAAAGTGAAAACCTCACAAATCTTTGAATGTCCAAAACTGTCCAACACAAATTGTTGGGTCAATAATATCTCAAGTGTACAAGGCTTTCTTTCTTTTGTGATGTTTTGGTATAATCGATGCTTTGCCAAAATTGGTTGAATTAAATTGTAGCATGTGAATGTATGCTTGTGTTATTAAAGTAATTTAATTTATTTTTTAACTATTTTCTAAAGAACATGAAGGTTAGGTTTCGACCTAGACAAGAGGGAAAGCTTTAATTCTTTCCTTACTCGTACCCCAAGCTCTTGCCCTAAATCTCTCGTAGACCAATGATAAAGGATTTAACTACCTTCAATGTTAAATGGCGGGTCCAATTATCCATTGTCTTACTTTTGTGCTAAGACGACACATACTTGGGAAATATCCCTCCAAAGCCAAATAGCAAAACAATGGGAACATTGCAAACCTTTTAGCCTTTCAGGGTAATGAAATATGATATCCCTACACCAATTAATAGGATTATAAAATTGGTTGTGAAATGAACATTATTACATAGTCCTTTTCTTTTCTATCCAATTCCATAATTAAACATAATTATATTTATCCATTCTCTATCTTAGTAAATATTCAATCATGTATCTCAATTTCGTTTTTCTTGACTAAAAACTCACATTTTTAACAATCCAGAGTAGGCCCTATACTTTCTGTCTGTTTTATTAATACATAAAAAATTATCAATATGACACTAAAAAAGAAAAGGACAAAGATCTAATTAAATTTTCAGAAACATGTTATCTCTATTGGGTTATAGCCTTGAAGATAATTTTTTTATGATATTATTCAATAAGATGGAGAACTAAAACTAAAAACACTAACCCTAACAATCAACGGAAGTAACTTATAATAAATCAAGCACCAAGTTAGAACAAGAAAAAAAGAACAAATTTGTGCAAAAAAATCATACAATCCTAATAAAGCTATCCTTCTTCCTTATGAAGTTGTCGAACCTAGAGAGAAAGAGAAATGTTAGGCACCTGAAGATGAAGAACAAATGAGAAATTAATCATACAATGACAATCTTCACCTTCTCATATCGATTAAATGAGAAATCTTATCTTACCTTTGATTTCAAGAGCTGCTACATTGTTGGTTCATATGGAGCTAAAATTGAGAGAGAGAGAGAGAGAAGCAAAGAGGGAAGAGCGAGACTGTAGGAAAACTGAAAGCCCTAAATTCTAATATCTTAATCGATCAGGAAAGAGGGATGAGATTTGAGAAATTCTAAAACTGCCGCAGAAATTTTTCAAAAGTGATAAAAGGCTAGACTTGTGATATTTCGTACGAAATAAAGTGATTCAGCCAAAACAAGTTTAAGCAGTTCAACACAAAAGGTGAAGCGAAGTATATGGGTTATCTATTTCGATTTACTATGGGAAACAAAATATTTCGACCGTTTCAACCGAAACAAAATGAAATGAAATTTATAACCCTAGTGTGTAAGGCTTTACCTATATATATATATATATATATATATATATATATATATATATATATATATATATATATATATATATTGGGGTCTACCTAACTTCTCACTACTTAGGTGTTTCTTAAAAATAATTAAATAAACCCACATAAAAGAACACTCCACCTTAAAATTCTCAACTCAACTCTAGATCCAATTAACACAAATGTAAATCAAATTCGAATGCATACAAGTCAAATAAACCCTACATTTGAAACATGCAAAAATATATAAAAAATCGCAATAAGCAAAACAAATCCCAAACTTCAAACAAACCAAAGAAGTAGAACGCAAAAGAAAGAAGAATAATGGAGATTTTATCTTCAATTAAGTAACCATGAATATCAATTAATAGTGACTACAAAGCAATCCATAAATAGAAAAATCAAGATAGGATTAGAATATATTTGCAATAAAAAATCAATAATAACTTGAAAATCAATTTAGGCTAAGCATACAATAAAGAGAGAACAGGTAAGCAAAACATACAAAATCTTCACAAAATAATAAACAAACAGAAAAATGATCATAAGGAAACAAATAAAAAATAAATTCCAAAAAACAAACCAACCTATGTTATAATCACCCTGTCTAGAAATTTTCAACTTCACCTTATAACCAGCCAATACAAATATAAAACCAAACCCGAATATACACAAATTAAATTAAATCCACAACTGAAAAATACAAAAATAGAAAAAAAAATCACAATAAACTAAACAAATCACAAACCTCAAACAAACCAAAAAATAAAAGCAAAACCCAAAAGAGAAATAATAATTGAGATTTTATCTTCATTAAGCAATTATGAATATTAGAGAGAGATTCAATTTTTGTTACTTTAAAAACCAAAATTGGTAGAAGAACATATTAGTTCATAATCTTTTTTTTTATTGTCTCCATATTCATATCATAACTCAATTTTTGAGAGAAAAAAAGAGATAGGAAGAGAATTTAACACACAGAAAGCAATAACACTACTCAATTAAACCACTTATTGGTTTTAAGCTAAATGATGTTATACAATAAACAATATTTTATTCAATGTTTACATTGAATACACGAGACACATTTTCCTGCAGCAAAAGGCAAAATACTCAATGTTTATACTTACGAGGATTGCTAACGACGGTCACTCTACTGCTTTTGAGCACTTACTATAATGTGCTGCCACGTAACTCACTTTTATATAGAATAAACTCGAAAATTAAAGGTTTACCTATTTAATAAAAAAAATAAATCATGAGCCACATAAGAGATTCTACTTTGGCAAAATATCATAAAAGTTTTGTAGAGATTAGTATCCAAATGCAGGGAGAAGTAAGAAAAGTAGTGATAGAGAGGATTAACAAGAAAATTAGGAATTAAACAAAATCAATCAGTTCTTCCTTAAGCAAATATAGTGTTCTACTCACTATGTATCTTCTCAAAGGGTCTTATCAGAATCAATATGGTGTCATTCTCATTATATAATGGACCCTCAAGTGGTTTGGTTGATAGCTTTGAAATCAAACATGAGCCTAAGTGTTGATGCCACTTACTGTTGACGCTGACGTGGCCTGGGTGAGGACGTGGGTGTGACTTTGGTGAGGAAGTGGCCTGGCCCTGCACAGGTAACAGAAGTGAACTGAAAACCCTCGGAAGGAGGAAGGAGGGACCTCCGAGGGCGCTCCAATGCTTAAGTCAGCAACGATTTAAAGGAAAAGCCGAGGGCTAAAAAGAAACCGAGGGCTTGTGCAGTTAGAGCGTAAGTAAAAGTGTGTGTGTTTATGATCTGGTGAAGTCCATACCTTGGCCCTTTTATAGTCGTCTGCCCCTAAGGGGTCAATAATTACAAGTTCGAGGCAGGGCGGTCGTAGGGTGGCTGTAAGTGTCTGCTGCAAGTCGTAGAGTGGCCATAGTGTAGCTGCAGGGTCGCTGCAGTGTCGAGGGGGGGCCTAGGTCTGGGCCACTCTTCATGGGCCCAAAGGTTTTGCTGGGCTAAGAGATTTATTGGTCTGTTTCTTGGACCGAAGCCTCTATTGGGCCGGAGAGTTGGCTGGGCCTGAACTTATTTGGAGTGGACTGTCTTGCTGGGCCTGGAGCTTGCTTGGGCCGGAGTATTTTGGCAAGCCTAGAGACTGTTTGGGCTGGAGTATTTTGCTGGGCCTGGAGCCTGTTTGGGCTGGAGTATTTTGGGCCATATCACAGGCCCCTCACTTCCTTGAGTGCATTTATGTGCTTGAGGAAGTATTTCGCGGGACGGGCTTTTATGGGACGAATCAACGTGTGTGGGAGCCAGATCATCAATTTTGGGAGGTGAAAAGTTGTCTGGAGAAGCAAAAAATCATCTTGAAACCGTAAGGTCAGGCTTTCGTTTGAACGACCGTCCTTGGGAGTTGGATCGTTACTCTCGGGAGGTGAAATGTTGTTTGGGGAAACGAAAAGTCATTTTGAAAACCGTAAAGTTTCCTCTTTTTCCGATATCAGCATTTATTTCCCTTGCTGAATGCGTTTTTTCCTCTCTTATAAAAGGGGGTCTCTGACACCTTTTATTTTAAGGAAAAACAGGTTCAGTTTCTGAAGAGATTGAAAGGGAAATACTACTTTCTAATAGAGGAGTTATTGGCTTAGATAATTCTGAGGGTAATGATCTCAGAGAAATAGGGGAGCCATCAGTTTCTTGAGGGTTTTATGGAAACCAGAGAGGAAGACGAGGCTACTTTGGAGGAGGATCGTGGTTCGACGAACATGGTATTCTCCCTGATTTCAAATGGGGGTCAGGACCTCTTTCAAATTCCAAGTGGAGGTAAGGACCTCTTCTAGATTTCGAGTGGGAGCTGGGAGGGTTCCTTGTGCCAAGAGCTTCTCGGTCCCTTGGTACCGAAGAAGAAGAGGGACATGATCATCCTCAAAGGAGTACCACAGATTCATTTAATGTCCGGGGGGCCATGTCTCTGGATGGTGGGCTCTTTGGTCCCTTGAGCTTATTAGAAATGAAGAGGAAGAGGGGCTGAGGAGGTCACTCAGGCTTGTAGCTGCACCTGACAGGTGAGTGCTTTCAGTCTTAGGCTTGTGCCAAGAGCTCTTCAGTATTGTGCCAGGAGCTTTTCAGCCTGAAGTGGGTGTGGGAGCTTGTAACCGGCACCGCCTGAGAAGCCTAGCCTTTTAACATTTCCTTTGTACTTCAAGGCCATTAGGGCCCTATTTACTTTGTACTTCGAGGTTGTTAGTTGTAATTCTCTGAATTAATGAAATATCTTTCCTTTTAATCTTTGTTTTGTGTGATATCCTTGCCTTCCATACTTAATTCAATAAAACGAACTTGATCCTGAACACAATGTGGGAGAAATGCTTGAACCAGGAGAAGTCTTGATACAGTGCTTGCAAAACATCTGAACCCTAGAGAATAAGGCCGAGCGTTAGTAATGTAGCTTAAACGCTGGGACTTTTTGGAGTTCCTGGCCGACCGTTAGACAAGGCTCAGACTTTTGGAGATCTTGACCAAGTGTTAGATAATGCTCAGATTTTTGGTCGAGCGTTAGACAAGGCTCGGACTTTGGAGAATCCCTGGAGAAAACTTGGCCGAGTGTATACAACGCAGCTTATACGCTTGGACTTTTGGAGAATACAGCCGAGCGTTGGCAAGGCTCAGACTTTGGAGAATCCCTGGAGAAAGCTTGGCCGAGCGATAGACAAGGCTTAGACTTTGGAGACTACGGTCGAGAGTTGATAAGGCTCAAACTTTGGAGAATCCTTGGAGAAAACTTGGCCGAGCGATAGACAAGGCTCGGACTTTGGAGAATACGGCCGAGCGTTGACAAGGCTCAGACTTTGGAGAAAACTTGGCTGAACGATAGACAAGGCTCGGACTTTGGAGAATACAGCCGAGCGTTGACAAGGCTCAGAATTTGGAGAAGTCTTGGAGAAAACTTGGCCTAACGATAGACAAGGCTTAGACTTTAGAGAATACAGCCGAGCATTGACAAGGCTCGGACTGTGGAGAATCCTTGGAGAAAACTTGTCCGAGCGATAGACAAGGCTCGGACTTTGGAGAATACAGCCTAGCGTTGACAAGGCTCGGACTGTGGAGAATCCTTGGAGAAAACATGGCCGAGCGTATGCAACGCAGCTCATATGCTCGGACTTTTGGAGATATGACCGAGCGTTGGCAAGGCTCGGATTTTTAGAGAACACAACCGAGTGTTGACAAGGCTCGGACTATTGGAGAATTTGGCCGAGTGTATGCAGAGTAGCTCATATGCTCGGACTTTGGAGATCTTGGCTGTCGCTCGGCCTTGGAGATGCTTGGCCATGCGCACTATTGCGCACTGAGGCTCGGCCTGTGTGCACAAGTGTGCACCGAACCTGGGATGAGGCCGAGCATATGAACACATATATCAACGCTCAAACTTGGGTGTGCGTACGATCGCTTGGCCGTGTTCACTATTGCGCACTAAAGCTCGGACTGTGTGCACAAGTGTGCACTGAAGCTTGGACGAGGCTCGGATGAGGCCAAGCATATGAGCACATATGCACATGCTCAGACTTTGGTGTGCGCGCACTCTCTTGGTTGTGTGCACTATTGCGCACTGAAGCTTGGACTATGTGCACTAGTGTGCACTAAAGCTCGGACAAGGGCATGGACAAGGCCAAGCATATGACCACATTTGCACACACTCGAACTTTGGTGTGCGCGCACTTTCTTGGCTGTGCGCACTATTGCGCACTAAAGCTTGGCCAGTGTGTACTGAAGCTCGAATGAGGGCATGGACGACGCCGAGCGTATGAGCACATATGCACACGCTCGGACTTTGGTGTGTGCGCGCTTTCTTGGCTGTGCAGACTATTGTGCACTGAAGCTCGGATGAGGGCATGGACGAGGCCGAGCGTATGAGCACATATGCACACGCTTGAACTTTAGTGTGCGCGCACTTTCTTGGCTGTGCGCACTGAAGCTTGGCCAGTGTGCACAAGTGTGCACTGAAGCTCAAATGAGGGCATGGACGAGGACGAGCGTATGAGCACATATGCACACGCTTGGACTTTGGTGTGTGCGCGCTCTCTTGGCTATACGCACTAAAGCTCGGACTGTGTGCATAAGTGTGCACTGAAGACGAGGCTCAGACGAGGCCGAGCGTATGAGCACATATGCACACACTCACTCTCTTGGCTATGCGCATTGAAGCTTGGACTCTGTGCACTAGTGTGCACTGAAGCTTAGACGAGGGAATGGACAAGGCCGAGTGTATGAGCACGTATGCACACGCTCGGACTTTGGTGTGCGCGCACTTTCTTGGCTGTGCCCACCGTTGCGCACTGAAGCTTGGACTGTGTGCACTAGTGTGCACTGAAGCTCGGACGAGGGCATGGACGAGGCTAAGCGTATGAGCAGATATGCACATGCTCGGACTTTGGTGTGCGTGCGCTCTCTTGGCTGTGCGCACTGAAGCTTGGACTGTGTGCACTAGTGTGCACTAAAGCTTGGACAAGGGCATGGACGAGGCCGAGCGTATGAGCACGTATGCACACGCTTGGACTTTGGTGTGTGCGCGCTCTCTTGGCTGTGCGCACTATTGCGCACTGAAGCGTGGGCTGTGTGCATTAGTGTGCATTGAAGCTCGGACGAGGGCATGGACGAGGCCGAGCGTATGAGCACATATGCACACGCTCGGACTTTGGTGTGCGCGTGCTCTCTTGGCTATGAGCACTATTGCTCACTGAAGCTTGGACTGTGTGCACTGAAGCTCGGGCGAGGGCATAGATGAGGCCGAGCATATGAGCACATATGCACACACTCGGACTTTGGTGTGCGCACGCTTTCTTAGCTGTGCGCACTGTTGCGCACTGAAGCTTGGCCAGTGTGCACAAGTGTGTACTGAAGCTCGGACAAGGGCATGCGGACTATGACACTCGGCCATGCACACTTAGCAACCACACTCGGACAGGAACGTGTGCACTATGGCGCTCGACCGTGCACACTTAGTAACCGCTCGGACAGGGACGTATTCATTATGGCACTTGGCCGTGCACACTTAGCAACCGCTCGGACAGGGACGTGTGCATTGTGGCGCTTAGCTGTGCACACTTATCAACCGCTCGAACAAGGACGTGTGCACTGTGGCACTCGGTCGTGCACACTTAAAACTCTAAAGTGTGCTACGTGGTGTAAGATGGCTTGGCATCGCAACAGATGAGTTCTTTAGACTTCTTTGCTTCTACTGTAGCGAGAGATTGTGGTTTCCCACAGACGGCGCCAATCTGTTGATGCTGCTTACTGTTGATGCTGACGTGGCCTGGGTGAGGACGTGGGTGTGACTTTGGTGAGGACGTGGCCTGGCCCTGCACAGGTACCAGGAGTGAATTGAAGACCCTCGGAAGGAGGAAGAGGGGGACCTCCGAGGGTGCTCCGATGCTTAAGTCAGCAACGATTTAAAGGAGAAGCCGAGGGCTCAAAAGAAACCGAGGGCTTGTGCAGTTGGAGCATAAGTAAAAGTGTGTGTGTTCATGATCTGGTGAAGTCCATACCTTGGCCCTTTTATAGTCGTCTGCCCCTAAGGGGTCAATGATTACAAGTTCGGGGCAGGGCTCCCGTAGGGTGGCAGGTCGTAGGGTGGCTGTAGGTGACTGCTGCAGGTCGTAGGGTGGCCATAGTGTAGCTGCAGGGTGGCTGCAGTGTCGAGGGGGGCCCAGGTCTGGGGCACTCTTCACGGGCCTAAAGGTTTTGCTGGGCCGGGAGATTTACTAGGCTGTTTCTTGGACCGGAGCCTCCATCGGGCTGGAGAGTTAGCCGGGCCTGAACTTATTTGGAGTGGACTGTCTTGCTGGGCTTGGAGCCTGCTTGGGCCGAAGTATTTTGGTAGGCCTGGAGTCTGTTTGGGCCGGAGTATTTTGCTGGGTCTGAAACCTGTTTGGGCTGGAGTATTTTGGGCCATATCACTAAGCTTATTGATGATGCTATTATTTTGAGATCTCATGATCAATGGTAAAATTGTTACATTATGACTAAAGATTAGTAAGGTCTGATCTGAGAGAGAGAGAAAGAGAAGACATATCACTGCGATAGGGAAAGATGAGATAGATATGTGAAAGAGAAAGATAAATAGAAAAAATCTGAATAAGCGATGGGTTGATGATGATTTCAACATACAATTTGGAATGACATGGTTGCATAGATGGGAGGGAGAGAGCAAAGAGAGAGAAAGCCCAAATCATGATTTTTGTTTTGTTTAACAGTATTTCTTTGGTTAGGGACAAGGTTATAATTGGAATAATTTTTCATTTAGTTTAGTGTTATGTGTTTTTCTAATGCCGATTGCCCATTTTTTATTTCCAAAGTGAGGTGACGTGGCAATACAGTGTTGCGAGTGGTCAACAACGACGGTCCTTAGCGGTGCTGTTATACTATATATCTAGTATAGAATATGAATCCTGAAGATTTTTTTTCTTATTGAAATCAAAATTTAATAATCTTTCCTTTTATAGTTCAAAATAAGCATATAAAGCAATAAAATAACTTAATTTATGAGCAACATACATAAAATAGTAACAAGTTTAAGAAAAAAATTCATTTTTCTTGCACAAAATACTAACTAAAAAGATAAAAATTATAGATTGAAAAAAAAATTTAAGTTGCCTGGATAAATATTTAATACATTGGGTCATCATCCAATAAAAAACTATTCATTTTATTTTATTTGAAATTCGTTATCAACTAAAGTTTCAAATTAGATGATTTTTATGGAAGTGTGATACTACAAAATCAATATGATAATTGTGTTAGATACCATTTGATCTTATTTTTAAAATGATTTTGGTTTTCAAAAAATAAAGTTACCATATAATCAAAAACATTAATTTAAAAAAAGTAAAAAATTAAAAAATATATTTTACGAAACTGAGTCCATGTCAAATAAAAAAACTTCAAGAGTACAGTACAGACGCGCACACAACAAAGTCAGATAGACACTATAAATTCACACAAAACTCAACCGTATAAATGTTCTACACTTGATCCTTTCTTTACATCACTCTCTCTCCCTATAGTCTAAACTTCCATGCATGGCGATTTGGGGCAGAAACGAAAATTAGGGCACCGAAATCCACCTCTATCGATGTATAGAGCGCTTGGATAAGATGTAATGTCGTAGAGATTGTCGTGGTTTGAACATATATTTAATTGAAATTCGTGCGTATTAGTAGAAATTTTGGGTGGGGATATTTATACGCGTTCTTTTGGGTTTTGGTCTTTGTTTTTGGGAGGCAATGAAGGGTCTGTTGGATCGAACAAAGGTTGTGCTACGGCACTTGCCGCCGGCGATTTCGCAGGAAACGCTTATGGAGCAAATCGACGGCGCATTTTCTGGGCGGTACAATTGGGTCTCTTTCCGTCCCGGAAAAACCAGGTTAGGGTTTTAGTGCTTTGATTATTTTTTTTTCTTATTAGGAACTTAATTTCATGTTTTGTGTAGATTTTTGGTGGTTCTTGTTATAAAAAAGCTGTTTTTGGTACGTGTTCTTTTAAAAAAAATGCATTCTTGTTTCGTGTTGTTGCTAGTTCGTTAAAGGCTATGCGTAAACTGGTTTTCTGCATTTGTTGATGCTTAGTTGGATAAACCTATTTCACCAGTTGTTTATTCTACGAACTGTTATGTAAATGGGAAATTTATGTTTGTTGGGTTTGGAACTAAAGTCACCAAAAGGTTTGGGAGTTACGACCTACTAATTAAGCATCTATGTGTTTTTCTGTGCTTTAAGATACGTTATGCATGTTCAAGTTATACTTTGTGGAAGGGCTAACTGATTGAAGAAGACGCAATCAGAAACGTGGGCTGGAAGTGGTCCTTAATTTTTATTTTTTCATCTCTTGTGGGTAAAAAGGGGATTGGTGAGATGCCGGGGAACAGTGAAGGGCTTGAGTTAATGCATCTTGGTTTGGACCTGGACATTCTGAAATGGGTTTTGCTACTCATTATTAAGGATCATAAGTGTTGTGTTCATTCATAAAAATATGGACTTGCATCTTCAAGTTTATAGTTTCTGGAGGGGCTTATCGGTTGAAGAAAATGAATTGTGGGAACTTTAGGGTTGAGTTGGATATGTGGGAGATTGATGGACATCAATGAATTAACTTGGGAGAGGAGGGTCCCATAAATGAGAGGCTATTTAAGATAAGATTTGTTATGGGAACATTAAAATGCTCCGAATGGTGGGCTTTGTACTTGGTAATGCCACGTAATCAGGGCAAATGAGGGATGAGTTGGATACGTGGGAGATTGATGGACATCAATGAATTAACTTGCGAGTGGAGGTGCACATAAATGCGAGGTGCTTTATAATTGTCATAGGAACAGTAAAAATGTTCGGAGTGGTGGGATTTGTACTTGGTAATGCCACGTAATCAGGGTTATTAATGACTATCAATTTTGCAGATGCTTTG
Organism: Bretschneidera sinensis; assembly: GCA_023935145.1. Lineage (NCBI taxonomy): Eukaryota > Viridiplantae > Streptophyta > Magnoliopsida > Brassicales > Akaniaceae > Bretschneidera > Bretschneidera sinensis. The sequence continues at coordinate 99,897,810 of CM043698.1, read as the reverse complement.
ACAATTATTGTCGCTGAGATCAATGCTACTTTTTTTCTTCTTCTTATAGATCAATGCTACTTGGAATCTGGATTACAACCTGTATATGAAAGATGCTAAATTTAGGGTAGGATGTTGTATTTACTTAATTGGGATGCTATAGGCTAATTTTGAGGACAATTTCTTCCGTTCTATCAGTAGGAAGTGAATGAATAAAATTGTATGTTTCATGTAACTTCTTAGTTTGGTAATAATTAGATGAAGAATCCCTTTTAGAAGGGAAATGTAACAAATTCTAGATTGTATAAATCACAATGGAAATTGCTTCTTTGGCATTGTTTGTTTCATATTTTAAGTAATTTGGATGCTAGTGACTGTCTTGAAATGCCTTCTATGATTTTAAACCGATAGTACCAAATTTGTATTTTAATACTGTCTCTCTCTATACTTATAGAAAAATGTTGTCTCCCCTTATGCAATTCATTCTAATTTCCTATTGAATTACTTCATCTTTGTTTAGGGGTGTTGTGAGTTCTTCTCAAATGTTTTCTGTTCTTATATAGAAACATTTTTTCTTTAATTGGCTTTACTCTGTGCTCGAGTTGTGATCTATGCTTAAACTAAATCATGGGAGAAACGATATACTCTCATTTTTTCTCAAAATGCTTTGCAGCCAGAGGCATCAATCCTATTCTAGAGCCTACATTGACTTCAAGAGGCCGGAGGATGTTCTGGAGTTTGCTGAGTTCTTTAATGGGCATGTTTTTGTCAATGAGAAGGGTAATCCTTGAGCATATATTTATGAACTGATTTATTAGGCATGGTTAGTGTGTTTCAAGAAATAGTTTAGTAATTTTTATGTTCAGGCAACTGTTTTAATTTGGTCAGTGTCATTAAGCTCGCTCTCTTGCTTGGAGCTGGTGGGTATTTTTTGTTTACAAACATAAAATTAGTTGGGGATTCATTCTTTTTTTTTTGGATTATGTTCTTTGATGGATACTTTGGTGTTTTTTTGTTCTTTTGTTTTTGGTTCATCTTCTTTGAATGAGGGACCTTGAAGGATCCCGTATTATATATGGATTTTGAGTTAAAGATTGCTTTTGTTTTTCAGGCACACAGTTTAAAGCTATTGTTGAGTATGCTCCTTCTCAACGTGTTCCAAAGCAATGGCCTAAGAAAGATGGACGTGAAGGGGCTATATTTAAAGGTACTGGCATCTGTTTGTTTAAGTAAAGTTCAGTTAGTATATGGATTTCATGTGGACTTATATATGTCATCGTTTCCTGTTCATAAATACAAGTATTTCTTGATGAACATCTAGATCCTGAGTACTTGGAGTTCCTTGAATTTCTTGCAAAGCCAGTCGAGAATCTTCCTAGCGCAGAGATACAACTGGAAAGAAAAGAAGCAGAACGAGCAGGTTAGTCACAAAGATACTAGATTTTTTGCAGCATGCTGAACTAATTGCAGTAGAAAAAGGGTAAAATGCTCCATTCTGCACTAAAAAATGTATGATTCGGTGTATTTCTTCATTGATATTTTTCCGTCTTGCCTTTGCAGGTGCAGTGAAAGAGAGTCCTATTGTTACACCATTAATGGATTTTGTCCGACAGAAAAGAGCTGCTAAGGTTGGATCTCGGGTATGTTTCTTTAAATAATTTATATAAACAAGATTGAGAGTCATGGGTTTTGTATGCATGCTATCACATTAACCGTTCTGTTATAATGTTTTTGAAGTTATTGCATTTAGTCGAATTAGTTATCTTGAAATTCTGAGGTATTAATTGAGAAATTCCTTGGAGGTCAAGCTTTTATTCATTTGTTGGATTTGGAAAAACTGAAAATATGAAAATTTTCTATAAAAATGTGCAAGATTGTGACCATATGCTTATTATTCCCTATATCAAAACTAATACATATCTGGGGCTTATTTTTATGAAGAAAGCATGTTCTTAGCAAATCCCTAAAATTAAATTAATTCATATTTCTAGTCCAGCAAGAAGGCAGGAGATCTTGTATCCTGCCCTTTCTCGTTTGATTTCCTGTAAACCAAGGGAATCCCCCCCGCCCCACCTGTTACTATTCTTCCCTTTTCCTAAAAAGTTTGCTTCTCATGCAATGCTGACTTGGTGGTGGTCTTCTCTTGAGATTTGTATGCATTGTTTGGTGATTGGTTTGATGGTTTCTTGGTGGGGCCAGCTTGGTAGCGGTTGGATCTATGCTACACAGATAGCATTTCCATTATGTCTGAGGTGGTGCATTTGGGAAGAGAGGAATAGTGGCATTCCATGGGGTGGAAATTCGAGATTGTTACTGTCTGTGGCTTCTGCTTTTTCTTGCTTAAACTGTCCTGCTTAATGTTTGTTTTATTTTGGTGGATGTTCTTTAGGCTACATTGGATTGGATGCCATGGGGATGGATTGCCTATTTTTTTCATTCTCATTCCAGATTTCTGGTTATCATTTCTACGTTTGGACACAGTAATATTAAGTGACGAATGGGAGAGAAAATGGCAACAAAATACTTTCTATTTTTCCCCTGCGCTTGTTTACGAAAATGATGAATGTGGCAAAGTGGCGACACATAGAAATTTATGGTTTTAATGATTTAAGTTGGTATAGAAATTATTTGGTTGGGGATTATAAGTGCTGAAAATGTAGTAGAGAGCAAGAAAGAAATAGAAGGAGACATGACAAGCGAAGGTATGGTAGAGGAGAAAAAGGAAAGAGATAAAGAAAAAATGTATTTTAATGACTTTTAGTTTCTTTGGATTGCAAAATTAGATTACCACCAATAAAAAAAAGTAGTTTTATCGTTTTTTAATTCTTTGGGAATGGAAATTATAATACCACCCTTGGATGGAATGAGATTATCCTAATCAAGTGTAATATAATCCATAGTAAATGGAATGATATTCGAATGTGTGCCTGTGCCCCAAACATGAGAGTGGGGATGTCATTCCCAGTCGTTCATTTTCGTTGTCAAACAAGCATAGCTTAATACTTCTTGTCTAAACAGGAGATGCCTTCAGTGTAACTTTCTATTATTATCAAATCTGGAGTTAAATTCACCATGTTTGTTTTATTAGATGGGACCTAAGAAAAACAAAATATAATAACTTCCATCAAAAGCCGTTTCTTATGACAAATCCTGGTTGTATTTTCATTTCTTATGACAGAGATCAATGTCTAATGTCAAACTGAGTAGAAGGGCTGGAGGATCATCAGGCAGAATTCCTAGTTCGGCTTCGTCCAAACGGGGCTCTGAAAAGACAAGGGTTTCGACCACGATGGTATTTATGTTTCTATGCATGTTTTAATCCTTAGATGGCTGCTTGTGTGTGTGTGTTGGCGTGCATGAACGCTTATCTACTCAGTTTTCAGTTGTTTGGTTCTGTTGATATTTACTAGTGTTTACAAGGTGATGTTGGAAACTTTTTGGATTGTTAATGCTTTCTTCTGTGTCATGAGCAGTATGTTTTGAGAGACACTGTGAAAAACACAAGCAGCAAAGACAAGTCAACTTACATTCTGGTTCCGAGACGAGATGATCAGCAGCTTTCCGATAAGCCTCTTACTCTAACTTCTGCAGCTGGAATTGAAGTTCCGGAACAGGATAGCGGTATGGCAGCGAAACTGAATTTAAGATGTTACATTGTTGTTGCAACATGCTTTCATGTATTTAGCATTATTATGCATGGTACTTAACAAAAAGCAGTATTATGCACGTACACATGCAAGCAGAGAGTGGATTGCTTGTGGATGGTATTTTAAACCGGGATAACTTCGAATTTTTATGTTTGTATATTAATATATTGTTGTTTGTTAACTGTCTCTCTTGCCCTCCATCTATATTATTCTCTCTTCCCTTTCTTTTATGGGCTGTTACCGTTCTAGTGCTTATGACTTCCTGTAATGAAAGTCTTGAGATGAAGTTTAGTGGCACCAAAAGTCGAAATAATTTGTGAGGGTTTAATTAATTTTTGTACAAGAAATTTCAATATGTTGTAGGGTTGTTTTATGCTAACTGGTTTGCGTTTTGGACATGAAGGAATCCTTATTGTAAATTTTTTTCTTGGTCTGTAATCTCATGAATGCTTTTGCTAGTTTCTATATGTAGTTGTACTTGGAATTTCTTATGCATAGTTTTAGTAGGCAATGAAATTGGTTTGCCTTCAGTATTCAGTTTTACTGTCATTGCATCCCTTTGAGGACATGATCACCTTGTGACTGTGGTCCTTATTTCAAGTCTTATGGTCTTGCTTCTTTTTAAGGAGCCAGTTTCTAAGTTGCTTTTGCCTCAGCACCTTTATCCATGACTATATCTCCTTTCAAAAATTCAGAGAGCCTGTTGGACCTTGCAACTAGTTTCATCTTGAACTGGTAATTTTTGGTTCTTGTACTGGTGGAGATGTGTAAGTTATCTATTTTTTTTTAACCTGATAAATGTTGCTTTCAGGATAAGTCATTCCCTCCTTCAATTATGGTTTAGTTGAATATACATTTGTTGTGTGAAAAAATTTGGTCTAGTTGAATTTGTGTGCCTTCTAGGGCCTTTTTTTTTATCAAATTTCTCCAAAGCGGTCTTGTATTCAGTTTTTTTTCTCCATTTTTTAGTTTTTACTCTTTGTAAGGATTTATTATATTCGGTTTGCAGGAGTTGTGTCCTCTGCATAATTAGTTTATTTATTTCTCATACTTCTATAAATTTGTTAACCAATAAAGGTTTTGTTTCAGGAGCTTCTGGAATTACTGATTTTGGGAAAAAGAATGTTCTGCTTCTGAAAGGGAAAGAGAAAGAAATTTCTCATGTAAGTCTCTTGTTATTCCTATTCTCATTTTTCAGTGCTCTTTAGTCAGACTACCTCTTGACCGTATAGTGGCTGGGCCCGGCTTGTTTTCCTTGTTCTGCATTCTGGGCTATATTTTCACCTTTGAAACATCAGCTATAGTATTATTTTAAATTATTACTCAGTAAAAAGAAAAAAAGAAGTGCTAATGGAGAAGTGTAGACTGTAGAAAGAAGATGAGGAGTGAAGAGGAATTGAATTTAGGATCTGGAATTACTGTTACTGTTTCATTTTGTATTCATATTTCATTCAGAACTTAGGTGCTTGAGGATAGATACTGGAGTTCTTACATTTATGTATAAAAATCACAGTTTTTTTTTTTCTTACTAGAAAAATCACAGATTTAGTTGGTGGTTTGTCTTTCACTCTACATGGCCTTTGCGCTAATGGATTTCAGCATCTTGACTCTAGATTACTGAAACATTGTAGTTAGATATTAAGGAGGGTGATGATATCTGTGGAGAAAAAATGGAGGGAACTAGTTAATTTTTTTTGGAAATTCCAATTTCTGTTCATTAACAACCACAAAACTTGGTTAACTTGCTGCTGTTGTAGCACAAAGTAGAAATGAAGTGACCTTGGTATTTGTAGAACACCTTGATTCTGTTTAAAATTGCAAGTCACATGTGATTGCATGTCATAGCTGTCTGTTTAGTTTTCCCTCCTATTATCATGTTCAACGTGCCTAAGATTTTGAGTTGCTTTATATTGCATATGATACTAACTTCCTTGCAGATGTCTGGCAACATGCCACAGCAGGAGAGTGTAACATCTTCGGTTAAAAATATACTTGGTTCGCCTGCTGGCAAGCAGAACTCACGACGTGAAGGCAGTGGAAAGATAATCAGAAGCATACTTTTAAACAAGGATGCTCGCCAATCTTCTGGGGTCCAGTCTGAGCAACAAATACAGACTTCAAATATAGAGAAGGACAAACGTCCTCCTCGGCCTGGACATATACAGTTGGTTTTAAAGGATACAAATGGGTCAGCAGAGGGTAAAGTTGTTGGGAATGACTTGCGTGGTTTTTGTGGTGAGAAGCTGGAAAAACGCACCAGAAACAAGGATAGACCTGATCGTTGTGTGTGGACACCTCGTCGTTCAGATGAATCATATGGAAGTGATGAGTCTTTGTCATCCTCTGCTTCTCAACCTGGGAAGTCACTGTTAGATTCTGCAGAAGGTATGACCATTGTTCCTCATGATTCTGTTACGGATATCATTCTTGGGAACACATTTCTTTTGTGATTCCACTAACAAATTTAAGTAATTACGACCTCACCACAAAATGCATTCATGTGTCAAAGTGCTCTCACTCAAATAGAAGTGGCAATTCGTCCTATCACAACCTACAACTGCTGATTCAGTATAATTTTTCTTGACGAGGATTCTATTTTAATGTACATATTTTTTCCCCTGCGTGAATTACAGGACGTCATGGAGATGTGAAAGTTGATGCGTCAAATCCAAGGAGTGGGGAGGTTAAAATTTTTGGAAGTGGGCGTAGCAATCATTCTTCTTTGGATAACGGTTAGTTATCGTTTTTGGAAGTTTTACTAGTCTTAAGCATCTGATTTGTGAGTTTTTCCAAGTTTTAAGATATGGGGATACGGCTTAAATAGTTAAGGAATCAATATGAATATATATATATATTTTAATATTAACCTCAATAATGCTGTAATAAGGTAACAGCTAATAATAATGGACCAAAAGAATTATAAACAGCTTAAGAAGAGTCAGCCTAGTTCACATAATTCCACCTCATTTCTTTGAGCTGAGAACGAAAAGTGCCCAAGTTTTAGTTTAGTGTTGAACAAGGATCCCGTACCCACACCAGGATTGTCTCATATCCGACACCGGTGTATTGCAAAATATGGAGAGTCCAAGCAATATAGGTCTTAACTCATGCTTGTTGCCTGCTGTGTCTCTGTTAGATTGGCAGGTCACAACTGGTTTTTGATTTTATGTAGGCTTCCATAAACATGTGGGCCGTCGTGGACCAGCTCATAATGTAAAGGATTCTGATGGCTCATCTGTTATAAGTGAGGGGAGACATGGAAAAAGAGGAGGTGCTTCTGGCTATGGTTCCCATGAGGTGTTTTGCTTAATATTTGGATATCAAGCAGCTCATCCATTTGTGTATGTTTTCTCTCTAATGTTGAGTAATTTTTTTTTTTTGTTTCTTTACTTCGCAGAAGCAAGTATGGGTGCAGAAGTCAAGTTCTGGTTCTTAGTGTAGTTGAAATGGTAAGCCTTTATCCATTGTGAATTCTTTCCTTTTGCCTATATCTTGAGCTATATGTTTAACAGTTAAATCATAAACCTAGAAATATCCACTTGCAATAAAAAACCTAAAAAGATACAATTGATTCTTTAAGATGGTCATTACATTCAGCTTTTCATGTGAAATATGACTTTAGACTCTCTGTTTTGGAGATTTAATGGAAATTTTAGAAAAATATTTAAGAAGGCTGAATGAGTCGTGCCAAAAAATAAAAGCAAAGTGTTATAATTATATCACATAAATATATTGAATATAACATTCAGTTCCACACTCAGCACTGAATTCACAGGAAGGGATGATTTGTGATCTTTAAGAGGCTAATGTAGCAAAAATTGGGGTGTTATTATTTTTTGTTTTTCTAGTATGAAATGGCACAGAAATGCACTCCAAAGGTCTCATTGACTACTGTATGAAATCTATAAAGGCCATTGTGGACATGGCTCAGAAGTGTGCTCCAGAGTGCTCACTAACTACTGTATGAAATCTATGAAGGCCATTGTGTGCACTGAGTACATGAGTATCTCCTGATTCCTCTCTGAAGATACCAGACATTGTCTGACTATGGGTGCAGTGGGGTTTTCGACTTTTGTTGGCCATTGTCAACATTTATTGTGAGATCTCATCCCCAAATTTAATAATTTTGCCAACCATGCTAAGACCTTGCTGATACATACCAACTTCTTCTTTTTAGGAATAAGTCTAACCTCTGGTTGAGTCTTGATATAGCTTGACTATGGAAGTCTGGATTCTCTTCTGAACATTTATTCTCTACATGTTGGGAATGGTGCCTTCAGAAACTGTTTTATTTTTTTTGCTTGGCACACTGGGGACTCGAGAGAACTTTTTTTTGATAAAGAAAGCCCTTGTAAAAAAGGACCATCTACAAGATAGTATATCTATGAAATCAAGGAACTCCTCCTCATGTACACATTTTTTTTCCTTTAAACCAAAAACAAAGGGTATTTAACCATCTTTACTTATAGTAGTATCAGTTGAGCTCTATGCGCCTTAAAAGCTCTACTATTACTTTCTTCCCAAACTGACCAAATGATAATGAGGAATCAAATTTAAAACCTTCTTTATGTCCTTAGAAGCTCTAAATCTGCTCTATCTCAAATTTTACCCTCAATGGAGACAGCCATAACCCAAGTTATACCCACCACATAATATGCCATCTCCCAAAGTTTCTTAGAAAAAGAGAATTTCAACAAAAAGGTGATGATTGTGCTCGGTTTATTCATTGCAAAGATTGCGTGGGTTAACAATCACTTTTCCTATCTAATTCTTTCCAAGGAAAGTTCAATCTACCTTCCATCGGAAGCTCACCAGGAAGAGCCTTGTAGAAAGATTACACGTCAATATCTTTCCCTTTGTTCAAAATCCATCTATGCCTATCCTCACGATGCACATCAAAAGTCACTTAGTAAATGAATTCAAAGAAGCCACCCACCCTATCAAGTTCCCAATCATGCACATTCTGAATAGAAGGAATATCCCAAGTGATGATAACAATAAGGGAAGAAACACACGAACTAATAAAAGCATCTTTATCTCATGCAATCACAAAGACTTTTGGGAATTGCTAACTCAAGGCAACATCCTCACATCAAACATCGTGCCATGATCGAATGGTGCGATCATTACTCGTCTCAAACGCCACAAAAGGATGAAAGAGTCTTACCTTTCCATAATCATTTCCAATCCCCCACTACATAAGGCCCCCGAACCTTCTTGGAAACCCATCCATTAATGCCTGGTTTGACAGAACGTTGCTGAGTGAAGCCATGAAGCATGGTGGGAAAAGAAATATGTATTATTCTAAGATTTTGTGGGGTTATTTTGTAAATATGCTTTTATTAAGAATAAGTAGTAATATAGTAATATGCTTTTATTAAGAGTAAGTAGTAATATAGTACTCCCTCCGTCCCATTTTATAGATCACTTCCTAAAATGGATGCCCCAAAATAAATGTCACCTTTCCTAAATTAGACATTTAGCTTTTTAACTTTCCCACTTTATCCTCACCCCAAACTAAAAAATCCCATTCCTCCATTTATACAAATAAAAAAATCCTAAGATTATCTACTCACCTCTGTTTTACCATCTCTATTTAAGTCCTCTCATCACTGACATCCTCTCTCTCTAACTTAGCCTCTTTTTCCACTCAAAAACCTAGCCACCAACATCTCATGCGAAATCTCCATGTCCTCATCAATCACTGACCCATCATTCAGCCTTTGTCAGCATCTCTCTCCGCCTCTCCGGTGACCACTGTGGAACCATCCAAGAAACGGTGCAAGTCGCTGAGCCCCACTATGCAACTCACGCTACTCTGCATCAGAGGAGTTTGCCCTTTCGTTCTTGAGATTCCCGTTGTCGAAGATCCATCTTCTTCTTGCCCAACCTTACGCTCAGACCCGCACCAAACCAAGCTGCAAGCACCTCCTCTGTCAGCCACACTCCGACAGCTCTATGCTTGAACTGCATGCTACAGATCTTCTTTGTTTTCCTTTCAAATTGCAGGTGAAAAGCAAAGAAAGAGGGAACTTTTTTTACTGGTTTTCTTTTTTTTTTTGTTTAATTTTTAATTTTGTAAAAATAATTTTCTCTTCTAGCAAAAATAAACTCACAATTTTGTCTGATGTAAAAATCTTGAAAGAAATCCCTTCAAGCAACGATGATTTCTAGGAATTAAGAGTAGTTTATCACTAAGAAAAAGCTTGAAGCATGGAATGAAGACCAAAATAAAAAATCTTCGGAATAGAGATAAAGTGATGCAGGTTTTCAATCTCTTTCAAGATTGCTTGTGAATGCCGATGAAGGAACCGCTTTGAGAGATGGAAAGAGAGAAGACATGACCACTCATATAAAGGAAAATTAGGAAAACAAAGTTTAGAGTATGATATGGTGTTTGAATTGTTGACTTTCTTAATATTTGTGCATTTCAAATGGTGACACTTAAGACGGGACAGAGGGAGTAGGACTTTAGTTTAGGAAATTGTAGATTCTAGTATTTATTATTATTAGGGTTTCCTATTATGTTTAGGATTAATGCTTATATAAGAGCACTCATATGAGGGTTTTAATTTAGACACTGATTATTGAATAAAGTTTGGTGTTTGTTTCATTGTTTCTCTTCACCCTAGTTCTTCATCTTTGCCCCCTATTTCCTCTGGTTCTGTTTCTTCTTCCCTTATTATTCTTTTTCTCTTGTTGCTCTCTTCTCTTCTACCTATTTAGTATGTTTCTTCTATTATTCTCCCCTTTCAAGTGGTAATGATGTAGAGTGGGAAAAGAAATATGTATTATTTTAAGATTTGTGGGATTATTTTTTAAGTATACTTTATTAAGAGAAAGTAGTAATATAGTAGGACTTTAAGTTAGGAAACTGTAGATTCTAGTATTTATTATTATTATTAGGGTTTCCTATTACATTTATGATTAGTGCCTATATAAGATTCCTCATATTAGGGTTTTAATTCACTTTATTGCTTGATGTACGACATAATTTAGAGAGGAGAAAGGAGAGAATAATAGAAGAAATAGACTGAATAATAAATACTAGAATCTACAATTTCCTAAATTGAAGTCCTACTATATTACTACTTGCTCTTAATAAAAGCTTATTTACAAAATAATCCCATAACCCAAAATCTCACATATTAAAATAGTACATCTCCCTCTGTCTCGTAAAGATCGTCACTTAATTCTTAAAATGGATGTCCCAAAATGATAATGTACATTCTAAAAGTGGAACATAAAATACCCTTGCTTTCCAAAAACACCCCTTCAAGAGTCGCATGAAAGTTTGACTTCAATTACTTTATGGGCCCATGGATATCACATTTAAGTACTTCTAAAGGGTACTTACGTAAAAGCAAAGTGCGCCTTAATATTTGTGCATCATGGAAGGTGACAATAGTTATGGGATGAAGGGAGTATTTCTTTTCCCATTCTGCATCAAGCCATCTTGCTCTTTTGATCCTGGTAGTTGCTCATATTATCTATTTTACAGTGTATGCTTCTGTCTCCTTTTCGTATCACACAACATGTTTCATCTTTTTAATCCTTCTTTCTGCTGTTTGGAAACTTTTGGGGCTCTTTGACTTCCATTCATTTATAAAAACTCATCACGATCTACTTCCTTTTTTTTAACCCTGAAAGTTGCAATATGTCAGTTGTTCCCTGCTTAGGCTTTTGTTCAGGTAGTTAATTTTTTGCTTCATCTCTCATCTGTGTTTTGCAGTGAATTGTTTGGCCGCTTGAAATTGGAGCATGCACTTGCTAGTTGCTGGACGGTTTCTGGTTTGGCTTAAGACACATGATCAGGTGTAAACGATATTTCATCAGAAAAAAAGGAGAAGAGGTTGCATTAAACCTGAATGATACATATGTTGATGTAATTAATACTTGTGGGCAAAGGAAACCTGATCTTGCTCAGAGATTGCTTGAATCAGGAAAAGAATATGAGAAAGGAAGAAAGAAAAGAGTGTCATAAACGTATATAAGACCACAGTTTTCATCATGGTGGCCCTTCATGGGCTTTTTGTGTGACAGAGACACTATGGATATCCTTATGCTTCCCCATTGTCTTCGATTGGGTACACTAGGATATTGTAGTTCTATAGGTGGTTTTCTCCTATTAGCTGAAACTGTAAATATAAATGCAGAGCTATTTGTACTGTCTGCTTTTCCATCAGTTCTATATGTCGAGCAGACGATGATGTGTGATTGGTGAGGATTTGTCTTTAGTTCCTGCTATTTTTAGGGCTCCAAAATGGGTTTGTGCTAAAGAGAAGAAAAGCTGGAGAGCTTTTGCCAGCCCAGCAGAAAGTTCTTCATCTTTTTAATGACTAACAGGCATTGGATTGACTCGGAGGAATATAGTTAAGATGGGAGTAAGTAGAAGCTGATGGGTCTTGTTTTGGCTGTGCTTTGTGTGCTGGCAGAATTGCTGGTATATGACCTTTGTATACAGTGGTGCTATATTTATGAGCATGGATAGTATTGTTGCTCATCTCTCCCAAGCATCCCTCTTTTGCTTTTATCTGCACACGAGCATGGTGGCAATTGTTGCCCACGAGTTTTTTGTGCTGTAGTTGGTATTTGGCAAGGTTAATTTTAGCTAATGTTCTCTCCTTGGCTTTCTGTGTTCCGTTTGGTACTCTAATGCATGGTATGAAGATCAGAAAGAAAACGGTTTTCATTTTGTTGTTTCTATCTTCATTTTATGTTTTTATTCAATAGAATATTGTGCTTTGAAATATATTTTTTATAAGTAGAAAATCGTGCTTTCAATTTTACTGAAAACAATGAATAATAATCATTTTTTTAATTTGGTCAGTTTCAGACACCAAGCATATTAACGCATAGAAATCTTTGATTGTTAGATGTAGTTAATAGTAATGATTCTTGGTGTCTGTGTTTGCGGGCATAAACGTGGGGTGTCTGAGGTCGGTAGTTTGCGAATGCGAGCTGGTATATATATATAAGATTGATTGATTTTCAACAGTAATGATTCTTAGTGTCCATGTATTCGAGAAGATCTTTTGAGAAACCTTATTAACATGATATGTGCTTAGTTTTTTTTTTCTTTTTTTTTGTAACTCTAAGAATGAAACTATGTAAGTTTTAGTTTTATAATTATTTGAGATATAAAGCTCAATCTATAAGTTCTATAAATGTATAAAATAATTAAGCTCATTAAAAGTGTTATTAGTTTTATAATTAATTATAATATAAAATTCAGTCCATAAATTTTATAAAAGATAAAAGCTATAAAATCCAATAAACTAAATCTAGATAAAAAATAATTAATAAGAATTCAATATAAAATAATTATTCAACTTAAAACTGAATTTAGATAATCATTAAAATTAAATTATAAAATTACATCATAAAAAGGAAGAGGCATTGAGTTTACATGATATATATTTTTAAATGTTTTCTCAACAAAGCATAATTTTGGCATGTTAGCTATATAAAGCTCAATTTAGAAATCTTATAAAGGTTTAAAATAATAAAGTAAAGTCTATGAAATGCATTAAATAAATAATACAATCAAGTTAAGTAGTAAACTAACTTAAATTAAATATCTAAAAAATAAATTTATTAAATAATATTTCACAACAGAGGGTTTTATCATTGATCATTCATTTACTTTTATCTTTATATTTAATATTGATTAGAATTCCAATTAGATATATCTAGTAATTATAAAATAATATTGTTAACTGCTCTTTTGCATGGGATGTGACCGAGTATTCATATTATTTTTATTAAAAGTTCAATTTGTAAAGTTTACCAAAACCAAAATAAAAAGTTCAATCTATTGAGTACTTAAATTAAATAATATAATCAATTTAAATTGTAATTTAATTGAGTTTATAAGAATGAGTAAAAAATAGATTTATTTGACATAAATTTTATTTTTTAACTTAGTTAATAGATTGAGATTCAATGTTGTGGTACTTTATTATTAAATCTAGCATGTAGCATTGATTTCAATAAATTTAATTTATGAGATTGTGTTGTAAAAATATTAAAGAAGATAATAAAACTTTACCAAATATATATATTTTTTCTAATATATTGAATATCAATATCTCAAGGTTTTCTCTATGTATTTCTTAGTTATAAAATTAAATTTCAAACTTACAACTTATACATTCACATTGTACAATCATATATTATGTCGAGTAGATAAAAATGTCTATAACAAATAGTTATTCATGTGATTAATTTTTAATTATTTGAAATTTTCATGTATATGTTATATTTTTTTATTGGTATTCATATGTTATGTTAATTAATTATATAAAATTTTATCAATAACAAATAACTATTAATTTTTTAAAAATATTTAAAATGAATAAAATAAAAAAAATTTAACAACATTAACTAAATATATTTTATGGATATTTTAAACTCTAATCTTCAATAAATTATTTATAAATTTATAAGCTCATATCTCGTTTTTAATAGTAACATGACTTAGCTTTCTCTTAGTAGTTATATAAACTATGTTCTATATACCCTACAAATTCCTAAAATAATAAAATCAAATCTATAATTGTTTTGAGGTAAGAAAAATAAATAAATAGTAAATGAAATTAAAATAAAGCAACTTGAACGTATGATGTCATATTTTAAAAGTAAATAAAAGGAAATAAACAAGTAGGCTCCTACTAGAACCTTTATTTTCTATCTCATTTAATAGATTGAGATTTAGTATTGTTATTTTATTATAAAATAAAACTAATAGATATGGTAAAAATAGAAATAAAATATATTTTCAATTTAATCAATAGTATAAACCAAACTAGATTTTCAACAAATTGAATTATTAATATTGTATTATGAATACACAACAAAGAAAAAAATAAGCTTCCATCACAATTTTTACGCATACAGAAATTTGAAACAATTTAAAAAAAAAAAAACTTTAAAAACCCATAAAACTAATTTTTACTTCACGCATTCGACTGCCATGACTTTCCATTATGGTAGTTGACTGTGAAAAGTTTTTGTCCAAAAAATTCAATCAAGCTAGGAGGGCACTTTCAACTGTCTTAACTGGTCCATCGACTATACTAATTTTCTGTTTGGTTTTTCAACCAGGTTCGTAAGGGCACAATCGACTGTCCACTTGAGGCAGTCGATTGCCCTTTCGAAATCTACATTTTTTTTCTTGAAATTTTTCTTCCATAAACGATTTTCTTTTGATTCAAAATCTTATTTTGATCGACCAATATGTTTATAATCTATCTTTATTGATTTAATATGCTTGAAAAAAAATCTACAAATTCTTTATTATCATCACATGACAATGAATAATTTAAGAACTCTTTCTTGAATTCTCTTGACCTAGTGTTTCATAAACACTAATCTAACTCTTGGATTTTGAATTTACAAGATCAAATATTTTAAAGCAACAATAATAGAATCAAAATCATTCTAATGATTCATAGAGTTGACTTTGATGCCACAGTAAGTTTATCGGTATAGATAGTAACAAAATTTAAAATTTTTCTTAACTATATCAATAAATGTATCCTAAGAAATCTCTAGAATATATTAGAATGATATAAACAAATCTCCATACAAGGTTAGGATTTATACCTCATTGAAGATTCAGATTGATCATTTAGAGAATAATCCACAAACCGTTAAAGTATATAACCCCTATGCACATCCAATCGAGCAACCAAGGATGTTGAATACCATGCGAGAAAGTGGACTAGGGCTGGCTGAAATCTATGAGTGCTAGTTCTAGGGTTTTCGACTTTTATAGAGAGAGAATGTGTCTAAAAATTTTATTTTTAGTTTTATAAAATTTTTATTAGGGTTTCTATCAGATAGAACCTTTATATAGAGATCTTAATCCTAAAAGCTCAAAGACTTCTAGAATTACAATTAAATCCCTGGTTTAATTAATTCTAAGAATTATCTCTATTAGGCCATTAGTTTTCCTTATTCTTGCAATTTTCCTATTGTGCGTGACCCTTTAGGTTTAATATCCCACTGGCAGTAGGCCATAACTTTTACATAACAATTGGTTCTTATCCAATTAATTAAAACTTCTTTTAATTTTAATTCAAATTAAAACTCTTTTTAATTCTCCCTTTAATTAACAATTAATTCTTAAAGGCTTATACAAGTCATGATTGACGCCTAGTAGCGTGTCATGACTACCACAACAATATGAATTAGTGTGAACCTTTCCATTGCGAGTTACCATGCCATTCAATCATTCCATCATGCAATGTTCCTGATTAAACCTAAGGTACAAAATTATTGTCAAACTTTATTTATTTAATCATATATATATCTTGATCTCAAGTCCAAAACTTAAATTGTGAAATTAGAATCTCCTTTCTAATTTCTACCCCACATTTGGCAAGGAATTTCTAAGTTTTGACTTAATCAGATCACATAGTTTTACTGGGAGTAATGGATCCTCTATTGTACATTCACATATCTCCATGCATAAACGGTCATATCTAATTACCACCTTTATGTGACCCATGATTAAAATCACATTTAGGTAGCATCAAAGCATGATGATCTATAAACAAAGCATCCATAGTGCCTCAAGTTTAAGGATCACTTGCACAATTGTAACGTAAGAATTCCTATTGACAACCAGTAAAATGTCCATTAGGAATTTCTTAGTCAAGTCAATTCAGTGTAACTATTCTTTAACAAGCACCTACATATTTTGTTTTAGTGTCTTATATACTAGTGATCATGAGATCAACCACCCTCAACTCTTTAAGGAAACATAGTCTAAGGTTCATATCCTCAATGTAAGAGTAAATTGGTAAAAATTATGAAGTTCATACTGTAACTATCATGCATATATAATCAAATAATTTGAAACTTGAGTTAGAAACAGTTTTTGAGGAAAGAAGTTGAACATTTTTGAAGAAAATGAGTTAGAATGAATGAAAGAAAAATTGTTTTTAAGCATAAAAGGGGGGAACCGATCGACTAGTAAACCCAATCGGTTGGTTGGGTAGTCAACCGGTAAGTGTTGATGATTGATAGGGATGGTCGACCGATAACCCAATAGGTCGACCGGTTGGTCGGCCGATAGGTTGGTCAGTCAGCTAGTGAGTCGACTGGTGGGGCTTCTGGGTGTGGATCTAGTAAATTTTGAAATTTTGTTAGTAACCAATCGGTCAAACAGGCGGTCGATTGGTTTGTCAAATTTTTTCATATAAAATAGTTTGAAACATTCAAAAATTTCTTTTCTAAAGTTTAAACTTTGTTTTCTCTCTAGAAAATATCTCAAAACACTAAGAATTTCAAGGATTTCACAATCCTGTGTTGGAATTTAACTAATTTACATACAGTTTCACAAATTTCGAGAAAAATATTTGGAAAGGTAATTTCAACAATTGTATTTTAAAATTTTGATTTTTGATATTTTAGTTCTTGTACTTTTCTTGAAAAAGGATTGAATTTAAATTTAAAGAAAAGAAATTTCATCGAAATTTTGAATTTCAAGTTATGATGAAACATGCATACATATTAATGAATTTAACCCAATACATGGTATCAATTGAACTATGAAATAGTGAAACTGATAAGAATATTTTGGTTAGATTGTGGTGAGCAATATGGTGGTACTGTTAAGAGGAGCACCAAAGGCAAGGAGGTGATCCATGGATAACTTTAGTGCTATGTGGTAAGTTCACTTTACTATTAGCAAGCGAGAAGAACTAGAAATATGAATAAACTTGAAAATGAATAATGATGATAAAAGCTATGGAATATGTATAATATGAATATGTTTGATTTGATGAAATATGATGTGTAAATTTTAAATGCTCGCAAGTGCACGAATCACAAATAGTATTGCGATGAGTTTACTCTCGAGGTCGATCTCTCGAGGAATTGCAGTGGTTTAGATCCTAAATTACTTTCTTAAAATTACTAAAACAAACTCTGAAATTAAATCCTAAACACTCTAATTAAAAGATTGGTGAAGAGAAAGTTGAAATAAAAACAATTAAACAAAACGAATTATGAAGAGATGAGTATAATCAATGAGAACAATTGGACGTTTAGCTTGCTATCCAATCATGAATTGGAACATTTGGTGAATATAAAGAATTAATCAACATCCAAGACTATTGGTATTTTCACTAAGACTAGAGAATGCCATTGATTGTGTTTATTCTCAATTTATAACTAATTAATTAAATCCTATGGACCGTGTTCATCAATTAATTAGTTAAATTAATTATAAGAAAAGCACAACCACCTAAATCACAATTTGATTTGAATCTTGATTTAAATTCTTATTCAAGAAAGCTTAATTAGGTCTAAATGATTTGTCCTCAACTTAATCTCAAATATTAACCTTGACTATCAATAATATATGGCCAATCCACAAGCAATAATCAAAGGTATGAAGAATATTGAATAAGAAATAATCTGAAAAATTTCATAAAACTAAATCAACCAAAATATCCAAAACAATCAAGGCAGCTAAGCTAAATGCCCAACAATGCGTTCAGCCGCTCATGTTTAAATCCCAATCACATAATTCAAATACTAGGGTTACAAGTATATTGAAGGACAAAAGGAGCAAAGACAGAATTTCTTCCCAAATTACAAGATGAATCCTCAAAGTCTTGAAGTGATTGATCGTCGTCTTCAATCTTTTGATAAGCCGTCTTGATGAAAGAAACCGTCTCATCCTTCAATATCCAAAAACTCCTCTTGATAATATCTCTCCAAGAAATTCCATCGTCTCCCCTCTTTTCTGAGTCTAAAATTCCTATATATAGCTGTATGGAGACGGCCTTGTAGACAGAAAAGTCGCCCTAGGGTTTCTGTTCAGGCCGTGTGCTTCTGCTGCCGTCCAGGCCCGGTTCTGCTGCTGTCCAGGTTGTGTGTTTGCTGCTGTCCAGGCTAGGTTTCTACTATCCAGAACTAGTCCTGTTGTGCTGCTGTCCACCATGTGCAAATCCAAAAAAAAAATTCAGAATTTAATAGCTGCTTCACTTCTACCACGCTGAAATCACGCACAACCTGACATTTGTCTATTAAAACTGCCATAAATTTCTCTAGAAAAATCATATTTACAAGCCGTAAAATTATCCGGAAAGTAGACATCCGGATCTTTCCAAGCATATATGGGTCATCTTCTGGTTCTTCCTGAATCAATACAGTTTAATCCACAAAAATCACTTCCGTCACGCTGAAATCACACACAGCCTGACCTTTTTCTACTAAAACTACCATAATTTTCTCTAGAAAAATTATATTTACGAGTTATAAAATTCTCCAAATAATAGACATCTGGATCTTTCCAAACATATATGGTTCATCTCCTGGTTCTTCCTGAATCAATACAGTTTAATCTGCAAAAATGACTGATTTGTACGGGCAATTCTGGCAATTTGGTGAAACTCCTTTCCAAGTGCTTGTGAACCTGTAAAACAACGAAAAACAACTCAAAGTAACAAATTCCTAAGCTAAACATATAAATAAATACTTAGAAAACATACAAAATACTAGGACAAATATTCGTTCATCAAATACCCCCAAACCTAGATTTTGCCAGTCCTCAAGCAAAACTAAAAGAAAACATAAACAAAACAAACCTAAAAACTTAAATCAACAAAACCCTCATGCCTTAATTCTTATTATGACTCATATCTAGATATCTTATGCATAATTATGTTCATAGTCTCAACACTTCATAATTCATTGCTCAAATCAAGTACACATCGCACATCCATATTCCAATGCTCAAAACACCTCACTTCAATTACCCCTAAACCTAATGTCAAGAATCCGAATTCGCTTCGACTCTACGCCTCACAAGATTCACTCATTAAGCACACTAAACCTAGGTTTCAAACAGTCATTAAGCATATGAAAATAGAAGTTATGTAAATAAGAAATTTCAAATATAAATTCACATATGAATATAGATATCATCAAAGAACGCTCTTATGAAAGGAATCAAATGTTAGGATTGCAAAGCTATCACATCGCCTATATTATATCCTAGTCAAACACCTCAAGCAAAACATATTGAGTATGAACCTATGCATAGATGGGCATGTGATTACGCCCAAAGTATAACACGGTTATTGTAGTACGACTTTGGGGTGTCGATTCCACAAGGAAACAAGTTAAGTACAAAGGAAAATGTGTGAACCTTAAAACGAACGATAAAAGTTAAACTAAAGATTTTTGAGCTTTGATAGTGAAATAATGTAAAGGAAAATTGTGTAAATGTAAATGAAATATAAATAAGAAATAACAAGGTTTCGAGAATCCTCCTTAGGTTTGTTCCCTATTTCCACTCTTGATTCAATCGATTTTATCTCGATTGCAAGTTTCAACTCCCAAACAAGCAATCAGAATATATTCAATCAAGCACATTTATAACTCTTATATAATTGCTACGAATTAATCATTGATTTCGGTTCATGCACACATGACCGATCTTAAAGATTATCAAGAAACGACGATATATCTTAAAAGATAATATCGCAGTAATGGACAATCAATAAGATAAATCTACTGGAATCAATCACATCCAAACAACCTCAATGGAGGAGAAGGATGCAATCACCGGATTAATAGAGTCTAAAAGAAGAAGAATAAAAAGTACATCTATCACATGAACTCAAATCTTCTTACTTAATCAATGAATAATTCATAAACAATATTTAACAATAAATCCGTACAATTGAATCAAGAACAGGAAATAAAGAACAAGAAATCCCTAAAGATTCATCCCTTTCCCTTGTAAAATGATTAGTTGGTCATGGAAATCAAGGTGGAAGAACAATAAGGATGCTCTCCCCTTGATTTGGCCATGGAGTTCAAGGTGGATGAACAGTATGGATGTTCTCCCCTTGATTTGCAACCAAAGAAAACTTAGAAATAAAATGGAAGAATGCTGGATTTGGATCCCTTGAATCCTCTCTTTTTTTCTCTCTTCCTTGCTTTCTCCCTTCAATCCCCAGCTGCACACTCCATAAAGATATATTTATAGAGCATGAGGGGGTGTTTTGGTCTTGGAGAATGTCATTTTCTCGCCCTAATCCGGTCAAGAGACGAGTGGGCCATGCTGTGCGCCTGGGCTTGCTGTGCTAGCCTGAACTGTTTCCACTAAAACTGCCATAACTTTCTCTAGAAAAATCCTTTTTATGAACCATTATTTTTCTAGAAAATAGACTTCCGGATCTTTCTAAGCATATATGGCTCATCTCCTGGTTCTTCCTACATCAATTCAGTTTAATCTGCAAAGATGATTGATCTGTACGGTAAATTCTGGCAATTCAGTGAAACTCCTTCAGCTTGTATGCAGAAGTGCACACACTAGTGTGCCTACCCTTATCTTGCTCCAAAGTGATGCACACACTTGTGTGCAGTCTTTTAACTTACTTTACTTTATTACTTCAGCCTTGGTTTAGACTTTAACCATATTTGAATCATGTTTGGACACGTCTAAACCTTGGACAAAAACGAGCACCGACACCCAAGATCTTTTGGTGCTTTAAACATGGGTCGCTTTATTATCTCTTTTGTACTCAAAGCACCTGAAAATGCATCGAATTAAGTCAATGATTTATGAATATCACTTTAGAGTTATCAACATGTAAAAGTGCGATTACGACCGAGATCAACCCTAAAATGTTAACAATTAAGTATTGTTTAGATGCATTTTATGACTCTCATCATAACCCCCAACTAGCTTATTACTAGTCCCTAGCAATTCAAGCGAAAGGCATGAAATGAATTCTTTATTTAGAAATCAAAACAAAATACAGCAATGTTGGCGTTAACCAAGAGTGATTCAAAAATCTGTCTCAAAAATCATGCATAACATATAGCACATAGAATCATTAAATATCACCCAGGTCCAATAATAATCCAAATGTCAATCTTAAAATCGTTATCGACTCTTACCATCCATCTTATCACAATACATTAGTCCGAACACCCGGATGATTTTATGCACAACATAGCATGAATACAAGTCTTGGCCTCTAAAAACATATTAATTTGTGTGACATCAATCACAAATCAAGCTCCATATGCTCGCTTTTCAAATCACTCTCCACTATGTAGAAAAATCACACTTCATCAGATCAATAGGTCTTTAATAAGCTTGCAACGTTAGGCTAGGGTAAAGGTCAAGAAAGAACGGGAAAGTTTAAACAAATAAAAGAACTAAGTCGCTTAATTTAAACACAACCACTTTAAGCACAAGATAATCTTACTTCAACACCCAACTCTTTCAACCATTTTTTGAGCATTTCTCGCAATAAATCACCATTTTTTTTTCTTCTTTCTTTGCCATAATTCATTTTTTCTCTTTTTATTTTTTATTTTTAATTTTGGCATAAGACCATTCACCTCCTCTTTCATTCTTTTCTTTTCTTTTCCACAACCCCCAACTTATCTCTTTTAATGTACTTGGGTTATGGTAGTAATATTTTCTCATATTTCCACCTTTACTCCTTTTAAGTGCTTCTCACAACATGTGTATAACTAAGTTCTTTTAAATGAGAGGTAAGGATAAAATATTTTTAGGCTCATAAAGGTAAGTAAATGGTTTATCGAAAGAAACAAGGCTCAATTTTTCTTTTCAAGAAAAAGGCTCAAATAGGTGACTAGCGATAAATATAACAAGAGTAAGTTTAAAAAGGCTCAAACGGTCCAAAAATGGCCAACATCATATCCTAAGTAGTGTGCATTCTATGATTTTAGCCTTAAGTGATTATCAAATAAGTTCTAGAGCTTGTAGAGACCGCAAAAGTATTCACAAAACAACTGCGCATAAAACTTCTCCAAATGCTTTAGACTAATCATGTAATCTTACCACAAACCAGAGTCTCAAACCAAAGAAAAATTGACACTTAATTTATTCTCAAAGCAAAGCAAGATTTAACTTCTTCTAAATGCTATATGCTATCTCGATTAAGCTCATATCATTGACATGTGAATTAACTCCAAGGCTAACACAAAGCATGCTAAAAACAAACAAACAAATTTTTTTTTTATCCTAACAACGAAAAGAAAGAAAGTGACACTAAGCAGTTCAATGAAAAAAAAGAAAAGAAATGTGTTTCCTCCACCCCCAACCTAAACATTGCATTGAACTCAATGTAAAAGAAAAAGGAAAGGAAACTCCCTGTGTGGCCAAAAATGCACAGAAGCTGAAAATTGCGCACCACCAATTGAACTGCATACCGTTCTTTTCGCTGAAATCAACTAGAAACTAAACATTAAAATAGACTTAACACAACCAAAATTCTAAGTTAATAAAGACTTAACAATGAAATATTAATATATATATTTTTTTTGAAATTTGAACTAAACTAAAAACTAACAATTAAGATTGAATGAAAACTAACTAAAAACAGAAAAAAAAATTAAAAGGAATAATGTACCTTTGTTGTGTGGTCAAGGTGAATAGACCGGATTCATAAGTGGAATGTCTTCCATCTCCGGATCATGTCTATCAATTAAGATCTTAAGTCGTTGATCGTTTACTTTAAAGACCCGACCATCTATAGTATCCTCAATTTCTACTGCCCCATTTTCAAAAACATTTTTTACTATAAAAGGGCCGGTTCATCTTGACCGAAGTTTTCCAAGATGCTTATGAAGTCTAGAGTCATATAAGAATACCCGATCATTGGGTTTAAATGTTTTCCTCAAAATGTTTTTGTCATGGAATACTTTCATCTTAGCCTTATAGATTGTAGAATTTTTGATGAGTCTTAAATATTGCATATTTTAGACCCTTAACTTATATTTGTTATGCTCTTAGTTAGTAGTATTTCACTTTATTTTACGTCTTTCTTGTGTTTTATGTATTTTTACAGGTTTGTGGAGAAAATGAAGCATTTCAGGAGATGTGAAGCTTCTGGAGACATTGCGATCGATCGCACGAGATATGCGATCGAGCGCACCTACGCTCGAGCGCACCTGCCTACGAACGAGCGCATGGTCAACATCCCACATCAAAATATTTGAAGTTCAGTGCATCTGCGATCGATCGTAGCAGACATGCGATCGAGTGCACATGAGATCGTGCGCACAAGACATGCGATCGATCGTACTTGCGACCGATCGCACCACACTGCGATCGAGCGCACACAGGCAGTATCCCACATCGAATCTGTAACCCATATTGCTCCGGGTCTTCCTCTATATAAACACCATTTGGCTCCATAATTTAGTGTACAATTCCTGAGCCACTTTGGTGTTTACAGGTGGACGTCCGCCAACATTCTGGTGGATCCCGAAGGCATTGCTACCACGAGGGGAAGCGCCGCCCGTCAGCGAGTGGAATTTCTCCCATGTAAAGTTTTTTATTTATTTCTTTATATTCAGTTGTTTTAGTTTAAATGTTTAGCACTTTTTATTATAGTTTTATAGTTATGAGTGGCTAGACTCTTCAGCTAAGGTTGAAGATGAAGCCCCGCCGTTGTTTGGCATAGTAGTTCAGATTTGCTTGTACAAATCTGACAATTTTTAGTATAAATGTTCTGTCAATTATTTGAGTTAATCTTATAATTGATTGAGTTTAAATTGTCTGTTGGATATTCCTTGTGTTTCATCTGATGGATACATTGAATGCTTTTCGATCAAATTGGATTTCCTTTGTGATTTGTTAAGAGCGGATACATTGGACGCTTTTGGTTTAATTGGGATATTCTTTGTTTTTTGTCTTGTAGTTGGATTCATGGAATGTTTTGATAGGCTATATTTTTAGAACATATATGCTTAACTTTGGTAGGGTAGATTCGGAAACCTTAGTGTTTTAATTATTAGTTTTTAAATCAACTTAGCTTAGTTTATATTTCTTTTGCAATATCATTCACAATTTGGAACTAGGTTAAGATAAAGTTAGTTTAGATTAAAAATATATTTTCACAACACAATTCCCTGTGGATTCGACCTCGCACTTGCATAAAGCTATATTGCAAACGACTCGTGCGCTTGCGAGTAATTTAAAACTCACAACAATTTTCATAAGCATCGTTTCTTAATTCTTCTAACTCGGTCAGCTGATATTTTCGAAGTTTACCCGCTTCGCCCATGTCAAAATTAAAAGGCTTGATGGCCTAATAAGCTCAATGCTTGAGCTCCACGGGTAAGTGGCAAAGCTTTCCAAAAACAAACCGATAGGGCGACATACCTAAGGGAGTTTTAAAGGCTATACGGTAAGCCCAAAGCGCATCAGTTAGTCTCAAAGACCAATCTTTGCGATCGGGGTTAACCGTTTTTTCTAAAATTTGTTTAATCTCCCTATTAGCAAGCTCTACTTGTCCACTAGTCTGAGGGTGATAGGAAGTAGAGATTTTATGTAATACCCCAAATTTTTTCATTAAAGCTTCAAAGGAACGGTTGCAAAAATGTGTACCTCGATCACTAATTATAGCACGTGGTGTACCAAATCGAGATAACACCTTTTCTTTAAGGAATTTAATCATCGTTCCATTATCATTGTTTCGACAAGCTGCTACCTCTAGCCACTTGGATACATAATCTATTGCTACAATGATATATTGGTACCCGAAGGAAGGAGGGAAGGGTCCCATGAAATCGATGCCCCAACAATCAAAGATTTCAATCACTAAAATAGGGTTCAGGGGCATCATATTTCGGCGAGACACAGCTCCTAACTTTTGAAATCTTTCACAAGAGCGACAATAGGTATTTGTATCTTTAAACAAAGTAGGCCAATAAAATCCACACTGCAAAATTTTTGCAGCGGTTTTTTTAATTGAAAAGTGGCCTCCACAAGCTTGGGAGTGACAAAATTCTAATACACTCGAAATCTCTTCATTAGGGATGCAACGCCTTAGAATTTGGTCAGGGCAGTACTTGAAAAGATAGGGGTCATCCTAATAAAAATTACATACCTCATATAAGAATTTCCTCTTGTCTTGAGCGCTCCAATCCATAGGTATCTCACCTGTAGCCAAATAATTTACGATGTGAGCAAACCATGGTAGAGAAGTAATGGAGAGTAATTTCTCATCGGGAAAATCATCTTTGATTGGCATGTCATCATAAGTGTCCTCAAAAGTGAGTATGGTAAATGGTCAGCTACTATGTTCTCCACTCTTTTTTTATCCTTGATGGTGATATCAAATTCTTGCAAGAGGAGGATCCATCGGATTAGTCGTGCCTTAGCATCCTTCTTCGTAAGAAGATACTTGAGGACTGCATGATCTGTAAAAATAAGGATAGAAGAACCAATTAGATGAGCACGAAATTTATCTAAAGCAAATACTACATCTAGCAACTCTTTTTCAGTTGCATAGTAATTCATTTGAGCACTATTTAAAGTCTTACTAGCATAGTCTATGACAAAAGGTTTACCTTCCCTTTGCTGTCCAAGAACAGCACCTACAGCGTAGTCACTAGCATCGTACATGATTTCAAAAGGTAAAGTCCAATCTAGCGACTGCATTATAGGTGCGGAATTAAGCTTGCCAATTAATGTCTTAAAGGCCTCTTGACAAGCTTGACACCACTCAAAAGGGGTATCTTTAACTAGGAGGGCACATAGTGGTCTAGATATTTTTGAAAATTTTTGTATAAACCTCCTATAAAAACTTGCATGAACAAGGAAAGATCTCACATCCTTTATTGTCTTAGGGGTAGACAATTTAGAGATTAACTCAATCTTAGATTGATCAACCTCTATTCCTTTAGAAGAGACAATATGCCCTAAGATAATATCGGATGGTACCATGAGCACTTTTCCCAATTTAAAACCAATTCTTTTTCCTCATAGCGAATTAATACTCTTTCTAAATTCATTAAGAATGTTTCAAATGAAGATCCAAAAACAGTTAGGTCATCCATAAAAACCTCCATGCAATTTTCAACCATGTCACTAAAAATGCTCATCATGCAGCGTTGAAAAGTAGCAGGGGCGTTACATAATCCGAATGGCATTCTACGAAAAGCATAGGTGCCAAAGGGACAAGTAAAGGTGGTCTTTTCTTGGTCTTCTAATGCAATTTCTATTTGATAATAACCAGAATAACCATCTAGAAAACAGTAGAAGGGATGACTAGCTACACGCTAAAGAATTTGATCAATAAAAGGGAGTAGGAAGTGGTCTTTCTTGGTGGCAGCATTTAATTTTCTGTAATCAATGCACACATGCCACCCGTTCACAAGTTTGGTAGGGACTAACTCTCCTAGGTCATTTTTTTATCATAGTGATTCCGGACTTTTTCGGGACGACTTGTGTAGGGCTTACCCACTTACTATCAGCTATGGGATATATAATACCTGCATCTAATAGTTTCAGTACTTTATTTTTCACTACTTCTTTCATAGTGGGGTTAAGCCTACGTTGAGGGTCTCTACGAGGACTGGTTCTTTCATCCAAATTTATTTTATAGGAGCATATCAGGGGACTAATTCCCTTTAAATCAGCCATGCTCCATCCCAGGGCTGATTTGTGTTCATTTAAAGTTTGAATTAATCTCTTACCTTGGGTCTCAGATAATTCAGAAGAAATAATAACAGGAAAGGTATCACCTGGACCGAGAAAGGCATGTTTTAGACCCTTAGGTAGTGGCTTTAATTCGACTTTAGGTGCTTCCACACTTGAGGGGACTTGAGTCTTGCTTCTTTCGGGCAGCTCCTCAAACCTTGGTTGCCATGCCCGATTTCCATAATCCTGAGATTTGTCAAAAACAACACATATATCAATTATATCAGTTTTATCATCAAATAAATCTATCTCAGAATTAACAAGAAAATTTTCAAGAAGGTCATAATCATGAGTTAAGAAAACTCCCTCATTGACGAGTGACTCGATCATGTAAAGCTGGTGGTTTTCGTCCTCATCTTCGGGTTGTTTTGCAACATTGAAAATATTTACTTCAAGCGTCATGTTGCCAAAGGACAGCTTCATGAGACCATTCCTACAATTTATTAGAGCATTCGCAGTAGCAAGAAAAGGTCTACCCAAAATCAAAGGGATTTTAGAGTTAGTGTCTACAGTAGAAGTAGTATCAAGAATTAAGAAATCAGCAGGATAATAAAATTTATCAATTTGAATCAAAACATCCTCAACCACACCTCGGGGTACTTTGACTGAGCGATCAGCCAATTGTAACACCACGTTGGTTGGTTTGATTTCTCTTAACCCCAGCTGTAAGTAAATGGAAAATGGCATCAGGTTTACACTAGCTCCTAGATCTAGTAAGGCTTGTCCAACCTCATGATTTCCAATGCTACAAGCAATGGTAGGACAGTCTGAATCTTTGTATTTCGAGGGAATTCTTTGCTCAATTAATGCACTAACTTACTCAGTTAGGAAAGCTGTTTTCTTGACATGATTTTTCCTCTTAATTGTGCATAAATCTTTGAGAACTTTTGCATAGGTGGGGACTTGTTTAATCACATGCAAAAGGGGGAGATTAAGTTTCACTTGCCTTAAGTTCTCAAGGATTTCATCATTCATTTCTAGATTTTTCTTGTTGGATTTTAAGGCTTGGGGGAATGGGGCCTTAACAGGACTTTTGGTCACTTCAGGGTCTGTAGGCAACTCGGTTTCACTACTGGTTTGACCCTTCACATTCTTGGGTTTATTCTCTGGTGGAATGTGTAGTGACTTACCACTTCGGGTCACAATGGCATTTACATCTTTCACATTTCCTTGTGCCATATGTTGCCCGTGAGGTATGGACTGAGCTTGGGCAGGGAACTTACCTCGCTTAGTGACACTAAAGGAGCTCATTAATTTAGACACCTGGCTCCTTATTTCTTTGTTTTCCTCAACCGACTGTGTAATTAATGCCTCACACTTTTGGTTTGTCTTGCCTTGTGCTTCTATAAAAGTATGTAAGGTGTCTTCTAAAGATTTCCTAGAGGATGAGGGTGCATGATAAGGTGCTGGGTACGATCTAGGGGGCTACACATGCTGCTGATTTTCATATTTCCAACTGAAGTTGGGGTGATTTCGCCACCCCGGATTATAAGTGTTAGAGAAGGGTGTTGAGGGCTTCTTGTACATGCCTAAGGTATTGCATTGTTCCTCGTACAACCCTCTCATGTCAACAAATGTGGGACAATCTTGCACGGGATGATCAACCCCGTCACACACAAAACATGATTCTAAAGGTTCGGCCTGATTAACCATGTGTGTTGGTTTTTTCGTTTTTACTGCCTCCAACTCCCTAGTAAGCATTTCGACCTTGGCCCTAAGGTTATCCTCTTCCCTAAGATGGTAGATTCCTCCACCACTAGGTCGTGACCTATTTGTGCTCTCAGTAGCACTAGGTCCAGTCCATGTGTGAGCTTTCTCAGCAAGCTCATTGAGGTACTCAATAGCCTCATCAGGGTCTTTTTGCAGAAACTCTCCATTACACATCATCTCGACAAATTGGCATTCTCTATAGGTAAGAACCTCATATAAATAGCTCATTAAATGCCAATTTTCGTACCCGTGATGTGGACACATACTTAACAGCTCTTTAAATTTCTCCCAAGACTGATACAAAGTCTCGTTTTCCTTTTGTGCAAAGGTGAAGATTTGTCTTTTCAAAGTGTTAGTCTTATGTTGAGGGAAGTACTTGTTAAAAAAGACTTGGGTCATCTCATTCCATGACCCAATTGATCGTGGTCTCAGCGAGTATAACCAACTCTTAGCTTTATCCTTTAAGGAGAAAGGAAAAAACTTGAGTCTCACGATATCATCAGTTGCATCGTGACTATGGAAAGTCGCAACTACTTCCTCAAATTCTCTAATGTGCACATAGGGGTTCTCGTTTTATATGCCATGAAAAGTAGGGAGAAGTTGTATTATCCCTGTTTTAAAATCTTGATGACGGGTATTGGCTGGAAACATAATGCACGATGGTGTGGCTGTCCGACTAGGATGTAGGTAATCTTTAAGAGTCTTAGCACCATTCTCATTTGGATTTTCAGCCATGTTAACAAAATCCTCTAAATTTTCTGATGGGGATGCACTATGGTTTGATCTAGGCGAGGTTTCACCAATGGAGGTGGAAAGAGAGGGCAACTCTAATTCGGGTCCTCTAATGAATCTACCTCGCGAATCTCTCGGTCTAAGCATGCACCAATTAATTTAGAGGGGGAAACAAAAAAATAAAACAGAATAATGAACAAATAAATAAAACAGAAGTAAAGGAATGATATGACCATATTTACAAACTGCTGATAAGAAAGATATTTACGATTTTTTTTTTTACCGTCACACTCAAAGTTGACAAGTTTCCTTGTACTTAAAAGTGTTTCCCTGGCAACGGCACCAAAATTTGATTACACCCAAAGTATAACACGGTTATTGTAGTACGGCTTTGGGGTGTCGATTCCACAGGGAAACAAGTTAAGTACAAAAGAAAATGTGTGAACCTTAAAACGAACGATAAAAGTTAAACTAAAGATTTTTGAGCTTTGATAGTGAAATAATGTAAAGGAAAATTGCGTAAATGTAAATGAAATATGAATGACAAATAACAAGGTTCCGAGAATCCTCCTTAGGTTTGTTCCCTATTTCCACTCTTGATTCAATCGATTTTATCGCGATTGCAAGTTTCAACTCCCTAACAAGCAATCGAAATATATTCAATCAAGCACATTTGTAACTCTTATATAATTGCTACGAATTAATCATTGATTTCGGTTCATGCACACATGACCGATCTTAAAGATTATCAAGAAACAACAATATATCTTAAAAGACAATATCACAGTAATGGACAATCAATAAGATAAATCTACCGGTAACAATCACATCCAAACAACCTCAATGGAGGAGAAGGATGCAATTACCGGATTAAGAGAGTCTAAAAGAAGAAGAATAAAAAGTATATCTATCAAATGAACTCAAATCTTCTTACTTAATCAATGAATAATTCATAAACAATATTTAACAATAAATCCGTACAACTGAATCAAGAACATGAAATAAAGAACAAGAAATCCCTAAAGATTCATCCCTTTCCTTTGTAAAATGATTAGTTGGCCATGGAAATCAAGGCGGAAGAACAATAAGGATGTTCTCCCCTTGATTTGGCAATGGAATTCAAGGTGGATGAACAATATTGATGTTCTCCCCTTGATTTGCAACCAACGAAAACTTAGAAATAAAATGGAAGAATGCTGGATTTGGATCCCTTCAATCGTCTCTTTTTTTCTCTCTTCCTTGCTTTCTCCCTTCAATCCCCAGCTGCACACTCCATAAAGATATATTTATAGAGCATGAGGGGGTGTTTTGGTCTTGGAGAATGTCATTTGCTCGCCCTAATCCGGTCAAGAGGCGAGTGGGCCGTGCTGTGCGCCTGGGCCTGCTGTGCTGGCCTGAACTGTTTCCACTAAAACTGCCATAACTTTCTCTAGAAAAATCAATTTTACGAACCGTAAATTTCTCCAGAAAATAGACTTCCAGATCTTTCTAAGCATATATGGATAATCTCCTGGTTATTCCTACATCAATACAGTTTAATCTGCAAAGATGATTGATCTGTACGGGAAATTCTGGCAATTCAGTGAAAGTCCTTCAGCTTGTATGCAGAAGTGCACACACTAGTGTGCCTACCCTTATCTTGCTCCAAAGTGATGCACACACTTGTGTGCAGTCTTTTAACTTACTGTACTTTATTAATCCAGCCTTGGTTTAGACTTTAACCATCTTTAAATCATGTTTGGACACGTCTAAACCTTGGACAAAAACGAGCACTGACACCCAAGATCTTTTGGTGCTTTAAACACGGGTCGCTTTATTATCTCTTTTGTACTCAAAGCACCTGAAAATGCATCAAATTAAGTCAATGATTTATGAATATCACTTTAGAGTTATCAACATGTAAAAGTGCGATTACAACTGAGATCAACCCTAAAATGTTAACAATTAAGTATTGTTTAGATGCATTTTATGACTCTCATCAGCATTGTTGGCCGAACTTGATTTACACCAAATCTTTTTCTTTTCATCTCTTTATAAGAGCGACTTCAATACCCTTGAAGTATCTCAGGTCCTCTTTCTTGTCTAACCAAATCCCTTTTTGACATGTTTCTCATATATATATATATATATATATATATATATATATATATATATATTGAATAGGAATTTGGATCTTTATCCAGAGATAGTGGAAACTAGGGCGTATAACGATAAGCACATACTCAAACTTCTTACTCAAGTCATTCAACTAAAATAATGAGAATACACAACATAATACTTCAAGTGAGTTATATAATCCTAGCATTTAATGCAAAACCTATAGAGATACATCTAACAATGAAGGTCATAACGAAGAGTGTTAAGAGTACCAAGAAACTAACTCTCAGAATAAAACATTTATGACTCAAATAACTCACTAGCTAGTCTCCACTATTTGATTCTTAATCATTAGATCTAGGTTCATCTCAGTATCTACATCAAGAGCACAGTCTATGGAATATGAATATGCATCAATGCTCACAACAACTTGTTAGTGTTAAAGAAACTAAACTCAACGTGCATAAAAGACTTAATTACTAACCATAAAATAAATTATAGCATGAAAATTGTCTCAACAACTTTCAATTGTACCCCTAAACCTAAACTAAATATTTTCCTCAATGTATGAAATCAAACATGTGTTTAGAAAAACATTTAGAAGGGAACAATGAAAATGAAAGAACTGAAAACATACTCTATCAAATGGGTGGGTTATCTCCCACCAAGCGCTTTCTTTATCGTCTTAGCAAGATGTTGGTTTGACTTATTCAGGATCGTGCACCTCAATGCACTCAACAACCCCATTCTCATGGACTCTTTCCAAGTAAGGCTTCACATGATGCCTGTTGACCTTGAATGTCATTTGAGTCTTCGAGTTCAGCAACTCTACCACTCCATGAGAAAAAAATTTGACTACCAAAAACGGTCCGCACCATCTTGACTTCAATTTTCCTAGAAATAATTTGAAATGAGTGTTAAACAAAAGAACTTTCATTCCAGGATAAAGAGACTTACGTATAAGGCCTTGGTTATGGTAACGCTTAGTGCGTTCTTTATAAATCTTTGCATTCTCAGAGGCTTCATCACGAATCTCTTCTAACTCATTGAGTTGTAGTAACCGCTTCTCTCCTGCCATTTTCATGTCCATGTTCAACTCCTTGATTGCCCAATATGCCCGATGCTCAAGCTCAACCGGTAAGTGATATGTCTTTCCAAAAACTAACCGATAGGGGCTCATCCTAATGGGTGCCTTGTACGCCATGCGGTATGCCCACAATGCGTCATCAAGCTTGATTGCCCAGTCCTTCCATGATGGTCGCAACGTCTTTTCCAGAATGCCTTTGATTTATCGATTGCTTACCTTAACTTGACCCGAAGTTTGTGGGTGATATGAAGTCCCCACCTTGTGTGTGATGCTATACTTCTTCAACAACTTGTCACAGATTTTATTGCAAAAATGGGTTCCTCCATCACTGATTATGGCCCTCGGTGTCCCAAACGTACTAAATATCACATCCTTACAAAAATTCACAACATAGTTAGCATCATTAGTTCAGGTTGGTATAGCCTCAACCCATTTGGATACATAATCAACAAAAACTAATATATATTCATATCTATTGGTATTTGTATAAGGTTTAAACAAGGAAAAATCAGCATCAAGTGCACACTAGTGTGTGCCGCGGCCCAGATCTTCCAGGGTGAGGCGCCCAGCAAGGGAGGAGTCCTGGAGGAGGTGTGCATCGTGGCTCAGCCTCCCCCAAGCCACGGTGCCCAAAATGGATGCAAGTGGAGGATGTTCAACCCTGCTTCAGGCCATGGCTTGCCCTGTTATGGGCCGTGGATTGAAGGCACACTAATGCAAACTGATTCATCAATTCAAAGGGTGTGTGAGGCATGTTTAAAACACACAGCTTTACTAAGGATTGATGAAAGGCTATGGTTGATTGTTCCTCAATATCTAAAGGTGGATATTAACCCTCAAGATTGGACAAGAAGTTGGTGCATTATATAAAGGGTCACCTAGTGATGAGTCTTAAATATTGCATATTTTAGACCCTTAATTTATATTTGTTATGCTCTTAGTTAGTAGTATTTCACTTTATTTTATGTTTTTTTTTTGTTTTTTGTGTATTTTTACAGAATTGTGGAGAAAATGAAGCATTTCAGGAGATGTGAAGCTTCTGGAGACATTGCAATCGATCGCACGAGATATGCGATCGAGCGCACCTGCCTACGAACGAATGCATGGTCAACATCCCACATCGAAATATTTGAAGTTTAGTGCATCTGCGATCGATCGTAGCAGACATGCGATCGAGCGCATATGAGATCGTGCGCACAAGACATGCGATCGATCGCACCATACTGCGATCGAGCGCACACAGGCAGTATCCCACATCGAATATGCAACCCATATTGCTCCGGGTCTTCCCCTATATAAACACCATCTGGCTTCATCATTCAGTCTTCCCCTATATTAAATTGGATTTCCTTTGTGATTTGTTAAAAGTGGATACATTGGATGCTTTTGGTTTAGTTGGGATATTCTTTGTTTTTTGTCGTAAGTTGGATTCATGGAATGCTTTGATAGGCTATATTTTTAGAACATATATGCTTAACTTCGGTGGGGTGGATTCGGAAACCTTAGTGCTTTTTATTATTAGTTTTAAAATCAACTTAGTTTAGTTTTAATTTATTTTGCAATATCATTCTGAAATTTGGAACTAGGTTAAGATAGAGTTAGCTTAGATTAAAAATATATTTTCACAACGCAATTCCCTGTGGATTCGACCTCGCACTTGCACAACGCTATACTGCAAACGACTCGTGCGCTTGTGAGTAATTTAAAACTCACAACACCTAGCTTCAAAATTCATAACATAACTTGTGAAAACTTGTGATTGAAAGTGAGATCAATTGTAAGAGTGTAAAGACACAAAACAAGAGAGACTCATTGTAAAAGCTGGTTGTTTAGAAAGAGAGAGTATAATAGAAAGGGGATTCAAGGGCTTGTAAGGGGAATTTTCCCAAGAAAATTCCAAGGTTAGTTCTTATCACTTTCTTCTTCTTCTTCTTCTCCTTTTGTTCTTCAAGAACCTGTGTGTTCTTCGAAGGGTGTTGCTGATTGTAAAGAACTCCATTGATAAGATAGTGCAGAGAGCTCGGAGGAGCTCACGAGGATGTAGGCAGATTACCGAACCTCGATAACAAATTTCTTATGTTCTTTTCTTTCATGCTTTGATTAGTTGCTATCTCTTTTCTTTATACAAGTCACTCTAGACTTGAGTGTTTGGAAGATCACCTCCTGGGCATCGTCTAAGGTGGTTTCCCAATAGTGGTATCAGAGCCAAAAGAGCTTAGGACAACGGGTATCAAAGCTGGAACAGAAGGTGATAGAGTCAAGACTCCAAGAATCAAAGATCAACTTCTTAGGTGATTCAAGAACAGAGTAAAGATCAAGATCAGATTGTGTTCTTGAGGGTGATTCAAGAATAGTATTGAGATCAATCTTCGATTGTGTTCTTAAGGTTTAGAAGAAGTTGGAAGGCAATTGTGGGTGCTGCATAAATCTGGAAT
Organism: Bretschneidera sinensis; assembly: GCA_023935145.1. Taxonomy (NCBI): domain Eukaryota; kingdom Viridiplantae; phylum Streptophyta; class Magnoliopsida; order Brassicales; family Akaniaceae; genus Bretschneidera; species Bretschneidera sinensis. The sequence continues at coordinate 99,862,626 of CM043698.1, read as the reverse complement.
TTTCTCTGCAAGATGGCTTCAAATTTCGTTGTTGAGAAGTTTGATGGAAACAGAGACTTTTCCTTGTGGAACCGGAAGATCAAGGTTGTTCTTATACAACAGAAGGTGGACTTAGCTATTGGAGAAGATGATGCTTTTCTAGCAAGTATCATGGAGGACCAGCGGATTGAGATGAAGAAGATGGCATACAACACCATTTTCTTGCACATGTTGGATAGTGTCACAAGGGAGTGTGGAGACTCGGAAGATCCTGTTGTCATATGGAAGAAACTAGATGAGTTGTTTCTTACCAAAACTCTCCCTAATAAAATTTATCTTCTTAAAAGAATCTTTGCTTTTAAAATAGATCCTAATAAAGAGTTGCAAGATAATTTTGATGTGTTTAACAAACTAGTTCAAGATTTGCCTAGTTGTAGTATAAAGTTCCCAGATGAACAATTGACTGTTATTTTGTTAAATTCTCTTCCTGATTGTTTTGAGAGTTTGATTAATGCTATTGAATATGGGAGATATACTAACCAAGGAAATTGTGATCAATGTTATAAGGGCTCATGATTTCAAAGCCAAGATGAGGGAAGCATCAAGTGGAGAAGGGCTGATCATTAGAGGAAGGCCAGCAACTCGGAATGGAAGTAGCAACCATGGCAACTACTGAGAGAAATCAAAGGGTAGAAGGCAGAGCCATGGGAAAGCATATTCCAAACCAAGATTTGGAGGAAAGAGGTGCTTCTACTGCAGTAGGGAGGGTCACTTCAAGAGAGATTGCAAGAAGAAGTTGTGGGATGAGAGAGGGAGAAGCCATACCAACAATGGAGAGGCTTCGGTTGCCAAAGGAGAACAGCAAGATGATGTTCTTGTTGTGTGCTCAAATGTGAGCAGGAGACAAGGCAACATGAAGTGGATTTTGGAATTCGGGTGCCCTTATCACATGTGCCCTCACAAGGAATGGTTCAAGAATTTCAAGGAGATCAATGATGGAAGGGTCTTCTTGGGTAATGACAACTCTTGCCAAGTGAGGGGGATTGGAGACATCCAGCTAAGGATGTCTGATGGAGTCACAAGGCTGCTGCGGAATGTGAGGTATCTTCCGAATTTGAAGAGGAATTTGATCTCATTGGGGTAGCTGGATTCCATGGGGTATACATAAAAAGTATAGGGAGGAAAGATCAAGGTGACCAAGAGATCTTTGGTAGTGATCAAAGTAGCAATAAAAGATGGACTCTATGAGACGATCAGAGAGACATAAATCAAGGATCAAGCAGTAAGCTTGATGGCTGAGATGGATAAGGCAGCACTTTGGCACAATCGCTTGGGACATATGAGCGAAAAGGGGCTGCAAGTTCTTAGCAAGGATGGTCTACTTGGTGGAGACAAAGTGGAGAAACTGGATTTCTATGAGAGTTGCATTCTTGGGAAGCAACATCGGGTCAGCTTCAACGCCGGAGTACACAAGTCTAAGGGCATTCTTGACTACATTCATTCGGACCTTTGGGGACCAGCAAGAACACCAACACAGGGAGGTAACTTTTACTTTCTATCTTCAATTGATGATTATTCAAGAAAGGTTTTGGTTTATTTGCTTAAAAATAAATAAGATGCTTTGAATAAATTTGTGGTGTGGAAAAAGTTGCTGGAGACTCAAACGGGTAGAGTAGTTAAGGCTTTACGAACCGATAATGCCTTAGAATTTTGTAATAAGGGTTTTGATAAATTCTGTGAGTTAAATGGCATTCTAAGACATAGAACGGTTGTAAAAACACCTCAGCAAAATGGAGTTGCTGAGAGGATGAATAAAACCTTTATGGAAAAAGTTAGGTGCATGTTAACTGGGTCCAGTTTACGAAAAAGTTTTCGGGGGGAAGCTGTGTCTACTGCTGCATACTTGGTTAATAGGTCACCCTCTAGAGCTTTAGAGCTCAAGACTCCCATGGAGATGTGGAGTGGGAAACCCCTTGAGTTGAACAACCTTAGGACTTTTGGGTGTACTGTATTTGCACATCAAAAGAATGATAAACTTAACCCGAGGTCTAGAAAATGTGTGTTTCTAGGGTATGGTGATGGGGTTAAGGGGTATAAGTTGTGGTCCTTAGAACAAAAAGGAATGAAACTCATAATAAGTAGGGATGCTATTTTTAATGAATTGTTATTTCCTTACTTGGAGAAAACTAACCTTGCAGGGGATAGTGAGCAAACCAGTCAGGAATTTGTGAAGCATAGCATCAAGGAGAAATCGGTTCAGGTAGAGCAAGGAAGGCAAGAGGGTTCAGACCAAGTAGAGCCCATTGATGAAGGCCAAACTCAAGAAACTTAAGAGGAGGCTGAACTGGAAGGGGTTGATGCAGCAAGTCAGAATGACTACCAGCTCACAAGGGACTAGGAAAGGAGGGTGGTTAGACCACCTTTGAGATATAGGTTTGTGGATGCTAATGTAGTAGCTCCTTGGACACAAGGAGAGGTTGAACCAAAAACTTACATGGATGCCATGGAGTGTAAGGATTCGTCAAAGTGGCAGCTAGCTATGGAGGAAGAAATGGATTCTTTAAAGAATAACAACTTTTGGGAATTGGTACCCAAACCAGAAAAATAGAGAGTTGTGGATTGTAGATGGATCTATAAGATCAAATAAGGGAACACTCCAGGGGATGAAGTCCGGTATAAAGCTAGGCTGGTGGCGAAGGGGTTCACATAAAGAGAAGGCATAGATTTCACCGAAATCTTCTCACGGGTTGTGAAATACAAGACAATAAGGATAGTGTTAGCATTGGTGGTCCAATTCAATTAGGAAATCGAGCAAATGGATGTGAAGACAACATTCTTACATAGAGAGCTTGATGAGACCATCTACATGAGGAAACCTGAAGGCTATGAGGAAGGAAGGCAGGGAGAGTTGGTGTGCCAATTAAAAAAATCTCTCTATGGCCTGAAGCAATCACCTCGGTAATGGAATAGGAGGTTTGATTCCTTTGTAACCAGCCTAGGTTTCATGAGGAGCTACTATGATTCATGGTTGTATTACAAGGGGCACAAAGTGGAGGAAGTGGTGATCATCTTCATCTATATTGATGACATGTTGCTGGCTGGGAGCAGCATGGAGAGGATAAGAAAATTAAAGGCTCAACTCAGTGAGGAGTTTGAGATGAAGGATTTTGGCCATGCACAGAAGATCCTTGGGATGAATATAATCTGGGAAAGGAAGAGAAATATATTGAAGATTTCTCAGACTTCCTACATAGAAAAAATGATATCTAATCTATGGAAGATAGCAAACCAGTAAAGGTTCCCCGTGCTGGTCATTTCAAGTTCTCCAGTGATCAATGTCCAAGATCAAATGAGGAGAAGAAGAAAATGGAAAAGGTCCCCTACTCTAGTGCTGTTGGATCAGTCATGTTCATGATGGTAAGCACTAGACCTGACATTGCTCATGCAATGAGTTTTCTCAGTAGGTTTATGAGTAATCCTGGAAATGAGCATTGGCTTGGGATGAAGTGGTTGCTGAGGTACTTGAAGGGAAGCCCAGAAGTAGGGCTGGTTTATGAGAAGAGGGTAAGTCCATCTATCTTGAAGGTTATGCAGATTCAGACTATGGAGCTGATCGGGATAAAAGAAGATCGATTACCTCCTACTTCTTCAACTTAAATGGATGTTGTGTAAGTTGGAAGGCTATGTTGCAGCTGGTGGTAGCACTCTCAACAACCGAGGCTGAGTACATAGCGGCTACGGAAGCCATCAAGGAGGCTATATGGTGCAAAGGCTTGCTAGAAGAGTTGAAGGTACTAGAGGAGCAGGTTATGGTGTATTCAGATAACCAAAGTGCATTGCATTTGTGCAAGAATCAGGTGCTCCATGAGAGGACAAAGTATATGGATTTTAGGTACCATTTCATTCGGGAAAATGTACCAAAAGGATGCATCCATGTGGATAAGGTAGCCACGGAAGAAAATCCCGCTGATTTAGGCACCAAAGTTCTACCTCTAAGCAAGTTCAATCATTGCCTTGGACTTCTTAGGATTGGAGTCGGTTGATATGGTGACTCAAGATGAGTTTGGATACTAAGTTCTCAGCACAATGGGTTCGGGTTTAAACTCTTAGACAAAGGTAGAGATTGTTGGTATTTGTCTAAGGTTTAAACAAGGAAAAATTAGCATCAAGTGCACACCAGTGTGCACCGCGGCCCAAATCTTCTAGGGTGCAGCACCCAGCAAGGGAGGAGTTCTGGAGGAGGTGTGCACTGCGGCTTAGCCTCCCCCGGGCTGCGGCACCCAGAATGGATGCTAGTGGAGGATGTTCAGCCCTGCTTCAGGCCACGGCCTGCCCTGTTCTGGGCCACGGCTTGAAGGCACACTAATACACACTGATTCAACAATTGAAAGGGTGCGTGAGGCATGTTTAAAATGCACAAATTTACTAAGGATTGATGAAGGGCTATGGTTGATTATTCCTCAAGATCTAAGGGTGAATATTAACCCTCAAGATTGGACAAAAAGTTGGTGCATTATATAAAGGGTCACCTAGCTTCAAAAGTCATAACATAACTTGTGATTGAAAGTGAGATCAATTGTAAGAGTGAAAGACACAAAACAAGAGAGACTCATTGTAAAGGCTGGTTATTTAGAAAGAGAGAGTAGAATAGAAAGGGGATTCAAGGGTTTGTAAGGGGAATTTTCTTAGGAAAATTCCAGGGTTAGTTCTTATCACTTTCTTCTTCTTCTTCTCCTTTTGTTCTTCAAGAACCTATGTGTTCTTCGAAGAGTGTTGCTGATTGTAAAGAACTCCATTGATTAGATAGTGCAGAGAGCTCGAAGGAGCTCACGGGGATGTAGGCAGATTGCCGAACCTCGATAATAAATTTCTTGTGTTCTTTTCTTTCTTGCTTTGATTAGTTATTGTCTCTTTTCTTCATATAAGTCACTATAGACTTGGGTGTTTGGAAGATCACCTCCTGGGCATCATCCAAGGTGGTTTCCCAATAATATCCTAGTGAAGGCAGAAAAAGGCCCATGAAATCAATTCCCTATACATCAAATAATTCAATGACAAGATTGTTAGTCAGAAGCATCTCATTTCTCTTTCTAATACTACCAGTCCTCTAACATTTATCACAACACATGCAAAACTTATGAGCATCTTTAAAGAGAGTTGGCCAATAAAATCCAGATTACAATAACTTGAGGTTCATTTTCTTACCTCCAAAGTGACCCCGCAATGAAGTTCGTGGCAAAAAGAAAGAATGCTCTTATGCTCAGCCTCAGGTACACATATCCGAATGATTTGATCTTGACCAAATTTGAACAAATAAGGCTCATCCCAAAAGTAACTCCTGTAAGAAGATAAGAATATATTCTTTTCTTGAAAAGAGAGGTTAAGTCACAAGACACCACAAGTAAGATAATTTACAATATCAGCATACCATTGCTATTGACTTATAACAAATAATTGTTCATCGGGAAAAGTGTCAACAATTTTCTTATCTTCTTCTTTCTTATGTGAATCAATGTCTGAAATTAACCTAGAAAGGTGATCTGCAACAACGTTCTCACTACCCTTCTTATCCCTTATTTCTAGGTCAACTTTTCTTTCAAAGCATTAAAGGTGATAAGGCAATCATCATCAAAAGTAAAAGGAACATCTTTAGACAACAAATTACATAATGGGTGACTTATCTTAGAAAAATCTTTGATAAATCTCCTATAGAAATCTGCGTGTCCTAAGAAACTCCTAATCCCCTTAACCGAAGTCGGGGGTGGTAGTTTAGCAATCAAGTCAATTTTAGCCTTATCTATTTCAATACCTTTACTAGAAATCACATGTCCTAATACAATGCCTTGTTGTACCATAAAATGACTCTTCTCCCAACTGAGTGTTAAATTACACTCAATGCATCTTTTTAGTACCAAAGTCAAATTATGCAAACAGTTATCAAATGAGGTTCTAGAAATTGAAAAATCATCCATAAATACCTCAATGAATTTCTCCACCATATCCGAGAAGATTGACATCATGCATCTTTGGAATGTGGCTGGAGCATTGCATAGGCCAAATGGCATCCTCCTAAAGGCAAATGTCCCAAATGGGCATGTGAATGTTGTCTTCTCTTGATCCTCCGGCGTAATCGGCACTTGATAATAACCTGAAAGACCATCAAGAAAACAATAAAAATCATGCCCTGCTAGTCTTTCCAACATCTGATCAATAAAAGGAAGTGAAAAATGATCCTTTATAGTAGTTGAGTTCAGTTTCATGTAATCAATGCACATTCTCCATTCTGTAGTCATCCTAGTGGGCACTAGCTCATTCTTTTCATTTTGCACCACTATAATCCCAGACTTCTTAGGCTCAATATGAATTGGACTAACCCATCTACTATCTGAAATAGGGCAGATAACTCCTGCATCCAAGTGTTTTAAAATTTCTTTTTTCACTACCTTTTGTAGGTTAGGGTTTAGTCTCCTTTGAGCTTCTCTCACAGGTTTAGCACCGTCCTCTAAAATGATCTTATGCATACAAGTAGCAGGACTAATATCCCTGATGTCACTTATACTCCATCATATGGCTCTCCTAAGTTTTCTAAGATCCTTCACAACTCTCTCCTCTTGGGTTAAGGTCACAGTAGATGAAATAATCACAGGATATGTGTCTCCCTCTCCCAGAAATATGTACTTAAGGTGCTTAGGTAACTCTTTAAGTTCAAGCTTAGGTGGAGTAGTATCTTCCCTAGGTAGGGAACTTGGCAATTATGAAGGTTTGCTAGACTCTTCTTGGGGTAACACTGGTATTCACTATCTAACATCTCATGATACCCTTTAGTCTCCTCTTCTAGTGTTTACTCTACTCTTTCAGTTGTATGAGCAACTTCAAGTTTATCCTCTATTTCTGTCTGCAAATAAGTGTCATAAACAAGTGAGTCCACACAATCAATAAAAGAACACTCATCGTTGGTAGAAATAGAAGAAGGAATGGTAAGAGAATCAAACAATTTAAATTATACAGTCTCTCCCAAGATTGTCATCGTTAACCTCCCATTATGGACATCAATAATAGTCTTGGTTGTGGCCATAAATGGTCTACCAAGAAGAATTGTGTGCTCCTTGTCCTTAGATGGGGTTCTTTCCATCTCCAATACCACGAAATCCACTGGCATAATCACTTTGTCTACCTGCACCAATATATCCTCAACTATTCTTTTAGGATATTTAACTGACCTGTCAGTGAGTTGAAGGGACATAGTTGTTGACTTAAGCTCCCCCAAACCTAGTTGCAAGTATATCGAATATGGCATGAGATTTATACTTGCTCCTAAGTCTAGCATTGCTTTGGCGACCTTCTTGTTTCCCATTGTGATGTTGATGATGAAACTTCTGGGATCTTTTAGGTTAGGTGGTGTTGGGATATGTCTAAGAACTAAAGACGAAAAATTCAGCTTTAGCCTCAAGTGTGCGCCTCACCCTAGGAGGTGTGCGCCTCAACGCCCAGTAAAGGAAAAGTCTTCAGCCCTAGGTGTGCACCTCAGCACCCAGTAAGGAAAAATGTTCTGGCCAGGTGTGCGCCGCACCTCAGGAAGGGTGTGTCGTGGTGCCCAGAAGGTGGAGGTTATGTGCCCTGGCTTGAGTCACGGCCTACCCTGTTCTAGGCCACGGCTTGCTCTGTTCTGGGCCGCGGCTCCAAGCACACCTGAAGCTTCATTTTGGGCACTTTGGATTGATGCGTGAGGCTTGATCAAAACGTACAGGATCACTTAAACTTGTTGAAGGGCTATGATTGATTGGTCCTTAAGATCTAAGGGTTGAGATTGACTTCAAAATAGGTTCAAGAAGTGGTGCACTATATAAAGGGTCACCTAGCTTCAATCTCAACAAGTGTGTGACATACAAGTGATCATCATACAAGAGAATTCAAGTGCAAGTAAGAGAGTGCAAAGACACAAAACACAAGAGAGGCACTAGAATAGAGGTTGGTTGTTTAAAGAGAGAGTAGTATAGATTAGGGATTTAAGGGCTTTGTAAGTGGAATTTTCTTGGGGAAAATTCCAAGGAAACTCAAGTCCTTATCACTTTCTTTTTCTCTTCTTTCGTTATTCAAGAATAAGAGGTTTCTTGAAGAGGTGTTTATGTAACTTGTAAGAACTCATTGATTTAGTGCAGAGGGCTCGAAGGAGCTCACGAGGATGTAGGAATATTGCCGAACCTCGATAACAATTGCTATGTTCTTTCTTTGATTGGTTTGTTTCTGTTCATTACAAGTCATTCTAGACTTAGGTGTTGGGAAGATCACCACCTGGGCATCTTGAGGGTGATTTCCAATAGTGGTATCAGAGCTTTCGTGAGTGGGTATCGGAGAAAGACTCCAAGAATCAAAGGTCAACTTCTTGGATGATTCAAGAACGGAGTAAAGATCAAGATCTGATCGGGTTCTTGAGGGTGATTCAAGAACGGTGCTGGGATCAAGATTTGATCATGTTCTTGAGATTTAGAAGTTGGAAAGCAATTGTGGGTACAATATCTATCCTTGATAAACCTGCTAGAATATTAATTAATCCATGTGAAACTCATTCTTTTGCATCCAATTCTTTTATGAAGTCTATAGATGCACTTGTTACTATTTTATTTCATTATATAACTGTTAAGGTTCCTACCAGAGATAGAGTTATGATTAGAAAGATTTATTGGGGATGTGTTATTCATATGGGAGAAAGAGAATTTGAAGTAGATTTATTACCTCTAAATATGATAGACTTTGATTTGATACTGGGAATGGATTAGTTATCGGAATATCATACTAGGGTTGATTGTTTCAGAAAGAATGTAATTTTTAGATTACCTGGGCAGAAAGAATTTAGCTTTCAAGGAAAACATAAGATAATTCCTAATTGTCTTATTTCTGTCTTGATAACTAGTAAGTTGTTGAGGAAGGGTTATGATGGGTACTTAGCTTATGTGGTTGATTCTAGTAAGGAAGGTAGTAAGCTAGAAGTAATATCAGTGGTGAGAGATTATCCATAAGTAATTTCGGAAGAATTATATGATTTACCACCTAGTAGGGAAATTAAGTTTTCTGTTGATTTAATTCCAGGTTCTACACTTATTTTTGTATCACCTTATAGGATGGCACTAGCTGAGTTGAAGAAGCTGAAAGTATAACCTCAAGAATTGTTAGATAAACAATTCATTCACCTTAGTGTGTCACCGTTGGGAGCCCCAATATTATTTTTTAAGATGAAAGATGGTAGAATGAGATTATATATAGATTATAGACAATTAAATAAGATAATAATTATGAACAAATACCCATTACGCAAAATAGATAATATCTTTGAACAATTACAGGGAGTTAGAGTGTTTTCTAAGATAGATCTAAGATCAAGGTATCATCAATTGAGGATTAGAGAAGAAGATGTGCCTAAAAGTACTTTTAGTACATGTTATGGTCATCATGAATTTTTAGTGATTCCATTTGGGTTAACTATTGCTCCAGCCACATTTATGGATTTAATGAACATAGTGTTTAAACCCTTTCTAGATAAATTTGTGGTAGTGTTTATTGATGATATCCTAGTATATTCTAGGAGTGAATAAGAACATGAGAGACAATTAGAAATGGTGTTAGAAATTCTTAAAAAAGAGAAATTATATGCAAAATTTTCTAAGTATGAATTCTGGTTGAATGAGGTAACTTTCTTAGGCCATGTAGTATTAGGGATAGGAGCAGAAGTTGATCATCAAAAGGTTAAGGAAATATTGAATTGGGAAAAACTAACTAATGTAAAAGAAATTCGAAGTTTCTTGGGGTTAGCTGGATATTATAGGAGGTTTATCTAGAACTATTCAATAATTGCAACACTTTTAACCAGATTGGCTAAGAAAGAAGTGAAATTTGAATGATTTATGGAGTGTGAGAGATGTTTCCAATTGTTAAAATAAAAATTAACTACTACTCCAATATTAGTACTTCCTTCTAAAGATGAAGGATTTACAGTATATAGTGATGGTTCGCATCAAGGGTTAGGGTGTGTATTGATGCAGCATGGGAAGGTAGTAGCTTATGCATCTAGGAAATTGAAGAATCATGAGAGAAAGTACCTTACCCATGACCTAGATTTGGCTGCCAAAGTATTTGCATTGAAGATTTGGATACATTATCTGTATGGAGCCACTTATGAAATATACACTAACCATACGAGTCTCACATATTTACCTACCCATAAGGAATTGAATTTGAGACAAGGGTGATGGATGGAATTGATTAGTGATTATGATTGTACAGTTCGTTACCATTTAGGGAAGGCAAATGTAGTAGTTGATGCTTTAAGTAGAAAATCCACAAGAAGATTAGCTACTATAGAAAGCCATAATGTGAATTTGATGGTAGAATTGAGAAATATGAGGATAAAATTGAATATAAGTGAGAGAGGAGGATTAGTAGCAAACATAATAGTGCAATCATCCATTGTAGAACGCCTTTTAGAAATTCAACGTAAAGATGAGGAGATAGAGAAAATTAAGTAGAAAGTAATGAGTGGGAAACAATCAGAATTCAGAATGAGATAGGATGGTATGGTGGTATTGGGACATAGGATTTGCGTTCCAAATGATGTTGAGTTAAAAAAAGAGATATTGAGAGAAGCACAAGATACAATATACTCAACATACCCAAGAAATAATAAAATGTAGTGGGGATTGAAGCAAAACTATTGGTGGTCAGAATTGAAGAGATATGTAGCATATTATATTACTAGATGTTTAATTTGTTAGCAAGTGAAATAAAAAAATAAAAATTCGGCATGTTTATTACAATCTCTTCCTATGCCTGAATGGCCATAGGAGAATGTTAATATAGATTTTTCTACTGGATTTCCCTGTACTCAGGAGGTCACGATGTTTTATGGGTAATTGTAGATAGTATGTCTAAGTCTTCTCATTTTCTTCCCATTAGAACTAATTGGAGTTAAGAAAGGTTGGCTTAACTGTATATAACAAAGATTGTAAAACTTCGTGGAGTATCATCGAGTACAGTGTCAGATCACAATGCTGGATTTACATCTCGATTTTGGAGAGGTTTTCAGAAAGCCATGGGTACTCAGTTATATTTTAGTACTTCTTTTCATCCTCAAACAGATGGGTAGACTAAGAGAGTTATTTGGATACTAGAGGACATGTTAAGGGAATGTGTAATGAGTTTCTCAGGGAACTAGGATGCTTATTTACCCTTGATAGAATTTGCATATAATAATCAGTTTCAAGCTAGTATTGGAATGACACCATTTGAGGCCCTGTATGGTTGGAGATGTAGAACTCATATATGTTGAGAAGAAGTGGGAAAAAGAAATATCTTTAGTCCAAAATTGATGGACTTATCAACTGAAAGGATCAAATTGATCAGAGAAAAACTTAGAGCAGCACAGAATAGGCAAAAAAGTTATGTAGATAATAGAAGGAGACCTTTTGAATTCCAAGTTGGTGATTGGGTTCATTTGAAAATATCTCTATGGAAAGGAATGTTGAGATTCAAGCAGAAAGGAAAGTTGAGTCCAAAGTATATTGGACTATATGAAATCATTGAGAGAGTTGGATTAGTGGCTTATATAGTAGAGTTACCTCCTGAATTAAAAACATTGCATAATGTTTTTTGTGTTTCTGTTTTACAAAAATATTTACCTCATGAATCCCATAAAATTCCATATCAATTTGTAGACCTTCAGGAAAATTTTTCTTTTGTACAAGTTCAAATCAAAGTTTTAAATACAAAAGAATAGGTTTTATGCAATAAGGTCATTCCGCTAGTTCAAGTGCTGTGGCGGAATCGAGATGTTGAGGAAATAACGTGGGAGTGTGAAATGAGCATGAAAAAACAATATCCCAAACTTTTTCCTGATATAGGTAAGAAAATTTCGAGAACAAAATTTTTATATCGTGGATAGAATTGTAATATGAATAAACTTGAAAATGAATTATAATGAGAAAATCTGTGGAATATATATAATATCAATCATGTTTGATTTGATGAAATACATTATATATGTATTAATTGAATGATTTAAGAAAAATATGATTATTGAAAAGACAGAAAATATGAAAGATATGATAAGTTGATGAAATTTGTATCTTAGAAGGGATAAGTAAATTATTATGAAAAAAAAAATCATTTGATTTATATGATGATATGCTATGCTTGCTTATATGTGATTGTACATATGCAGGTTCGGCCACAAGAGAGGGGATTAGTTAGGGAGGACAAGAACTATGGCTAGTTTAGATGAAACATGTTGACATGTGGGGAGACGTCCTCAACAGCTGTACCAGAGATGAGTATGAATACTTAAAATGGATGAAATTATTCATACTTGTGATAGTATGGATAAGATGTGATATGATGAGATGTGAAAAATAAAAAGAAATGATTATGATGAAATGTGGAAGGAAGAAGTGAAGATTTTGCATTCATTTATTTAATTATATTTATTAAGATATGATATATCAGAATGATTATGAAATTTATGATGATATGATTATGAATCTCTTGATTAGATAGTTGTGATGAGAAAATGATGAACTTGATATCTTATATGATATCCATATGATGACTGAAATATATGAAAATGATATGAGATGAGAACAATTGAATGAAAGAAAGTATTGAATTATATATATGAATTGTGATTAAATATGATTAGAAGTATAAAAATCGAGTATTTCTGGTGAATTTAAATTCAATGAGCATATAAAACTCATTCCCTATTATTTAAATAAAAATCAAGTCGTGAGTAGGACTAATAGATTCTTTGACTTGAGATTCAGAGTAAATATCTAGGTAAGTCCTCGTGCTTGGCATCGTCAGACAAGAAAAGAAAAGAAGAGAAGAAACAAAAGATAACAATAGTTGTAAAATAATTTTAAGTCTTGTACATGTACATGCATTGATGTAATATTTTTTTAAGTTTTGTAAATGAAATTTTGTATCTCCATTGTAAAAGAGTTTAGGAAAATGTTTGTGAGTATTTGTCAAGTTATAAATGCAATAGTTGTTGCATATAAGTCATGCTTCGTTCTAAAAAGTGATGATATCGTCCCAGGTAGGGTCCACCTGAGATAGGTCATTACACATAGTATGTACTAATCTATCTAGATTCACTAATGCCCTTCTTAGTGATTCTAGTATTAAGACAATTTGAGAAAAAAGCTTAAGAAAATACATCTAACTAGCATGATCTCATCATGATACTTATTTTCATTTCTCTTAATCTATGAGTGTAGACACTCAATTTCGTTAAAAAAATTTGAATGAGATACATGTGGATTCCTACGATGAATCTTTGATCCCAATACACTCGGACTTAGTTAATGCGGAGGTTTGAAATTAATTTTGGAATAGAACCAAGTGCAAACCATTTTTATTCAATCCACTAAATCCACCTTATGCTCAAATCAGTTGCGCCATATTTTATTCCACCAAATTAGATTTGATTCTTTCTAGCCCAAAACACTTTTGGCCAAAAATACAAGCCCAAGAAGACCATCCAATTTTGTGAGTAAATTTTCAAATTCAACCTCCACTTGGCACAACTCAGTTGGTTACACTTTTCAAGACAAGATCTCCATTTTCACAAAAAAAAAATTGTTTTTATCTATCCTACATGTGGCCTGCCATGTGAGTGCAAGAAGAGGAAATTTTCTTATTCCCTTTTGCATTTTTAATTAGACACTTCCTTCATAAACTTTCACTCTCATCTATGTGTCAAAGACCGCATTTTTCTAGTTGAAAAACTGGATTGTGAGTTTTAAATTACTTGCAAGCGCACGAGTCGTTTGCAATATAGTGTGTGCAAGTGTGAGGTCAAATCCATAGGGAATTATGTCGTGAAAATATATTTTTATCTAAACTAAACCTATTTTAACCTAGTTCTGAATTTTTAATTGTATCGTGCAAAGAATATAAACTAAACTAAATTGATTTAAAACAAATGATAAAAATACTAAGGTTTCTGAATCCACCCCACCAAATTAAAGCATATATTTTTAGGACTTTGTTCCTACAACCGAAAAGCAATTCCATCCTATGCATGTTTTATATAAAAGGAATTTATCAAATGATTCTATGAATCCATCGATATACAAATCACAATGAATACCCTACTTAAACCAAATCATTCCATGTATCAGTTTACTTTAGAATCACAATGGATATCCGATTTACTTTGGATGATTTGTTGTATCCGTCAGATGAAACACATAGAATATCCAATTGAACAATTTATAAACAAAACAATCAATCATAAGAATTTACTCAAACAATTGAATTGAAATATAACATCAATACAAAATTTCGGAATAACATATATGAAAATATAATACTAATCAGTGGCGAGGCTTCATCTTCAACCTTAGATGAAGGCTTTAGCCTCTCATGATTATGAAAATAAATTCCATAATTAAAGTGCTAAACATTAAACTTTAAAAATAAAAATAAATAAATTAAAAATGACAATACATGGATAGAGAAATTCCACTCGCAGCTGCTGTGCGGCGTTTTCCCCCCTTGGTAGCAAAGCCTTCCAGGTTGCACACCGATTGGCCCTGAAGATGAAGTGAAATGGGGCTTTTTTAGGGAAACCTCATGAGTGCAATGAATTTCCAACTAATGTGGGATGTGGGATGTAGAATGTGTTTCCAACCGATGTGGATGTGGGATTTAAGCCTTCACATGCCCTTCAAAACTTCTGCCCACATTGAAATCATGCACAGCTTGATCTTTGTCTACTAAAACTGCCATAACGTTTTCTAGAAAAATCATATTTACGAGCCGTAAAATTCTCTAAAAAATAGACATCCGGATCTTTCCAAACATATATGGCTCATCTCCTGTTTCTTTCTGAATCATTATAGTTTAATCCGCAAAAATCACTTCTGCCACACTGAAATCACACACAGCCTGACATTTGTCTACTAAAATTGCCATAACATTCTCTAGAAAAATCATATTTATGAGCCTTAAAATTCTCCAAAAAATAGACATATGGATCTTTTCAAGCATATATGGCTCATCTCCTGGTTCTTCTTGAATCAATACAATTTAATCCGCAAAAATGACTGATATGTACGGGCAATTCTGGCAATTTAGTGAAACTCCTTTCCAAGTGCTTTTAAACCTGTAAAATAATGAAAAAACAACTCAAAGTAACAAATTCCTAAGCTAAACATATAAATAAATACTTGAGCGCTGTTGCACTTGATCGTAGGTCTCCTGTGCTCGGTCACAACAAAATATTTCAGCTTTTGCATTTTTTTCACATTAAATCCTCAATTTCCTTTGCAATCCTACAAAATATTAAAAATCATAGAACTAACACAAAATATCAGATTAGGACACAACTAAAGAATTAACAAATGTAAATTAAAGGGCCAAATATGCAATATTTGGCACTCATCAAATACCCCCAAACTTACATTTTGCAAGTCCCTTAGCAAAACAAAAGAAAAAAAACTAAATGAAAAACAAAGAACACAAAGATAAATCCATCATTCATGGTATCCAAAAATTTAAGTAGCACAAAAAACCATTATATTCATTCATGCGCAAGCTTAAAGAGTATAAACCCATATTCGCAATGAATAGGAATTTTAAAACCTAATTACTTACAAGAGGCAGACTAAGGCATCAGAAGTCTGAATCAGTGTAAAGTGAACTAGCACCTAAAACTGAAGCTTCCAAATAACTCCAATGTGTAATGTCTCTATGTCTAAAGATTCAGTGAATTTCCCATCAGAATGAACAATAATGGCATAGTTTTATTCTCTTCTTTATTTTATTATGAGGCTCTGCTATGTTTAGTTCCCTTAAGCTTTCTAATTGACCCATATAGCGAGTGTTGAGTCAATGACTCCCAAACCAAATGATTTTAGGGCATTCAATGTAAAGACACCCCTAAGGACTTACTAACTTGAGTTTTAAATTACTTGCAAGCGTACGAGTCATTTGCAATATTGTGTGTGCAAGTGCGAGGTCGAATCAACAGGGAATTGCGTCGTGAAAATATATTTTTATCTAAACCAAACCTATTTTAACCTAGTTCCAAATTTTTAATTGTATCATGCAAATAATATAAACTAAACTAAATTGGTTTAAAACAAATGACAAAAATACTGAGGTTTTTGAATCCACCCCACCAAATTAAAGCATATATTTTCAGGACTTTGTTCCTACAACCGACAAACAATTCCATCCTATGCATGTTCTATATAAAAGGAATTTATGAAATGATTCCATGAATCCATCGATATAGAAGTCACAACGAATACTCTACTTAAACCAAATCATCCAATGTATCCGTTTACTTTAGAATCATAATGGATATCTGATTTACTTTGGATGATTCGTTGTATCCGTCAGATGAAACACATGGAATATCCAATTGAACAATTTATAAACAAAACAATCAATCATAAGAATTTACTCAAACAATTGAATTGAAATAGAACATCAATACAAAATGTCGGAATAACATACATGAAAATATAATGCTAATCAATGGTGAGGCTTCATCTTCAAACTTAGATGAAGGTTTTAGCCTCTCATGATTATGAAAATAAATTTCATAATTAAAGTACTAAACATTAAACTTTAAAACTAAAAAGAAATAAATTAAAACTGACAATACATGGATAGAGAAATTCCACTCGCAGCTGTTTTGCGACACTTTCCCCCTTGGTAGCAAAGCCTTCCAGGTTGCACACCGATTGCCCTTGAAGATGAAGTGAAATGGGGCTTTTATAGGGAAACTCCATGAGTGCAATGTGTTTCCAACCAATGTGGGATGTGGGATGTAGAAAGTAGAATGTGTTTCCAACCGATGTGGGATGTGGGATTTAATCCTTCACATGCCCTTCAAAACTTCTGCCTACGCTGAAATCATGCACAGCCTGACCTTTGTCTACTAAAACTGCCATAACTTTCTCTAGAAAAATTATATTTACGAGCCGTAAAATTCTACAGAAAATAGACATCCGGATCTTTCTAAGCATATATGGTACATCTCCTATTTCTTCCTGAATCATTACAGTTTAATCCGCAAAAATCACTTCTACCATGCTGAAATCACGCAAAGCCTGACCTTTGTCTACTAAAACTGCCATAACTTTCTCTAGAAAAATCATATTTATGAGCCGTAAAATTCTCCAAAAAATAGACATCTGGATCTTTCCAAGAATATAGGGCTTATCTCCTGGTTCTTCCTGAATCAATACAGTTTAATCCGCAAAAATGACTGATCTGTACGGGCAATTCTGGAAATTTAGCGAAACTCCTTTCCAAGTGCTTATAAACCTGTAAAACAGTGAAAAAACAACTCAAAGTAACAAATTCCTAAGCTAAACATATAAATAAATACTTGAGCGCTGTTGCAGTCAATCGCAACAGCATATTCCAGCTTTTGCATTTTTCTCACATTAAATCCCCAATTTCCTTTGCAGTCCTACAAAACATTAAAAATCATAGAACTAACACAAATTATCATATTATGACACAATTAAAGAATTAATAAATGTAAATTAAGGGGCCAAAATATGCAATATTTGGCACTCATCACTTGCCATGTGAGTGCAAGAAGTGGAAATTTTCTTTTTCCCTTTTGCTTTAGACATTTCCTTCTTAAACTTCCACTCTAATCTATGTGTCAAAGACCACATTTTCTAGTTAAAAAACTAGATTTTTTTCCTCTATGACTAGCCATGTGTGTGCCATAAGAAGAAGTTTTCTTCTTCCATTTTTGCTTGGTTAAATAGACACTTCCTTTGTAAGCTCCCACTCTTTCCTATGTGTCAAAACCAAATTTTTCCACATAAAAAACAACAACTTATCACATAAAAAAATCTCACTTTCTCTTCCTCTATGGCTAGCCATGTGATTGCTAGAAGAAGAGGTTTTCTTCTTCTCCTTTTAGATTTCATCCATCCACCTCAGAATTTCCCCATTTTTTCCTCCTTATAACCGGCCACCTAAAGGAGGAAGTCTTCATATCCCTTTCTTGCTATGTTTACCATACCTACCCCTTCTATATTTCACCTTTTCTCACCTCAAAAGTTACACCCTTCTCCTCCCTTTTCACATGTCGACACCACCTTTACTTTTCATTATTTTTGTTGTTTTTTATTCACTTGGATGGCCCACTCTTCTCCTATAAATACCTCTTTGTTAACACAAGCAAAAGGCAGAGCATAACACAAAGTTAGAGAGAAGCATAGTCAAGTTTGGGAGGAGCATAACATAAAGTTAGAGAGAAGTATAACGCAAAAGTGAGGTTTAAGGGCATAACAAAGAGAAGATTAGAGAGAGCAAGGAGAGAAGTTTAGAGACAATAATGAGAGAAGCAAAGAAACATCAAAGAGATTGTGTGATTTTTCTTTATTAGTGTATGCTAATAAGTTTGAATTAAAGTTTTGAATAATTTTTCTTGAAACACAAAGGGCTAGACTTTGGTCTAGGCAAGAGAGGGAGCTTTAATTGCTCACTCTTTTGTACCAAAATCTCCTGAGCCTAGGAATCTCTCATGCAGACTAATGACAAGGGCTTTGACCCTCTTCAAGGTCAAATGGCGACTCCTTATCTATCATTATTGCTTTGTGCTTGGATGATAATAACCCCTTGTCTAATACATTAAAAGCGCACTCATAATGGGAGCTTCCTTACTACTTACAAAGGGATTGTATTCGACTTGGTAGGTTTCACTCATTTTCCTATGCTTACTCATTGTAATCCGCACCCTCACCATATTATCCTTCCTCGAAGGGAGTGGCCTTGAATAATGAGTCGGATGCTTGGGTAACCGGTGGAAAAGAGAGGTAGCTACAGTCGTTGGGGGGAGATTTAACCTCTAAGTGTTTTTTGGAAAGTCTTTTGAAACTTTAATCATAAGTTATTTTTCCATACTTCACTCTGTACACTAGCACTTACCATTTGCTCATAACGAAGTAAATTGGGGGCTTATTTTGTAACAACCCATCCCAGGTTGGCCACCCCCGAGACGGTGTCATCACATTTTGAGAATCCCAGCATGACACATATATGCAATATAAATATGATACTAACTTACAAATAATTTACAGCGTAAGATGCATGAATATTTGCAATAAAATTTGTACAAGTCTTTTTCTTGATTGCCTGAGGATATTAACACGTACGTGGCTTACAGAAAATGATGTTGACTGATTCTCAACCCACCAGACTATTTATCTTATCTGCTACCTGAAAACATTGTACAATGAGGGGTGAGCTTCACAAGCTCAACGAATTAAATTTACTCAAAGTATTCTAAATTCCATAAATAGTCATTTAATATTTAATCATTTATATATATATATATATATATATATATATATATTTTCACAAACCTGATGACAACTTTCTACCATCATTACACATGCCATACGATTCATTTTCTATCAATCTCTTCTTCTCAATCATTGGTCCACCTTAAGATCATCAATTATCTCATAATTACTTCGTACTGAGGTTCACATCATAAAGTCCATCATTTAGATGGTTCTCATCATTCTCTGCTTCTTTCTTACCATAATTGTCTCTCTATGAGACCAAATCATCTATAAATAATTCATAATAATATACCACACATTAGCATTTCAATAATGCCGCAATAATTAAAACGGATGTAAATGTATGAATGATTATGATGGGAATATCTTCCCACCTGTCGACAGGTTGTTATTATCTTCGACCGGTCCCTTGCCGGTTCTTTACTTTGAAAACAGTTTTTTCTCAGCATATACCGGCTGGCACAGTGTTCCTTTTTATTTCCAACATATACCGGCTGTCACGGTTATTTCATTAGACTGGCCCCTTCTCGGTTCTTTACTTTCTCATTTAATGCATATGCATATGAACAATGATATGAATTATGCATATGAACAGTAAAATAAACACTATATGAATTCAAAATATTTAAATCAACTTTTCGGTCTTTTCTTAACTTTCTGCTTAATAATTTCCAATTTTTCTTCTCCTCATATATCACATCAATTTATTCACCAACTAATAAAAAATCTCTTTATCACCTTCATTATTAAGTCAAATCATTATTCCAGTAATATTTCTTTCACATACAAATTTTCTACATGTCAAATATTCATATCATAATTATCAACCGAATTTTTATCTATCATTACAATATAAGCTAATAATTTATTTTAATATTATCACTAAATTTTTCATTTTTTTTATTTAGACTACTTAAAGTAAATCCAACTCACCACATAGCACTTAAAGCTACCCGTGGATCACCTCCTTGCCTTTCTCGATTTTCTCCGAAACTTCCCTCGATTATTGATCGCCAACACCTAACATAATATTTGTATTCAATTTTTAATTATTTCTTCGTTTCTTCATAAACCATTCACTTTGAAAATTCTCACTTTAAATTTAGGAAAAACTCATAAATACTAAAAAATTCAAAAATAAACATTATACTATTACTTTCTGCTTTTCTGATAGCTATTTCTGATTCTCTATGAAATTCCGTCTTAAATCTCTTCAAAATCTTGCTCTTATAATCTTTCTTTTGATTCCCAAGTGTTTAAGGAAAATAGCTAAATTTGAAAGAAAACTAACGAATTTGATGAGTGTAAATTTCGTTCACATATCATCAGCGTGTATATATATATATTTTGTTAGTCTCAACTGCCTCCTCCCAACTATTGTCATTAATTTGAAATGTTTGTTTTTCAACTTAACATACACCACTCCCTCTCAATTCACGCCATGACACTAAAATGTGTCAAAAACTCCAATTTCCTTTATTTTGCTTGGCAGTAGGTGCTACCACCCCTTGTTGACTTTTTTTTAAAAACTTTTTTTATTATTATTTTTTGTCTTCTTCTTCTTTCTGGATTCTGGACATCCTACTGATTGACTTTTTTTTTCTTCTTTTCTTTTAATGATGTCCACGTCCCAAATTTTTTTTTATTTTTTAAAGATTTATTTTATTCACTACTAACTCCTTCGTAAATATATGATTTTAAGTTCACGTCTATTTATTAAATTACTTCATTACCCTTTCTTTACGAATACGGTTATTACAATTCTACCCACCTTACAAAAATTTCATCCCCGAAATTTCAACACTAAAATCAAGAAAAGAGTTGGGGGTAATCTTTCCTCATTCTTGCTTCATGTTCCCATGTAATTTCTTCGACATCTTTATTGCACCATAATACTTGAACCAAAGGAATGATTCTCTCCGTCTGCCTGTCAGTTTGTGGGTGAAAAGCTGTGCTAAACTGTAATTGCGTACCCATAGCTTCTTGAAAACCCCTCCAAAATCTAGAGGTAAATCGAGAATCTCTATTTGATATGATACTCAAGGGTACTCCATGTAATTTTACTATTTCTGCCACATACAACTCAGCCAACTTCTCTGGACTCCAAGTAGTTTTGATAAGAAGAAAATGTGAAGACTTAGAAAGTCTATCCACTATAACCCACACAACAGCATGCCCTCTTTGGGTACGGGGAAAACCAAAGACAAAATTCATACTCACATTTTCCCATGGCCACTCAGGTATTGGAAGAGGTTGTAATAAACCTGCTGGATGTCTATTCTCCGACTTTACCTGTTGACAAGTCAAACATCTAAAAATGTATTCTGCTACATCCTTCTTCATTCCTGACCACCAATAATTTTGTTTCAACCCCCTGTACATCTTATTATTACCTGGGTGCATGGAATATACAGAATCATGGGCCTCCCTTAATATCTCCTTTCTAATTTCCACATCATTGGGAACACAAACTCTTTGCCCTAACACCACCATACCATCTTCTCTAATTTTAAACTCATTCGGCTTCCCACTCAACACTTCCTGCCTGATTTTCTCTATCCCCTCATCTTTACCCTACAGCTGTAATAACTGGTCAATAATAGGAGATTGTATCACCATATTTGCCATTAATATTCCTCTATTATTGACACTCAATTGTATCCTTATTCTTCTTAATTCTATCATTAGACTAGTACTATGACTCCCAATGGCAACTAATCTCCCTGTAAATTTTCTACTCAATGCATCAGCTACTTCATTAGCTTTTCCTGGATGATAGTGAATTGTACAGTCATAATCACAAATTAATTCCATCCACCTCCTCTGCCTCAAATTCAACTCCTTCTGGGTTGGTAAATGCGTTAAACTTTTATGATCAGTAAAAATTTCACACTTGGCTCCATATAAATGGTGTCTCCAAATCTTCAAAGCAAAAACTATGGCAACCAATTCTAAATCATGGGTCGGGTAATTCCTCTCATGGTTTTTCAGTTGCCTAGATGCATAAGCTATAACTCTCCCATGTTGCATCAACACACATCCCAACCCCTGATGTGACACATCACTATAGACCACAAATCCCTCATCACCAGAAGGAAGCACTAACACCGTGGCAGTAGTCAGTTTTTCTTTCAACAGCTGGAAACTTCTCTCACATTCCTCTGACCACCTAAACTTCACATCTTTCCTGGTCAATTTAGTCAAAGGTACATCAATCATAGAAATTTTTTGGATAAATCATCTATAATAACTAGCCAACCCCAAAAAGCTTCTAATTTCAGTTACACTCGTGGGTCTTTCCCAATTCAACACTGCTTCTACTTTTTGTGGGTCAACTACTATCCCCTCTCCCGACACAACATGCCCCAAGAAAGATATCTCGCTCAACCAAAACTCACATTTAGAGAACTTCACATATAATTTCTCTCTCCTTAAAATTTCCAATACTATCTCCAAATGTCGCATATACTCCTCTTCATTCTTGGAATATACCAAAATATCATCAATAAACACAATTACAAATCTATCCAAGAATGGTTTAAACACCCAATTCATAAGGTCCATGAATGCTGCAGAAGCATTGATCAACCCAAAAGGCATCACTAAGAACTCATGATGGCCATGAGGTGTCCTAAAGGTAGTTTTAGGCACGTCTCCCTCCTTTATCCTCAATTGATAATAACCCAACGTCAAGTCTATCTTAGAGAACATTATAGCTCCTTGTAACTGCTCGAATAAGTCATCTATTCCAGGCAAAGGATATTTATTCTTGATTGTGATCTTATTCAGTTGTCTATAATCAATACACAACCTCAATGTCCCATCCTTATTCTTGATAAATAACACAGGGGCTCCCCAGGGTGACGTACTAGATCGGATAAACTGTTTATCTAGCAACTCCTGAAGCTGAACTTTCAACTCTCTCAATTCAGCTGGGGCCATTCTATAGGGTGCTATGGATATGGGTGCTGATCCCAGAATCAACTCAATAGAAAATTCAATCTCCCTATTGGGAGGCAACCCAGTCAACTCTTCAGGGAAAACATCCGAAAAATCTTTTACTACCAAAATTTCTCCTAACTGTTTACCCTCCTTGCTAGAATCTGCTACATGTGCCAAATACCCCTCACAATCCTTCCTCAATCATTTACTAGTAGTTAAAGTAGAAATAAGACAATTAGCAAGTATTTTTCGTTCTCCCTGAAAATTAAACTACTCCTGCCCAGGTATTTTAAACACAACATTTTTCCTAAAACAATCTACCCAAGCATGATATGTAGATAACCAATTCATCCCCAGAATTAAATCAAAATCTGTCATATCTAAAGGTAATAAATTAACCTCAAATTCTCTATCAGCAATATTAATCACACAACATCGATAGATTGTTATGATAATTACTTTTTCTCCAGTAGGAATCTCAACAACAATAGCATGCATCAAAGGACTAGCACTAGCATCAATAGATTTCATATAACTACTAGATGCAAAAGAATGGGTTGCACCCGGATCAATCAATAATCTAGCAGGCTTACCAAGGATAGATATCATACCCATAACAACATCAGGAGTGGCTTGTGCATCCTGCTGGGTCAATGCATAGACTCTACCCTCTCCGGACTGAATTTGACTGCCACGTCCTCTCTCTGCTACAGATCATCGACCTCTGCCCCGCACACTCCCTGATCCACCACCTCTCTCCATCAGTCTTCTCCCGGCACTTCCAATATCTCTGTCAGCAGACTTCCCCGCTGGACAATCTGCAACCACATGTCCTCCCCTACCATATACAAAGCATAATGCATAGGACAATTTCGAGCCAGATGTCCCGTCTGATTACATCTGAAACAAACCCTTGCCTCTTGATCAAACATTTGGTTACCCCTTCCCCCTGGTGGCACACTTAGTCCTCTACAATAACTCCCACTTCCCATAGCCTGTCTCCCAAATCTAGGGAACCCGCCAGTATTACTCTGAGCTACCGAAGCAATAGATTCTACTTGCCTCTGACTCTGCACTATAGTTCCTTGTGATAAGGAACGCCCCCTTTGGGGTGGTCTCTTACCCTGTACACCCATACTGCTACCTCCTCTAGATCCCTCAAATCTAGACCTCTTCAGCTAATCCTTCCTCCCTCTCAACTCTATCAGATCTTTCTCAATCTGCAATGCTTTATCCACCAGTATAGCATAATCCCCTATGCCCATATAAGAGAGTTTAGTCCGAATCTCATAGTGTAACCCGTCTAAAAATCTTTTACATTTTCTTTCCTCCGAATTCACGAACTCACGTACAAACCTTGACAGGGATATAAATTTACTATCATATTCAACCACTGATAAATGTCCCTGCCTTAGGTGAATAAAATCTCATTCTTATTGTGCCCGAAAAGTATCTGAAAAATATTTTGCAAAGAATTCATCCTTAAACTTATTCCAAGTTAAGGGTTGATCTACCCGTGTACTCACCTTAAGTAGAATATCTTCCTACCATTGTGAAGCCTCACCCTCCAGTATAAATAAAGTAAAAGCAACCTTTTGTCTATCTGACACCGGTAAAACCTCAAAATATTTCTCCACGTGCCTAATCCATTGCTCAGCTTCCACCGGATTTGTTGACCCCTTAAAAGACCGAGGTTTAAACTTAAGAAACCTCACAAAACAATCTCCTTGCATCTCATTTGTAAATACCCCTCCCTAGTGAACCTCTTGCCTTACCACATCCGGTTCTCTTCTATCCCTTTTCTCTAATCTTCTCTGTAAATTATCAGCCCTTTCCTCAGTTACATTCCTCCTTTCTTCAGCTACATTCATCCTTTCTATAGTACGATTAAGGGCTTCTCTTAATTCATTATTCCTACCCTCAGATACTTTCTCAGCTCTACTGGTACTAGCTGCACTATCAACATGTTCCCTTAAGGGAATTACAAACTCAACTTCCTCCTCTACTTCAGTCCTCCTAAAAATTGGGGGTCTACCACGTCCCCTCTGATTTAGAGTTCTACCTCTAGCTCTCGCACGACCACGTGTCATCCTCAGACTCTGCATTTAAGAATATAATTTATTTAGATCTTCCACTTTTTAAGTTCTCATGCAGTTTACAGAATCTTAAAACCTAAGGCTTTGATACAAAAATTGTAACAACCCATCCCAGGTTGGCCACCCCCGAGACGGTGTCATCACATTTTGAGAATCCCAACACGACACATATATACAATATAAATCTGACATTAACTTACAAATAATTTACAACGTAAGATGCATGAATATTTGCAATAAAATTTTTAATAACATGTACGTGGCTTACAGAAAATGATCTTGACTGATTCTCAACCCACCAGATTATTTATCTTGTCTGCTACCTGAAAACATTGTACAATGAGGGGTGAGCTTCACAAGCTCAGCAAATTAAATTTATTAAAAGTATTCTAAATTCTATAAATAGTCGTTTAATATTTAATCATATATATATATATATATATATATATTTTCACAAACCTGATGACAACTTTCTACTATCATTGCACATGCCATACGATTCATTTTCTATCAATCTCTTCTTCTCAATTATTGGTCCACCTTAAGACCATCAATTATCTCATAATTACCTCGTACTGAGGTTCACATCATAAAATCCATCATTTAGATGGTTCTCATCATTCTCTGCTTCTTTCTTACCATAATTGTCTCTCTGTGAGACCAAATCATCTATAAATAATTCATAATAACATACCACACATCAGCATTTCAATAATGTCACAATAATTAAAACAGATGCAAATATATGAATGATTATGATGGGAACATCTTCCCACCTGTCGACAGGTTGTTATTATCTTAGACCGGCTCCTTCCCGGTTCTTTACTTTGCAACTTATCCCGGTTGCCACGAAATTTTCTCAGCATATACTGGCTGGCACGGTGTCCCTTTTTATTTCCAGTATATACCAGCTGTCATGGTTATTTCATTAGACCGGCCCCTTCCTGGTTCTTTACTTTCTCATTTAATGCATATACATATGAACAATGATATGAATTATGCATCTGAACAGTAAAATAAACACCATATGAATTCAAAATATTTAAATCAACTTTTCAGTTTTTTCTCAACTTTCTGCTTAATAATTTCCAATATTTCTTCTCCTCGTATATCACATCAATTTATTCACCAACTAATCAAAAATCTCTTTATCATCTTCATTATTAAGTCAAATAATTATTCCAGTAATATTTCTTTTACATACAAATTTTCTACATGTCAAATATTCATATCATAATTATCAACCGAATTTTTATCTATCATCACAACATAAGCTAATAATTTATTTTAATATTATCACTAAATTTTTCATATTTTTATTTAGACTACTTAAAGTAAATCCAACTCACCACGTAGCACTTAAAGCTATCCATGGATCACCTCCTTGCCTTTCTCGATTTTCTCCGAAACTTCTCCCAATTCTTGACTGCTAACACCTGACATAATATTTGTATTCAATTTTTAATTATTTCTTCATTTCTTCATAAACTACTCACTTTGAAAATTTTCACTTTGAATTTAGGGAAAACTCATAAATACTAAAAATTTCAAAAATAAACATTATACTATTACCTTTTGCTTTTCTGATAGCTATTTCTGATTCTCTTTGAAATTCCGTCTTAAATCTCTTCAAGATCTTGCTCTTATAATCTTTCTTTTGATTCCCAAGTGTTTAAGAAAAATAGCGAAATTTGAAAGAAAACTAACGAATTTGATGAGTGTAAATTTCGTTCACATATCAGCGTGTATATATATATATATTTTGTTAGTCTCAACTGCCTCCTCCCAACTACTGTCATAATTTGAAATGTTTGTTTTTCAACTTAACATAAACCGCTCCCTCTTAATTCATGCCATGACACTAAAATGTGTCAAAAACTCCAATTCCCTTTACTTTGCTTGGCAGCAGGTGCTGCCACCTCTTATTTTTTTTTTTTTAAATTTTTTTTATTATTATTATTTTTCTTCTTCTTCTTTCTGGATTCTGAACGTCCTGCTGATTGACTTTTTTTTTCCTTTTTTTTCTTTTAATGATGTCCACGTCCCGAATTTTTATTTTTTAAAGAATTATTTTATTTCACTACTAACTCCTTCGTAAATATATTATTTTAAGTTCGCGTCATATTTATTAAATTACTTTATTACTCTTTCTTTACGAATACGGTTATTACATAGTTCCTCTTGGTTTCTGGTGTGATCCTTATTTACTTATCGTCAGCCCTTGGTGTGTGACAAGTTCCTCTTTATTCTTGTCATTGTAATGAAGGTTTGCCACTGCGTTTATACTCTTGTGGTCCACTTATCTGAGACACAATTGTGAATACAAGTGATCATCATACAAGAGAGTTAAAGTGAAAGTGTGAGAGTGCAAAGACACAAAACACAAAGAGGCACTAGAATAGATCTCAAAAGAAAGGCTGGTTGTAAAGAGAGAAGTAGTATAGATTATGGGTAGAGTACTTTTGTAATAGTTCTATCACTTTATTTCTTCTCTCTTGGTTCTTTAAGAACTTGGGTTTCTTGGAGAGGGTTGTTGTATTTTGTAAAGAACTCCATTGATAAGATAGTGTAGAGAGCTTAGAGGAGCTCACAGGGACGTAGGCACATTGCCGAACCTCGATAACAAATTGCTTGTGTTATTTTCTTTCTTGCTTTCCTTTGCTGTTTCATTTCATTACAAGTCATTCTAGACTTGAGTGTTTGGGAATCATCACCTGGGCATTCTTGTGAGGTGATTTCCAACAGTTGTATCAGAGCCGGAGGAGCTTTGTACAGCTGGGTATCGGAGCAAGAACAAAAGGTGACGGAGTCAAGACTCCAAGAATTCAAAGAACAAACTTCGTGGGTGATTCAAGAACGGAGTAAAGATCAAGATCAAATCGTGTTCTTGAGGGTGATTCAAAAATGGTATTAAGATCAATCTTTGATCGTGTTCTTGAGGTTTAGAAAAAGTTGGAAATCATTTGTGGGTGCTGCACAAATTTGGGATCA
This sequence comes from Bretschneidera sinensis, assembly GCA_023935145.1. NCBI lineage: Eukaryota > Viridiplantae > Streptophyta > Magnoliopsida > Brassicales > Akaniaceae > Bretschneidera > Bretschneidera sinensis. Next base: position 99,834,281 of record CM043698.1, on the reverse strand, counting down.
TCTCTGCAAGATGGGTTCAAATTTCGTTGTTGAGAAGTTTGATGGAAAGAGAGATTTTTCCCTGTGGAAGCAGAAGATCAAGGCTGTTCTTATGCAATAGAGGATGAACTTGGCTATTAGAGAAGATGATTCTTTTCAAGCAAGTATCATGGAGGACCAGCGGATTGAGATGAAGAAGATGGCATACAGCACCATCTTCCTACATGTTGGTATTTGTCTAAGGTTTAAACATGGTTTAAACATGGTTAAGGTTTAAACATGTCCAAATATGGTTCAAAGATGGTTAAAGTCTAAGCCAAGGTTGGACGATTAAAGTTCAGCAAGTTAAAGGTCTGCACACATGTGTGTGCATCACTTTGGAGCAAGGTAAGAGTAGGTGCACTAGTGTGCGCACAGCTGGGTGAAGGGGCAGCATCAATGTGCGCCACACCGCCCCTTCACCAGTGGCGCACCGCATAGAATGAAGGCTCCAGAAATGCACCAGCACCGTACCACCCATCTGTCAGCACCACACCATCCAAAAGGTGTGCTGCTTGATGCGCACTAGCACCGCACCACTCCCCACCAGCACCGCACCGCCCAGAGAGTGTGCAAAGGGACTTTGCCAACACCACACCGCGCCTTGTTGAGCACCTAGGTACTAGGCAAAGTAAAGCACACATAGACAACCTATTTTGACCCTCTCTTAGGTGCGAGGTTAAAATGCACAGCACCACTTAGGATTGATGGAGGGCCATGATTAAGTGGTAATCATGATCAAAGGGTGAGGATTGAATCTCAAGAACGGACAAGAAGTGGGTGCACTATATAAAGGGTCACCTAGGTTCAATCTCAACAAGGTTGTGACACAAGATGTAATGTAACTTGTGAGATGTGTGTGAATAAGAGAATTGTGTGAGAGTGCAAAGATACAAACACAAGAGGGACTCATTGTAGTGTGGCTGGTTATAAAGAGAGAGAAGTCTAGATTAGATAGAGAGCATTGTTAGTTCTTATCTTCTTCCTTTCTTCTTTTCTTGGTTTCTTCAAGAACTTGAGCTTCTTGAAGAGGGTTGCTGTATTTGTAAAGAACCATTGATTTAGTGCAGAGAGTTCAGAGGAACTCACGGGGACGTAGGCACATTGCCGAACCTCGATAACAAATTGCTTGTCTTCTTTCCTTGTTTGATTTTCTGTTCTTGTCTTTGATTGCTGTATTTCTTTCTACAAGTCATTCTAGACTTAGGTGTTTGGAAGATCACCACCTGGGCATCTTGTCAAGGTGATTCCCAATAGTGGTATCAGAGCTTGGTTAGAGGGTATCAGAGCAAGAACAAGAAGGTGACGGAGCCAAGACTCCAAGAATCAAAGATCAACTTCTTGGGTGATTCAAGAACGGAGTTAAGATCTATATCTGATCGTGTTATTGAGGTGAATCAAGGACGGAGTTAAGATCAATATCTGATCATGTTCTTGAGGTAGATTCAAGAACAATGTTAAGATCCATCTTTGATCTGTGTTCTTGAGGTTGAAGAAAGCATTTATGGGTATTGCATAAATCTAGGATCTTGTCCGCAAAAATGGGTTCAAATTTCGGTATTGAGAAGTTTGATGGAAAGAGAGATTTTTCCCTGTGGAAATGGAAGATCAAGGAGGTTCTTGTGCAACAGAAAGTGGACTTGGCTATTGGAGAAGATGATGCTTTTCCAGCAAGTGTCACGGAGGACCAGTGGAATGAGATGAAGAAGATGGCATACAACACCATTTTCTTGCATATATTGGATAATGTCACAAGGGAGTGCGGAGACTCGGAAGATCCAGCTACAATATAGAAGAAACTAGATGAGTTATTTCTTGCCAAGACTCTCCCGGATAAAAGGTATCTTTGTAAATGAATCTTTGCTTTTAAATTTGGTCCTAAGAAAGAGTTGCAAGATAATCTTGATGACAAGATAAGGAGTGCATCAAGTGGTAAAGGGCTGTTCTTTAAAAGAAGGCCAACAACTCGGTATAGCAGCAATCATAGCTACTACAGGGACAAAGGTAGAGGAGAAAGCCATAGGAGAATGCATTCCAAACTGAGATTTGGAGGGAAGAATTGCTACTACTGCCATAAAGAGGGTCATGTCAAGAAAGATTGCAAAAATATGACAAGGGATAGAGGAGGAAGCCATACCAAGAATGGAGAGGCTTCGGTTGCCAAAACAGAATAGCAAGATGATGATGTTTTTGTTGTCTGCTCGGGTGTGAGCAAGGGGTAAGAAGGTAACAGGAAATGAATATTGGATTCTGGGTGCACTCATAACATGTGCCCTCACCGGAGTTGGTTCAAGAATTTCAAGGAAACCAATGATGAAAAGGTTTTCTTAGGGAATAATATTTCTTACCAAGTGAGGGGCATGGGAGACATCCAGCTGAGGATGTTTGATGGAATAATAAGGCTACTGGAAAATGTGAGGTATCTTCCAGATTTGAAAAGAAATTTGATCTCATTGGGGCAGCTGGATTCCATTGGGTATACATGCAAAGTAGAGAGAGGAAAGATCAAGGTAGCCAAGGGATCTTTGGTAGTGATCAAGGCAGCAAGAAACGATGGACTCTATGAGATGATCGGAGAGACATAAATCAAGGATCAAGTAGAAAGCTTGATGGTTGAGATGGATAGGGCAACCCTTTGGCACACTCGCTTGGGCCATATGAGCGAAGAGGGCCTGCAAGTTTTCAGCAAGGATGGCCTACTTGGTGGTGACAAAGTAGAGGAACTTGATTTCTGCGAGTATTGTGTTCTTGAGAAGCAACATCGGGTCAGCTTCAACACCGAAGTGCACAAGTCTAAGGGCATTCTTGACTACATTCATGCGGACCTTTGGGGACCAGCAAGGAGACCAACACAGGGAGGTAACTTTTACTTTCTGTCTTTAATTGATGATTATTCAAGAAAGGTGTGGGTTTATTTGGTTAAAAATAAATCAGATGCTTTGAATAAATTAGTTATGTGGAAAGGGCTGGTAGAGACTCAAATGGGTAGAGTAGTTAAGGGGACAAGAACTGATAATGGCTTAGAAATTTTTTACCAATAACTTGATCAATTCTATAGGTTAAATGGCATTCTAAGACATAGGACGATTATGGAAACCCCTCAGCAAAGTGGAGTTGCAAAGTGGATGAATAAGACCCTTATGGAAAAGGTTAGGTGCATGTTAATAGGATCCGGTTTACCAAAATATTTTTGGGGAGAAGCTGTGGCTACAACTGCATACTTGGTAAATAGATCACCCTTTAGAGCTTTAGAGCTCAAGACTCCCATGGAGATGTGGAGTGGAAAACCCCCTGAATTAAACAACCTTAGGACTTTTGGGTGTGCTGCATATGCACATCAAAAGGAGGATAAACTTAGCTCTAGATCTAGAAAATGTGTATTTCTAGGATATGGTGATGGGGTTAAGGGAAATAGGTTGTGGTCCTTAGAAAAGAAGGGCATGAAACTGATTATAAGTAGGGATATTATTTTTAATAAATTATTATTTCCCTACTTGGAGAAAACTAACCCTGCAGGGGCTAGTAAGCAAACCAGTCCGGAAGTTGTGGAGCATCGCATCAAGGAGAACTCGATTCAGGTAGAGCAAAGGAGGTAAGAGGGTTTGGACCAGGTAGAGCCCTTGGATGAAGGCCAAGTTCAAGAAACTCAAGAAGAGGTTGATGCAGGAAGTCATAATGACTACCAGCTCATAAGAGACTGGGGAAGGAAGGTGGTTAGACCACCTTTGAGATATGGGTTTGCGGATGCTAATGTAGCAGCTCCTTGGATAGAAGGAGAGGTTGAACTAGAAATTTACATAAATGCCATGGAGTGTAAGGATTCATCAAAGTGGCAGCTGGCTATGGAGGAAGAAATTGATTCTTTGATGATGAACAACTTCTGGGAATTGGTGAAAATTCCAGGAAAGCAGAAAGTTGTAGAATGTAAGTGCACTTACAAGATCAAAGAAGGGTACCCCCCAAGAGATGAAGTCCAGAACAAACCTAGGATGGTGGCGAATGGGTTCACAAGAAGAGAAGACATAGATTTCACATAAACTTTCTCACCAGGACACAAGGTGGAGAAGATGGTGAGTATCCTCATCTATGTCATTAATGGGTTGTTGGTTCAAAACAATAGGAAGAGGATGGAAAGGTTTACATCTTAACTCAGTGAGGAGTTCGAGAGGAAGGATCTCAGTCTTACACAAAAGATCCTTCGGATGTGTATAATCCAAGAAAAGGAGAGAAACGGGTTAAGAGTTTCTTGGGCAATGGGTGTTCTCAGCAGATTTGTGAGTAATCCTGAAAAGAAACATTGCCTTGGGATGAAGAGGTTGCTGAGGTATTTGAAGGCTTAGTGGCAGCCAGTGGTAGCACTCATAACAACCGGGGCAGAATGCATAGCGGCTACGGAAGATATAAAGGAGGCTATGAGGCGCAAAGGGTTGTTGGACGAGTGGGAGGTCCTAAAAGAGCAGGTGGTGGTATCTTTGGATAGCCAAATGCGTGGCACTTGTGGAGGAATATGGTATTCCATGAGGAGATGAAGCATATGGATGTTCGGTATCATTACATTCCGAAAAATGGTACGAAAGGATGCATTCATGCTGACAAGAAGACCACGGAGGAAAGTCCTGCAGATTTAGGCACCAAGGTTCTACTCTAAGAAGGTCCAATCATTTCCTTGGACTTCTTAGGAATTGAGTCGGTTGATTAATGACTCAAGACGAGTTTGGATCCTAAAGTTCTCTGCACAATGGTTCGGGTTTAAACGCTTAGACAAAGGTAGAGATAGTTGGTATTTGTCTAAGGTTTAAACATGTCCAAACATGGTTCAAAGATGGTTAAAGTCTAAACTAAGGTTGGAGGATTAAAGTTAAGCAAGTTAAAGGTCTGCACACATGTGTGTTCATCACTTTGGAGAAAGGTAAGGGTAGACGCACTAGTGTGCACACTTCTGCACACAAGCTGAAAGAGTGTGCACATAGCTGGGTGAAGGGGCAGCATCAGTGTGCGCCGCACTGCCCCTTCACTAATGGCGCACCACACAGAATGAAGGCTCCAGAAATGCACCAGCACCACACCGCCCATCTGTCAACACCGCACCATCCAGAAGGTGTGCTGCTGGATGCGCACCAGCACCGCACCACCCAGAGAGTGTGCAAAGGGACTCTGCCTTGCACCGCGCCCTGTTGAGCACCTAGGCGCTAGGCAAAGTAAAGCACACATGGACAGCCTATTTTGACCCTCTCTTAGGTGCATGAGTGCAAGGTTAAAATGCACAGCGCCATTTAGGATTGATGGAGGGCCATGATTAAGTGGTAATCATGATCAAAGGGTGAGGATTAAATCTCTAGAATGGACAAGAAGTGGGTGCACTATATAAAGAGTCACCTAGGTTCAATCTCAACAAGGTTGTGACGCAAGATGTAATGTAACTTGTCAGACATGTGTGTGAATAAGAGAATTGTGCGAGCGTGCAAAGACACAAACACAAGAGGGACTCATTGTAGTGAGGCTGGTGTTGTGAGTTTTAAATTACTCGCAAGCGCACAAGTCGTTTGTAGTATAGCGTTGTGCAAGTGCGAGGTCGAATCCACAGGGAATTGCGTTGTGAAAATATATTTTTAATCTAAACTAACTTTATCTTAACCTAGTTCCGAATTGTGAATGATATTGCAAAATAAATATAAACTAAACTAAGTTGATTTAAAAACTAATAATTAAAACACTAAGGTTTCCAAATCCATCCCACCGAAGTTAAGCATATATGTTCTAAAAATATAGCCTATCAAAACATTCCATGAATCCAACTATAAGACAAAAAACAAAGAATATCCCAACTAAACCAAAAGCACCCAATGTATCCGCTATTAACAAATCACAAAGGGAATCCAATTTAATCGAAAAGCATTCAATGTATCCATCAGATGAAACACAAAGAAAATCCAATAGACAATTTAAACTCAATCGATTATAAGATTAACTCAAATAATTGACAGAACATTTATACTAAAAATTGTCAGATTTGTACAAGCAAATCTGAACTACTACGCCAAACAACGGCGGGGCTTCATCTTCAACCTTAGCTGAAGAGTTTAGCCACTCATAACTATAAAACTATAATAAAAAGTGCTAAACATTTAAACTAAAACAACTGAATATAAAAAAATAAATAAACAACTTTACATGGGAGAAATTCCACTCGCTGACAGGCGGCGCTTCCCCTTGTGGTAGCAATGCCTTCGGGATCCACCAAAATGCTGGCGGAAGTCCACCGGTAAACACCAAAGTGGCTCAAGAATTGTACACTGAATGATGAAGCCAGATGGTGTTTATATAGGGGAAGACCCGGAGCAATATGGGTTGCAGATTCGATGTGGGATACTGCCCGTGTGCGCTGGATCGCAATGTGGTGCGATCGATCGCAGGTACGATCGAACGCATGTCTTGTGCGCACGATCTCATGTGCGCTCGATCGCATGTCTGCTACGATCGATCGCAGATGCACTGAACTTCAAATATTTCGATGTGGGATGTTGACCATGCGCTCGTTCGTAGGCAGGTGCGCTCGAGCGCAGGTGCGCTCGATCGCATATCTCGTGCGATCGATCGCAATGTCTCCAGAAGCTTCACATCTCCTGAAATGCTTCATTTTCTCCACAAACCTATAAAAATACACAAAACACAAGAAATATGTAAAATAAAGTGAAATACTACTAACTAAGAGAATAACAAATATAAGTTAAGAGTCTAAAATATGCAATATTTAAGACTCATCAAATACCCCCAAACTTATATTTTGCTAGTCCCTTAGCAAAACAAAATAAAAGACTCAATAAAAAACAAAAAACAGAAAGATAAAGTCATCACTCATGGTATCCAAAAATTTAAGGAGCACACATCACCATGATATTCACTCATAAGCAAGCTTAAAAAGGTAAACCCATCTTCGCAATGAATAGAAATGTTAAAATCTAATTACTTACAAAAGGCAGGATAAGGCATCACAAGCTTGAATCAGTGTAAGGTTAATTAGCATATAAAAATGAAGCTTCCAAGTAACTCTAATGTGTAAGGTCTCCATGTCTCAAGATTCACCGAATTTCCCATCAAAAAATGAACGTAAAGGCATAGTTTTTATTTTGTTTTATTTTGTTTTTATTTTTTTTAACAAGAATAAGGCACGACTATGTTTAGTTCCCTTAAGCTTTCTAATTGACCCATGTAGCGAGTGTTGAGTCAATGACTCCCAAACCAGGTGGTTTTAGGGCATTAGGTGTAAAGACACCCCTAAGGACTTACTAACTCGAGTCAAAAAGGCTACGAAATTAAACCGACCTTAATATTACCAAGCAAAATTCCACCTTTTGACGTGAACACTCACTGCTTACTGAGGCAAAAGGTCCAGTTACTCAGCGAAAAGTTTATTGATAATTTTTTTTTTAATATTTTCCTATGCCCAAGAGTTCATCCAACAAGTCATCCAGTTTCAGTTAAGATAAGGAAAAATACACATTAAAATCACATGTCATACCTCACATAATTTGTGCTAATGTACTCGTGTTAGATTATGTCAAACATGTGAATTCTCAAATGCCTAAGGTAAGTAACTAAATTTTAAAATTTATCACCAGATCATGTGTTCAAAATATTAAGCTCACCAACGACATCACATCACAGAAAAATGTTTAGATCAACCAAAATTTCACGATAACATGAGCATGCATTTATCTCTATGACGAAAAGACAACAAATTAGGACAAAGTGTGTGATGTGTCTCCCATACCCCCAAACTTAAATTACACATTGACCTCAATGTGTGACTAATATGGAAAGAGCTGACCTGAGATATGGAGAACTATCTGGACTGGTATGGCTCATAGCATACCCCCAAACTTGAACTGAAGTATGCTTTGTCCCTGAAAAATAAAAACTGGAAAACAAAAAATACTGGAAACAAACATTAATCATAAAAATGCGAAATAATAAATAAACAAAAGAAAAGATAAGCTGTGGGGTGCCTCCCATGAGCGCTAAGTTTAACGTCTTCAGCCATACCCAACATTAGTAAACATGCCCAACTAAGTGCTCCACCATCTGATCAATAAATAGGAATGGAAAATGATCAGGCCTAGTGGCAGCATTCAATTTACGGTAGTCTAGACATTTTCTCCATCTTGACTGCACTCGAGTTGGAACCAACTCGTTGTCTTTATTTACTACCGTAAATTCAGCACGTTTGGGCACGACTGGAATCTGGCTCACCCACTTGCTATCAGAGATGGGATAAATGATCCCTGCCTCTAACAGCTTAATATCTTCCGCCCTCACAACCTCTTGCAAAGCAGGGTTGAGCCTTCTTTGTGGCTCCCTCGATGGCTTGGCATTCTCCTCCAACTATATCGTGTGTATCACCAACGAGGGGTTGATTCCTTTGACATCCTCAATAGTCCAGCCTATAGCTTCCTGATGCTTTCTTAAGACATCCAATAATTTCTCCTCTGGAGCATCACCCAAATCTAAAGCTATAATTATAGGCAAAAAATTTGCTGGACCTGGGAACTTATACTCAAGATTATCTAGTAAAGGCTTAAGTTCCTTCTTGTGAGGTTCAGGTGTTGTAGTTTCCTCTGTCTCACTGATCTTTAGAGGAGTAGACTCCACGATAGTATTTGCTTGCTCAAGTAACTTATCTAAATCCAAATCCTCTTCAAACTGAGCAAATCATGCCTTCATAATGTCCTCAGACTTCCCTTCTTTCTTGGGCGCTTGTAGTCTCTCAGGGTAAGGCGCTTTAGGTAAAAACGACCTAGAGAGATCATTAATAATAGGTGTGGCTGTAGATGGCTCAGCATCTCTCTTCTCATTGTTGCCACTTCTTTTCCCTTGGTGCATAGCAAGGTTCTCTTCCACTTGATTGTGCACTTGTCTCCCAGACCTCAATGGGACAATTGATTGCACTTGTTCCTGCCAATGCATAGGAGTTAATAAATTTCCCACCGTAAACTGTTCCGTTGGGTTAGGATCAGTTTGACTGGGGAACATTCCTTCCTCTCCTTCACCCATGTAACTTGCGATTTGATCAATTTGACTCTCTAGTGTGGCAATCGCTTGGGTGTTTTCTATTGTTGCACTCATCACTTCACTCATAGATTGGCTAGTTGTTTTCATGAAATCATTGAGAGCGTCCTCCAATGACTGTGAAACCGACACTGACGTTTGAATGGGAGCTTGGTAAGCGGGTGATGGTGCTGGATAAGCTGAGTGACCATAATTTGGAATTGGTGGAGGAAATTCGGGAGTGTATTGATTGTGAGCATGGAAAGGGTCTCCTCCTTGATTCCACAGTTGGTTATGCGTCCATGAAACATTAGAGTGGTCCCACCACCCTGGATTGTATGTTTCAGAGTAAGATCCATTTGATTGCCAACAACACTCATTGAAAGCATTCATTTGTTCCATGGGATACTCGGCACAAGCCGGCATTGATGGACAATTATGTGCTAGATGCATGGGACTGGCACAGATGGAACAGCTTTCAACATTGAAAGTGTTGGCAGCATTGAGGGACGGGCCGATCATTTTAATGAAATCCTTGAGGGCGTCCTCTAAAGACTGTGAAACCGGCGCTAGACTCATCCACATGATTTTTTTTTAAAAAAAAATAACTAACTAGTAGAAAAATAAAATCATTTTAGACTAAAAATTTTCACAAACCAAACAATTCCCCGGCAACGGCGCCAAAAACTTGTTGTGAGTTTTAAATTACTCGCAAGCGCACGAGTCATTTGCAGTATAGCGTTGTGCAAGTGCGAGGTCGAATCCACAGGGAATTGCGTTGTGAAAATATATTTTTAATCTAAACTAACTTTATCTTAACCTAGTTCCGAATTGTGAATGATATTGCAAAAGAAATATAAACTAAACTAAGTTGATTTAAAAACTAATAATTAAAACACTAAGGTTTCCAAATCCATCCCACCGAAGTTAAGCATATATGTTCTAAAAATATAGGCTATCAAAACATTCCATGAATCCAACTATAAGACAAAAAACAAAGAATATCCCAACTAAACCAAAAGCACCCAATGTATCCGCTCTTAGCAAATCACAAAGGGAATCCAATTTAATCGAAAAGCATTCAATGTATGCATCAGATGAAACACAAAGAAAATCAAATAGACAATTTAAACTCAATCAATTATAAGATTAACTCAAATAATTGACAGAACATTTATACTAAAAATTGTCAGATTTGTACAAGCAAATCTGAACTACTACGCCAAACAACGGCGAGGCTTCATCTTCAACCTTAGCTAAAGAGTCTAGCCACTCATAACTATAAAACTATAATAAAAAGTACTAAACATTTAAACTAAAACAACTGAATATAAAGAAATAAATAAACAACTTTACATGGGAGAAATTCCACTCGCTGACGGGCGGCGTTTCCCCTCGTGGTAGCAATGCCTTCGGGATCCACCAAAATGCTGGCGGAAGTCCACCAGTAAACACCAAAGTGGCTCAGGAATTGTACACTGAATGATGAAGCCAGATGGTGTTTATATAGGGGAAGACCCGGAGCAATATGGGTTGCAGATTCGATGTGGGATACTGCCCGTGTGCGCTCGATCGCAGTGTGGTGCGATCGATCGCAGGTACGATCGATCGCATGTCTTGTGAACACGATCTCATGTGCGCTCGATCGCATGTCTGCTACGATCGATCGTAGATGCACTGAACTTCAAATATTTTGATGTGGGATGTTGACCATGCGCTCGTTCGTAGGCAGGTGCGCTCAAGCGCAGGTGCGCTCGATTGCATATCTTGTGCGATCGATCGCAATGTCTCTAGAAGCTTCACATCTCCTGAAATGCTTCATTTTCTCCACAAACCTATAAAAATACACAAAACACAAGAAAGATGTAAAATAAAGTGAAATACTACTAACTAAGAGCATAACAAATATAAGTTAAGGGTCTAAAATATGCAATATTTAAGACTCATCAGCTGGTTGTAAAGAGAGAGAAGTCTAGATTAGATAGAGAGCATTGTTAGTTCTTATCTTCTTTCTTTTTTCTCTTCTTGGTTTCTTCAAGAACTTGAGCTTCTTGAAGAGGGTTGCTATATTTATAAAGAACCATTGATTTAGTGCAGAGAGTTCGGAGGAACTCATGAGGATGTAGGCACATTGCCGAACCTCGATAACAAATTGTTTGTCTTCTTTCCTTCTTTGATTTTCTATTCTTGTCTTTGATTGCTGTATTTCTTTCTACAAGTCATTCTAGACTTGGGTGTTTGGAAGGTCACCGCCTGGGCATCTTGTCAAGGTGATTTCCAACACTACACATATTGGATAGTGTCACAAGGGAGTGCAGAGACTCGAAAGATCCTCCTGTCATACGGAAGAAACTAGATGAGTTGTTTCTTGCCAAGACTCTCCCTAATAAGAGGTATCTTCGTAAGCAAATCATTTCTTTTAAATTGGATCCTAAGAAAGAGTTGCAAGATAATCTGGATGCCAAGATGAGGAGTGCATCAAGTGGAGAAGGGTTGTTCGTTAAAAGAAGGCCAACAACTTGGTATGGCAGTAACACACATGGCTACTACAAGGATAGAGGTACAGGAGAAAGCTATGGGAGAGTGCACAGCAACATACATGGCTACTACCGGGACAGAGGTAGAGGAGATAGCCATGGGAGAGTTCACAGTAACATATATGGCTACTACCGGGACAGAGGTAGAGGAGAAAGCCATGGGAGAGCGCACAACAGCATACATGGCTACTACCAAGGTAGAGGTAGAGGAGAAAGCCATGGGAGATGCTTCTACTGCCATAAGGAGGGTAATTTCAAGAAAGATTGCAAGGAGAAGATGAGGGATGAGGTAAGAAGCCATACCAACAATGGAAAGGCTTCGTTTGCCAAAGGAGAACAACAAGATGATGTTCTTGTTATGTGCTCAAATGTGAGCAGGAGACAAGGCAGCGAGAAACGGATTTTGGATTTTGGGTGCACTTATCACATGTGCCCTCATAAGGAATGGTTCAAGAATTTCAAGGAAATCAATGATGGAAGGGTTTTATTGGGGAATGAAAATTCTTGCCAAGTGAGGGGGATTGGAGACATCCAGTTAAGTATGTTTGATGGAGTCACAAGCCTACTGCGGAATGTGAGATATCTCCTAGATTTGGAGAGGAATTTGATCTCATTGGGGCAGCTGGATTCCATAGGGTATACATACAAAGCTGAGGGAGGAAAGATCAAGGTAACCAAGGGATCTTTGGTAGTGATCAAAGCAGCAATAAAAGATGGACTCTATGAGATGATCAGAGAGACAGAAATCAAGGATCAAATAGCAAGCTTGATGGCTGAGATGGATAGGATAACCCTTTGGCACACTCGCTTGGGACATATGAGCGAAAAGGGCCTGCAAGTTCTTAGCAAGGATGGTCTACTTGGAGGAGACAAAGTAGAGAAATTGAATTTCTGCGAGTGTTGCGTTCTTAGGAAGCAACATCAGGTCAGCTTCAACACCGGAGTGCACAAGTCTAAGGGCATTCTTGACTACATTCATTCAGACCTTTAGGGACTAACAAGAACACCAACACATGGAGGTAATTTTTACTTTCTGTCTTTAATTGATGATTATCCAAGAAAGGTTTGTGTTTATTTGCATAAAAATAAATCATATGATTTGAATAAATTTGTTGTGTGGAAAAGGTTGCTGGAGACTCAAACGGGTAGGGTAGTTAAGGCTTTACGAACCAATAATGGCTTAGAATTTTGTAATAAGGATTTTGATAAATTCTATGAATTAAATGACATTCTAAGGCATAGAACAATTGTAAAAACACCTCAGCAAAATGGAGTTGCTGAGAGGATGAATAGGACCTTTATGGAAAAAGTTAGGTGCATGTTAATAAGATCCAGTTTACAAAAATATTTTTGGGGGGAAGCTATATCTACTACTGCATACTTGGTAAATAGATCACCCTCTAGAGCTTTAGAGCTCAAGACTCCCATAGAGATGTGGAGTGGAAAACCCCCTGAGTTGAGTAACCTTAGGACTTTAGGGTATGCTCCATATGCACATTAAAAGGATGATAAACTTAACCCAAGGTCTAGAAAATGTGTATTTCTAGGGTATGGTGATGGGGTTAAGGGATATAGGTTTATGTCCTTAGAACCAAAAGGAATGAAACTCATTATAAGTAGGAATGTTATTTTTAATGAATTGTTATTTCCCTACTTGGAGAAAACTAACCCTACAGGGGCTAGTGAGCAAACCAGTCTGGAATTTGTGGAGCATCACATCAAGGAGAATTTGGTTCAGGTAGAGCAAGGAAGGCAAGAGGGTTCAGACCAGGTAGAGCCCATTGATGAAGGCTAAGCTCAAGAAACTCAAGAGGAGGTTAAACTAGAAGGGGTTGATGCAGCAGGTCAGAATGACTACCAGCTCACAAGGGACCGAGAAAAGAGGGTGGTTAGACCACCTTTGAGATATGGGTTTGCGGATGCTAATGTAGCAGCTCCTTGGACAGAAGGAGGAATGGTTGAATTAGAAACCTACATGGAAGCTATGGAGTGTAAGGATTCGTCAAAGTGGCAGCTAGCTATGGAGGAAGAAATGGATTCTTTGAGGAAGAATAACTCTTGGGAATTGGTGCCCAAACCCGAAAAATAGAGAGTTGTAGATTGTAGATGAATCTACAAGATCAAATAAGGGAATACTCCAGGAGATGAAGTCCAGTATAAAGCTAGGCTACTGGCGACGGGGTTCACATAAAGAGAAGACATAGATTTCACCGAAATCTTCTCACCGGTTGTGAAGTACAAGACGATAAGGATAGTGCTAGCAATGGTGGTCCAATTCAATTGGGAAATTGAGCAAATGGATGTGAAGACAGCGTTCTTACATGGAGAGCTTGATGAGACCATCTACATGAGGAAACTCGAAGGCTATGAGGAAAGAAGGCAGGGAGAGTTGGTGTGCAAATTGAAGAAATCTCTCTATGGCCTAAAGCAATCACCTCGACAATGGAATAAGAGGTTCGATTCCTTTATAACCAGCTTGGGTTTCATGAGGAGCTACTATGATTCGTGCTTGTACTACAAGGGGCAGAAGGTTGAGGAAGTGGTGATCATCCTCATCTATATTGATGATATATTGCTGGTTGGGAGCAACATGGAGAGGATAGGAAAATTGAAGTCTCAACTCAGTGAGAAGTTTGAGATGAAGGATCTTGGCCATGCATAGAAGATCCTTGGGATGTGTATCATCCAGTAAAGGGAGAGAAATAGATTGAAGATCTCTCAAACTTCCTATATAGAGAAGATGATATCTAAGTTCTCTATGGAAGATAGCAAACCAGTGAAAGTTCCCTTTGCTGGTCATTTCAAGTTCTCCAGCAATCAATGTCCGAGATCGGAGGCGAAGAAGAAAGAAATGGAAAAGGTCCACTACTCTAGTGCTGTTGGTTCTGTAATGTTCACCATGGTAAGCACTAGACCTGATATTGCTCATGCAATAAGTTTTCTCAGTAGGTTTATGAGTAATCTGGGAAAGAAGCATTGGCTTGGGATGAAGTGGTTACTGAGGTACTTGAAGGGAAGCCTAGAAGTAGGGCTGGTTTATGAGAAGAGGGGTAAGTTCATCTGCCTTGAGGGTTATGCTGATTCGGATTATGGAGTAGACCAAGATAAAAGAAGATCGATTACTTCTTACTTCTTCAACTTAAACGGATGTTGTGTAAGTTAGAAGGCTTAGTTGCAGCTAGTGGTAGCACTCTCAACAACCGAGGCTGAGTACATAGCGGCTACGGAAGCCATTAAGGAGGCTATGTGGTGCAAAGGGTTGCTGGAAGAATTGAAGGTACTAAAGGAGCAGGTTATGGTGTATTCGGATAACCAAAGTGCATTGTACTTGTGCAAGAATTTGGTGTTCCATGAGAGGACAAAGTACATGGATGTTCGGTACCATTTCATTCGTGAAAATGTTACAAAAGGATGCATTCATATGGACAAGGTAGCCATGGAAGAAAACCCTTTAGGTACTAAAGTTCTACCTCTAAGAAAGTTCAATCTTTGCCTTAGACTTCTTAGGATTGGAGTCAGTTGATATGATGACTCAAGATGAGTTTGGATACTAAGTTCTCTGCATAATGGGTTCAATTTAAATGCTTAGACAAAGGTAGAGATTGTTGGAGTTTGTCTAAGATTTAAACGGAAAAAGGAAGGAAGAAAAATCAGCATGTTCAACAAGGGGTGCACAGCAGTGTGCGTCATGGCCTAGCCTTGTCCAGGCCATGACGCCCAGCAAGGAGGAGTGCTAGAGGAAGGGGCAAGCCACAGCACTGCCTCCCCAAGGCTGCAGCGCCCAGAATGGATGCAAGTAGAGGTGCTTCAGCCCTATTCAAGGCAGCAGCACACCCTGTTTCAAGCCGCGACGCTAGGCACACTAATGCACACATATTTCAACCTTTAGTTGAGTTCGTGAGACATGCTCAAAATGCATAGAATCACTAAGGATTGATGGAGGGCCATGGTTAATTGGTCATCAAGATCTAAGGGTGGAGATTGACCCTCAAGATTGAACAAGAAGTTGGTGCACTATATAAAGGGTCACCTAGCTTCAATCCCTAACAAATTGAGACACAATTATGAATATAAGTGATCATCATACAAGAGAGTTAAAGTGTAAGTGTGAGAGTGCAAAGACACAAAACACAGAGAGGCACTAGAATAGATCTCAAAAGAAAGGCTTATTGTAAAGAGAGAAGTAGTATAGATTGTGGGTAGAGTGCTTTTGTAATAGTTCTATCACTTTCTTTCTTCTCTTCTTGGTTCTTCAAGAACTTGGGTTTCTTGGAGAGGGTTGCTGTATTTTGTAAAGAACTCCATTGATAAGATATTGCAGAGAGCTTAGAGGAGCTCACGGGGACGTAGGCACATTGCCAAACCTCGATAACAAATTGCTTGTGTTCTTTTCTTTCTTGCTTTCGTTTGCTATTTCATTTCATTACAAGTCATTCTAGACTTTGGTGTTTGGGAATCATCACCTGGGCATTCTTGTGAGGTGATTTCCAACAATTATTAGGTGGAGATATTTATAATATTATTCGGGAGAAACCATTGAATAATTAAAGGATTTATTTTTCATTGATTGAAAAAGTGGAATTTTATAACAAGGAATAATAAATTGTAAGGGATTAGCTAGGTGAAATCGAAAGCTCTAGATTTATTTTTATTATCTCTACAACATTAACTTTTATTCTCTTTTCTTTTAATTTATTTATGTCAAGCACTTTAGTTTAATTTAAAGTCTTTAAAATTTTGGTTTTATTTCCAAATAGTAAATAATTTTGTAAATTTCAATACTCAATAGCATAATTAGTCCTTGTGGGTTCGACGCTTTTTTCTTTAAAACTTTACTACTCGTTGTGATTTTGTTCATTTGCAAATATTTTCACACCAAGTTTTTGGCGACGTTGCTGGGGACTAATTATTTGTAATTGATATTGACACTAACTAGATTTTTAGTAATTTGGATTTTTTAGTTACTTTTTAAAGATTGGTGATTATATCTCAGTTTTGCTTTTCTTTTATTTTTATTTCAGGATTTAGAAGTGTATGCCTTGATCTAAACCATTAGAGTCTACACTTTTTGATCCTGAGATTGAGAGAACTTTACGTCAAATCAAGAAAAAGAAGACCTTCAACTCTTCCAACAACCCTTTGCACCACATACCCTCCTTAATAGCTTTCGTTGTTGCTATGTACTCTACCTCGGTTGTTGAGAGTGCTCCCAACGGCTGCAACTGAGCCTTCCAACTTATACAACATCCGTTTAAGTTGAAGAAGTATGAGGTAATTGATCTTCTCTTGTCCTGGTCTATTGCATAGTCCGAATCAACATAACCCTCTAGACAGATGGACTTACCCCTCTTCTCGTAAACAATCCCCACATCTAAGCTTCCCTTCAAATACCTCAACAACCACTTCATCCCAAGCCCATGATCCTTTCCGGGATTACTCATAAACCTGCTGAGAACACTAATGGCATGAGAAATGTTGGGTCTAGTGCTTACCATCATGAACATGACTGATCCAACCGCACTAGAGTAAGAGACCTTTTCCATTTCCTTCTTCTCCTCATCCATTCCTAGACATTAATCGCTGGAGAACTTGAAATGACCAGCAAGGGGAATCTTTACTAGTTTACTATCTTCTATAGAGAATTTAGACACCATATTTTCTATATAAGAAGTCTGAGAAACCTTCAACTTGTTTCTCTCCCTTTCCCAGATTATACTCATCCCAAGGATCTTCTATGCTTGACCAAGAACCTTCATCTTAAACTCCGAACTGAGTTGAGACTTCAACTTTTCTATCCTTTCCTTGGTGCTACCAACCAATAGCATATCATCAACATAGATAAGGATAATCACCATTTCCTCTACCTTGTGACCTTTGTAGTACAAGCACGAATCATAGTAGCTCCTCATGAAACCCAAGCTAGTTATAAAGGAATGGAACCTCTTATTCCATTACCGAGGTGATTGTTTCAGGCCACAGAGAGATTTCTTCAATTTGCACACCAAATCTCCCTACCCTCATTCCTCATAGCCTTCGGGTTACCTCATGTAGATGGTCTCATCAAGCTCTCCATGTAAGAACGCTATCTTCACATCCATTTGCTTGATCTCCCAATTAAATTGGACCACCATAGCTAACATTATCCTTATCGTCTTGTATTTCACAATCAATGAGAAAATTTCTATGAAATCTATATCTTCTCTTTGTGTGAACCTCTTCACCATAAGCCTAGCCTTATACCGAAATCTATCCCCTGGAGTGTTTCCTTCTTTGATCTTGTAGATCCACTTACAATCCACAACTCTCTGTTTTTCTGGTTTGGGCACCAATTCCCAAGAGTTGTTCATCCTCAAAGAATGCATTTCCTCCTCCATAGCTAGCTTCCATCTTGACGAATCCTTACATCCCATGGCATCCATGTAAGTTTCTAGTTCATAATTAATTATGCCTCTTACTGAATAAGGAGCTGCTACATTAGCATCCACAAAACCATATCTCAAAGGTGGTTTGATCTGCCTCCTTTCCTGGTTTCTTGTGAGCTGATAATCATTCTGATTTGCTGCATCATCCCCTTCAAGTTCAGCCTCCTCTTCAGTGTCTTAAGCTTGGCCTTCATTAATGGGCTCTACCTAATCCAAACCCTCTTGCCTTCCTTACTTTACCTTAACTGAATTTTCTTTGATGCTATGCTCCACATAAACCGGACTGGTTTGCTCGCTATCCCCTGCAGGGTTAGTTTTCTCCAAATAGGGAAATAATAGCTCATTAAAAATGACATCCCTACTTATTATGAGTTTAGTTCCTTTTGGCTCTAAGGACCACAACCTATACTCCTTAACGCCTTCACCATATCCTAGAAACACACACTTTCTAGATCTTGGGCTAAGTTTATCGTCCTTTTGATGTGCATACGCAACACACCCAAAAGTCCTAAGGTTGCTTAACTCAGGGGGTTTTCCACTCCACATCTCCTCGAAAGTCTTAAGGTCCACAACTCAAGAGGGTGATCTATTAACCAAATACGCAGTAGTAGACACAGCTTCCCCCAAAAAACATTTAGGTAACCTGGAGCCTATAATCATGCACCTAATCTTATCCAAGAGGGATCTATTCATCCTCTCAGCAACTCCATTTTGCTGAGGGGTTTTTACAATCGTTCTATGTCTTAGAATCCCATTTAACTCACAGAATTTGTCAAATTATTTATTAAAAAATTCTAAGCCATTATCGGTTCTCAAAACCTTAACTACCTTGTCGTTTGAGTTTCTTCCAACTTTTTCCACACCACAAACCTATTCAAAGCTTCTAATTTATTTTTAAGCAAATAAACCCAAACCTTTCTAGAATAGTCATCAATTAAAGAAAGAAAATAAAGATTACCTCCTTGTGTTGGTGTTCTTGTTGGTCCCCAAAGATCGACATGAATGTAGTTAAGAATACCCTTTGATTTGTGCACTCCGGTGTTGAAGCTAACCTGATGTTGCTTCCCAAGAATGCAACTCTCACAAAAATCAAGTTTCTCTACCTTGTCACCATCAAGTAAACCTTCCATGCTGAGAACTTGCAGGCCCTTTTTCACTCATATGTCCTAAGCGATTGTACCAAAGAACCGCCTTATCAATCTTAGCCATCAAGCTTGCTGCTTGATCCTTGATATCTGTCTCTCCAATAATCTCATAGAGACTGTCTTTTATTGTTGCTTTGATCACTACCAAAGATCCCTTGGTTACCTTGATCTTTCCTCCCTCTGCTTTACATGTGTACCCCATGGAATCTAGCTGCCCCAATGAGATCAAATTTCTTCTCAAATCCGGAAGATATCTCACATTCCACAGCAGCCTTGTAACTCCATCAAACATCCTCAATTGGATGTCTCCTGTGCCCCTCACTTGGCAAGAAGTATCATTCCCTAAGAAAATCTTTCCCCCATTGGTTTCCTTGAAATTCTTGAACCAATCTCGGTGAGGACACATATGATAAGGTCACCCGAAATCCAAGATCTATCTCTAGCTGCTTTGCTTCTCGCTCACATTTAAGAACACAACAAGAACATCATCATCTTACTGTTCTCCCTTGGAAATCGAAGCCTCTCCATTGTTGGTATGGCCTCTTCATTCCTCATCCCTCAACTTCTTCTTGCAATCTTTCTTGAAATGACCGTCCTTATTGTAATAGTAGCATCGCTTTCCTCCAAACTTCAGTTTAAAATGCGATCTTCCATGGCTTTGACCTCTACCCTTTGGTTTGTCCCGGTAGTTGCCACAAATGTTACTGCCATTTTGAGTTGCAGGTCTTCCTCTAACGAACATACCTTCCCCACTTGATCCTTCCCTCATCTTGGCTTTGAAATCATGAGCCCTTATAGTATTAATCACAATTTCTTTGGTTAGCGTATATCTTCCATATTCAATAGCATTAATCAAGCTTTCAAAATAATCGGGAAGAGAATTCAACAATACAACAACCAGTTGTTCATCCGAGAATGTTATACTACAACTAGCCAAATCTTGTATTAGTTTATTAAACACATCAAGATTATCTTGCAACTCTTTTTTATGATCCATTTTAAAAGCAAATATTCGTTTTAGAAGATGGATTTTATTAGGGAGAGTTTTGGTAAGAAATAACTCATCTAGTTTCTTTTGAATGACAGTTGGATCTTCCGAATCTCCACATTCCCTTATCACACTATCCGACATGTGCAGGAAGATAGTGCTATATGCCATCTTCTTCATCTCATTCCGCTGGAGCTCCGTGATACTTGCTGAAAAATCATCATCTTCTCCAATCGCGAAGTCCACTTTTTGTTGCATAAGAACCGCCTTGATTTTTCGCTTCCAAAAGGCAAAATCTCCCTTTCCATCAAACTTCTCAACAACGAAGTTTGAACCCATCTTGCAAAAAAAATCACAAGATTTATGCAGCACCCACAATTGCTTTCTAACTGTCTTCTCTCCAACTTTTAAACCTCAAGAACTCGATCAAATCTTGATCCCAACACCGTTCTTAAACCTCAAGAACTCAATCAGATCTTGATCCCAGCACCGTTCTTAAACCACACAAGAAGTTTCCTTTGATTCTTGGAACCTTGCTCTGATACCATTGTTCTAGCTTTGATACCACTATTGGAAAATCACCTCAAGAAGCCCAGGTTGTGATCTTTCTAAACCTCAAAATCCAGAATGTTTTGTACTAAACCAGAATTAAACCATAAAAGAGAAAACACAAGCAATTATTATTGAGGTTCGATAATTTGCCTACGTCCCCGTGAGCTCCTCCGAGCTCTCTGCACTAAATCAATGGAGTTCTTACAATTACAGCAACATCCCTTCAAGAACACATTTGATGTTGTTATAATTGTAAGAACTCCATTGATTTAGTGCAGAGAGCTCGGAGGAGCTCACGGGGACATAGGCAAATTGCCGAACCTCGATAACAATTGCTTGTGTTTTCTCTTTTATGGTTTGATTCTGGTTTAGTACAAATCATTCTGGATTTTGGGGTTTGGAAAGATCACAACCTGGGCTTCTTGAGATGATTTTCCAACAGTGGTATCAGAGCTAGAACAGTGGTATCAGAGTAAGGTTCCAAGAATCAAAAGAAACTTCTTGGGTGGTTCAAGAACAGTGCTGGGATCAAGATCTGATCGGGTTCTTGAGATTCAAGAATGGTGTTGGGATCAAGATTTGATCGGGTTCTTGAGGTTTAGAAGTTTGAGAGAAGACAGTTAGAAAGCAATTGTGGGTGCTGCATAAATCTTGGGATTTTTTCTGCAAGATAGGTTCAAACTTCATTGTTGAGAAGTTTGATGGAAAGGGAGATTTTTCCCTTTGGAAGTGGAAAATCAAGGTGGTTCTTATGGAACAAAAGGTGGACTTGGTGATTAGAGAAGATGATGATTTTCCAGCAAGTATCACGAAGCTCCAACAGAATGAGATGAAGAAGATGGCGTTTAGTACTATCTTCCTGCACATGTCAGATAGTGTGACAAGGGATCACACAACATATGAAACACACATGAAACACAAGAAGAAGTCTCATTCCAAGAGTAGTTGGTGTTTAAAGAGATAGGCTCTCAAATCTTCAGAGGTGTTTCTAGTGAGAGAGTGCAAGAAAGATTAGGGGTTCAAGGGCTTTGTAATTGGAATTTTCTTGGGGAAAATTCCAGGGAAACACTTAGTTTTTATCTCTTTCTTTTCTCTTCTCTCATTCTTCAAAAACACATGGTTCTTGAAGGGATGTTGCTGTAATTGTAAGAACTCCATTGATTTAGTGCAGAGAGCTCGGAGGAGCTCACGAGGATGTAGGCAAATTGCCGAACCTCGATAATACTTGCTTGTGTTTTCTCTTTTATGGTTTGATTCTGGTTTAGTGTTGTGAGTTTTAATTTACTCGCAAGCGCACGAGTCGTTTGCAGTATAGCGTTGTGCAAGTGCGAGGTCGAATC
Source organism: Bretschneidera sinensis (assembly GCA_023935145.1). Classification (NCBI taxonomy): domain Eukaryota; kingdom Viridiplantae; phylum Streptophyta; class Magnoliopsida; order Brassicales; family Akaniaceae; genus Bretschneidera; species Bretschneidera sinensis. The sequence continues at coordinate 99,812,234 of CM043698.1, read as the reverse complement.
CACAGGGAATTGCGTTGTGAAAATATAATTTTTAATCTAAATTAACTTTATCTTAACGTACTTCCAAATTTCAGAATGATATTACAAAATAAATTAAAACTAAATTAAATTGATTTAAAATCTAATAATAAAAAGCACTAAGGTTTCTGAATCCACCCCACCGAAGTTTAAGCATACATGTTCTAAAAATATAGCCTATCAAAACATTCAATGAATCCAACTATAAGACAAAAAACAAAGAATATCCCAACTAAACCAAAAGCACCCGATGTATCAGCTCTTAACAAATCACAAAGGGAATCCAATTTAATCGAAAAGCATTCAATGTATCCATCAGATGAAACACAAAGAAACTCCAACAGACAATTTAAACTCAATCAATTATAAGATTAACTCAAATAATTGACAGAACATTTATACTTAGAATTGTCAGATTTGTACAAGCAAATCTGAACTACTACGCCAAACAACGGCGGGGCTTCATCTTCAACCTTAGCTGAAGAGTCTAGCCACTCATAACAATAAAACTATAATAAAAAGTGCTAAACATTTAAACTAAAACAACTGAATATAAAGAAATAAATAAACAACTTTACATGGGAGAAATTTCACTCGCTGACGGGCGGTGCTTCCCCTCGTGGTAGCAATGCCTTCGGGATCCACCAGAATGCTGATGGACGTCCACCGGTAAACACCAAAGTGGCTTAGGAATTGTACCCTGAATGATGAGGTCAGATGGTGTTTATATAGGGGGAGTCCCGGAGCACAATGGGTTTCAAAATCGATGTGGGATACTGCCTGAGTGCGATCGATCGCACTCTGGTGCGCTCGAGCACACATTGGCGCACTACAGAGCATTTTTAACCGATGTGGGATGTGCGAGTGCGCATTTGCGATCGATCGCAAGTCTGGTGCGATCGAGCGCACTAGACATCTTCAGCTTGACCCTTGTTTACTAAATTGGCCATAACTTTCTCTAGAAAAATCATTTTTGTAAGCCGTAAAATCTCTCAGAAAATAGACTTCTGGATCTTTCCAAGCATATATGGCTCATCTCCTGGTTCTTCCAGAATCAATACAGTAAAATCCACAAAAATGACTGATCTGTAAGACGATTTTGGCAATTTTAGTGAAACTCCTTTCCCAGTGCTTGTAAACCTGAAAAACAACGAAAACAACTCAAAGTAACAAATTCCTAAGCTAAAAAATGTAAATTAAAGGGCCAAAATATGCAATATTTGGCACTCATCAAATACCCCCAAACTTACAATTTGCTAGTCCCTTAGCAAAACAAAATAAAAGACTCAATGAAAAACAAAGAACATAAAGATAAAGTCATCACTCATGGTATCCAAAAATTTAAGGAGCACACATCACCATGATATTCATTCATAAGCAAGCTTAAAAAGGTAAACCCATCTTCGCAATGAATAGAAATGTTAAAATCTGATTACTTACAAAAGGTAGATTAAGGCATCACAAATCTGACACTGTGTAAGGTGAACTAGCATATAAAAATGAAGCTTCCAAGTAACTCTAATGTGTAAGGTCTCCATGTCTCAAGATTCATCGAATTTCCCATCAAAAATGAACGAAAAGGCATAGTTTTCATTTTGTTCTTTTTTTTTTTTTTTTTTTAATAAGGCGCAGCTATGTTTAGTTCCCTTAAGCTTTCTAATTGACCCATGTAGCGAGTGTTGAGTCAATGACTCCCAAACCAGGTGGTTTTAGGGCATTAGGTGTAAAGACACCCCTAAGGACTTACTAACTTGAGTCAAAAAGGCTACGAAATTAAACCGACCTTAATATTACCAAGCAAAATTTCACCTTTTGACGTGAACACTCACTGCTTACTGAGGCAAGAGGTCCAGTTACTCAGCGAAAAGTTTATTGATATTTAATTTTTTTTTTTAATATTTTCCTATGCCTAAGAGTTCATCTAACAAGGCATCTAGTTTTAGTTAAGATAAGGAAAAATACAAATTAAAATCACATGTCATACCTCACATAATTTGTGCTAATGTGCTCGTGTTAGATTGGATCAAACATGTAAATTCTCAAAATGCCTAAAGTAAGTAACTAAATTTTAAAAATTTATCACCAGATCATGTGTTCAAAATGTTAAGCTCACCAATGACATCACATCACAGAAAATGTTTAGATCAACCAAAATTTCACAATAACATGAGCATGCATTTATCTCTATGACAAAAAGACAACAAATTAGGACAAAGTGTGTGATGTGTCTCCCATACCCCCAAACTTAAATTACACATTGACCCCAATGTGTGACTAATATGGAAAGAGCTGACCTGAGATATGGAGAACTATCTGGACTGGTATGGCTCAGAGCATACCCCCAAACTTGAACTGAAGTACGCTTTGTCCCTGAAAAATAAAAACTGGAAAACAAAAAATACTGGAAACAAACATTAATCATAAAAATGCGAAATAATAAATAAACAAAAGAAAAGATAAGCTGTGGGGTGCCTCCCATGAGCGCTAAGTTTAACGTCTTCAGCCAGACCCAACATTAGTAAACATGCCCAACTAAGTTCTCCACCATCTGATCAATAAATGGGAATTTAAAATGATCAAGTCTAGTGGCAGCATTCAATTTACGGTAGTCTAGACACTTTCTCCATCTTGACTGCACTCGAGTTGGAACCAACTCGTTGTCTTTATTTACTACCGTAAATTCAGCACGTTTGGGCACGACTGGAATCTGGCTCACCCATTTGCTATCAGAGATGGGATAAATGATCCCTGCCTCTAACAGCTTAATATCTTCTGCCCTCACAACCTCTTGCAAAGCAGGGTTGAGCCTTCTTTGTGGCTCCCTCGATGGCTTGGCATTATCCTCAAACTGTATCGTTTGTATCACCAACGAGGGGTTGATTCCTTTGACATCCTCAATAGTCCAGCCTATAGCTTCCTGATGCTCTCTTAAGACGTCCAATAATTTCTCCTCTAGAGCATCACCCAAATCGGAAGGTATAATCACAGGCAAACTATCGGCTGAACCTAGGAACTTATACTTAATATTTTCTGGTAAAGGCTTAAGTTCCTTCTTGGGGGTTTCAGGTGCGGCAGTCTCCTCATTCTCATTGCTTTCTTGAGGATCAGACTCCAAAATGATATTTACTTCATCGAGTAACTTATCTAAGCCCAAGTCCTCTCCAAAGTGATCAAAGCATGCCTCCAAGGGATCCTCAATACGGGATTCATCCATAGTCTCCTCTGTCCTACTACTCTCTCGAGGAGCAGACTCCACGATAGTATTTGCTTGCTCAAGTAACTTATCTAAATCCAAATCTTCTTCAAACTGAGCAAAGCATGCCTCCATAATGTCCTCAGACTTCCCTTCTTTCTTGGGCACTTGTAGTCTCTCAGGGTAAGGCGCTTTAGGATAAAAATGACCTAGAGAGATCCTTAATAATACGAGTGGCTGTAGATGGCTCAGCATCTCTCTTCTCATTGTTGCCACTCTCTTGCCCTTGGTGCATAGCAGGGTTCTCTTCCACTTGATTGTCCACTTGTCTCCCAGACAAGTATGGGACAGTTGATTGCACTTATTCCTGCCAATGCATTGGAGTTGAAGAATTTCCCACCGCAAACTGTTCCTTTAGGTTAGGCTCAGTTTGACTGGGGAACGTTTCTTCCTCTCCTTCACCCACGTAACTTGCGATTTGATCAATTTGACTCTCTAGTGTGGCAATCGCTTGGGTGTTTTCTATTGTTGCACTCATCACTTCACTCATAGATTGGCTAGTCGTTTTCATGAAATCATTGAGAGCGTCCTCCAATGACTGTGAAACAGACGCTGGTGCTTGAATGGGAGCTTGGTAAGCGGGTGATGGTGCTGGATAAGCTGAGTGACTATAACTTGGAATTGGTGGAGGAAATTCTGGAGTGTATTGATTGTGAGCATGGTAAGGGGCTCCTCCCTGATTCATCAGTTGGTTCTGCTCCCATAAAAAATTAGAGTGGTCCCACCACCCTGGATTGTATGTTTCGGAGCAAGATCCATTTGATTGCCAACAACAGTCATTGAAAGCATTCATTTGTTCCATAGGATACTCGGCACAAGCCGACATTGATGGGCAATTCTGTGCTAGATGCATGGGACTAGCACAGATGGAACAACTTTCAACATTGAAAGTGTTGGCAGCATTGAGGGACGGACCAGTCATTTTAATGAAATCCTTGAGGGCGTCCTCTAAAGACTGTGAAACCGGCGCTGGATTCATCCACATGATATATTTATTTATTATTATTTTTTTAACAAAAAGATAACTAACTAGTAGAAAAATAAAATCATTTTAGACCAAAAATTTTCACAAACCAAACAACTCCCCGGCAACGGCGCCAAAAACTTGTTGTGAGTTTTAATTTACTCGCAAGCACACGAGTCATTTGCAGTATAGCGTTGTGCAAGTGCGAGGTCAAATCCACAGGGAATTGCGTTGTGAAAATATAATTTTTAATCTAAATTAACTTTATCTTAACCTAGTTCCAAATTTCAGAATGATATTACAAAATAAATTAAAACTAAATTAAATTGATTTAAAATCTAATAATAAAAAGCACTAAGGTTTCTGAATCCACCCCACCAAAGTTTAAGCATACATGTTCTAAAAATATAGCCTATCAAAACATTCAATGAATCCAACTATAAGACAAAAAACAAAGAATATCCCAACTAAACCAAAAGCACCCGATGTATCCGCTCTTAACAAATCACAAAGGGAATCCAATTTAATCGAAAAGCATTCAATGTATCCATTAGATGAAACACAAAGAAAATCCAACAGACAATTTAAACTCAATCAATTATAAGATTAACTCAAATAATTGACAGAACATTTATACTTAAAATTGTCAGATTTGTACAAGCAAATCTGAACTACTAGGCCAAACAACGGCGGGGCTTCATCTTCAACCTTAGCTGAAGAGTCTAGCCACTCATAACAATAAAACTATAATAAAAAGTGCTAAACATTTAAACTAAAACAACTGAATATAAAGAAATAAATAAACAACTTTACGTGGGAGAAATTTCACTCGCTGACGGGCGGTGCTTCCCCTCGTGGTAGCAATGCCTTCGGGATCCACCAGATTGCTGACGGACGTCCACCGGTAAACACCAAAGTGGCTTAGGAATTGTACCCTGAATGATGAGGTCAGATGGTGTTTATATAGGGGGAGTCCCGGAGCACAATGGGTTTCAAAATCGATGTGGGATACTGCCTGAGTGCGATCGATCGCACTCTAGTGCGCTCGAGCGCACATTGGTGCACTACAGAGCATTTTTAACCGATGTGGGATGTGCGAGTGCGCATTTGCGATCAATCGTAAGTCTGGTGCGATCGAGCGCACTAGACATCTTCAGCTTGACCCTTGTTTACTAAAATGGCCATAACTTTCTCTAGAAAAATCATTTTTGTAAGCCGTAAAATCCCTCAGAAAATAGACTTCTGGATCTTTCCAAGCATATATGGCTCATCTCCTTGTTCTTCTGGAATCAATACAGTACAAAAATGACTGATCTATAAGGCGATTTTGGCAATTTTAGTGAAACTCCTTTCCCAGTGCTTGTAAACCTGAAAAACAACGAAAACAACTCAAAGTAACAAATTCCTAAGCTAACAAATGTAAATTAAAGGGCCAAAATATGCAATATTTGACACTCATCATTTAGTACAAATCATTCTGGATTTGGGGGTTCGGAAAGATCACAACCTTGGCTTCTTGAGGTGATTTTCCAACACAATCGTTATTCAAACACGTTCAATCCTAGATGGAGAAATCACCTCAATTTTTCATGGAGCAACAATCAAGGGGCAGCTAGACCATCTTAAAATTTTCCACAGTAAGAAAAGAAGTCAAAACTCGAGGAGATGTTCACATAATACATGCAAAAAACAAATTTGGTGATCCAAAACAATTCGGCTTCGATTCGTAACCTTGAGGCTCAAATTGGTCAGCTTTCACACATTCTTACAGAGAAGACAGCAAGAACTTTGCCGCGCAATACCATTACCAATCCTAAGGAACATGTTAAAGTAATAACATTGAGAAGTGGGAGGACAATTGAGCAGCCACAAGAGCAAGTACTGAGCAAGATAAAGCTGGAAATCATTTGGAGTCTGAGCCAAAGATGGAGGAATTGGAGCACCAAGTGGCCGATAAGCAAGCTGGAAATTCTAAAGTGAATAAAGAAGCTTCAAAACCTACGAATTCTAGGGAGTTTACATCTGAAACTAATTCTCCTTCAATTTATGATTCACCGATTCCTTTTCCTTAAAGACTTAAAAATAATAATAAGTTAGATAATCAATTCTCTAAAATTTCTTAATATTTTTAAGCAATTGCATATTAATATTCCTTTTATTGAAGCTTTAGAGCAAATACCTAAATATCCAAAGTTTTTAAAGATATTTTATCAAACAAGCAGAAGTTGAAAGAGCATGAGATGGTAATGTTAACCGAAGAGAGTAACACAATTTTACAAAAGAAGTTGCCTCCTAAATTGAAAGATCCAAGAAGTTTTACAATTCCTTGCACTATAGGAAATTATTATTTTGATAAAGCTTTATGTGATTTAGGATCATGTATTAATCTTATGCCTTTTTTCGGTTTTCAAGAAATTAGGTCTTGGAGAAGCAAAGCCTACTACAGTCTCTTTACAATTAGTAGACAGGTATATCAAGAACCCGCAATGACTCATTGAAGACATTTTGGTTAAGGTGGACAAGTTTATTTTTTCGATGAAATTTATTGTGCTAGACATGGAGGAGGATGATGAAATACCTTTGATTTTAAGGTGACCTTTTTTTGCTACGAGGAGAACTTTAATTGATGTCCAATAACGGAAACTTATTTTGAGGGTTGGTGATGAGTAGGTTACTTTTGATGTATTTAAGGCTATATATTTTCCTTCTGAAGTACAATCTTGTTTTCAAATTAGTGACATAGACTTAGTGGTGGTCGAGATCTATAGGGCTGGATTTTCAAAGCTGCCACTTGAGGTGTGTCTTACTCATTCTACAACTCTTGAATCCAAGAATGAAGAAGTTAGGGAGTGTGTAAGGTATTTGGAAGCTACACTAACCTTTCATCCTTCCATAAAGCCGAAATTGGAAGACCTAGGTTTATCCATGCTGACATCTTCAAGTAAGGAATTACCCGAACTTGAGCTCAAACCACTTCTGTCAAATTTAAGGTAGGCTTTCTTAGGCCAAGTCTCTACTTTTTCGGTTATTATTAATGGTTCTTTAAGTGATGTAGAGGAAGAAAAGTTGCTAAGAGTTTTAAGGGAGTATAAGATGGCTTTGGGATGGACAATCTCGGATATCAAGGGAATTAGTCACTTGATTTATATGCATAAGATTTTAATGGAGGATAGTTTTAAGCCAATAGTTCAACCACAATGGAGATTAAATCCATCAATCCAAGAAGTGGCGTATAAAGAAGTATTGAAGCTCTTAGATGCTAGAATTATCTATCCAATCTCGGATAGTGCATATGTGAGTCCGATTCAAGTGGTCCCAAAGAAAGGAGAAATAACTGTGGTAAAGAATGACAACAATGAACTTATACCAACAAGGACAGTCACTGGATGGTGAGTATGCATAGATTATCGAAGACTTAATGATGCAACTAAAAAATATCATCTTTCATTTCCTTTTATCGAACAAATGTTAGAAAGACTCGCTGGCCATGCTTACTATTTTTTTTAGATGGGTATTCCGGATACAATCAAATCCTAATTTCTCCCAAAGATCAAAAGAAGACTACTTTCACGTGTCCTTATTGAACTTTTGCATATAGGAGGATGCCTTTTGGTCTTTGCAATGCTCCAACCACGTTCCAGAGATGCATGATGTCAATTTTCTCCGATATGGTGGAAAAATTTATAAAAGTATTCATGGATGACTTCTCGGTTTTTGGTTATTCTTTTGGTAATTATTTATCTAACTTGTCTTTGGTTTTCCAGTACTGTGAAGAGACTAATCTAGTTTTAAGCTGGGAAAAATGCAACTTTATGGTCGAGGGAGGGACAATGCTTGGCCATTGAATTTCCTTCAAGGGAATTAAAGTCGATAGAGCCAAAATAGATGTTATTAAAAAACTCCCACCACTGGCCAATGTGAAGGGTGTGAGAAGTTTATTGTGTCACGGTGGGTTTTATTTACGGTTCATTAAGGATTTTTCTCAAATTACTAAACCACTTTGCAATCTTTTGATTAAAGACACACTGTTTTATTTTTCTCATGAATGCTTGAATGCTTTTGAAACATTGAAAAAGAAATTAATTTCAGCACCTATAATTGTTTCACTATATTAGAATTTACCTTTTAAATTGATGTGTGATGTTAGTGATTTTGCTATAGGGGCTGTTTTAGGGCAGAAAAAAGATAAAATTTTTCATGTTATTTATTATGCAAGTAGGACTTTAACGGAAGCTCAACTTAATTATGCTACTACTGAAAAAGAATTATTAGCGGTTGTTTTTGCTTTTGACAAATTTCGTTCTTACTTGATAGGTTCGAAGGTGATTGTCTATACCGATCACTCCACTCTTAAGTACTTGCTTATGAAGAAGGATGCTAAACCAAGATTACTTCAATGGATTTTGCTTCTACAAGAATTTTATTTGGAGATCAAGGACAAGAAGGGTACTGAAAATTTGGCGGCAGATCACTTGTCCCGGATTGAGCCTAAGGGTGTGGATGATGAGAAATAATTGCCAATTAATGAAAGATTTTTAGATTAGCATTTGATGGTTATACATGTTGTTCCATGGTATGCCGACATAGCCAACTACTTGGTGTCACGAATTCTACCTCCCGGGATGACGTATCAACAAAAGAAGTAGTTTTTCTCCGACTTGAAGTATTATTTTTTGGAGGAACCTTTTCTATTCCAGCATTTTGTAGATTGGTTATGAATTCTTTTGCATTTACACTATGTAAATTGTGATAAAATGAAATTGTTGGCTTGAGTATGGAGATGCTTTGAAATAATTACAAGTTTGTTTGTTAAAAAATCAGGGGAAGTTCTATCGGATTTTTTATTTTGAGATTTTCACCTAGGTAAGTTTACCTTACCTGGTTTGGGGTGTTACAAGTGGTATCAAATCTTTAGGTTTTAGATTATGTAGACTTTATTGAAATTTGGAGAATATAAGGTGGATGATTGTTGGAGGTATTCCCATGAGGATACAATTTATGGTGACTAGGTTTATATTTTTGGTAGTATTATTGGTATCAGTGTTATTATGGATTCAACGAAAAAAGGTTTGCTTTGAGATTCATATATCGTTGAAAGAAAAAAAAAATAGTTGGAATACTATTTAAATAGTTATTTGATCGGGTTTAAAAGATCAAAACACTAGTGGATTGACAAAGTTAGTGGGTTTGAACTAAATAAGGGTAATCATTTAAAGTGTATGGTGGTAGATCTTCTATGTTTGGTTGGTGTTTCAAAAGAATATGAACCGAGACTACTTGATTGAGCATTAGTGGAATTTTCTAGTGCATATATGATTTGAAGCATTTTTATGGTTGAAAGGAAGATAGAGTCTAAATAGCTATATTATTTACAGAAAATTCAAATGAAAATTATGTTCTTGGGTGTCTAATAATTATAAAAAGATATTAATGTTGAATTAAGGATATACGAGGGCTAGTGAAGATAATTTAAATAAATTAATACAAAATATCTTATATATATATATATATATATATAGTTAAGTAACGTTTACGTTTGTTATTGAAGTGGATGAGCAGCTTGGAAAAGGATTAATTGGTAAACATAATAAATCTTATTATGTGTGAGTATGTTGATGGTGTTAAATGGTTAAAGGATATTGGTGACCACTTATATATATGATAGTAAAAAATGAATACTAATGGACTGTAAGAACTTTAGTGTCTCGGTATGTGACTAGAGGATTGATAACATTGTTGAGTGCTTACGAGTAAGCTTTAAATATTGAACTAGACAAAAAATGTGTGATATGGTAGAGTACAACATAGAACTACGTATAAATATTCATCGATGTATAAGAAAAATTCCTTTAGGTTAGTAAATGGTATGTATAAGAAAAAATTAAGAAATTGTACGATGTGACTTGAGATTTGGAGTTAAATATTTGTAGAATTTCTTTGAATTTTGAGGATATTATTTGGAAGTACTAGGGATGTTTCTCGTGATGATTCAATGATGTTTTAACAATTTTAATTTGTGGATATCATGGAGGTGATAGTGAATTATATCGATGATAGAATATTAGTGTCAACTGAATAGTGGGAGTTTATGCATGAGATCTTGAAAATTCTTGAAGTTTCAGATAATTACTCCAAATGAAAATTTTGAGATTTTGATGACAACAAAGGTTTTTTTAAACAACTATCTAGTGGGAGTTAACATATTGATTCATGTAGAAAGAGAGCAACACATAGAGATTTTCTTACTTGGTTTAAGAGAGATTTTCTTACTTGGTTTACTTGAGAGAAAGTAAAATGGCGAGATGTTTGCAATGTTATTTTAATTCGTGGGAAGGCATATAGGATTGGAGATTTATAGTTAAAGAAGTTAGATAATTATGGGATGCTTTGTTTCAAAAATTGAAGTAGAATTGAAGTTTAAGAGTTGTGGCTTAATGATGGTGAGAATATAAGAATTTGTATCGAAAAGTTTGTTTACTTAGAAGATATTAAAATGGTGGTTCGGGAATACTAATGGAAATGGGCATAGAGCGAGTTTTCTTCAGATGAATTTTTTTAACAAAGAAAAAGAGTTTGATTGAGGTGCATTCTTCAAAAGCAGTAAAAGACTTTAAGGATGATCTATGATTAGTTATGTACATGAAGCTTGAGGCTATCTATAAAAGATTTTGGGGATATAAATCTAACTAAAGATGATGGAGATATGCCTGATTTCTTATAGGATGTAGTGGTCGTGGTAAATTGATATTCATATAAGGTTTTTGAGGTTTAGTAGAAATAAAAGGAATGGTTAATTGGTGAAAAGGATATAGCTTGGACTATGTGGAATGCTTTGAAAGTGCTAAATGGGGTGGAAATGAGTGTGAACCAAAGATCTTGTGAAGTGAGCTTTTAGTAAGTGATTTGGAGTTTGACAACTTTGACTTGTATTTAGAATAGGTTTCTATAATTGGATGGTTTTCCCAATATGAGATGTTGAACTAATGTTATCTTCAAATAAAATGATGAAGAATAATGATTATATATGTGAGTTTAATGAGGTTAAATTATCGAGGTTAGCAAAATAGCTAAATTGGTATGCTTATAGAGATATAATTGGTTTTCTAAGAAGTCACAATTAGACAAGCAAGTTAGATGAGTTTAATTACCTATTGATAACTATGGGGCTTAAAGTGAAAAATAAAAATTTGTTAGTTTAATATGAAAGTATAGACATGATCTTAAATGGGTGATATTGATAAGTTGAAGGTATATACACAAATCTGTAAATGTTATGCTTAAAAAAAGGGATGATATTTTACGAACTTGTGATGATATTTCGGAAAAATAATATAAGGCAGCTGTAAGAAGCTAATTTGGAAGAAAGTGAAACAAGAGATAACTCAGGAAACTAGTAAATTCTCCTAAGAAATAAAGAAATATACTTCTGTTAAATTGAGGTTAGCATAACTGTGGTGGATTGTTGTAAACGAGACTTAAGAATTGTGTCAAGAGTCGAAGAATTTTAGCTTACTGGTGTGATGGGTAAACAATATAAGAAGAGTGTTTGAGTTCCACATTCCTATGTTTTCATTACTAACCATTTAAATTTCAAGGACGAATTTCTTTAAGTGGGCTAGAGTTGTGAAACCCACATTTCATATAAGAGTAAATTCATATTTTCTTTATGGATTTCATCATCCATTATTACAATATTTTGCATATAATTATATTGGTTTTGTAGTTATTGTGTTCCTTTGAATATAAAAATAATAATATTTAGAATGTGATTATAATATTTATTAAATAAATAAGTAAATATATCCTTTAAGAAAGCAATAATATATAAATATATATTGCTATAATAATTTCTTCACGTGATAAAAAATGTAAGGAAATATTTGAGGATCCAAATTAAATTTCTTGTGCCTAGTTTTGGTACAATTTAAAACTAACAATGGTATTATATGGGCTGATAATAAAAAAAATTTACATTTAATTCTAACCCTAGATAGAAATATCTTCCCAAAATCAGTTTGTCCTAGATACCCAGCTGTAAAACCCAAACGCACGGCTTATTTCTCCTCTTTCCTTCTTTTTTTTTTTTTCCTTCTTCTCTTCAATAAGACTAGCCATTCCTATATGACCAGCATCTCTTGCGCATTACCATTTTTTCAGCGACCTCTTTTCTCCTTCATGTGACAATGCATGACCTAGCCTTTGTTTCTAACATTGCAGCATTGACAAACACTTGGAAATTTCATACTTTTTAAGCCAATGTTCGCCACCATTAATCTATCATCGAACCCTCCAAAGATCTCTAGTAAACTTTTTCCTTTTCCATTGATCTAAAATTTGAACATAATGAAGCATATGCATGAATATACATATATTTATATACATGATAATTATATGGTGTTTTACATCAAATTGGAGATTATTATGATGTGAAAGTCAATAATTTTTTTTTAAAATTAAGTCAAATTTAAATTTATTTGTAATTACTGATTTATATCTCTAACACTCTTATAATTGAATTACAATATCATAAGAATCGGTATAAGCATATGCATGGGATTTAATGGTTATCGAATACATCTATTTTAATTTCTTTTATTTTCTTTTTCTTATTGGTTTATTCCTCTAAATGGGGACACTTATACTTTTATGTAAAAGGTTTTGATAATTTTTGGTTTTGTTGGTCTTAAGAAATAAGTTTGGGTTAACTAATTTCATATTGTTCCTTAACCAAATTGGGTAGGAGAGGGTACATATTAATATTAATTTTTGTTTCGAAAGTAAAACATGTGATGGAAATTTGATGATTATGTAATGGGTGATTTCACTTTTGAAGAAGTTGATGAGAATGATGAATTGTAACATAAATTTGATAATCTGAGTTTGAATTACAAATACATTATAAGTTAAAGAAACAAGTATGAAAAAATAGCTAACATGAGTTTGAGGAAACAGAAAATGATTTAGAGTTGAGAAAAGATCTCCAAACTTGAAGAATGTACTAAGCTAAACTTGGGATTTAGAAAGTGATAGCAAGTGATTTGAAAAATTTTATCTACTTGGATAATTATCGATTAATTTCATTCTCGAAATTATTGAAAGATGGATGGTGGGGACTTTTAGAGTTATAAATACGCAAGGTTTAAAGGCGGTGGTTTAGTAGCATAGTGAGGAGACTTTTGGGAAAGATCAAAAGAAAGTTTTTAGCTATTTGTGAAATGAAAGATGTTAGAAATTGAAAAACAAGAATTAGAAATCCATACTTTAATTCTATTATTTAATTTCTACTATTTTCGTGAGTATGAAAATGATTTAAAATATTGTGAACATGCATCATGAAATAGCATTATCATTCCATAATTGAAAGGGTAAGTTACTCATTCTTAATATACATTGTATCATAAATAGGCATGAAAATAGGTGAGGGTACGAGTACCCAAAGCTTTTGATTGGTTGATTCATTTGCTTTGGCTTTGTGTCGAGGTGAGTTTACTACAAACAAATATTTTTTGCTCTTTCATTTTTATGAAAATGTAATTTGTACTATGAAATAATGAAACTTTGAAATATATAAATTATTACAGAAACATGAGTACACTTGTACAAACATGTGGATGTGGGTTTTGAGATACCTAGTTATAATAATTGTTTGCTACTTTTATTTGAATTTCATTTATTAATCGTGAGACTTTATGACCTACGGATATTATGGTTAGCCTACTAAGGGGTGTTGCCATACTTTGACTGGCCCGCACAGAGGTGTACTAATATTATGTTTGGCTTGCTAAGTGGTGTCATCATATCTTGATTGGCTCATTGAGGGGTGTATTGATATTGTGGTTTTCCCACTAGAGGGAGTCATCGTACTTTTATGGGCCTGCGAAGAGACATATTGATATTGTGGTTGGTCCACTAAAGGGTGTCACTATACTTTGATTGGGTCCACTAAGAGGTATATTGATATTATGGTTGGCCCGTTGAGGGTGTCACCATACTATATTTTGAGAAATTATTTATTGAGAAAGATTATTTTTTTTTGCTCAAGTATAGAATGTTAATTTTATATTTATATATATTATGATTATACTTCACTTTCTCGTATTATTATCATTTCTTTCATAAATATTTGCTCTTGGTAAACTCGTATAAGCTTTTTCAAAGCTAACTGATCATTTCTTGGTGAAAGAATCAAGTTTGATAAAGTGTAGGTAAATTCCTGTTATAGTAGTGGTTAACTTTCATTGGTGGGCATATTTGACATCTTCACTTTGAGCTTATTTTTCTTTATTGAAATTTTTCTGTCTACTTGAGTTTAGGAAATAATTCCTTTGTAAAAGTGTACTTAGACTTTTCAATTATGAATTTTGTATTTAGCATCCCATTATCTTTCGAGATGTCATAAAGATGAATAGAAGGTACGTAAATTTGTGGTTATGAAATCTTTGTAGTTAGACTAAGTAAATTGTGATAAAATGAAATTGATGGGTTAAGTGTGGAGATTCTTTGAAATAATTACAAGTTGGTTTGTTAGAAAATCAAGGGAGTGTTTGTCAGATTTTTGATTTTGAGATTTCTCACTTAGGTAAGTTTACCTCACCTGGGCCAGGGTGTTACACAAAACCTCTCTCTCTAAAATTTTGAAATCTATTTTTTTTAAAAAAAAAAAAAAAAAAACTTCCTCATTAAAAAAAATCCAAAACCTAAAGCACCTTACCTTAAAATTGTTCACCCCTCCACATCCGACCTCCAGTCACCTTGAGATTTTGGAAAAAGGTAGTAGATAACCAGAGGAAGCCTTTGGTCGGAAAGGTTTAGTTAAACGTGTGGTCTAGGGTGACACATTGGCCTTACGCGTATGACGACTATTTTATCCCTATTTCATTTCTCAACTAGTTTTGCCTATTTTTCAAGGTAGAATCTTTTTTTCCCTATTGTTTCCTCTTTAAAGTAGGTTCATAAACTTAGATTTAAGCTTTTTTTTGTTTTATTTGGATTTAAATTGAATAAGTTTGAATTGTTGGAAGTTAGGTTGATATTTTTGAAGAAATTCTTGAACGTATCTTTAGATCTATGGTGCTAGTACATGATTTGGGTTATGGGTGTTGTAAAAATCATAATCTTAGAGTAGAGGAGTATGGATTTAGTTGGAATTGATTTAATTTTATAAATTGAAGAATTTTCTTAAGCAGGGTGTTGGTGTTTGTCTAAGGTTTAAACATGGTTGAGGTTGGAAGGAGTTCAACATCAAGGTTCAGCACACTAGGTGTGTGCCTTAGCACACAAGCAACCAAAAGGGCTCAGTACCAGTGTGCGCCGCGGCCCTGCCTTGTCTAGGCCACTGCGCCCAGCAAGGAGGAGGGCTGGAGGAAGGGCCAGGCTGCGGCCACCCCTCCTCTAGGCCGCGGCGCCCAAAAATTGGTGAATTGGTGCTTTGCCTTGAGTCGCGGCACCCCCTGTTTCAGGCCGTACCTTCAGGCACACTAAGGTAAACATGCTTCAGCCATTAGTTGGATTCGTGAGACATGTTCAAAATGCATAGGATCACTAAAGAATGATCAAGGGCCATGGTTGATTGGTCATCAAGATATAAATGTGGATATTGACCCTCAAGATTGGACAAGAAGTTGGTGCACTATATAAAAGGTCACCTAGCTTCATTCTTAATAAAAATTGTGACAAAGCAATACAAGAGATTAATGTGATCATTATACAAGAGATATAAGAGAGAATTATGTGAGAATACAAAGACACAAAACATAAGAGGGACTCATTGTAGAGAGGCTGGTTGTAAAGTGAGAGGACTATAGATTAGATAGAGAGCATTGTAATAGTTCTTATCTTCTTCCTTTCTTCTCTTCTTTGTTTCTTCAAGAACTTAGGCTTCTTGGAGAGGGGTTGCTGTGATTGTAAAAGAACCATTGATTTAATACAGAGAGTTCAGAGGAACTCACAGGGACGTAGGCTATTGACGAACCTCGATAACAAATCGTTTGTCTTCTTTTTTTCTTTGATTTTTGTTTCTGTTTTCGATTCCTAATCTTTACAAGTCATTCTAGACTTGGTTGTTTGGAAGATCACCACCTGGGCATCTTGTCAAGGTGATTTCCAATAGTGGTATCAGTGCTAGAGGATATACCACAACAGTGGTATCAGAGCTTTGGTGAGAGGGTATTGGAGCAAGAACAAGAAGGTGACGGAGTTAAGACTCCAAGAATCAAAGATCAACTTCTTGGGTGATTCAAGAATGGTGTAAAGATCAAGATCAGATCGTGTTCTTGAGAGTGATTCAAGAACGGTGTAAAGATCCATCTTTGATCGTGTTATTGAGGTTGAAGAAAGTATTTGTGGGTATTGCATAAATTTGAGATTTTCTTCGCAAAGATGGCTTCAAATTTCTGTGTTGAGAAGTTTGATGGAAAGGGATACTTTACCCTTTGGAAGTGGAAGATCAAGGCGATTCTTATGCAACAGAAAGTGGACTTGGCTATTAGAGAAGATGATGCTTTTCCAGCAAGTATCACGGAGGACCAGTGGATTGGGATGAAGAAGATGGCATATAGCACCATTTTCTTGCACATGTCGGATAGTGTCACAAGGGAGTGCGGAGACTCGGAAGATCCTGCTGTCATATGGAAGAAACTAGATAAGTTGTTTCTTACCAAAACTCTCCCTAACAAGATTTATCTTCTTAAAAGAATCTTTGCTTTTAAAATGGATCATAATAAAGAGTTGCAAGATAATCTTGATGTCTTTAATAAACTAGTTCAAGATTTGGCTAGTTGTACTATTAAATTCTCGGATGAATAATTGACTGTTATTTTGTTAAATTTTCTTCCTGATTATTTTGATAATTTGATTAATGTTATCGAGTATGGAAGAGATACCTTAACTAAGGAGATTGTGATCAATGCCATAAGGGCACATGATTTCAAAGCCAAGATGAGGGAACCATCAAGTGGAGAAGGGTTGTTCATTAGAGGAAGGCCAATAACTCGGAATGGCAGTAGCATTCATGGCAACTACCAGGAAAAATCAAGAGGTAGAGGGCAGAGCCATGGAAGATCTCATTCCAAGACAAGACTTGGAGGAAAGGGGTGCTTCTACTGCAACAAGGAAGGCCATTTCAAGAAAGATTGTAAGAAGAGGTTGTGGGATGAGAGAGGAAGAAGCCATACCAACAATGGAGAGGCTTCGGTTGCCAAAGGAGAACAGCAAGATGATGTTCTTGTTGTGTGCTCAAATGTGAGTAGGAGGCAAGGCAGTGAGAAGTGGATTCTGGATTTCAGGTGAACTTATCACATATACCCTCACAAGGAATGGTTCAAGAATTTCAAGGAGATCAATGATGGAAGGGTCTTCTTGGGGAATGACAATCTTGCCAAGTGAGGGGGATAGAAGGCGTCCAGTTGAGGATGTTTGATGGAGTCACAAGGCTGCTGTGAAATATGAGTTATCTTCCGGATTTGAAGAGGAATTTGATCTCATTAGGGCAGCTGGATTCCATGGGCTACACATGCAAAGTAGAGGGAGGAAAGATCAAGGTGGCCAAGGGATCTTTGGTAGTGATCAAAGCAGCAATCAAAGATGGACTTTATGAGATGATCGGAGAGACAAAAATCAATGATCAAGCAGCAAGCTTGATGGCTAAGATGGATAGGGCAGCCCTTTGGCACACTCGCTTGGGATATATGAGCGAAAGGGCTTGCAAGTTCTTAACATAGATGGCCTACTTGGGGGAGACAAAGTAGAGAAACTTGATTTCTATGAGTGTTGCGTTCTTAGGAAGCAACACCGGGTCAGTTTCAACACCGGAATGCACAAGTCTAAGGAGATTCTTGACTACATTCATTCGGATCTTTAGGGACCAGCAAGAACACCAACACAGGGAGGTAGCTTTTACTTTCTGTCTTTAATTGATGATTATTCAAGAAAGGTTTGGTTTATTTGCTTAAAAATAAATCAGATGCATTGAATAAATTTGTGGTGTGGAAAAGGTTGCTGGCGACTCAAACGGGTAGGGTAGTTAAAGCTTTACGAACCAATAATGCCTTAGAATTTTGTAATAAGGATTTTGATAAATTCTATGAATTAAATGGCATTCTAAGACATAGAATGGTTATGAAAACCCCTCAGCAAAATGGAGTTACTGAGATGATGAATAAAACCCTTATAGAAAAGGTTAGGTGCATGTTAATGGGGTCCGGTTTATCAAAATATTTTTAAGGAGAAGCTGTGTGTACAGCTGCATACTTGGTTAATAGATCACCCTCTAGGGCTTTAGACCTTAAGACTCCTATGGAGATATGGAGTGGAAAACCCTCTAAGTTGAGCAACCTTAGGACTTTTGGGTGTGCTGCATATGCACATCAAAAGGATGATAAACTTAACCCAAGGTCTAGAAAATGTGTGTTTCTAGGGTATGGTGATGGGGTTAAGTGGTATAGGTTGTGGTCCTTAAAACTTAAAGGAATGAAACTCATTATAAGTAGGGATATTATTTTTAATGAATTGTTATTTCCCTACTTGGAGAAAACTAACCCTACAGGGGCTAGTGAGCAAACCAGTCCGGATTTTATGGAGCATCGCATCAAAGAGAATTCAGTTCAGGTAGAGCAAGGAAGGCAAGAGGGTTCAGACCAGGAAGAGCCCATTGATGAAGGCCAAGCTCAAGAAACTTAAGAGGAGGCTGAACTGGAAGGGGTTGATGCAGCAAGTCAGAATGACTACCAGCTCACAAGGGACTGGGAAAGGAGGGTGGTTAGACCACCTTTAAGATATGGTTTTGCAGATGCTAATGTAGCAGCTCCTTGGACAGAATGAGAGATTGTTGAACCAGAAATTTACATGGATGCCATGTAGTGTAAGGATTCGTCAAAGTGGCAGCTAGCTATGGAGGAAGAAATAAATTCTTTGATGAAGAACAACTCTTGGGAGTTGGTGCCCAAACCAAAAAACTAGATAGTTGTTGATTATAGATGCATCTATAAGATCAAAGAAGGGAATACTCCAGGAGATGAAGTCTGGTATACAGCTAGGCTGGTGGCGAAGGGGTTCACAAAAAAAAAGTATAGATTTCACCGAAACCTTCTCACCAGTTGTGAAGTACAAGACAATACGGATAGTATTGGCAGTGGTTGTCCAATTTGATTGGGAAATCAAGCAAATGGATGTGAAGACAGCGTTCTTACATGGAGGGCTTGATAAGACCATCTACATGAGGCAACCCGAAGGCTATAAGGAATGAAGGCAGGGAGAGTTAGTGTGCAAATTGAAGAAATCTCTATATGGCTTGAAATAATCACCTCGGCAATGGAATAAGAGGTTTGATTCCTTTGTAATCAGCTTGGGTTTCTTGAGGAGCTACTATGATTTGTGCTTATACTACAAGGGGCAAAAGATTGAGGAAATGGTGATCATCCTGATCTATGTTGATGATATGTTGCTGGTTGGGAGCAGTATGGAGAGGATAAAAGAATTGAAGTCTCAACTCAGTTCAGAGTTTGAGATGAAGGGGCTATGCACAGAGGATCCTTGGGATGAATATCATCCGAGAAAGGGAGAGAAATAGATTGAAGATCTCTCAAACTTCCTACATAGAGAAGATGATAGCTAAGTTCTCTAGGGAAGATAGCAAACTAGTGAAGGTTCCCCTTGCTGGTCATTTCAAGTTCTCCAGCGATCAATGTCCGAGATCGGAGGTGGAGAAGAAGGAAATGGAAAAAGTCCCTTACTCTAGTGCTGTTGGTTCTGTAATGTTCCCCATGGTAAGCACTAGACCTGATATTGCTCATGCAATAAGTGTTCTCAGCAAGTTTATGAGTAATCCTGGAAAGGAGCATTGGCTTGGGATGAAGTGGTTGCTGAGGTACTTGAAGCGAAGCCTAGAAGTGGGGCTAATTTATGTGAAGAGGGGTAAGTTCATCTGTCTTGAAGGTTGTGCGGATTCGGACTGTGGAGCAGACCGGGATAAAAGAAGATCGATTACCTCCTACTTGTTCAACTTAAACGGATGTTGTGTAAGTTGGAAGGCTCAGTTGCAGCCTGTGGTTGCACTCTTAACAACCAAGGCTAAGTACATAGCAGCAATGGAAGCCATAAAGGAGGCTATGTGGTGCAAAGGGTTGTTGGAAGAGTTGAAGGTCCTAGAAGAGCAGGTTGTGGTGCTTTTGGATAGTCAAAGTGCATTGCACTTGTATAAAAATCCGGTGTTCCATGAGAGGACAAAGCACATGGATGTTCGGTATCATTTCATTCTGGAAAATGTTACGGAAGGATACATTCATGTGGACAAGGTAGCCACGGAGGAAAATCCTGCAGATTTAGGCACTAAGGTTCTACCTCTAAGTAAGTTCAATCATTGCCTTGGACTACTTAGGATTGGAGTCAATTGATTGATGACTCAAGATGAGTTTGGATCCTAAAGTGCTCTGCACAATGGTTTGGGTTTAAACACTTAGACAAAGGTAGAGATTGTTGGTATTTGTCTAAGGTTTAAACATGGTTAAGGTTTAAACATGGTTGAGGTTGGAAGGAGTTTAGCATCAAGGTTCAACACACTAGGTGTGTTCCTCAACACACTAGGTGTGTGCCTCAGCACACAAGCAACCAAAAGGGCTCAACACTAGTGTGCACCATGGCCCTGCCTTGTCAAAAGTTGCAGCGCCCAGCAAGGAAAAGGGCTGGAGGAAGGACCAGGCCGCGGCGTCCCCTCCTCCAGGCCGCGGCGCCCAGAAAGTGGTGAATTGGTGCTTTGCCTTGAGCCGCAGCACCCCCTGTTTCAGGCCGCACCTTCAGGCACACTAAGGCACACATGCTTCAGCCTTTAGTTGGGTTCGTGAGACATGTTCAAAATGCATAGGATCACTAAGGAATGATCAAGGACCATAGTTGATTGGTTATCAAGATCGAAAGGTGAATATTGACCCTCAAGATTGGACAAGAAGTTGGTGCACTATATAAAGGGTCACCTAGCTTCATTCTCAATAAAAATTGTGACAAAACAATACAAGAGATTAATGTGATCATTATACAAGAGATACAAGAGAGAATCGTGTGAGAGTGCAAAGACACAAAACACAAGAGGGACTCATTGTAGAGAGGCTAGTTGTAAAGTGAGAGGAGTATAGATTAGATAGAGAGCATTGTAATGGTTCTTATCTTCTTCCTTTCTTCTCTTCTTTGTTTCTTCAAGAACTTAAGTTTCTTGGAGAGGGGTTGTTGTGATTGTAAAAGAACCATTGATTTAGTGCAAAGAGTTCGGAGGAACTCACGGGGACGTAGGCTATTGTCGAACCTCGATAACAAATCGCTTGTCTTCTTTCTTTCTTTAATTTCTATTTTCGATCCCTAATCTTTACAAGTCATTCTAGACTTGGGTGTTTGGAAGATCACCACTTGGGCATCTTGTCAAGGTGATTTCCAACACAGGGCTATTAATTTTCCTTAAAATTCTCATTGGTTATGACATGAATATTTTGATGAAATTTTTTGAGCGTATTCATTCTTGTTTACATTGAATTTTGAAAACCTTAAATTTTTCATGGTTTAATTCTTGAAATATTCTAGTACGATAAAGCCTGAACATTTGGGGATCAACTTGAAATTTTGAAAGAATGGAAAGATAGTTAGGAGAAGTGAGCATATTTTTCTGTTTTGGAATTGTTATCTCTAATTGATTTCTAAGATAAGCTATAAGTTAATTATCAAGTAAAAACAATGGGTCATACACATTCTAAGAATTTTTTTTCGCATTTCGTACTAGTGTGGTTGTGCGGCACCACGTAAGGGTGCACGGTGTATGTGGGCATTTCATTCTAAGTAAATAAGTGGCATACAATGTTCTAGTTAAAATTTACATCATGTAAATGTATGGAATGTGCATGATACCATATAGTGGTGCGCAGAGTGTGCAGACATAGCATTCTAGGCAATTGGCATCATGTAATGGCACATTGAATGTGCACGCGTAGTATTCTATGAAATTGGCATCATACAATGGTGAGTTAAGTGTGTGCGCATAGTATTTTAGGAAATTTTCATCGTCTAAGGGTGATTTGTGTGGGTGGCATCTTATAATAGAGTATCATTTATGTGTGCATGTTTGAATGTCATAAAAACTAAATGCTATGTGTATCTAGGTGTTAGCGAAAATAACACGAAAGGCAAAGGGATCACTCAAGAGTAACTTAATTCGGCCACATGGAAAGTTAAGTTCACATTACTTCTAGTACACAAGAAGGAAACTAGAAGCTTTAAAAACTTGAATAAATTAATGGATATGGAAAGTTGAGGATATCTATATCTATATATATAGAATACAAGAATGGATGTGGTAGGTGATTGTGTGTGTATGTATATGTATATGCATATATAAACATATATATATATATATATATATATATATATAAGTTATGTCTGTATACAAATTCCCTTGAGTTGTATGGTGTTATTGCCTAAATGAGTTGATTAAAAAGTGTTGGGTAGTTATGAATATATCATGTGTACTTTTGTGTTGGTGTGTGAGAGTTGTGGTTATCTTGTTTATGATTATTTAATAAATGTGGGCTTAATAACTATAGGGCCCACCCAGAAAGGGGTGAAGGGGTTTGAGGTATAATAACATTGGGATGTAGGGCCCGTTTGAGATGGATGAAGGGGTCTGGTGTGAAAAGTAGGCTCGCTCGAGATGGTGAAGGGGTCCAAGGTGAACAGTAGGCTTGCCCAAAATGGGTGAAGAGGTCCAAGGTGTAATATTGAATGTGCCACTACGTGGGGAGACGTCATCTTGAGATAATGAGTATGATTGAGATTATCGAGAGGATGAAATGATTGTAATGATGAGATTAGCAGAGATGTTGGATGAGATGATGATGCACATATGCATCATGGTGTAGCTTGGTTCTTGATTTGTTGTGATGATGAGATTGAAATTTTTTTCATGATTTGATATGTATGTGTGTGCGTGTGTGTATGTGTGTGTGTGCACGCACATGTTACTGTGAAAATGTTGTTGTTATTAGGACATTTTATATTCCCAAATTTTTTGTAATAGATAAGTTGATAATAATTGTAAAAATACTTTTGTATATGAATATATGTTTATATAGTGGTGCATATACTGTTATGGAATAGTAATTAAAATTGGATATAAAATTAAGACTCGGTAACAAATGCTTCAAAATCAAGCACTCTTAGTAAGTGAATATCATTGGTCTTTCTAGCTCACTACTATCTTTATTTTATTTTTCTCCCAGATGATTAGTAGGATTTTTGGAGCAAGCTTTAGTGAAGAGCCTGTGAGTGGACATCTCTTAGATGGGTCCACATAGAAGGAGAAAGAAATCGATCTAGAAAATGTAGCAAAAATTTTTAAAATTTTTATCGATTCCCATCAACCCTAATCACTTTATGATTTACATGGAACATATATTAAATAAGAACATAGAAAGTTTAGAATTGTTACCTTTGGTTTGTTGTGGTCATAATATCCTTTGCGTGATTCCAAGAGCTGAAAGTAGCATGACCTATAAGCCAATGACAGTTGATGTTATGGGTATATTACCTGTAATTAATCTTATTTATTTTATTTATCATGTTCATTATAAATCGCTACATGTGCATTACATAATAAATCCTATAGAATAAGAACAATGGAAATAAGCACCATGATGAGATTATGCTAATGAAATCTATTTTCTTAAGCCTTTTTTTTTAAATGTTCCCAATCATAGGATCAACAAGAAGGGCATTAGTGAATCTGGATAGATTAGTACACACCATATTTCTTCAAGGAGTTGGGGGTGATTGATCTCACAATCACTAGTGTATGAAATACTAAAACAAGTTATATAGGTGCTTGTTAAACAACAAGTACACCAAACTGACTTAACTAAGAAATTCTTACTGGACATTTTACTCGCTGTCAATATGAGTTCTTACATTACAGTTGTACAAGTGATCCTTGAACTTAAGGCACCATGGATATCTTATATAGGTCATCAAACTTTGATTCTACCTAAATGTGATTCTAATAATGGGTCATAAGAAGGTAGTAATTGGGTATGACCACTTATACATGGAGGTATGTGAGTGCACAATAGAGGATTCATCAGTCTCAGTAAATGAGAGAGAATGCCTTATATGATCTGATTAAGTCATAACTTGAAAATTCCTTGACTAATGTGAGGTGAAAATTAGAAAAGAGTTTCTAATTTCAACATTTAAGTTATGGGCTTGAGATCAAGATACATATGTTTAAATAATTAAGTCTTGATAGTAAATCCATCCCATAGGTTTAATTAGGGACATTGTATGATGAAAGGATTGAATTATACGATAACTAACAATAGAAAGATTCACATTAATTCATATTTCCTGGATAGTCTTGAAATATTGCTAGATATCAATCTTGACTTGTATAAACCCTTAAGAATTAATTGTAATTAATTATTAATTAGAGAGAGAATTAAAAGAAGTTTTAATTTGAATTAAAATTAAAATAAGTTTTAATTAATTGGATGATATCCTATTGTTATGTAATTGTTACGACTTACTACCAGCACAATATTAAACCTAAGGAGTCACACACACTTGGGCAATTGCAAGAGTAATAAAAATTAATGTGCTAATAGAGAGATTTCTAATAATTAATTAAACTGTGGGTTTAATTGTAATTTTAAAAATCTTGGAGCTCTTAGAAATAAGAGCTCTAGGGAACATAATTGTTGTGAAACTAAAAATCAGATTTTTGTTTATGTCTCTCAAAAAGTTGAAAAATCTAGAGCTAGCACTCATATAAGGAATTTGGCTAGCCCAGTGTTCTTCTTCGCATGGTGTTCGACATCCTAGAGAAGAAAATTTTTGTTCTTGACTACTCGTATGGATATGCTTAAAGGATGGGTACTTGAAAGGCTTGTGAATCCATTTCCAAACGAATAACAAGAATCTCAATCAAAGGTATAAATATCTAACCTTGCATGGAGAAATGGATTATCATTCTAATATATTCGTCCAGATTTCTTGAGGTAAGTTTATTGGCATAGTTTAGAAAATTTTAAATTTCACTGCATTATCTATGCCAGTAGACTTACAAGAGCCTCGCCGAATTTCTTGCATTCTTGAATCCACAACAATAATAAAAAAAACTATGTTATATTTAAGGTTTAGTCCACACGTGGCAAATTTTGAATTAGGATTAATCTCTAAATTTTGTTCTCTTTTTTGGGAGGAAGAAGAACAAAACCTCTACGAGAAACTTGTGTGTAGAATAATGATCTAGCAAAAATCTACATACTAATAAACTATTTTTAGTGTTAGGGTTATATACAATTAACCAGTAATTGTAAATTAAACCCTACAGTTGTTTCCTAATTACACATTTCCCATTTTTTGTGTGACCCCTTAGGTTCAAACTAATATGGTTGTTATCAGTACACATGCATAGTAGTAAGCACCATATATATTATTGGGATTCTATAACATGCCAAACACCCTCTCATTTTAAGATATAATAAATTATTTAAATTAACATGATAAACAAATTAATTATTTCATTGTTAAACAAAGAAATTATTGTTTCATTTCTCCTATGTGTGTTATTATTGATAAACACAGAATTCCTGCCTCCTAAATGTGGTCACATACAAATATATTCGAGGAATTGAATTATATATTTAAAACCCAGTTTTGATATTGAATATCAAAGCCCTACACAAACTTGTTCAATAGAGCAACAACTCTTACTAAGTCTGTTACAAGTGGTCGGACACTATAATTTACTTTTGGACTCTATATCTATATATCCATATAGGACCATCACCTATTCAGCAATCATTTTTATTAAGTATAGGTTACACACATACAATAGCACTCATGAAATTACACTCATGGTGCTCACATCCGCTATCAGAATACCACTTGCAAATTAATTCAATCTTTTAAACAAAGTCCAAGTTCTAAACTCATCACAATCTCAACCCTCCTTACTAATCAAAGATTCAATACATTCAAGAGTAGGGGCCATTAATTTTCTTTGTTCACATATGTTGCAGTAAAATAGAGTTTCTTAAGCAATTATAGACCAAAATCGAAACAAATAGTCCATTATTTTTCATGCATTTATGTAGACACAACATAAACATATACGCATTAACCATGTGAACTTCTCATGCATCAAACATTTGAAATTGTCATTCATAAAACATTTTTCTTTAATCGTTCAAAGAAACATGTACATGATTCAAAACATGGTTCTCCTCACCATAAACATTTACATATCAACAACAAAATATGATACAAATGCCCAATATATCATCATATGTCATATTCTTATTATTAATTATTATTCATGCATAAAAATTTTACATGTAAGTCCCACCGGCCCAGTGCTTAATATAGAAACTTTTGTTTATGAATTTACCAAATTTTAAATCATTTTTCTCAACAAACACAAGAAAACATGCACAATATAGTACGCAAACTTGAAGAAAAAATTATCTTAAAACCACAAAGCATCTTTATGCAAATTGGTACACAAAGGAAACTTTAAATCAAGTGTATCTTTTGGTTTGCAGAAGAATGATCAAACCTATTATCTTGATGCCACATATATTGGTTCTTCAATTTCCACACTTACAAGATTCGATGTTGCTATCTAGTTTCACTACTTTTATTGACTATGGCGCCATTAATACAATATGAAATAAAGAATGAATAAAAACTTTAAATTTTTTTAAAATTTAGGAGAATAAATATTAAAAAACAGTAAACAAAAAAACTTTGAGGCATGTTTAAGAATGCTTTCTTTAAGACTTTATTTGTTCCACTCGATTAAGAGTTTGCCAATAGGTTGCAGACAAATATTCTTCTAGGATACAAAAAAGTCTCATGAGAACTGTATGTAAGTCTACAAACATAGAATACAGGGTGAAAAATTAAAAATTTATGCCCATAGACTTAAATCCCCAGATAAATCTCTATGAGTCTATTAGAATGATGATCCAAATAATATTTTCATACAAGGTAAGAGATTTTTTTATCTTTGAAGGAGATTCTTGTTGATCTTTGAAACATATTCACCTGTAGTTCAAGTGTCTAACCTTTAAAAGTATCCACGCGATTAAGAATACTAGGGCTGGGCCAAAATTCCTTGAGTATTAACTCTGAAAATTCGGCACTTCTAAAGAAAGTGTCTAAAACTAATTTCAGTAATAATAATATTATTGTGGCTTTTATTAAATAGAACCTTTATATATAGAGCCCTTACTTCTAAAAGCTCTAAGATTTCTAAAATTACAATTAAACCCTTGATTTAATTAATTCTTAGAAATCTCTCTCATCCCATTATTTTTTCTTATTCTTGCAGTTGCTTAATTGTATGTGACCTTTTAGGTTCAATAATGTGTTGACAGTAGGTCGTAACAATTACGTAACAATTGGATCTCATCCAATTAATTAAAAATCTTTTTAATTTTAATTCGAATTAAAACTCTTTTAAACTCTCCCTATAATTAAGAATTAATTACAACTAATTCTTAATGGCTTATATAAGTCATGAATGACACCTAGCAGTATGTCATGACTATCTAGACAATATGAATTAATGCGAACCTTTTCATTGACAACTATCGTATAATTCAATCCTTCCATCATACAATGTCCTTGATTAAACCTAAGAAATGAATTTTCTATCAAGCCTTAATTACTTAATTATATGTATCTAGACCTCAAGTCCATAAATTAAATGGTGAAATTGTAAACTCCTTTCTAATTTCCACCCCACCTTGGCCAAGGAATTTTCAAGCTATGACTTAATCAGATCACATAGGACATTCTCTCTCTTTTACCGAGAGTGATGGATCCTCTATTGTACATTCACATACCTCCATGCATAAGTGGTCATACCCAATTACTACTATTTTGTGACCCATGATTAGAATCACATTTAGGTAACATCAAATCATGATGACCCATACCTAAGATATCTATGGTGCCTCAAGTCCAAGGATCACTTGTACGACTGTAACGTAAGAATTCCTATTAACAGCAAGTAAAATGTCCATTAAGAATTTCTTAGTCGAGTTAGTTTAATGTACATGTTTTTTAAGAAGCACCTACATAACTTTTTTTAGTGTCTTATACACTGGTGATTGTGAGATCAATCGCTCTCATATCCTTGAGGAAACATCGTATGTATTAATCTATTCGGATTCACTAATTTTCTTCTTAGTGATCCTATGATTAGGAACATTTAAGAATAAAGCTTAAGAAAATACATTTCACTAGCATGATCTCGTCATGGTACTTATTTCCATTGCTCTTATTTTATAGGCTTTATCATGTAATGCACATACGATGATTTTTAATGAACATGATAAATAAGATTATTTTTATTAATAATTATTTATTGTTAATAAATAAATAAGATCAATTTACAAGTAATATGCCCATAACATAAAATGTTATTGGCTTGTAGGCACACTAATATCAATCTTCCACTTCGACTAAAGCCAATAGCAATCTCATATCCATTGCTTTAAGTAGTTGATCCACAATATTATTTGTTGATAAAACTCTTTCATCTTTACATAACTTATTACGGTGATTCCTCTAATCAAATGGAATTACTACAAGAATTGTTGGATTTCTGATGAGACCTTGGTTCCTACGCCTGCACAACGACACCATTGTTGTCATAGTTTCATGATTCTGAACACGCAATGTTATAAACCATTCCAAGCTCAGTGATGAACTTCTTTATCCAAACAGCTTTCCTTGCATCCTTAGATACAATAACAAGTTCGACATCCATGGTCTAATCCATAGTGGTCACTTACTTAGAATATTTCCAAGTCACTACTCCACCATTTAAGGTGAACACTTATATGTATATTGAATTACTGTCATATTCTTTTTTCCATTTACTAGGAACAATTTTTTAGTCCTTCTTAAGCCCTTAAAAATGTTCTTCACAACTATCTTGTCACCTGAATTGGACTGATATTTTCTTATAACACTTAAACTATATTCAACATCAGGTCTTGTATATAGCATAGAGTACATGATAGATCTAATCTACTTATGTATTCTCTCTCCTTAGTTATCTTTGGTGATATTTCTTTTGAGAGAGTAATTCCATGATCCATATTGGAATTTTCCATACTAAACCTTTTTAGCTATATAAATGGATTTGGATAACCCTAACATCCTTCTAGATCTATCTCTATAGATCTTGTTCCCCAAGTTATAGGATGCTTCACCTAAATCCTTTATGGAGAAGTTCTTGATAGCCAAACCTTGACTGACTATAACATACCTACATCATTCCTGATAAGTAGTATGTCTTCTATATATGTAAAGCATTAAAAATGTCACATTGCTC
The DNA here is from genome assembly GCA_023935145.1 of Bretschneidera sinensis. Taxonomy (NCBI): domain Eukaryota; kingdom Viridiplantae; phylum Streptophyta; class Magnoliopsida; order Brassicales; family Akaniaceae; genus Bretschneidera; species Bretschneidera sinensis. The sequence goes on along the minus strand of CM043698.1, from coordinate 99,782,624 downwards.
CAATTTACCTTCTTATACACAAATGGTTTATCCTCATATTTTGATAAAAAAAATTGATTTTCTTATCAAAACAAATTTAAGAAGTTTGCTTCAATCCATGAATGGATCTTTAAAACTTGCATTCCTTGTGGTCATTATCACTAGATGTAAAAATCCTTAAATTGTGTCATGCACACATTCTTCTCTATCTTTCCATTGAGGAATGTCATCTCTACATTCATTTTCCATAACTTGAAGTTATTGTATGAAACTATAACAAGTAAAATCCTAATGGATTTAAGCATGGCCACTGGAGAGAAGGTTTCGTCAGAATCAACTCATTATTTGTGTCTTTGCTACTAGCTGTACCTTATAGGTCTCTACCTTTCCATCCACTCTAATCTTTCTTTTAAAGACTCATTTGCAACCTATAGGCATTGTACCTTCATGTGCATCAGCTAAATTCCATACTTTCTTAGAGTACATGGAATCCATTTTCGGATTTCATGGCTTCTAACCACTTCTTTGAATCGATGTTAGACATCACTTCTTCATAGTTAGCAAGTTCCTTATCATTTATAAGGTGTACCTCTTGGTTACCATCTATGAGAAATCCATATATTTTTGGAGCCTTGGGTATTCTACTAGATCTACAAATTGGTTGTGTATTAAGAAGATCTATTGATTTAGGTTCCATAATTTGAACAGTACTAGGTTATGGTTCTTGTGATGCTTCATCAAGACCTATTTTCTCCCACTACTCTCTTCTAATATAAACTCTTTTTCTAGAAAGGTAGCATGCTTGGAAATAAGCACATTTTGTTCTTGAGGATAATATAAATAATATCCTAAAATTTCTTTAAGATATCCCACAATCCTATATTTGTTAGACCTAGTTCCCAACTTATTTGTAAGTAACTTCCTTACATAGGTGGGATAATCTCAAATCTTAACATGTTTAAGATTAGGTTTCCTCCCTTTCCATATCATATATGGTGTTTCAAGTAGTGCCTTTGAGGGAACTTTGTTCAATAACTATGTGGCGGTTAAGAAAGCATATCTCCAAAATGATATAGGAAGATCAGTGTAACTCATCACGAATCATATCATCCCCAATAGAGTGCGATTCAAGGAGAAGTCCACTAAGAGAAATCTTATTCCGTTTAAGATAATCAAGAAAATCATTAAACAAATGTTTGCCTCTTCGATCAAATCAAAGAGCTTTAATACCTTTCCCAATTTTCTTTTCAACTTCTCTTCTGAATTCTTTTTAATTTTCAAATGATTTAGATTTTTGCTTCGCTAAGTACACTGACCCATATCTAGAATGATCATTGGTAAAAGTAATGAAGTAAGAGTAATCTCATCCAACATTAATTGTTAGGTGTCAACATACATCGCTATATATTAACCCTAATACATCATCGGTTCTTTCTTTATGTCCACTAAATAGAGATCTAGTCATCTTCCCATGAGATAGGTTTCATAGGTTGGATAGGGTTCACAATCCAATTGATCCAATAATCCATCTTTTACTAACTTGTTTGCACTATCCTCATTGATATGACCTAGTCTTAAATGCCATATGTAGGAATGATTTAGATCATTATCTCTTTTCCTTTGTTGTTCCATATGAAATATTTTACCATCTACTTCTAGATGGTAAAACTAAGTAATAAGTCCCTATAACTAATGTACCAACACTTACTCCATTTACAAGGCAAAGATTGACTTCTCCTTACTTAATTTCTTATTTTTTTTACCATTTGTAACCTAAAAGTGAGAATCATACTCGATATCTAATACTTAAGTAGGAGCATTAAGTATATTTCAATGAAAAACAACTGGTACATGCATTCCAAAGGCTTATCTTGCAAGGTAATCCTTGCAGTTTCTCTTCCAATGTCCACCTTTGCCAATTATCCCTCTTTTTTTAATTTTGATGAAACAGCCTTGTTGACACCTTTATTTGCTTTCAATGGTTTCATCTTCTTCTTCAAGACTTTCTTTTAGAGGAAGAAGTTCCATTAACAAGCATAATGGGTGCCTTTACCTTTGTTGATCGTAGCTTCTGCAGTTTTCAACATGTAACAAGTTCTAAAAGCGTAGCTTAAAACTCATTCATGTTGCAGTTCATAATATAATGCAATAATGAGTTTGGAAGGGATTGAAGAATTAAGTTACTACTTAACTCTGCATCCATACTACAATGAGCAAGTCTAACTACTCGATATAGTTGATTATCTTTAATTGCTCATAGATTAATGATCCCTCGGGCATCCTTGCCCTAAAGAGGTTATGCTCACCATATAATTCTTGTAGATGAAGCACTATTGCATAAGCAATTTCCATTTTGTTGTATTACTTCTAAAATTCATTAGACATAGATGTTAGCATGTAGCTCCTAGCCCACATGTCATCTTTCCACTTCTTATAAGTAACGACCTCTTCTTCTAGAACATTCTCATATCAAGAAACTAGGCGATTTTCTCAAAATTGAAAACGATTCTCAAATTACTTAGCCTATCTGGAAGATTGGACCAGTTTATCTGCTTACATCAAGTATACATGATAATGAGTTTAATCATTATGACTTGTGATGTAACAACAGATAAAATATGTGCTTATTCATTTTATTAACTACCATGAAGATTTGGTCTTGAACTAAATGGTACCTCCCACTATTCTTTTCGGTTTCCACAACCCTTAATGTGGAAAGTGGAAAACCCCTTTGGAAGGTTTTTTAGTGGGGATCGAGATCCTATCACTTGTACATTAAGCCTTGTGGTGACACAACAAACTAATAATGTAATTGATAGGTAGATAACTTTTATCATTTGCATCTTATACAATTCTCAATCGTAATTTAGCCTCTTAAATGTATATGAATTTGTGGTGGCACAACAAATCATATCCACTTTAGTTAAGTTAAAACCACCATTCCTCACAATCATAAATTAATGATATAACCCTTGTAGTGACATAACAATTATATATCATTTGTTTACCTCGTGTACATCACATGCTTTAACAAACAATATAATTTTCCTATAGGTGTAAACATTGTGGTGATACAACAAATTTACACACATAAGAAACTTTGCATTTTATCTATAATGGTATAAGGCTACAAACAATCATTCCTAATGATTTTCGTTTACAATTTAATATTAAACTTTTGTGCGTGAGGGATTTGGGTCTTTACATTTAGATATCATCATTTAAACATGCATCAAATACATATAACAAGCATATAATCTAATTATATGCATAATATACATACATCACATTCATATATATTTTAACCTAAATGGATGACTATGGGCTTTGTAAGCGTGATTTACTTGAGCTAATAAAGTAAATCACTTGGTTAAACCCTAGGTAATTATTACATGAATATATCCCATACATTCATGGGTCTTCAATCTTCAAATGGTCCAGCATGCTTCCTTACGCACTTCTTGATTCACCTCAATAATATACTATCTAACTATAATAACTTTACATACATCAAATATACATAAGAGACCTTGATCAGAAGTCAGTGGGAATTACATTAGATGGAGATAGGAATTTACATTGAGAGAAATAAGAGAAGGTGAGGTATGAAAACCCCATTTAAAATTGAATAATAAAAAATAATACCATAAATTTAACCAATTGCTAAGGTCTAGGTCCAATAGTCATCCACTCATACAATCATATTACATAAATAAATAATAGCAATTCTATACTAGTTATGACTATTTATTCTTAGAATGCAATTATAATCTCATTAGGTTTCCATAAACTTATCTTAATCCTATTCCAAATAGGATTAATATTCTTTGTTCATTAGAATTCATAATTCCAATGTGATAAGGATTTTGGAGTTTCAAGTCCTAAACAAACTCCAATTTCTTATACATTATTCCGAAATTAAGAACAATGTTTAATTGAAAAAATATAATTTTTAACAATTAAAAATCATTTATTTAATTTAACAAAAGTTAGATTTCAAATTCCAAGTCAAAACAATTTGGATTCTAAAAAAACATGTAAAAACAGTGAATTTCAGAAAAATTGTTTTTGCTAATTTGAATATTGCCTGATTTGTTAATCATAATTTAGAAAGAAAAAAAATTAGAATTTTGAAGCATGGTTAGTGGAATATTAATCCATATCTTTCAAATTCTTTCAAAACCATTGAAATCCAATGTAAAACAAGTGAATAATGTCCATTTGAAGTTTGACCAGAAAATATGTCTGTTAGAGTCGACTCTCTAGCTCTAGGAGTCGTCTCTCAAGGTTGTCTGATTTTTTACGAGTTTCTACCCCACGGAGTCGACTCCCTCAACTCGAGAGTCGACTCCCAAAGCATTCTTTATAGATTTTTATGCGTTTTATGCTTTTCTTCTTCCCCAAACTTGATTCAATTTGAATCAAAATCAAATCCTGACCATCCAAATTGAATTTAATCAATCTCTATTTGGTTTAATATGTTTGAGAAATTAATCTACAAGAAATTGTTATCATCATATGATAATAATCAATTCAATAACTTTTTCTTGACCAAGGATTTCGTAAAGTCTAATTTGATATTTTAGATTCTTCAATTTGCAATCATAAGAATTCTAAGATAAAATTTATTAAGCAACAACAATAGAATTAAACTCATTCTAATAATTTATAGAGTTGGCTCTTATACCATTGGAAGTTTACATGCATAGAATACGCAATAGAAAATTAAAAATTTATGCCTATAGACTTAAATCCCAAGATAAATCTCTATGAATCTATTAGAATGATGATCCAAATAATATTTTCATACAAGGTTAGAGATTTTTTACCTTTGAGGGAGATTCTTATTGATCTTTGAAATATATTCACCTGTAGTTCAAGTGTCTAACCTTTAAAAGTATCCACACAAGTAACCATGAACATGGATATTCTTCTCAAGGATATCGAGCACCATTCGATGAAGAACACTAAGACTGGTCGAAAATTCCTTGAGTACTAGCTCTGAAAATTCGATCATTCTAGAGAGAGAAAGTGTTTGAAACTAATTTCAGCAATAATAATATTATTATGGTTTTTTATCAAATAGAACATTTACATATAAAGCCTTTACTTCTAAAAGCTCTAAGATTTTTAGAATTACAATTAAACCCTTGATTTAATTAATTCTTAGAAATCTCTCTCTTATCCCATTATTTTTTTTTCTTATTCTTGCAATTGCCCAATTGTACGTGACCGCTTAGATTCAATATTGTGCTGGCAGTAGGTCGTAACAATTACATAACAATTGGATCCCCATCTAACTAATTAAAACTCTTTTAATTTTAATTCTAATTAAAACTCCTTTTAATTCTCTCTTTAATTAAGAATTAATTAAAAATAATTTTTAAGGGCTTCTACAAGTTATAATCGACACCTAGCAGTATGTCATGACTACCCACACAATATGAATTAATGTGAACATTTTCGTTGATAGTTACTATACAATTTAATAAACCCATCATGCAATGTCCCTGATTAAACCTAAAGCACAGATTTACTGTCAAGCCTTAATTATTTAATCATATATATCTAGATCTCAAGTCCATAAATTAAATGGTGAACTTATAAACTATTTTCTAATTTTCACCCCACATTGGCCAAGGAATTTCCAAGCTATGACTTAATAAGATTACATAGAACATTCTCTCTTTTATCGAGAATGATGGATCATCTATTGTACACTTACATACCTCCAAGCATAAGTGGTCATACCCAATTACTATCCTTTTGTGACCCATGATTATAATCACAATTATGTAACATCAAAGCATGATGGCCCATACACAAGATATCCATGGTACCTCAAGTCGAATGATCACTTATACAATTGCAACGTAAGAATTCCTATTGATAGCCAATAAAATGTCCATTATGAATCGAGTCAGCTATGTGTACATGTTCTCTAACAAGCACCTATATAACTTGTTTTAGTGTCTCATACACTAGTGATTGTGAGATCAATCATCCTCAACTCCTTGAGGAAACATAGTATGTACTAATCTATCCGGATTCACTAATTCCCTTTTTAGTGATCCTATGATTAGAAACATTAAAAATATAGCTTAAGGAAATACATCTCACCAGTATTATCTCATCATGATGCTTATTTTCATTGCTCTTATTCTATGGGCTTTATCGCGTAATTCATGAAGAAGAAGAAGAAGAGGAGGAGGAGGAGAAAGTGGTTATAAATCAGTAAATTGATTTATCTTAAATATTTCTTAATTTCCATGAATTTAGTGAAGTGAAGAGGTATAGTTTTGAGAAGACACATATGTTGTAAAGCTGTAAATTAAAACTCAAAATCTGATTTAATCCTTGGTCCAGTCGATTGGACTTGCTCTTCTGTTGATCAAACTACGTTACCATTTGAAAAATCGCAAGTACGGTTGACTAGACTTAAGCTTTAGTCGACCGAGAAAACCTTCTATTCAAAAACTAATATGATGGGATTTAGGCCGAATTGACTGGATTCTTTCTTCTATCGACTGCACTTTGTCTCTGTTTATTTTTTTCCAATAAACTCCAACACAGTTAATTGGTTTTAAAATTAGAAATTCTGGAGAATGCTCAATTCTTGAAAGTTGAGGAATATTATTCCTTTAAATTTATAAATTCCAAGCATTTCAAAATTGGTCTTAAGTTCGAACAAATATGCTCGTACCCAATAAAGATATGTCCTTATTACATATTTTTCTTTAGTAATAAAAAGTATTGTTTTAACATTGAGACTCAATATATGAACAGATATCTCAAGTTCAGTGTTTTCAGAGGCGAGGACGTTGGGCGAGGCGTTTTGCCTCAATGAGGCGAGGCGTTGGGGCGTAAGCCTTTTGAAACGTTAGGACGTTTTGAATAAAATAATATTAATTAAGTTATAAAATATTAAAAAATTAAAATAATATAAAATAATTAATTATCAATAAATTTTACTAACTTAAGACCTATGAATGAATATTTATCAAAATATTTCACATATTTTCTCCAAGTGGAAAATAATAGAGGTAGTTGAACCTACTTTAATACTCTTTATAAAGGCAATGGATAACATTTGTCTTTTTAATTTATCTCCACCCCACTAATAATCAATGAAAATTACTTTGAAAAATGAAAAACTGTCCCTAAATTTCCTTAGGTTAAAAAAAATAAACAAATTATGATAAAAGCATAAAGTAAAGATAAAAAATAAAAAATAAAAATATATTTGGTTGACAAGGACAATGGCGGACAAGTTAAAAAAATAAAATTGACTGCAATATATTTGCTGGACAACTGGACAAGTACATTTTTAAAATAAAAATATATTTGGTGGATGCCCAAGAAGTAGAACAAGATTCCTGTGTTGAAGCCTTGAATCAATTTAAACTCATTCTTGAACTCTTCAGTTTCTTGCCTAGATGTCTTTGAGAGCATTTGTTTTCTTTACTGCAATTTTTTGACATTCAATCAACCAACCTTGGCATTTGCATACACTTCTGTCAGGGTTACATTTTGGGTGCATTAGAACCTTTCTTCATAGCAGAGAATTTACCTTGTAAATGCAACCAAAACCGCCTTATCCAAGTTTATGGCCTTCAAAAAAGTTGTCTGTAGCTGTTGCCATGGTATCAATATCAAACAAAGGCAGTTCAAGCTCATCTGGTTTAGTTTCACCTGAGTAGTTTCTCTTACCTGAGATAACCACCTAATTTAATAGAAATCTTGGTTTCTCTCATGAGGCCTGGTTCAGCTATTCAGATATAGTGAGAGAAACATAACACAAAATCTGTTAGGGTCTTGGTTATGAGGTTCTATGTTTTTCCACCAATTATAAGCTCTAGTGGATAACTCCTATGGTAAGGAAAGAAATGAAGAAGAAGAACTTGTGAAAAAAGAAAAACTTTACCTCATTTATAGTTCTCTTGCTGAGTTGTTATTAAGACTGATTCAACCAGAAATGAAGAAGAATTTGGGCAACAATTATTTTATAGCCTCCAATCTAGCTTGAGAGGCCTCTCAGTTCTCAAAAAGCTTATCTTGTATGACTGCCAAGAGCTGAAGTCCCTCCCTCCACTTCCATGTATTTCACTGGAGACTTAATCCCACATCGTGTACAGAGAAGTTGGGATGAGAGACATAAGGCTATAAATATGTGGCCTTCCAACTCGAATTTACACCATCACTGAAGGGCCTTTCTTTTGGGCTCTGTGTTGATGCAAGATTAGCCCAAGTCCATGGGCTGATATAGTTGATTTGTTTATAATGTTTCAGCTCTCTTAAGGGGCTTAGCAATACGACGTCATTTTGGTTAAATGAGACTCATTTTATTTAACTCAAAACGGTGTCGTTTTGAGGTTGTAGGAGCAAAAAAAAAAAATTGCATTGGGCGTACGTTTAGACGCTTGGGACGTAAAAGGCGTACGTCTCAGGTCTGGGCGAACGCTCAGACCTGGAAAACGGTCTCCCCGTGATATTTTAGCCTTAAGATTCACGCTCTGGGGTGTTTTTGGCCGAAAACGTCTCAAGGCGCACCTCGAGCGCGTCTCGTATTCGCTTTAAAAACAATGGTCAAGTTTAACAAATAAAAAATAAATTAATCGTTTATAATTATACATAAAAATGAATTTTAATAAAGATAATGTTAATAGAGATAATTTAGAAAATTAAATTAAAAGGATTTTAAAATTAACATATTATCTTGACATATGTGTTAGTCAAAATTATAACACATGATTTTAAATAAATTAAGAGAGTAAATTATTTTCTCACATAATATTTCTTTATTCCTATCTTGACCAATATATTTATTTCTTTATTTTATTTTTGATAAGAACTACAGTTTTATGGAGCATGTAGTTTCAAATATTCAATGCTAGCTTTCTTGTAATCGTTGCAAACATGTTAAAAAATAGTCTCCCTATAGTCCTATCACTATCTCATAATTTTTGTTTTGATTTATATTTGTAAGATATTTTATGAATAATTTTAAATACTTATGAATCTTATAAGATATACTTTAATGTTTTTTTTTATATTTAATGCTATAAATTAATTTATTATTAAATGAATAATATAACATGACAAAAATAATGGAAGAGGCAGAATATATGTAATCCCTATCTGTTCTTCATTTCAAAATAAGAAAAAGATGGACTGTCGTCAATCAAAAAAAAAAAAAAAAGGAAAAAGGAAAATTGAAAGAGATGGACGGCATAAAGTGGACCAAGAAGTCAACAAAAGCGACCGTGCGAGATTATGCCATTAACTGGTCTTGTATGGTTCCTTGTGCCACATGTCAAGTGCGACAAGTGAGAGGTTAACAGTAACTTAAGCAAATCTGTGGCCACGGCTACATGACGCGTCTTAACAGTACTCCAAATTTTCTGAAGAAGACATTAACCAGATAAACGTGTTTGGGTAATGATAAAGGAGAAGTGTGAACCTTATCTTAGCATCTATTTGACTATTTCGGGGTAACCAATCAAACACCTCTAAATTAGGTTGGGATTTACGGTGAGAGAGAGGATGCCTTTTAAGATATATTTTTGATAAATTGATATTTTCCCTGTCTCATATTTTTAATTTATTTTTTTAAAAGCAAATATTTTATATTAATTGTTCATTTTTTAAATAGAATACAAAAATTAATGTTTTTATAAATATATCTTTAATATTTTTTTTATGTCATATATTACTCTTGTAAGACGCATATATACTTAATTCAATTTTAATTTTGAAGAGTATTTTAGATAAAACGATATTTGCATTAAACTTTGTACAAATAAAAAATTGATTAAAAATATGAGACGGATGGTATATATTATATAATAAAAACCTTATATTTGATAATAGAATAATAATTTTTTTAGTAAAAAAGCCACTAAATATGGTTTCACCATCAAATATAATTTTTTTTACTATCCCATATATTTATTACAGTTTTTTGGTGATTAAAACTTAAAAAGAATTAACTCTTAAATGTTAATGCGACCCAATATATGTTTCTTCTTGATGAATTAAAAGTGGGTACCATTGACAAAGCTTTTGGCAATAGAAAAAGAGTTGTTGGAAACAAATTTGATAGCTTTTCCTAATGATAGTGTTTGGTAAAATTTAGTCACAACAATTTTTTTCAAAAGAGCGGTTAGAGACAACTAAAAATCCTCATTTTGGAAAAACATGAATAGTGAAGCTTTTAAAAATTGCTTGACCTGATTGCTCCTCCAATTTTAATGAAGTACATTGTAAACAGGAAAATACTCTTATCACATTTCACCAATTCACAGTGTAAACCCAAAAATACCCTTATCACATTTCACCAATTCACACATAATTCCTAATATAACCACTTTCCCTAAACCTAATTCCTCAATTGTCTGCCTCTCTCCATTCTCTCTCAAACGACAACGGTCAGAACTGCAATGTGCCTCTTCCTCTCTCGTTCTCTATCAGCTCCTCGCATCTCCGCACACAAAACTCACATTTAGATATATATTGGTTTCGCTTGTTTTTATATTGCTAGCATGTTGTAGGATGAGAAAAAAAAAATTTAAAAACTTTAGATCAGAAGAATATTTCTATTTGTTGGTAGTTTTATCGAGGGGAGGAATTTATTTCAGCTTTAAGAGAAGTTTTTTTGGTTGTCGTGGGAACTAAGAACATGTTTGCTCACGGTAAGAACATATCATGGGTTAATTGACAAATCTCTTATATTTTACTTACAATAGTACCTTTTAGGAACCTTAAGTATTACTGCATGGTCTAATACAGATAAACCATTGTTAAGAGATACCTTATGATAATGTGGAATGATCGTAGCACTTTTTACAAGATAGTTTACCAAACACAACACTAACATTTTGCAACAGCATTTTTCACATATCTTTTGATGTCAGCACCTTACAACACTTATGGAACCAATACAACTATAGCGACAACACTTCTAAACGAACTCAAGAGTTTCTTTTTAATGTAGCGGTGGTATGTGGAATCAACCCAAAACATTTTTCATACCAAAAAAAAGAGATGTAATCACTATACTAACTGATGGTAGAACATTTTATGTTGCCTTTAGTTTAATCAATCAGCATACAATTTGGTACTCACTTTTCAAAAATACAAACATTTGAGAAAACTAATTTGAGCTATGACAATCTAAAATTGGCGTTTGGTCAATTTCATGAATATGATGCTTTTGTTGTTTATCTTAATCAATATCACAGAATTTAGTAAGGAATTACAGTAAATGGAAACATAAATTTATCGAAAATTATAGGGAAGCATACAAATATTCTAATTAATTATTGTTGTTAGCATGAAAGATATTGAATTGAAGTGTTTGTCAGTTTGCTTCATGATAGCTATTCCAGAAACCTGTTAGTAATAAAAATCAGGTCTACTTTTTTTTTAATAATGAAAATCAGGTCTACTTTGATCAAGTAGCTATTTCGATTAAGGAATACTATTAGACTATCTAATCCTTTCAATAATTTAGGTTTAAAATTCTAAAAATATTTATGTAATCAAAAGTTTGGTGTAATTGCCGATAAAATTTTGGTTCAATAGTAAAAAGATTAAAGTTGAGGTTTCGAAATCACAAGGTCTTAAGTTTAACTCACACTAGTGTATGAGTAATTTATCCAACAAGATAAAAAACGTTTAGTATTGCAGTGGAGTGATAAAATATGCTTTTTCAATCGCAAAAATTTATTACTAACTGTGTTAGCAAAAGTTCTGGTACAAAGTGTGGATTTCTTAAATTTACTCCTAGGGTGCTGTAGAAAAATTGTGTTTTGAAATCCACAAAAAAAAAAATAACGACTATTAAAGATATAAGAATTTCCTTTTGACTTAATGAAATTTCCTTATGTATAAAATATCCTTTATTACTCTTTCCAACTATAGAGACATTAACATTATTATGTATATTTTAGATATTTTACATAATTACAACACTTTCACAATTACTAATTTAAAATATATATTTTATCAAACACTATATTGTGATTGTCTCATAGCACTTTTGTTACTGTACCTTTCAAAATGCTACTGTAATCCCAAACTCACACATAGTCCTTTCTCATTTTTTATCCGTCTAATCTTTGGTGTCAATGGGCTTTGATCTCTAGTCTCTTCGACAATAACAAATTTCTTTTATGGTAATATTGTGAACTTCTATATGGATTATGTGAAATGTGATAGTATTATGAGTTTATATCATAATCAAAGCAATAATAGTATTTGAAAATAACATCGCTTCAATAAAAACAAAGAAAAAGTAATTTAACACATCATGCCATTCAAATGTTATGATGCATCTCTTGATCATTCTTCCATCATTATATGTGTCATTTTTTTTTTATGAAAGTTGTGAAATACAACTACAATCATATGGTCATTCGATTAAATCTCTATAAGTCCAATAGATAACAACCCATCACTAGTTCACTATAATAGTGCACATAAACTCACACATAGTAAGGGGAATATGTTAGAGTTATTCCATATGTGTGGGCTAACATTAATTGGGTTTTTAGATTTTACAATAAACGGGCTAACACTACAAGAAAATCCATTTTTTGCAGCTGATAATCCAGAATCTGTCACTCATAGTTATTTGCGATGGATGTCCGTCGCACATACTACGTTGTTGATAAGTTTAAATGCGACAAAAAAAATCCCTTGCATATAAATAAGTGGTCGTTTTTACACTATTGATTTCAAAAAATATTATTTTAAGAGGAAAATATTATTTTAATTACACTTTTTGCGACGGATTGCCATTGCAGATACTCCATCGCAAATATCATCCATCGTTTTTCTAAGATATATTAAATTACAAATAAAAGATTTAAATGGAGAAATTTTACAATTATGCTCCTCTTCGATCAGCGGTAATAAAATTAAATCATCTGTATTAATTTTAAGGCAAATAAAATTCAATTTCTAGTACCAAAAATATTGAGAACTTTAGAGCATCATTACAAAGTATAAATTACAATGGGGATAGGATGGGCAATCATAGTCCACTCAAAGTAGGGTGATATACATAATCCTCTTCAAGAAACGGTGCTCTTCAATCAGTAGCATCCTGCAAAATAAGTTAATATAAAATTATAAGATACATAGTAAAGTGTGATATATAATATTAACTAATTAAACAGAAATGAATAAACATAATTACGAAGTTTGAAAACCATTTATCTCCTAAACTCCAAACCGATGATATGAATCCGATTTGGTTTATTGTCACAAATCATTTTTACGTTACGGACATGATGATACCCCCGGCTCATCTATGGGACGAGTATCTCACATTTTCACCACTAGAACCACCAAGTGTTAACAGTTTGGACTTAAAATGCTTACTTTATCTCCTAAAATTTAAACAGATGATCCAAATCTGATTTAGTTTATTGTTACAAGTCACTTTCTATCGGTACCCAGGCTCGTCCACCGGACGAGTATCTCACATTTTTGCCCCTAAAATCACCAAATGTTAATGGTTTGGACATAAAAACACCTACTTTGTCTCCTAAAATCCAAACCAGTGATCCGAATCCGATTCAATTTATTGTCACAAGTCGCTTTCTATGTTACGGACATGCTGGTACCCCTGGCTCGTCCACAGGATGAGTATCTTACATTTTCGCCTCTAAAACCACCAAGTGTTAACTGTTTGGACCCAAAAATTCCTATTTGTTATCCTAAAATCCAAACTGGTGATCTGAATCTGATTTGGTTTGTTATTACAAGTCACTTTCTATGTTACAGACATGCCGGTACCCCCGGCTCATCCATGGGACGAGTATCTCACATTTTTGCCCCTAAAACCACCAAGTGTTAATGGTTTGGACCTTAAAGCACCTACTTTGTCTCCTAAAATTCAAACCGGTGATCCAAATCCGATTTGGTTTATTATCATAAGTCACTTTCTACCTTACGAACATGTCAGTACCCTCGATTCATCTATGGGATGAGTATCTCACATTTTCGCCCCTAAAACCACCAAGCGTTAACAGTTTCGACCTAAAAACACCTACTTTGTCTCCTAAAATCCAAGTGGGTGATTTGAATTTGATTTGGTTTGTTTTTACAAGTCATTTTCTACGTTACGGACATGTTGGTACCCTTGGCTCATCCACGGGATGAGTATCTCACATTTTCGCCCCTAAAACCACAAAGTGTTAACGGTTTGGACCTAAAAATGCCTATTTTGTCTCCTAAAATCCAAACCAGTGATTTAAATCCGATTTCGTTTGTTGTCACAAGTCACTTTCTACGTTATGGACATGTTTGTATCCCCAACTCGTCCACGGGACGAGTATCTCACATTTTCTCCCTTAAAAGCACCAAGTATTAACCGTTTGGACCTATAAATGCCTACTTTGTCTCCTAAAATCTAAACTGGTGATTTGAATCCGATTCAGTTTATTGTCACAAGTCACTTTCTATTTTATGGACATGCTGGTGCCCATGACTCGTCCACAAAACGAGTATCTCACATTTTTGCCCCTAAAACTAGCAAGTGTTAACGGTTTGGACCTAAAAAAGTCTACTTTGTCTCCTAAAATCTAAACCGATGACCTGAATCCGATTTGGTTTGTTGTCACAAGTCACTTTCTACGTTATAGACATATCAGTACCTCTGGCTTGTCCATTGGACGAGTATCTCACATTTTTACCCCTAAAACCACAAAGTGTTAACATGATATGGACATTTCTCATGCACATTATTATGATAAATGTAGGTACCCGCTTTTTCCGCCTGAGACCCATGCATTCGGCTTAATACCCAAGGTCACTCCCTTTAAAGAAGGTGGATAGGGCGAGGGTATGGATTATGATGAGTAGGCATATGAAAACGAGTGTAACCTACCAAGTCTAATACAAACCCTTTATAAGTAGTAAGGAGGCTCCCATTATGGGTGCGCTTTTAATGTATTAAAGAAGGGGTCATTTTGTCATCCCAAGCACAAGACAAAGATGATGGGTAAGGAACCACCATTTGACCTTGAAAAGGTTCAAATCCCTTGTCATTGGTTTACGTGAGAAATTCCAAAGCTCGGGAGATTTGGATGCAAAAGAGTGAGGATTTAAAGCTCTCTCTTACCTACACCGAAGTCTAGCCCTTTGTGTTTCAAGGGAATTAATTGAAATTTTAATGTAAGTATTATTATCATACACTACTAATAAAACCAAGCGCACATGTTGCAATTTTTATTCAAACAAAGTAACACCAAATATTAACTTTAAAGTGATGCAGAAAAAGTAAGTGTATAAAGGAAAAAAATTTCTTTGACTATGAAAAAGAAATATTAAAACTACTTACAAAGTATAGATGAAAAGTAAATTAAAGTGCATGCTTTTAAACTAGGTGGATTGATGATGTAAGTTAAACTAGATGAACTAAAATTGAAGACTAAATTGAATGAATTAAACTAAGCTACTTTAAACTAGACGAGTTAAAAAATATGAATTAAGCTAAATAGATATAAACTAAACTACCTTAAAGATGAGATTCAAAATAACTAGTAACTAGTAACATTTTTAATGGGCCAAAAGGGGCCCAAAATTATTCTTAAGGAATTAAAGTTTACATATAATTAATGACAACTTAAAATAAAATATCTATCTTAGAGAATATAAAATTCTTAAGGTAGTAAACTAAATGAAAGAACTTTAAAACTACCATTAACTTAACATTGCATTTAACGAAGAGACTACATATGACTAGTAGCTAACTAAAAAAAGACATATAACTAGTGAAAAGTAAAATGCTAAGAAACTAGTAAGTATCTTAAGATGAAACTTTTTAAGTGAGCCAAATTAATCTAGTCTATTTTCAAGGTCATTTGAACACATGAATCATGCTAACAATTTGTTTTGCAAAAGTAGAAGCTTAACCAACCTTCTTTGGCTAAAGAAAATTTCCACACGTGGGGTTATCCTCGGTGATCCTTGTGCTTTTGTGGGCTTAGTGAAGTTGGAAGAATGATTCTAATGAAGATTAGAAGACCAGAAAAAGAGGTGGCCAAAAATGATGAAGAACTCTCACTAATTCTTCTTTTATGTTTCACTCTTTGCTCATTTTTCACCTTTCTTGAACATTCTCTTTTCTTTTGTTATATTCCTCTCTTTGATCTTCCTACTCTTATCTCTTTTTCTCTATTTTCTCACTTCTTTCTTTCTCTCTAAACTTTTTCTATTTTCTCTCTTTTTTGCATTACTTTACCTTAGTGTTGTGTTCTTCTTTGTGTTAGCAAAAGGGGGTATTTATAGGAGGAGTAATGTTGGTATTTGTCTAAGGTTTAAACATGGTTTAAACATGTTTAAGATTTAAACAAGAGATGGCAAAATTAATTTCAGCATGTTAAAGGAGTGCACACAAGTGTGCGCCTCACTTTGGGTGTGTGCACACCTCTCCTTTCATCAAGACAAAGAAGTGCACACAGCTTTGAAGGGTCCAACATCAGTGTGCGTTGCAGCCCTGCTCCTCCCAGGCCATGGCGCCTAGCAAGGAAGAAGTCCTGGTGGAGGGTAGCACCACACCTCTCCCTTACCAAGGCCGCGGTGCCCAGAAAGTGGTGAAAAGTGGTTTTGTCCAAGCCCGCATCACGCCCTGTTCAGTGCCTAGGCGCTAGGCACACTGATGCACACATATTCCACTTGATTTAACCTCTTGTTAAGTGTGTGGGTGCAAGGTTAAAATGCATAGCATCACTTAGGATTGATAGAGGGCCATGGTTGATTGGTCATCAAGATCTAAGAGTGGAGAATGGCACTCAAGATTGGTCAAGAAGTTGGTACACTATATAAAGGGTCACCTAGCTCCATTCTCAATAACAATTGTGACAGAACATGTGAACGAAGAATTGTATGAGAGTGCAAAGACACAGACATACAAGAGGCACTCATTGGAGAGGCTGGTTGTAAAGAGACAGATTAGTATAGAAAGGGGATTCAAGGGACTTGTAAGTGGAATTTCCAAGGGGGAAAGTTCCACGGTACATCAAGACCTTATCACTTTCTTGTTATCTTCTTTGTTTCTTCAAGAACTTGTGGATTCTTGGAGAGGGGTTGCTATGATTGTAAGAACCACTGATTTAATGTAGAGAGTTCGAAGGAACTCATAGGGATGTAGGCTATTGCCGAACCTCGATAACAATTGCTTGTCTTCTTTCTTGCTTTGGTTATTGTATCTTTTCTTTACAAGTCATTCTAGACTTGGGTGTTTGGAAGATCACCACCTGGGCATCTTGTCAAGGTGATTTCCAATAGTGGTATTAGAGCTAGTATAGCCGGGTGTCGGAGTAAGGAGAGAAGGTGTCGAAACAAGACTCTATCAATCGGAGGTCAACTTCTTGGGTGATTCAAGAACGAAGTTAAGATCTATATCTGATCGTGTTCTTGAGGTGAATCAAGGACAGAGTTAAGATCAATATCTGATCGTGTTCTTGAGGGTGATTCAAGAACGGAGTTAAGATCTATATCTGATCGTGTTCTTTAGGTAAATCAAGGATGGAGTTAAGATCAATATCTGATCGTGTTCTTGAAGGTCATTCAAGAATGGAGTAAAGATCAAGATCTGATCGTGTTCTTGAGGTTGATTCAAGAACGGTATTGAGATCAATCTTCGATATGTGTTCTTGAGATTTAGAAGAAGTTGGAAAGCATTTATGGGTGCTGCATGAATCAAGGGATCTTCTCCGCAAGATGGGTTCAAATTTCGGTATAGAGAAGTTTGATGGAAAGGGAGATTTTTTCCTGTGGAAGCGAAAGATCAAGGCTGTTCTTATGCAACAGAAAGTGGACTTGGCGGTTAGAGAAGATGATGCTTTTCCAGTAAGTACCACAGAGGACCAACAAAATGAGATGAAGAAGATGGCATACAACACCATTTTCTTGCACATGTCGGATAATGTCACAAGGGAGTGCGGAGACTCGGAAGATCCAGCTGTAATTTGGAAGAAATTAGATGAGTTGTTTCTTGCCAAGACTCTCCCTAATAAGAGTTATCTTCATAAATGAATCTTTGCTTTTAAATTTGATCCTAATAAAGAGTTGCAAGATAATCTTGATGCCAAGATGAGAAGAGCATCAAGTGGAAGAAAGCTGCTCGTTAAAAGAAGGCCAACAACTCGGTATGGCGGCAACAATGGCTAATACCAGGACAGAGGTAGAGGAGAGAGCCATTGGAAAGTGCACAGTAACGTACATGGCTACTACCGGGACAGACATAGAAGAGAAAGTTATGGGAGAGTGCACAGCAACATACATGGCTACTACCGGGACAGAGGTAGTGGAGAGAGCCATGGGAGAGTGCACAATAACATACATAGCTACTACCGGGACAGAGGTAGAGGAGAAAGCCATGGGAGAATGCATTCCAAACTGAGATTTGGAGGGAAGAAATGTTATTACTGCCACAAGGAGGGTCATATCAAGAAAGATTACAAAGAGAAGATGAGGGATGAGGGAGAAGCCATACCAAGAATGGAGAGGCTTCGGTTGCCAAAATAGAACAGCAAGATGGTGATGTTTTTTTGTGTGCTCGGATGTGAGAAAGGGGGCAAAAAGGTAGTAGGAAATGGATCTTGGATACCAGGTCCACTCATCATATATGCCCTCACCGGGATTGGTTCAAGAATTTCAAAGAAACCAATGATGAAAGAGTTTTCTTGGGGAATGACAATTCTTGCCAAGTGAGGGGGATAGGAGACATCTAGTTGAGGATGTTTGATGGAATGGTAAGGCTACTGACGAATGTGAGGTATCTTCTGGATGTGAAGAGGAATTTGATCTCATTGGGGCAGCTGGATTCCATGGGGTACACATACAAAGCAAAGAGAGAAAAGATCAAGGTAGCCAAGGGATCTTTGGTAGTGATCAAAGCAGCAATGAAGGATGGTCTCTATGAGATGATCGGAGACATGAACATCAAGGGTCAAGCAGCAAGCTTAATGGTTGAGATTGAGAAGGCAGCCCTTTGGCACACTCGCTTGGGACATATAAGCAAAGAGGGGCTGCAAGTTCTCAGCAAGAACAGATTACTTGATGGTGACAAGGTAGAGAAACTTGATTTCTGCAAGAGCTATGTTATTGGGTAGCAACATTGGGTTAGCTTTAACACCGGAGTGCACAAGTCTAAGGGCATTCTTGACTACATTCATGCGAACCTTTGGGGACCAGCAAGGACACCAACACAGGGAGGTAACTTTTACTTTCTGTCTTTAATTGATGATTATTCAAGAAAGGTTTGGGTTTATTTGGTGAGGCTGAACTGAAAAAGGATGATGCAGGGAGTCGGAAGGACTATCAGCTCATAAGAGACCAAGAAAGAAGGCTGGTCGAACCACCTTCAAGATATAGTTTTGCGAATGCTATGGATGCAGCAGCTCATTGGACAGAATGAGAGATAAGTGAACAAGAGACTTACATTAATGCCATGGGATGTAAGGATTCGCCAAGATGAAAGCTAGCTATGGAGGAAGAAATGGATTCTTTGAGGAAGAACAACTTCTGGGAATTGGTGCACATTCCGGGAAAACAGAGAGTTGTTGATTATAAGTGGACTTATAAGATCAAAGAAGGGTACCCTCCAGGAGATGAAGTTCGAAACAAGGCTAGGCTGGTGGCGAAGGGGTTCATGAGAAGAAAAGGTATGGATTTCATAGAAACCTTCTCACCTGGACATAAGGTGGATGAAGTGGTGATTATCCTCATCTATGCCAATGATATGCTATTAGTTCGGAACAGCAAGGAGAGGATGAAAAGGTTTACATCTCAACTTAGTAAGGAGTTCGAGAGGAAGGATCTCAGCCTTACACAAAAGATCCTTAGTATGAGAAGAATTCAGGAAAGGGAGAGAAACGGGTTGAAGGTTTCTCGGTCTTCTATGGAAGATGGTAAACTAGTAAAGGTTCCCCATGCTGGTCATTTCAAGTTCTCTAGTAAACGATGTCTTGGAATGGATGAGAAGAAGAAGGAAATGGTAAAAGTCCCTTACTCTAGTGCGGTTGGACTAGTTATGTCCATGATGATGAGCACTAGACCCGAAATTTCTCAAACAATGGGTGTTCTTAGCAGATTTATGAGTAATCCCGGAAAGAAGCATTGGCTTGGGATGAAGTGGTTGCTGAGGTATTGGAAGGCTCAGTTGCAGCTGGTGGTTGCACTCTCAAAAACGGAGGTAGAATACATAGTGGCTTCGGAAGCCATAAATGAGGCTATGTGGTGCAAAGGGTTGTTGGATGAGTGGATGGT
Organism: Bretschneidera sinensis; assembly: GCA_023935145.1. Lineage (NCBI taxonomy): Eukaryota > Viridiplantae > Streptophyta > Magnoliopsida > Brassicales > Akaniaceae > Bretschneidera > Bretschneidera sinensis. The sequence continues at coordinate 99,762,362 of CM043698.1, read as the reverse complement.
CCTAAAAGAGCAGGTGGTGGTGCCTTTGGATATCCAAAGTGTGTGGCACTTGTGGAGAAATTTAGTGTTCCATGAGAGGACAAAGCATATAGATGTTTGGTATCATTACATTTTGAAAAATGGTACGAAATGATGCATTCATGTTGACAAGAAGGCCACGGAAGAAAGTCTTATAGATTTAGGTACCAAGGTTCTACCTCTAAGAAGGTTCAATCATTGCCTTGCACTTCTTAGGAATGGAGTCGGTTAAATGATGACTTAAGATGAGTTTGGATCCTGAAGTTCTCTGCATAATGGGTCGAATTTAAATGCTTAGACAAAGGTAGAGATTGTTGGTATTTGTCTAAGGTTTAAACATGGTTAAGGTTTAAACAAGAGATGAAAGAATGAATTTTAACATGTTAAAGGAGTGCACACAAGTGTGCGTTTCACTTTGGGTGTGTGCACACCTCTCCTTTCAGCAAGACAAAGAAGTGCACACAGCTTTGAAGGGTCCAACATTAGTGTGCGCCATAGCCCTACTCCTCCCAGGCCATGGCGCCCAACAAGGAGGAAGTCCTGGTGGATGGCAGCATCATACCTCTCCCTCACCAAGGCTGCGGCGCCCAGAAAGTGGTGAAAAGTGGTTTTGCCCAAGGCTGCAGCGTGCCCTGTTCAATGCCTAGGCACTAGGCACACTGATGCACACATATATTCCACTTGATTTAGCCTCTTGTTAAGTGCGTGGGTGCAAGGTTAAAATGCACAACATCACTTAGGATTGATGGAGGGCCATGGTTAATTGGTCATCAAGATCTAAGGATGGAGAATGACACTCAAGATTGGTCAAGAAGTTAGTGCACTATATAAAAGGGTCATCTAGCTCCATTCTCAATAACAATTGTGATAGAACATGTGAATGAGAGAACTGTATAAGAGTGAAAAGACATAGACATACAAGAGGGACTCATTGGAGAGGCTAGTTATAAAAAGAGAGATTAGTATAGAAAAGGGATTCAAGGGACTTGTAAGTCGAATTTCCAAGGGGGAAAGTTCTAGGGTACCTCAAGACCTTATCACTTTCTTGTTCTCTTCTTTGTTTCTTTAAGAACTTATAGATAACTGGAGAGGAGTTGCTATGATTGTAAGAGCCATTGATTTAGTGCAGAGAGTTCGGAGGAACTCATGGGGACGTAGGCTATTGCCAAACCTCGATAACAATTGCTTGTCTTCTTTTTTGCTTTGGTTGTTGTATCTTTTCTTTACAAGTCATTCTAGACTTGGGTGTTTGGAAGATCACCACCTGGGCATCTTATCAAGGTGATTTCCAACAAGTAAAGGCTAGCCAAGAGATTAAAAAAGAGAGTAAAATAATTAGTGAAATGAAGGTGCAATGCTGGTCATATAGGGAAGAGGAAAAGTAGTTTCAACTTTTAAGATGACTTTTGGGATGTAAAGGTGAGGCTAGAGAAGTGAGGTGTGGTAAACCAAATGAAAAGTTAGAAAAAAAGACTTTTAAGTAGCTGGACATAGGGAAGAGGGAGGGGTTTCTTTAAGGTGAAAAAAAAGTGAAGAAGAAGGTTTGCAAAAAAGTTGAACAAGAAAGGACATTTTGGGGTGTTTTCAATAAAGCAAAAGCAAAACGGATGAGGAGAAACTCTCCTTGCTTTGGAACACCAAAGGAGGTGGAAAAGACATTTTTCTTCGGTTTTTGATAATAATAAAGTGAAAAATCTTAGGGAAAAAAGAGTGCAATTACAAAGAAAAAGAAAGGAGAAAAAGGCTTCACACTTTAAAAAAAGCTGCTGTTTTTTAGGTGCTGTTTTTGGGGTATAAAATGTGATTTTTTAGGTAGAAAAATGTGTTATTTAACATATAGAAAAGGGTGGAAGATTAATAAGGTAATTTCGAATTAACTAAGCAGAAGGAAAAGAAGAAAAAATCCTTCTTTTTGGTACACATGGCTGTTCAAAGAGGGAGAAAATCAGCTACTTTATAAGTGCATTGTTGTTGCTTTTTAGGTGAAAAATGTTTTATTTTGTGTTGAAAAAATGCATCATTTCATAAAAAAGAAGATGAGGGAATCTAGAAGGGAGATGTGAGTTCAAAAAGAAAAAAGAAAGAGTGAAAATTCCTCATTATGGCCACATAGGGAGAGGAGAGAAACATCTTTTTGGTTATAAAAAAATAACTTTTACTTTGAAAAAAGTGAACCAATTAAGGAGTTCCAAATGGAGGGTGAAATTAGAAGTTCACCCTTAAAAATTAAAAGTCTTTATAGGCTAAAAGTTTTTAGGCTTAGGAAAGATCAATGGGATTTAGTGGGTTTTAGGTTGGGTCAAAATTTAAATGAAGACTTTGGTCTTAGATTAGTTGAATCAAATAAAGTCCAATTTATTTAAACCTAAAGTGACTTAAATGGATTGAACAACAAGATCTTGTAATTGCTCCTACTCCACAATTAAATCCATACTTCCTCACTTACCAAGTCCAAGCACACTAGGATCAAAGATTTGTCATAGGAACCTACACGTGGTCCGTTAAATTTTTTTGGAACTAAATTGGGTGTCTACAGTTTGCTCCGCTTTGATTGTAACTCCTTTGAGAGTTCCAATCAAAGGTTGTAAGTGGCTGCTATTTCGTTTCAAAATTTTAGAACGACAAATATGCAATGTATGCATAAAAGTAAACGTGTTGTTGGGCAAAGTTGGTGTCATAGGATCACCTATGAGAGTGATACGTACTTAGAATGATGGAGCCAACGTTCGTTCACTTGTGCGATACTTCTGGACCGATTAGTGCCTGTTGTGAAGACTTTGGTTTGCCTACTGATGAGGAATTTGAGTTTGTGATTTTTTCCTGCTAACGAGGACTTTGATTTGCTTATTTACAAGGACTTTGGTTTGTAATTTTGCCTTTTAATGTGGACTTAGGTTTCCCTGTTGACGAGGACTTTGGTTTGCCTGCTGATGAGGACATTAGGTTGCATGCTACGAGGACTTTGGTTTGTGATTTTGCCTGCTAATGAGGACTTAAGTTTGTCTGCTGATGAGGACTTTGGTTTGCCTACTAATGAGGACATTGGGTTGCCTGCTATGAGGACTTTGGTTTGTCTGCTGATGAAGACCTTTTTTTTTTTTGTGATTGTGCCTTCTATGAGGGCTTTTTGGTGATTTTGCCTGCTATGAAGGCTTTTTCCTATTGTTTCTGTAGCATCTTCTTATTCAAGTTTGTTAAATCACAAAAAGAACTTGGGCATTAAATGAGTCATGGCGTTTAGGATTCTTCTTTATAAAGTTTTGAAAAAAGAAAAGGAACAAAACGTGCAATAAATATCATTTCACTTAAAAAATTTGGTGAAGAGATCACGTGATAGTTTAAGGCTTTTGCTATTTTCAAAGCTTTTAAAGGAAAACTTTTACAGAGCCCTAGAAAGTGGCCATTGATTTGTACACTCTAGCCTGTTTGGCTTTTAGTGGTCTATTCTTTGACCATTTAATTTTATTTGACTCAAAACATGCATTTAAACCCAATATTTCCTCTCACTTGGTACACATCCTCTAGTAGTTCTAAGAACTAAGCTTCACAACTTGTCTATAATCTTTCTTCCCTACTTCATTAAAAGAAATGGCTATGGAAGTTATCTCAGCTTAGTTGATACACTAGATTAGCAACATGAAAGGCATCGAGCTCCACAATTTCTCTCACTACGGCATCAACGCGATTTTTTTCGCTAAAGAGCATTAAAATCGACTGGGATTTCTTGAAGGCATCTCCAACAAGGTGGATCCTCACAATGTAAAAGGTAGCTTCTCATACCAATCACGATAGGTCTCTACCATTTTGGCCAATATACCCTTGACATTCTTGTTGGCCGCTTCTACTACCCCGTTGGTTTGAGGTCAGTAAGGAAAGGACTTGTGGTGCTCAATTTTGTATTTTTTGAGTAAATCCGTGACCTCACCTTAGAAGTGCGTACTATTATCTAAGATCAACTCAAAAGGTACTCTATAATGATAGATGATATTATGATTAATGAATTTTGCCATGTACTTAGCCTTCAAGATTGAAAATGAGGTGGTTTCCACCCATTTGGTGAAATAGTCAATTGCCACCAGGATGTACTCGTTACCATTTGAAGCCTTGAGAGATATTTTGCCAATCACATCTATCCCCCAAGTAGCAAAAGGCCAAGGTGTGGTCATGCTGAAGAGTTCTTAGGGTGGTAAATGTTGTAGGTTGCCATGCAACTGATACTTATGGCATTTCTTCACATAATTGCAATAATCAGTTTCCGTGCTAATCCAATAATAACCTAAACGAAGGATTTTCATCTACACAGAGTAATTGGATCCCATCAAATGATCTCCTATACAGTATCCTACCACAAATGATAAACTAGGATGCTAATGACTGTATCGCTCGTCTATCCCTTTTCTCATTATTGGTCGAGAATTCTCCCTTTTGCAGAAAGTTCTGAATGTCAGTAGACCAAGGTAAACCATTAGATGACCGAGCTTAGATCTTGATGGCTGAACAATAGGCCGGTTCATCCTTTTGCTTGACTATTAGTGAAAATTCCTCAACCCCTTTAAGCATCTCCAACATTAAAGCTAGAGTAGCCAATGCATCTGTGAACTGATTCTAGGCCCGAGGCAAGTAAGCGAAGGACACCTTATTGAAGCACTAGACCAGATTTTTGAGACAGTTCTGTTAAAGTTTCATCCTCTCATCTTTAGTTTTCCACTTTCTTCGAGATTGAAAAATAACTAAAGAGGAATCTCTATAGACTGTAACCTCTTTTTCCCCAATATCAACAAGTGCTTCCAAACCAACAATGTAAGCCTCATACTTAGTCACATTATTAGTGGACTCGAAATTCAGGCGAATTGACAAGGCAGTAACGATTCCTTTTGGAGAGACTAACACTGCTCTGATCCCAAAACCTTTTTTATTAGCTGCCCTATAGAAATAAATCTTCCACTCATAGTTTTTGACCTCCAAAATTCCTTCATCCAAAAAATTGAACTCTCCAACCTCTTCTTTGCCTCTTGAGAAATTTGCTAAGAAACTTAAAATTATCCCTCCCTTAACTGACTTTTGGGTTACGTACTGAAGATCAAACTAGGAGAGAATGACCACCCTTTTGATCATCCTCCCACTCAAGGCTGGGTCTTCAAATAGATGCTTTAGAGGATCTAAGCAAGAGATCACTTTCACAAAGAAGGATCGAAAATAATGCTAGAGTTTTTAAGTGGCCTAAACAAGAGCAAGACAAGTCTATTCTACCTAAGAATAGTTTAACTTATAAGCCACAAGTTTCTTGCTAAGATTGTATATGGCCTTTTCTTTATTGTCTTTATCTTCTTGAGCTAACATGGCCCCCATAGAGATGTTAGTGATAGATAGGTACAACAAAAGTGGAGCACCATGCTTAGATGTGATCAACACTGGGGTTCCTGAGATAGTCTTTGATCTTCTCGAAGGCTTCCTGACACTGTTCATTCCACCTCACTAGTTGATCTTTTCTATGCAGCTTGAAGATGGGCTCACAAGTATGGGTGATTACGCCCAAAGTGTAACGCGGTAATTGTAGTACAGGTTTGGGGTGTCAATTCCACAGGGAAACAAGTTAACTACACGAGAAAGGTATAAACCTTAACACGAACGATAAACGTTAAACGAAAGAATATGAGTTTTGATAATGGTGTATTGTGAGAAAAATTGTATAAATGTAAATGAGAATATAAACGAAACTACAAGGCTCCGGGAATCCTTCCTAGGTTCGTTGCCTTGTTCCACTCTTGATTCAATTGTTTTTATCTCGATTGCTAGTTTCACATCCCAAACGAGCAATTGGCAAATATTCAATTAAGCACATTTATAAACCCTAATGTAATTGATATAATCTACTCTTTAGTTTCAATTCAAGCACACATGATCTATCTTATAGATTATCAAGAAATGACAATATATCTTAATGACAATACCACAATAATGGACAATCTATAAGATAAATCTACCAGAATCAATCACATCTAAACAACTTGATATAAGAAGAGCTTGACTAAACTTATGTGGAGGAAGAAAATGCAATCACCGAATTAATTCAAAGTCTTTAATTCATACATAATCAAAGAGTAAATCATAAACAATATTCAACAATAAATCCTTATAACCGAATCAAGAATGGAATACAAGAACAACAACACCTATGAATTCATCCCTTTGCCTTGTATGAAGATTAGTTAACCATGAGGCTCATGGTTGATGAAGAAAATGGAGTTTTCCCCTTGATTTCCAGCCTTGAAAGACTTGGAAGAAATGCTGGATTTGGATCTCCTTCTTCAGATACCGACTGCAAACCCCTTAAGGATGTATTTATAGATCACAAGTTTTTAGGGGTGTTTTGGTCCGAAAAATGTCATTTGGCAGCCCTAATTGGGTCAAAGAACAGTGCTGGTGGTGCGGTGCTGCTCTACCAGCGCCTAGGTGTTGGCTTTGGTCCTAGAGTGTGCCTTGTTGGGCGGTGCGGTGCTGCTCCAACCGCGGTGCGCCGCTCACCCTTGCTTCTCTGGATGGTGCGGTGCTGCTCTAGAAGTGGTGCGTCGCTCCCCTGGGCACATTGGTGGACTCTCTGGATGGTGCGGTGCTGGACAGGGAGGGGCACGGCGCTCACTCTTGTTTGAATAGCTTGTGTGCACACTCCATTCTGCTTGTATGCAGAAGGGCACACTCTACTGTGCCTATGCTTACCTTGCTCCAAAGTGATGCACACACTTATGTACAGTCTTTTAACTTACTTTACTTCATCACTCTAACCTTGGTTTAGACTTTAACCATCTTTGAATAATGTTTGGACATGTCTAAACCTTGGACAAATACCAACACCAACATGCAAGAACTTTTGGCGATTTAAACATAGATCGCTTTATCATCTCTTTTGGACTCAAAGCACCTGAAAATGCATCAAAATAGATCAATGATCCAAAAATGATACTTTAGAATTGTTAAGGCAAAAAATGAGTAATTGAACCCAAGTTTAACTTTAACATGCTAACAAATAAGCACAGTTAAGATGCATTTTACGACTCTCATCATAACCCCCAACTAGCTTATTGCTAGTCCCTAGCAATTCAAGTGAAATGAATTCTTTATTTAGAAATCAAAGCAAAATACAACAATGCTAGTGTTAACCAAGAGTGATTCAAAAATCTTTGTCTCAAAAATCATGCATAACATACAACAAATAGAATCATTAAATATCACTCAAGTCCAAGAATAATCCAAATATCAACCTTAAAATCGTTATCGACTCTTAACATCCATCTTACCACAATACATTAGTCCGAACACTCGGATGATTTTATGCACAACATAGCATGAATACAAGTCTTGGCCTCTAAAAGCATGTTAAATTGTGTGATATCAATCACAAATCAAGCTCCATAAGCTCACTTTTCAAATCACTCTCCACTAAGTAGAAAAATCACACTATATCGGATCAATAGGTCTTTAATAAGCTTGTAACGTTAGGCTAGGGTAAAGGTCAACAAAGAATAGGAAAGTTTAAACAAATAAAAGAACTTAGTCTCTTAATTTAAACACGACCTCTTTAAGCACAAGATAACCTTACTTCAACACCCAACTCTTTCAACCATTTTTTGAGCATTTATCGCAATAAATCACCATTTTTTTTCTTTTCTTCTTCCTTTGCCATAATTCATTTTTTTTATTTTTATATTTTGGCATAAGACTATTCACCTCCTCTTTTATTCTTTTGTTTCCTTTTCCACAACCCCAAACTTATCTCTTTTAATGTACTTGGGTTATGGTAGTAATATTTTCTCATATTTCCACCCTTACTCTTCTTAAGTGCTTCTCACAACATGTGTATAACTAAGTTCTTTTAAAAGAAAGGTAAGGATAAAATATTTTTAGGCTCATAATGGTAAGTAAATGGTTTATCGAAAGAAAAAGGCTCAAATAGGTGACTAGTGATAAATATAGCAATGGAAGGTTTGAAAGGCTCAAACGATTCAAAAATGGCCTATATCATATCCTAAGTAGTGTGCATTCTAGGAATTCGCCTCAAGTAATTATCAAGTAAGTTCTAGAGTTTGTCAAGACCGCAAAAGTATTCATAAAACAATCACACATAAAATTTCTCCAAATGCTTTAGACTAATCATGCAATCTTACCACAATCCAGAGTCTCACCAAAGAAAGATTGACACTTAATTTATTCTCAAAGCGAAGCAAGATTTAGCTTCTTCTAAACGCTATATGCTATCTCGATTAAGCTCATATCATTGACATGTGAATTAACTCCAAGGCTAACACAAAGCATGCTAAAAACAAACACATTTTTTTTTTTAGTTATCCTAACAAACAAAAAGAAGGAAAGTGACACCAATCAGTTCAATGGAAAAAGAAAAGAAATGTGTTTCCTCCACCCCCAACCTAAATATTGCATTGACCTTAATGTAAAAGAAAAAGGAAAGGAAACTCCCTTTGTAGCCAAAAGTGCACAGAAGCTAAAAATTGCGTACCACCATTTGAACTGCATGTCGTTCTTCTCACTGAAATTTTTGATCTACAACATAGAACAACACAAACAAAAAGAAAGCAACTGCGATGTAACATCAAGATTCCCACCGTATGTTAGGTTAGCATATGAAATGGAAATAAATAACTAACAACTAAAATAAAGGACGAAAAATAAAATAACAAAACACAAGAAATGTTAGTATAGTAAAAATAAAATAAAATAAAATAAAAGTGGACAAAAACAAGATAACACTAAACTAATCCCTAAAATCCTCATCCTCTTCTTCAATCTCTTCAGTCCCTTCACCTTCCTTGGGAGGTGGGTCAAAAGATGAACCCGGATAGGGTGGCATAGTAAGAAAATGACCCATATTACAACCAGTAGCGGAAGCAAGGTGGTGGTACATATGACCAAAAGCAGAGTTGACCTCCGCTTGATAATCGACTTACCGAGCCAAGAATCGGTCTTGCTTAGCCAACATTTGGTCATGACGATCTAGCCTATCAAACAATAGTTTATGATGCTCGTCAAAATGACTCTCTAAATGCTCCAGGCGCTCGACAACTGTGAAATGCCTAGAGGGGGGGGGCAGCAACTATGGCTCCCTCACCCAGAGTTAGCGGCCTGAAGGCTCTAATCTAAGCGAGAAGGCTATCATCGATGGGTTTCTTTGGTGGCTGGGCTTCCTCATCAGTACTGTATTGGACTCTGGCTCAGATGTACAATTGGGTAATTAAAGAAGGAAAGTATAATCCAAGCTTTAGTCTAACAGTGTGTAGGATAGATTTAAAGATGACTTGGCCCATATCGATAGTCATTCCCATCAAAATTGCATAATTCAGAGTAGCTCACTCAACAATGAGTTCACTATAGTGCAGGTTAGGCATCAACCTTTGACACACAAAATATTGCCAAGCCCGAGCATTAGCATTTAGAGAAGTAGCGAGCAAAGTGATAGGGGTATCACCCGACATTGTCCATGTAGTGCCCGGAACACAGAGAGTATGGCAAATCTCTTCATAATTAATTGTAGACACATATGCTCTATACTCACTGTGTTTGATGTCAAGTAACCCATAGAAGCTATTTATGGATAAGCTGCTAAAAGAGACTATTTGGCCTCTCACCCTCACTTTACCATTGCTATGCTCGTCGGCATTAGTGTAAAATTCTCTAACCAAATTTGTGAGGGAAAGAGGGGGTGGTTTTGTAAATGCACCCCAATTCATATTGAGAATCATTCTAAATAGAGTCGGGTTCCCCCTCTTGGTGATGTTAAATCCTCTCTCGGGAATGGGTTTTCTACTTTGCATCATTCTAAAATATCTCTCACTTGCTTCCAAACTAACAAATTTTGTCTCATCAAACTCTTGTGGTTGTTTTCCCCTAGCTCTCTTCATCTTTGGTGCCATGGAAATCAAATAAATAGAACAATGAACTTAAAGCAAAATTTAACCACCAAAAAGCACAAATGAACAATAAAGAGGAGAAAATTGTCTTACTTGATGCCCACAATTGGAGAGCAGAAAGACTACCCACCAATTTGATATCTTTTTGAAAAAACCAAGTTCCTCTAAGATCCAAACTTCTTGGAGAATTTTTCTGCAAAATTGGCAAAATGAGTGAGCAATTCTTCAAGAAATGGAGTTAAAATCAAGAAATAGAAAGGAAAAGAGTTGGTTATGGGTTGATTTGGAGAGAGAATGAGAGAGAGTGTAGTGTGTAGCTATGTTTATGGAAAGAGAAATGAAGAAGGAGGCTGGAAAAAAATGTTTAAATAGGCAGATTTAGGGCTTGGGTGCTGTTGGGCTCGGGTGGGCGGTGCGCCGCTGGGCCGTGCACACACTAGAAGGCGAGGCGCTGGGCTTGTGAGGCGAAGCACGAGCTTGGCCTGCTGTGCACCTGGGTGTACTATGAGCCTGGGCTTGTTGTGCACACACTGGGCCTGATCCAGTGTCCTAAAACAAAACAGAAAATTCCTTGTTTGTACAAAAACAAAACACAAAGAAAAATAAAAATAAAAATTAGATTAAATCAACTAGAAACTAAAAATTAAAATAGATTTAAAAAAACAAAAATTCTAAGTTAATAAAGACTTAACAACAAAATACTAATAATAAAATGTTGGGAACCATTTTTTTTCTTTTAGAAATTTAAATTAAACTAAAAACTAAAAATTAAGATTGAATAAAAACTAACTAAAAACATAACAAAAATAAAAAGTAAAACATACCTTTGTTGTGTGGTCAAGGTGAATAGATCGGATCCATAAGCAGAATGTCTTCCACTTCCAAATCATGTCTATCGATTAAGATCTTAAGTCGTTAACTGTTTACTTTAAAGACCCGGCCATCTCTAGTATCCTCAATTTCTACCGCCCCATTTTCAAAATCATTTTTTTACTATAAAAGGGCCTGTCCATCTTGACCGAAGTTTTCCAGGATGCTTATGAAGTCTGGAGTCATATAAGAATACCCAATCATTGGTTTAAATTTTTTCCTCAAAATGTTTTTGTCATGGAATACTTTCATCTTAGCCTTATAGATTCTAGAATTTTCATAATCATCGTTTCTTAATTCTTCTAACTCGGTCAGCTAATATTTCTGAAGTTTACCCGCTTCGCCCATGTCAAAATTAAAAGACTTGATGGCCCAATAAGCTCGATGCTTAAGCTCCACGGGTAAGTGGCAAGGCTTTCCAAAAATAAGCCGATAAGGCGACATACCTAAGGGAGTTTTAAAGGCTGTACAGTAAGCCCAAAGGGCATCAATTAGTCTCAATGACCAATCTTTGCGATCGAGGTTAACCGTTTTTTCTAAAATTTGCTTAATCTCCCTATTAGCAAGCTCTACTTGTCCATTAGTCTGAGGATGATAAGTAGTAGAGATTTTATGTAATACCCAATACTTTTTCATTAAAGCTTCAAAAGAACGGTTGCAAAAATGTGTACCTCAATCACTTATTATAGCACGTGGTGTACCAAATCGAGATAACACCTTTTCTTTAAGGAATTTAATCACCGTTCCATTATCATTGTTTCGACAAGCTATTGCTTCTACCCACTTGGATACATAATCTATTGCTATAATGATATACTGGTACCCGAAGGAAGGAGGAAAGGGTCCCATGAAATCGATGCCCCAACAATCAAAGATTTCAATCACTAAAATAGGGTTCAGAAGCATCATATTTCGACGAGACACAGCTCTTAACTTTTGACACCTTTCACAAGAGCGACAATACGTGTTGGCATCTTTAAACAAGGTAGGCCAATAAAATCCACACTGCAAAACTTTTGCAGCGGTTTTTTTCATCGAAAAGTGGCCTCCACAAGCTTGGGAGTAACAAAATTCTAAGACACTCGCAATCTCTTCATTAGGGATGCAACACCTTAGAATTTGGTCAGGGTAGTACTTGAAAAGATAGGGGTCATCCTAATAAAAATTACATACCTCATATAAGAATTTTTTCTTATCTTGAGCGCTCCAATCCATAGGTATCTCACCTGTAGCCAAATAATTTACGATGTGAGCAAACCATGGTAGAGAAGTAATGGAGAGTAATTGCTCATCGGGAAAATCATCTTTGATTGGCATGTCATCACAAGTGTCCGCAAAAGTGAGCCTGGATAAATGGTTGCTACTACGTTCTCCACTCCTTTTTTATCCTTGATGGTGATATCGAATTCTTGCAAGAGGAGGATCCATCGGATTAGTCGTGCCTTAGCATCTTTCTTCGTAAGAAGATACTTTAGGGTTGCATGATCTGTAAAAATAAGAATAGGAGAACCAATGAGCACAAAATTTATCTAAAGCGAATACTACAGCTAGTAACTCTTTTTCAGTTGTAGAGTAATTCATTTGAGCAATATTTAAAGTCTTACTAGCATAGTAAATGACAAAAGGTTTACTTTCCATTCGCTGTCCAAGAACAACACCTACAGTGTAGTCACTAGCATCGCACATGATTTCAAAAGGTAAAGTCCAATCCGATGACTGCATTATAGGAGCAGAAGTAAGCTTGCCAATCAGCATTTTAAAAGCCTCTTGACAAGCTTGAGTCCACTCAAAGAGGGTATCTTTAACTAGGAGGGCACATAGTGGTCTAGATATATTTGAAAAATTTTGTATGAACCTCCTATAAAAACCAGCATGACCAAGGAAAGATCTCACATCCTTTATTGTCTTAGGGGTGCGTAATTTAGAGATTAATTCAATCTTAGATTGATCAACCTCTATTCCTTTAGAAGAGACAATATGCCCTAAAACAATACTGGATGGTACCATGAAATGGCATTTTTCCCAATTTAAAACCAATTCTTTTTCCTCACAGAGAATTAATACTCTTTCTAAATTCATTAAGCATGTTTCAAATGAAGATCCAAAAACAGTTAGGTCATCCATAAAAACCTCCATGCAATTTTCAACTATGTCACTAAAAATACTCATCATGCAGCGTTGAAAAGTAGCAGGGGCGTTACATAATCCGAATGGCATTCTACGAAAAGCATAGGTGCCAAAGGGACAAGTAAAGGTGGTTTTTTCTTGGTCTTCTAATGCAATTTCTATTTGATAATAACCAGAATAACCATCTAGAAAACAGTAAAAGGGATGACCAGCTGATAGACGCTTAAATATACATATTTAAGCCCCCTTATTTACACTTGTTAGATCCTTTATTACGTTAATTTGGTATCTTTTACTCCATTTGTGTGTTTTACATGTTTTTATAGGGTCTTGGAGCAAAAGAAGCAGTTTTGGCACTTTAAGGAAGAAATCTAGAAGCCCTGGAGCACTTTCTAGACAAAGTGCGATCGAGCGCACATGCAATGCGATCGAGCGCACATACGATCATACGCACACCTGTAGGATCGAGTGCAAGGACATATGCGATCGAGCGCACATTGCGATCGAGCGCAAGGACACATGCGATCGAGCGCACATATCCGGGCGTGAACAGTAAACTGCAGAACCTTATTTTGGAAAATACAAGATTTTTGTTTTAGGAAAGTTTAGGACTCATGGGTCTATTAGGACTTCTCAAAGACCTATAAATACACTTGTAACTCACACACAAAAACACACCTTAGAGAGTAAACACTTTTCTCTTTTCTTTTACTTGGAGTGGAGAGCTTAGGAGAGAATTGACGCCTCTTCTCTCGGGTTTATTCTTCTCCCTTATGTTTTGTTTAATTATGTTTACTTCAGTTAGTATGTGTAACTAACTCTCTTATAGGGCTCGATTGAAGCCCTAGTTATGCATTCCCATATTTTTATTCATTGATTAATTCTTTGCATAGCTTATTATGTTACTTAACTTGATTAACACCTGTGCTTATTTAAATTCCTCATATGTATGTATAAGGCCAACGTATGCATGTGGTATGGATGGGTTAGTTAGATCAATTTGGATGACCGAGTCCTGGGTCTAACATCAGTAACAAGGGACCATCTTATCCGGATACCCGGGTTAATCAACATGGGAAACCGGGAGTAGATACCATGCCCTAGGTCTCATGTGGTTGTCGATTTCCACAGTACCTATGTTTTCTTAAGGAACAACTCAAGCAGATACCATGCTGAATCCCTTAAAGAAGAAAAGAGTTAGAGTAGATACCATGCCTAACTCGTTGCTTAGGGAAATCAATAGCTTAAGGAGTAGATACCATGCCCTTAGGTTGGCAACCAGTAGGTACACATAATAAGGCTAGAGCACTGATACCTTATACAAAATCGGGAATGTATGACTAGTGGTGGATATCAAAGCCCTATGTCTTTATTATTATCGAATCACCCTTCAGTTTATTATTTCTATCTTTTTACATTGCAAATATAATTCTAAATCGAACTTTACCAATCCCTGTGGAGATGATCTTGCATTCGCACACTATGCTACACTATTGACCTTGTGCACTTGCAAGTAAAACAAAGTCCGATCATTCACCTATTTATTTAGGTATATTATCGCACAACACCAGCTACACGCTCAAGAATTTAATCAATAAAAGGGAGTGGGAAATGGTCTTTCCGGGTGGCAACATTTAATTTTCTGTAATCAATGCACATACGTCACCCAGTTACAAGTTTGATAGGGACTAACTCTCCTAGGTCTTTCTTTATCATAGTGACTCCAAACTTTTTAGGGACGACTTGCATAGGGCTTACCCACTTACTATCAGCTATAGGATATATAATACCCACATCTAATAGTTTCAGCACTTAATTTTTACTACTTCTTTCATAGTGGGGTTAAGCCTATGTTGAGGGTCTCTATGAGGACTAGTTCCTTCATCCAGATTTATTTTATGGGAGCAGATCAGTGGACTAATTCTTTTTAAATCAGCCATGCTCCATCCCAGGGCTGATTTGTGTGCATTTAAAGTTTGAATTAATCTCTTACCTTTGGTCTCAGATAATTCAGAAGAAATAATAACAGGAAAAGTATCACCTGGACCGAGAAAGGCATGTTTTAGACCCTTAGGTAGTGGCTTCAATTCGAATTTAGGTGCTTCCACACTTTAGGGGACTTGAGTCTTGCTTCTTTCGGGCAGCTCCTCAAACCTTGGTTGCCATGCCTGATTTTCATAATCCTGAGATTTGTCAAAGACAACACGTATATCAATTATATCAGTTTTATCATCAAATAAATCTATTTAGAATTAACAAAAAAATTTTCAAGAGGGTAACTATCATGAATTAAGAAAACTCCCTCATTGATGAGTGACTCGATCATGTAAAGCTGGTGGTTTTCATCCTCATCTTCGGGCTACTTTGCAACATTGAAAATATTTACTTCAAGGGTCATGTTGCCAAAAGACAACTTCATGAGTCCATTCCTACAATTTATTAGAGCATTCGTAGTAGCGAGAAAAGGTCTACCCAAAATCAAAGGGATTTTAGAGTTAGTGTCAACAGCAGAAGTAGTATCAAGAATTAAGTAATCAACAGGATAATAAAATTTATCAATTTAAATCAAAACATCCTCTACCACACCTTGGGGTACTTTGACTGAATGATCAGCTAATTGTAATACCACGTCGGTTGGTTTGATTTCTCCTAACCCCAGCTGTAAGTAAATAGAAAATGGCATCAGGTTTACTCTAGCTCCTAGATCTAGTAAGGCTTGTCCAACCTTATGATTTCCAATGCTGCAAGTAATGGTAGGACAAACCCAGATCCTTGTATTTCGGGGGAATTCTTTGCCCAATTAGTGCAATAACTTGCTCAATTAGGAAAGTTGTTTTCTTGACATGATGTTTCCTCTTAATTGTGCATAAATCTTTGAGAATTTTTGCATAGGTGAGGACTTGTTTAATCACATGCAAAAGGGGGAGATTAAGTTTCACTTGCCTTAAGTTCTCAAGGATTTCATCATTTATTTCCAGATTTTTCTTGTTGGATTTTAAGGCTTGCGGGAATGGTGCCTTAACAGGATTTTTGGTTACTTTAGGGTCTTTAGACAGTTCGGTTTCAATACTAGTTTGACCCTTTCTCACATCCTCGGGTTTATTCACTGGTGGAATGTGTAGTGACTTACCACTTCAGGTCATAATAGCATTTACATCTTTCACATTTTCATGTGCCATATGTTGACCATGAGGTATGGACTGAGCCTGGGCAGGGAACTTACCTCGCTCAGTCACACTCAAGGAGCTCATTAATTTAGACACTTGGCTCCTTATTTCTTTGTTTTCCTCAACCAACTGTGTAATTAATGCCTCACACTTTTGGTTTGTCTTGCCTTATGCTTCTATAAAAGCATGTAAGGTGTCTTCTAAAGAGTTCCTAGAGGGTAAGGGTGCATGATAAGGTGCTGGGTATGATCTAGGGGGCTGTGCATGCTGCTGATTTTCAGATTTCCAACTGAAGTTGGGGTGATTTCGCTACCCTGGATTATAAGAGTTAGAGAAAGGTGCAAGAGGCTTCTTGTACACGCCTAAGGTATTACATTGTTCCTCGTATAGTCCTCTCATATCAACAAATGTGGGGCACTCTTGGGCAAGATGATCTACCCTGCCACACACAAAACATGATTCTAAAGGTTCGACTTAATTAACCATATGTGTTGGTTTTTTAGTTTTTAATGCCTCTAACTCCCTAGTAAGCATCTTAACCTTGGCCTTAAGGTAATCCTCTTCCGTAAGATGGTAGATTCCTCCACCACTAGGGTTTGATATAGGTCATGACCTATTTGTGCTCTCAGTAGCACTAGATCCAGTCCATGTGTGAGCTTTTTCAGCAAGCTCATTGAGGTACTCAATAGCCTCATCAGGGTCTTTTTGCAGAAACTCACCATTACACATCATCTCTACAAATTGGCTTTCTCTATAGGTAAGACCCTCATAGAAATAGCTCACTAAATGCCAATTTTCGTACCCATGATGTGGACACATACTTAACAGCTCTTTAAATTTCTCCCAAGACTGATACAAAGTCTCGTTTTCCTTTTGTGCAAAGGTTGAGATTTGTCTTTTCAATGCGTTAGTCTTATGTTGAGGGAAGTACTTGTTAAAAAAGACTTAGGTCATCTCATTCCATGACCCAAATGATCATGGTCTCAGCGAGTATAACCAACTCTTAGCTTTATCCTTTAAGGAGAAAGGAAAAATTTGAGTCTCACGGTATCATCAGTTGCATCTTGACTATGGAAAGTTGTAACTACTTCCTCAAATTCTCTAATGTGCACATAGGGGTTTTCGTTTTCCATGCCATGAAAAGTAAGGAGTAGTTGTATCATCCCTGTTTTAAAATCTTGATGACGGGTATTGGCTGGAAACATAATGCACGATGGTGTGGCTATACGACTAGGATGTAGGTAATCTCTAAGTGTCCTAGCACCATTCTCATTAGGATTTTCGGCCATGTTAACAAAGTCCTCTAAATTCGGGTCCTCTAATGAACCTACCTCGCGAATCTCTCGGTTTAAGCATGCACCAATTTATTTAGAGGGGAAATAAAATAAATAAAACAGAATAAAATAAAAGAAAATTGGAAAATTAAAACAAAGGGAAAGGAACAATATTATTGTCTTTGTCTCAAGGTTGACAATCTTCCTTAAGTTAAGCGCGTTTCCCCAGAAAAAGCGCCAAAATTTGATTAAGCACAAAGTATAACGCGGTAATTGTAGTACAGCTTTGGGGTGTCGATTCTATAGGGAAACAAGTTAACTATAAGAGAAAGGCATAACCTTAACATGAACGATAAAAGTTAAACGAAACTACAAGGCTCTAGGAATCTTTCCTAGGTTCATTGCCTTGTTCTACTCTCGATTCAATTGTTTTTATCTTGATTTCAAGTTTCACATCCCGAACGAGCAATCGGCAAATATTCAATCAAGCACATTTATAAACCCTAATGTAATTAATATAGTCTACTCTTTAGTTTCAATTCAAGCACATATGATCTATCTTATAGATTATCAAGAAATGACAATATATCTCAATGACAATACCGCAGTAATGGATAATCTATAAGATAAATCTACCGAAATCAATCACATCTAAACAACTTGACATAAGAAGAGCTTGACTAAACTTATGTGGAGGAGGAAGATTCAATCACCGGATTAATAGAAAAGTCTCTAATTCATACATAGTCAAAGAGTAAATCATAAACAATATTCAACAATAAATCCTTACAACCGAATCAAGAATGGAATACAAGAACAACAACACCTATGAATTCATCCCTTTGCCTTGTATGAAGATTAGTTAACCATGGGGCTCATGGTTGATGAAGAAAATGGAGTTTTCCTCTTGATTTCCAGCCTTGAAAGACTTAGAAGAAATGCTAGATTTGGATCCTTTGGATCCCCTTCTTCAGATACCGACTGCAAACCCCTTAAGGATGTATTTATAGATCACAAGTTTTTAGGGGTGTTTTGGTCCGAAAAATATCATTTGGTAGCCCTAATTAGGTCAAAGAACCATGCTGGCAGTGTAGTGCTGCTCTACTAGTGCCTAGGCGTTGGCTTTGGTCCGAGAGTGTGCCTTGCTGGGCGGTGTGGTGCTGCTCCAGCCGCGGTGCGCCGCTCACCCTTACTTCTCTGGACGGTGAGGTGCTGCTCTAGAAGTGGTGCGCCGCTCACCTTGGCACATTGGTGGACTCTCTGGATGGTGTAGTGCTAGACAAGGAGGGGAGGGGCGCTCATTCTTGTTTGAACAGCTTGTGCGCACACTCCATTCTGCTTGTATGCAGAAGGGCACACTCTAGTGTGCCTATACTTACCTTGCTCCAAAGTGATGCACACACTTGTGTGGAGTCTTTTAACTTACTTTACTTTATCACTCCAACCTTGGTTTAGACTTTAACCATCTTTGAATCATGTTTGGATATGTCTAAACCTTGGACAAATACCAACACCAACATGCAAAAAATTTTGACGCTTTAAACATTGATCGCTTTATCATCTCTTTTGGACTCAAAGCACCTGAAAATGCATCAAAATAGATCAATGATTCAAAAAGGATACTTTAGAATTGTTAAGGCAAAAATGAATAATTGAACCCAAGATCAACTTTAACATGCTAACAAATAAGCATAGTTAAGATGCATTTTACGACTCTCATCAATGGGTAAGCTTGGCAATAAATCTGCTAATATACTGAATTTTTCCCAAAAATCCTCAAATCTCTTTCTCTGTTTTCGGTCCTTACATTTCCAGAATTACTATCACCTTTTTCGGGTCTACCTTAACCCCTCTTTCACTAACCATAAAACCCAAGAGATTACTGGTGGTGACTCCAAAAGAACACTTTTTAGGATTCAAAAATAGCTTGTACTTCTGAATTCTGTCAAAGAACTTTCAGAGGGCATCCCAATGTCCTTCTCTATTTTCAGACTTGATGATCATATCATCCACATATACCTCCATTTCTTTATGGATCATATCATGCAACAAGGTGGTGGCCATCCTATGATAAGTCGCCCCAAAATTTTTGAGTCCGAATGGCATGACTCTATGGCAAAAGGTCCCTTACTGAGTGGTGAAGGTGGTTTTTCCCTATCTTCAAGAGCAATAAGAATATGATTATACTCGGAGTAGTCATCCGTAATGACAAAAGGGCATTGCTAGCAGTATTATCTACAAGGGTATCTATATGAGTTAAAGGGAAGTTGTCTTTAGGACTGGCCCGATTCAGGTCCTTGTAATCCACACATACCCTGACTTTCCATCTTTCTTTTACACTGCTACCACATTCACTACCCACTGAAGGTACTCAAAAATCATCAAGAAACTGGCTTGCAACTGCTTGAGGATCTCTTATTTGATCTTAACCACCCAATTTGCTCACATTCTTCTCAACTTCTACTTGATTGGCTTAGCATCTAGGTTCAAAGGGATCTTATGTTGCACAATCTTTGGATCAATACCAGGCATATCCTCATATGACCACGCAAATACATCTTTGTACTCATACAAAAGTTTTATTAAAATTTCACTTTTTTTTAGATAAAGTTGAGCCAATGCGAATTTCTTGTGGATTTTCATTAGTGCATAGATTAATGACTCGAGTTTCTTCCATTTTAGGTTGGGTCATGCTTTCTTTTTCATTTTCAACTAGCTCAACAATCTCCTTTAATGAAGGGGAATCTTGGCTAATTTCACTTAGGGTTTTCTCATCATATAAAGAAGACTCAAAGTACTCAAAATCATTCATCATTTCATTCACGTTTTTGGCGAGTACATCACCGGACTCAGAAAGGGGATCAGGGACACCATTCCCTGTTCACCCTGAACTCTGTTATTAAGAGGAAAAGAAAGGGCTGCTTATCTTGGTCCTTGACTACTGATGGTGCACTTGTCAACCGGCCTAATCAACACACTCGGATCAAAACTTCTCACATTACCTTCTCTCATCATTAGAATACCCATGGCTTCACTATCTAGGTTTTCGATCCAATCGTTGTCTGCGATGCTTCTTTGTTCCCTATCGTTGCTTTTTTCTCAGAAAACTCGAGATTAAAGAAAATTTTAAATCCTGGTTTCCTTTTCTGAGTTCTCTTGTCCATCCATGGCTTGGGGAATCCATAGTAAGGGAAATCTTCCCCTTCCTTCATGAAGTACCCATTCAGAGTCAAATGAGAGTTGCCCCTTATTTTTTTATTGCTGTTACTGGGTTCATAACCTAAGCCTCGCCTCCTAAACTGTTGTTTGAAGTTCGAGAATTCTTTCACTCCTTACTTTTTTTTTATCTGTAAATAAAGCTTGTATTAATCAAAACGTACAAAATTATCACTGGGCATACCCAGAGGATTTACAATGAGAGCAATAACAGAAACAAAACAAAAATAAGCTTACAAAAGAAGCCTAATCTCTGGGCAAAAAGCATACACAATTTTGTAAATTAAAAATTGGATCTTTTTGGCTAGGCTGATAGGTTGAACAGGAGTTTGCTCAAATAATTTAGCATTTCTAGCCATCCATACTGCACACTGTGCAAGCTAAGGCTATCCTTTTTGCCATGGCTAGAGGGCTAGATCCTCTTACTTTTTGGGTCCACTTGATTCCGCTTTCTATTGTAGTCATTTGTCTTCTGCAACCAAGCCAAACTTTGATGGAATCCAAAGTTTCCTTACTAATCCTGCATAGGAAGAAGAGGTGCTCCATAGATTCATCTTGCTCCTTACATAGGGGGCAGAGTTTGTCATCTCCTTCCAGCTGAAGTCTATCCTTTGTGAGAAGCCTGTTTTGAATGGCCAGCCAAAGAATAAAGGACTGCTTAGGGGGATAGTGACCATTCCACACCAGGGAAGCCCAACTGACCACATTTTTTTTCTGTCTAATTGAATTGTAAACCTTCTTTATGCACAGATCATTCTGTACCCTCCATTCCATTAATTTGTCCCTGGCCTGTTGAGTAGAAGATGATTGGCCAGTTAAGTCATTTCTGATTTCTAGAATTCTCTTCCAAAGAGGGGAGTCATCCTTTCTTGCCATGATCTCCCAGATAGATCTGTTCATCAGATAGTAGTGTTGAACCCACTGTATCCATAGAGAATCTTTCTTCATGTGGATGTTCCAAAGGACCCTGGAAAGGAGAGCCTTGTTCCATGCTTTTAAGTCAACCAGCCTAAACCTACTTCAGTTTTTGGTTTGCATAAATCAGCCCAAGCTACAAGAGCCTTCCTCATACCATTACTCTTACCATTCCATGGAAATGTTCTGCACATCCTAATTATTTTCTCCAGGATATTACCAGGGCTAGGGAAGATGGTAAGCCAAAAACACTCCTTACTTGTATTTACCCATACTCGCCCCTGAGAATTAGTTAATCCCTTTAATTATATAAAAAATTATCGAGTTAATGTAAGGGTCAGCTTCTATAGTCTCAATCACCACCACTTCCTCGAAAGTAAAGCCATATAACTCATTTCCTTCTGTTTAAATACTGAAAACTGGGGCAATACCAACTTCATCCCCGTACAAGGTTATGACTTGGTTCCTAGTTTTGTATTTTACCTTCTGAAGGTAGAAGGTACTGTCCTTAGGCTGTGGAGCCATGTCCTGACCAACAACATATTAAAGGAAGCAACAATGTCTATGACATGAAAGTCAATCACTATATCGTCTATACCCAACTTGTACCTCAAGCTCACTGTGCCGACTATCATGACTTTGTATTATCATAGGCTCGAATTGTCTGACTACTTTGTTGGAAATCATCTGACTTAAGCCCTAAGATTCAAGATGTCTGCAGAGATAAAATGTTTAGAGCTGACCCACTATCTACTAATACCATGGGCATTTTTTTCTCTTGACATTCCACTGTCAGATACAACGCACTGTTATGAGTTCTCTCGTATGGTGGGATATCCTTATCACCAAAAGTCATATCTAGGCTTCACTTTTTTGATACGTCAAGTAGCACCAGAAGGACGTCAGGGGAAGTACTTGTGGGAATGTCAACTTCACCTAAATGATATAGTATAACCTATCACTATTTCTTCGAGGACTTGAGCAACTTCCAGATGGGGATGAGGATGTTAGCTTTGATGTGAGGTGACTTGACCACCACGAGTTAGGTGACTCACCTCTTCTTTATCTTCACTACTGCTATCCCACTACCCTTTGGCCGACTTCGTTGTCACTATCCCATATCCCATTAACTGAGGCTCCATTATATTTGAAATTTATGAGGTACTCTTGCGTATGGATAGGTTTATATTTAGGGTAGTGTTTGGGATTGTGTTTGGGGCTGTGTTTAGTTATTATGGTGATTAGAGTGGAAGAGTTAAAGGCGGTGGAATAGTCCTTAATCATATTTAAGAATTTTTGTGGGGGTACATTGTGGTAATTGGGCATGGGGTTTTTGGCTACTTGAGATGGCTCTAGACCATTACCCATGAGGTCTTGGATTTCATTTTTCAGTCTTTGACATATGTTGGTATCATGGTTGGTTGAGTGGTGAAAGTGGCAGTATTTGGAAAGATCCCAATGTGCTGGAACCGGTTTGGGTAAAGGTCTTGCTGGTAGTGGGAGGAGTTTATCTTTCTTGGTGAGCTTTGCAAAGGCTTGAGACAAACTTATCCCAAGAGGTATGAAGTCTGAGGGCCTCTGCAATTCTTTTCAGACAAACTCCTATATTGAGTGGAGTTTTGGAAACGGTTAGGCTGGCTAAAGCCACGGTTATTTTGCTGATGGGGTTGTGAGGAGCTATCCACCTATACACTTGATTACATATTGTGTATTTGGGCGAAACTCACTTCACTGTTCTTAGTGCCACTACTACTAGCAGTAGGTGTCTTCATAAACCTTCCAGCATTCTTCTCAATCTTCCCTTCGAAGATGGCATCCTCTACTTGAGTACCAGAGTCAATCAATTGTTCAAAATTGGAGATGGGCATAGCAAACAATCTTTTAATGTACATAGTCTTTCTCCATAGGTCTAGAGGCCATCTCAGCTGCCTTACCTCTCCAGTGAGAGATAAATTCTGAGAAGGTCTCATTTAGCTTTTGCTTAGTGGTTTCTAGGTGTCTGATAGTGATATCTAGTTGGGTATTGTAAGCATATTGTGCCATAAATGCTTGGGCCATATCCTCCCATTCTTTCAGAATACTGGGCTCTTAGGAGTAGTACTATTTCAATGCGGCAATAATGAGTGAGTTAGGGAAGAGCGTAGCTAACTGTTCGGTGTTCAAACTTAAAAGATTCAAAAGGCCAGCATATTGCTTCAAATGGGTCCTAGGGTCTCTAGACCCATCAAAGTGGTCCATATCGAGCATTTTATACTTGGGCGATAGAGTGGTATTGGGATGAGCACACAACCCATCGATGTCAAGCAGATACCCATCCAGGCCTTGGGATTTCCTCAAAGTGTATTGCTTTTTTTTTCAAACTTCTTACTGATGGTCTTCATCTCAGACCCAACTTTCTTTTTTGTCTTAGCTATGAGATATTCTTCCTTGTTTTTGAATAATTCTTCCTTATCACCTTTGGACCCTTCAGACTCTTTTCGGGCAACCTTTTATTCTAGGCTATCCAATCTCTTGGTTAGCTCGGCCAACATGCTGCTTATTTTCTTGAGGATCTCATTAGTGTCAACTACTGCTTCCTCTGCCATCACTCTAATTGAGCTCGAACTACTTTCAAAAACTGAACTATCAATGTGCTCTCTTACTATAAAATGAACTGGTCTCTGATGAGGCCTTTTCCTCAGTCTTCTACCAGAGGATTTGTACCATAATGGAGAGGAGACGAACTTTGGCCCTGGACCTATGACTCCTTTACAAAATGAAAAAAAAACGACACATTTGATTTTCTCTATGCTATGAATCCTTTTTGCCATACTCACTTATTTGCAGTATTACTTTAACTTTATCAGTGAGTTTCGGTTTTGCATCCAAAGGCCCACTGAATGAATTAAAGTCCACTTGTGTATAAGTTCTCAATTAGTCCAATTAGGTGGAGACAGAAACATAAAAGAAAATTTCCTCTGATTAAATTTCAATCAAATTTTCTTGGTTTTCTCATGGTTAAATATGGTGGATTTGACATGAACAAGCTTCCCAAGGGGGTTGGACCCTAATGATGATTTAGGCTAAACCCAAGAGGCCTAGATGAAAGATAAAGATTGCCCCTTACATGGATTGTTCCATTGGATCCTTGGGCCCTCAGTCACTTTCATTTTAGATTTCTTAGGTTAGGGCCTAATTAATATTAGTTTCTTCTGATGGGCTTCTCAGTGATATCAAACTACCTTAACTAAGGGAAAAATTTTCTATTTTGAAACAAATTGGGCTCAATGTTGGACTCATTTCATTTGGTTATAATTTAATCCAAAAAAAAATTTTCCTTCAATTAAATTCCAATCAAACTTCCTTAGTCTTAGCCCCTTCAATCCTTTATAGGCTTCTCATAGTTAAATATTGTGGGTTTGATATCACTAAGTTTCCCATGAGATTTGGAACCTAGTGGTGATTTAGGCTAAATCGAAGAAGCCTAAACGAATGATGAAGTTTGCCCTTGACATGGATCTTTACACCTGATCCTTGGGCCTTCAGTCGCATTCATTTTAGATTTCTTCGATTAAGGCCCAATCACCACTAGTTTCTTTTGTGGGCTCCTTAATGAGGTCAAACAAACAAGACTTAACTAAGAGAAAATCCATTGTTTTGGACTAACCTAGACCCAACATTGAGTTTAATTTATTTAATTGTAATTTAGTTAAAGGAAACACTAAATTTCCAAACATGTTGTCAAACAAATTGATTTTATCTTTCCTTAACATGAGAGGTGAAGGTAAACACAAGCAAGTAAGAAACGGATAGAAATGGGTCCCTGTTCTAGATGGAAAGGTTTTAAGGTTTGCTTAAAAGAGAGTAGGATCACCTTATAACTCCGGCGGGCTCAGGTACCCCATGGCTAGAAGGAGGCTATCATGCTCCTCTAGTGGCCTAAAAACGTGGACTACAAGAGTACAAACGTTTTTGGAAAACCTTCGTTACATGGACAAGAACCAATAGGAACTTGTCCCACACCAAGGGCTGACGATAAGCAAATGAGGGTCGCACCAGAAACCAAGAGGAAACGAGCCTCCCAATTTACTCTGTCGAGAGCAAAAGGTAAGTGCTTGAGTGCAAAATGAAGTATGAAATAATACCTCAAATTAAAATTTCAAAAAGATTTCCAAGAAACAATTTAATGTTAAATCTCCCTAGTGGAGTCACCAACTGTAGGTACCACTCTTTTCTGCTCAAGACCCATGCATCCGGCTCAATACCCAAGGCCACTCCCTTAAAGAAGATGGATATGGAGAGGGTATGGATTACGATGCGTAGGCATATGGAAAGGAGTGAAACCCACCAAATCTAATACAAGCCCTTTATAAGTAGTAAGGAGGCTCTCGTGATGGGTGTGCTTTTAATGTATTAGACAATGGACCATTTTGTCATCTAAGCACAAAGAAAGGATGATGGGTAAGGAGCCGCCATTTGACCTTGAAGGGGATCAAATCCCTTGTCATTAGTCTATGTGAGAAATTCCAAAGCTCAGGAGATTTGGGTTCAAAAGAGCGAGGATTTAAAGCTCTCTCTTACCTACACCGAAGTCTAGCCCTTTGTGTTTCAAGGGAATTAATTGAAATTTTATCATACACTATTAATAAAACCAAGCGCACATGTTACAATATTTATTCAAACAAAGCAACACCAAATATTAACTTTAAAGTAATGCGGTAAAAGTAAGTATATAAAGGAAATAAATTGGTTTGACTATGAAAAAAAATATATTAAAACTACTTGCAAAGTATAGATGAGAAGTAAATTAAAGTGCATGCATTTAAACTAGGTGGATTAATTATGTAAGTTAAACTAGATGAATTAAACTTGAAGACTAAATTGAATGAATTAAACTAAGCTACTTTAAACTAGACGAGTTAAAAAAAAAATAGGAATTAAGCTAAATATAATTAAACTAAACTACCTTAAAGATGAGATTCAAAATAACTTGTAACTAGTAACATTTTTAATGGGCCAAAGGGGGCCCAAAATTAACAAGGACCAAAGGGGCCCTAAATTCTTCTTAAAGAAATAAAGTTCACATGTAATTAATGAAAACTTAAAATAAAACATCTAACTTAAAGAATATAAAAATTCTTAAGGTACTAAATTAAAGGAAAGAACTTTAAAACTACCGTTAACTTAACATTGCATTTAACGAAGGGACTACATATGACTAGTAGCTGACTAAAAAAAGATACATAACTAGTGAAAATTAAAATGCTAAGAAATTAGTAAGTATCTTAAGATGAAACTTTTTAAGTGAGCCAAATTAATCTAGTCTATTTTCAAGGTTGTTTAAATACGTGAATCATACTAACAATTTATTTTGCAAAAGTAGAAGCTTAACCAACCTTCTTTGGGTAAGGAAAATTTCTATATGTGGGGATTATACTTGGAGATCCTTGTGCTCCTTTGGACTTAGTGAAGTGGGAAGAATGATTCCAAAGAATATTAGAAGACCAAAAAAAAAGGTGGCCGAAAATGATGAAGACCTCTCACTAGTTCTTCTTTTATATTTCACTCTTTGCTCTTTTTTCACCTTTCTTGAGCACTCTCTTCTCTTTTGTTATATTCATCTCTTTGATCTTCCTAATCTTCTCTCTTTTTCTCTATTTTCTCACTTCTTTCTTTCTTTCCAAACTTTCTCTTTTTTTCTCTTTTTTTTTGCATTACTTTGCCTTAGTGTTGTGTTCTTCTTTGTCTTAGAAAAGGGGGGTATTTATAGGAGGAGTAAGGGCTGGCCAAGAGATTAAAAAAAAGCAAAATAATGAGTGAAAAAAAGGTGCATGGCTGGTCATATAGGGAAGGGAAAAAGTTGTTTCAACTTTTGAGATGAAAAAGGTGTTTCACTTTTGGGGTGTAAAGGTGAGGCTAGAGAAATGAGGTGTGGTAAACCAAGTGAAAAGTGAGAGGGAAAATACCTTTAGGTGGCTGGACATGGGGAAGAGGGAGGGGTTTATTTGAGGTGAAAAAAAGTGAAGAAGAAGGTTTGCAAAAAGGTGAACAAGAAAAGACATTTTGGAGTGTTTTCAATAAAGCAAAAGAAAAAGCAAAAAAGGTAAAGAGAAACTCTCTCCTTGCTTTGAACAACCAAAGGGAGTGGAAAAGACAAAATTTTCTTTGATTTTTGATATATAATAAAGTGGAAAAGCATAGGGAGAAAAGAGTGCAATTACAAAGCAAAAGAAAGGAGAAAAAGGCTTCGCACTCTAAAAAAAACTGTTGTTTTTTAGGTGCTATTTTGGGGTATAAAACATGATTTTTTTTTTGGTAGAAAAAGGTGTTATTTAACATTTAGGAAAGGGTGGAAGATTAATAAGGTAAATTCCAATTAACTAAGCAAAAGGAGAAGAAGAGAAACTCTTTCTCTTTGGTACACATGGTTGTCCAAAGAGGGAGAAAAATCAGCTACTTTATAAGTTCATTGTTGTTGCTTTTTTTGTGAAAAAAGTCTTATTTTGTGTGGAAAAAATGTAGCATTTGGTACAAAAAGAAGATTAGGGAATCTAGGAGAGATATGTGAGTTCAAAAAGTAAAAAGAATGAGTGAAAATTCCTCATTATGACCAGCCACATAGGGAGTGAAGAAAGACATTTTTTTGGTTATAAAAAAAATGTCTTTTACTTTGAAAAAATTGAACCAATCAAGGAGTGCTAAGTGGAGGGTGAAATTGGAAGTTTACCATTCAAAATTAAAAGTCTTCTTGGGCTTGAAATTTGGGCCAAAAGTGTTTAGGCTTAGGAAAGATCAATGGGCTTTAGTGGGTTTTTGATTGGGCCAAAATTTGAATGAAGACTTTAGTCTTAGATTAGTTTAATCAAATAAAGTCTAACTGATTTAAACCTAAAGTGAATTAATTGGATTGATCAAAAGGGTCTTGCAATTGATTTTACTGCCCAATTAAATCCATATTTCCCTGCTTACCAAGGTTGCGCACACTAAGATCAATGATTCATCATAAGAACCTGCGCATGGTCCGTTAAAAATTTTTGGAGCGAAGTTGGGTGTCTACAATAAACTTTTAATTCTAAAGTTTAAAGTGTTTAGTACTTACATCAAAGGGTGGAGGTGGATATGGAGTCAGAACGCCATATTTTTGACAGATGGCTTCCACTCACGTTGTATGCCCTCGTTCATCTTATGTTGCCTCTGTTGTTCTCTTTCATCCATTCATTGCTAGATCAATCGCACCCGCTAGTCCGCTTTTGTCTGGATCTACTGCTGAATATCCTCAGTATGATTGCATGAAACCCCAAAGGTATCAGTAGAGGATGAACAAGAGCCATGTGTCTTCCCGAGCATGACATCAAGGTCCACCATATCACCCAAGCCATATATACGACCCTTCTTTGCTCCTTTTTACACTGCCAACCACTCCTCGGTGTTGAACTACTACTGAGTGGACAAATCGTCACCATATTTGGAGGACATAGCCCAACTATAGGTTGGGACATATAGTGGGCTTAATAAAACAATCTATTTAATGTGGGCTCAATACTCTTATATGTTTAATATGGTCTAGCTAATGTAGGCTATAGTTGATGTTTAGGTCTATGATGAGTGGGTCATAGGATCACTATATAAGGAATAAGTTAGGTTCCTCCCGCCTCCTGATTCTCATAATCTATAACCCTAATCTACATATTGGGAAAAAACTGATCCCATCATGCTAATATATCAAGGAAAACAAGAACCTAGTTGCTTAATAAGGATATGTTTTTGTACACTATTTAAAGATTTTATCATGTCATCTATGATGGATCCTAATCAAGGTAAATAATCTTTCTATCTATATTTTGTTAATTGTTTTATACTCATTTATGGTGATTCATTGGGATTATAGATCTTATTTTGAATTCCTACATGTTGTATCAAAGATACCATAGATTAAGTTTAGAACCTTAATTGAATAGATATTGATAGAAAGCATGCTAGGGTTTATGATTCTAGCAATAAAGAAATTATGTTGATTGATTCACATGATAATGGACGTTGATATTATGTTATATTTGCATAAACATGTGAATTGATATTTATATTTTTAGAAACATGGTATAAGGATTTTGATTGTGTTGATTTAATTGATTTCTAGTTATATGCTAGATTAAGGATAATTGATTGAATATATGGTGTTCATGAGGTGTTAGAACACTAACCCAATCATTATAAACCATTAAAATTTGTTTAGATATAAAGAAAATTTGAATTTGGGCGTGAAGAAAGCATAAAAATCGAGGAAAAAGCAACAAGTGTCAGGAAGACAGTTGACTATCCTAAAGGAAAGTTTAGGATATAAACTTTTGATTGTCGATTGTGGCTTGCCATAGTCAACTATCCTGAGGGAAAGGATCTGTTAGAAACTTTTGACAATCAATTGTGGCTTGCCATAGTCGGCTGTCTTAAAGCATAGTCTACTTTTCTTAATAAGTAGTTGACCATCACTTGATAGTTTTGGACAGAAGGTTTCTATAGTCAATTGGAGCTTAGCAGTAGTTGATTGTAACCCTATTTTTCACTTTTTTTCACATAAGGTTATTCATATTCATTTCCAAATCAACTCAAGACACAGTTTTGATTTTTTCACATGTTGTGCCATGTGTAAACAGGATCTGTCATAAGGGTCGGGGCCTATCAGTAGTCCCTAGACCAGTCAACCCGAGGGCATTTCCCCCAATATCCTAATCGAGGTGTTGCCCCAAACCCCGTATTCGGGAAGGTGAGCATTGTTCATATCCAAAAGCTGTTAACAATGTAATTAGCATGGGAGTATGACATTATAAGAGAAGTGCATCAAGTTACGCATTTGATAAAGTTAATGTCATATGATTGTATTATGATCTCAGAGATATGGTTTGCCCCATGTCTATAAGTCTAAGGTTATATCAAGAAATTAAAGTTTGGGTAATATAAGGTATATCCCGACATGGGACAATTTCATAAGTTTAGTTGAATTATAGCCTCCAAAATGGCATTTTTAATTGGATTTGTGGAATATCAATACTATACGGCAGTGGAACGTCTTTGGTTATAGTATATGGTCATACATCCAAAGGTGGTGGTTGTGTATATGGTTGAAAAGTGACTGACCTAAGTGGTCTATACACCAAAATGTGGTAGATTATCGAAGGTTGGAATAGGTTTTTATGGCCACTACTATGTGGAGGGTTTATAATTGCATGTCATGAATTCTACCCAAAAGTGTTTACATGACGATGTGTATGAGCTCTCATAAGGATGTACTTATTTATGGTATTGGATTACATTTACACCACAATTTGATAATAAAATTGCATTGCTTAACTCAATAAGTAATTTTTTTAATTTAAAGTCACATTTACTGTCAAGAACAATAAGGTAGCCTTTGAAATTCCGATTGGTTAGAATTTTATAAAGTTGAAAAGGTAATGTAGAGTTTGTCATTGATATGATAGACATAGAATTGGCAATGAATAAAGCATAAACATGCAGAACATAAACATAATAGTTCTAATACAATAATAGGTTAATGATGCATGGATTAAGTTTGACCATTCGTGCCTGCTAACCATTAACAGGTCCATTCTAGAGAACCTATTCAATGGGTTGTTGTAGTGAAAAGATAGTAAGAGTCATTGAATGCTTAGATAGATTCAATTTTACATAAGATAAATTCTATAAGGTATAAGGGAGAAAGATGTGCTTGGGAGTACATCATAACGATGGTCCTTTTTTCAAATTAAGATAGAAATCCTAGATTGCTATACTTGTTTCTAAAACAAGTATCAAGAAAGACAATAAGGCTTAATCTAGTGCTTCTAAAGTAGTTCAAGATTAATAAAGAATTTGATCAAATTGGCAATGTATTGGGTCTTAAAGATGTTGTTCTTATAAAGTGAAATTAGGTACTTCTTATGTATGAAAAGGATCATGAGAAATGCCAAATTGCACATTTAAGGTTTTGGAAGAAGTCCATCAAAACTAGATTATCTTTGGGTTGAGGTAAGTACTATAGTTTAGTAAGTCCTAAATAATGTACATAATAAAGTTTTAATCTAAAGATCTTTTTGAATTATAGACTGGATGGAAACCTTAACATTGATAGTCTCTGTATTTAAGGAATATTTTGCAGAAATACACCTATATATAGTCCCCATATTTAAGGAGCTTGTGAAGGTTAAGCTTGTAGAATTTTTTTTTATAGTTTTAAGGCTTAGAAGGACTCCAAAGGATTGAAGGTTACAAATCTATATTGGTAGCTAAATTGTTCACTAAGAGAGAAAGGATTGTTTACAATGAAATTTTCTCTCTAATTTCTTCTAAAGATGCTTTTAAAGTGATCATGGTGCTAGTAGTTCATCAGGTTTTAGAGCTACATCAGATGGAGATGAAAAGTGTTTTCTTATGTGGAGACTTTATAAGGAAATCTACATGATACAACATAAGGAATTTAAGGAAGATTGTGACAAATCGTTATATATGCATTCATGCAAAAATCTATCTAAGAGTTCAAAGTAAGCTTCTAGACAGTAGTATATGAAATTTGATGATATAATTACTTCATAAAGGTTCATTGAGAACAAATGTAAAATCAATGAATATATGTCAAGGTCAGTGTGAGCAAATTTTTTTTCCTTATCTTGAATGAGGATGAAATCTTGCTTGTTGGTAATGTCTTAGGATTGTTAGATGAAGTTAAGAAACTAATGTCAAGTCATTATGACATAAAGGATATTGGAATGACATGTGTTCTTCTTAGAATTGAAATCCATAAAGATAAAACCTTGTTTTCTATTGGACTTTCTTAGAGGATATACATTGACTGTGTTTTGGAAAGGTTCAATATGCAAGATTACAAACCTAGGAATGTTTCAGTTCCTAAAGGTGACAAGTTGAGCCCTACATAGTTTCCTTAAAGTGAAGCTAAGAATGAATCTATAAAGAATATGTCATATACTATAGCAATTGGGAGCCTAAAGTATCTACATTGTTTTTGTAATGGGATTTTCTTAAAAGCTTAAAGGATCTAGGTCACTAGGTGGCTGTTTAGAAAGTCACAAAATATATGAAGAGGTCCCAAGATTTTGAACTGGTTTATAAAATGTTCTAAAAAATCTTGAGATTGTGGGGTATACAGATTCAAAATTTACCATTTGTCAAGATAAAAAGAAGTTTTCATTAGATTATACGGTTATGGTTGCGGGAGGTGCTAATTTAGAAAAGTGGCAGATAGACACTTGTTATTTCTTCTATCATGTAAGATAAGGTTGTTACATGTTTTGGGCCGCAACACAAGCTGCCTGGTTGAAGAATCTAATTGTCGAGTCGTTCATGATAATATCTATTGCTAGGCCCATACAGTTGTACTGTGATAATAGTTCTTCTCTAAGAATGATGAAGGATATCACAAAGTCCAAGCACATTGAGGTAAAGTTCTTGATAGTTAAGGAAATTAATAAAATATGGTAATGTTACAAAGAAAAACAATAAAACAGATAATTTGAGTGTTAATTCTATAGCCAATGGTCTTTGCCCTAATGCATTAAAGTGAGATGCTTAAAGTATGGGCTTAAATTATTTTTGTATATACTTGGTTAGTGGGAGGTATTGCATTTATTCTATCTATTTACATTATTCTTTACATCTTTTGATGTACTTTAGTTATTTACATCTTTTAGTGATGTATTTGAGATATTATGCTGACAATGATCATTGTGTACAAATTAAGTTATATTTAGGAAAATATGATTATATTGTCTTATGTATATATTCGTTAAAAGTCATAACATGTGTGTCAATCTTAAACAAAGGCAAGGGCTTTCAGTTATTACCCTTAAGTGTATGTCTTGTGACATTTAAAGAATATCTTGAGATATTAAAAGTAAGACATATAGGTTTTGTGTAAAAAAACCATAAAGGATTTTCTCTAGTGTGCCTGTGTTACTTAAAGAAGAGAAAATCAAATGACCAACAAGGTGACAACATATAAAGCAACCACTTTGTGGATGTTATATGTTGCTACACTACCATATTGAATCCATTTTGGTGGAGTTTATTGATTCTTGCGACCATGGAAGACTGTGTCGTACAAAAGATGCAGTTATCGCCATGATTTGGTGTTGAGGACTCCATTGGACCAGATTGACAATTAGAGTACTCTCTAAACCAATGTTTTAAAAACACGCATAAAACTTTATGGTTAACTTAGCCTGAGAGTCATTTTTAAAAGATTAAATATGTTTTCAAAAATTAACTTTGATTTATGTCGCCTAAGTAGGAGAAAGTTAGAATTATTCCATGTGTGTGGGCTAACATTAATGGGGTTTTTGGGTTTTACTATAAACAAATTAAGTGACTAGTCTACTAATTAGGACATATTAGGCTTAATAGAGCAATCTATTTAAAGTGGGCTCAATACTCTTATGTATCTAAAATGGGCTAGATGGTGTAGGCTACCTTTGAGCATATGATGAGTGGGAAATAGAATCACTATATAAGAAACAAGTTAGGTTGCCTCTCCTAATACTTTGAATTCATATACACAATGGGAAAATTTTGATCTCATCAAACTAATGTGTCAAAAAGAATCAGTGAGGGAAAGAACCTAATTGCTTAAGAAAGATTTATTTCTATAAACTATTTAAAGATTTGGCTGCACCATCTACGATAGATCCTAAGTAAGGTATGTAATCTTTCTATATATAGTTATGTGTTTTATACTCATCTACGGTGATTCATTGGGATTATGGATTTTATATTGAATTCTTACAAAATAACCAACATATAAATCGAAAATAAGTCACTAATTATATAATTGAACGTTGGATTTTGTAATTCAGTATCCCCAATTTTGACCACTAGGCCAAAACCTTATCAGCCTATGTCACTTGATCATAAACATTGTTTCTTATATGTCAAAGCAAATTTCATGAACCCATGATCAATACACTATGAGGAAAAACACCGAGTTGGGTGGGAGTTATGACCATTTCATCTATAACGATCCATCATGAGTGAACTCTCTCCAAGACAATGTTGTCATGTTTAAGTTCCAAGCACGACATATATATGCAACAAATATCACATCATCATATGAAAATATTTATAATATATTTTCTTAACTCTTTTCAGAGGAGTTACAACTCTTTAACATATAATTTACAAAATAATAAAATGTTTACAAAATGCATGTACATATAAAACTTTCTTTCTCAATTCTTTCTTTCTTTCTCTTTCTTTATATATTCTATGGATGCAACCATTTGGACTTACCTAAAACTTACTCTAAGTATTAGGTTAGTAATCTATCGATCCTACCTGCGACTTGAAATGATTTAGTATTGAGGAGTGAGCTTCACAAGTTCAGTGAATTCAATTTACTAGAAGTACTCGATTTGTATACTTCTAGTCATAATTATGTCACAATCATAATCATAATTCAATACTTTATTCATCTATCAATTCTCATATCATCTTATTATTATCATATAGATTTCGAATCAAATTTCAACACATATTTAATCAATTTATAACTATCATATTTGATAGGATTATCAATATCTTTTTGTCAAAATCATCATCAAGAGGTTCACAACATATGTCACAACCATTTAATTAATATCATAATTTCAAATCATGTTCATCATTTATCACCTCATTTGTGTCATCATGAGACTCATTTCACATCATTTATCTTTCATAATCAACATGATGTCTTAGCATCTTAATAACATATAAACATGTTTGTATCTACATCCTAATTTCATTATTTCGTTTATTTCTTTCACATCTCCTCCATACTATCAATGTATGGGTAATTCATACGTTTTCGTGTATCCATACTAGTCTCTCGTACAACTTTTGAAATGTCTTCCTACATGTCAACATGATTCATCTAGACTAGCCATGATTTTGGTCTTCCCTTTATGCATATGATTAATCACATCACCACGTAGCACTTAAAGCTACTTATGGATCACCTCCTTTCCTTTCCTGCTCCTCTCAACAATTTCTCTTGATTGCTGATCACCAACACCTAATCATAATATATTCATTAATTTTTCTATCTCGTACTCTGTATCAGGTTAAATTTCATGTATACATGTTCATCTTTCTTAAATTTAATGATTTCAACAAAATCATTTTCCTTTCAGCTTAATCTAAATTTAAATTATTTTTTAAAAAAGGTAGAAGAATGATGCTTAAATATTCATATTTAAGCCCCCTTATTTACATTTGTTAGGGCCTTAGTTATGTTAATTTAGTTCATTTTACTTCATTTGCGTGTTTCACATGTTTTTATAGGGTCTTGGAGAAAAAGAAGCAGTTTTGGCACTCAAGGGAAGAAGCCTGGAAATCCTGGAGCAGCTTCTGGTCATAGTGTGATCGATCGCACTACTGCATGCGATCGAGCGCACATGCGATCATTCGCACACAAGAAGGATCAAGCGCAGCACTGCAATCGAGTGAAAGACGCATGCGATTGAGCGCACATGTACGGGCGTGAACAGTAAAACGACAGAACCCTATTTTGGAAATAAGTGAGTTTTTGCGTTTTTAGAAGTTAGGGATTCCAGAGCCTTCTAGGACTACTCAAGCCCTATAAATACACCTGTAAAGCACACACAAATCATCACTTCTTAGAGAACACTTCTTTTATCTTTTGCTTAGCTCGGAGTTTTAGGCTTTGGAGAGGATTAACAACCTGTCTCCCTAGTATTCTTCGAGTTTTATATTTTATGCTTAGTTTATATATGATGTTTATCTTAGACAGCATGTGTAACTAACTTTCTTATAGGGCTCGATTGAAGCCCTAGTTATGCTTTCTCATATATTTATTCATTGATAAAATCTTTGCCAATAGCCTTTATTATATTGCTTAACTTGATTAATGCCTGTGTTTATTTAAATTCCTCATATGTATGTGTATGGCCAACGTATGCATGTGGTATGGATTGGTTAGTTAGATCAATTTGGATGACCGAGTCCTGGGTCTAACAATAGTAACAAAAGACATCCACACCGGATTCTTGGGTTAATCAACATAGGAAACCGAGAGTAGATGCCATGCCTTAGGTCTCATGTGGTTGTCGATTTTCACAGCCCTTATGCTTTCTTTAGGAACAACTCAGTAGATACCATGCTGAATCCCTCAAGAAAGAAAGACTTAGAGTAGATACCATGCCTAACTCATTGCTTAGGGAAATCAATAGCTTAAGGAGCAGATACCATGTCCTTAGGTTGGCGACCATAGGTATACATAATAAAGCTAGTGCATTGATACATTATACAATTGGGAAAGTATGACTAGTGGTGGATATCAAAGCGCTATGTCTTTATTATTATCAAATCATATTCAATAGTTATTTATTTCTTTTTACTTTGAAGAAACTAATTCTAAAATCGAACTTTACCAATCCTTGTGGAGATGATCTTGCTTCCGTACACTATACTACACTGTTGACCTTGTGCACTTGCAAGTAAAACGAGTGCGATTATTTGCTAATTAATTTAGGTAGATTTTTGTCCAACAAATTTTTGGCGCCGTTCTCGGGGATTGCGCTAAAGTTCCTTTCAGAATTACTTTCATTTAATCATTGTTATTATTACTTTATTTTCTGTTTATCATCTTTGTTTTTCATCAAACCTAATCGATTTGTTTTTTGTTTCAGGCACATCAAACCCTAATTCACACTTTCTGTGATCCTTGCTATCGATCGCAGCCTTTTGTGCGATCGAGCGCAAATAGGATAGAGAGTTACCCGAGTAGCTGAGTTGAGTTGTTGCACTGAAATTGTTTTTGCTGATTTATGCACGGACTTCGATCCCGACATCCCACAGTCGTTCCACTCAATCCCGAACTTGAACAAACCATCCGACAAAGGCTTGGGAACAACTTCGAAGAGAACGAAGAAGGATTAGAGAACGAAGCACCAATGGCAGAACAAGTCGAAAACCAGCAACCACCTGCACAAGTACCAATGAAACAGTCCTTCATTCCACGGGACATTGATCAGCCATTTTGTATCGCTTCAACTGGAGGTGGAAGGAAACTATTACATATCTCCGCAAATCTTGAGTGCCTTGACTCACTTTAGGGGTACACCTAATGAGGATCCACACCTGCACCTTCGGGAGTTTTTCGACCTTTGCAAGTTCCAGCACATCCGAGGACTAGACCAAGAAGGAATAAGGTTAATTATGTTCCCTTTTTCCTTAAAAGATAATGCTAAACTGTGGTATAATTCTTTGTCTGCAGTTTCTATCCACACTTGGGAGGAGTTGGCTAGCAAATTCCTAAAGAAGTTCTTCCCAGCCCAAAAGACGAGACAGATAAGGAAGGAGATCCAGTCCTTCCAACAAAAGGATGGAGACCTCTTCTTCGAAGCGTGGGGACACTTCAACGAACTGTTACTCAAATGCCCACACCATAACCTGCCTCAAGATGAATTTGTACAAGTCTTTTATGAAGGTTTGAATGACACTAACAAGAGTATTGTTGATTCAGGTTGTGGAGGAGTATTGATGGAAAAAAGCAGCGAAGAAGCGATGGAGCTCTTTGAAACCCTCAGCAAACACACTCAGTAGTTCTCCTCTCGAGGTAGACATGTGACCAAGGGTAAGGGTATGTATGAGGTAAATGGAAATGGAGAATCTTATCCCCAAATGGCTGCTATGGAAAGAAAAATATACTTATTGGTAAAAGCCATGGCTGCTCAAAATGCCTCATCCAGCCTACCATCTACCTCACTCCAGGTATGTGCAATATGTTCCCAATACGACCATAATACTGATACTTGTCCTTTGTATTCACCTGCAGATACAGAACAAGCAAATTATGTGGGACTTAATAACTATCCGTCAAAGAACAACCCTTATGCAAACACATACAACCCTGGTGGCTGAATCACCCAAATTTCTCATGGAGCAACAATCAGAACAATCAAGGACAGCAACGAAACCCCTAGCCCACTGCTCATGCTACTCCCGAACCAAAGAAGAACGACCTCGAAAGTCTAGTGAGACAACTGGCCACTCAACAGCAGCAATTGATTATGTCACAAGAAAAATTCATGACTCAGCAAAGACAAACCAATGCAACATATGAGCAAGCAATTCAAAGACTAGAGGTACAACTGGGACAATTAGCTAAGGAACTGAGCAGTAGAAAGCAAGGAGAGCTTCTCGCCCAATCAATACCTAACCCGAAAGGACATCACCAAGTGAATGCTGTCACAACCTTGAGAAATGGCAAAGTGATAGGATCCGATGAGTCTGCAACTATAGAAAAACCATCGGCATCAAAGGTAAGTGAGACGGAGAAGGTGAATGCTCAACCCTTCCCGCAAAGGTTAGTAAAACAAAAGAAAGGCAACAAACTGATTGATATTTTTGAAACCTTGCGGAAAGTTGAAATTAACATTCCTCTGTTAGATACAATCAAACAAATACCTGCATATGCTAAGTTTTTAAAAGATTATTGCACTAACAAATGGAAGTTCCAGGAGCATGAGACGGTAGCCTTGACCGAAGAGGTAAGTGCTGTGCTTTTAAGAAAATTACCACCTAAACTAAGAGATCCGGGTAGTTTTACTATTCCTTACAAGCTAGACGACCAGTTGTTTGAGCATGCACTATTGGATCTAGGGGCGAGTGTCAACCTGTTGCCATACAGTGTATACGAGACACTAGGTTTGGGGGAGCTTCAGCCAACCTCCATCACTTTGAAATTAGCTGACAGAAGCATCAAACGACCGAGAGGTATCCTTAAGGACGTGTTGGTAAGAGTAGATAAATTTATTATACCTGCTGATTTTATAGTATTAGATATGGAAGAATGTACTCTTCCATTGCCCCCCCATCATCCTAGGACGGCCTTTTATGATAACTACTAACACTAATATTAGTGTAAAAAGAGGCATTGTCACTATAAGGTAAATAATGAGGAGATAGAATTTAAGATATTTAATACATTAAAATCAACCAATAACGATAATAAATATGAGCTTCATGCAAAGTGTTGTTGAGAAAGCTTCTCAGGTCCATCACACCACTACTGTGGAGACCATCCCCAACCATGAGGACACAAGAGTGGATATTAGGCCCGAAGATGACAATGTGATTAAAGACGTCAATATAGCTACACACCTCCTCAAGAACACACCACAGCCTTCAAGTAAGTATATTCTTCAAACTGACCCTCCTGCAAATACTAATACTACTTTTCCTTACTTTATTAACCAGACATCAAAAGTGGCGATGAAGCAACTATCAAGGGCACTTGAACCACCTGGTGTGGGCTCTAAGTGCCCTCTTCAACGGGAGTAGCACTGTATC
Source organism: Bretschneidera sinensis (assembly GCA_023935145.1). Classification (NCBI taxonomy): domain Eukaryota; kingdom Viridiplantae; phylum Streptophyta; class Magnoliopsida; order Brassicales; family Akaniaceae; genus Bretschneidera; species Bretschneidera sinensis. Next base: position 99,722,519 of record CM043698.1, on the reverse strand, counting down.
AAGAGAGCGCTTGAGACAATTCACATTTGCCAATCATGTAGCTCAAGTGTCTCTACTGAGGTTAGTGGTACTGAGGCCACTAACACATGGTAAGGTTGTATTGTTCCAAATTTGTCATTTTTCAGCTAAGGTAAGTTTTTATTTTTGCCCATGCACACTGCTTGCGATCGATCGCACCATTCAATGCAATCGAGCGCAAGAGTGCGATCGAGTGCGCCAGTCAATGTGCTCGAGCGCACAAGTGCGATCGAGCGCACTCGTGGCAGAAGGTTTAGTTATAAGTCTGAAAATTTTCACTCACACTCACTCACTCTCTCTTCACTGTTCACTCGCACCCTCACACTTAGCAGTTCTCACTCGAACTCTCCACTCCACCATCACCACTCCCCAACACCACCATCACCACTCCCCATCACCACCGTCATCCACCATCATCACCATCAACAACCATTACCGCCACATACACCCTCCCCATTACACATCCCCTCCACTGCACAAGGTACCCATTTTTCTTGTTTACACGCACAGATTTTCATGTTTTAATTTAACTTCCTATATAGATAACTTATCTTGTGCATGCTTGGGTGTTATTTTCTGCTTGCAGGAGGTTAGGAACGAATTCAAAGCCACAGACCATAGCTTGGTCTTTTGTTGCCCACCACCTGTTCGAGGAAATGCCTGACCGTGTGTGATCGAGCGCACGGCTGTTGCGATCGAGCGCATAGTCCAGTGTGCGATTGAGCGCACCTATTTGAGATTGATCGCAAATTAGGCAGAACCTAATAGCAACATGTCCAAACCATCTGTTGCCACCTTCGGTGCATCTAGCAACCGTGCCTCATCATCCCGACCCAATATCGAGCAACGAGAGCTCTTATTCGAGGCTGTCTTCGCCATCGATGACGTATTCAAGCACATGAACGCCACTCAATGGGCCGTCCAAGCATTTAGACATCGAGGATTGAAGAGGCTTTTCAAGCCGGTTTGCTTGACTGCTTACTCCCAGCTCATAGTCCAGTTCTATGCGAGCCTATCCTTTGACTGCAGCAGACCGGGAGTACTGACTTCTTCAGTCCAGGGCACACTTGTAGAGGTGATTAGTGCCGATATTGTCGCTGCTTTTCATTGCACTGACGAGTCCCCTCCTGAGGACACAATATCGAGGAGCAGTCGGAGTCCTTTGCCTTGTCTGAGATTATTACAAATATGTGCGCTGGTCAGTACGTCGACAAACACAACAATGCAGCCAGCCGGTCAAAGTTGCCTCCACGACTTTGGCTTGTCGACACTATCCTTCAGCGCAATGTGTGTCCATTGGGGCACAAGACATAGCAGAGAGACTAGTTTCTACAGACCCTATATGCCTTCCACATAGGTCACTGGTACTCTATTTTGGCTATTATATGGAGCCAGTTGCACAAATTCTGGGATCACATCCATGGCCGGCAGATCACCACGGCCAATGCATGGGGCCTCCCATTCCCGTTCCTACTCTCCTATATACTCAAGAAGAAAGGGATTAAGGGGACCACCAGCGACGGACCAGTGCGAGAGCATCCCTTCTTTAGGAAGGCTCAGTGGACACATAGCCTCTCGCACATGCCTCGAGGACTCCCAGCACCTGCTCTAGCAGCTGAGAGAGTTGAGGAGGATCATATGGAGACTAAGACCCCTGTCATTAGCCCAATGCGAGAGGAGGACCATATGGATATGGCACCCACAGAGTCCCAGCACTTTCTAGCTGAGCTGTCCTCCTTCTGAGGTGAAGTCTCTGCCACTACCACACTCGTGCATCAGCGCATGGATAGTTTGGAGGCACGGTTTGCACGACAGGAGGCTATGCTACAGGCTATTCTTGATCGCCTACCTCCGGCACCTGATACCTCTTCGACTGCACCACCTGATGATCAGCAGTGAGAGGATACCACGTCTGGTTGAAGATGTTAAACTTAGCGCTCATGGGAGGCACCCCAAAGCATATCCTTTTAATAGTTTATTTTCTTTTATTATTAGTATTTCATAGTTTACTTTTCTATAGCTTTTTATATTTACTGTTTTCCATTTTTTGTTTGTTTGTCTTTCTTTTTCAAGGACAGAGTGAGTGCATCCAATTGAAGTTTGGCGGCATGCTACCAACCATGCTAGCCATCAGTTCTTCATCTCCTAGGTTAGTTCCTTCCATGCTATTCACACATTGGGGGACAATGTGCAATTTAAGTTTGGAGGTATAGGGACGCACTCACTATGTCCCATATTTTTTTGTGTTGTTGTTTTTATAGATAAATGCCTGTTCATACTGTTCTAAAACATTTTGGTGATCTAAACAAAGAATACAATTTGACCTCATAAGTAAGCTTAACACCTTGAACATATAGGCCAATAATTAATTTTTAAACATAGATCACCTCCTTTTAGGCATTTAAGGATTCACGAGTTTGACTTAAATGATCACAAGCACATTAACACATAATTGTGTGGGGTATGACATGTAATTTTGATTTGTATGTTTCTTTTGCTCAACTGTGAACCAAATGGCCTATTAGACTAACATTTTGGTATAAGAAGATAGAAATAAATTGTTTGTACTCAAAAAGAAAAAATGCTCCTAATGATCAATAAAACAAACTTTCCACTGAGTAACTGGCCCTCTTGCCTCAGTAAGCTATGAGTGTCACGTCAAAAGGTGGAAAATTTGATTGGTAGCATTGAAACCAGTTAGTTTCATAGCCTTTTTTACTCGAGTTAGTAAGTCCTTAGGGGTGTCTTTACACCTAATGCCCTAAAACCATCTGGTTTGGGAGTCATTGGCTAAATACTCGTTACATGAGTCAAATAGAAAGCTTAAGGGAACTAACTTAGCAAAAATCTCACAAATAAAAGAAAATAAGAAAACTTATGCCATCTTTGTTGATTCTAATAGGAAATTTGGTGAATTTTGAGTCATCAAAACACTACACATTAGAATTATTTGGAAACCTAATCTTTTATGTGCTAGTTCACCACACACTAAAGCTAAACTTGTGATGTCTTAAACTGCCTCATGAAAGTGATTTGCGTTCAAAACTCTTATTCATTGCAAAGATATGTTTATATGTGTTAAGCTTGCTCATGAATGCGCATCATTCTTTTGTGTGACAACCTAAAATTTTTATGGATATTATGATTATTGGATTTATCTATGTGGCGTTAATTTTTTCCGTTTTAGTTTTTTGTTTTGTATTGCTAAGGGACTAGCAATATGTAAGTTTGGGGGTGTGACAGGTGCTTAAATATTCATATTTAAGCCCCTTATTTACATTTATTAGGTCCTTAGTTATGTTAATTTAGTTAATTTTACTTCATTTGTGTGTTTCACATGTTTTTATAGGGTCTTGGAGAAAAAGAAGCAGTTTTGGCACTCAAGGGAAGAAGCCTTGAAATCCTAGAGCAGCTTCTGGTCATAGTGCAATCGATCGCACTACTGCATGCGATCGAGCGCACATGTACGGGCGTGAACAGTAAAACGGCATAACCCTATTTTGGAAATAAGAAAGTTTTTGCGTTTTTGGAAGTTAGGGTTTCCAAAGCCTTCTAGGACTACTCAAGCCCTATAAATACACTTGTAAAGCACACACAAATCATCACTTCTTAGAAAACACTTCTTTTATCTTTTGTTTAGCTCAAAGTTTTAGGCTTTGGAAAGGATTGACAACCCGTCTCCCTAGTATTCTTCAGGTTTTATATTTTATGCTTAGTTTATATATGATGTTTATCTTAGATAGCATGTGTAACTAACTTTCTTATAGGGCTCGATTGAAGCCCTAGTTATGCTTTCTCATATATTTATTCATTGATAAAATCTTTGCCAATAGCCTTTATTATGTTGCTTAACTTGATTAATGCTTATGTTTATTTAAATTCCTCATATGTATGTGTATGGCCAACGTATGCATGTGGTATGGATTGGTTAGTTAGATCAATTTGGATGACCGAGTCCTGGGTCTAACAATAGTAACAAAAGACATCCACACCGGATTCTTGGGTTAATCAACATGGGAATCCGGGAGTATATACCATGCCCTAGGTCTCATGTGGTTGTCGATTTCCGCAGCCCTTATGCTTTCTTTAGGAACAACTCAGTAGATACCATGCTAAATCCCTCGAGAAAGAAAAGAGTTAGAGTAGATACCATGCCTAACTCGTTGCTTAGGGAAATCAATAGCTTAAGGAGTAGATACCATGCCCTTAGGTTGGCGACCATTAGGTATACATGATAAGGCTAGTGCACTGATACATTATACAATTGGGAAAGTATGACTATTGATAGATATCAAAGCCCTATATCTTTATTATTATCAAATCACATTCAATAGTTATTTATTTCTTTTTATTTTGAAGAAACTAATTCTAAAACCGAATTTTACAAATCCCTGTGGAGATGATCTTGCTTTCGCACACTATACTACACTGTTGACCTTGTGCACTTGCAAGTAAAACGAGTGTGATTATTTGCTTATTAATTTAGGTGGATTTTCGTCCAACAAAGAACAACTCTTCAAGATTGAAAATTTCATAATCAAATTCTTAACTTTTACCATTTCAAAGCTTTTCAGGTTAGTCGATTGGTAAAGCAACAGCTAACCAGTTAGCCGAATGATTGGTCACCAGTCAGCTATACAGTCGACCGATCCAACCTTTAAACTTTGAAAGTTTTCCAGGTTTCTTTCAAAAAATTTCTAATTCTTTCCTTCAATCTTTCAAAAATGTTTGTACTTTCTTCTTTGTAAAATTTCTAACTCTTTTCTAATAAAATATACAACATCTTTCTAAAAAATTATTTCAAATCCAACTTTCAATTTCATTCAACAATTTTCTTCACAATTTGTTTCAAATTCAACTTTCTCCTCACATGTATGCATGTTAAGTTCAACATATATATAATTCAAATTACTTCTTTACCATTATATCAAGGGTACGAGTATTACAATTCTACCCACCATATATAAATTTCAATCTCAAAATTTTCTTACCTATCTCATGAAAAAGTTAGGAATCACCCTTTCTCATGCTAGCCTCAACATTCTGATTCCGCCACAACACTTGAACAAATGGAATAACCTTTTTACGCAAAACTTGTTCTTTTATGTCTGATATTTTGACTAGGATTTGCACAAAGGCTAAGTCTTCCTAAAGATCTATATATTGATATGAAATATTACAAGACTCATCATGTAAGTATTTTTGCAAAAGCAACACGTGAAAAATATTGTTTAATTGCTTCTATTCTGGAGGTTACTTCAGTCTATATGTCACTGGTCGAACTCTCTCAATGATCTTATATAGTCCAACATATCTTGAACTCAACTTCCCTCTCTTCCTGAATCTCAATACACCTTTTCATTGAGATATCTTTAGGTAAACTCAGTCACTTGAAATTCAAGAGGTCTCCTCCTGTTATTAGCATAATTCTTTTGTCTGCTCTAAGGTTCTTTAACTAGTTTGGTTTTCTCAATTGTTAACTCAATAATTTCTGGATCAAATATCTTTCTCTCTCCTACTTCTTCCCAACATATATGAGCTTTACATCTCCTGCCATATAAAGCCTCAAGTGATGTCATTCTAATACTATCTTGATACTAATTATTATACATAAACTCAATCAATGGTAAGTAAGCATCCAGCTCACTGAGAAATTCATCACACTAGCCTTCTACATGTCCTCTAGTTTTCAAATAATCCTCTCTGTCTGCCCATCTGTTTGAGGATGAAAAGCAATACTAAACTGTAACTGCGTACTCATGGCTTTCTGAAAGCCTGTCCAAAATCGAGATGTAAATCTAACATCACTATCTAATACTATGCTCAAAGGTACCCCATGCAATTTTACAATCTCAACTACATACAATTCAGCTAACCTTTCAAGACTCCAAGTAGTTTTAATTGGAAGAAAATAAAATAACTTAGAAAGTCTATCCACTATTACCCAAATTGTATAGTGACCTCTCTGGGTACAAAGAAATCCATAAACAAAATCTATACTCATATTCTCCCATGGCCATTCAGGCACTAGAAGGGGCTATAGTAAGCCTGCCAGATGTCTATTCTCTGACTTCAGTTGCTAAAAAACCAAAGATCTAAAAATGTATTCAACTACATCCCTCTTCAATCCTGACCACCAATAATTCTATCTCAATCCCCTATACATCTTATTGTTACCCAGGTGCATCAAATATACAACATTGTGTGCTTCTCTCAAAATCTCTTTTCTCATATCAGCATTATTGGGAACATAAATCCTATGTCCCAATACCAATATACCATCACCTCTGATTCTAAACTTGGACTGTTTTACACTCAGCACTTCTTACTTAATCTTCTCTATCTCTTAATCTTTACCTTGCATTTCTAATAGGCATTCTACAATGGATGACTTTACAACCATGTTTGCTAACAATACTCGTCTATCACTGATATTTAATTGCGTTCTCATCGCTCTCAATTCTACTATCAAATTCACATCATGGGTTTTTATAGCTGCTAATCTTCTTGTAGACTTTCTACTCAATGCATTAGCTACCACATTCTCTTTCCCTGGATGGTAATGAATTGTACAATCATAATCATTAATCAGCTACATCCAATGCCTTTATCTCAAATTTAACTTTCTCTGAGTAGGTAAGTATATCAAACTCCTATGGTTAGTAAATATCTCACAAGTGGCTTCATATAGATAATGGCTCCAAATCTTCAAAGCAAATACTATGGAAGCTAATTCTAAGTCTTGGGTTGGGTAATTTCTCTCATGATTCTTCAATTGCCTAGAAGTATAAGCCACTACCTTCCCATGTTGCATTAACACACATTCCAACGTTTAATGCAAAACATCACTATACACAACAAATCCTTCATCACTAGAAGGAAGAACCAATATTGGAGTGGTAGTTAATTTCTCCTTCAATAACTAGAAACTCTTCTCACATTCCTCAAACCATACAAATTTTATCTCTTTCCTAGTCAATCTAGTCAAAGATTTAGCAATCATAGGAAAGTTCTGAATGAATCTCCTAAAATAATCTGCCAATCCCAAGAAACTTCTAATTTCAGTTACTTTAGTTGGTCTCTCCCAACTCAACACTGCCTCTACCTTCTGTGGATCAACTGCTATACCATTTCTAGACAATACATACCCCAGGAAAGTTACTTCATTTAACCAGAATTCATATTAAAAAAAAATTTGGCATACAACTTCTCACTTATTTGAATCTCTAACACAACTTCTAGATGTTTCACATGTTCTTCCTCATTTTTAAAATATACCAAAATATCATCAAAGAATACAACTACAAATTTATCAATAACAGGTTTAAACATTCTATTCATTAACTCCATGAATGTAGCTGGAGCATTCGTTAACCCAAATGGCATCATAAGAAACTCTTAGTGAAAATAACGTATCCTAAAAGTATTCTTAGGCACGTCTCCTTCCTTTATCCTAAATTAGTGATAACCTGATCTTAAGTCTATCTTAGAAAACACCCTTGCTCCCTGCAACTGCTTAAACAGATAATCTATTTTGGGTAATGGATCTTTGTTCTTAAAAGTTATCTTATTTAGTTGTCGGTAGTCTATACGCAATCTTATTGTACCATCTTTCTTCTTTTCAAATAATATTGGAGCTCCCCATGGTGACACACTAGGATGAATAAATTATTTTTCAAACAATTCTTGAAGTTGAACTTTCAGTTCTCTCAACTCAGCAGGTGCCATTTTGTACGGTGCTATTGAAATAGGTGCAGAACCTGGAATCAAGTCAATAGAGAACTCAATCTCTCTATTGGAAGATAAATCAGACAACTCATCAGGAAATACATTCGAATAATCTCTCACCACTGAGATTTATTCCAACTTTCTACCTTCTTTACTTGGATCCACTACATATGCTAAATACCCCTCCCAACCTTTCTTCAGCCACTTGCTAACAGTCAAGGAAAAAATAAGACAGTTTGAAAGTATCTTACATTCTCCCTGAAAGTTACACTCCTCCTGTCCAGGAATTCTAAGCACCACATTCTTCCTGAAATAGTCAACCCATGCATGATACGTCGACAACCAATTCATCCCCAATATCAAGTCAAAATCTATTATATTAAAAGATAATAAGTCTACTTCAAATTCTCTATCACCCATACGAATCACACAACCTCGATAATAATTTCTGATCATAACTCTATCCTCAGTGGGTATTTCAACAATAATATTATGAATCAAAGGACTGACACATGCATTAATAGATCTCATAAAAGTACTGGATGCAAAAGAATGAGTTGTGCCAAGATCAATAAATAATTTAGCAGGTCTATCAAGGATAGATATTTTATGACATTAGGAGTTGCTTGGGCATCCTACTGGGTCAATGCATATACTTTGCTCACTTTAGGCTGCGTCTAACTACTATATCCTATCTCAGTAACTAATCCTCTACTTGAAGCACTAACCCGAATGTTCTCAAATCCATCACCTCTCTCTAACTGACTTCTCCCAACACCTCCAATATTCACCATTGTTGAGAAACCATCTTGATATGCCCAAGTGGTGATCTTCCAAACACCCAAGTCTCGAATGACTTGTAATGATCAGAAACAGAAACAGAAATCAAAGAAAAGAAAGAACCCAACAATTGTTATCGAGGTTCAGCAATAGCCTACATCCCCGTGAGTTCCTCCGAACTCTCTGCACTAAACCAATGGGTTCTTGCAAGTTATAGTAACTCCTCTCCAAGAATCTCAAGTTCTTGAAGAACCAAAGAAGAGAAGAAATAAAGTGATAAGAACTATTACAAAGCCCTCTACCCAATATCTATGCTACTCTCTCTTTACAACCAGCCTCTCTTTTGAGATCTATTCTAGTGCCTCTCCTGTGTTTTGTGTCTTTGTACCCTCACACTTGCACTTGAATTCTCTTGTATGATGATCACTTGTGTTTCTTATGTCTCACTTGTTCTTGAGATTGAAGCTAGTTGACCCTTTATATAGTACACTACTTCTTGAGCCAATATTTGAAGTCAATCTCTACCCATAGATCTTGAGGACCATTCAATCATAGCCCTTCATCAATCCTTAGTGATCCTATGCATTTTGGTTCATACCCCACACACCTTTCAAAAGGCTAAAGAGACTAGTCTCAGTGTGCCTGGCGCCGCTGCCCATAACAGGGTAAGCCGCGGCTCAAGCCAGGGCACACATGCATCACTCTCTAGGCCCCGTGGCCTGGGAGAGGCTGAGCCAAGACGCACACCTCCTCTAGGCTTCCTCCATGTTGGGCGCCGCAGCCTGACTTGATGTTGCACTTCTTTGAGTTGTTGTGCACTGAGGCGCACACTTTGTGTGCTGAGGCCCCAAGGTCTAATGAAGAACCTTGTCAAACCATGTTTAAACCTTAGACAAACACCAACAATCTCTACCTTTGTCTAAGCAATTAAACTCGAACCCATTGTGCAGAGAACTCAGGATCCAAACTCATCTTGAGTGATCATATCAACCGACTCCAATTCTAAGTAATCCAAGGCAATGATTAAACTTACTTAGAGGTAGAACCTTTATGCCTAAATCTATAGGATTTTCCTACGTGGCAACCTTGTCCACATGAATGCATCCTTCTGTAACATTTTCCCAAATGAAATGATACTGAACATCCATGTGCTTTATCCTCTCATGGAACACCGAATTCTTACACAAGTGCAACGCACTTTGAATATCCAAATACACCACCACCTACTCTTTCAGGACCTTCAACTCCTCCAACAACCCTTTGCACCACATAGCCTCCTTTATGGCTTTCGTTGCCGCTATATACTCAGCCTTGGTTGTTGAGAGTGCTACCACCGGCTGCAACTAAGCCTTCCAACTTATACAACATTCGTTTAAGTTGAAGAAGTAAGAGGTAATTGATCTTCTTTTATCTTGATCTGCTCTATAGTCCGAATCCACATAACCTTCAAGACAGATGGACTTACCCCTCTTCTTATAAATCAGCCCTATTTCTGGGCTTCACTTCAAGTACCTCAGCAACCACTTCATCCCAAGCCAATGCTCCTTTTCGGGATTACTCATAAACCTGCTGAGAACACTTATTGCATGAGCAATATCTGGTCTAGTGCTTATTATGGTGAACATAACAGAACCAACCACACTAGAGTAAGGGACCTTTTCCATTTCTTTCTTCTCCACCTCCGATCTCGGACATTGATCACTGAAGAACTTGAAATGACCAGCAAGGGGAACCTTTATTAGTTTACTATCTTCCATAGAGAACTTAGATATCATCTTCTCTATGTAGGAAGTCTGAGAAATATTTAATCCGTTTCTCTCCCTTTCCCGAATTATATTCATCCCAAGGATCTTCTGCGCATGGCCAAGATCCTTTATTTCAAACTCCGAACTAAGTTGAGACTTCAATTCTTCTATCCTCTCCATGCTACTCCCAACCAACAACATATCATTAACATAGATGAGGATGATCACCACATTTTCCACCGTGTGCCCCTTGTAATACAAGCATAAATCATAGTAGCTCCTCAAGAAACCCAGGCTGGTTACAAAGGAATGGAACCTCTTATTCCATTGCTAAGGTGATTACTTCAGGCCATAGAGAGATTTCTTAAATTGGCACACCAACTCTCTTTGCCTTCCTTCCTCATAGCCTTCGGGTTACCTCATGTAGATGGTCTCATCAAGCTCTCCATGCAAGAACACTGTCTTCACATCCATTTGCTCGATCTCCCAATCAAATTGGACCACCATAACCAATACTATCCGTATTGTTTTGTACTTAACAACCAGCCTAGCTTTATACTAGACTTCATCCCCTGGAGGATTCCCTTCTTTGATCTTATAGATCCACCTACAATCCACAACTCTCTGTTTTTCTGGTTTGGGCACCAATTCCCAAGAGTTGTTCTTCCTCAAAGAAACCATTTCTTCCTCCATAACTAGCTGCCACTTTGACGAATCCTTACATTCCATGGCGTCCATGTAAGTTTTTAGTTCAACCTTCCCTTCTTCTGTCCAAGGAGTTGCTACATTAGCATCTGCAAACCTATATCTCAAAGGTGGTCTACCCACCCTTCTTTCCCGGTCCCTTGTGAGCTGGTAGTCATTCTGACTTGCTGTATCATTTCCTTCCAGTTTAGCCTCCTCTTGATTATCCCAACTATAGCCTTCATTAATGGGCTCTACTTGGTTCGAAACTTCTTGCCTTCCTTACTCTACCTGAACTGAATTTTGCCTGATGCGATGCTCCACAAATTTCGGACTGGTTTGCTCACTAGCCCCTGCAGGGTTAGTTTTCTCCAAATAGGGAAATAACAATTCATTAAAAATAACATCCCTACTTATTATGAGTTTCATTCCTTTTGGTTCTAAGGACCACAAACTATACCCCTTAACCCCATCACCATACCCTAGAAATACACATTTTCTATACCTTGAGTTAAGTTTATCATCCTTTTGATGTGCAAATGCAGCACACCCAAAGGTCCTAAAGTTACTCAACTCAGGGGGTTTCCCACTCCACATCTCCATGGGAGTCTTGAGCTCTAAAGCTCTAGAGGGTGATTTATTTACCAAGTATGCAGCAGTAGACATAGCTTCCCCCCAAAAATATTTTGGTAAATCGGATCCTATTAATATGCACCTAACCTTTTTCCATAAGGGTCCTTAATGAGTCTTAAATATTGCATATTTTAGACCCTTAACTTATATTTGTTTTGCTCTTAGTTATTAGTATTTCACTTTATTTTATGTTTTTTTCGTGTTTTGTGTATTTTTACAGGATTGTGGAGAAAATGAAGCATTTCAGGAGATGTGAAGCTTCAAGAGAAATTGCGATCGATCGCACTATTCTGTGATCGAGCGCAAGGTCATCAATCCCACATCGAAATGTTTGCAGTGCATCGCACCTGCGCTCAAGTGCACAGACTTGCGATCGATCGCAAGCGATCATCCCACATCGATCAGAATCTTTACAGCATAATCGAGTGCACCAGACACGCGATTGAGCGGACCTACGATCGATCGCAACATACTGCGATTGAGCGCACTCGGGCAGTATCCCACATCGTTTCTGCAAGCCACATTGCTCTGGGTCTTCCCCTATATAAACACCATCTGGCTTCATCATTCAGTGTACAATTCCTGAGCCACTTTGGTGTTTACCGGTGGACTTCCGCCAGCATTTTGGTGGATCCCGAAGGCATTGCTACCACAAGGGGAAGCGCCGCCAGTAAGCGAGTGGAATTTCTCCCATGTAAAGTTGTTTATTTATTTCTTTATATTCAGTTGTTTTAGTTTAAATGTTGAGCACTTTTTATTATAGTTTTATAGTTATGAGTGGCTAGACTCTTCAGCTAAGGTTGAAGATGAAGCCCCGCCGTTGTTTGGCGTAGTAGTTCAGATTTGCTTGTACAAATATGACAATTTTTAGTATAAATGTTCTGTCAATTATTTGAGTTAATCTTATAATTGATTGAGTTTAAATTGTCTGTTGGATTTTCTTTGTGTTTCATCTGATGGATACATTGAATGCTTTTCGATTAAATTGGATTCCCTTTGTGATTTGTTGAGAGCGGATACATTGGGTGCTTTCGGTTTAGTTGGGATATTCTTTGTTTTTTGTCTTATAGTTGGATTCATGTTTGATAGGCTATATTTTTAGAACATATATGCTTAACTTTGGTAGGGTGGATTCGGAAACCTTAGTTCTTTTTATTATTAGATTTTAAATCAATTTAATTTAGTTTTAATTTGTTTTGCAAATTATCATTCAAAATTCGAAACTAGGTTAAGATAGAGTTAATTTAGATTAAAAATTATATTTTCACAACGCAATTCCCTGTGGATTTGACCTCGCACTTGCACAACGCTATACTATAAATGACTCGTGCGCTTGCAAGTAAATTAAAACTCACAACAAGTTTTTGGCGCCGTTGCCGGGGAATTGTTTGGTTTGTGAAAATTTTTGGTCTAAAATGATTTTATTTTTCTACTAGTTAGTTATCTTTTTTGTTAAAAAAAAAATCGTGTGGATGAATCTAGCGCCGGTTTCACAGTCTTTAGAGGACCCCCTCAAGGATTTCATTAAAATGATCGGCCTGTCCCTCAATGCTGCCAACACTTTCAATGTTGAAAGCTGTTCCATCTGTGCTAGTCCCATGCATCTAGCACAGAATTGCCCATCAATGCCGGCTTGTGCCGAGTATCCCATGGAACAAATGAATGCTTTCAATGCGTGTTGTTGGCAATCAAATGGATCTTACTCTGAAACATACAATCCAGGGTGGTGGGACCACTCTAATGTTTCATGGACGCAGAACCAACTGAGGAATCAGGGAGGAGACCCTTATCATGCTCACAATCAATACCCTCCCGAATTTCCTCCACCAATTCCAAGTTATGGTCACTCAGCTTATCCAGCACCATCACCCACTTACCAAGCTCCCATTCAAGCACCAGCGTCAGTTTCACAGTCACTGGAGGACGCTCTCAATGATTTCATGAAAACGACTAGCCAATCTATGAGTGAAGTGATGACTGCAACAATAGAAAACACCCAAGCGATTGCCACACTAGAGAGTCAAATTGATCAAATCGCAAGTTACGTGGGTGAAGGAGAGAAAGGAACGTTCCCCAGTCAAACTGATCCTAACCTAAAGGAATAGTTTACGGTGGGAAATTTATTAACTCCTATGCATTGGCAGGAACAAGTGCAATCAATTGTCCCATTGAGGTCTGGGAGACAAGTGCACCATCAAGTGGAAGAGAACCCTACTATGCACCAAGGGCAAGAAAGTGGCAACAATGAGAAGAGAGATGCTGAGCCATCTACAGCCACACCTATTATTAATGATCTCTCTAGGTCGTTTTTACCTAAAGCGCCTTACTCTGAGAGACTACAAGCGCCCAAGAAAGAAGGGAAGTCTGAGGACATTTTGGAGGCATGCTTTGCTCAATTTGAAGACGATTTGGATTTAGATAAGTTGTTTGACCAAGCAAATGCTACTTTGGAGTCTGCTCCTCAAAAGATCAGTGAGACGGAGGAAACCACAACACCTGAACCCCCCAATAAGGAATTTAAGCCTTTACCGGACAATCTTAAGTATAAGTTCCTAGGTCCAGCAGATTCTTTGCCTATAATTATAGCTTTAGATTTGGGTGATGCTCCAGAGGAGAAATTATTAGACGTCTTAAGTGAGCATAAGGAAGCTATAGGCTGGACTATTGAGGATGTCAAGGTAATCAACCCCTCGTTGGTAATACACACGATACAGTTGGAGGAGAATGCCAAGCCATCGAGGGAGCCACAAAGAAGGCTCAACCCTGCTTTGCAAGAGGTTGTGAGGGCGGAAGATATTAAGCTTTTAGAGGCAGGGATCATTTATCCCATCTCTGATAGCAAGTGGGTGAGCCAGATTCCAGTCGTGCCCAAACGTGCTGAATTTATGGTAGTAAATAAAGACAACGAGTTGGTTCCAACTCGAGTGCAATCAAGATGGAGAAAGTGTCTAGACTACCGTAAATTGAATGCTGCCACTAGGCCTGATCATTTTCCATTCCCATTTATTGATCAAATAGTGGAGAGCTTAGTTGGGCCTGTTTACTAATGTTGGGTCTGGCTGAAGACGTTAAACTTAGCGCTCATGGGAGGCACCCCACAGCTTATCTTTTCTTTTGTTTATTTATTATTTTGCATTTTTATGATTAATGTTTGTTTCCAGTATTTTTTGTTTTCTAGTTTTTATTTTTCAGGGACAAAGCGTACTTCAGTTCAAGTTTGGGGGTATGCTATGAGCCATACCAGTCCAGATAGTTCTCCATATCTCAGGTCAGCTCTTTCCATATTAGTCACACATTGGGGTCAATGTGTAATTTAAGTTTGGGGGTATGGGAGACACATCACACACTTTGTCCTAATTTGTTGTCTTTTCGTTATAGAGATAAATGCATGCTCATGTTATCATGAAATTTTGGTTGATATAAACATTTTCTGTGATGTGATGTCATTGGTGAGCTTAACATTTTGAACACATGATCTGGTGATAAATTTTTAAAATTTAGTTACTTACTTTAGGCATTTTGAGAATTCACATGTTTGATCTAATCTAACACGAGCACACTAGCACAAATTATGTGAGGTATGACACGTGATTTTAATGCGTATTTTTCCTTATCTTAACTGAAACTGGATGACTTGTTGGATGAACACTTGGGCATAAAGAAAGAAAAAAAAATTAATTAATTACTACAACTTTCTGCTGAGTAACTGGACCTCTTGCCTCAGTAAGCAGTGAGTGTTCATGTCAAAAGGTGGAATTTTTCTTGGTAATATTAAGGTCGGTTTAATTTCGTAGCCTTTTTAACTCGAGTTAGTAAGTCCTTAGGGGTGTCTGTACACCTAATGCCCTAAAACCATCTGGTTTGGGAGTCATTGACTCAACACTCGCTACATGGGTCAATTAGAAAGCTTAAGGGAACTAAACAAGTCGTGCCTTATTATTGTTAAAAAAAATAAATAAATAAATAACTATGCTTTTTCGTTCATTTTTTATGAGAAATTCGGTGAATCTTGAGACATGGAGACCTTACACATTAGAGTTACTTGGAAGCTTCATTTTTATATGCTAATTCACCTTACACTGATTCAAGCTTGTGATACCTTATCCTACCTTTTGTAAGTAATTAGATTTTAACATTTCTATTCATTGCGAAGATGGGTTTACCTTTTTAAGCTTGCTTATGAATGAATATCATGGTGATGTGTGCTCCTTAAATTTTTGGATACCATGAGTGATGACTTTATCTTTATGTTCTTTGTTTTTCATTGAGTCTTTTATTTTGTTTTGCTAAGGGACTAGCAAAATATAAGTTTAGGGGTATTTGATGAGTCTTAAATATTGCATATTTTAGACCCTTAACTTATATTTGTTATGCTCTTAGTTATTAGTATTTCACTTTATTTTATGTTTTTTTTGTGTTTTGTGTATTTTTATAGGATTGTGGAGAAAATGAAGCATTTCAGGAGATGTGAAGCTTCAAGAGAAATTGCGATCGATCGCACTATTCTGCGATCGAGCGCAAGGTCATCAATCCCACATCGAAATGTTTGCAGTGCATCGCACCTGCGCTCGAGCGCACAGACTTGCGATCGATCGCAAGCGATCATCCCACATCGATCAGAATCTTTACAGTGCGATCGAGCGCACCAGACACGCGATCGAGCGCACCTGCGATCGATCGCAACATACTGCAATCGAGCGCACTCGGGCAGTATCCCACATCGTTTCTGCAAGCCACATTGCTCCGGGTCTTCCCCTATATAAACACCATCTGGCTTCATCATTCAGTGTACAATTCCTGAGCCACTTTGGTGTTTACCGGTTGACTTCCGCCAGCATTTTGGTGGATCCCGAAGGCATTGCTACCACGAGGGGAAGCGCCGCCCGTCAGCGAGTGGAATTTCTCCCATGTAAAGTTGTTTATTTATTTCTTTATATTCAGTTGTTTTAGTTTAAATGTTTAGCACTTTTTATTATAGTTTTATAGTTATGAGTGGCTAGACTCTTCAGCTAAGGTTGAAGATGAAGCCCCGCCGTTGTTTGGCGTAGTAGTTCAGATTTGCTTGTACAAATATGACAATTTTTAGTATAAATGTTCTGTCAATTATATGAGTTAATCTTATAATTGATTGAGTTTAAATTGTCTGTTGGATTTTCTTTGTGTTTCATCTGATGGATACATTGAATGCTTTTCGATTAAATTGGATTCCCTTTGTGATTTGTTTAGAGCGGATACATTGGGTGCTTTTGGTTTAGTTGGGATATTCTTTGTTTTTTGTCTTATAGTTGGATTCATGGAATGTTTTGATAGGCTATATTTTTAGAACATATACGCTTAACTTTGGTAGGGTGGATTCGGAAACCTTAGTGTTTTTTATTATTAGATTTTAAATCAATTTAATTTAGTTTTAATTTGTTTTGCAAATTATCATTCAAAATTCGGAACTAGGTTAAGATAGAGTTAATTTAGATTAAAAATTATATTTTCACAACGCAATTCCCTGTGGATTCGACCTCGCACTTGCACAACGCTATACTGCAAACGACTCGTGCGCTTGCGAGTAAATTAAAACTCACAACAGTCCTATTCATCCTATCAGCAACTCCATTTTGCTGAGGTGTTTTTACAACTGTACTATGTCTTAAAATGCCATTTAACTCATAAAATTTATCAAAATCCTTATTGCAAAATTCTAAGCCATTATCGGTTCATAAAGCCTTAATTACCCTATTCGTTTGAGTCTCCAGCAACTTTTTCCACACCACAAATTTATTCAAAGCATATGATTTATTTTTAAGCAAATAAACCCAAACCTTTCTAGAATAATCATCAATTAAAGATAGAAAGTAAAGATTACTTCCCTGTGTTGGTGTTCTTGCCAAAGGTTAGAATGAATGCAGTCAAGAATGCCCTTAGACTTATGCACTTCGGTGTTGAAGCTGACCTGGTGTTGCTTCCCAAGAATGCAACACTCGCAGAAATCCAATTTCTCTACTTTGTCACCATCAAGTAGACCATTCTTGCTGAGAACTTGTAGGCCCTTTTCACTCATATGTCCCAAGCGAGTGTGCCAAAGGGCTGCCCTATCCATCTCAGCTATCAAGCTTGCTGCTTGATCCTTGATTTCTGTCTCTCCGATCATCTCATAGAGTCCATCTTTTATTGTTGCTTTGATCATTATCAAAGATCCCTTGGTTACCTTGATTTTTCCTCCCTCTGCCTTGTATGTATACCGCATGGAATCCAGCTGCCCCAATGAGATCAAATTCCTCTTCAAATCTAGAAGATACCTCACATTCTGCAGCAGCCTTGTGACTCCATTAAACATCCTTAACTGGATGTCTCCTATCCCCCTCACTTGGCAAGAAGTGTCATTCCCCAAGAAAACCTTTCCATCATTGGTTTCCTAGAAATTCTTGAACCAATCCTTGTAAAGGCACGTGTGATAAGTGCACCCGGAATCCATAATCCATTTCTCGCTGTCTTGCCTCCTGCTCACATTTAAACACACAACAAGAACATCATCTTGCTGTTATTTGGCAACCGAAGCCTCTCCATTGTTGGTATGGCTTCTCCCTCTCTCATCCCACATCTTCTTCTTGCAATCTTTCCTAAAATGTCCCTTCTTGTTGCAGTAGAAGCATCTCTTTCCTCCAAATCTCGATTTGGAATGAGATCTCCCATGGCTCTGCCCTCTACCTCTTGATTTCTCCCTGTAATTGCCATGAATGCTACTACCATTCTGAGTTGCTGGCTTTCCTCTAACGAACAACACTTCTCCACTTGATGCTTCCCTCATCTTGACTTTGAAATCATGAGCCCTTATGGCATTGATCACAATCTCCATGGTTAAAGTATCAATTCCATATTCAATAACATTAATCAAATTATCAAAACAATCAGGAAGAGAATTTAACAAAATAACAGCTAATTATTCATCCGGGAATGTTATACTACAGCTATTCAAATCTTGAACTAGCTTATTAAACACATCAAGATTATCTTGCAACTCTTTATTAGGATCCATTTTAAAAGCAAAGATTCTTTTAAGAAGATAAATCTTATTAGGGAGAGTTTTTGTAAGAATAATTCATCTAGTTTCTTCCATATGACAGCAGAATCTTCCGAGTCTCCATACTCCCTTGTGACATTATCTGACATGTGCAAGAAAATGGTGTTGTATGCCATCTTCTTCATCTCAATCCGCTGGTCCTCCGTGATACTTGCTGGAAAAGCATCATCTTCTCCAATAGCCAAGTCCACCTTCTGTTGCATATGAATAGCCTTGATCTTCTGCTTCCAAAGGGCAAAATCTCCCTTTTCCATCAAACTTCTCAAAAATGAAGTTTGAACCCATCTTGCGGAGAAGATTCCAGATTTATGCAGCACCCACAATTGCTTTCCAACTTCTTCTAAATCTCAAGGACACGATTGAAGATTGATCTTAATACCGTTCTTAAATCAGCCTCAAGAACACGATCAGATCTTGATCTCTACTCTGTTCTTGAATCACCTCAAGAACACGATCAGATATAGATCTCTACTCTGTTCTTGAATCACCCAAAAAGTTGATCTTTGATTCTTGGATTCTTGCTCTGATACCTTCTGTTCCAGCTCCGATACCTGCTGTCCAAAGCTCTGATACCACTGTTGTAGTATCTCCTCAAGCTTTGATACCACTGTTGTGCTAGCTATGATACTACTATTGGGAAACCACCTTGATATGCCCAGGTGGTGATCTTCCAAACACCCAAGTCTAGAATGACTTGTAATGATCAGAAGCAGAAACAAAAATCAAAGAAAAGAAAGAACATAGCAATTGTTATCGAGGTTTGGCAATAGCCTACGTCCTTGTGAGTTCCTTCGAACTCTCTGCACTAAACCAATGAGTTCTTACAAGTTACAGCAACTCCTCTCCAAGAATCTCAAGTTCTTGAAAAACCAAAGAAGAGAAAAAAGAAAGTGATAAGAACTATTACAAAGCCCTCTACCCACAATCTATGCTACTCTCTCTTTACAACCAGCCTCTCTTTTGAGATCTATTCTAGTGCCTCTCCTGTGTTTTGTGTCTTTGCACTCTCACACTTGCACTTGAATTCTCTCGTATGATGATCACTTGTGTTTCTTGTGTCTCACTTGTTCTTGAGATTGAAGCTAGTTGACCTTTTATATAGTGCACCACTTCTTGAGCCAATCTTTGAAGTCAATCTCCACCCTTAGATCTTGAGAACCATTCAATCATAGCCGTTCATCAATCCTTAGTGATCCTATGCATTTTGGTTTATGCCCCATGCACCTTTCAAAAGGCTGAAGAGACTAGTCTCAGTGTGCCTGGCGCCGCGGCCCAGAACAGGGCAGGTCGCAGCTCAAGCCAGGGCACACATGCATCACTCTCTTGGTACTGCAGCCTGAGGGAGGCTGAGCCACGGTGCACACCTCTTCCGGGCTTTCATCATGCTGGGCACCGTGGCCTGACCTGATGCTGCACTTCTTTGACTTGCTGTGCACTGAGGCGCACACTTTGTGTGCTGAGGTGCCAAGGTCTAATGAAGAACCTTGTCAAACCATGTTTAAACCTTACACAAACACCAACAACCATCTTAGCTGATCTCCTCAATGGACAATCTACACTAATATGTTTACCCTTTCCACACAAAAAAACACATAAAGGTAGGACAATTCTGAGACAAATGTCGTGTCTAATTACACCTACAACATACTCTATTCTCTCTATCAAATATAACACTACCACCTCCTCTTGGTAGCATACTCCAACTTCCACTCTAACTCACATAGGTTATTTCCCAAACTTAGGGATTCCACCAATAGAACTTTGAGCCACCGAAGCTATAGATCCAGTTTTCCTTTGTTGACTCTGAACAATTGGTCCCCATGAAAATTAATGACCTCTCTGGAATGGGCATCCACCCTGAATACTCATACTACCAGCTCTAGAACCTTTAGGTCTAGTCCTCTTCAGCTACTCCTTTTTATACTCCAAACTCAACTATGTCTTTCTCAATCTGAAGTGACATATCCAATAAAGCATTATAATTTTTATGCCTCAAATATGACAGTCTAGAACGTATCTTATAATGCAAGCCATCAAGGAATCTCTTGCACTTACTCTTATCGATATTTACTAGCTTTGGCATAAATCTTGATAAAGCTATAAATCTATCATCATTTGTGCCACAATCATCATGGTCTACCTCAAATGAATAAAATCCCTCTTTTGTTGGGATCTAAAATTATTAGAAAAATACTTTGTGAAGAATACCTCCTTAAACCTACTTCAGGTTAAGGGTCAATCTATATCCATAGTCAGCCTAGGAAGAATATCATCCCACTAATTAGAGGTTTTATCCTCTAACTGAAAAGATGTAAAGGCAACTCTCTGCCAATTTATCACAGGTAAAACACCAAATAAGCGTTCAACACGTTTTATCTACAACTCAACATCAGTAGGGTTTTCAAATCCCTTAAAGGACAAGGGTTTCAACTTAATGAACTAAGCAAAATAATCTCTCTACATCTTATAAGAAAATTCTCCTTCTCCTTCCTAAACATTTTACCTCACCGAATTTACAACAAAATCATATTCTGGCCTAACTTGCTTATCTAATCTACGTTGTAGACTATCAGCTCTACCCTCAACCTCATTCATCCTCTCAAGAGTATGAGCAAGGGCTTTACTTAACTTATATCTTCCAACACTAGATTCCCTCACAACACCACTAATACCAGGTTCATTATTAACATGTTCTCTTTCAGAAACCACAAACTCAATATTAGTCTCAACCTTAGCTCTTCTAAACACTAGGGGCCTACCACGCCCTCTCTGTCCCATAACTCTAGCTCTAAGTCTACCATATCAACGCGACATCCTCAAACTATGCATTAAAATAATTTATTTTAAACTTTCACTTCATTCAGTTTTATTCAGTCTACAGAATCATAAAACCAATGCTTTGATATCAAAAATTGTAACGACCCATCTCGAGTGAGCTCTCCCCGAGACAGTGTCGTCACGTTTAAGTTCCTAGGATGACACATATATGCAACAAATATCACATAATTATCTGTAAAATATTTATAAAATATTTTCTCAACTCTTTTCGGAGGAGTTACAACTCTTTCACATATAACTTACAAAATAATGAAATATTTACACAATGCATGTACATATACAACTTTCTTTCTCAATTCTATCTTTCTTTATCTTTATTTATCTTTCTTTGTATATTATGAGGATACCAACCAGTGGAATTACCTAAAAATTACTCTGAGTCTTAGGTTAGTAATATGTCGATCCTACCACGACCTAAAATGATTTAGTATTAAGGAGTGAGCCTCACAAGCTCAGTAAAATCAGTTTACTAGAAGTACTTGATTTGTATACTTCTAGTCATAATTATATCACAATCATAATCATAATTCAATACTTTATTCATCTATCAATTCACATATCATCTTATTATTATCATATAGACTTTGAATCAAATTTCAACACATATATTTAATCAATTTATAACTATCATCTTTGATATGATTATCAACATCTTTTATTAAAATCATCATAATGAGGTTCACAACATATGTCATAGTCATTTAATGAATATCATAATTTAAAATCCTATTCATCATTTATCATTTCATTTGTCTCATCATGAGACTTATTTGACATCATTTAACTTTCATAATCAGCATGATGTCTTAGCATCTTAATAACATATAAAACTAAAAATGTATGCATCCACATCCTCATTTCATCATTTCTTTACTCATCATTTCATTTATTTTTTTTCACATCTCCTCCATGCTATAGTATGGGTAATTCATCTGTTTTCGGGTATCCATACTAGTCTCTAGTACAACTTTCGAGAACATTTTCTCACATATCAATATGTTTCATCCAAACCAATCATGGTTCTAGTCTTCCCTCTATGCATTTGATCAATCACATACAAGAAAACATATCATAACATCATACAATTCAAAATTCATTTTCTTACATAAATTCTTTCTTTTCATCATATTAAATTAAATCATCATTTCATATAATATCAATTCAAAAATCAAAATCTCAAGATATTTATTTCTCTTTTCAACATGTATTTCTTCAACTTCTCAATCTTATCATTGCAAGGATATCAATTTATCAACTTATCATATATTTTCATCATAATATTCAAATCATTCTTTATTCATATTGTATGTCATACTTCAATTAAATCATCAGTTAACACATATCATATATTTTTCATCAGTAAACATATATATATGTATATATATATATTCAAATTTATATTGTTTTCATGTTTGTCTCGCTTAATAATAGTAAATTTAACTCACCACATGCACTTAAAGCTACTCGTGGATCACCTCATTTCCTTTCCTACTCCTCTCAACAATTTCTCTAGATTGCTGACCACGAACACCTAATCATAATATACTCATTAATTTCTCTATTTCATACTTTAAATTTCTATACTCTGCACCAGTTTAAATTTCAAGTATGAATGCTCATCTCTCTTAAATTCAATGATTTCAACAAAATCATTTTCCATTCAGCTTAAATCCAATTTCAAATTCTCTTTTTAAGAAAGATAGCAAAACAACTCTTCAAGATTGAAAATCTCATAATCAAATTCACAAATTTTACCTTTTCAAAGCTTTCCTTCAAAATTCTTGAAATTCTTCCGCAAATCGATCGATTTCTAAGGCAAGATTATGAAATCCTTCAGTGTTAAAGTGTTTAAGAGTGTTTTATAGAGAGATTGATTCTAGAAGAGAATTCAAGGTTCGTAAAATGAATTCAAACTTCAAAAATCCCTTTTATATCAAAACTTTTGGTCTGACCGATCGGCTACCTGGTCCACCAGCTAACTATTTTAAAAAAAATTACAAAACTACTCATACCCTACTAGTCAGTTGCCAATCGATCTATCCATCCACCAGTTGATTGATTAGCTAATCGGCCCGTCGACTTATCAGTCGACTGACTCTCTACAAGTCGATCGGTCAGTCAATCGATTCAGCTAACCTGTCAACTATCAACTTTATATTTTTAAATTTTTAAAATTTTCAAATCGTCGATCATCTACCAACCGATCAATTAGCCAACTGGTCAATCACCAGCCAACCGATTGGTCGACTGATTAGTTATTAGTCAGCTGCACGGTCGACCGATCCAACCTTTAAACTTTGAAAATTTTCCAACTTTCTTCTTTGTAAAATTTTTAACTCTTTTCTAATAAAATATTCAACATCTTTCTCAAAAATTATTTCAAATCCAACTTTCAATTTCATTCAACATTTTTCTTCACAATTTGTTTTAAATTCAACTTTCTCTTCACATGTATACATGTTAAATTCAATATATATATAATTCAAATTGCTTTTTTACCCTTATATCAAGGGTACATGTATTACATCATCATCCTTCTCCAGTGAACAAAGATCATCTAAAATAAAAACCACAAAGAAATTTTCAAATAACTCTTTCAAGAGGGAGTCTTTGCTATGCGAAAAGGATTTGAATTTGGCAAATCACCTAGGGATGATCAGTAAACGGTCCTATATACATTTTTCTTTTTCTTTTCAGGACACACTACTTTAAAATTAGTTGCAGAAAAGGCCTAACATTTTCATTTCAATCATTTCTTGCCAGTTTTGTTTTCACCTCAATGCTTTTTTTTCTTTTTAGTAGGAAAATGGAAAAAAAATAAAAGATAAAAACATGCACATTTTTTATGGTGGTATCATATATATATATATATATATATATATATATATATATATATATATATAGAGAGAGAGAGAGAGAGAGAGAATTGAGAGTGAGGGATTAACACTCAATATCAGTCGTTAAGTTGATGTAGAGGCACGTTTGACCTACAACATAATCAAAGCTACGCCAAACGAAATTAAATAAATTTCTGTGGTACTCCCTAGGTTATAAATTTCATTTATTTTAGGTCGAAATAGTCAAAAAAATTTGGTCCTAGTAGTAAATCAAAACAAATTACCCTTATACTTCGTTTTGCCTTTATGTGTAGGACTGCTTTGGCCTGTTTCGACCAAATCACCTTATTTCGCATTAAATATCACAGCCCAAACTTTTTTTTTTGACAATATTAATGGAAATTTAGGAGTTTTCAATTCTTATCTCTCCTTACTCGTCAAATAAGGAATTAGAATTTAGAGATTTTAATTTTCCTGTAGTCCTACTCTCCTCGATATGCCATTTTTCTCTTTATCGATTCTTGCTCCATAAGAACTAAGAAAGCAATATCTTTTGAAATCAAAGGTAAGATAAGAATTTTCATTTCTTTCATTTAATCGATCAAGGAAGTGAGATTGTATGATTAGTTTCTCATTTGTTCTTCGTCTTTAGTGTCTCTCATTTCTCTTTTTCTCTCTCTAATTGGGCTTAGCTTTATAAAGAAGAAGGAAGTAGCTCTATCCTTTCTTCGAAATCAGGTAAGAATTCTCTAAATTTCTATGCTTTGATTTTTTATTTTTGCTCTGTATTTTGATAGCTTCATTAAGATTATATGTTTTTTTACTCAAATTTATTTTTTGTTTTCCAAGCACTTAGCTTTAGGAAAACCTATAGAATATAAAATAAACAATATTGAGCCTCCATGTCAAATACTATAAGTACTAAATGATGTCTAGCCTTCTAGTCCTTTGTTGTGTTTAGAAGAGTAAATGACAATATGAGTATTAGACTACTGTTCTCAAGCATAGTTTAGGGTTTATTTTTTGTGTCATTTCTTATCAAATTTAAGATCTAAGTTAAGAGTAATAAGCTTGAGGTTCAATTCCATGGTGATTTTGAATGTTTTTTTTCTAGTGAGAACTATTAAATTTTTGTTTTGTTCTTTTCTTTACAATGGCACTTATGAGTCTGTCTCTTAGTACAATTAAAAAAGATAAACAGAATAATCAGGTCCTATGCAACCAACTATGTTTGCATTCGTGAGGAGCCTTGTAACAATAGAAAGGGTTAAACAAAGAAAGTTGAATAAGAATTCAACATAATCAAACTCTTCTTGAATTTAAAAAGAAAAAAAAGATTAGTCATGGAGAAAAGAAAAATGGTGGGAATGGCTTCCTATCTGATTATTTTTGAAAGTTCTTGGGCCCAAACTAAGGCAAGGGAATTGTAGTTCCCAATAAAAATCATATCATATCCAATTATAGTAAGATTGATACAACATTTTTTTATTTTTTCTTTTCATTTATATTTTATGGTTCGTTAGATTGTAGAAATTTTCCATTTCAATGATAATTAGAGCTTCAAGAATTTTCTATTTTACTTTTCTTTTAGCTATCATTATGTGTGATCATGGGATGCTGCAAAACCTACTAGACCTATTCCAGCAAGATTAGATGATTCAGCATAAGCTCTTTGTAAAAGGGTGTAAGGTAACAAAAAGAGTATCGAGTGCCTTTATTATTGCAAGCTCTTACAAGGTGGAGGAATTACTTGGTTAAAACAACATATTCCTAGAATTAGAAGCCAAGTTGGATAATCAAAGCACCTAATGATGTGAAATGACAAATTAACTAGTTGTTTACTCATCTGAAGAAAAAAAAAAAGAGTTAATAAAGAAATTGGTTATGCTCTTAATGATAATGATGAAGATTATACACATATGAAGAGCTGCCATTTTGTTAATACTAAAAAATCTAAAGGTAAAAACAATAAGATAGAAAGTTATTTTACCCCATTTATAACTCATGGTTCTTAACCTTGCATTAAGAGTGCATTGGAAACAAAAGTGATGATTTTGAATTCTCATTTAACTTGGGTAAAATGGTGGTATAATGAAAATATCCCATTTAATATCACTATATCAAAGTACTACCAGCTTGCCTTTGAGGTTGTTGTAGCTAATAATTTAGGATTCAAGGCATCATCTTATCATGACTTGAGGGAGAGACTTTTAAAAGCTTTTGTACATGAAATTCAAGAATATTTTTTAGAGATTAAGAAATCATGGCAGACTACTAGGTGTACTATTATATATGATGGGTAGACTATTCAGAAGAACAACCAATAATTAATTTTCTTATGTATTTCCCAAAAGAAATTTTTTTTTCTTATATCTGTTGATACATCTAGGCTTATAAAGAAGCTAATACTTTGTTTGAGCTACTTGGTGAGGTTGTGAAGTTCTTGGAGACTAAGAATGTTGTACAACACAGACTTATAAATGGGCCGAGAAAAAGTTACAAAGAAAGTATAATATCTTTTATTGGGCTATTTGTGTAGCTCATTATATTAATTTGATGTTAGAGGATTTTTGAAATCCTAAAAAATTTCCTCTCATTGATGCCACCATATAAGAGGTGTGGAATAACAAAATTCATTGAAAATCATGGTTAGGTGTTAGCTATGAAGAGAAAATACTTTGTGAATTGTACAAATTTGTGTCGGTCAACTGTTACAAGGTTTGCTACGTACTTCCTCAACGTTTAGTGTATGATAAATTTCAAGTACTTTGGAAAATGTTCACTTAGGGAAAATGATTTGAGTCACGCTATGCAAAAAGTAATATATGGAAAAAGATGGTGAGCATTGTTTTGTAATATGATGACTTTTGGAAACAAGCCAACGCATTGTGAAATTTAGTGAACTATTGTTGAAGGTTCTTCACCTTGTTGATAGTGAAGAGAAACCAAGCATGAGTTACTTAAATGAAGAAATGGAAAAGGAGAAGGTGTAATACCCATGTTCTTAAAGTAAGGGTAAAGAAGTAATTTGATAGATAGGACATGGCATTAAAATAATATATACATGAAAGATTTACTATTAAAAAAACACGGACACCTGGAAACGTCCAGGTGTTGTCTATAGAAAGATAGGTGTCTTGCATTAAAATAATATGTACATGAAAGATTGACTATTAAAAAAATACGGACACCTGGAAGCGTCCAGGTGTGGTTACAAAGGAAAAGAAAGCATCTAGGTGTGTCTATAGAAAGATAGGCGTCTTGCATGTAAGACACCTAAAGAAACAAAAGAGAAAAAGAAAGAAAAAACATGAAGAATGGTTATCAGTTAGCCTGGTTTTGCTATTTTAGTTTGTTAAAAATCAATTTACACTCTCTCAAATTACTCTCTTTCTTTAAACACCTGGGGACTAAAAAAAAGATTAAAAGATTGAAATTTTGAAGAAGTTTACGAGAGAATTTTAAAGAAATTCAAGGGAAACTTTAAGAAAAAAAGGTAATAATGTGAATTTTAATTTTTTGAAATTATGCATACATGAAAATACCCATAATTTGATGTATAAATTTAAAGGTATGAATTACAGAAGATGTGAAAAATAAATTAAAAATTTTAATATAAATATTATGTCAGGTGTTGATGATCAGCAATCTCATGAAATTGCTGAAAGGAGCAGGAAATGCAAGGAGGTGATCCACGAGTAGCTTTAAGTGCTACATGGTGAGTTAGATTTACTTTTAGTAATTGAAACCAATAAAAAATATGAATTTATGATATTTGAATAAATGGGTGAATTATAATGATTTAATGATATATTTTCTGTTATATATGAAAATCGATTGATTTATTGATTATGAATTAGAAAGTATGTTGAATATTAATTATATAGAATTCATATTTTAAAAAAGGATGGATGAATGAAAAATATTTTGAGAAGTTTTATGAAATTTTTGAAAAATAGGATTGAAAAGTTGATATGATTTATGAGGAGAAAACTTAATAAATATGAAAAAAATAATAATTTTGAGAAAGAGCTAGATAGTTGAATTGAATGCTTTGATGTATGCTTGCGTGCATATTATTGCTCATATACATAAAAGGGAAGACCAAGAAGGCAACTAGTCTAACTGAAAAGACTATGAAGATAGCTGGTCTAGCTGAAAAGAACAGGAAAGCAGTTGGTCTAACTAAAAAGACTAGGAAAGTAGCTGGTCTAGCTGAAAAGACCATGAAGGCAGCTGGTCTGGCTGAAATGACCAGGAAGGTAGCTGGTCTGGCTGAAACATGTCGATATGTGGGAAGGTATTCCCAGATGATAATATGAAATGATCTGATGAGAAAGAAAGAAAGATAATTTAAATTCATGCCTTAAATTTGTTTTAAATATTGATTATTATTGATTGAGATGCTAAAGTACCAGTTTTTATTGTGAAATTATTGATAGACAAATGAGTCTCACAAAGAGATAGATATGATGAGAAAGAAATATGAAAGTATGACATGATAAAAAAAATTTGATTGATTGATTATATGCTGTGAACCTCATAACGAGGTAAATAATGATGTTGAATTGATAATCTCAAGATGATTAAATATATGAGAAGAAAAATTGATATGCTTAATGATTAATTTAAGAAGAGATTGATAAATGGTTGGAATTATGATATGGGTAGTGATAATAGAATGTTATTGTTGAATTATATGAGATAATAGATGAATGAATATTGGAATATTATTTGAAATATTGAATTATTATATGTGAAGAAATAGATGATTAATATTGGTGAATTAGAAATGATTGAATTATAAGATGTGACTGGAAGTATTCAAATCGAGTACTTCTAGTAAATTTAATTCACTGAGCTTGTGAAGCTCACTCCTCATTGTTAAATAATTTTAGGTAGTGGGCAGGACAAATAGATTGGTGAGCTAAGATTCAGACTGAGTCATTATCTATAAGCCTCGTGGTCCACATCCTCATACTAATGAGGGAGAGGGTTTGTTTGCACATAAGATGCAAGGGGATTATTTTGTGAGATTTATAAAGTTTAAACCCCAGTCTTTTAGAGGATCTGTCAATCCTATTGAAGTTGAGCAGTGGATTAAATATGTTAAGAAATATTTTGAAAACTTACCAGTGACAGATAGGTAGAATGTTGCTTTTGCTTCATTTAAGCTAGAAGGTGAGACTTCTCAATAATGGGAGGATATTCTGCCTAGATTGAGTACACAGGTAGATCAACCCTTAACTTAGCATAAGTTTAAGGATGTGTTCTTTGCAAAGTATTTTCTAGATACGTTTCGAGCACAGCAGGAGAGAGATTTTATTCATTTAAGGCAGAATACTTTATTTGTGGCTGAGTATGATAATAGATTTATAGCCCTGTCAAGGTTTTAACCTAAGTTGGTAAATACAGAGCAGATGAAATGTAAGAGATTTTTAGACGGGTTACACTATGAAATTTGAACTAAACTTTCTTATATAGGTATTGGGCATTTTGCGATAATGGTGGATAAAGCATTATAGATTGATTAGGATGTGGCGGAGTTTAGAAGTAAGAGAGATTGGTTGAAGAGGTCTAGATTTGAGGGACCCATAGGTGGTAGTATTATGAGTGTACAGGGTGAAAGACTACCCCAGAGGGGGAGTTCCTTATCACAGGGAACTGTAATACAGAGTCAGAGGCAAGTAGGATCTTTTGCTTTTGTAGCCTAGAGTAATATTGGTGGGACCCCTAGATTTGGGAGACAGGCTATGGGAACTAAAAGTTATGGTAGATGAGTAAGTATGCCACTAAGGGGAAGTGGTAATCAGATGTATGATTGAGAGGCAAGAGTTTGCTTTAGATATAATCATACATGTCATCTGTCTCAGAATTGTCCTACTCTTATGTGCTTGTATGTGGTGAGGGAGGACATGTTAGTGTAGATTTTCCAATGGGGAAATCTGTTGAGATAAGTATTGGAGGTGTTGGGAGAAAACAAGTGGAGAGAGGTGGTGAATCAAGGAGTATATATGGTAGAGGCAAAGGATCAGTAGCTAAGAAAGGACGCGGTGGTCAGTTACAGCCCAGAGACAGCAGAATCTATGCGTTGACCCAATAGGATGCATATGCCACTCTTGATATTGTTATAGGTATGGTATCTATTCTAGAGATACCTGCTACATTATTGATTGATTCTAGTGCAACCCATTCTTTTGCATCAAGTGTTTATATGAAATCTATTGATGCTAGTGTTAGTCCTTTGATGCATTCTATTATTGTTGAGGTTCCTACTGGGGATAAGGTTATTATTAGGACAATTTATTAGGGTTGTGTGATTAGTATGGCTAGTAGAGAATTTGAAGTTGATTTATTGCCTTTGGATATGACAGGTTTTGATTTAATTTTGGGGATGAATTGGTTATCTACATATCAGGCTTGGGTAGATTGTTTTAGGAAGAATATGGTGTTCAAGATACCAGGACATGAGGAGTTTAATTTTCAGGGAGAACTTAAGATACTTGCCAACTATTTTATTTATGCTGTAACTGCTAGTAAATGGTTGAAGAAGGGTTGTGAGGGGTATTTGGCATATGTGGTGGATTCTAGAAAAGAAATTAGGATGCTAGAAGAAATCTTAGTAGTGAAAGATTTTTCTGATGTGTTTCTGAAGAGTTGTCTGGGTTGCCTCCCAACAGGGAGATTGAGTTTTTTATTGAGGTGATTCCGGGATCAACACCCATATCTATAGCACCTTATAGAATGGAACCAACTGATTTGAGAGAATCGAAAGTTCAGCTTCAGGAGTTTCTAGATAAACAATTTATTCGACCTAGTATGTCGCCTTAGGGAGCCCATGTGTTGTTTGTGAGGAAAAATGATGGAACGATGAGTTTGTATATTGATTATAGACAGTTGAATAAGATCAAAATCAAGAATAAATATTCTTTGCCCAGGATAGATGATTTATTCGAGCTGTTACAGGGGGCTAGGGTGTTTTCTATGATAGACCTGAGATCGGGTTATCCTCAGTTGACGATAAAGGAGGGGGACGTGCCTAAAACTGATTTTAGGACACGTTATGGCCATCATAAGTTTCTTGTGATGCTATTTTGGTTAACTAATGCTCCTACAACATTTATGGATCTAATGAATCGAGTGTTTAAACCATTCTTGGATAGATTTGTGATCGTATTTATTGATGATATTCTGGTATATTCTAAGAATGAAGATGAGCATATGGAACATTTAAAGATAGTGTTAGAAATTTTGAGGAGAGAAAATTTGTATGCAAAGTTCTCTAAGTGTGAGTTTTAGTTAAGTTAAATATCTTTCTTGGGGCATGTTGTGTTAGGATATGGTATAGCAGTTGACCCACAAAAAGTAGAAGCAGTGTTGAATTGAGAAAGACCCACTAGCATGACTGAAATTAGAGCTTTTTTGGGGTTGGCTATTCATTACAGGAGGTTTATCTAGAATTTTTCTATTATTGTTGGACCATTGACCAGATTGACCAAGAAGGAGGTGAAGTTTTTGTGGTCAGAAGAATGTGAGAGGATTTTCTAATTTTTGAAAGAGAAATTGATTATTGCTCTGGTATTAGTGCTTCCTTCTAGTGATGAATGATTTGTGGTATATAGTGATGCGTCACATCAGGGTTTGGGATGTGTGTTGATGCAACATGAGAGAGTTATAGCTTATATTTTTAGGAAATTGAAGAACCATAAGAAGAATTACCCAACCTATGATTTAGAATTGGCTGCCATAGTTTTTACTTTGAAGATTTGGAGACATCATCTATATGGAGCCACATGTGAAATTGTGATCATAAAAGTTTGATGCATTTACCTACCTAGAGAAAGTTAAATTTGAGGCAGAGGAGGTGGATGGAATTGATTAGTGACTATGACTGTACAATTCATTATCATCTAGTGAAGGCTAATGTAGTAGTTGATGCATTGAGTAGAAAGTCTACAAGGAGATTAGCTGCTATTGGGAGTCATGATATTAGCTTGATGATAGAACTGAGAGAAATGAGGATGCAGTTGAGTATCAACAATAGAGGTTGTTGGAAATCACCTTGACAAGATGCCCTGGTGGTGATCTTCCAAACACCTCAGTCTAGAATGACTTGTAAAGATTAGGAATCGAAAATAGGAACAGAAATCAAAGAAAGAAAGAAGACAAGCGATTTGTTATCGAGGTTCGGCAATAGCCTACGTCCCCGTGAGTTCCTCTGAACTCTCTGCACTAAATCAATGGTTCTTTTACAATCACAGCAACCCCTCTCCAAGAAGTCTAAGTTCTTGAAGAAACAAAGAAGAAGAAGAAACAGAAAGTGATAAGAACTAACCTTGGAATTTTCCCAAGAAAATTCCCTTTACAAGCCCTTCAATCCCCTTTCTATTCTACTCACTCTTCTAAACAACCAGCCTTATAAATGAGTCTCTCTTGTTTTTGTGTCTTTGCACTTTTTACAATTCTCTCACTTTTGATCACAAGTTATATCACATTGTTGTTGAGAATGAAGCTAGGTGACCCTTTA
This sequence comes from Bretschneidera sinensis, assembly GCA_023935145.1. Taxonomy (NCBI): domain Eukaryota; kingdom Viridiplantae; phylum Streptophyta; class Magnoliopsida; order Brassicales; family Akaniaceae; genus Bretschneidera; species Bretschneidera sinensis. The sequence continues at coordinate 99,689,657 of CM043698.1, read as the reverse complement.
TATAGTGCACCAACTTCTTGTCCAATCTTAAGGGTCAATATCCACCCTTAGATCTTGATGACCAATCAACCATGGCCCTTGATCATTCCTTAGTGATCCTATACATTTTAAACATGTCTCACAAACCCAACTAAAGGCTGAAGTATGTGTGCCTTAGTGTGCTTAAAGGTGCGGCCTGAAACAGGGGGCGGCGGGGCTGAAGGCAAAGCACCAATTCACCACTTTCTGGGCGCCGCAGCCTAGAGGAGAGGGCACCGTGGCCTGGAGGAGGGGGCGTCACAGCCTGGCCCTTCCTCCAGCCCTCCTCCTTTCTAGGGGCCACGGCTTGGGTAAGGCAGGGCCGCTGCCTGACCTGGTGCGCACACTCATTTTGCTGGACCCTTTTTGTTGCTTGCATGCTGAGGCACACTACTAGTGTGCTGAGGCTTGATGCTTGAACTTCTTCAAACCTTTTCCAACCTTGTTTAAACCTTAACCATGTTTAAACTTTAGGCAAATACTAACAATCTCTACCTTTGTCTAAGTGTTTAAACCCGAACCATTATGCAGAGAACTTTAGGATCCAAACTCATCTTGAGTCATCAATCAACCGACTCCAATCCTAAGTAGTCCAAGGCAATGATTGAACCTACTTAGAGGTAGAACCTTGGTGCCTAAATCTGCAAGATTTTCCTCCGTGGCTACCTTGTCCACATGAATGCATCCTTTCGTAACATTTTCTTGGATGAAATAATACCGAACATCCATATGCTTTGTCCTCTCATGGAACACCGGATTTTTACACAAGTGCAATGCACTTTGACTATCCGAAAACACCACAACCTTCTCTTCTAAGACCTTCAACTCTTCCAACAACCCTTTGCACCACATAGCCTCCTTTATGGCTTCTGTAGCCGCTATGTACTCAGCCTTGGTTATTGAGAGTGCTACCACAGGCTATAACTAAGCCTTCCAACTTACACAACATCCGTTTAAGTTGAAGAAGTAAGAGGTAATCGATCTTCTTTTATCCCAGTCTGCTCTGTAGTCTGAATCCGCATAACCCTCAAGGTAGATGGACTTACCCCTCTTCTCATAAATCAGCCTCACATCTGGGCTTCTCTTCAAGTACCTCAGCTACCACTTTATCCCAAACCAATGCTCCTTTCTGGGATTACTCATAAACCTATTGAGAACACTTATTGCATGAGCAATATCAGGTCTAGTGCTTACCATGGTGAACATTACAGAACCAACTGCACTAGAGTAGGGGACCTTTTCCATTTCCTTCTTCTCCGCATTCGATCTCGAACATTGATCGCTAGAGAACTTGAAATGACCAGCAAGGGGAACCTTCACTGGTTTATTATCTTCCATAGAGAACTTAGATATCATCTTCTCTATGTAGGAAGTTTAAGAGATCTTCAATCTGTTTCTCTCCCTTTTTCGGATGATACACATCCTAAGGATCTTCTGTGCATGGCCAAGATCCTTCATCTCAAACTCCTCACTGAGTTGAGCCTTCAATTTTTTTATCCTCTCCATGCTGCTCCCAACCAACAACATATCATCAACATAGATGAGGATGATCACCACTTCCTCAACCTTCTGCCCCTTGTAGTACAAGCATGAATCATAGTAGCTCCTTATGAAACCAAAGCTGATTACAAAGGAATCAAACCTCTTATTCCATTGTCGAGGTGATTGCTTCAGGCCATAGAGAAATTTCTTCAATTTGCACACCAACTCTCCCTGCCTTCTTTCCTCATAGCCTTCGGGTTGCCTCATGTAGATGGTCTCATCAAGCCCTCCATGTAAGAATGTTGTCTTCACATCTATTTGCTCGATTTCCCAGTCAAATTGGACCACCATTGCCAATACTATCCGTATCGTCTTATACTTCACAACCAGTGGAAAGATTTCGGTGAAATCTATGCCTTCTTTTTTTGTGAACCCCTTCGCCACCAGCCTAGCTTTATACCGGACTTCATCTCCTAGAGTATTCCCTTCTTTGATCTTGTAGATCCATCTACAATCCACAACTCTCTGTTTTTCTGGTTTGGGCACCAATTCCCAAGAGTTGTTCTTCCTCAAAGAATCCGTTTCTTCCTTCATAGCTAGCTGCCACTTTGACGAATCCTTACACTCTATGGCATCCATGTAAGTTTATGGTTCAACCATCCCTCCTTCTGTCCAAGGATCTGCTATATTAGCATCCGAAAACCAATATCTCAAAGGTGGTCTAACCACCCTCCTTACTTGGTCCCTTATGAGCTGGTAGTCATTCTGACTTGCTGCATCAACCTCTTCCAGTTTAGCCTCCTCTTGAGTGCCCTGAGCATGGCCTTCATCAATGGCTCTACCTGATCTGAACCTTCTTACCTTCCTTGCTCTATTTGAACTGAATTCTCCTTGATGCGATGCTGCATAAATTTCGGGCTGGTTTGCTCACTAGCCCCTGTAGGGTTAGTTTTCTCCAAGTAGGGAAATAACAATTCATTAAAAATAACTTCCCTACTTATTATGAGTTTCATTCCTTTTGGTTCTAAGGACCACAATCTATATCCCTTAAGCCCATCACCATACCCTAGAAACACACATTTTCTAGACCTTGGGTTAAGTTTATCATCCTTTTGATGTGCATATGCAGCACACCCAAAAGTCTTAAGGTTGCTCAACTCAGGGGGTTTCCACTCCACATCTCCATATGAGTCTTAAGGTCTAAAGCCCTAGAGGGTGATCTATTAACCAAGTATGCAACTGTAGACACAGCTTCTCCTCAAAAATATTTTAGTAAACCGGACCCAATTAATATGCACCTAACCTTTTCCATAAGGATTCTATTCATCCTCTCAGCAAATCCATTTTGTTGAGGTGTTTTTACAACCGTTCTATGTCTTAGAATTCCATTTAATTCACAGAATTTATCAAAATCCTTATTACAAAATTCTAAGCCATTATCGATTCGTAAAGCCTTAACTACCCTACCCGTTTTAGTCTCTAGCAACTTTTTCCACACAACAAATTTATTCAAGGCATCTGATTTATTCCTAAGCAAATAAACCCAAACTTTTCTTGAATAATCATCAATTAAAGACATAAAGTAAAGGTTACCTCCCTATGTTGGTGTTCTTGCTGGTCCCCAAAGATCCGAATGAATGTAGTCAAGAATCCCCTTAGACTTGTGCACTCTGGTTTTGAAGCTAACCCGGTGTTGCTTCCCAAGAACACAACACTCGTAGAAATCCAATTTCTCTACTTTGTCTCCTCCAAGTAGACCATCCTTGCTAAGAACTTGCAGGCCTTTTTCGCTCATATATTCCAAGTGAGTGTGCCAAAAAGCTGCCCTATCCATCTCAGCCATCAAGCTTGCTGCTTGATCATTGATTTCTGTCTCTCCGATCATCTTATAGAGTCCATCCTTTATTGCTGCTTTGCTCACTACCAAAGATCCCTTGGCCACCTTGATCTTTCCTCCCTCTACTTTGCAAGTGTAGCCTGTGGAATCCAGCTACCCTAATGAGATCAAATTCCTCTTCAAATCTAGAAGATACCTCACATTTCGCAGCAGCCTTGTGACTCCATCAAACATCCTCAATTGGATGTCTTCAATCCCTCTCACTTGGCAAGAAGTGACATTGCCCAAGAAGACCCTTCCATCATTGATCTCCTTGAAATTCTTGAACCATTCCTTATGAGGGCACATGTGATAAGTGCACCCGGAATCAATAATCTACTTTTCACTGCCTTGCCTCCTGCTCACATTTGAGCACACAACAAGAACGTCATCTTACTGTTCTTTTTTGGCAACCGAAGCCTCTTCATTGTTGGTATGGCTTCTTTCTCTCACATCCCACAACCTCTTCTTGCAATCTTTCTTGAAACGGCCTTCCTTGTTGCAGTAGAAGCACCTCTTTCCTCCAAGTCTTGTCTTGGAATGAGATCTTCCATGGCTCTGCCCTCTACCTCTTGATTTTTCCCGGTAGTTTCCATGAATGCTACTGCCATTTCGAGTTGCTGAACTTCCTCTAATGAACAGCCCTTCTCCACTTGATGCTTCCCTCATCTTGGCTTTGAAATCATGTGCCCTTATGGCATTGATCACAATCTCCTTGGTTAAAGTATCTCTTCTATACTCGATAGCATTAATCAAATTATCAAAACAATCAAGAAGAGAATTTAACAAAAATAACAGCCAATTGTTCATCCGAGAATTTAATACTACAACTAGCCAAATCTTGAACTAGTTTATTAAAGACATCAAGATTATCTTGCAACTCTTTACTAGGATCCATTTTAAAAGCAAAGATTCTTTTAAGAAGATAAATCTTGTTAGGGAGAGTTTTGGTAAGAAACAACTCATCTAGTTTCTTCCATATGACAGCCGGATCTTCCGAGTCTTCGCACTCCCTTGTGACACTATCTGATATGTGCAAGAAGATGGTGTTGTATGCCATCTTCTTCATCTCAATCCGTTGATCCTCCGTTATACTTGCTGGAAAAGCATCATCTTCTCTAATAGCCAAGTCCACTTTCTGCTACATAAGAACCACCTTAATCTTCCGCTTCCAAAGGGTAAATTCTCCATTTCCATCAAACTTTTCAACACAGAAATTTGAAGCCATCTTTGCGGAGAAAATGCCAGATTTATGCAATACCCACAAATGCTTTCTTCAACCTCAAGAACATGATCGAAGATGGATCTTATCACCATTCTTGAATCACTCTCAAGAACACAATCGGATCTTGATCTTTACATCGTTCTTGAATCACCCAAGAAGTTGATCTTTGATTCTTAGAATCTTGACTCTGTCACCTTCTTGTTCTTGCTTCGATACCCTCCCACCAAAGCTCTGATACCACTGTTGTGAATCACCTTGACAAGATGCCTAGGTGGTGATCTTCCAAACACCCAAGTCTAGAATGACTTGTAAAGATTAAGAATCGCAAACAGGACCAAAAATCAAAGAAAGAAAGAAGACAAGCGATTTGCTATCGAGGTTCAGTAATAGCCTAAGTCCCCGTGAGTTCCTCTGAACTCTATGCACTAAATCAATGGTTCTTTTACAATCACATCAACCTCTCTCCAAGAAGCCTAAGTTCTTAAAGAAACAAAGAAGAAGAAGAAATAGAAAGTGATAAGAACTAACCCTGGAATTTTCCCAAGAAAATTCCCTTTACAAGCCCTTCAATCTCCTTTCTATTCTACTCACTCTTCTAAACAACCAGCCTTACAAATGAGTCTCTCTTGTTTTTGTGTCTTTGCACTCTTTACAATTCTCTCACTTTTGATCACAAGTTATGTCACGTTGTTGTTGAGAATGAAGCTAGGTGACCCTTTATATAGTGCAACAACTTCTTGTCCAATCTTAAGGGTCAATATCCACACTAAGATCTTGATGACCAATCAACCATGGCCCTTGATCATTCCTTAGTGATCCTATGCGTTTTGAACATGTCTCACGAACCCAACTAAAGGCTGAAACATGTGTGCCTTAATGTGCCTGAAGGTGCGGCCTGAAACAGAGGGCAGCGCGGCTCAAGGCAAAGCACTAATTCACCATTTTCTGGGTGTCGCAGCTTGGCCCTTCCTCCAGCCCTCCTCCTTTCTGGGCACCGCAGCCTGGACAAGGTAGGGCTACAGCCTGACCTGGTGCACACACTCATTTTGCTGGACCCTTTTTGTTGCTTGCATGCTGAGGCACACTCCTAGTGTGCTGAGGCTTTGTGCTTGAACTTCTTCAAACCTTTTCCAACCTTGTTTAAACCTTAACTATGTTTAAACCTTAGACAAATACTAACAGAGGTGTATTAATGGAAAATATGGTGGTTAATCTTCTATTATTGATCGTTTATTACAGATGTAGAGTAGAGATGAATGGATAGAGAAGATCAGACAAAAAATATTGAGTGGGAAGCCAACTGGGTTTAGAATTAGAAAAGATGTTATGGTGGTATTAGGATATAGAGTTTGTGCTCCCAATGATGTTGAGATGAGAAAGGAGATATTAAGAGAGGGTCATGATTCTGTGTATTCTATGAACCTAGATAATAATAAGATGTATAGGGGGTTGAGCTAAAATTATTGGTGATCAGGGATGAAGAATGATGTAGCTAAGTATATTTCTAGATGTTTGATTTGTCAACAAGTGAAATCTAAGAATAGATATCCAGTAGGTTTATTACAGCCTCTTCTAGTACTTGAATGGGCATGGAAGAATGTAAGTATGGATTTTGTTTATGGTTTTCCCCGTTTCCAGAGAGGTTATGATGCTGTATGAGTTATAGTGGATAAACTTTCTAAGTCTTCACATTTCCTTCCTATTAAAACTACCTAGAGTCCTAAAAAGTTGGCTGAATTGTATGTAGTGGAAATTGTGAGATTACGTAGAGTACATTTAAGCTTTGTATCAGACAGGGATTCTAGATTCACTTCTAGATTTTTTAGGGGTTTTCAAGAAGCTATGGGTACGCAATTGCAGTTTAGTATAGCTTTTCATCCTCAAACTGATGGGCAGATAGAGAATCATCAGAATACTAAAAAATATGTTGAGGGCAAGTGCATTGAGTTTTTCAATGAGCTGGGATGCTTATTTACCTTTGATCGAGTTTGCATACAATAATCAGTATCAAACTAGTATTAAGATGGCACCATTTAAGGCTTTATATGGTAGCAGAACTCCAGTATGTTAGGAAGAAGTGGGAGAAAGAAAGGTATTTGGTCCAAAAATGATAGATTTGACTACTGAGAGGATCAAACTGGTTAGAATAACCTTAGAGAAGCACAGAATAGACATAAGGCATATGCTGATAATAGAAAACAGCCTCTTGAGTTTCAGGTTGGTGACTAGGTGTTCTTGAATATATCTTCGTGGAAGGGTGCATTGAGATTTAAAAAGAAAGGGAAGTTGAGTCCGAGATTTGTGGGGCCTTATGAGGTAATTGAAAGAGTTGGACCAGTAGCATATAGATTGGATTTGTCTCCACAGTTAAAGCAATTACACAATGTGTTTCATGTTTCACTTTTGAGAAAGTATTTACATGATGAATCCCATAGTATTCCGAGTCAGGCTGTAGAACTTCAGGAAGATTTGACCTTTATGCAAATATCTGTCAGAATTCTAGATAGAAAGGAACAATCTTGCGTAATAAAGTTATTTCTTTGATTCAAATATTATAGCAGAACAAAGATGTTCAAGAAATTACTTGGGAGTATGAGGCAAGAATTAGGAAAGAGTATCCCCAGTTTTTTAATGAGTTATGTAAGAAAATTTCATGGATGAAATTTTTATAAGATAGGTAGAATTGTAATACTCATGTTCTTAAAGGAAGGGTCAAGAAGTAATTTGATAGATATAACATGTAAAATAATATATATATATATATATGAAAGATTTACTATTAAAGAAACATGGACACCTGGAAGCGTCCAGGTGTGGTTACAAAGGAAAAAGAGGGAAGGGAGACAACACCTGGACATCCAGGTGTATTCTATAGAAAGATAGGTGTCTTGCATGAAAGACACCTAAAGAAACAAAAGAGAAAAGGAAAGAAAAAACATGAAGAATGGTTATCAGTTAGCTTGGTTTTGGTATTTTAGTTTGTTAAAAATTAATTTACACTCTCTCAAATTACTCTCTTTCTTTAAACACCTGGGGACTAAAAGAAATGATGAAAGATTGAAATTTTGAAGAATTTTACGGGATAGTTTTAAAGAAATTCAAGGGAAGCTTTAAGAAAAAATAAGAAGGTAATAATGTGAATTTTAATTTTTTGAAATTATGCATACATGAAAGTACTCAGAATTTGATGTAGAAATTTAGAGGTATGAATTACGGAAGAATTGAAGAATAAATTAGAACTTTTAATATAAATATTATGCCAGGTGTTGATGATCAGTAATCTCAAGAAATTGCTGAAAGGGGCAGGAAAGGCAAGGACGTGATCCACGCATAGCTTTAAGTGTTACGTAGTCAGTTAGATTTACTTTTAGTAATCGAAACCAATAAAAATATGAATTTATGATATTTGAATAAATAGGTGAATTATAATGATTTAATGATATATTTTCTATTATATATGAAAATCGATTGATTTATTGATTAGGAATTAGAAAGTATGTTGAATATTAATTATATAAGAATTCATATTTTAAAAAAGATGGATGAATGAAAAATATGTTGAGAAGTTTTATGAAATTTCTGAAAAATATGATTAAAAAATTGATATGATATTTGAGGAGACAAATTAATAAATATGATAAAAATGATAATTTTAAGAAAGGGCTAGATAGTTGAATTGAATGCTTTGATGTATGCTTGCGTGCATATTATTGCTCATATACATAAAAGGGAAGACCAAGAAGGCAGCTAGTCTGGCTGAAAAGACCAGGAAGGCAGTTGGTCTGGCTGAAAAGATCAGGAAGGCAGCTGGTCTACCTAAAAAGACCAGGAAGGCAGTTGGTCTGGCTGAAATAGATCGACATGTGGGAAGATGTTCCTAGATGATAATATGAAATGATCTGATGAGAAAGAAAGAAAGATAATTTAAATTCATGCATTACATTTGTTTTAAATATTGATTATTATTGATTGATATGCTAAAGTATTAGTTTTGATTGTGAAATTATTTATAGACAAATGAGTCTCACAGAAACACAGATATGATGATAAATAAATATGAAAGTATGATATGATAAAAATTATTTGATTGATTGATTATATGTTGTGAACCTCATAACAAGGTAAATAATGATGTTGAATTGATAATCTCAAGATGATTAAATATAAGAGAAGAGAAATTGATATGTTTGATGATTAATTTAAGAAAAGATTGATAAATGGATGGAATTATGATATGGCTAGTGATAATAAAAAGTTATTATTAAATTATATGAGATAATAGATGAATGAATATTGGAAGATTATTTGAAAGATTGAATTATTATATGTGAAGAAATAGATGATTAATATTGGTGAATTAAAAACGATTGAATTATAAGATGTGACCGGAAGTATACAAATCGAGTACTTCTAGTAAATTTAATTCACTGAGCTTGTGAAACTCACTCCTCATTGTTAAATAATTTCAGGTAGAAGGCAGGACAGATAGATTGGTGAGACTGAGTCATTATCTGTAAGCCTCGTGGTCCACATCCTCAAACTAACAAAAAAAAAATTTGGTTGTAAATATTCATGCATAATATATTGAATATAATGTTTCAGTTGGGATCTTAATAATGTAACTCCCCTGTTGAGGGTTGAGGATTTATGTATGTATATAATTCCAGTTGTAGTTTTTATATTGTTGCATATATGTGTCGTGCTTGGATTTCAAAACGTGACGAAACTGTTTCGGAGTGGCCAACCCAGGATGTATCGTTACAGAAGGTGACAATGAAAGACATGTTAGATAACATATTATCTCACTATATGCCATTTGTGAGAATCATTAACGAAAATTGGGACAAATAACTCTATAGTCCATTACATGCAACAAGTTGTTATCTCAATCCTACCATCTCTTATAGTCTAGATTTCAATAAGAAACAAGATCTAGCTCGAGATTTTCTTCAAATTGTCATTAGATTGGGATGTTCATGTGCAAGATACAATTAGCGCATAGATTGATGAACACCAAGAGTCTACTAGTGATTTTGGAACTTGTTTAGTGATTCACCAGCGTGAAAAATTAAATCCACGTATGAAAAACATTCGTTAAGTTTGCTTCATTTGTACTTTCACTTCATTAGTAATATTAATGTTATATTTAAAATCAAAATCTTTTCAAATTTCACGGTGGAGGCAATTTGAAAATCATGGTCTAGAATTACAAAGCTATGTCATTCGAGTGTTGCAGACACCTCATTTTGTACCCATTAATAAAAAAAATGATCACCCTTCTTGACTACATATGAAAACACGAAAGAACATATAATCAAAGATCAAATGAGGGATTACGGTGGTTGATTTTGGTTATGATGATTGAGAATACTTGGTAAACAACCTTAAGATTGAGAAATAAGGACATAGAATATATAGAGACCGGTAATCTAAATTGGAATATTTTAATTTCAGAGTTTTCGCCTTGACGCGTAAAAGTGTGTATCTATTCAATTTTGAGTAATAAATAAATTATACTTGGTTGTGTAGAGCTTGGAGACAATTAAATAAAGAAAGTTAGTATTAAGAAACTTGTATTGGGGAGCTTTTGAAATTTTTAGAAATTTTTGGGTAAATAATGAAAGAGTTATATAGGGGGAGGATAGTTTTATGTTTTATAAAAGTCATAAGGTAGAAAATAAAAAGATGTGTGAGTGAAGGGATGTGTACGCAATTGAAGGAGAATTTGGCTATATAAAGAGGAAGAGAAATAAGATTTTTTTTTTCCTTGGAAGGGTCTAGAGAGACCAAGAGAGTGAGAGAGGAAAGAAGAAAAGAAAAGAGAAAAAAAAGAGAAGAAAAGAGAAAGAAAGAGAAAAGAAAGAGAAAGATAGGAAGAAGAAAAAGAGAAAATAGAAGTTTTTGGAAAAGCTTAAGATAAAATTTTTTACCTTACTTCTTATTTAATCTTGCATGTTTAGTTAATTAAGATTTGAGTTAGGATTTTGAAAATCCAAGTGTTCTTGAGAAAAGTTTAAGAAAAATGGGTTTATGTGTAAAGTGTGTTGACTAAATGATTTCGAGTTCGATTTCTCTCTTGGGTAGTGTTAAATCTTTGATTTAGAACCTTTGAGAACTTGTGTTTGATTTTATTTGAAAGTCACATAAGAGATAAAGGTTTTGATTTGAAGAAAAAAGTGTTTTTGCCCTAAAATTTTCAGATTTCGCAACCAAACAATCGACTATCCATTGAGCACAATCAACTGTGGAACACTCTAGACCTTGGATATTTGATTGTCTATACTCGATTGTGAAAGTTTCTGGCCAGCTTACAAGCGACTGCTTAAGAGGGACAGTCGATTGTCTGATCCACTGAACCTATTTTTCAGCTTTTTCTTCGAAAATAAGTGACTTTTGTTGCAGTATTTCAATCTCAAACTTCTCCAGATGTACTGTGAGTTTGAATACTTGATAAAGTTTTAAAATTTAATATCTTGAAGGGATTCCTTTGGTTTTAAAACATATTGGAACGATTTTTATAAAAGTCTTAAATAGAATGAAAAAGGGTTTATGATTTAACCCATAGACTTCTATATGCTTGTATAAATTCCATGATAGACTTTGAGTGATTATACTAAGTACATGTATTTGTTTAGTGAAATTGGAAGGAAAAATCAAAGGCTAATAGGTAAACCCGAGGTTGGATCTTGGCTCGACAAAGGTGAGTATACCTTTCTTTTAGTAAGCTTGTTAAACTGTATAATAGAAATAAAAGTATGGAAATGTGATATGATTGTATAAATCATAAATAATATAATTACGAGAAAGGTGAGTATATAAGATTTCAGTACGTAAAAGATAAAGAGAAATGTTATGAGAAATAATTATATATATATATATGTGTGTGTGTGTGTGTGTGTGTTTAAATATAAGTTTAAAAAATGATTTGATGTGGTTATGTATGAGGAATTGTGATGTATCTGATTGTAATAAAAATGATTGAATTGATTGCAATGAGATTGTGATGTGTATGATTTTGATGAATGTGATCTGTTATATTGGTATGGAAATGAGACGTGCTTGATTTATGAACGCATTGTCATGCTTATTATATATGGTTAATGTATTATAAGAGCAAATCTATGTTGTTGAGGACCTGACTAGGAAAGGTGTAGGGAGGGATCTGAGATATATGTTCTAAGAGATAAGAATCCTAGTAAGGGGTAGGGGAGAATCTAACTTATATTATGAAGATTGACACAGAGATATGTGGGAGATACCCCCAATGTTATACTACTTGCCCAATGACATGGCGTTATAAGGATACGAAACTATATACAAAATCATCTAATTACTTTTTTCGTTAATTCATTCTAATGATTGGCCCATGAGAGACATGCCTTATGATTAGCCCAAGAGAGGCATGCTTTATGATTAGCCAATGAGAGGCATACTTTATGATTGGCCCATGAGAGGCATGCATTTATGATTGGCCCATGAGAGGTATGTTATATGTTGGGCCCTGTGAAGGGCATGAATGATGATTATGATGATGGAATGGTATTTCATTGGAAGTTCTTTATTCTTATTAACTTTATAATTAAGTATAGTGTCGTAAGCTTTGTATGGTTGAAAGGCTTGTAAGGATCTTGGTAAATCTTGGCTTAATTATTATTTCTTCTTGTTAAGAAATAAAGATAGAAGATTGGAGGAAACTCAATAAAACTTAAATTTTAGTACCTTTGAAATTTGATGAATTATATACTATAGTTATAATTAAAACGAAAATTTCTCCCACAATACTATTACTTTTAGTAATGTGTTTCTCACTGGGCTTTTTAGCTCACTCTTTTATTTACTAATATTTCAGATAGTATTGGAAGTTTTATGGTTAAGTCAAAGGGAGTCCTTCATAAGACTTTTGTCTACAACATCCTAATCTTTTAGGTTTTTCGTTAGGAATCTATTCAAGAGTTTTGTAGTGGGAAGTCTTCCCTTCATTATTGATTCCAAAGTTTTAAACTTTGGCCACCATGCGATGTAAAGGTCGTTTGTTTATGGAAATTGTGATTATTTATCTTATAAAATTATATGTTTGCATATAGATTGATGTAATCAAAGCTGAGAGGTGATAATACCTCCTCGAGTAGGACCCACCTGGGGATGGGTTATTATAGAAAATGTGTGCACCAAAAAAAAAAGGTTAAAACCAAAATCACAACAATCGAATGAGTTTAGGTATAAAGTGTCATTCTAGGCTGGTACTCCACTACCGAGTACAACTCTAGCTCATTTAACCTTAGAAAAAAGTTCCCTTTTAACTCATAATTTTAGGAAGGATTTGATGGAAAATGACATTGTAAGGACATGAATAAGCAAAACTAGGATAGAAGTGGCACTCTAGAGAGGAGTCCAACCCTAGAGTCATCATTCTAGAATAGCATCACCACCAGATGTCAGCTTTAAATCCCTCTCAACCTTTTAGATGCTAATTTTATTAGATTCTATGTGCCCTAGTTTATCCAAACTAAAGACCTATTATCCTACTACACTTATATCACCAGTAGTTTATAAATAATCCTTCCTTTATCAGATTTGGGGAATTTTTCAGCATTAAAAGTCTTTTATTCTTTTATTTTCTCTCTATAGAAAAACTAAAAACACCATTAAAGAATGAACTTCTTCATTTTCAATGAATTACAGGTAATTTTATGCAAGTATTCTTGTCATAATATCTTCACAACCAACATCAGAACATCAATCGATCCACTGAATCAAAAATTTTCTTATGGCAAGTGAAGAAGGGCTAATAAGCTACTTTGAAGAGACTAAGCATTCTAATATGATTCTAAGCATTACAAAACTAAGAAGAAAGCTAGAAATCATCACAAATCACTTTTAACATCAATAGTACATTCAAAAAGTGTGAATCCTTTCTTTATATATCCTTTTTTGTTATTATTTCATGTGAGGAAATGTTTTTGTTTTTCTTTGGTTTCATGGTTCAAATGTGTTTATTGGCATGATTTCTTGTTTAAAATAGCTTTTATATGTCATATATAAACTAACCCAAAGTTTTTGTGCTTAGAAACATGCTTAGGAAAGTTTTTAGTCAAAAATAAATGAAACAAAGGGTCTGTCGAAAATAAATGAAACAAAAGGTCTACTTGCACCAATCTAGACGAGCGTCCAGACCCAGGCTCCAGTCTAGACTAATGCCCCTCTGAGGCTATTTTGAGTTTTATTTCTAATGCCATATGTTATCCTCTATCTCTGAAATTATATATGATCATATATAGGACTTAAATGAACATGGTTAACTTACTAAAACAACATAATTGCATGATTAAATAATTAAATTAAATTACTAAAGTGAATGCCTATTTTCTTGAAATATGCATGATTCTTTGCTTTGATTCTATTTAACATAATTTTGGTGGGAAATCACCTTCTTGATGCCCAGATAGTGATCTTCCAAACACCCAAGTCTAGAGTGACTTGTAATGAATCGGAAACAGAAATAGAAATCAAAGAAAAGAAAGAACACAGCAATTGTTATCGAGGTTCGGCAATAGCCTACGTCCCCGTGAGTTCCTCTGAACTCTCTGCACTAAGTCAATGAGTTCCTATAGATTACAGCAACCCCCTTCAAGAAACCTTTAGTTCTTAAAGAACCAAAGAAGAGAAGAAAGAAAGTGATAAGAACTATTACAAAGCCCTCTCTACCCACAATCTATACTACTCTCTCTAACCAGCCTCTCTTTTGAGATCTATTCTAGTGCCTCTCTTGTGTTTTGTGTCTTTGCACTCTCACACTTGCACTTGAATTCTCTTGTATGATGATCACTTGTATGTCTTGTCTCACAATTGTTTTGAGATTGAAGCTAGGTGACCCTTTATATAGTGTACCACTTCTTGAGCCAATCTTTGAAGTTAATCTCCACCTTTAGATCTTGAGGACCATTCAATCATAGCCCTTCATCAAACCTTAGTGATCCTATGTGTTTTGTTCATTCATCCACGCACCTCTCAAACGGCTGAACCAATGTGCATTAGTGTGCCTTCAGGCCGTGGCCTAGAACAGGGCATACCACTTCCTGAAGAGGGCTGAACATCTCCACAATTACATCCATTCTGGGCGCTGCAGCCTGGGGAAGGCTAAACCATGGCACACACCTCCTCTAAGTCTTCTCCTTTGCTGGGTGTCGCACCTTGGAAGAGCTGAGCCATGGTGCACACTGGTGTGCACACATTATGGAGTTGCTGCAAGGTGAGGCACGCACACCTCAAGCCGCGGTGCCAAGACCTAATGCTGAACCATCTTCAAACATTGTTTAAACCTTAAACAAACACCAACAATTTCTATCTTTGTCTAAGCATTTAAACCCGAACCCATTATGTAGAGAACTCAGGATCCAAACTGATCTTGAGTCATCATATCAACCGACTCCAATCCTAAGTAGTCCAAGGCAATGATTGAACTTACTTAGAGGTAGAACCTTGGTGCCTAAATCTGCTGGATTTTCCTCCGTGGCTATCTTGTCCACATGAATGCATCCTTCCGTAACATTTTCCCGAATAAAATGATACCGAACATCCATGTGCCTTGTCCTCTCACGGAACACCGGATTGTTACATAAGTGCAACACAATTTGGCTATCCGAATACACCACCACCTGCTCTTTCAGGACTTTCAACTCCTCCAACAACCCTTTGCACCATATAGCCTCCTTTATGGCTTCCGTTGCCACTATGTACTCAGCCTCGGTTGTTGAGAGTCCTACTACCGGCTGCAACTGAGCCTTCCAACTTATACAACATTTGGTTAAGTTGAAGAAGTAGGAGGTAATCGATCTTCTTTTATCCCAGTCTGCTCCATGGTCCGAATCGTATAACCCTCAAGACAGATGGACTTACCCCTCTTCTCATAAACCAGCCTTACTTCTGGGCTTCCTTTCAAGTACCTCAACAACCACTTCATCCCAAACCAATGCTCCTTTCCAGGATTGCTCATAAACCTACTGAGGACACTTATTACATAAGCAATATCAGGTCTAGTGCTTACCATAGTGAACATAACTGAACCAACCGCACTAGAGTAAGGGACCTTTTTCATTTCCTTCTTCTCTGCCTCCGATCTCGGACATTGATCACTAGAGAACTTAAAATGACTAGTAAGGGGAACCTTCACTGGTTTGCTATCTTCCATAGAGAACTTAGATATCATCTTCTGTATGTAGGAAGTCTGAGAAATCTTCAATCTATTTCTCTCCCTTTCCCAGATTATGCTCATCCCAAGGATCTTCTGTGCATGGCCAAGATCCTTCATCTCAAACTCCTTACTGAGTTGAGACTTCAGTTCTTCTATCCTCTCCATGTTGCTCCTAACCAGCAGCATATCATCAACATAGATGAGGATGATCACCACTTTCTCCACCTTGTGCCCCTTATAGTACAAGCACGAATCATAGTAGCTCCTCATGAAAACCAAGCTAGTTACAAAGGAATCAAACCTCTTATTCCATTATCGAGGTGATTGCTATAGGCCATAGAGAGATCTCTTCAATGGGCACACTAACTCTCCCTGCCTTTCTTCCTTATAGCCTTCGGGTTGCCTCATGTAGATGATCTCATCAAGCTCTCCATGCAAGAACATTATCTTCACATCAATTTTCTCAATCTCCCAATCAAATTGGACCACCATACCCAATACTATCCGTATCGTCTTGTACTTCACAACCAGTGAGAATATTTCGATGAAATCTATGCCTGCTCTTTATATGAACCCCTTCGCCACTAGCCTAGCTTTATACCGGACTTCATCTCTTGGAGGATTCCTTTCTTTGAACTTGTAGATCCACCTACAATCGACAACTCTCTGTTTTTCTGGTTTGGGCACCAATTCCCAAGAGTTGTTCTTCCTCAAAGAATCTATTTCTTCCTCCATAGCTTGTTGCCACTTTGATGACTCCTTACATTCTATGGCTTCCGTGTAAGTTTTTGGTTCAACCATCCCTCCTTCTATCCAAGGAGCTGCTACATTAGCATCCGCAAACCCATATCTCAAAGGTGGTCTGACCACCCTCCTTCCCCGGTCCCTTGTGAGCTGGTATTCATTCTGACTTGCTGCGTCAACACCTTCTAGTTCAACCTCCTCTTGAGTGCCCTAAGCTTGCCCTTCATTAATGGGCTCTACCTGGTCCAAACCCTCTTGCCTTCCTTGTTTTACTTGAACTGAATTCTCCTTGATGCGATGCTCCACAAATTCTGGACTGGTTTGCTCACTAGCCCCTGCAGGGTTAGTTTTCTCCAAATAGGGAAATAACAATTCATTAAAAATAACGTCCCTACTTATTATAAGTTTCATTCCGTTTGGTTCTAAGGACCACAACTTATACCCCTAACCCCATCACCATACCCTAGAAACACACATTTTCTAGACCTTGAGTTAAGTTTATCATCTTTTTGATGTGCAAACGCAACATACCCAAAAGTCCTAAGGTTGCTCAACTCAGGGGGTTTCCCACTCCACATTTCCATGGGAGTCTTGATCTCTAAAACTCTAGAGGGTGATCTATTTACCAAGTATGCAGCAATAGACACAGCTTCCCCCCAAAAATATTTTGGTAATCCGGATCCTATTAACATGCACCTAACCTTTTCCATAAGGGTCCTATTCATCCTCTCAGCAACTCCATTTTGCTGAGGTATTTTTACAACCGTTCTATGTCTTAGAATACCATTTAATTCACAAAATTTATCAAAATCCTTATTGCAAAATTCTAAGCCATTATCGGTTCGTAAAGCCTTAACTACCCTACTTGTTTGAGTTTTCAGCAACTTTTTTCACACCACAAATTTATTCAAAGCATTTGATTTATTTTTAAGTAAATAAACCCAAACCTTTCTTAAATAATCATCAATTAAAGACAGAAAGTAAAATTTACCTCCTTGTGTTGGTGTTCTTGCTAGTCCCCAAACGTCCGAATGAATGTAGTCAAGAATCCCCTTAGACTTGTGCACTCCGGTGTTGAAGCTGACCCGGTGTTGCTTCCCAAGAATGCAACACTCACTGAAATCCAGTTTCTCTACTTTGTCACCACCAAGTAGTCCATCCTTGCTAAGAACTTGCAGGCTCTTTTAGCTCATATGTCCCAAGTGAGTGTGCCAAAGAGCTGCCTTATCCATCTCAGCCATCAAGCTTGTTGCTTTATCCTTGATTTCTGTCTCTTCGATCATCTCATAGAGTCCATCTTTTATTGCTGCTTTGATCACTACCAAAGATCTCTTGGTTACCTTGATCTTTCCTCCCTTTGCTTTGTATGTATACCCCAAGGAATCCAGTTGCCCCAATGAGATCAAATTCCTCTTCAAATCTGGAAGATACCTGACATTCCGCAGCAGCCTTGTGACTCCATCAAACATCCTCAACTGGATGTCTCTTATCCCCCTCACTTAGCAAGAAGTGTCATTCCCTAAGAAAACTTTTCCATCGTTGGTTTCCTAGAAATTCTTAAACCAATCATTGTGAGGGCACATGTGATAAGTGCACCCGAAATCCAAGATCCATTTCTCGCTGCCTTGCCTCCTGCTCACATTTGAGCACACAATAAGAACATCAACTTGTTCTCTTTTTACAACCGAAGCCTCTCCATTGTTGGTATGGCTTCTTCCTCTCTCATCCCACATCTTCTTCTTACAATCTTTCCTGAAATGTCCCTCCTTGTTGCAGTAGAAGCATCTCTTTCCTCCAAATCTCGATTTGGAATGAGATCTCTCTTGGCTCTGCCCTCTACCTCTTGATTTCTCCTGGTAGTTGCCACAAATGCTACTGCTATTCCGAGTTGCTGGCCTTCCTCTAACGAACAGCCCTTCTCCACTTGATGCTTCCCTTATCTTGGCTTTGAAATCATGAGCTCTTATGGCATTGATCACAATCTCCTTGGTTAAAGTATCTCTTCCATATTCAATAGCATTAATCAAATTATCAAAACAATCAGGAAGAGAATTCAACAAAATAACAGCCAATTGTTCATCCGGGAGTGTTATGCTACAGTTATTCAAATCTTGAACTAGCTTATTAAACACATCAAGATTATCTTGCAACTCTTTATTAGGATCCATTTTAAAAGAAAATATTCTTTTAAGAAGATAAATATTATTAGGGAGAATTTTGGTAAGAAACAACTCATCTAGTTTCTTCCATATGACAGTTGGATCTTCTGAGTCTCCGCACTCCCTTGTGACACTATCCGACATGTGCAAGAAAATGGTGCTATATGCCATCTTCTTTATCTCAATCCGCTGGACTTCTGTGATACTTGTTGGAAAAGTGTCATCTTCTCTAATCGCCAAGTCCACTTTCTATTGCATAAAAACAGCCTTGATCTTCCGCTTCCAGAGGGCAAAGTCTCCGTTTTCATCAAACTTCTCAACATAGAAATTTGAAGCCATCTTGCGGAGAAAATCCCATATTTACGCAGCACCCACAATTACTTTCCCAAACTTCTAAGTCACAAGAACTCGATCAAAGATAGATCTCAATACCGTTCTTGAATCACCCTCAAGAACATGATCAAATCTTGATCCCAGCACCGTTCTTGAATCACCCTCAAGAACACGATCAAATCTTGATCCCAACACTGTTCTTGAATCACCCAAGAAGTTGACCTTTAATTCTTGGAGTCTTGCTCCGAAACCTTCTATTCCAGCTCCGATACCCTCTCACCAAAGCTCTGATACAACTATTGGGAAATAACCTTCTTAATGCCTAGGTGGTGATCTTCCAAACACCCAAGTCTAGAGTGACTTGTAATGAATCAAAAATAGAAATAGAAATCAAAGAAAAGAAAGAGCATAGCAATTGTTATCGAGGTTTGGCAATAGCCTACGTCCCCGTGAGTCCTTTGAACTCTTTGCACTAAATCAATGAGTTCTTACAGATTATAGCAACCCCCTTCAAGAAACCTCTAGTTCTTAAAGAACCAAAGAAGAGAAGAAAGAAAGTGATAAGAACTATTACAAAGCCCTCTACCCACAATTTATACTACTCTCTCTTACCAGCCTCTCTTTTTAGATCTATTCTAGTGCCTCTCCTGTGTTTTGTGTCTTTGTTCTCTCACACTTGCATTTGAATTCTCTTGTATGATGATCACTTGTATGTCTTGTCTCACAATTATTTTGAGATTGAAGCTAGGTGACCCTTTATATAGTGCACCACTTCTTGAGCCAATCTTTAAAGTCAATCTCCACCATTAGATCTTGAGGACCATTCAATCATAGCCCTTCATCAATCCTTAGTGATCCTGTGCATTTTGTTCATGCATCCACGCACCTCTCAAAAGGCTGAACCAATGTGCATTAGTGTGCCTTCAGGCCGTGGCCTAGAATAGGGCATGTCGCGACCTGAAGAGGGCTAAACATCTCCATAATTACATCCATTCTAAGTGACATGGCCTGGGGAAGGCTGAGCCGTGGTGCATACCTCATCTAGGTCTTCTCTTTTGCTGGATGCCACACCTTGGAAGAGCTGAGCCGTGGTGCACACTGGTGTGCACACATTCTCGAGTTGCTGCAAGGTGAAGCGCGCACACCTCAAGTCACGGCGCCAAGACCTGATGTTGAACCATCTTCAAACCTTGTTTAAACCTTAGACAAACACCAATAGATTTTGTGGTGATTTGTATGTTAACTATGATGAGTTAAAGTCTCTGGAAATTATATAATGATCAAGGCATGATTAGTTTGGCATGTTTATCTCTCTTGTTCTCTTCGTTTATATCTCTTGAATGCTTACATATTTACTTTCTTCTTGTTTATTTCAATTTTTTTCTACATTGTTTTATTTTTAATTACTTGCTACCGTATCTTTGTCATCAAGCTCTTTTTTGCTTTATGAAAACCACCTATTGTGGTGGAGGTTTGACAGACCCCTACCTATTTAATAAGAAATAAAAACATACAAAGAAAGAGGTACGGACTTAATACCAAAATTCCCTCATAAGAAAATATTCTCCAGCAATGGAGAGATAGGAAAACAAAAGGATATAAACCATAGCCTATTACAAAATAATAGCTTGAACTCATTATCTAGGTGAACGAAAGAAAGGTAAACCACTACAATCATCAAAACAAGTAAGAGTAATGTGCATGATGGTCATAAGTAAAAGCAGCTAAACTATCAAGTAAGTTATTTCCTTCCCTGAATACATGGGTGAGAATACTATTTGGCAGAAATAAAGCTTTGAATTTCCTAACCACATAGTGAATCTTCCAAATGACCCTATAAGATGTAAAAGAATCAATGAGAGTTTTCAAATCACTCTCATTACAATGAATCTCAATATTCCTATTACAATATGCCTGTAAAACTATAAGAATCGTAAGAGCTTCCCCCACCATATTAAATCCCTCTCCAAAATAAAACAAGAAGTTAATAATACAACTTCCTTATAATCTCGTTCAACACTCCACCTATATATATGCCATTATGGCTTGAACCATCCATATTGAGCTTCAACTTATCAACTCACGAAGGTTTCCATTTAATCAACAAACCCCTACTTAAATATGTATGTCTCAAAGGAAGATGTAAGAGTTACAAAGATAGAGACTCATGAAAACCCATTGGCAAAGCTGGATGATACACTACAAAAATATCTCGAATATAACGGGTGACCTTGATAATAATTTGAGCTAAGGACATTTGAATTAAGCCATGTCTCTCAACATTCGCACTCTTCCAAATTTCCCAGTATCCCACCATGAGAACTAAACAACAACCCAATTCGACTAGCGTTTTAAGATTCGAATTCCCTAACAATGCAACAAACAAGCCAGATAAGGAAGAAAATTCCAAAACAAATGTTCAACAATTGACCAAAATTCATCCACATTGGCTACACAATCTCATTATTTGCAAATAAGTGAGGAAGTGATTATGTAAAAGGAGTTATACATCAACTATGCTGCGAAACCATATGAATACTTAGACTTTGAATGTAAGTATCAACTAGTATGGTATTGTGAGCAAGTCTCCAATTAAAGAATTCGATTTTATATGAACCATTTATTCTATAAAAAAAAAACTTAGACAAAGTGAAGCGTGGGTTATGGATGCAACTCATTGATGAAAAGAATGTTGTGAAAAATTCACCATTAGCTGCAGATTGCTATATTAGTTGATACTTTGTAGAGTTTAATTCAATATCTACAAGTATTTTTCATTGTATCCTAGTCAGGTTCATGTAAAGCATCAGCAATCGAAATGTCCTGTATCTCCCTAATTTCCAAAGCCAACTCTTATGTACACCATTTATCCTTGATAATTGATTTTTAGCCTTAGCCCATGAGCCATAATGAGTTCTGGATAAGGGAGGGAAATAAATGATTTAAATTTTTCCAAATATTCAAAACTTGGAGTTGATAAGGGGATAGCTGTAATACCCATATTTGTAAAGTAAATGTAAAGAAGTAATTTAATAAATATACATGTAATTGAAATAATATATATACGTGAAAGGTTTATTATTTGAATAAAATAATTCTTTTGAAAAAAAACTGGACACGTGTTGGTGTGGATACAAAGAAAAAGAAAAGAAAAAAAAGCGCGTCCAGGATGTGGAGGGATAAGAAGGAAAAAAAGAGAAAAAAAGGAAAAATAAAAAAACCAACACCTATCTAACATGCAAATGCATGTTAGATAGCACACGAATTCGTGGCAGCCAAATGGGGTAGGGGGTGCTGAGACTTAAAAGTTTGCATATATATTTTTATATTTACCAAATCTTGATTGGTTTTCTTCTTTTTACAATTCAAACTACTCTATTTCTTTAAAAACTTGGGGATCGAAAGAAAGATTGAAAGAGTAAATTTTTGAAGGGATTTATGGGAGAATTTTATAGAGAGTCACAGGAAGCTCTAAGAAAAATAGAAGGTAATAATGTGAGTTTTATTTTTGAGATCTAGCATACATGAAATTTCTTGGAATTAAATGTGGGAATTTTCAAAGGGTGTGAATTATGAAGGAATTGAAGATTAAAATAGAAATTTTAATATAAATATTATGTCAGGTGTTGACGATCAGCAACCGGAGGGAAATTGCTTAGGGGAGCAAGAAAGGCAAGGAGGTGATCCACAGGTAGCTCTAAGTGCTACGTGGTGAGTTAGATTTACTTTAAGTAATCAAGATAAATACGAAATATATAGTGATAGTATTTGAATAAATCATTAAATTATGATTTGGTGATAGGTGAAAGTTGGTTGATAGGTATGATAGGAATAGTGGATGTGTAGAGAATTATTTTATGAGAAATAATATTATTGGGATAATGAGTCAATTTAATAATAAAGGCGATAAGTGAAATTCTTGATGAACTATGGTTGATAATTTGATATGATTTATGAGGAGAGAAAATTTAGTGGATCTTGATGAGCTATGGTTGATGATTTGATATGATTTATAAGGTGAGGAATTTAGTGAAATTTTTCAAATAATAATTTGAGAATAATCAGGATAGCTAATTTGAATGTTTGAAGACATGCTTGTTTCTATATTATTGTTCATATGCATATTTCATATCATTATTCATATGCATATGCATGAAATAAAACAACTGGGAAGGCAACCGGTCTAAATGAAAATAAAAGAACTGGGAGGGTAGCCGGTCTAAATGAAAACCATGACAGCCGGTATATGCTGGAAATAAAAGAACCGGGAAGGCAGCCGGTCTAAATGAGAATAAAAGAACCTGGAAGGCAGCTGGTCTAAATGAGAATGAAAGAACTGAGAAGGCAGTCGGTCTAAATGAGAATGAAAGAATCGGGAAGGTAGCCGGTCTAAGATAAAAACATGTCGACATGTGGGAAAACATTCCCAATAATAATAACATTTAAATTCACGCATTGCATTTGCTTTAAATATTGATTGTTATTGCTTGAGATATTACAGTGCTATTCATGATTTTAAATTTATTGATAGATGAATGGGTCTCACAGAGAGACAAATATGCTAAGGAAAATATATGGAAATATGATATGATAAGAATTATTTGTGCGAGTTATTATATGTTGTGAAGCTCATAATGAGATAAATGATAATGTTGAATTGAGGATTTAGAGATGATTAAATATATGGTTGAAAGACTGATATGTCTAATAAGTAACTTAAGAAGAGATTGTGTAATATGAGAATTATGAAATTAAGTAGTGATTACAAAATATTGTTATTGAATTATTTGAGGAAAAAGATGAATGAATACCGAAAGATATTTTAGAAATAATTGAATTATAAGATGTAACTGGGAGTATAAAATCGAATACTTCTAGTAAATTTAATTCACTGAGCTTGTGAAACTCACTCCTCATTATACAATGATTTTAGGTAGCAGACAAGACATATAGTTTGATGAGTTAAGATTTGGACGAAGTCATTATCTATAAGCCACGTGCGTGTCCACATCCTCAGACTAATGAGAAAATAAAATAAAAATTTATTTGTAAATATTCATACATATTATGTTGTATAAAATGTTTAAGTTGAGATCTGAATAATGTATCTCTCCTAATAAGGGTTGATGATTAATGTAAAAAAATTGTTGGCATTATTTTTATTGTTGCATATATGTGTCGTGCTGGGATTTTCAAAATGTGACAACACCATCTCAAAGGTGGCCAACCCGGGATGGGTTGTTACAATAACGTCTGAAATACAACCATATTTATGACTCATAAACTCTGCCAATAAATAAGAACCATGAATGTAACTCCACACTAACTTTGTATGCATCATAGCCATAACGTGCAAAAAGAAATAATTTAACTCCAGAGCCACCCTCTTTGAATGGCTAAGAAATTTTACTCCATGAAACCCAAAGTCTCCATGATTCTCCACTAGCACTCCATAAAAAGCTAAGAAAATTGAATGTAGTCGATCAACTAATGTCTTGGGAATCTTCAAGACAATCAAAGAATGTAAGGGAATTGTTGTAAGAACAAATTTGGTCATCGTTAATTTTCCCTTATTGGTTAACCAATGTACAAGTGCAACTAGGTGTGAGAAGAACTGGAGCACATTTTAGTTCAATTATTTCAAAAGGCAAAATAGGTTAAAGTATAATTAGTCTTTGTTTGTTACAATATGAAGCTTTAAAAGATGTAAAAAGATTTTATTTTCAAGATTATTTTATTTTATTTTTTAATCTTGACAACGATAAGTAGCAAGCTAATTCAAATTATTTTTTCTTACATATATTGGTAGGAATATTTGAAAGGAAAAATAAACATTAGATCCTATTAGCCTTGAAAATATTGACATAATGCATGATTGGTTTGTCGAAGAATCTACTCTTCTTGATGATGATCATTTCAATTTGGATGTTGTTGAAGAAGATAGTGGATCTGCATCAAATATTGATTATGATGATGATGTTTTTAATGATTAAGATGAGAATATTATACAGAAGAATATGAGTCAATGCAGTTGGTTGATGCCTTTGTGCTAGAGGTAACCACTAGTTATATAATTCCTAGTGACAATGAAGAATGACTTTCTTTCACTTTTTATTACATGATATTTTAGTTAATGTTACTTTTTGTATTAGTAGTTCTTAAAACTAGCATGAGATTGGTGTTGTTTTGTGTTAGTATTCGGATTTTGGATGATGTGGGTAATACGTCATTAACTTTATCAATTGATTTTTGAATAATAATTTTTTGTTATGATACATATATAAGGTATGTAATTTGATAGTGTAGACACCCAATTTTACACCCTTTTGTAATCAGCAATTGATTTTTCCTTGAACCTCAATGAAAAGAACCAAGATGGTTGTTCGAGTGTGTGATCAAGGTATGACTTTCATTGAGTTCGATGTTTGCTATGACTAAAAGATAATTTAAAATAAAACCAAGAAAGGAATTAAAGTTAAGCATGTAAAAAAAGGGCAAAAATCTATTGTTTTGAATGTCTGTCTTTCGAGCTTAATAAACTTTACTCACAAAAACTGAGATCTTGTCCTTTAATATATCAATATAACTTTTAATTATCCTTCCAATAATATATTGTGGGAATTTTTTCGATAAGAGATGAGTGGGAACTTATTTATTTACTGAAATGGCTCAAATTGATCAGTTTTAGTGAGACAAGTCTCATTTAAAATCAATAAAGAATTTTAATGTGAGACCATTTTTTTTTAAAATTAAACTTCTTTATATTTCCAATAAGTACAAATAGGCCTCCTAACTCATTTAGATGGGCTCACACTGCCCGTTTGAAGTTGAGGTTCAAAATTTGGAAATTTTCCTATTCAAAGCAAGAATTCGATTTTGTAAATTGCTTCAATGGAGGTTCCTTTGCTTCTAATTCGGCTGGACCTGATTTCTAAACCTAATAGGACCTCTTGTAACTTATAAATACTCTCTTATAACATTATTGAAAGGATCTTTGGTTGAGGATACAATTGATTTTCGGATTTTGAGAGAATTAATGAGAGAAAATGCCCTAAACTTGAGTTTTGGTGAGAGGAACCCTAAAATCTTTAGTCAAACCCTAATACTACTTACCTAGAGTCCAAAATTTACTTTCCAAAGAATAAAAACAATAAAAAGCAAGTAATAACTGATCATAGAAATAAAGAACAATGTAAAGAATCGTTCCAGAATTGCAAATCACTCAAGAACGAGCGTCTTCTTGACATGAACAAGGAGACCGCCCCATCCCCCCATTTGAATAAGGAGAGGAGTTCCATGATTGATATCATCCATGTTAGAATAATTAAGTAAGATCTTATAACATTTGCATCCAAGCACGCTTCTAAGGTAGAATTTAATCTCTTTTCTTTTAAAGCTCTTAACTTTTTATGTTCTTCAAATAGTTCATCTTTATAAATTGATTGCTCGTTTGATTGAGTTTTTTTATCATTTTATTTCCATGATATATTACGAGGGGCAATATTGAAAGGGGCAATCCGAAGGGACATAACTTCTCCCTAATGGATTATCCAAATTTTCGAAGGGAGTGCTAATGACACAAGGCCATTGATAGATAATCACATTAAAAAGTCGTCACTTGGTTTTAGGGACCAAGAAACCACAATGCTACATGTTTTTATTTAATTATGTTTTCAGGTTCGGAGACTGGATATGCAATGAGAAGGTTATGAATGAGAACCCCAAGTGCGCCTAGGCCTCGATGAGCCTATGCCATACTTTTGTACATTATTGGATTCCTTTTAATTAATTTAGATTAATTATTTCTATTTCAATGATCACACATGAACACAAAAATATGAGAGATAATTATGAGTCACACATAATATCATGATCATAAAAGATATGCATCCATCCATAGCAATTATAAAAGCAAGTAAAACTAAGAAAGGAAAAGTGTAGAAATTACTGGGAAATAGTGAGAAAAATAAAGAGTGTCTAACCATGACTTTCATCTAAAAAAACTTAAATTATAGAGAAATTATAATAATTTAAAAGATGCCTAAACACGGCTTACATTCTCAAAATTGTGAAAAATAAACTAAAAGTGATAAAAAAAAACCATTCATTGCAATTAAATAAATCCATCCACAACAATTTAATAATGAAAAGTAAATTGACTTCATTTCCATAGCAATTATAATTCCTCCATGAACCATAAAATAAAAAATTGAAGTCATCCAGGACTAAAATCAAACAAAAAAACAACTAATCCATTCATTCAAGTATATATAATCAATTAGGAATGCATGATTAAGTAATTTATTCATCATTAAATGTGTGCTAGCTCACCTAAGCAATTATAAATCACTTAATCATGCAAGATATGATATACTTTGAATCAAAATAGAAGCTTTATCATGTTCTCATGGCATAGAAAAAAACTACTTCATATCAAATTGAATACATAATCATAGAGAATCATACTAGCAAGCATATGTTTCACGAAATCACAAATTAGGGACATGGGAGCAGATTATTCGTCACAAAATCATACCATGAAGTGATCATCTAACAAAATGCTTTAATGAATTTCTTTAAGATAGCTTCATTGTGCTCTCTTAAAACGTCCAATAATTTATCCTCCTGAGCATCACCCAAATCTAATTCTGTAGTCACAGGCAAAGAATCTGCTAGACCTAGGAACTTATACTTAAGATTGTCCGGTAAAGGCTTAAGTTCCTTCTTGGGGGGTTCAGGTGTTGTGGTTTCCTCTGTCTCACTGATCTTTTGAGGAGCCGACTCCAAAGTAGCATTTGCTTGCTCATACAACTTATCCAAATCCAAATCCTCTTCAAATTAAGCAAAGCATGCCTCCAGGGGGTCCTCAATGCGTGAGTCATCCATAGTCTCCTCCGTCTCACTGCTCTTCTGAGGAGCAGATTCCAAGATAACAGTTGCTTGCTCACGTAGCTTATCTAAATCCAAATCCTCTTCAAATTGAGCAAAGCATGCCTCTAGAATGTCCTCAGACTCCCTTTCTTTCTTGGGCGCTTATAATCTCTCAGGGTAAGGCGCTTTAGGTAAAAACGACCTAGGGAGATCCTTAATAATAGGTGTGGCTGTAGATGGCTCAGCATCTCTCTTTTCTTTGTTGCCACTTTCTTGCCCTTGTATAGGAGTTGATAAATTTCCCTCCGCAAATTGTTCCTTCGGGTTAGGATCAGGTTGACTGGGGAACTTTCCGTTCTCTCATTCACCCAAGTGACTTGTGATTTGACCCATTTGACTCTCTAGCTTGGCAATCACTTGGGTGTTTACTATTGTTGCACTCCTCACTTCACTCATAGATTGGCTAGTCGTTTTCATAAAATCATTGAAAGCGTCCTCCAATGAATGTGAAACCGACACTGGCGCTTGAATGGGAGCTTGGTAAGCGGGTGATGGTGCTGGATAGGCTGAGTGACCATAACTTGGAACTGGTGGAGAAAATTCGGGAGGGTATTGATTGTGAGCATGATAAGGGGTTCCTCCCTGATTCATCAGTTGGTTCTGCTTCCATGAAAAATTAGAGTGGTTCCACCACCCTGGATTGTATGTTTCGGAGTAAGATCCATTTGATTGCCAACAACAGTCATTGAAAGCATTCGTTTGTTCCATGGGGTACTCGACAAAAGCTGGCATTGATGAACAATTTTGTGCTAAATTCATAGGACTAGCACAGATGGAACAGCTATCAACATTGAATGTATTTGCTGCACTGATGGACTGATCAGTCATCCTCATGAAATCCTTGAGGGCATCCTTTAAAGATTGTGAAACCAGTGCTGGATTCATCCACATTTTTGTTCTCTTTTTTTTTAATTCATTTTTTTTAGCAATTGTAAATAAAATAAAATAAATCAAAAATCAAAATCAAAATTAAAATTAAAATTATATAAATAAAACAAAAATGCTAACTAAACTAGCAGAAAAATAAAATCAATTCAGACAAAAATTTCACAAACAAAACAATTCCCCGGCAACGACGCCAAAAACTTGTTGTGAGTTTTAAATTACTCGCAAGCGCATGAATCGTTTGCAATATAGTGTGTGCAAGTTCGAGGTCGAATCCACAGGGAATTGCGTTGTGAAAATATAATTTTATCTAAACTAACCCTATTTTAACCTAGTTCCGAATTTTGTATTATATTGTGGAAAGAAATATAGACTTAAACTAAATTGTTTTAAAGCAATTGATAAAAACACTAAGGTTTCTGAATCCACCCCACCAAAGCTAAGCATATATCTTCATGTAAAAATAGCCTATCAAAACATTCCATGAATCCAACTTAAGAAAAAAAAACAACAAATATCCCAATCAAACCAAAAGCATCCAATGTATCCGCTTTTAACAAATCACAAAGGAAATCCAATTTAACCAAAAACAATTTGATGTATCCATCAGATGAAACACAAGGAATATCCAACAGAACAATTTAAACACAATCAATCATAAGATTTTACTCAAATAATTGACAAAACATTTATACTAAAAAAAAATCAGAATTGTATAAACAAAACTGAAACTAATATGCCAAACAACGGCGAGGCTTCATCTTCAACCTTAGTTAAAGATTCTAGCCACTCATAGTTATGAAACTATAGTTCATAATAAAAGTGCTAAACATTTAAACTAAACAAAACAAAATGAAAAGAAATATTTACTATACAAGGGAGAAATTCCACTTGTTGTTGGGCGGCGCTTCCCCTCGTGGTAGCAAAGCCTTCGGGATCCACTAGAATGCTAGCAGACATCCATCGGATTACACCAAATGGCACCAGGAATTGCACCCTAAATGATGAAGTTAGATGGTGTTTATATAAGGGGAGTCTCGGAGCATAATGGGTTGCAGATTCGATGTGGGATACTGCCCGAGCACGCTCGATCGGAGATTGGTGCGATCGATTGCATGTGCGCTCGATCGCATATTGCGTTCTATCGATCGCACTAAGCATCTTCAGCCTTTGCTCTTGAAGCTTGATTTCCCGAAATGCTTCATTTTCTCCACAAACCTATAAAAATACATAAAACACAGAAAAGACATAAATTAAAGGGAAATAATATAAACTAAGAGTTGAACACATATAATTTAAGGGCTTAAATATGCAATATTTAAGACTCATCAGAGACCACGATCTATTGGGTCGTGGACTGAGATGACTCAATTTTTTTTTAATAAATACTTCCTCCAACATAAGACCAATGCTTTAAAAAGGCAAATCTTCACCTTTGTACAAAATGATAGTGAGACTTTATATCAGTTTTGGGAGAGATTTAAGGAGTTGTTGAGTATGTGCCCTTACCATGGGTATGAGAATTGGCTCTTAGTGAGCTATTTTTATGAGGGACTTACATATAGGGAACACCAATTTGTAGAGATGATGTGTAATGGTGAGTTTTTAGAAAAAGATCCTGATAAGGCCATAGAGTACCTCAATGAGCTTGCTGAAAAAGCTCACACTTGGACTAGACCTAGTGCTACTGAAAGCACAAACAGGTCACGACCTATAGGGAACCCAAATGGTGATGGAATTTACCATCTTAGGGAAAATGATAACCTAAAGGCTAAGGTCGAGATGCTTACTAGGGAACTAGATACGTTAAAGACTAAGGGCTTACAGCAAACACAAATAGCTAATCATGCAAGGTCCTTTGAACCATGTTTTATGTGTGGCGGGTAGATCATCTCGCCTAAGAGTGTCCCACATTTGCGGAGATGAGAGGGATTTATGAAGAACAATGTAATGCCTTAGGTATATACAAGAAGCATTTTTCATCTTTCTCTGATACCTACAATTCGGAGAGGCGGAATCACCCCAATCTTAGCTGAAAATCTGAAAACCAGCCACCTACACAACCCTAGATCATATCCTGCACCATATCATGCACCTGCACCCTCTAGGAGTCCTTTAGAAGAAACTTTGCATGTGTTTATTGAGGCACATGGTAAGACTAATTAAAGGCTTGAATCTTTAATTACGCAGGTTGTTGAAGAACATAAGGATTTAAAGAGCCAAGTGTCCAAGTTGATGAGCTCCTTGAGTTTGAATGAGCGAGGTCAGTTCCCTTCCCAAGCTTAGTCCACACACCATGGTCAAAACATGGCACAAAAGAATTTAAAGGAGGTGAATGCCATTGTGACACTTAGTGGTAAGTCATTACACATCCTGACACTGAACAAATCTGAGGATGTGGGCGAGAGCCACCAAGTATATATGATTGACTCACCCATGGAAAAGGTCCATCATCTTAATCCATTGGATTCAATCCACACCCATGGGTTCACAAGAGCATATATTGAGCCAGAATCTGGAGATGTTACTTATAACATCCTTGAGGCCTCTTCAAAGCATACAAGCACCCAATTTGACAATGAAGCAGTTGCTGGTGCATTCAGTTCATGTTTTTCTAGGAGGGAATAAGAGCGTCTGACTAAAGACATAAAACTTAGTGCTCATGGGAGGTACCCAACAACATATCCTTTTACTTTTACTATTTTCATATTTCTTTTTTTTGTTTATTGTTCGTATTTTTTTTCTGTTTTCTAGTATTAACTTAGTATTTCTTTTTCAGGGACAAATATACGAAGCAGTTCAAATAGTGAAGCACAATTTTCAGCTTCTGTGCACCTTTGGCTACAAAGGGAGTTTCCTTTACTCTTTCTTTTACATTGAGGTCAATGCAATTTTTAAGTTGGGGGTGGAGGAAACGTATTTCTTCTTTTCATTGAACTGTTTAGTGTCATTTTCCCTTTTTGTTTGTTTTTAGCATGCTTTATGTTAAGTTTTAGAGTTAATTCACATGTCAATGATATGAGCATAATTGAGATAGCATATAGCATATAGAAGAAGTTAAATCTTGCTTCGGTTTGAGAATAATTTAAGTGTCAATCTTCATTTGGTTTGAGACTGTAGTTTGCGGTAAGATTGTATGATTAGTCTAAAGCATCTAGAGAAGTTTTATGTGTGATTGCTTTGTGAATATTTTTGCGGTCTCGACAAGCTCTAGAACTTATCTGACAATCACTTGAGGCGAATTCCTAGAATGCACATTACTTAGGATATGATACAGGCCATTTTTGAACCGTTTGAGCCTTTCAAACTTATCCTTGCTATATTTATCACTAGTCACCTATTTAAGCCTTTTTCTTGAAAAAGAACTTGAGCTTTGTTTCTTTCGAAAACCCATTTACTTACCCTTATGAGCTTAAAAAAATTTTATCCTTACCATTCTTTTAAAAGAACTCAGTTGTACACATTTGTTGAGAAGCACTTAAGAGGAGTAAGGATGAAAACTTTGCATTTTGAACATACCTCTATGCACCTTTCAAAAAACTGAAGCAAAAGCATCAAGTGTGCCTTTAAGTTGCGGCCTAGAACAGGGTAAGTCGAGGCCTGAAGAGGGCTGAAACCACACCATTTATCAACCTTGCTGGAGATCGTGGCCTGAAGTGGCTGAGCCGCAGTGCACAAGGCCAGGCCATAGCGCGCACAACCTTTCTCCCATCTTCTGGAGTTCTTGGAGGCCGAGGCGCGCACACCCCAGGCCGAGGCACCAAGACCTAATGCTGAACCTCTTCAAACCTTGTTTAAACCTTAGACAAACACTAACAGATTCTCGGTCTTTAGCGGCCAGTTCTTGGATGGAGGAATGAAGCAATTTTTAAGGTGAAAAGGTGGAAGCTTAAAATGGTAGGGTTTGTTTAACAAAGCAAAAATTAAGAGGAAAACTTCATTTCTTGGTGGTCGGTTCTTGGAGGGAGGAATGAAGCAATTTTTGAGATGAAAATTTAGAAGCTAAAATTTTATAGTGTGTTTAACAAAGCAAAAAAGAAGAATAAGACTTTCTTTCTTGGTGGCCTATTCTTGGAGGGAGGAAAATGTGCAAATTTTAGGTGAAAAGATGAAAACTTGCAAAATAAAATGTCCATTTACCAAGGTAAAAAATGAAGAATAAGACTTATTCTTAT
Organism: Bretschneidera sinensis; assembly: GCA_023935145.1. NCBI lineage: Eukaryota > Viridiplantae > Streptophyta > Magnoliopsida > Brassicales > Akaniaceae > Bretschneidera > Bretschneidera sinensis. The sequence continues at coordinate 99,656,638 of CM043698.1, read as the reverse complement.
GGCATAGCACACATGGCTAGCCATGAGAAGAAGAAAAGGTTTGTTTTCTATGTAATGAAAAGGTGGAATTTGACACATAAGAAAGAGTGGGAGATTAGAAAGGAATTGTCCATTTAACAAAGCAAATGGGTAAGAAGAAGACTTCTTCTTATGGTACACATGGTTGGCCATAAGAAGCAGAAAAAGTGTAGTTTTTTTATAGAGGAAAGGTGTTGTTTTTTATATTGAAAATGTGATCTTTAACACATAGGAAAGTGTAAGAGCTTAGAAAGGAAATATCCATTTTAAAAAGGGAAAAAGGGAAGAGAAAAAATTCTTCTTTCTGTACATATGTGGCCAGACATGAGGAGGAGGGAAAGTGTAATTTTTTATGTAGAAAAGTGGACTTTGACACATGGGAAAGGGTGAGAGCTTGCAAAAGAAATTTCCAATTAAAAAGGAAAAAAGCGAAGAAGAAAACTTCTTTTTTCATAAACATGGTCGGCTATGAGGGATAGGAAAAAGTGTTGTTGATCCCATATTGATTTTGATAATAACAAAACTATATTAAAATGATCTAACTATCTTTTTTTCTAAGCTTTGTATTATTTTGTGACCTTTTTACGAACCTTAGAAGATGAACACGCATCCTAGAAGCTGAGCACACATGCTCGTTTCCTCGCATGCTCCAATTTTCAACCGTTTGAGGCAATTTCAAAGTTGAAGTCATTCAAGCTTTGTTTTTTTAAGGTAGTTAAACTTTATGTAATCTCCCTCTCAATTGCTTAGCTTTTAAATGACTCAATTTATTTTCAAAAATCTTGCCTAAAACCAAATATCTTTTTCCAAAAGTTGGTGCAAAATTTGATTTAGAAAAATCTATTTTTAGGTGACCACAGTCGATTGTGTTGGTACCACAATTGAGTCAAGGTCCATCTCAGGCTCAAGCCCTTTTTTTTCTTCTAGAAGTGAGGTTACACTCTACTAAAAGACTATCATAGTCAAGTGTGTGAGAATTAGTAAGGTTTCCATGATCGACTTAACATATCTGACACTCAATTTTGTCCCCACACTAAAACTTTTCATTTAACAATTTAAAGAGCACAATCGACTAGGATGAATCCACAATTGATTGTAATGATGAAAATAACTACTATATTTTAAAATTTGAGGTGTAGGACATATCATTAATGCACTAAAAAACCATTTAATGTTCATAATGGCTAATTGGAGTTGAGGCTATAAATAGCCATCATAAATGAGCATTCAAACTCATTTAGAACATTTAATTTCTTTAAGAGCTCATTTACTAGTCTTAAAAGCTTTCAAAATTTGTTCTTGAGCCATTCTTAAGGTCTATTATTATGAGAGAAAATCTTTGAGTTGCAAGCATTAATTATATTCTCAATTTTATACCAAAAACTTCTCACTCAATTCAATTTTGTAAGAAAAATAGTTGGTGTAACTCTTATGAGTGTTTAGATGCTAAACATTTGAGTGAAAATCCATTGTAAGAGAAACTTGTAAAGGTTTAAGTAACACCTTGGAAATTTCTTGTTTGGTTAAGTGAAACCTTCAAGGAGGAGCCTTGAAGAGAGTGGACTTAGGGTCGAGAGTGATTCGATATTGACAAATCACTATAAATCGAGTTTGCATGCTCTTCTCTCTTAATCTTTTAATTTTTAGCAAACTTGTATTTATTGCTCTTACTCGTTCTTGATTAATTGCTTGATCTTGTGATTGTATTTGTTTTTGTTGGAAAATATTTTAAACCCAATTCACCCCTCTTAGGTTTTCTTAGTTAACAATTGGCATCAAAGCTTAGTTCTCTAAATTAGGCTTAAAATCTTAGAGTCAATCCTATAGCAGCTAGTATGCCTATGAATATCATTCTTGTTCTAGGACTCCCTTGTCTAATGGAACTAATTATAATTATAGGAAAAATTGGACGAGAATTTTCATAGAAGGCTAAGATTATTCTTTATGGGAAATTATTTAGGATGGACCTAGGATTCAAATGAAAAAGGTAAAAGACACGGAGGTAGAAACTCTAGTTCTTAAGGTTAAACAGAGTTCGATGATGATGACTGAAAAATGATGTCTTTAAATAGTAGAGTACAAGTATTCTTCATTGTGCTTTAGATATTAACGAGTGCAATAAAATTTCAGCTTGTGGTTCGGTTAAAGAAATATGGGATAAACTTCAAGTTACATATGAAGATACTAATCAAGTAAAGAAATCTAAAATCTATAGTTTAGTATCAGATTTTGAAGTTTTTAAAATGCCTCTTAATGAAACTATTTCCGAAATGTATTCTTAATTCACTATCATCATTAATGACTTGAAGCTTTTTGTCAAAGTCTATGAATATGGTGAGTTAGTAAGAAAAATAATTAAGTCTTTGCCAAAATCTTGGGAACCAAAGATGATGGCAATTGAAAAAGCTAAAGACCTTGACCACCTCAACATCAACACACTTCTTGGATCTCTTTTAACTCATAAGATGAATGTCATCAACAAGAATGGTGATGAAAAATCCAAGAAGAAGAAGATCACTGCTCTCAATACTACCACAAGCAAGCAAGTGGAAAAAGAAAGCAATGAAAATAGTGAGGATGGAAAAATGACTCTCATTATAAAAAGGTTTCAAAAGTTCTTTAGTGGAAAGAGGATTTCAAGTAAGAAGCCCTATTCAAAGGATGATTCAACCAAAAAAGATCAAATTATGTATTTTGAATGTAAGAAGCTCGGACACATCAAGGCATTGTCCTTTGGGAAAGAAACCTTACAAGAACTTCAAGAACAAAGCTATAGTGGCTACTACTTGGAGTGATGCTAAAGAAAAGAACTCGAATCAAGAAGTTGACTAAAAAGAAATTGCCAACCTTTTTTTGATGGAAATTGATGATGAGAATGAGGTAAGTAATTCTTCAAATATCGACAATGATAATGAAATTGTGATTGAAGAATTATTAGAAGCAATCAATGAATTACATAAAGAACTTAAGAAATTTGATGCTAAAAATGTTACTCTTAAAAAGAAGGTTTCATCTATTTTTAAAGAAATAGAAGTTTTAAAAGAACAAAATGAAAAAAAAAATTTAGAGCTTGGCAAATCATCACAACAGTCTTTGAAAAATGAAAATGAAGTTTTGAAAAACAAAGTGATTGAGTTGAACAAAATTTTATCTAGACTTGTAAGAGGAAAAGAAAAACTAGATAATGTGTTGGCTTGCCAAAGATTCAGTGGAGAAAAATCTAGTTTGGGATATTCTCCAATGAGCAAACAAAGATCAAATGAAACCATCTTTATGAAAGCAATAAATATTAATGAAGTTTCAATTTCTCATATACTTAGTAATGTTCATAATGAGCCGTTGAAAAATTTCTAAGAAATCTAAAAATGAAAATATTAATTTCTATGGTAGAAATTCATATACATATACTATGAATAGACATTCTAGAAATACATATGATCACATGTTTTCCCATTCTAGAAGTAAAAATGCTAGGTATGCTCATCCTAAAAACTAATATGCTAGGAATGCATACTCAAGAAATGGTTATCATTCATATCCTAGAAATAACTTGTATCCACATAATTTTCATAATGCTAGAAACACATACTCTAAGAATGAAAATTTTTCATATCCTAAGAATGAAAGATTTGCATACTCTAGATATTCTAGAAACTATCATGATTATCATTCCCCGATCATGCATCATCCATATCACTATAACTATGGAACTAATTATGGCATTAGGAAGGTATGGATTCCAAAAGGATTCGTATTTTCAAGGACTAACCTCAAAGGACCCAAGAAATTTTGAGTACCTAAGAGTTCCATTGTATATCCTTCTGCGATGTAGATTTGTCTTCATACAAAGATAAAAGGTGATCATTGGTACATGGATAATGGATGCTCAAAGCACATGAATGGTGATCAAAGCATAATTGTGAAGCTAACTCCAAAGGATGGTGGACATGTCACTATTAGAGATGACATAAAGATAAGGATCATTGGACAAGTAAAGTTAGTAAAAATTCTTCAACCATTGATCATGTTTTATTTTTCAAGGACTTAAACATAATTTACTTAATATTAGTCAATTGTGTGATAAAAGAAATAAAGTTATATTTGAATCTACTCATTGTCTTATAATACACATCAAGAGTAACAATATCAAATTTGTTGGCCAAATACTTGAAAATGTTTATATAATAGACCTCAAATCTTTGCCTTCGAAAAATGAAAAATGTTTTTCAACTTTTAGTGAAAACTTATGGTTATAGAATTGAAGCCTTAGCCATGTGAACATGGATTTCATTCAAATGCTTTCAAGAAAAGATTTAGTTGTTAGTCTTCCAAAATTAAAATTGAGAAAGATAAAGTTTGTGATGCTTATCAAATGGGAAAACAAATAAGGATTTCTTTTAAATCCAAAATTGTTGTTTTAACTTCTAGGCCATTACAATTTTTACATATGGACTTATTTAGACCAATTAAGACTATTAGTCTGGGTAACCATCAATATGCTCTTATTATTGTGGATGACTGTTCTAGATATACTTTTTTTTTTTATCTTTATGGCCTATAAGGACAAAGCATTTAAAGGTTTTATAAACTTTTGTAAAAAAAAGTTCAAAACGAAAAAAGGTTCTGCTATTTTTAGCATAAGTGATAATGGAAAAAAATTTAAAAACCAAAGTTTTTCGAAATATTGTGATGATCATGGTACTGATAAAAAAAAATTAGCTTCTAGAACCCCTCAACAAACTGGTGTTGTTGAAAGGAAAAATATAATTTTAGAAGAAATTGGTATAACTTTTCTTTGTGAAAGTAATTTGCCAAAACATTTTTTAATAGAAGCCGTAAACACCGCTTGTTATATTTTGAATAGATTTTTAATCAGGCCAATACTCAAGAAAACTCCATATGAATTATGGAAGGGTAGAAAGCCAAATATTTCTTACTTTTATACTTTTGATTGTAAGTGCTTCATCTTGAATAACAATAAATATAACTTACACAAATTTGATTCTAAGACCAATGAAGGGATTTTCTTGTGTTATTCAACCTCTAACAAGACTTATAAAATCTTTAATAAAAGAACTCTAGTGGTTGAAGAATCCATGCATGTTGTATTTGATGAGAGTAACCCTCTTTGTGGAAGAAGAATATTTTTTATGATGATGATATAGATTTTATGCCAAGAGTGGAGACCATTACTCCCATTGTTAAAGCATGCACTATAGGGTTTCTAATTCATGATCATTAAAGAAATTCAATTCATGATTTAAGTAAGATCCTAAATCATGTTTTAAGGTTGTATAATCAATTAGGAATGCATGATTAAGTATTTATTCATCATTAAATGTGTGCTAGCTCACCTAAGCAATTATAAATCACTTAATCATGCAAGATATGATATACTTTGAATCAAAATAGAAGCTTTATCATGTTCTCATGGCATAGAAAAAAACTACTTCATATCAAATTGATTATATAATTATAGAGAATCAAACTAGCAAGCATATGTTTCACGAAATCACAAATTAGGGACATGGGAGCAGATTATTCATCATAAAATCATACCATGAAGTGATCATCTAACAAAATACAAAAACTTTGTCATTCTATTATCTTATATAACATCCATAAAAAAAATAAAACATACTTTAAAGACATTATATAAATCATACAAACAAGTTTGTAGTCAATCAAGCATGCAAATCAAACATTGAAAGCCAACGAAGAACAAAAAAACGAAGATGAAACAACTCCAGGCTCGAGCGTGCCAAAAGTGGCGCTTGATTCTAATGAATTTTCAGATTCAAATAGTTTTTTTTATTTTTAGAGTTTTCTAATGAGTTTTAAATTATCTAAACATAATGAGTTTTAAATTATCTAAACATGCAAAATATATTCTAGACTAATATATAATTAATCCTAAAAATTAAGTGACATAAAAAAATCAATCAAACAAGGAATCAATATATAACAAAACAATAAAAATAAGAACTTTGAAAGAGAAGAGATTTAATTATATCTTTGAAGCATTCTTGGATTCCTACAAAGATCAAAGAAGCTTTCTAGGATCTTCCTTAAGTTATCTAGCATGGATAATAAGGATCATGAAACTCCTCTTCTTCTCCGAATGAGGGGATGGGGATGATCTACTTATTCTCTTCAGGAATATGACACTCATAAATAATTCCTCACTTATCTTTCATCAAAAAAATTCTCATAATATTTCAATAAATAAATAATTCCTCACTCGTCTTTCATCAAAAAAATTCTCATATTATATCGTTGAAAGCTAATTAAAATTATATTGATATGGAAAAAAATAAGGTATCAAGTTTTGAGAGAAAAAAATTATTAAGCTCGCTAGACAAACACTCAGAGCAGAAGATTTTGGCATTTTATCTTCCTAACTTTAATTCTTTTTTGAGAATTTATTCCTCCATTGGATAACCTCTTAATCATAGAAAAATAATTGAACTTGGCATAGAGTACATCTTAATCATTCATACAAACCATCATTGCTATCGCAGAAAAGGAAAGCAAACAATTGTTAATTATCCAAGGGTACAAAATACGATATCTGCACAAAAGTATGAGGGATAGAGGACAAGGAAATTGAGTTAAGGGGAAAGGACAAGGCAATTGAAACTAAACTGAGCCTATTGCTATACAAAGTCTAAAAGCCGTCATAAGATTAATGGTAAGTGTAAGACTTATTTTATTCTAGCATGTTAATTATACATATAGTTGTTTTATGGTTATGGGTTGGTAGTTTTATTAATGTATTGTGTGTCAGGGATCATGTCAACAAGTGTCTATCCATCCAGTAAATGCTTTTTGTATTCGAGATTAAACAATGTTTCTATTTTTCATGTTTACTGCACCTTATGCCTTGATAATGCTTGTTGTTTCAATCATCACAGGTGGGGATGAGTGGACTGTTGGAAAATCAGTTGTAAGAGCTTATTTTAGACCATTTTAAGGTATTAATTTGAATTAATTAATGGTCATTAAAAAACCTTTAATTAGGTGCATTAAATTAAACTCAAGTTGGAGATTTAATTGGTGTTTATTTTGATTTAAAAGGAATCTTAATGCATGAGCTTAAAATGAGAATAAAAGAGTTATTTGAAAACACAAATTGGCTTTGTCCTACATTGATAAGAAAATGAGAAATAAAATGCTTTGTAAGCATTTTTTTGGGATTCTTATCTACTTTGGATAAAATAAGGAATAAAGGTGAAGCTTCACGGTGCATTGCACCACAACACACCACACACGAACCTATGCCCCAGCCCCAACCCGAGTTCGAGCTCGGGCTCGGTCACGTCGCAAAGTCGCATTGGCACTTTAGGTGCACTTTGCACGTGCACTTCCTCACCGAGGAGCCCTCGCCCTGAGCCCAGCCTATGTCCGTTGTTCAAGTTCGAGTATCTAGATTTTAGAAAAAAGCCCATGATTTAATCAAAAAGGTGTCTGATTAAATCAAAAGGCATCTAATTAAATCTAAAGGTTGTGATTTAATCAAAGAGATATGATTTAAATCCAAAGGTCATGACTTAATTAAAAGGGTGTCAGATTAGTCAACTGTCTCTTTAACAGGCACGATCTGGACCGTTTAAAATTAAGAGACATGATCTAGAGTCTCATATTAAATCTAGAAAAGTCATGTCTTTCCAAATTGGAAAGACATGTTTGTCCAAAATTGATTGAAAAGGTGTCTCTACACCTATAAATACACTGCTTCCCTCCACATTCATATCATAATTTCATTTCATTCTTCTTCTATCTTTTTCTCTCAAAACCCTCTGCCATAATATTTCAAAGCAGAATATAATCTGAAGTTTTTTAGAATTTACTGTTTGCATACTTCAACCTATAGATATTGTTGTATCCTTGAGGACTATTTGTCTGTACCCATAGCAAACTTGTTTATTCAAGTGGGGATGAATAAAGCCTTAAAGACAATGATTAATTTGTGCCTCTAAGTTTTGATTCTCATATTATGTTCCATTTAAAAAATATTACAACAATTTTTAAGGCTTTAATTCTGACCAACAAAATGGAGGTGGAATCATTCAAGGTGATGATTCAAGATTTTATCAAGCTAGATCGATTTGATAGATATAATTTCAGCCAGTGGCAAGAGAAGATTATGTTCTTGCTTATTCCATTGAAAATTTCCTATATACTGAATCTAAATCTGCAGCCAATTCTTGATGATCCAGTACCTAAGGAATAAGAGCAGCCTCAAACAGCAGTGATCGAATAACTACATAAAGAAAGGAAGAAAGAAGAAGATGACAAGTTGCTGTGTCGTGGGCATATTATGAACACATTATCAAACCGTTTATACGATCTGTTCACAGACATCAAATCAGGTCGTGATATTTGGAATGCTCTTGAATAGAAATACAAAGCTGAGAAAGAAGGTACAAATAAGTATTTAGTTTCCAAATACTTTGATTTCAAAATGTTTGACAATAAACCTATCTTAAAAGAAGTGCATGAATTACAAGTTATTGTCAATAAACTCTAAGCTTTAAAAATAGTTTTGCCTGAATCATTCCAAGTAGGGGCTATTGTAGTTACACTTCCCCCTTCTTGGAAAGATTATGAAAAAGGATTGCTGCATAAATCTATGGACTAAACTTTAGAACAAATTCAAAAACATCTTTGTATTGAAGTAGAGGCACATTTACGTGACAAAAGTAGTAATGTTCAAAGTGGTCTTAAAAAGCATCATATGGAGGCAAGCAAAACTAAAAAGCATGCTTTACAAGTAAAAGCTGGAGGAAAATTTAAGAAAGGGAAATTCAATGTGTGTGGTAAATCTGGACACTATGCTCGTGAATGCAAATTTCGCAAGAATGTAGATATCAACAAGGCTAACATGGTTGAAGAGAGCCTTATGACAATGATCACCAATTTGAGCCTTGTGACTATGATCTCCGAGGTTAATATGGCAAATGATGTATCTGGATGGTGATTAGATTCTAGTGCTATTGTCCATGTGTGCAATGAAAAAGGAATGTTCAAGACATTTGAGGAAGTGACTAATGGACAAGAAGTACAAATGGGAAACGCTGCCAAAATCAAAGTTTGTGGCAAAGGAATAGTCGAGATTGACTTCACATACAGAAAGCGACTGAGTCTTCTTAATATTCTCTATGCACCAGAAATCTGAAAGAATTTAATTTCTGTAGATCTTTTAGATAAAAAAGGATTTCGAGTTTTTGTTGAATCCGGGAAGGTCATACTTTCAAAAAATGACATGTTTGTCGAAAAAGGATATTCTTGTAATGGCATGTATAAGCTAAGTATTAATAATAATAATAATAATAATAATAAGACCATAGTTTCTACTTATATTGTTGAGTCTTCTTCTTTATTGCGTAGTTGTTTAGCTTATATAAATTTTGGTTATTTAAAGAGCATTCATAAGTTAGAATTAATAAATATTGAAAATGATGACTTAAGAAAATTTGAAATATGTGTTCAATCTAAAATGGTAAAGAAACCTTTTCCTAAGGTACAAAGAGATTCACAAATTTTAAGTTTAATACATTTTGACTTATGTGAATTAAATGGTATGTTAACAAGAGGTGGAAAAAGATATTTTATCACATTTTTGGATGATGCAAGTAGAATTTTATATGTTTACTTATTAAGATCCAAAGATAAAGTTTTGACATTTTTAAGAAATATAAATCAGAAGTAGAAAATCAACTTGATAGAAATATTAAAATTCTACATTCTGATAGAGGTGGTGAATATTTCTTAAATGATTTTGATCAATTATGTGAAGAGCATGGCATAATACATCAACGCACTGCACCTTACACACCACAACATAATGGTTTGGTTTAAAGGAAAATTTGTTCTTTAGTTGAAATGGTAAATTTCATGCTAGTTAATGTTAAATTACCTTTAAACTTATGGGGTGAAGCACTTTTTACTGCTTGCCATATTCATAATAGGATTCCAAGAAAGAAAACTAAATTAAGTCCTTATGAAATCTGGAAAGCTAGAAAGCCTATCTTAAATTATTTTAAAGTGTGGGGTGTTTAGCATATTGTAGAATTACATATCCTAAAAGATCAAAATTAGGACCTAGAGCTAATAAATGTGTATTTGTTGGATATGCTAAAAATAGCAAGGCCTTTAGACTACTTGATTTAGAGTCTAATGTTATTATTGAGTCACAAGACTTAGAATTGTTTGAAAATAAGCAAGACTAGTAGCCAAAGGTTTTAGACAAAAAGAAGGGATTGATTATTTTGACACTTATGCACCAGTTGCACGTATTAATTCTATTAGAGTCCTTATAGCTTTAGCATCCATTTATAATTTGTATATTCATCAAATGGATGTAAAAACTGTTTTCCTAAATAGGGATATAAATGAGGAAGTATATATGGAACAACTCGAAGGGTTTGTTCTTCCATGCAATGAAAATAAAGTGTGTAAATTAGTCAAATCTCTTTATAGTCTAAAACAAGCTCGAAAACAGTGGCAGGAGAAATTTGACTCTATTATTTTATCCTTCGGTTTTAAACATAACAGTGTTGATAGATGCATTTACTCTAAATTTACTAAAAACTATGGTGTGATAGTTTGTTTATATGTTGATGATATGTTGATCATTGGTACTAACATGGAAGGAGAAAATGAAACTAAGAAGTATTTGTCTTTTGTCTTTAAGATGAAAGACTTGGGTGAAGCAGATACAATCTTAGGAATTAAAATTAATAAACATAGTGGGGGTTATGCTTTAAGTCAATCTCACTATATTGAGAAAGTTATAACTAAGTTTAAACATCTTGGTTTCAAAGAGTATAATTGTAATGCTCGAATCTTAAAGTTAGGGTAAAGAAGTAATTTAATAGATATTACATGGAATTAAAATAACATACATGAAAGATTTATTATTGAAAAAAATAATTCTTTTGAAAAAAAAACGTGTAATTGTTACAAAGAAAGAAAAAGAAAGAAAAAAAAAGGTGGTGAAACACCTGGATGCCCAGGTGTAACCCACAAATTGCATGCATATTGCATGCAAGACATCAAAGACCAAAATGGTGGCAATGAAGGGGTGGTTTATATATATATATATATATATATATATATATATATATATATATATATATATATATATATATATATATAGTTTTTATTTTATTTTGATTTTTCCTACCAAATCCTATTTGGTTTCCTTCTTTCTTTAATTCAAATTACTCTTTTTCTTTAAACACCTAGGGACTCAAAGAAGGTTGAAAGATTGAAATTTTGAAGAAGTTTACAGGAGAATTTTTAAGAGATTCGAGGGAAGCTTTAAGAAAAAAAAAACAAAAGGTAATAATGTGAATTTTATTTTTGAAATTATTCATACATGAAATTACTCAAAATTTGATGTGGATATTTAAAGGGTGTGAATTATGGAAGAATTGAATAACAAATTATAAATTTTAATATAAATATTATGTCAGGTGTTGACGATCAGCAATCAGGTGAAATTGCTGAAAAGAGTAAGAAATGCAATGAGGTGAACCACGGGTAGTTTTAAATGCTATGTGGTGAGTTAGATTTACTTTTAGTAATCAAGATAAATATGAAATATAAAGTGATGATATTTGAATTAATTATTGAACTACAATGATTGGATGATATATGAAAGTTGATTGATTGATATTATATGAATAATTAATATGTTCCAAATTTATTATATGAGAAGTAATATTAATGAAATAATGAGTTGATGAAGTATATAATGGAAGGATAAATGAAATTCTCGATAAGTTATGATTGATAATCTGATATGATATATGATGAGATAATTTAATGAATATAATAAAAATAATAATTTTGAGAAAGAGCTAGACAGTTAAATTGAATGCTTGTTTTATTTATTGCTCATATACATATTTCATATTATTATTCATATGCATGAAATAAAAGAACCGGGAAGGCAACCGGTCTAAATGAAAATAAAAAAACCGGGAAGACAGCCGGTCTAGCTGAAAATAAAAGAACCGAGAAGGTAGTTGGTCTAAATGAAAATAAAAGAACTGTGACAGTTGGTATAGCTGAAAATAAAAGAACCGGGAAAGAAATTAGTCTAAATGAAAATAAAATAACTGTGGCAGTTGGTATAGCTGAAAATAAAAGAACCATGGCAGCCGATATAAATGAAAATAAAAGAACCAAGAAGGTAGCCTGTCTAAGCTAAAACATTTCGACATGTGGGAAGACGTTCCCAAATGATAATACGAAATGATCTGATAATTTAAATTCATGCATTGCATTTGTTATAAATATTGATTATTATTGCTTGAGATGCTAAAGTGTCATTCTTGATTGTGAATTTATTGATAGATAAATGAGTCTCACAAAGAGACATATATGATGAGAAAGAAATATGAAAGTATGATATGATAAGAATTATCTGAGTAATTGATTATATGCTGTGAACCTCATAATGAGGTAAATAATGAGGTTGAATTAATAGTCTCTAGATGATTAAATATATGAGAAGAAAGATTGATATATTTGATGATTAACTTAAGAAGAGATTGATAAATGATGAGGATTATGATATGAGTAGTGATAATAGAATGCTATTATCGAATTATATGAGATATAGATGAATGAATATTGGAAGATTATTTGAACAACTGAATTATAAGATATGACTGGAATTATACAAATTGAATACTTCAAGTAAATTAATTCACTAAGCTTGTGAAATTCACTCCTCATTGTTAAATAATTTCAGGTAGCAAGCAGGACAGATAGATTGTTGAACTATGATTCAGACTGAGTGATTATCTGTAAACCTCGTGGTCCACATCCTCGGACTAATGGAAAGAAACCAAAAAAAAAATTGTAAATATTCATGCATCATATGTTGTATATATTATTTCAGTTAAAATTTTAATAATGTAACTTCCATGTTGAGGGTTGAGGGTTGAGGGTTGAGGATTGATGTGTGTGTGTGTGTGTAATTTTAGTTGATGTTTTTATATTGTTGCATATATGTGTCGTGTTGGGATTTCAAAACATGACGACACCGCCTCGGGGGTGGCTAACCCGGGAATGGTCGTTACAATAATACCCCTTTTGATCCAATTATTAAATTATAGAATAATTCTGGTAGAGCAATGGCACAACTTGAATACGTTAGTGCTATTAGTAGTCTAATGTATGCAATGCACTACACTAGACCAGATATTTCCTATTTTGTGTGTAAACTTAGTAGATATACTAGTAATTCTAGTATAGAACGTTGGAAAGCCATTGGTAGGATAATAGGATATCTTAAGAAGACTAGTGGTTTGGGACTGTTTTACAACAGTTACCAAAGCGTATTAGAAGGATACACTGATGCGAGTTGGATTACAAGTGTAGGTGATAATAAATCCACAAGTGGGTGGATATTCAGTCTTGGTGATGGTACAATTTCTTGGTTAAGCAAGAAACAAACTTGTGTATCCTACTCAACTATGGAAGCTGAATTTATTGCCCTAGTGGAAACTAGGAAGGAAGTTGAATGGATTAGGAATTTATTGTTAGACATCAAATTGTGGCCTAGTCCTTGCCTCATGTTTCACTTTATTGTGATAGTGAAGCTACTTTATCAAGAACTTATAGTAGTACATTTAATGGTAAGTCTAGACATATCAGTCTTAGACATGAATATGTTAGATAATTGATACAAAATGGTATCATTACGATTGTCCATGTAAAGTCAAGTAAGAACTTGGTCGATCCACTTACTAAGGCACTCGTAAGATACCTAGTAAGTAATACATCTAAATAGATAGAGCTCATACCATTTAAAAGTCAGCAGTGATGGTAACCCAACCTAACACTAGTAGACCACTAATCCTAGGTTTTAATGGGTAATAAAAAGTTACTGTGATTGACTGTTGATATTGTCATAAAATTGACCCATAATCGAGAAAGACAATATCATCTGTTATGTTTTAGAGGATGAGTTAAAACTCTTAATGAAGTTATAAAATGCGTTCTAGTAATGGAAACGCAAGAGGAACTTCACCTATATGAACAAATAAGTGGTGCTACTTCTTATAGAGAGTTATGGTTTGCTCTCTTGAGGTTCATGAAACCAGGATATAGTACATGGCCATATTAGTGCTAAGTGAAAATAAATTCTCACCGAAATAAGAGAATTGTATTATTGTGGTGGCTCCGGTCGTATCACATAGGAATGTTGGTTTAATCTAAAGGACACCATTCATTTTGATATGACTTTGAATTGTTTACACTAATAGAAGGTTTCAAATCGAAAGATACCTTCTTTATGCATAAAAGACTCAGAAATATTGTGGCAATATTAAAAAAATTAGTTTTTTCAAACAAGTGGAGGATTGTTAGACCATTTTAAGGTCTTAATTTGAGCTAATTAATGGTCATTAATAACTTTTAATTAGGTGCATTAAATTGAACTCAAGTTGGAGATTTAATGGGTGTTTATTTTGATTCAAAATGAATCTTAATACATGAGTTTAAAATGAGAATAAAATGGTTGCGTGAAAACCCAAATTGACTTTGTCCCTCATTGATATAAAAAAAAGGAGAAATAAAATTATTTATAAGCATTTATTTGGGATTCTTATCTACTTCGGTTAAAAGAAGGGATAAAGGTAAAGGTTCACAGTGCGTTGCACCGCAATGCACCACGCACACGCTCATGCCCATGCCCGTGCTACGGCCAGAGCCCGAGTCTGAGCTCGAGCTCGGTTGCGTTGCAAAATCACATTGGCCCTTTAGGCATACTTCATACATGCACATCATCGCTGAGGAGCCCTCGCCTCGAGCCCATGCCCGTTTTTCAAGTTCAGGTTTCCATATTTTAGACAAAAGCCCAGCCCAGAAGCCCAGGATTTAATCAGAAAGGTGTTTGATTAGATCAAAGGGCAGCTGATTAAATCTAAAGGTTGTGATTTAATCAGAGAGTTATGATTTAAATCCAAAGGTCATGACTTAATCAAAAGGAAGCCAGATTAGTCAACTGTCTCTTTAACAAACAGGATATGGACTGTTTAAAATTAAGAGACATGATCTAGAGTCTCATATTAAATCTAGAAAAATAATGTCTTTCCAAATTGGAAAGATATGCTTGTCCAAAATTGATTGAAGAGGTGTCTCTACACCTATAAATACCCAGTCTCCCTCCACATTTATATCACAATTTCATTTCATTCTTTTTCTCTCAAAACCCTCTGCATAATATTTCAAATA
The DNA here is from genome assembly GCA_023935145.1 of Bretschneidera sinensis. Classification (NCBI taxonomy): domain Eukaryota; kingdom Viridiplantae; phylum Streptophyta; class Magnoliopsida; order Brassicales; family Akaniaceae; genus Bretschneidera; species Bretschneidera sinensis. The sequence continues at coordinate 99,641,365 of CM043698.1, read as the reverse complement.
TTTCAAAGCAAAATAAAATATGAAGTTCTTCAGATTTTGCTGTCTGCAGACTTCAACCTAGAGACTTAGTTGTATCCTGGAGGACTAATCGTCTGTACCTATAGCAAACTTGTTTATTCAAGTGGGGATGAATAAAACCTTAAAGACAGTAATTAATTCATGCATCTATGCCTTGATTCTTATATTTTGTTCCATTTAAAAAAAAAATACATTACAACATGGACACTCACCTACTATAGCTATTCAGCATGACCTAAGTCAACCTCCACCATCAACTCAGTCTATATCAAGTCTATCTTATGCTCTTTGAGTTGTCAGAAGATGAATGCTAGATGTAAATCTTATATGCTTATTCAATGCATTTCATTTTTTTTTTTGTTATCAAGAAGACTTGTTTTTTGTTTTAGCTTCTATAATATGTGTTATTAATTTAGTGTGTACCAAAGATCAAGTGAACATGTGCCTATCCCACTAGTCAGAGAGAACACTACAAGAGCTAATCTTACACAAAATACAAGTCCATCAATGAGGGTGAAGCAAAAAAGCAAGTAGGCAACTTTAAAGAAAGTGTTTAAGTGTTCATATATGCTTTAATGGAAATTTGAAAGTACTAAATTATTCGTATCTACTTTTCTTTTTTTGTAAATTTGTTGGCCAGATGTACTTAAATAGTATGAGTTAGCTTTTTGTGCTTAGTACTCTTGTATATGATTTAAATCCCTCAAATGTGTAATGGGCTAGATGAGGTAGAGCCTCTTTTTGTAGGTATTTAAACAATTTCGAGTGTTTTTTTATACTTAGTAGCCTTGGATATGATTTAAATACCTCAAATGTGTAATGAGGTTGATGAGGCAAAGGCTCTTTTTGTATGTAGTTATGATGAAACAGATTATTTAAGTCTATTAATGAATTGAAATGTTATTAAGCCTCTTTGTATTCAAGCTATGTTAGTGCTTATATTTGCAGAATTCTAGTATTGAGCCTCGATTTATTTTTCATATGCAAGCTTGCACTTGATTTTAATTTTAATTGTGCTTATACTTACGTTTTGTTTTTTAGCAAGCTTGCATTTCAAACATTATCCATAAATTGAACATAGTTGGAAAAAATAACAATGTTGAAACCACATCCACAAATGAAACAAGAACAAAAATGAACAATAAGGTTGTAGGCGTTGCATTGATACCAAAACAATTTTACAATGCAAAAATTAACTATTAGCATCACCTACAAACTCTTCTACTAACCTACCAGCTCACCAGCACATCAATTCACCATTTACCAACAAAACCCATGTACTACATTCATAGAAACCCACCAACACTTTGTTACAGGACAACCCACCAAAACACAGACCAAAAAACCACATAAAAAAAACCATTCAAAAATCCACCATATCTATTTTCTCTTACGCCTGCCTTCAATCTTTTCCATATGCATCTCCATAAACATGAGTCGCTTTAGTAATCCTATAATAACAGATGATGTCGTCTCATCTATAGAAAGATTATGCCAGGCAAAAAACCCACAAACACTTAAATTCTATGTGAAAGTACGCAATAAACACAATGGAGAATTTAAACAATTTGGGAAAGAAATTAAGTCTAGAACGAAAAATTAAACAATTAATAGACTACTTTTGCTTACTCTTCTAAACTTTCTGCAACCATAAAAACTCCTTCCTTGGTTTGAATTGATCCAAGAGGTTCTCAATTCAACCTTGATATTACAATTGCATGAGAGAATATCACCAATGAACCTCTGCAATGTTGAATGTTAGAAAAAAAATCATTTAGAAAGATATTAAATGGTTGTTTGAAAACCCAAAAGGTATTAGTTTAAATCTAAAGGTTGTGATTTAAACAAAAATGTGTAATTTAAATCTAAAGGTTATAATTTAAACAAAAAGGTTTCAAATTTTTTAAATATTTTTTAAACAGACACGATCTGGTCCGTTAAAAACTAATAGACATGATCGTAAGGCTCTCATTAAATCTGAAAAAATCATGTCTTCCCAACTGGAAAAATATAACTTTACAGAACTATTTGAAAAGGTGCTTCTACACCTATAAATAACCCTCACTCCCCACTTCAAAATGCAATTCAGTTTTCATGACAAAAGTAGGTGCTTCTACACCTATATGGCTTTAATTTTGTCCAACAAAATGGAGACAGAATCATTCAAGGTGATAAATTAAGACTTCATTAAGCTAAATAGATTCGATGGAAGAGTCATATTTACGTGACAAAAGTAGTAATATTGAAAGTGATCCTAAAGTGCATCATATTGAGGCAAGCAAAGCTAAAAAACACGCTTTACAAATGAAAGCTGGAGAAAAATTTAAGAAGACTGAAAGCAAGAATAAAGGGAAAGATAATTTGCATTTATATACAATGGTATGCAAATTTAATTATTTTGAAAACGAAAGTGGATGTGGAATGCATTTGAGGATGTTAATAACATGTCAATTCGTTTAGTTTGATTTGTTAAAGTTGTGAGGCCATTTGGCTTGTATGCATTTAAATTTATAATTTAATTTGGTTGATTAAATTATTTAGTGACACTATAAATTTACATGAGGTATTAAATTGAGATTTAATATAAATTTATAGTAAAAGTCACTATTAAAATTTATTGTTATAGCTTATTTGTGTGCATGAGTTGTCAAATAAATTTTGACATGAAAAGACATGGTGATATATCTGTCTAGTAGGAATGATATAACATTTCTAGATTTATTTGTAGAAATATGTGTTCAAATAACAGTATTTTGCTTGAGATGTTACTATTACACATAAGTATGAAGTATTTGTCTTTAAAATATAAAATGAATATGAGTAACATTGTGTTGAATCACATTGATGGAATTGTTGTGTTTGTGTATGAAAACTAGCATGGTTGTTTCATATGTGGGAAAATTTAATTATAGATGCATATGAAATATAATTACTTGTTGATCATGTTAATCTAAAAGTTTAATGTTATTTTAAACTGAGGGGGTTTAAAATTTCAAATATTTATGTAAAAAAAACAAACACGCACACACACACACACACATATACATATATATATATATATATATATATATATATATATATATATATATATATATAAGAGTACTTATAAGTTATAGAAAAGCAAAAAATTGAGTTTATTGGAACTCTCAAAGTGTGGGGGTATTTGAATAATATAGAGTTCAAATCCTAAAAGAAAAATAAAGTAAGAAAGTGTAGTGGGGTTATACTTTGAATACTTAATAGTGCATTATGAGAATGTACAAAATTAGTAGAATCCTTGGTTATCTTAGTGAACATAGATTTGATATGAACTAGTTGTATCAAAAGGATACATTGATGTCATGGTAATCCATTTATATCAAGAGGATACACTAATGCTAATCGGATGATGAGAGTGGGAGATATAAAATACCCAAGAGGAGGTAATGTCTCTTGAAAGAGCAAGAGACAAACCTGTATGTCTCACACAATGAAATTTGAATTAGTTGTCTTAGCAGCAATGGAGAAAAAATGTTGAATGGATTAATTAGAAATTTATTGTTGGAAATAAGTTGTGTGGCCACATCTATGCATATAAAATCCATACTTTGTGATAACGAAGTTTTGTGAGAGGTACCTTAAATAGTAAGTCTAGACATATCAGTATTGAACAAGAGTATGTGAGACGATTGATACAAGATGGTATTATTACAATTGTCCATCTAAAGTCAAGTAAGAACTTGACCGATCCACTTACTAAGGCACTCGCAAGAGACCTAGTAAGTACTACATTTAGAGAGATGGGACTTAAACCATTTAAAAGTCAGCAGTGATGGCAACCTAACTTAATGTTAGTAGACCACTAGTCTTAGGTTTTAATGGGTAATAACAAGTTATTGCGATTGACTGTTGATATTGTCACAAAGTTGGCCCATAATTGAAAAAGACAATATCTTCCGTTAAGTTTTAGGGGATGAGTTTAACTCTTAATGAAGTTATAAAATGCATTCTAGTAACGGAAATGCAAGAGGAACTTCACCTATATGAATGAAGGAGTGGTGTTGCTTCTTATAGAGAGTTATAGTTTGCTTTCGTGAGGTTCATTAAACTAGGATATAGCACATGGCCATAATAGTGCTAAGTGAAAATAAATTCTCATTTAAATAAGAGAATTGTATGTGTGTGGTGGCTATGGTCGTGTCATATAGGAATGTTGATTTAATCTAAAAGACACCATTCATTTCAATATGAATTTGAGTTGTTTACACTAATAGAAGGTTTTAAATCGAAAGATACCTTACTTTACGCATACAAGACTCTGAGATATTGTGGCAATATTTTTTCAAAATTGGTTTTTCAAACGAGTGGGGGATTTTTAAAAAAAAAATCATTTAAAATGATATTAAAGGGTTGCTTGAAAACCCAAAAGGTATTAGTTTAAATCTAAAGGTTGTGACTTAAATAGAAAGGTTTGATTTAAATCTAAAGGTTATAATTTAAACAAAAAAAAGTCAGATTTTTTAAATATTTTTTAAACAGACATGATTTGGTCCGTTAAAAACTAATAGACCTAATCGTAAGGCTCTCATTAAATCTGGAAAAATCATGTCTTTCCAACTAGAAAAACATGACTTTCCAGAACTATTTGAAAATGTGCTTCTACACCTATAAATACCCCTCACTCCCCACTTCAAAATCCAATTCATTTTTCATACTTTCTTCTCTCTTTTTCTCTAAAAAATTCTGCCATAATATTTAAGTATTTCAAAGCATAATTAAATTGGAAGTTCTTCATATTTTTCTGCCTACAGACTTCAAGTTTGAGACTTGGTTATATCCTAGATGACTATTCGTCTAACCACATAGCAAACTTGTTTATCCAAGTGAGGCGAATAAAGACTTAAAGACCGTGATTAATTCACACCTTTAAGTATTGATTCTTATATTCTGTTCCAGTTAGAAAAAAATATTACAACAACTCTAAGTGGGATTGTTTCACGAGGAAAATGATTGCATCGTGAGTTGCAATCGTGAGAAGAAAAATGAGTTGAGTAAGAACGAGATTTTGGGTTTTGTTGGTAATTTTTTTAACGAAGAACAAAGAAGAATGAAGGGGGAGAAAAAAGAAGGAAGAAGAAGATAATAGTTTTTTTCCAGAATAAAGAGGTGTCGAATTTCATAAGAAATAAAATTTAAAAAGAAGAACTATTCAATTGCAACATTCCTTAGTATCTATGACTTTTGCTTTTCTTTTGTAATACAATATAGTTTTAATAATTGTAGCTATGTGGGATATATATAATCTAATCTATAAACCCTATAAAAATTTAAAATAATAAAATACAATTTATATAAGACTTAAAATAAAGAATACAATCAAGTTATATAGTAAATTAACTTAAAGTGTATATAAAAATTGAATATCAAACAATATATCATCAAGGAGGGTTTCTTCTTGAATCGTACACGTGTTTTGTCTTTACATTTTTTAGTGAAACCCCATTAAATAAGTAGTCACTTAAAATCACAAAATTCTCTTTGGTAAAAATAAGTTGATATGTATTGTTATATCTTCTCAATTGTGATGCTAATCAGCAAAATCTATCATCTATTATCATTATCAAGATCTAAGTGACTATTTTTTTAATGGGTTTTATTTTATTCTAGAGTTTATACGTGAATGAATCACTGCAATAATAGAAATTTAAATGAATATATATATATATATATATATATATATATATATATATATATATATATATATCTAACTGATATTAAGACAAGGTGGTAGTGGTTGGATGGCTATTGATTTGGATATCTTAAATCAATACTTTTAGTAAAATAGTAAGCTCCTGATAAAACTAAAAAAGAAATAATTATGAAGATGTGTCCAAAATGTCTATGATTTATTACAATTACTAATGCCTATAATTGATTTCAAAAAATCAATTGATAATGCTATATAACCCTGCACATTAGTAAAATATAGTTAAATAAATTCAAATAACTAAAAGCCCTTGAATTGCACAGGCATTATGACTATTACTATAGTATCCAAATAATTAAAAAGTGATGAACAATGTTTTGAAGAGCTCTTCTTCCCAAGGCAGCTACAACCCCCCTTTATTAGTGTTGGAAATAACCTTGACAAAATGCTCAAGTGGTGATCTTCCAAACACTCAAGTCTAGAATGACTTGTAGAAAGAAATACAGCAATCAAAGACAAGAACAGAAAACCAAAGAAAGAAAGAAGACAAGCAATTTGTTATCGAGGTTCGGCAATGTGCCTACGTCCCCGTGACTTCCTCCGAACTCTCTGCACTAAATCGATGGTTCTTTACAAATACAGCAACCCTCTTCAAGAAGCTCAAGTTCTTGAAGAAACCAAAAAAAGAAGAAAGGAAGAAGATAAGAACTAATAATGCTCTCTATCTAATCTAGACTTCTCTCTCTTTACAACCAGCCTCACTACAATGAGTCCCTCTTGTGTTTGATCTTTACACTCTCACACAATTCTCTCTTGTATTACAATTGATCTCAAAGTATATCACAAACTTATGTTGTTCTATATTGTTGAAAAAAGAGGCTAGGAAACCCCTTTTGTAGCCATCCACTTCTTGGTCATTTTTTAGATTCAATCCTCACCCTTTGATCATGATTACCACTTAATCATGGCCCTCCATCACTCCTAAGTGGTGCTGTGCATTTCAACCTTGCACCCATGCACCTAAGAGAGGGTTAAAATAGGCTGTCCATGTGTGCTTTATTTTGCCTAGCGCCTAGGTGCTCAACAAGGCGCGGTGCGGTGCTGGGCAGAGTCCCTTTGCACACTCTCTGGGCGGTGCGGTGCTGACAGATGGGTGGTGCAGTGCTGGTGCATTTTTGGAGCCTTCATTCTGTGCTATGCACCACTGGTGAAGGAGCAGTGCGGCGCACACTGATGCTGCCCTTCACCAGCAGTGCGCACACTCCTTCAGCTTGTGTGCAGAAGTGCACACACTAGTGTGCCTACCCTTACCTTGCTCCAAAGTGATGCACACATATGTGTGCAGAACTTTAACTTGCTGAAATTTAATTCTCCAACCTTGGTTTAGACTTTAACCATCTTTGAGCCATGTTTAGACATGTTTAAACCTTAGATAAATACCAACAATCTCTACCTTTGTCTAAGTGTTTAAACCCGAACCATTTTTGGAGAGAGCTTTGGGATCCAAACTCATCTTGAGTCATCAATTAACCAACTCCAATCCTAAGTAGTCTAAGGAAATGATTGAACTTACTTAGAGGTAGAACCTTGGTGTCTAAATCTTCAGGACTTTCCTCTATGGTCTTCTTGTCAACATGAATGCATCCTTTCGTACTATTTTCCGGAATGAAATGATACCGAACATCCATATGCTTCATCCCCTCATGAAACACCAGATTCCTCCACAAGTTCCATGCATTTTGGTTATCCGAAGATACCACCACTTGCTCTTTTAGGACCTCCCACTCATCCAACAACCTTTTGCACCCCATAGCCTCCTTTATGGCTTCCGTAGCCGCTATGCATTCTGCCCCGGTTGTTATGAGTGCTACCACCGACTGCCACTGAGCCTTCAAATACCTTAGTAACCACTTCATCCCAAGCCAATGCTTCTTTCTAGGACTGCTCACAAATCTGCTGAGAACACCCATTGCCCAAGAAACCCTTAACCAGTTTCTCTCCTTTTCTTGGATTCTACACATCCCAAGGATCTTTTGTGTAAGGCTGAGATCCTTCCTCTTGAACTCTGTACTAAGTTGAGATGTAAACCTTTCCATCATCTCCCTGTTGTTCCAAACCAACAGCACATCATCAATATAGATGAGGATACTCACCATCTTCTCCACCTTGTGTCCAGGTGAGAAAGTTTCTGTGAAACTTATGTCTTCTCTTCTTGCGAACCCATTCGCCACCATCCTAGCTTTGTTCTGGACTTCATCTCCTGGAGGGTACCCTTCTTTGATCTTGTAAGTGCACTTACATTCTACAACTTTCTGCTTTCCTGAAATTTTCACCAATTCCCAGAAGTTGTTCTTCATCAAAGAATCCATTTCTTCCTCCATAGCCAGCTGCCACTTTGACGAATCCTTACACTTCATGGCATCCGTGTAAATTTTTGGTTCAAACTCTCCTTCTATCCAAGGAGCTGCTACATTAGCATCCGTAAACCCATATCTCAAAGATGGTCTAACCACACACCTTCCCCGGTCTCTTGTGAGCTGAAAGTCATTATGACTTGCTGCATCAACCTCTTCTTGTTCAGCCTCTTCTTGAGTTTCTTAAGCTTGGCCTTCATCCAAGAGCTCTACCTGGTCTGAACCCTCTTGCCTCCTTTACTCTAACTGAACCGAGTTCTCCTTGATGCGATGCTCCACGACTTCCGGACTGGTTTGCTCACTAGCTCCTACAGGGTTAGTTTTCTCCAAGTAGGGAAATAACAATTCATTAAAAATAACATCCTTACTTATAATCAGTTTCATACCTTTTTTTTCTAAGGACCACAACCTATATCCCTTAACCCCATCACCATATCCTAGAAATACACATTTTTTAAATCCTGGGCTAAATTTATCCTCCTTTTGATGTGCATATGTAGCACACCCAAAAGTCCTAAGGTTGCTTAATTCAGGGGGTTTTCCACTCCACATTTCCATGGGAGTCTTGAGCTCTAAAGCTCTAAAGGGTGATCTATTTACGAAGTATGCAGCTGTAGCCACAGCTTCTCCCCAAAAATATTTTGGTAAACCGGATCCTATTAACATGCACCTAACCTTTTCCATAAGGGTTCTATTCATCCTTTCAGCAACTCCATTTTTCTTAGGTGTTTTTACAACTGTCCTATGCCTTAGAATGCCATTTAATTCACAGAATTTATCAAAATCCTTATTGCAAAATTCTAAGCCATTATCAGTTCGTAAAGCCTTAACTACCCTACCCGTTTGAATTTCCAGCAACTTCTTCCACACAACAAATTTATTCAAGGCATACGATTTATTTCTAAGCAAATAAACCCACACTCTTCTTGAATAATCATCAATTAAAAACAGAAAGTAAAAGTTACCTCCCTGTGTTGGTGTTCTTGTTGGCCCCTAAAGGTCCGAATGAATGTAGTCAAGAATCCCCTTAGACTTGTGCACTCCGGTGTTGAAGCTGACCCGATGTTGCTTCCCAAGAATGCAATTCTCACAGAAATCCAGTTTCTCTACTTTGTCACCACCAAGTAGACCATTCTTGCTAAGAACTTGCAGGCCCTTTTCACTCATGTGTCCCAAGCGAGTGTGCCAAAAGGCTGCCTTATCCATCTTAGCCATCAAGCTTACTGCTTGATCATTGATTTCTGTCTCACCGATCATCTCATAGAGTCCATTGTTTCTTGCTGCCTTGATCACTACCAAAGATCCTTTGGCTACCTTGATCTTTCCTCCCTCTACTTTGCATGTATACCCCATGGAATCCAGCTGCCCCAGTGAGATCAAATTTCTCTTCAAATCTGAAAAATACCTCACATTTCGCAGCAGCCTTGTGACTCCATTAAACATCCTCAATTGGATGTCTCCAATCCATCTCACTTAGCAAGAATTATCATTCCCCAAGAAGACCCTTCCATCATTGATCTCCTTGAAATTCTTGAACCATTCCTTGTGAGGGCACATATGATAAGTGCACCCGGAATCAAGAATCCACTTTCTGCTGCCTTGCCTCCTGCTCACATTTGAGCACACAACAAGAACATCAACTTGCTGTTCTCCTTTGGCAACCGAAGCCTCTCCATTGTTGGTATGGCTTCTCCTCTCATCCCAAATCCTCTTCTTGCAATCTTTCTGGAAATGGCCCTCCTTGTTGTAGTAGAAGCATCTCCTTCCTCCTCCAAGTCTTATCTTGGAATAAGATCTCCAATGGTTCTGCCCTCTACCTCTTGATTTCTCCCGGTAGTTACCATGGTTGCTACTGCCATTCCGAGTTTCTGGCCTTCCTCTTACGAATAGCCCATCTCCACTTGATGTCTCCTTCATCTTGACCTTGAAATCATGTGCCCTTATGGAATTGATCACAATATCCTTTGTTAAAGTATCCCTTCCATACTCAATAGCATTAATCAAATTATCAAAGCAATCAGGAAGAGAATTTAACAAGATAACAACCAATTGTTCATCCGAAAAAATAATGCTACAGCTATTCAAATCTTGAACTAGCTTATTAAAAACATCAAGATTATCTTGCAACTCTTTACAAGGATCCATTTTAAAAGCAAAGATTCTTTTAAGAAGATAAATCTTGTTAGGGAGAGTTTTGGTAAGAAACAACTCATCTAGTTTCTTTCGTATGACAGCCGGATCTTCCGAGTCTCCGCACTCCCTTGTGACACTATACAACATGTGCAAGAAAATGGTGCTGTAAGCAATCTTCTTCATCTCGGTCCGCTGGTCCTCCATGACACTTGCTGGAAAAGCATCATCTTCTCTAATAGCTAAGTCCACTTTCTGTTGCATTAGAACCGCCTTGATCTTCCGCTTCCAAATAGCAAAGTCTCCCTTTCCATCAAACTTCTTAACACAGAAATTTGAAGCCATCTTTTGCGGACAAGATCCCTGATTTATGCACAACCCACAAATGCTTTCTTCAACCTTAAGAACACAGATCGAAGATGGATCTTAACACTATTCTTGAATCTACCTCAAGAACACGATCAGATCTTGATCTTTACACCGTTCTTGAATCACCCAAGAAGTTGATATTTGATTCTTGGAGTTTTGGCTCCGTCACCTTCTTGTTCTTGCTCCGATACCCTCCAACCAAGCTCTGATACCACTGTTGGAAATCACCTTGACAAGATGCCCAGGTGGTGATCTCCCAAACACCCATGTCTAGAATGACTTGTAGAAATAAATACAGCAATCAAAGATAAGAACAGAAAATCAAAGAAAGAAAGAAGACAAGCAATTTATTATCAAGGTTCGGCAATGTGCCTATGTCCCTGTGAGTTCCCCCGAACTCTCTACACTAAATCAATGGTTCTTTACAAATACAGTAACCCTCTTCAAGAAACTCAAGTTCTTGAAGAAACCAAGAAGAGAAGAAAGGAAGAAGATAAGAACTAACAATGCTCTCTATCTAATCTAGACTTCTCTCTCTTTACAACCAGCCTCACTACAATGAGTCCCTCTTGTGTTTGATCTTTACACTCTCATATAATTCTCTCTTATATTACAATTGATCTCAAAGTATGTCACAAACTTGTTTTGTTCTATATTGTTGAAAAATGAGGCTAGGAAACCCCTTTTATAGCCACCCACTTCTTAGTCATTCTTGAGATTCAATCCTCACCCTTTGATCATGATTACCACTTAATCATGGCCCTCCATCACTCCTAAGTGGTGCTATACATTTCAACCTTGCACCCACACACCTAAGAGAGGGTTAAAACAGGTTGTCCATGTGTGCTTTACTTTGCCTAGCGCCTAGGTGCTCAACAGGGCACGGTGCGGTGCTGGGCAGAGTCCCTTTGCACACTCTCTGGGTACTGCGGTGCTGATAGATGGGTGGTGTGGTGCTGGTGCATTTTTGGAGCCTTCATTCTATGTGGTGCACTGCTGGTGAAGGAGTGGTGCGGCGCACACTGATGCTGCCCTTCACCAGCAGTGCGCACACTCCTTTAGCTTGTGTGCAGAAGTGCACACACTAGTGTGCCTGCCCTTACCTTGCTCCAAAGTGATGCACACACATGTGTGCAGACCTTTAACTTGCTAAAATTTAATCCTCCAACCTTGGTTTAGACTCAAACCATCTTTGAACCATGTTTAAACATGTTTAAACCTTAGACAAATACCAACAATTAGTAAAAATCCCTTAATTTGTGGATTTCGTCAATAGTTCACATGTGATTCAATGCTAAGCTTCCCCTCCACACAATTGGCACTTTTCTTTTCTATATAAACTCTCTTCATCTTCCTAAATCCACCAGAGATCCAAGAGGTAACAAAAACCTAAGAGTTATTAAAAGCAAACACAAAAGCTTTGTTTTGAAGAAACAAAACAAAGGAAAATAGAGCATACTTACAACTCTTGTTTACTCACCAACCATCAAAGTTCTAGCCCCAAAACACTAAAAGCCACCTACCCTCTCACTTAAAAGCTCACAAAAAGTGTTCTTTTATTGCCACACAGCCTGCAATTCCTTTCATTGATTCCAACTAAAGCTCCCAAAATACAAGAGTTTTGTTGTAAACACTCCCCTCTCTTCAAAGGACACCCAACACCATACTAGTAACTCGAGCTTCTCTTTATGATCCCTGACCACTAAGTAATTGTGTTCTGCCAATGTCGACATCACGATCTACACATCCATTAAGGCAATCACTCTTACTCGAGACACACCATCTCATTTTACTATTCTTATAAGCTAATCTCATTGCCTCCTGTGCATTTCCCAGCACTACATCATTCTCTTTCTCCTAACCCCATTCTCATAGGTAAACCTCCTCATTACTGATCCTCATATTGCTAATTTATATTTGCTCTTAGCGTTTGCTACAGTAGCTAATTACTTTCGTATCTAATTATTTCCATATTTACTTATCCCCATCTTTACTTACTGCTGTACTTACCTACCGTCGTATTCAATTACTGTCGTATTATCATACCTCCCCTTGTTAGTATTCTCCCCTGCTTGTTTCCAAGTTGTTTTCTCTAGGTAGATACGAATAGCAATAGAGGGTCCATCTTGACAGTGAATTTGTCATGGTGGTGACTCTCAATCTGAATTCCAAAGAACCCAGGGCGAGGTGTTTTCTACGAAGGTGCAATTTGTTGTCGTAGATGGAGATCCTGTCTCTATAACCACGAACCCTTACGATGCCAGACACTAAATCATTTTTCCATTGTAGAAATCGGATTCTCTGCGACCATGAGCATCACATCTATCATTAGAGATGCTAGATCTATCACTATGCGTTCCCTACTCAGCTATGTGTTATAGAATAGAAAATGCACCCCTACCAGCCTTTTTGTCACAAAAACTACATTTTCCCACATTTTATAAATTACATAAAATGAAAGTTTTTTTTAACTAGTACTTTCCCTTGAATTGAATCGTATGTTTAGTTCTTTTTTAACTAAAACACATATAACATTGTATATTTTAACATCATTAACTATGACTTTGAATTTAAATTGCTTCTCAAAGAAAATTAGTTTTATATTCCTTAGCCGATATATGTAGCAACATGTGGGCTTTTCTAACTAATAAAGTTAGGGCTCGTTTGGTTTAGGGTATAAAAGTGGGATTGGATTAATTAATCCCACATAAACAGTTTATCCTACATTTCGTTTGAGGGACTGACTATTTATGTGGGATTAGACCAGGATAAACTTAATCCTAATCTCCATTTTTCTGTCCCACACCCTCAATAGGACAAAACTTATCCCACCTATTTGGGATTATAATTTTTTTCTTCTTTCCAATTTTGCCCCTGCTAAAAACAGATCATATTTCTCTAATCTCCTTCTTATTCATTTGCTTCTTCATTTTTTGTCTTCTTCATCATTTTTTTTCTTCTTCCCTTTCCACTTCTTTTTCTTTTTTTCTTCCCTTCATCTTTCTCTTTCCCCACCTTCACCTGGGCTGATCAAACATGTGCAAATCTACATGGCCACCACCTGAATCCGTCGCTCTGCATGGCCGCCCTCCATCGCCGCACTGATTAGCACCTCCCATTATCGTCAGCGAGCCAGTGGCCATCAGATTGTTGCCTTTATTTTCTGTCACTTTCCAAGAAAATCAAATGTGCACAAAAAATCAAATCAAGAAATCCCACAAACATAAGTAAATGCTTACCATAAAGTTTATTTTAAAAACGACCAAATCTGAGACTTGAATATTGGTAGTGGTAGTGATGAGACTTTAAGGTTTTTGAAAGAGAAAGTGTTAAGAGAGATAGTTGATTGTTGTCTAGGGAGGAAAGTGTAGAAGATTGATTTACAAGTTGTAGAGGAGGGAGAGAGGGAGGAGAGAGGGATTGATTTATAGGTTGTATAGGAATGAGAGAGTGTGACTAATGGGGTTTAGAGAAAATTGGTTGGATGATGAATAATGGTTGGGGTATTATGGTCTTCTGAATTATTATCCTAGTTTAATACCCATTAGTCAATCCTATAAACCAAACATAGAATTAAGATAGTATCACTTTACTCCATTGCAATTTTATGTCGCTATAATTGTAATCTCATCTCACTATAATTCTGTCTGTGAACCAGACAGACCCTTAAAGTTTATATTTTAATCTCGCACTATGTGCGAGGTGTTGCTAGTATCCCTACGAAGAAGAGATTACACAGCCATATATGAACATGTATAATAAAAAATAAATATTATTTACGATTCTTCCTCGCTGAATATACTGAGAATGGAGGATTTCCGTTAGTGATTGAAGAAGGATTTCTGTCATTTTTAAAAATTAAACTATATTTAAATTTAACATTTTGATTCGAAATTCTTTTATATATATATAGAGGGGTATTTTTTTTATAGAGTTTCATTTATATAATATTTCTCTTGTTTCATACATTTCAATATACACTTTAATTATTCTTTATCCTTTGCATATTATTAACCCAATAATTATAAAGTAAAGGGAGATTTTATGATTCAATAACGAATTTTCTTTATATAATTCATGGTATAAAATAAATTTTACGATAAAATCAATATATTTGAACCATTGATAATAAAACACATTATTTTTATCAAATAAAATCCGTTATCATAAAATCTAATGTATTCTTTTCTTAAAAATCTACGTAGTAAAACCCAATAAGTTAGATAGGGCCACAATCTTCTCCATTTAAGAAATCAAATGAAAATAAATTCACGGTGAGATTAAATATGACAAATTTAAATTTAAATATTCTTCATTAAATAATGATATATCATTCAAACCCTGTAAAATTGATTCCATTTTTATTTTTAAACAAATGATAAATACAGTGATCGCATTAATTGTAAAAATATAGATATATATATATGTCCGAATAAGATGGTCAGTTAATTATCAGCGGTGTTTAATTTTTAAAGCAACAGTAGACGCACTCTCTATACAGATACATTGTAGACAGAAGGCAAAACAAAACGGAAATTAAATTTACAGAAAACAGAAACAAAAAAAACAAAAACAAAAACACTTTTGATCAGATAAGCAATAGTTCACCGCTCTCTGATTTTCAAAGTTTTGAAGGAGGAAGATCAGATGTGTGAAATCTGCTTCCAGTTTTCTTCAAAACACTTCCTGGTGAGTCTGTGTTATATTCTTTATATTAAAGAAGAAAGCAGTTGAGAATCTTAATCGATTCTTTATATCTGGAAAAAAGTCACTTTCCTGTTAAATTTTCTAGTCATTAATTGAGATTTAAAAGTTTACATTGTTATTGTTGGCTTGTTTTTTATATGGTAACTGATTTGTCAATTTAAATTATTTCAAATAGTTTGCCGATAAAATTGGACTAATTTTGGTCTAGACTAGATCTGATCAGTTTTGTTTCTGTTAACATTCCTTTGCGATATATACATGCATGTAACGTACGTATACATGTCTGGACATAAGTATATGTATATGAATGCATATAACTTTCTACTTTGGTTTATCGCTGGATCATGTAGTAGCGAGTTTCAGTCCGAATCTTGTTCTTTTCTGAAATTTCTTATTCTTTTAGTTAATTATCATTGCAGAGTTGTAGGGAATGCGGTGCTAGTAGATGAGAAGTTAAAACGCAAAATGGGATTACATTGAAGTAGGGGATCACTTGATGTAATATGATGATGTTATTTTAAGACAGTGATAGGTTCAAAATGGAAAATGGTCCAATAAGCTGATCAAATGGTTCTTTTAGAGCTGGGTCAAAACAATGTGCAGAAAGACAAAAATCATGACAAGATCACTTTTATTATAATTTGTAGATGTAAGAGGTACAAATTTCCCATTCACATTAGGTAATGCAATTTCATGTGGAGGCTCGGCATGCAAATGCAATAGGGGCAATGGAGAAGGAGCAATAGGATCAGGGGGAAAAATGAAGTCAATAGGCGGAGGGCCCAACAGGTCTGGAACAATACCACAAGGAGTTGAGTCTAAGAGTGTCTCGGTAGGTCCTAAATCTTCAGGTTGACTAGTTGGTAAAAGACACTTCACAACGTTGACACGATGAGTCTTACACTCTTCATTTAAATCCTCTTTATCCCCGTAGTATTCTATGCGATCGACAACGACTTCGCATTTAGTGGGTCATTAGGTTCGGAATCTAAAACTAAAGCACGTTGAGGACATCTAGCGTCAATGTGTATCTTTTCATGACAACGATGACACTGAATGGAGGACATACTAAGACGAGGAGTGTAGGAAAGAGAGAACTAAACTCGCTACTTCGCTCATTGCTATCCCTGGAGGCTGATTAAGACTCACTACTCTGAAAAGGCATACGATGGAAAGTCGACAACTTGAGCTACTTTTCTATTTCTAGAGCTTTGTGATAGGCATCTTCAACCGACATAAGAGAATACAAAACAATCTCTCTTTTAATATCGGCCATCAGGCCATTCAGGAATCTACTAATAGTAATGAAAGAATCTTCCTTCGGTCCACACATAAGCATAAGTTCATCAAATCTAATCATGTTGTCGGTGGCATCAGAAGTTTGTTTGTGATTGAGAAGTTGATCAATCAATTGGGGTTGATAATAGGTAGGAATATACTTCTCCTTCAAAGTCTGTTTCATGACCGCCCATCGAGTGATTGATGGTTCATTTAAGCGCTCTAGGTGATGTTGGACAGCTTGCCAATATGTCCTAGCGGGTCCTATTAGTTTTATCTTGGCAAAGCGGACTCACTCTATATCAGACATGCCATATCACTCAAAATAATCCTCTACACCAACTATCCAATCTAAAAATATGGTGGGATCTAATTTCCCATCATATGTAGGAGCATCAACCTTAATTCGTTTAGTGTTATCAATAAAATCCCCATAACCATAACCCTGTCCACTAGGAGAAGGCGAACGCCTAGTGTTTTGATCACGAACTTTACCATGGCGAACTACTTGCCTAGGATCCTCTCGTTCATATTGATCATACATAACTTGCCTAGGTGCGTGTTGAGGTAGGTACCTAGGATTTGATTGATCATTTTCAAGGAAGGATTCATAAGGGTCGGTGTCTCTCAGAAGGGAAGGTCGAATGGTTGAGAGATGAATATGACTCGTTGTATGTGAAGCTCCTAGAGGCTTGGGGTGGGAAGAAGGCCGACCCTACGGAATAAGGCGATTGATATGGTTGTCTAACGGATGACCCAGGAAATTCTTCTGTTGGTTGTTTACCATTATCTCTCAATAGTCTAGTCATGCCCTCCTAAAGTTGTTGTGTGGCACTAGGGACGCCTCTAAAGACTTAAGCTCACTTTTGATATTGTTCAAATCATTGTTCATAGTGTGAATGTCTAGTGAATTTTCCGGGTGTTGTTATTAACCATTGTATCATAAATTAAAGGAAATGCCGAAATAACACTAATTGCACCAACTAACTGGAATGGGGAATTACCAAGATGCACACAAGCAAAACTTCCAATTTAATTTGGGCGGTTACCAATTTGATGGGTGTGAATGCAATGGTGTTTTAGTGAAACATAGCTAAAATGAGGGTTAAAAAAATTCAAAAGGTTGAGACAGCAATAAATTGGTATCAAATTTTTTTTGGACAAAATAATGTACCAAAAACAATTTACTCAATCTACATGAATAAAATATTAGTAAGGCTTTCAAAATGGAGAAAAACACACCTTACTAGGCAAAATTTGGCTGTACCAAGTGTGCAGCTCAGAACAATGGCTCATCTCACAACAGTGACTCGGCTCGGCTTAGAACAGTAGATCGGCTCGGCGCAGAATAGTGGCTTGGCTCAGTGGTGTGATTGCCGGCGTGTGGACACGTGACGGGTGATCCGCTGTCGCCCTCGGTCGAAACTTCACGGTCAAGTAGATCAGAAGATTCCGAATCCGATGGTGTAAGCCCCATGGCCTGAAAATGCTCGGAACCCGGTGAGTTGACGGCGGCGGCCTTGGAGAACTAATAAACCCTTTTTGCGGTGAATCCTAGTTGGATTTTGGTAGGAGGATTGCGGGGATGGACAGATTGGCTCTTTCCGATCTCGGTGATGTTTTCAGAGGTCGGAAAGTGATTGGTGGGCGATGGTGGATGGTGGCGGTGGCGGAGTTTATGACAGAGTTATGATAGCTGGAGTACGGAGGTTCCAGTGGTAGCGGTGGTATACTAAGGGGGGCGGCGGATGTGGGTGGATTTGACTTTTTTAGCTTTTGGTACTGTTCACGAAAGGGTTTTTTTTTTTTTTCAGAATTTGATATAACGAGGGAGAAGAATTTGTACCAAAAGAGGGGGATTTGGCTTTGATACCACTTGATGCCGGATAAATAGGTAGAAAGAGAAACATGATAGAAAAAAGGAAGAAACAACAGATAAGCAGCAGAGAGAACAGACAGAAACAGACTAGATAGAAAATAAAACATAACAAAGGGATAACAGAACAAGCTTTGAAACAGAGATAGGCAAAGAGATAATCAATTTTCAATTCATAATTCCAGTTTGTCTAAAATCAACTTAAGCAGGTGCTTAGTTAGGCACCAACCCTATACACATTAAGAAACAAATCCCCACATAATAGAAAGTAAATAAAATCCCAAAATTACATAAATTGTTTCCTAAATAACATAAATAAGATCCCAACTATGGTTCTTCATCAATAGAGACTTTGCATAATCTCTTCTTTCAACTTACTTGATCGGTTGCTTTAGAAACACTGTAACTTTCTAGGAAGTAGGATATCTTTCACAAGGGGTTGAATCAGAAATTCTATGCTTTCAATCTGTGAATCAGAGATTCTATGCTTTCAATCTTATTTTGGGATTTGAATTTTATGATATATCTGTCTAGCATTGTTCCTACTGTCACAGCAAAGCTGCTTCTGCATCAGTTCCATCCTGCATTCTTTTATTTGTTTACTTTCTTTCTCCTTTCCGCCATGTTTCCTCCCCTATCCATATAATGGATTCAATGACCTGATATTAACATTAGCATTTTACAAGATATATTTGTATTATTTATGAGCCACATGGAGAAAAATTGTGATATATCAAAATTTTTCCTTCTTCTTTCTTATGTTGATTTTGCGTTTCTGAATTAAGAATGTTGTAATTATATTAGGAAGATCAGTGCTTGGATGGTATGGGAGACAGAACCACAAAGAATCATGAGGTTAGCAAATACTAGTATCTGTAACACTCAACAGAAATATCATGGCATCTGACGGCCTGGGAATTGGAGGAGTAGGCAGTTCAAGATCTGTCAATGGCTTCAAGAGCTCTTCTAGTTCAGTCGATTGGCTGGGGAGAGAAATGCTTGAGATGAAGTTGAGGGACAAGGTGGACCATGATGAGGACAGAGTAAATGCTGCTGCACTTAACTTGTTTGAACTTTGTATAATTCCCTTCCAGTTGCAAATACTACTGGCTTCTCTTGCGTTTAGTATTTCCTGTAATGTGCATCACCATGGCTGAGTGGTTTTGAAATAATTTGATCTTTAGGGGAACTTCACCTAGTTGAATGATCATAGGTTAATTTCTGCAAGCTTGGACAGAGTTTTATAAGCTTTGCAATTTTTACTGTTCTTGTCAACAGTCCTTATGATTTTATCTGTTGCAGGATAGTGAACCAGATATCATCGACGGTGTGGGTGCTGAAACGGGTCATGTGATAAGAACCGCTATTGGTGGTCGAAATGGTCAATCTAAGCAGGTTGGGGAATATTTGTGGGTAGAAATACATGGTGATAATTGCTAAACGTCTTACATGTTTCTCAAACATATGTTTGTTTCGCTCGACAGACCGTCAGTTACATAGCAGAACATGTGGTTGGAACTGGTTCATTCGGCGTTGTTTTCCAAGTAAAGTTGTATATCTGTTTATTGAATTTTTCTTTTTCCCTTTAAATTACACTGGTCATACTATATTAACTGCTTTCTGCAGGCCAAATGTAGGGAAACTGGAGAGATTGTTGCCATCAAGAAGGTTCTCCAAGACAAGCGCTACAAGAATAGGGAACTGCAGATTATGCAGATGTTGGACCATCCTAATATTGTCGCCCTTAAGCATTGCTTCTATTCAACAACAGACAAGGAAGAGGTTTATTTGAATCTTGTACTTGAATATGTTCCTGAAACCGTCAATCGTAGTGCAAGGAACTACAGCAGGATCAATCAGAGGATGCCCTTGATATATGTTAAACTCTATACCTATCAGGTTTGTCATGATCTCTCTTGATTTAATGTAGTTTTACCCTCTCTTGGTATCATTTCTTGTGAACTTTAAAATAATAAAAATTTCTCATCTCATGGATCTGTTGTCATGAAATATGTAAGGTATTGCAATTTTAGTTATATGGTTCAAAGAAATCAAAACTTTATATAACTGAACCCTTTTCAGTGGGAACTTGAGTGTGCACGATCAGTTTCTAAGTGGCAACTTGTATGAGTTTATCATAATCATGGAATCTAGTGCAACATAATTTTTTTATAAGTAAAAAAGGTATCATTACAACGGCACCAAGGGGGTGCCAGCCATGCACATAATTTCTTACTAGACAAAAACTCTTTGAACTCTATAGTCTTCACCATTTACAAAAAATGGCCCTTAAACCAAATGTTTAAAGTATGAAGCCCTTTAGTTTTTAATCAAAGCTAGTGGCTTCTGCTCCCCATGGAGTGCCCTCCTATTCCTTTCATTCCACACCAACCAAAAAATAGAGTGGAATAAAGGTTATAGTTTTCTTTAAATCCCTGTGCTCACTAGTGCCTCTTCAAGTCCATAATTCTGTTTCTATAGACTCCGCCTCAACCCAGAAAAGACCTAATAACCTTAAACCATCTTCGGTAAATGTCTAGTGCACCATATTATCCACATAATATCATCCTGTAAAATTATCTTTTCACTTAAGTTATGAAAGTTCTTTCTCTAGTAACTAGATTGCCTTTTATGAGACTTGGCAACAATTACTGGTGACAACAGGTGTTTGGAAAACTTTTCCAACCTCTCTGACATACTATTTTTCCCATAGTATAAATAGGGTATTTGTTTCTTATCTTGTCTTGCTAACGTGGTTCTGCTTCTTCTGTATCAGTTAGGGTTTGTAAAAATGGGTTAAGGGCCATTGGATGAAGAGAGAGGTCTGCAGCTAGTTGGAGATGTATGATTTGATTTTAGATGATTAGAGGTTTTCACGATCAGTTTCAGGATTAATAGCAAAGGTTTATGGATTCAACTCTGTTTGTGATAGTTTTGAAAGCATGTTATTGGAGATTTAAAAGAGACTTAGAGGTTGAACAGAGCTAGTTATGAAGTTCAGAAGTTGAATTTAACTAGAATAGGAAATGGGAGGAAGATAGCTCTCAAAATTCCATGTTGGGTTTGTTACAAGTTCTTTCATGGAAGCCTTTCTCTCTGCATGGCTAGGAAAAAGCTATGGAGTTGCAATGGCTTTTAGTCAAGTTCTGTGTTGTTACATTGAGGTTTTGGGGTTGGGTAACAGTTTTCTCCACAAATTGGAGGTGTCTTAGATTAGAAATACCTAGAGGGCTGTTTCATAGTCTTGGGATACTCCTCAAATCCCACATCGGAGTAAAGTCTTATTGTTAACAGTTCTAGTCCTACATCATCTGTGTAAAAAGGATGTGGATACTGGTTATTATAAATAGGGCTCATAAAGTCTTTTAGTTGTAACTATCTTAAGTCTTGTAGCACTAGAATAACCAAGGATTCGGTTATTTGAGAGGGTGTAATGGGGGTCTAGGATAGTGAGAGTTGAGAGGGTTTTACAACTTTTCTACCATCCAAAAAAGTTGTACTGTGGTTGATTTATTAGTTGAGTTTGCTACTGTGGATGTAGGTACCACGTAAATTTTGGTGTTCGTGTTTAGTTAATTTTTCTCTTTGTGGTTGCGTGATTTTATTTGTGTGGGTGTGTGGATTAAGTCCTAACACATAGTCCTACATGCTTCATGAAATACATCAAATTGAGAGCCCTATTTCGAGATCACCTGCGAGTTAACTGGCCTGGATGCGTGCTTTTAGTATCACCTTCTAATGATTCCAACATTGGTCGTACTAGTTCTTGACAACGACCCTACTCTTCAAGCCTTTAATGTAGCTAAAATTTTCTATATACCCTGGATTCGTTTCATGCTTGCTAGGGTGTTACTTTAAATCGTACAAGAGCAACTGCTAGATGTTTTCATTTTTACACACGGGACTTAATATTTCTATTAATTGATTTTCCGTTAGCCATATGGCAAGTTTTCTTTGGGGAAGCTGGTTCCTGAGATCGGTCATATTAATTTCTGGATTCATTACTTTCGGGCTCATTGAGAAAAGAAAATATTTATGGCTGGGGTGTGATACTAGGTGCAGATGACTCAACGCTCTTATAGTTTGTTCTCCTCATGTCAAACCCTGATCTACCCTTAAACAGGTTTACTAATTGTTCCAGCCTGTTTGTGAACAAAGAAAATCGACTGGTGCAATGAAAAATGTAGAACTTTTGGTACCAAATGACGTTTTATTTATAAAATAGAAGTAAATATAGACAAAGTAACTTAACTACTTTTCAGGGAGGGTAGAATGACCTCTGCATTTGATCCAAAAAAAATAGCCTTGTGATGGTGGCTCTGTGTAGAGCCTAATGAAATGGAAAGATTCAAAATTCCTTGAGATAAGTACTGTAATGCCATAAGAGTTGTGCTTCTTGATGGACGCATGTGACTCCTGCAAACCTTGTCAAAGGTGAGAACCTTAGCTTTTATGCTGTTACATGAACTTGCTGGCTTTGAGGAAATTACAACAGATCTTATTTTGTGATTTCTTATGTGTTCAAAGATTGCTTATTCCTGCAAAAGATATCACATTGGCCTTACTGTGTGCCTCAGAAATAGTTTAAGCGTGTGCTGAACTTCTTGCACGAAATATTAATATTTTTCAAAAATTGTTTTTTTCTATGAAATATTTTCTGACACACCTTAACCTCTTTTCCCCTACAAGCGTATGTGCTTGACAAATAGTTGATTTCTCACTTTTTGTTACCGAATGCAGATCTGCAGGGCACTTGCTTATATTCATAATTGCATTGGTATCTGCCACCGCGACATTAAGCCTCAGAACCTACTGGTAAGCTTTTTCTTTGTGAAGAATTGATGCTTTGTGAAATGAGGCTCCTTGTGCTGTGTTTTCATGTTCTCTGTGGCAGAATGTGTCATTTGGTATTTGTAGGTTTGGTGTTTAAATTGTTTGTTTACATTGGAAAATGATAAGGCAAAATGTTTTGCATGTAGAATTTCACTGGCATGATGATATGCCACTATAAATGGTCATATGAGAAAGACAAGTGGATTATGTAGTGTTGATACGTGTGTATCAGTGGATGCATGTTTTAATGCATCTTTATTCTTAGTTTCAGCAACATCCTTGGTTCTTAAAAGAAGATGTAGTAGTATTTTCTATAGATTCTTTATTGTTTTTAGGCCTGCGTCAATCCCCCTCTTATCACATGCTGGCACAGTTGATGACTTGACATTTTGCACCTAGCTAACTCACCTGTTATCTTCATCTTAATACCTAATAATGCTACGTAAATCTGATTTCAAATCAGTAGAGGTTGGGTTGATTGAAGAATCTGTTGTGATTTAATAATGGGTATCTAAGGAGGTTACTTCAAATATGTATTAGACTGAGAAAATGACTTTTTATCAAAAGTATTAACTGTATTCTAAAATGTTGATTTTCTAAATGAAGTCATGAAAATTGTCACAAGAAATTACAGTTTTCATATGTTTAACCTAGTTCATTTTGGCAGGGCTGGGCTGAAACTGATTTTTTTCCCCCTAGTAATGTTAGTTTATGTTGAAGATCAAAGATGATGATGATATGTTACCCTGATCCAAATTTATTTGATTTTGAAACAATAGAATTAGTTGTTTACTTCATGATGATAGTTTGTGTATATTTGTATCATCATATGCTTTTGTGAGGTTAGACTTTTAACTGTTAAATTCTATCCAGGTGAATCCTCACACGCATCAGTTGAAACTTTGTGATTTTGGGAGTGCAAAAGTGTTGGTAAGTACTTTTGCCACACTGATTATGCATGGTTGTATCCTATTTCATTGCTTCAGTTTGGTTCCTTTCACATTTTTGCCAGGTGAAGGGAGAGCCCAATGTTTCTTACATCTGCTCAAGATATTATCGTGCCCCAGAACTCATATTTGGTGCCTCGGAGTACACAACCGCTATAGATATATGGTCCACAGGTTGTGTGATGGCTGAGTTGCTTCTTGGACAGGTGGTGTGATGCTCTGTTATATGTAGTTGCATATATTTTGTGTCCTTTATTCCTTGTTATTTCTATTGGTAATTATTCTAACCTGACCACCTTATTGTACAGCCTCTCTTTCCGGGTGAAAGTGGAGTTGACCAACTAGTTGAGATCATTAAGGTGATATTATCTATCATTTCTAACATGTCTTTGTGATTACTTGAAAGTGAAACTAACCCATTCTGGTTTACAAAAGCTTTGGTACGCGGGGTCTTCTTCAGACTCTATTTTTTGGGTTTATTCTCTTCTCCTTGTTAGTTTATGCTTGGAAAGAGTTACGACTGGTTTAAACTAAAAATTGTGTTTCTCAAGTTCTTTTGTGTAATTTCTAATTGCAAAATTTGAGAAGAGACGTGTTTCATCATTCCCACTGATGCTTATTTCCTATATGATGTGCTATAAATATTCCTTCAGGTTCTGGGAACACCAACCAGGGAAGAGATAAAGTGCATGAATCCAAACTACACTGAATTTAAGTTCCCGCAGATAAAGCCTCATCCATGGCACAAGGTATGTCTTTTCCCTTTTCATTGTTTAATGTTCAATATACCATTTTATAATTTCAAAATCAGTTAATAACCATTCTGTTCCTGGATTGATCCACATTTTTTTGTCATAAGCTTTTGTCATAGGCTATGGTTTAACTGATGGTCGTGGTTGGATCCATCCTGGAGATGGAGGTTTCAGCCACTATTGGGCCTGTAAAAGGACTTTAGAATAATATGTTTCTGGTAGTGCTTTATCTTTTACATGACTGGGCATAAGCCTGGTTAAAGTAATGGCTGTGTGAAGTAGGTTGTGAGCAAACTTTTGGCTGTACTGTTACGATCTTATATCCCAAATACTGGTCATGTACAGCGATAATCAATGACTGCAATACTAAGGATGAACAATTTGATTTGAGTTTCTAGGATGGCGGGAGGAAGGTGTAATGGCCAATAAGAATGAAAGCATAAGCGGTGGGAAAAGGCGTAATCCTTGCATTTAATGGATGATCTGGTTCTTGAATTTTAATGGAGCTTAACAGTGATTAAGAATTCATGTTCTTGACTTCCAGCAAATTAAGTTTATGTCTGGTGTGTTGGCGTAGCATACCTTGGGATATTGAGGTGATGTATTTTTGTCATGTTCTTGGACTTGTACCAAGATGGGACAAAAATATATTGTTACGAGATTTCAGATGTCTAAATCTCAACAGGAAAAATATTATGGAAGGGAGTAGCTGTTTTCACATGACAATTGAGGGTTTTAGAAGGAAAATTTTACTTGCCCAGCTACACGACTAAAGGAATAGGAAAACATCCTTATAGTTTGTGCACCTTGTGCATTAATTTCCACCCTCATTTCACAAACTTTGGGTTGAAGGGTGGGTTGGGGGCAGGGTCTTTAAGAATGCTATTTTTAGGGTGGGACTAGCATTCACTTCCTTTGTAATTGGTTGATAGTTTTTGACAAAATAAGACGTTGAGCTACATGCTGGGCTGAATAAGAATCAAAGATATATAGCTATAATTTGCATTTTATAGGTGCTTTAACTGATGTTGGCTAGCCAGAGAGAATATTTTGTGTAAATTGTGGAAGACTGCCTTATCCATAACTAGGGTTTGGCTATGTGTATATTGTATAAGATCCGCACAGATATGGTAACAAATATTGACAATTGATTTAATTGAGTATATGTCACAATCACTACAATCAAGCCTTAACTTTATTAGTGTGGAACACTAGGTTCTGTAGTATAAAATTTTGACAACTATGTTGTCTCTCAGATGTTATATGTGAAACATAAGCATTTGTGGCAACAGTCATAATCAAGGAGTTGTGGGTGTTCATCATACAATATATTGGAAATAATTCTTGACTTGTGCCAAAAATACTCTTCTCGGTGGAATTGGCTAGGGATATTGAATTACTGGCTAGTCTAATGGTTACTCTACATATATCTGATTACTAATGTCCATTTATGCTGGGTTAATGGATCATCCAGGTTTCACACTGACCAAGTGTCAAGTCCTGACCTGTTAATGTGAAACTAATTGATATTGAATGGTGGCATGGCAATGTGAAGTTTTATGGAGCTTGATATGAGTAAGGCCTCCACAAATACAGCATGAGACTGTTAAGAATTCCATGAGCTTGCCAAATGGGGCTTGGCGGTGGCGGTTAATTGGGTATCTTTATGGTTCAAGACATGGTTCTGAATGTTGTTCAGTTTCTCAGTTTTGCTAGTCTACAAGCCTATGGATCTGATGTTTTCCCTTGGAATGAAGGATCCTATGGTTTGTGTAGCATTGTGTATCATGTGTTTCCACGCTCAATGTGCAAAATATATTTGGTTGGAGCAACCCTCACAACTTTTCTTTTCCATCATCAGCTTGTTCTACAGTTTTGTCTTCCAAACCATGTAGAAATTTGCACCCAAAAAAACGTTTGGAAATTATTTGTCATAACTTAACCACCTATATTCTTCTATTTTTTCTGAATATTCTTTTATTTGCATATGCAGCTTATCTTCTATATGCATTTGCTTATTAATATTGCAAAGAATAATAAAAAAGAAATTTGTTTGGGTGATTCATGCCAATTTTTTTCCCATCCACCAGGTCTTCCAGAAACGTTTACCGCCAGAAGCAGTGGACCTTGTTTGTAGGTTTTTTCAATACTCTCCTAATTTACGATGCACGGCTGTAAGTAAACTAAAGTTCTCTTCTTCTCTCTTTTTTTGTGGATTTTTGTTGTTGTAAAGTATCACTCAGAAGTCAGCACTTATTTTCATGGTGTTATGACAGTTGGAAGCTTGTATTCACCCTTTCTTTGATGAATTAAGGGACCCAAACACTCGCCTTCCTAATGGCCGTCCTCTTCCTCCCTTATTTAATTTTAAACCCCAAGGTAAGTTTGATTTCGCTCCTATTACAATAAGTATACCATCACAGTGCCTAATTTTTACTTTGGAGAGAAATGATATTTTAAAAGATGTAATCCTCAAAACAACATTAAATGTGGTTTGGAAATGGCAAAAGGAAAAGAAGCAACATAAGTGGGAAACTAAGAAGTATGATACAGACTAAGAGAGGCTAAAAATTTAAAAATGGGATAAAGGAAATGAGAAAGGTCTCTAGACTCTAAACTGGTTTAAAACCGGTTAAAGATGGAGTGGTTAGTTAGATAAAGATTAAAAAAAAAAAAAAATTGAAAGAGAGAGAGAGAAGAGTGGAACATGGCTGCTGTTATTTGTGCAGTTAAGAGTAGTTGAAAAATCAGAAATGTAGAAGTCAAAAGTGGAGTAAGAAATTTCCTCTCTTAGTGATAGGAGACCATATCTCTTTATTTATATCTAAGGAGTTTTTTATAATTTCACTGAGTTGTTCTCCACCAACTCAGTGGCGACCTCCCTGGCTCTTCCCTTAATAATAGTATAGATGCTTTATTTTATGATCATCAGTTATACCTTTTCCTGCTTCAACTTGGTATCATATCCACAGTCCCAAGCCTAGGTTCCCAACCCAGTAATAATAGGTAGCTTTACTACATTAAACTCTGAAGAATTTTAGCTTGCCCTTATGAACTCATAGATGACTTTATAGAACACTTATGCTATGTTTGGATTGAGGGGAATGGAGGGAAAGGAAAGGGAAGCCATTCCCCTCAATCCAAACATAGGTTAAAAAATTAATGCAAGAGCAGAGGCCGTGTTAATCTGTATCAGGGTAACAGTGTGTTCATAATTTTTGCCCTCTAACCTCTATGCATTTTTATTTTTACTTTTTTTTTTCATTTTTAGTGTTTCTAATGTTCTATGCACATATAATTATCATCTTTTTTTTTAAAGAAAAAATGTGTCTTGAGGGCCTAAAGTAAAATATAACTGACTTGTATTCATTTTTTTGTAATTGTTAGTTCATTAGTTGTATAATTGTATTTGGTTTTATTGTGAAAATTTCCTAAGCCTTTTGGTGGAATACATGTTTTTTTTAATATATGGGTTCAATTGGTGAAAATTTTAGATTAAGAAAAGTGGATCAACATGCACGTAAGTTGGTGAGATGCTAGTATATGATTTAAATCTAGTTCTTTCATCCTTAATCATCAAATATAGTTTCATAGAGTGAACATGTGGATCTTTGGACTGTATACATGTAGGTCTGCCAAACTAATGAAGCTTCTTGGAACACCATAACCATTATCAAATATTTTCACCCCTAAAGGGTGTTTTCCTTGCGGTCTAGCTCTATTTTTTTCCCCATCCTACCTAAGGATAGAAATATAGAAGTATGAGAGTCACAAATTTGGATTTTTTTTAATATAACCTTTTAAATTCTGAGACCCAACCTATTCTTTGGGATGTTTTCGTTAAGACGTTTTCAGAGGATCATGGTGACAATAATTCACCAAATTATCAGAAATACATAAAACAGCTTGTATTTTGTTGTTGAAATATTTGAATGCATTTTATGCTCGCCCCTTGAAATTATTTCTAATGGGTGTGTCCTATGCTTCCTGATGTTTCCTCTTCATTTTTATTTTCTTGCAGAGCTCGCTGGCATCCCCCATGATATTGTCAATCGACTTATTCCTGAGCATTCTCGTAAGCAGAATTTGTTCATGGCATTGCACACGTAGCATCTATTATGAAACGCTTGTGTAAGATACCGTTTTGGTTTTGTATTGACAATGTAAAAGTGCCACGCCTGTCACAATTTATGTTGCTTCTCTGAGAGGTTGTTGGAAAAGGAGTTATTTGGACAATTTGAAAACATGAGGCTTTCGGTTTGCTTGCTGGTGAAGACTACTATAATTTATGGTGCATATTTATTACGATCCCTTTTACCTAGTCTTCTAGAAAGACGAAAGATGAGAATGCATGCTTTCTTTACCCTGTGCCGAATTGTTCTCCAAGCTTGATTTTATTGCTAGTACATGGCAATAATGAACCAATTTTTGCCTTGTTTGAGGTTGGAATTGATTGTCGGTGTGAAAAATAAAAAATAAAAAGGGAAACTTATGCTTCGTATGTATATATTTTTTTTTCGGTAAATTAGGGATACAAACCAGGCCTAAGACAGATTGATCAGTAACAAGACACCATCCCAGCTTGGCAAAGAGAACTTCATTGGGCGCTCTTGCTGTCTGAATCCCAAGACCACCAAACCTTTTCAAGTTTACAGTTTTCTAATTCATAAGGTGAATATGCCTATTGCGATTTTGGCTTAAATTTCTACAAGTCTTTTAATTGGTTTGAAAAATATGGTTTCTTTATTCATAATTGCTTGTTCTAGTAGGAGTAGAAGTAGTTTTCTATATTGTTGTTAAAAAGTGTCTTAGAGAAGGTTTGAGGTATACTTATAATTCAAATATACATTGTACATTAGAGAGGTTTACTATTAAAGTTAGTTTGAGAGCTTTGGTGTATTGGGGTTTTGGGTTGTCAAGTAGAGAGAGCATTTACAATTAAAGCTAGTTTGAGAGCTTTGCCTATATGGGGTTTGGTAGCAAGAGTTTTGCAATTTTACTCTTTCTAAAGTTTTAATTGAAGATCAATGAGGTTTGTTGGTGGATGTAAGCAAAGAGACTGTCAAACCACGTTAAATTGTTGTGTTTTTGCTATTTATTTGTTTTGCCTATTTAATTGTTATGGTTGTGTTTTTGCCTAAATTTTGAGTAGATAAATTTTATAGGTCAAATTCTATCAAGTGTTGTCGAAGTTGTGGTTGTGATATCAAAAACACTAAAGGTAGAAAAAATTAATATTTAGTTATTTGATAAGGAGAATGATTTCTCTTTGGTAAAGTTTCGTTAAAGATGTGGTGACGGGACAAGAGTTCTATAAGATGATTGAAGAGTCTAGGCCACAAGAGATAATGAAAGATGTTTGGGAAGACATGTTGATGAAGGTAGCGAGCACAATTCGCTTAATGTTGGCTCCCGAGTTAAGGTACAACATGTTGTTCGAGACATCTTTGAGGATTTTGTGGGACAAGCTTGAGAGGACCTACAAAGAGATGTCTCTAATCAATCATATAGACTTGAAGGATGAAAATATTGATGAATTGAAGATGGAAGAAGTTTGGATGGAATGGGAGGTTTCTACGACACCTCCAAAAAGAGATAAGTTGATGAGGCTAAGTGTGTTCGAGATTGAAGAATTGTTCGTAACAATATCAAGAGATAAGTTGAACAATGAAAGGATGACTGCTTCAAAAAGTAAGCAGATAAGATGGAAAGACCAAAAGGAAAGATTGCATCAAGTAAAGAAAAAGGTCAAATTTGATGATAAGGTGAAGAGTTTGAGCTAAGTGGAGATTTGTTGGGATTTTGACTCAAATCCCCACAAGGAGGACTTCTAATTGGTTTGGGAAAAGTGATTTTTTATTTCATAATTGTTTGTTCTAATAGGAGTATAAGTATTTTCCTATATTGTTGTTCCTTTCTTAGTAGTATTAGGAAAATATTTTCGGGAATTCTAGAGAAGGGTTGAGACACGCTCATAATTCCAATATACATTGTAAATCAGAAGGGTTTACTACTAAAGCTATGATGAAAGTATTGGGTGTCTTGGGATTTTGGGTTGTCAAGTAAACACCTACAACTAGAGCTAGATTGAGAGCTTTCAGTGTATTGGAGCTTTTGGATAAAGAGGCCGTGAGAGTTTAGCAACTTTGCTTTTTCTAAAATTGTAATTGAAGAATAATAAACTAGTAGGATTTGTTGGTGGGTGTAAACAAAGAGGTTGTCGAACCACGTTAAATTGATGTGTTTTTTCTATTTGTTTGTTTTTCCTATTTAATTGTTGTGATTATATTTTTTACCTAAATTTTGAGTAGGTAAATTTTAAAAGTAAAATCCCAATAATATCGGTGCTTAAGAGAATCACCCCAAATAAAATTCCAATTGAGCTTATCAATTATGTCACACGTTGAGCTTGGACAAAAATTCGTTTGCATAATGTAAACAAGCTGATTGAACCAAAGTAACTCTTCCAACGACAAAGTTTTAGCCTTCCAACCTGCAAATCGGTCCTAAATCCTTTTAATTACATGAGCAGAATTGTACTTAGTAACCCGAGCATGCACTACGGTTGGAACACCTAGCGCCCATGGTCTGTCAGAGCCATCTTACAGTGGCAACTAATAACAAGAGCTTACTAACACTGCAGATTAGGAGAGACGTAAAGCTTTGATTTAGAATAGTTGATCAGTTCTCCGAGGCCTCAATGAAATCCTCCAAGACATCCATAATTACATTTCTTGTTGATCAGAAGCTTGAGCAAAAAGTATTAAGATCATTCGCCAAAAAAAAAAAAGATGAGACAAGCAAATTCCACCCCTTGCTATGCAAATTAGTTTCAAACTTTTATTCGGCCACTTTTCTTTGGATAAGATGAGACAACTTTTCCATACTTTAAATGAACAAATAAGGGTCCCATGATGTAAACCCTTCCCTGATTTGAAAGGTGACAAAATCTCCCCACTCCACAAAACTGAAAGAGAAGCCACAATACAAGATGAAATTGACCAGATGCCAAGGCAAATTAAAATCTAACAAGACATAGCAAAGAAAATCCGGAAGAATTCTATAATAAGCCTTGTCGAGATTTTTTTTGAGAGCTATAAACTCTAATCTACCCTTTTTACTTTGCATGGTGCGAATAGCCTCCCGAGTCAAGAAAGTGTTATCTGTACTCGCCCATCTCGGAATAATGCTCAACTAATAAGGCCAACCAACTATGAAGTCACAGCCAATTCACAATAAGCTTCGTGGTCAGCTTGTAACAGACATTACATAAACTAATTGGTCGAAGCTGCTAAATAGATTGAGGTTGCTTTACCTTAGGGATTATAGTGGTGTAAGTCAAATGAAGTTCTTCAGGGAACTGAGCAGTATCAAAGGGAGAGGCAACAGGATTCACCAGTGTAGGACTGAAAATATCTCAATGCTTATGATAAAAAGCCGCTTGTATGCCATTCGAATCTAGTGCTTTATGAGGAGCCATCTCAAACAGAGTAGGTGTCTGCCCTCCAACAAAGGATGAGGAACAAGCTCCAAAACCAACGATCTATCAGGTTTTGGATTCGTAAAAGTGCTGTAAAATGCACAACATCATACTCCTAGAACAAGTCTTTCTTGAAACACTAGTATCCTGAAGGGAGCTCCAAAGCTAGGACTTTATTTATACTTCATCGAATCAAAGTGGAGGCATGATAAAACTTTGTATTAAGATCCCTTTATTTCAGCCATGCCATTTTTTATTTCTGAAATCAAAAGGCTTCCTCTTATCGAAGAATACCATTATACTGAGCTATCAACTATTTTTCCAGATTAACCAAGTAGTTCGATTGTCTCAAACTCAAACTCCGTTGCAACCCTTCTAACCTTGCCATCAACCTTTTCTTTTTCCAAAATAGATTACCAAAGACCAACTTATTCCAATCTTTAACCAAAGCTACAAAATCTTTTGTTGCATTAACAATTGAATCCTAGAACTCCAACCAAGCTTGTTTGAAGAAGTTTACGAACTCAGGGTGAGATAGCCCCATTGCCTCACATCTAAAAGGGTGTTTCACAACAGCAAATGGAACTTGGGAATCAGTAAAAATACAAATAGAATTATGATCCGAATGTGTTCAAGGCAGCTAATACGTGAGTACTTAATTAGGTGCTTAAAGGAGTGAGCATCTAATATAGAACTCGAGCTAGACACATGATAGCACGAAGGTGTACTTGCGACTAGGTTAAGATCCTTATAGTGATATACAATTAGGAAAAGACATACATACTTATTAAAAAGAGTAAACTACCGCAGCATGTATTTCATATTACATGTGCTTGAAACAACTTTGAAAAAAAGTGAGTGAGTGAATCCCTGCACTAAAAATAATGAAAGGCTCAGCTAGTGTATTATGTGAGTTTTGACTATGTCTCAAAGGGACACTCTAATGTTTGTTGTTTTAGTATGTCGCAAATGACGATGAAATAATTAGTTTTATGGGACATGTCTAGGAAAGCACTTAATATGAAGTAGAGAGTCATGAATATAGAAAAAAGACTATTTTGTTTTACATCCACCACATGTATTCATTGATCGACCATTTGTGTCGCTCTGTTAAAGCTTGGACATAATTGCGGATTCATTGTGGAAAATAAAGTCAAGTATAGCAATTGAGATGTTAGATATGTTAAGACTGATGTAATAAAATAAGTTTAGGGCGCAACGAGACACATTTCCAACGAAAATTTTATTTAGGGTAGAAGTCGTTATTTATTCCTAACAGGTGCACAGTATTGAGTTCCCAAATATAGATGTACCTGCAGGTCATACGACCTATTTACTTCTACGGATTTCTCAAGAGGAAGTATGGTGTTGAAAATTATTTTTATCTCTATTGGGCGTTATGTCTAACATATACAAGTGAAAGATGTTAGCTTTTTAGGTCAAATTGAGCATCCATGATGGACGACCCAACCCACCCATTAATAGACATTTGAGTTGGATTTGAGTGGAGGGAATGGTTCCTACTCCTCCCAACTTCCCTATTTCTTTCATGTTGTTGGTTTAGTAATTAACTAAAGGGTTGTTTTCACAAGGAAAAATGTGCAAATGCCGTCGTATACAACACAAAAATTTTGCCAGAGAGAGAAAGGCTTTTATGAGAGAAATCCATCATTTTTCTTGAGAGAATAACAATAGGGTTCTTAGGTGGTGAAAAAGTGTGCTTTCAATCTTGGTGATTGCATACAATATCTCTGGTGAAGATTAGGAGGATTAGGTACAAGAGGAACTCAAACCGTTTAAAGAGTTTCGGGTGGAAAAAGTAAAAAATAATCTAATGCGTTATTTTTTTTTCACCCATCCCATAAATAAAAGAAATTTTATATTTCCTTTTACTTACCTCTTTACTTCATGAGTGGCATTACAAATGTAAAGGATCCATATTAGTCAAAAGATCAAATCTACAGGTTGAAAGTAAAATGCATTTAGCAATAATATGATGCACAATCCTCATAACCAAATTAAGATCACTAGCATTCATTCTCTCTCTAAAACTTTCACAAAACCCACCGATTATTTTCTTAGATCTTCAGTTTTGAATAATGTTCTATCCTTAATCTTCACAAAAATTGGCTCCAAAAGTTAAGAGGAACTTCTACAATTCATGGGGAAGAAAATAAAAGAAGTCTATAATGAGGAAGAAGATCCAAGAAGAAGAATGAGTAGTGATGAAGATGATGATGGGTCTTTCTACTTCAAGGATATTGAATGCAAAGATAGGAATTAGAATTTCTTATTCAAAATTTTTGTTGCATTGGGTAAGAAATGTTAAACTTTTCTCTCAATATGAATAACCTATTGACTCTTTGTTTAGAAATATGGGGTGCTACTTTAGGCATTTCTTTGCTAATTTGAAGGTAGGCAATATGTTTGTTAAAATTAAGAATCGAAAAGAATTTTGTATTATTAATTGATGATATGAATACAATTCAACAGTTCTATATATATAGACTTATAAATGTCAAACCTAATAAGACTATGTGACATTAAGGAGATAAAATAGACATGCATAAACTAAGTAAGACTCAGAAACCTATTATGACACATAATAGAAAACCTAATTTGAACTCTCAACATAAACCTAATTTGGACTTTCAACATTCCCCCTCAAGTTGGAGCATACACATGCACCAACTTGTTATAAAGAAACTCGTACCAACAACAAACTTCATCCAATCTGAAACAAATAAACTCAAACCCATAAATTACAATAACCCTTAGGTTACCACGTCGATACTACCTAATGAGACAAGATTCGAGAACACCGGATCAACAAATCTTTGACTTTTTTTCATCTTTTTTTTTAAATAACATTGACTTTGACTTGAATAGGTTGCAATCATTGAGTCAAGATGATACAACATCAACACAGATTAGATCGAGTTAACAACATCAACATGTATGGATCAACAACATCAGCATCATGATGAAGAACTCTTCTTCTTCTTGAACTCTTCTGAATTGGAAACACAAGAACACGTAACAATTTTTTTTTTTAAATTCGGACTGCCTTTTTACTATCTTTTTTTTTTTGTTGATGTTTGTTCTCTTTTTTTACAACCTTTTTTATTGCATTTTTTCACTCTTTTTTTTTGTACGGATCTATTTATCAAAAAAAAAAATTGCTACCTCCGACAATAGTGCCGTAAACAGTACCCGTGAATAGGTCCATAGTTTTTTTAGAAGAAAGAAGAAAAATTTATTTAGGATCCCAAGAGAAATCTTGCTATGATACCATGTTAAAATTAAAAATCGAGAAGAATTTTATATTATTAATTGATTATATAAATACAATTCAACAATCTTATGTATAGACTTAGGGCTAAGAGACATCAACGAGATAAAATAGACATGCATAAACTAAGTAAAACTAAAAAACCTAGTAAGACACATGATAAGAAACCTAATCAGGACTCTTAACATAAACCTAATTAGGATTTTCAACGAGGGAGAGAGGTTTTGTGACGCTATAGAACCTATCAGTTTAAGGGTCTCTTCAAATTCAAAAAAGAATTTCCTCCTCATTTTTGTTTGTGAACCCTTAATGGTTTCCATATTTATCTCATGGTCACTAGCTTACCAGTCAAAACACCGTCCCACCAACATACTTTCTTCATCGTCCTTATTCCTTGACCATACCGTCTCCTCCATTAACCAAGCATTTTTTTCAAAGATCCTCTAATTGCTCCTCCATGCATCTTTCTTACTCAGACGGTTAGAATTCATAAAAGAAAGAGGAGAAATCTCACATAAGGCTATGCCATGAAGAGATGGATGACTACTTGTACAAGATAAAAGAACAACATTCCTGAAGAGACATTTCAGGTAGGAGGTTTATTAATTCATAAGTAGTTATGTTTTTCTCATTTCCATATCCTCTTAACAAACATGTCATTCCTTCTAATTTAAGCATCATAAGAATATGATATCCATCAGATAAAGTACTTAAAACATTAGAACATGATTCAACTTCATATTTACCACATTCCCTTCCTAATATGATCTCCAGGAAGATCATGTACCCTTTCCTTTAGAGACTTCAAAACTTCCTTGCAAGCCAACTTTTTTGCCATCTTCTTATCAGTAGATTGGGATGTATTTTTGAATACTGCACCATTAGCTTCAACCTCTACCATGATGGAAGCCACGCCGTTCTTATGTGACTTGACCGGTTTTCTCAAGTCAAAATGTTCTTTTTGACAAAATTCAGTCAATTCTCTCACAGGATGTAGTCTAACTGTCTCGGGAGTAACCAGGGGTTCCAAGAGTGGTCTTATACTTGCAAAGACTACACTCTTATTGTATCCTGAATCAACAAGTATTGCTCCAGCCAGAGACTCTATCACATCTCCAAGCACCTGTTACAAATTAGGAAAAAACTTTGATGAAAAGCAAATCGACAACAGACTTCGTAGTCACATGATAAATATCTAGAAGTAACCTTGGGGAAATATGCCTCAGATTCCCATCCAAAAGTTGATTGTGAAGAGAATTTCTCAAAACTGTTACTGTTTTAATTATCTCCTTGTGAAGATTATGTGAAGCATGTAGGATGTTTTTATGAAGTCCAGCCTTAACCGCAGTTAGTGCATAGCAATCGTTGTTGACAGAAGCAGACCTCATGTCAGTTAACAATCCCGGTGACATCCCAGGATATTTATCATACAAATGCACAGTGATGAGATAATCCAACACTGCATCCCCAAGAAATTCCAGCCGCTGCATGTATTAACATTTAAGTCAGACCCTATGCGAAAAAAAACTTAGAAGAGGAAGATCTAAGAAAATTAAATTTCAATCATTGGAAAGAAACATTTTGCCTATAGCAGCAACAACGTTAGATTATAATATCTACCAAATCAGAAGATGTAGTATGATATGCATTGAATAAAGATATTATACCAATAATTTAAAACAAAACTTGCATTATTTTAACAGAATTTTGCTTTAGAATTACCTGATAACATCTTGGAATTTCAGGAAGCATGTATGAACCATGGGTCAGTGCTTCCACTAATAGAGAAGGGTCATGGAATGAGTAGTTTAATAGGGACTCCAAATGACGGATATTAACAAGCTTCTCTGCACACACTATGAAGTCCCTTTCATATGGTATATTAAAAAAATCCACCTTTATACCAACCCAATCCATGAACAATATGGCTGCTGATTCACCTCCAGCATTAAGGTATGCACCAATTAGTGCTTCAACAACGTCAGAAACTCTTTTACTTTTAACATTCTTTCTTCCCTTCACATAGATTTTTCTTGCATCAGATAGGTTCTCCTCAGTCAAAGCAAAGCTTTGAAAATTTTCACCAGGAACGATCCACTTTTTAGGGTCAAAAGACTCATTACGGATAAATCCCTGTAATTTGAAGAGAATCATAAGCCACAGACTTCATGAGTTTTTCTAGACATTATATTATGATCATAACCAAAAGGAAAAAAAATTATTTAAGTGTATAACCCAACATATATGTGCACGTAAGTGAAAGGACTTCCAGAGCCACCTTAAAGTCTAATCAACATGATCGCACTGTAAAGCACTTGCAAAGCTAAAAAAAATGAAGTTGAAGAAAGAGTTCATGAAGAATTAAAACACAAATAAATTCATGTCAATATGCTTAAAACATCAAGAAACACTACTTACTAGGCGTAGTACTTTGCATCATAAACAAGCAGGAGTAAAACACCACAGTTAATGTTTGCACTAGTAAATTATATTAGTGTTCTTTTTAAGACATGCCAACTGCTAACCTAAGAGGTTTTTGTTGTAATAAAGATGATCCACTATTTCTTCTCGTCCATTTTTCCCCTCTATGTTGCCCAAACTAGTTTATCAAACGAAAGAGCTAGGTGTGAAGTAAACAATACATTTGAGAGGAACCTTTGGGCACATGCATAGCTACTAAACACAAATCAACTGGATGCACCAAAACATTAAGGCTGTCATTAAAAGGGAGGAAAAGTGGGAGGAAGTAAGAGGAAGAGGAAAGCACTTTTCTCCTTATTGATAAGAGAGAAATGTGGGAGGAAAGAAAATGGCAGGATCCAACTTCTCTTCTAAGTTATAATTGTCAATCATCCCAAACTGGGAGAATAGTGAAAAGTAAAACGAGATAACTTTTTCTTCCTTCTACTTTATCATCCTATCTATAAAACACATAAAGAAAGATTAAGGATGAGTTCAACTGTAGAAAATTCTTTAGTTTTCTATAATGAAAGAAACAGATCATGAGAGGAACATCATACCTGTGAGAATGACAACAAGGCCAAAAGTATCTTTATCTAAAATTTAGGGAGGTAAATAAAGATCAAAAGAAAGTAGCAAAACTTACCGGAAGTTTGTGGTCACATCCTAGCTTGCAAAGTGCAGAATTTGAAATGATTCTTTCCTTCTTCACACTGAGAAGACCCTCATGATGATTTTGATATTCTTTGAATAGCTGCTGACTAGCAGCATATTTAAGAAAGGAGTCGCCAAGAGTCTCTAGTGATTCCAAGTGAAATTTCTCTTGGCATTGTTTTGTTGTAAGTGCTTCCAAAACCTAAAATTTATAGGTGGATCAGCAAAAATTCAAACAAAAAGCAAGCCAACTGCAATCAATAGGCAAGATAATACTAGTGTTGGGATTTCATTTGGAGAAGTTAAGCAAGTCGCTAAAGCTTACAGAATCATCCGGAACTCTAGTAGGCACCTGAAGAAATACTGTCTAGAAAATGTTTCATGCCAACCGGTACAAAATCATCTTTTAGCTATAATTTATTGAGTCTCTGTTTCAACTTAAAAATAAGGAACCATGTACATATATAAAACAATAAACCATCCAAGAAAACAGGGAAAAATAGGAAAACTGAAAAGTTAGGAAATTAGATTGGTTAACACATTATAACTAAGCAAAAAATAGATTTTTCAACTTATTCTGTGATTTCACCAGCTAGAATTTAAGTATTGGTGCACAGCAGTCATGTTCATAATCTTAACCTGTATTCTCTCACTTCAGTTTATCTTTTAAATCTGCATGCATATATCAAATTTGTATATAAATTTATCTTTGATTTGCAACTACTTTATTAAACTCGCTAAATTCTTTCAGCTGTAATTTTGTTACTAACGAATTTCCTATCCCAAGATAGGGAAACAAAATTTAGACAAATTATTCACATCCCGAAACAAATGTTCACATCGACCATAAATATAATATAAATAACCATGATCACCGAATCAGATATTATACATGAAAATGCATAGTCCCATGACAAAATAAGAGATTATTACCTTGAAGGTTGGAATAATAACATTTTCCATGCAATGACCCAAATGCATCTTCCTCAGGTTGACAGCAATGAGCAAAGACTCAAGTCGATGCATAATTGATGGAAGGAATGCATAAGTATAAAGTGTACTCATTGATGTTGACGACATAATGATGCAACAGAGTTCAGGAGGCAATTCAACGAATGCATTACTGGTTTCTGCAAGCAAAACACGTGTAAGATTAAATCATGTAACATGCATAAAATTTGAAGAGCATGTCAGGCAAAAAAAATCCATTTTTCTTGTGTAACTTCTACAACCACTCCACATTTATATTTCTTTCCACCTGGTTCTCATTCTGTAAAAAGCCTACAACAAAATTAATTCCCAACAAAAGTAAAATTTATTCCCAAATAATGATAAAAAAACAAGTGCGGGCAAATTCAGTTGACTGAATTTAATTTTTCAGCTAGATAAAGATAATGGCATAATACTAGTGTTTGACAAATTTACTACAGGTCTACAGAATGAAAAAGAAAAATCAAATAATTTAAAAGCAACAAGATTGATATTCCGATAATCTGAAATTAATGCAAGAGTTAATATAATACATAAGGCACTATAAAATTTCATTTCTCAGATAGCAGCCAACAAAGCTTCACAAAGAACTAGAGACATTAGCGATTTGCTTTGTATCCCTATCATAGTTGTTAAAAGCGCAAGCACACTTAACCGCAAAGGGTACCTAGACGCATGCCTGAGGAGGGCAAGGCACACATTTACTAAAACATGCGTATAAAATGTTTATATTTCATATGAAACAAACTATATTATGAGATATCATAGATTTTCAGACAACTTATCACTATTAATTTAATGCATACACACTAAAAATTTGAAACAAGACTACAAATACCACAATGAAAATACCAACTACCAAGTACCAATCCCTGAAGACAAATTATACAAATAATAATCACTACAATGATACAAATATAGTATAAATGAACTTGCTAGCTACTTAGCTTAGTTATACTTTTTTCATTTAGTTTATTTCTAACTTACGAAATTACAAATGAGTTGTTGATTGCACGGGTTCAGTTCAGCTCAAGAATACTATCTTTTTGGGTATTTAAAAAAAAGAATACGGCATTCAAGGCAGAGAGAAAGAAAGCTGGTTGAAGGGATAGACGTCCAAAAAATATCTTAGGAATAGAAGGCATTGCAGATTTGCAGGTTGGGTTCTATCCTCTGTAACTATTCAAACAGAGTTCAAAAAGTTGCAGCCACCTTCAAAGTTAAAATTCAACCAGCTTTGACCACAATTGCAGCCCACAACTGTAAAATATTTTTTTTTAATAAAAAAACAATAATTATTTTTGAGAAGATGCACATACAGAGAGAAAGAAAGAAAGACGCGAGACACTGAAAGTGAGAAAGGAGGGTAGAAAAGGGAAAAAAAGAAAAGAGAGGACAGAAAAAGAGAGTAGAAAAAAAAATAAAGAGAAGAAAAGAAGAGAAGGTGGGAGAAAAGGGGAAAAACAAGGGGACAGAGAAAGAAGATAGAGAGAAAAAAAGAAGACGAAACGATGGGAAAAAAAAAATAACAAGAGGACAGAGATATAGAAGAGATACAAACAAGATCATGAGAGGGAAAAAAGGGGGGGGACAGAAAGAAAGGAAGAGAGAGACAGACTGACCTGGTTCGATGAGGGTTTCTGATCCGGTCTTGAGAATTGAGAGAGAAAGATGTTACTTGAAGACTTGAAGTCTTAGTTTGACAAAGTACGGCAGAGATAGGATAGCTTCTCTAAACTTATTAATATATATATATATATATATATATATATATATATATTTCTGTTTTATCTTTTGATCGTTTGGATTTGGGACTTGTTCCCATGTGACACTCATATGTTATACACAACTAATCAAAAGTTAATGAAACTTAAATCAAAGAAAACAGATATCCATCAGGCGCGCTATTCTCGCCCCATGCACCCCCAAGGTGTGCGCCTCAAGAGC
The DNA here is from genome assembly GCA_023935145.1 of Bretschneidera sinensis. NCBI lineage: Eukaryota > Viridiplantae > Streptophyta > Magnoliopsida > Brassicales > Akaniaceae > Bretschneidera > Bretschneidera sinensis. The sequence goes on along the minus strand of CM043698.1, from coordinate 99,599,532 downwards.
TAGGCCCGCGCCTAATGCAGGTGGTTCATGGGCCTTGGTGCCTGGGTGCACTTTGCGCCTAAGCACATTTTTAACAACTATGATCTCTACAAGAGACATGATTATGCGAGAAATTCAATATTATTAGCTTGGTAATAGACTCTTAACTCAATAAAACAAGAGCAGGTGAGAAACCACACCTCTCCTTTTGTTTTCTGCACACGTGAAGATAATTCTGCACAGGATAAATGTGTCTCCCTCTAAGAAGTGGTTCATGAACAAAAGATAACCGGATGCTATGCCTGCAGCATAGTATGAGATCCAGGTTACTTATAAACAATAGTAATATAACATATTCCATTTTAAATATGCAACAAAAAAAATACTCTTATCATTTATAATCATTAGAAAAAGAACATACCATTTTTCATTGTACTCCTTATAGGTCTTAACACTTCAATCCCTGAGCTTTAGAAGAGAATTTGAATTCATGTCATCCAGAATACCAGTGATGCAATAGACATGACCATTGTGAGGGGTATAGACAACCGAATCCTGAATCATGCAAGTGCATACCTCACCACTCTTTGTATGTAGCACAGTAGAACAGTTTACATGATCTTTCGAACCATTGTAACAAGAAAACAACACAGAAGTCACCGGGTTGCAATTGATCAGAGAATCCTGATGTATAATATTAGAAGGGAGAAGAAGATAGTCAAGTTCAAGTTCATCCCTTAACTGTAATCCATCTAAAACCTCTGTCAGTTTATCCAGATTTCGATTCATAAGAACTCTGAAAAGTTTGACCTGAAACCTCCTATACAGAAGGACCTGGAAACAAAACAATTTACAAGCAAAAGAATAACAACACCCTTATTAATTATTTATTGCATACTAGAGGTGTGACCGTATTCATAGTTCCAAGAGAAGGAAAAACAAAAAAAGATAAATACCTCCTCTGAGCTAAGTTGAATCACTCCAGCATATTTCATGTTCACAGTCAATATACCCCTATCGGCTTCTAACTCAAAACATATGCTTCCAATATCAAATTCAAGCTCACTTCTTAGGCCAAGCAATATATTATGAACAGGGATATCATGATCAAACTTCTGCTTTAGTTTGATTAAGTAGCAGTGGTACATTGTCTTGGACTTGTCTGAACACTGACTAACTAGCTCGGGCAGGAAGTACACAGATTGCTCATCATTATAAAGTTCATTCCCTGTGCATTAGACAATTCCATTACAAAATTACTAAAAAGAGAAAGTCAACAGGAAAATATTCAATATTTAAGAGATAAAAAAGGAAGTGAAATAAAGCAAAGACTGTAAACCTTTTTTAATAATTTAAAGCACATGGAATTTATTTATTCAAGATACTCAAAAGTTAGGAAATAAAGGCTGTGTTAAAGTACCAAATTCTTGTGCAGCTGCTTCCTCCACAACATCAGGAACAAGATTATCGGTTAAAGCCCCAACTTCATGAAGCCGCCTGCATGCTTCAAGGCATGCAGTTTGCTTTAAAGTTTTAATGTTTCCCTGCACACGAACAGTTTGTATTGGACAGCTCTTAGGAAGATGCAGGGTGCAAGTCTTCATTTCTTTGTCTATATTACACATTGGAGCAGGTTTAAAATACCTTAAGATAAAAAAAAAATACAACACAAGAATAATAAGCCAGAGCACGAAGCCATTGTAAAAACAAAACATCACAACTTAAATTAATGAGGCAGTACGTAGAATAAAGGCTACAATCAACTAACCCATCAGAAGGCAGCCATGAACAATAGAAGTATATCAGACTAACACAGGAACTAAGAGTCACAATTGCTTCTGTACTTGCAACACGATAGAACTCCTCATCATGATCATTTTGAAGAGGTTCACATGGAAAGGAAGCATGGCACAGAGACTCCTTGCGCATCATATTTCCACTTTTAATATAGTTCTCTAGTCGAGAACTTGTAGAGATATCTCCACTGCAATTTATTGAGAGAGAACAAATTTGAGGTATTAAACACAAATTAGAATAGACTTTTTCTTCATAACTTAGATCAATTATAGATATTTAATAGTATGAATTTTTCGAATCTAACATTCATTAGTAAATTTGATCAACTGGCACTAAAAGTTATTTCAACATCAGCATTATTTTTATATAATATTAAGAGAATAATGAGGAATATAACATTACCTCTTCACCATTAATATATAATCTGAATTCTGCATTCTAGCACGTCCTCGAGACTGTATGAAACTGCAAACTGTGGCTGAAGGGTCGAATCTAATAACCAGGTTGCAACTTTGAACATCTAAACCTTCCTCAAGAATTGATGTTGCAACAATGATGTTCACCTGTAAACATATCAGTCCAAATTCAGACATGGAAGTTGGCAACAAACAAATAACTATAAATATTAAATTGTTTAAGACATACCATGCCTTTACGAAATTCTTCTACAATTTCATTTTGTTTTTTCCTTGTTTGGTGTTGCAACCAAGAGTTGTTTCCTGCTATGTACTTAGTCTTCCAGCTATTGTGTTTTGGAAGAAGCTCAGCCAGTAGGGATTGCAGCACAATAGCTGTAATGACCCTTTGCACAAAAACTATACATCTTATGTCTTTCAAAGCACTGTATCCAGGTAACAAAAAAGAACTCAACAACATCTAACAAAGTAAAAAAAAGATAAAAATCTATTTCAAGAAACACACATCACACCAACCTGTATTCAAGAAGAGATTCAATTAGGCAGACAACTTTTTGCGTTAGGAGTCCCACATTCACGTTAGCTTTAACATCATTAGCAATGGTCCACTTTGGATCTAAATGCACGGTGACAAAGAAAAAGGGAAGAAAAGATATTGTAAGCAAAGAATTAGAAATTGTAATCTCAACCGGTTCTCTCACAAGGGAAAATGTACCAGATGGTATGTAAGCTGTAAATGCCTGGAAAGCATCCAGATTGAAATTTTTAACCAATGTCTCACCAAAGGGATCCAATTTCCCCCAAAAAATTATTTCACTTTCTCTACATACCATTGCTGAACCAGATGATAAAGACTTTGCAGCCTGTTACAAAAACGCGCAATAGATTATATCTCTTATGCCTATATTGTTTCCAATAGAAAATAGAGCAAATCCAAAATCATATACCGAACCAGTACCTTCATGGCTAGCCAAACACCAAGTTCATCCAAACAATATATTAAAGTGGAATTTATCTTCGATATTCTCTTTCCTATACATTCTGCTGCAGAGTTGCTGAGATCCAAATTCTTCAGTGAACATTCATGCTGAAAGGCAGTGCATCCGTTGTCATCAATTTATGAACTTGTGTATTTATTTATGTATGTATGTATAACCTAAAAGACACAAGGATGACTTTCTGATCTTATAATCAAAATAAACTCTTCAACTCCAAGTTGCAGAGGCCACAAGCGAACAAATTACACTTCTCAGTATATAACATTGTCTATGTGTCTCTACTTGTCTGACCCTTTTAGCCTTATATCCTTGTGATACTGATTTTTTTCACTTCTTACCTTTAAGCCTTAATTTTGTTTATATTTTCCCTTAATCTCTACAACTATGTTTAGCAATCCAGCACTATACCCTAAAAGGCTAAAATTTTACTGTATCCATCATAAAACATATGAAGAGTAAAGGACATATTTTTCACGTTGCATATTTCAATGTACAACCTACACACCTTTGCTTTTAAAGTCTTCAATTCATTTGTCAAGAGCAGATATAAAGCATTTGGAATTTCAGCGTGCTGGTAAGACTTGAACTTCGGAGTTGAAAATGGTATAAACTCAGCAAGCACAGACTCATTAATGCATGTATACACCTGCAATGTAAAACAAAGGATGGTATAAATATTATATTAGATAGTATTAAATAAATGATAGGATTAAGCCACAAAGGAACAACACCAAAAATGATAAAAAGTAAAACTTATGCACCACATTGTTGTATGGAAAATAACATTCAGCGAGAAAGTGTGTGACAGCTACTAACATCATAGTTACACAAGTACCACTTGTTTTTACAGCTATTAGGTATGTATGAAAATTTTACAATTAAAATAAGAAGAAATAAGTGCACGAACAATAAAAAAATGCTCAGGATAATATGTTGAGCTTTTTTCTTAATGTTTCCTTTAAACGAAGGTCGAGAAAGAATATGTGACCAAGTAGTATATCGAAGAAGAATGCTACTCCAATATATCATATTCTCTATATTTTAAAAAGTCAAAGCATACTAACTGATGTTTTTTCAGAACTGACAGACATCACAGATCATGAGAAGAGAGCACAAACTTAGTTACACTAGCTTTGTTTATAGGTCCTTATTTACACTACGGATTGCCATTTCAAAAAACAGAAAATAATTTCCAGCCTACAAAGTGGACCATAGATCACCTTGATTTTATCATAAATTGATAGATGCGGCATAGCAAGAATAGTCATTGCTTCTTTTTTTTCTTTCGTCGAATTCAAATTGCTACAATGTTTCAAAGAAAATTATAACATACCATTATAGGAAAACAAGAAAGTACCAAAAAAGAGAACAGTATTGCACATATAACACGTAAAAAAAAAAAATTAAAATAATTTGAAAAGTGATTGTTATCAGGACGAAGAAGTTCATGGAAAAATTAAAAGAGCTTCATTCCAATAAGGCAATAATAGGCATACTAATGGTTAATACTTCAAACATGCATGGCAAGTTGACTGGAACAATCAAGGGTTGAGAAATCAGTCATTGTAAGACCTTTTAACTACTCATCCCTTGTGATTTGAAAAAAATCATGTATGATCAGCTCTATGGCATAAAGGAAAAAATAGGGGGGGTGGGGTGGGGGGTGGGGTGGGGGGGGTTTCAAAACATTCAAACTCAATACAAGCCCAATAATTCAGCACATTAACAAGGTCATTATACATAAACAGGGAAGCAATTAAAACACAAAAAACAGACACAACCTTTGAATTCATGAGAGTCTCAAGTTCGTGAATCTTCTGCCAATAACTGGATGATGAGTTCACACCTAGATCAAAAGAGTGGGAGAAGAAAAAGATTCAGATCACCAAATTACACAAAATGCAAATAAAAAAACAATATAAACACCTTTTGTTTTAATGGGAGAAGCAGTCATCCCAAAAATCCTAGGAAGATCACGTATTCCAGATTGCAACTGGGGGTGATAGAACTCCTGAAAATTCAAACAAGTTCTTAACCTAGTAAAAGAAGGCAACATTCATCTGATCATCCTATGATTAAGTTACAAATTACATACAATTTTCAGCAATGTTTGTTATTGCCTTATTCAGACAACTACAGTTACTTCATAAAAGTCTAAGATCGTATATAATTCCGGCTGTCATCTTTCCATTTGCATGCAAATGTTTGACATATATTCCATCAGAACAATGAAAACAGACATAGACAACTAGATCAGTCTATGTGAGCAATAAACCTACAAAACAACCCCTATCAATGGATCGAAATGTATATCCAATTCAGTGGTACATATTTGTTCCAAAATCTTCCACGGTTCATCACATTTGCAGTTGAGACTACATATTACACCTCATGCACACAAGAATCTAACAACGAGCTCCCCCTTTGAGACTTGTTTCCTGAGTTATGAGTAGAATGCTAATAAGAAATGTATTTGGGTCATGCCACATGGGAAGATAATTGGAGCTAGAACTATTTATGTAAACCAAGTGTGATGCATAAAACATGTATATAAATAATTTCTAATACACAGCCATAAACATTGAATGAACAGAACAAGACAAAATTCAATAAAACATTGTGATACTAAGAATTCATGGGCAACACAAATTAGCAATAAAACAAAATAATAATATGATAACAGAATAACATAGTAAGGGTGATAAACTCACTCTCATAATACAAGCGTAAGGATGATTTCCACGGGCATGATGGCATTCATCAATTATTAAAACCTTTATCATTTTTAGACTAAAAAAGCCATGCCTTAAGACATTGAGCAAAATCGCAGGTGTCATCACCAGAACCTGTAAGAATTAACTAAAAAGTTATTGCTCATTGCATATGCTATATATTACAAAAAAAAAAAAAAAAAAAAAAAAAACCAAAAAAAAAAAAAAAAAACTAAAAAGAAATCAGGTTAAATTGCACTTTATACATGGGTCACAATCATGCATTGAAAATATATGCTCATAAAGTCAACAGGCAAATATCCTATGTACAAATACAGAATAAAGATTTCAATAGTTGATTAACTTCTAATGGTGGATGCGTCATTAGAGATTATCAAATGAGTATGACTGCCTAAAGTAGCCCAACAAAATTCATATCTGCGACGCCTATTTTAGGTGCACTTTGAATCCTTCTTTTTTACCTAGAAGGTAAAAATAAATAAGTTTTATGGAAAAGCACCATGTCGACAGGGCCAATCAATTAGTTCTGAATAAAAAAAATTCTCAGTTCACATGATGCTTTTCAGATATTGCAAAATTTTATGACTAGTCACATATTCCACATAACATAAAAGTTGAAACTATAATCTTGAAAACCTTGAAACAGACCCATGCATTAACAAGGTCATTATACAAGCCCAATAATTCAGCACATTAACAAGGTCATTATACATAAACAGGGAAGCAATTAAAACACAAAAAACAGACACAACCTTTGAATTCATGAGAGTCTCAAGTTCGTGAATCTTCTGCCAATAACTGGATGATGAGTTCACACCTAGATCAAAAGAGTGGGAGAAGAAAAAGATTCAGATCACCAAATTACACAAAATGCAAATAAAAAAACAATATAAACACCTTTTGTTTTAATGGGAGAAGCAGTCATCCCAAAAATCCTAGGAAGATCACGTATTCCAGATTGCAACTGGGGGTGATAGAACTCCTGAAAATTCAAACAAGTTCTTAACCTAGTAAAAGAAGGCAACATTCATCTGATCATCCTATGATTAAGTTACAAATTACATACAATTTTCAGCAATGTTTGTTATTGCCTTATTCAGACAACTACAGTTACTTCATAAAAGTCTAAGATCGTATATAATTCCGGCTGTCATCTTTCCATTTGCATGCAAATGTTTGACATATATTCCATCAGAACAATGAAAACAGACATAGACAACTAGATCAGTCTATGTGAGCAATAAACCTACAAAACAACCCCTATCAATGGATCGAAATGTATATCCAATTCAGTGGTACATATTTGTTCCAAAATCTTCCACGGTTCATCACATTTGCAGTTGAGACTACATATTACACCTCATGCACACAAGAATCTAACAACGAGCTCCCCCTTTGAGACTTGTTTCCTGAGTTATGAGTAGAATGCTAATAAGAAATGTATTTGGGTCATGCCACATGGGAAGATAATTGGAGCTAGAACTATTTATGTAAACCAAGTGTGATGCATAAAACATGTATATAAATAATTTCTAATACACAGCCATAAACATTGAATGAACAGAACAAGACAAAATTCAATAAAACATTGTGATACTAAGAATTCATGGGCAACACAAATTAGCAATAAAACAAAATAATAATATGATAACAGAATAACATAGTAAGGGTGATAAACTCACTCTCATAATACAAGCGTAAGGATGATTTCCACGGGCATGATGGCATTCATCAATTATTAAAACCTTTATCATTTTTAGACTAAAAAAGCCATGCCTTAAGACATTGAGCAAAATCGCAGGTGTCATCACCAGAACCTGTAAGAATTAACTAAAAAGTTATTGCTCATTGCATATGCTATATATTACAAAAAAAAAAAAAAAAACTAAAAAAAAAAAAAAAAAACTAAAAAGAAATCAGGTTAAATTGCACTTTATACATGGGTCACAATCATGCATTGAAAATATATGCTCATAAAGTCAACAGGCAAATATCCTATGTACAAATACAGAATAAAGATTTCAATAGTTGATTAACTTCTAATGGTGGATGCGTCATTAGAGATTATCAAATGAGTATGACTGCCTAAAGTAGCCCAACAAAATTCATATCTGCGACGCCTATTTTAGGTGCACTTTGAATCCTTCTTTTTTACCTAGAAGGTAAAAATAAATAAGTTTTATGGAAAAGCACCATGTCGACAGGGCCAATCAATTAGTTCTGAATAAAAAAAATTCTCAGTTCACATGATGCTTTTCAGATATTGCAAAATTTTATGACTAGTCACATATTCCACATAACATAAAAGTTGAAACTATAATCTTGAAAACCTTGAAACAGACCCATGCATTAACAAGGTCATTATACAAGCCCAATAATTCAGCACATTAACAAGGTCATTATACATAAACAGGGAAGCAATTAAAACACAAAAAACAGACACAACCTTTGAATTCATGAGAGTCTCAAGTTCGTGAATCTTCTGCCAATAACTGGATGATGAGTTCACACCTAGATCAAAAGAGTGGGAGAAGAAAAAGATTCAGATCACCAAATTACACAAAATGCAAATAAAAAAACAATATAAACACCTTTTGTTTTAATGGGAGAAGCAGTCATCCCAAAAATCCTAGGAAGATCACGTATTCCAGATTGCAACTGGGGGTGATAGAACTCCTGAAAATTCAAACAAGTTCTTAACCTAGTAAAAGAAGGCAACATTCATCTGATCATCCTATGATTAAGTTACAAATTACATACAATTTTCAGCAATGTTTGTTATTGCCTTATTCAGACAACTACAGTTACTTCATAAAAGTCTAAGATCGTATATAATTCCGGCTGTCATCTTTCCATTTGCATGCAAATGTTTGACATATATTCCATCAGAACAATGAAAACAGACATAGACAACTAGATCAGTCTATGTGAGCAATAAACCTACAAAACAACCCCTATCAATGGATCGAAATGTATATCCAATTCAGTGGTACATATTTGTTCCAAAATCTTCCACGGTTCATCACATTTGCAGTTGAGACTACATATTACACCTCATGCACACAAGAATCTAACAACGAGCTCCCCCTTTGAGACTTGTTTCCTGAGTTATGAGTAGAATGCTAATAAGAAATGTATTTGGGTCATGCCACATGGGAAGATAATTGGAGCTAGAACTATTTATGTAAACCAAGTGTGATGCATAAAACATGTATATAAATAATTTCTAATACACAGCCATAAACATTGAATGAACAGAACAAGACAAAATTCAATAAAACATTGTGATACTAAGAATTCATGGGCAACACAAATTAGCAATAAAACAAAATAATAATATGATAACAGAATAACATAGTAAGGGTGATAAACTCACTCTCATAATACAAGCGTAAGGATGATTTCCACGGGCATGATGGCATTCATCAATTATTAAAACCTTTATCATTTTTAGACTAAAAAAGCCATGCCTTAAGACATTGAGCAAAATCGCAGGTGTCATCACCAGAACCTGTAAGAATTAACTAAAAAGTTATTGCTCATTGCATATGCTATATATTACAAAAAAAAAAAAAAAAAAAAAAAAAACTAAAAAAAAAAAAAAAAACTAAAAAGAAATCAGGTTAAATTGCACTTTATACATGGGTCACAATCATGCATTGAAAATATATGCTCATAAAGTCAACAGGCAAATATCCTATGTACAAATACAGAATAAAGATTTCAATAGTTGATTAACTTCTAATGGTGGATGCGTCATTAGAGATTATCAAATGAGTATGACTGCCTAAAGTAGCCCAACAAAATTCATATCTGCGACGCCTATTTTAGGTGCACTTTGAATCCTTCTTTTTTACCTAGAAGGTAAAAATAAATAAGTTTTATGGAAAAGCACCATGTCGACAGGGCCAATCAATTAGTTCTGAATAAAAAAAATTCTCAGTTCACATGATGCTTTTCAGATATTGCAAAATTTTATGACTAGTCACATATTCCACATAACATAAAAGTTGAAACTATAATCTTGAAAACCTTGAAACAGACCCATGCATTAACAAGGTCATTATACAAGCCCAATAATTCAGCACATTAACAAGGTCATTATACATAAACAGGGAAGCAATTAAAACACAAAAAACAGACACAACCTTTGAATTCATGAGAGTCTCAAGTTCGTGAATCTTCTGCCAATAACTGGATGATGAGTTCACACCTAGATCAAAAGAGTGGGAGAAGAAAAAGATTCAGATCACCAAATTACACAAAATGCAAATAAAAAAACAATATAAACACCTTTTGTTTTAATGGGAGAAGCAGTCATCCCAAAAATCCTAGGAAGATCACGTATTCCAGATTGCAACTGGGGGTGATAGAACTCCTGAAAATTCAAACAAGTTCTTAACCTAGTAAAAGAAGGCAACATTCATCTGATCATCCTATGATTAAGTTACAAATTACATACAATTTTCAGCAATGTTTGTTATTGCCTTATTCAGACAACTACAGTTACTTCATAAAAGTCTAAGATCGTATATAATTCCGGCTGTCATCTTTCCATTTGCATGCAAATGTTTGACATATATTCCATCAGAACAATGAAAACAGACATAGACAACTAGATCAGTCTATGTGAGCAATAAACCTACAAAACAACCCCTATCAATGGATCGAAATGTATATCCAATTCAGTGGTACATATTTGTTCCAAAATCTTCCACGGTTCATCACATTTGCAGTTGAGACTACATATTACACCTCATGCACACAAGAATCTAACAACGAGCTCCCCCTTTGAGACTTGTTTCCTGAGTTATGAGTAGAATGCTAATAAGAAATGTATTTGGGTCATGCCACATGGGAAGATAATTGGAGCTAGAACTATTTATGTAAACCAAGTGTGATGCATAAAACATGTATATAAATAATTTCTAATACACAGCCATAAACATTGAATGAACAGAACAAGACAAAATTCAATAAAACATTGTGATACTAAGAATTCATGGGCAACACAAATTAGCAATAAAACAAAATAATAATATGATAACAGAATAACATAGTAAGGGTGATAAACTCACTCTCATAATACAAGCGTAAGGATGATTTCCACGGGCATGATGGCATTCATCAATTATTAAAACCTTTATCATTTTTAGACTAAAAAAGCCATGCCTTAAGACATTGAGCAAAATCGCAGGTGTCATCACCAGAACCTGTAAGAATTAACTAAAAAGTTATTGCTCATTGCATATGCTATATATTACAAAAAAAAAAAAAAAAAAAAAAAAAACCAAAAAAAAAAAAAAAAAACTAAAAAGAAATCAGGTTAAATTGCACTTTATACATGGGTCACAATCATGCATTGAAAATATATGCTCATAAAGTCAACAGGCAAATATCCTATGTACAAATACAGAATAAAGATTTCAATAGTTGATTAACTTCTAATGGTGGATGCGTCATTAGAGATTATCAAATGAGTATGACTGCCTAAAGTAGCCCAACAAAATTCATATCTGCGACGCCTATTTTAGGTGCACTTTGAATCCTTCTTTTTTACCTAGAAGGTAAAAATAAATAAGTTTTATGGAAAAGCACCATGTCGACAGGGCCAATCAATTAGTTCTGAATAAAAAAAATTCTCAGTTCACATGATGCTTTTCAGATATTGCAAAATTTTATGACTAGTCACATATTCCACATAACATAAAAGTTGAAACTATAATCTTGAAAACCTTGAAACAGACCCATGCATTAACAAGGTCATTATACAAGCCCAATAATTCAGCACATTAACAAGGTCATTATACATAAACAGGGAAGCAATTAAAACACAAAAAACAGACACAACCTTTGAATTCATGAGAGTCTCAAGTTCGTGAATCTTCTGCCAATAACTGGATGATGAGTTCACACCTAGATCAAAAGAGTGGGAGAAGAAAAAGATTCAGATCACCAAATTACACAAAATGCAAATAAAAAAACAATATAAACACCTTTTGTTTTAATGGGAGAAGCAGTCATCCCAAAAATCCTAGGAAGATCACGTATTCCAGATTGCAACTGGGGGTGATAGAACTCCTGAAAATTCAAACAAGTTCTTAACCTAGTAAAAGAAGGCAACATTCATCTGATCATCCTATGATTAAGTTACAAATTACATACAATTTTCAGCAATGTTTGTTATTGCCTTATTCAGACAACTACAGTTACTTCATAAAAGTCTAAGATCGTATATAATTCCGGCTGTCATCTTTCCATTTGCATGCAAATGTTTGACATATATTCCATCAGAACAATGAAAACAGACATAGACAACTAGATCAGTCTATGTGAGCAATAAACCTACAAAACAACCCCTATCAATGGATCGAAATGTATATCCAATTCAGTGGTACATATTTGTTCCAAAATCTTCCACGGTTCATCACATTTGCAGTTGAGACTACATATTACACCTCATGCACACAAGAATCTAACAACGAGCTCCCCCTTTGAGACTTGTTTCCTGAGTTATGAGTAGAATGCTAATAAGAAATGTATTTGGGTCATGCCACATGGGAAGATAATTGGAGCTAGAACTATTTATGTAAACCAAGTGTGATGCATAAAACATGTATATAAATAATTTCTAATACACAGCCATAAACATTGAATGAACAGAACAAGACAAAATTCAATAAAACATTGTGATACTAAGAATTCATGGGCAACACAAATTAGCAATAAAACAAAATAATAATATGATAACAGAATAACATAGTAAGGGTGATAAACTCACTCTCATAATACAAGCGTAAGGATGATTTCCACGGGCATGATGGCATTCATCAATTATTAAAACCTTTATCATTTTTAGACTAAAAAAGCCATGCCTTAAGACATTGAGCAAAATCGCAGGTGTCATCACCAGAACCTGTAAGAATTAACTAAAAAGTTATTGCTCATTGCATATGCTATATATTACAAAAAAAAAAAAAAAAAAAAAAACTAAAAAAAACTAAAAAAACTAAAAAGAAATCAGGTTAAATTGCACTTTATACATGGGTCACAATCATGCATTGAAAATATATGCTCATAAAGTCAACAGGCAAATATCCTATGTACAAATACAGAATAAAGATTTCAATAGTTGATTAACTTCTAATGGTGGATGCGTCATTAGAGATTATCAAATGAGTATGACTGCCTAAAGTAGCCCAACAAAATTCATATCTGCGACGCCTATTTTAGGTGCACTTTGAATCCTTCTTTTTTACCTAGAAGGTAAAAATAAATAAGTTTTATGGAAAAGCACCATGTCGACAGGGCCAATCAATTAGTTCTGAATAAAAAAAATTCTCAGTTCACATGATGCTTTTCAGATATTGCAAAATTTTATGACTAGTCACATATTCCACATAACATAAAAGTTGAAACTATAATCTTGAAAACCTTGAAACAGACCCATGCAGGAAAAACCACAAACTTGTAAACAGAACACAAGTGCCACAAGCTTGTAAACAACACAAGTGCCACAAACTTCTAAAATAAATGTGCATACATCATATATCCATGTCTATAGTTAGATATATGTAGTAAATCCCACCTCATATTTTTCTAATTGTTCCGTCCACGTTGCAGCATTCCAATAGTCAACTCCCATAGCTCCCCAATACGTACCAACTTTCAAGTCCGTATGCATTTTCACAGCTTCAGCTTGCTAATAATTATGAAAAACATTGACAAAAGAACAAATGAATAATAAATTATTTGTCGTTTCCAATTCAGAACCATATATAAGGATTCGAAAGTGTAATATCAAAATTACAATTTGACAATATATGTACAATTATCTAACTCTACCTTCAAGTCTTATCACGGGTTTCTATATATTTCATTCTAGTGACATTAACTTTGAATCATCAATGAGATTTTTGAATTATAGATTTTTAGACCCATTTCTAGCAATTCTTTATTTCTATTGTAGTGCTACAATTTGAATAAGAAATGTAAAAGTTCTTCAAATTTGACTCAATACCCATGTCTAACATTTTTCAACTTTCACATAAAGCTACAAATATCTTCTTTTTTTTATGTAAGTTCATTCATGCTATAAATATCCAAGGATAGGAAGTTCAAAATTTCAAACTTCAACAACTGAATTTAACATATCCAAATCTTCATTAGAACAGTATAGATTTGATTATGAAGTATTAGAATCTCACAATTTTATTTATTGACAGCCACGTATGTTTGTATGCTAGCTATTCTTTTATAATTATGTGTATGATAGCTATTTCTTTCATAAGTAAAAGTGTGTATTCTACCAATTATTGTACGTGTATTGTACATGAATAAACTTAAGTGTGGGTAGCTGTTTTATTAATTTTTTTATATGTAATTCAAAAGGTAAAAGTAAAAATAATGTAACCTCATTTTGATGAAAGAAAAAAAATATAATCTCCGAATTGATAATATCAAAGACATTAACGTTGTTCTAATGTAAATGACAAATTTATTAATCTGATAAGAATAAAATCAAATAGTCAAATAGATTACAAGTATTTAACTATAGTATAACAAATATCATAAAGTTAATCCCATCCATTTTTATTTTTATGATAAATTTATGAACTTAATTACATAGTAATGAATTTTTGTGAAAAACTTATTGATATATAGTAATGAATTGCTTGTAGATGACTTATAAAATACTAATTTATGAAGGAAGCAAAAGAGAGTACTTAATCTAATAAATATATGAGGAAAGAATTTATTTTGTTCAATGAGTAAAACTAAATCCTATTTTTTTTATTGGTAAAACACACGCACACACCACTCGAACCTGGGACCTTTAGGCCCAGGAGCCTCAGCCTTAACCATTGAGCCAAGGCCTCATTGGCAAAACTAAATCCTAATTTTATGAAGGGAAAAACATACTTAATCCAATAAATAACCATTAGTAATTGAATCCTAGTTCTATGAGTAAAGAAAAATCAATAAAATTTTAACCTAATAGTAATTTGTTTTGCTTTCTAACATAATAAATAATTATTAAGTAAAAGGTGTTTTTTTCGGGGAATACTTTCTTTTATCAATGATCAAGATGAGTCCTTAACACGCCACATGTTGCTTAGTAAATAAATAAAAAAGCAGGGAAGCGTGAAGGCACAGAGCATGATACGTATGAGAATGATTTCCATCTTCAGTCTCTTGGGTCAGAAAACTTTTTACATCACATTTGTGCTTTGATACTCCTAAGAGCAGCAATAAAAAATAAAATTTAGATATAAATGTGCAAAAGTAAAGTGAAATGAAATTCCTGGGTAAAACAGACCTGAACACGTTATCTTTAGATCCATTGCACGACTGACACATCATTAATTTGGGAGACTATTTAACCTATTAACCCGGTTAAGTTAACCCAAGGTTATCTCCCTCTTTGGGTCATGACGTGTCATCGTGTGTCTACCCAAGAATTTCTCAAAATAAACAGGGAATAAATAAAACATACTTGATCCACTAAAACAACTTGGGGAACCAAGAAGACTGCAAAGAAAGGCGAAGGCTTGCGGATATGATATGCGTATCTGCGAAGAAGCATGATGGAAATTAGGGTCTTGCCAGAGCCAGTCTCCAGGAACACTATTGTGTTCTGCTTCACTGCCTTCTCCAGTGCTTCCAACTGATAACTGTTATCAGAAACAAACCCGTTAATACAAAGGAAAATATAATTTTTCTTTTTCCTTATATTTCTTGCATTTTCTCATCAACCATATGGGTCTCCAAAAAGCATGAGGGAACATAGAAATTAATGGGAAAAAATGAATTACTTTTTTCTTAAATTTCTTGCATTTTCTCATCAACCAAACGGATCCCAGAAAAAATAACAGGAAAAAAAAGAGACTAAGTAAGAACCTCCTTGCAAATTGAAGAGGATCGATAGAAAGTTGGTTGGCTGGTCCTACTTTCATGTTATCTGATTCCATTTCTGTTCAAATGATCAACACAAACATCAATAATCTATAAGAAAACAGAGTTATCTATCCAAATCTTCTATCTCCCTCAATCTCTACATGCTATAGATAATTGGTATACACATTCAGTCATAGAGACAAATATACAAACACAGAAACATACATAAGTACATATATAATTATTAGTAAAAGAAAAAAAAGAAATGTGATTAATTTGGATAAAATTCAAGATACCCATTTCAAGAGAGAGAAAGGAAGAGTTTTGAGATGAGCTTCCCTCTATCAATGTCAGGAAAAATTCAAACTTCCAAAAAATCAATTTTCCCTCTCTATCTCTCTTTCACTCTACATATGAACCGAAATAGGTCCTGCAAATTGGAACCAAATGAAATTCAATGAAGTAAAACTCATTATAAAAAAGTGAAAAAAAAAACTTACCAGCGATTTCAGGTAATACAAATTTCAGTGGCACTGACTGAACTGTAGATTACAGTAGAGTGAGAGCAAAGCTAGAGCTCCTCAAGAAAATAGAACAAGTTCAGTTCAGGGAGTGGCAAACTGCTTAATATATAGAGCGTCTAATGTAATAGATTGCGTAAAAATAATGAGTAAATAAATCATAAACTACTTTATAGAACTTTTAACAAAGGAGCTTGTTGCCTAAGGCTTAACATTTACACTTTTGTTCTATTTTGAGCATTCTGTCTTTGTAAAATGAAAGCCTAGAAGTGAAAATATCTACTACTAGTACCGTTACGTCAAATATAAGAGGTTTATGAATTTTGTCAAATCTATAATATATAGCTTAACCGCACCGGATCCCAACGAAACCTATAATCTTTAAATTCTTTCAGATATGGCAATAAATCCTATACTAGGACAAGATTCAATATCTTCTCTAATTAAAACAATATCTCATGTATTTAATTTTCAAGATTTGGGTATCTGTCAATTTTTTAACACAAAGGTGTATTTTGAATCTTTGAATGAGATTCAATTCAATAAAGATGGGTGTACAATGTGCGCTTGATGGATGGGATGAGGGAGAAAATAATATGAGAAAAATAAATAGAAGGATAAAATGTCTCATAGCGGGATGATTTTATCCTATTATAACCAGATGAGACATCCCATCTTCCCACTCATCTTGTCCACCAAAGACACTCATAGGATAAAAATCATCATATTCCCCTCTCATATTATCCACCAACTACACAAAGTGTTCATCTGACTCATACATGATCCACCAAACCTTTAATTGTAATGGTTAGACTTGCGGTGGAGTTTAAAGTAGGTCTAGGTTCGATTCTTCATTTGTAATTATTTGATGTACCAAAAGAAGTATCCACTCGTACATTTGATCTCTCATGGAGATCCCACTAGTAACTTTCAGGGAAGTCATCGGTAACATGCAGAGCATAAAAGTCATTTAAAAATTTTCTACCACTTGTTGAATTCCGTGTGGTGATGGAAGTTTGAGTGGGCATTGTGAAATTTGAGGTTAACTTGAACAAATTGGTTTCAATTTCTAACTAAATTCAATAAAGATGGGTGTACAATGTGCACTTGATGGATGGGATGAGGGAGAAAATAATATGAGAAAAATAAATAGAAGGATAAAATGTCTCATAGCGGGATGATTTTATCCTATTATAACAAGATGAGACATCCCATCTTCCCACTCATCTTGTCCACCAAAGACACTCATAGGATAAAAATCATCATATTCCCCTCTCATATTATCCACCAACTACACAAAGTGTTCATCTGACTCATAAATGATCCACCAAACCTTTAATTGTAATGGTTAGACTTGCGGTGGAGTTTAAAGTAGGTCTAGGTTCGATTCTTCATTTGTAATTATTTGATGTACCAAAAGAAGTATCCACTCGTACATTTGATCTCTCATGGAAATCCCACTAGTAACTTTCAGGGAAGTCATCGGTAACATGCAGAGCATAAAAGTCATTTAAAAATTTTCTACCACTTGTTGAATTCCGTGTGGTGATGGAAGTTTGAGTGGGCATTGTGAAATTTTAGGTTAACTTGAACAAATTGGTTTCAATTTCTAACTAAATTTCACAATGATTAATGGA
The DNA here is from genome assembly GCA_023935145.1 of Bretschneidera sinensis. NCBI lineage: Eukaryota > Viridiplantae > Streptophyta > Magnoliopsida > Brassicales > Akaniaceae > Bretschneidera > Bretschneidera sinensis. Next base: position 99,581,555 of record CM043698.1, on the reverse strand, counting down.
AATTTGAAATATACAAGATAAGAGAGATACGAGTGTTTTTTTACTTTTATTTTAGAATTTTTTGTTAGAGATTTTCTTTTTCTTTATATTTCTTACGAAGGGTCAGATTAATCAATTACCAATTCTCACTCATTTTAAGGTTCAGGTAAGGTCACCTGTTGTGCCGCACGTGCAACATGCGAATAAAATATTGACTTTTTATTTGACCATCCAGATAACAAGTGTCTGGAAATTAAATTTAAATGCAAAAGGTAAATTATTACAATTTAAAATCTAAGTACCAAAATAAAGGATAATGAGTAAAATGTAAAAAGGAAATCAAATAAAAACTAAATGAATAACTTAAACCCTGTGATACTCAAAGTTACGATCTAACACAATTCGTCCAAGTGTAGTATTTTTATTATTATATTTTTGCATTGACGAGAAGGGGGAACAAATCTGGGTTTCCTACATGTATGGCTCGAAGGTGACCACTAAGCCAACAAATCCAGATAAAAAATGAAATACTCATCAATCTGAATTAAAAGCTCTTTTATTGCACCAAATTCAATCATTTTGATTTTTTTTTATGTATTGGCGGGGAGGGGGATCAATCCCAGGAGACCTATATGGACAATCCTAGAGGTAATCACTAGGTCAAGAGGCTTTGGTTCATTTTGATTTTTCTGTGAGAACGAGAGACGATTTTCTCTCCACCTTTTATGAAAATACCTTTCTACATTACCATTTAACCTATAACTTCGTTTTTTACCCCCACCACCCCCAAAAAAAAAAAAAAAAAAAAAAAAAAAAAAAAAACTAACTTCATTAAATACAATCTCATACTTAAAACCAGCTTAACTTTTTCTTAAAAAAATTAATAAAACCAACATAACTTAACTTACATAAAAGTCTTCATTCACATTAACAAAACTTGGAATTATAATACTAACTAGTAGAATCCCTAAATCATATACAAATTAAAATATATATATATATACACACACACACACACACACTCAATAAAATTATATATGATTGCACTACTCCATAAATAAACTTGTATCTATTACGAATTGTAAAAAAATATCTAATATTTTATTGGCTTGTCGAAAATAAATGGAAAAATGGAAGTTGAAGGACTAATGGTAACACTAATAACCTGACCAACAGGGCTGTTATCTCTTTAATTTTCTTGCATTGTTATTAATAACTCTATATTATTAAAATAAGAGATATTTTCCTTCAATAATATAATAACTGGTGCAAGAATAAGAGATATACTCCTTAAACAATGTTTTTATTTTTAACAGCATTAATAGCTCTACACGAAATGAGGAATTGATAACAAAAAGATGTTTTAGAATCCAATAGAGATATAAATCTTGAGCTATACATTGGATAATATTTCATTCTAAATCTTGAGCTTTATATAGTCTCCTGTAACAACAAATACCAAAATTATATTATGCTGAAAGAACATAAATGTTATATAAATTCAATTTTTTAATTTTTTAAAATATAATCCTATTTGTCCCATTTCTTGAGTACAGTAGTTCAATTATTTGGTATCTAATTTAAGTAAATCTACTACTTAACTTTGTTACCTTTGTAGAGTTCATAGATTGAGCATTATATAGCCCACATAACTACAAAGACCAAATATAAAATATGTATATATATAACAAAATTATATTGTTCTTAAAGAAAAAGGAAAAAGTAAAGTGTCATATATATATATTCAAAGTTTTCATTTTTAAATATAATCCTATAATTTATATTTGTTAAAGATCTAATTTAAGTTAGTTTGCTACTTAACTTAATTAGATTCTTTACTGTGGGTTTTTTACTAATTGAGCTTTATCATTGTGGTCTTCATAAGGTTTCTAGATTGGACTTTATATAGCTCAAATAATTATAAAACCAAAACTACATTGTTTTGGTAGAAGAAAAAAAAGAAAAAAAGAAAACACATGGCAGAAGGTGAAGAGCTGAAGGCATAATAGTTATAATTAATAGATAGATAGATTTTAAGAAAAAGGAAATAATCAACATCATTTTGTTATAATAAGAAAAGATAACATAGTGGTGTGTTCAATTAGAACAGTTGTCACGTTCACTAATTAAAGTGTGTTAAAAATGTAATTTTTATATAATCAAAAATAAATATGACATACAATATTTCATAGTTTACTAAAATCAAAGTCGTTTTAGTGGAATGAAAATAAAATTTTCACATTTTAAACTTAAAAGCTTAGAATGTACCACACTAATTATATTCATGTATCATATTTTGATAATTAAAATAGCAGAGTAAACTACTATTATTATAATAATAATAATGAATACTTATATATTGATGAAAAAAGTAATTATATAACTTTTTATAATATCTTCATTATTAAGTATATAAAAAAATATTTTCAAAGGTTGTTTGTTGCTAAAGTAAATTTCATATGGAAATCATATGAAATGGGGAAAAATCGTTACAATCCTTGAGATTTCACAAATGTTTTAATTTACTTAAATTTGTAATTTGCGTCTATTGAACTTTCAACCTACAAACTGTTTCAATGTCTTTCTTCCGGTCCATTCCAGCGAAATTACCCCATTAAATCACCTGTAAAACAGACGTGTGCCTCACTAAACAGTCCGCGAACGCCATTGGGACAATTTTGCCCCTAGTGATGGTACACGTGTATTTCACACACGTGATTTAACTAAAGACTTTGATCAAAATTAACTGGAAGAAAGACATTAAAACAATATGTAAAGTTTAAGGTTCAATAAACGCAAATTAAAACTTCACAGGTAAATTGAAACGTTTTTGAAACTTCAGGAGTCGCAATGAATTCCATATAAAATGCTCATTTTTATGTGATTGCAAAACTCTCATCATAGCTTCTAAGAGGGTCCTATTTTTATTTGGACTACTTTTTAGCTCTAGGCATTAGAATAATAGAAGATGAAAGAGAACGTGGTGGGTAAACTATTAAACCACATAAAAAAACAAAAAAAATGGGGAAAAAAGTAAAAGAGATTCAAATGGAGATTACAATTAACTATCAAATAATCAATCCCCCAAGTGTCACATCCATAATCAAAGAGACCCAAAAGTATTCAAAATTAATTAGTCAAAGTTCATTCCATGTCAAAGTAAATTTCATATGAAGGAAATTATATGAAATGCTCCATTTTATCTGATTGCAAAACCCTTGCCATAGATTTAGGTGAGTTTAGATAAAGAGAGATTGAATAGAAATACTGTAGTACTCATTATTATTGTTGTTGTTATGTGAACAAACCAACAACCCTATATATAGATCTAAGACTACAAATCCTAATAGGAATAGGAAACATAAACTAATAGATATTAGAAAACCTAATACCTATCTAATTAGGAAACCTCTCAACACTCCCCCTCAAGTTGGAGCATACACATGTACCAACTTGTTACAAATAAACTTATACCAATAACAAACCAAATCCAATCTGAAAAAAATAAACTCAAACCCATAAATTACAATAACCTATGATAACACATCGGAGCTACACACCCACGACAAACATTAGGTCACCACATCCTCACCACCTAACGAGACAAGATACGAGAATACCGGATCAACAAGACTTTGACTTTTTCGTCTTGTTTTTTTTACTAACTTTGACTTTGATTTGAATGAGTTGCAATCAATAAGTCAGGGGTTAACAACATCAACAGAAGTTGGATAGGGTTAACAACATCAACACAGAGGTGAGGAACTCTTCTTTTCTCTTTCCTTTTTTTCTTCTTTCAACATAAAAACACAAAACAGCAATACAAAACAGAAACTAACGGATCCGGGTCAGAAACTCTTCCTCTCCACCTTCTTCTTCTTCTTTCCTTCTTTTTTTTCCTTCTTTTACTTCTTCTTCTTCAAGAGAAACAGAAAACCAAAGACATAATCCGAATCTGAACCAGAAACACAAAACGGATCTGGTTTGCGATCCAACAAAACATGTCGTCAGAGACTGGACGAGCCGAAATCTTGCCAAAAAGTTATTCGAATCGCCGGAAAAGAACAGAAGCTACCAAAAAGTGCATCAGTGGTGGTGGTTAAGGTTTACGGTGGGTGGTGTTGACTAGGTATATGTCATTGTGATTGGATTAGGAATTAGATCGTCAATGGAGAAGAAGATGAGTTTCAAAAAAAAAGCTTTCAGTGAAAAAAAGAAAACAAATGCTAAAAATTAAATTTTTTTAAGAGTAGTTTACAAATACCACCAGCGTCTCAAACCATAGGCTCTGTTGAGCTTTAGGTTAGGGTTTAGACTGAGAGAGATTGAACAGAAATATTATAGAACTCTTATTATTATTGTTGTTGTTATGTGAACAAACCAACAACCCTATATATATAAACCTAAGACTATAAATCCTAATAGGAATAGGAAACATAAACTAAGAAAGATTAGGAAACTAATACATATCTAATTAGGAAACCTCTCAACATAACCAAATGAAAACATATAAAAAAATTCAATGACCATTATACTTATTATCCCGCACCAAAAAGATAGACTTAAGGAGAAACTACTTAAATGCCCGTGTGTTGCACGAGTTTGATTCATGTAACTCAAATCCAACAAATAAAAGGTCGATCACCATACATTTATTTATATAGGCAAGACTAAATATTCATATGTACAAACATTTATTCATATAGCCAAGTCTAAATAATCATATGTACAATAGAGTTATGCTATAGTGTAATGTTCCAGTGTTGCACAGGTTTATGGAATATACTTTAAAATATTTTTTTATTTATTATGGAGATAAATATGTTTCATACATGTGTTTGATGTATATGAACCACAATGATTGTCTCATACATTGTTTGTAAGATGACTTTTTGAATGACATTTCATTGTATTATTATTATTTTTTTTTTTTTGTATTAATGTTAGTTTTGAAAATAGATCTTGTATTGATGTATTCTTTTAACTATATCTTTGTTTTTATGTTTCTTTTATCAAGGATTAAAGCTAGTAAGTAAAAAAGGGAAAAAAGAATAAAATAAATAAAGTAATTTGCATACACCAATATTGTATTTTTTGAAAATAAGAACCGAAAGAATTCTCTATTTTATTAATTGATTAGAATACAATTCAGCAATCCAATATATAGACTCATGAATACTAAATCTAATAGGACTAGGATACAATGATTAGATCAGATAAATATAATCTAGACTTACCATGACACATAATAAGAACTCTATTAGGATTCTCAACAATATTCATGCTTAATGCAACTGGACTTAATCTACTGAACATATTGCACCTACTTCATAGTAATAATCTTTTGCGTTTGAACCTTTATTAAAAGGTAAGATCTTGATATTGTTAGATTCAACCAATTAATGGTGCTCGTAACACAACATGCTACAACTAACTCTCACTAAATTTTATATCAACAGACTCAACAATAATCCTAAACTACCATATAGTTAAGTGTTTTTACAAAATTCAAAAGATTAGAATTGAATGCATGATTTATAACCAAAGAACGATAAAGAAAAAAAATTAAATGATTTCTTAAAGGAAAAGGAAGAGGAATTGACCTCAACAAATCCATCGATCAAGCCATTTTGGTTATCTTTTTTAGCTATTTTTCGTCACCGGATGGGTTCCTACAGGATCTCCATATCTTGATATGGGTATGAGAATACTAAAGAGAATAGAGATGAAGAGTCCTCGTCTTCCATAACAGCTCCCCATACACTTGCAGTAGTTCCCACAACTTTTTCCAACCCATATCTCCTTACAAAGTTTTCTTGCTAAAGCCTGAAAGAAAAAGAAACACGAGTGAGACTGTGAAAGAGAGGATGACATGGGAACATCCTCGCCTCAAGAGGATGAAATGACACAGATGAAAGAGGATGCTGAATATTAGAGCAAAAGCCATGACAAATGAGATTGCAGGTACCGACTTTTGCAATGCTGAATAAAAAGTTGGAGATGCATAACACAATAACAATCCTAGCAGATAAAATCATCAGTTGAAGCGATTTCGTAATAGAGAAAAGCTAGTGAGTACAGAACAGAGTAGTTAAAACATTAGCTTAAGCTAAGAAGACACGATTATTGAAAGAGAGTCTTTATAGATCATGTTCTGCTTACCTTAGTAAATAGCAATCCTAGGAAGAACTGAACCAGTTTAAAAAAGGGTAAGAAGTAGTCATCCTTCTTAAGAAAAAGCAAACATAAAAATGCTGCAATTTATAAAAGAATGGGGTCGGGGGGTTGGGGGAAGGAACTAAAGCCTTTCAATATCTTCCCATAACAATCCCCCAATGAAATAAATAACTAAAATGAAACTGAGAATTAGAAAAGAAGAGTAAGCAAAAGACTCCAACAAAATTCGGGAAATTATGTTAAACTGGGTAGACAACTTTGTTGGCCAAAATTGCTATTTAAAATCCAAGTTATGTATCTGAAAAAGTAATTTTCTAAAGTTAACAATGCAAACATGTGCTCTGCGAGTCCCTTTTACTCGACTCAGCTAAGCCTTTATAAAATAATTTACTAAATTTAAGTTAGTGTAAATTACAATATATAAATGTATGCCTCAGTCTAAAACATTTACCATGCCCTGGAATCAGGAGTATCCCAGTTTAATAGACTTCCTTATAAATGAAGATGAAAAGGAAAGAAGAATGCAAGCAAACAGGCATACTGATCCAACATTTAATACTTAGACAACTGACAACCACAGAAATGATAGGGTGACATGTATGCATTAGTTGATTTTCAGACTTAAAATGCACAAATTAAGTTCTAAGAACCGATTAGGTTGCCTCCATTTTTCTTTTTTCTTTTGGTAAAAAAAAAAAGTTTACCTTGGCTTGATCTTCCATTTATTGCAAACACAAATATGAGTTTTGATCAATTACCTTCCTCTCCATGTTATCAACAGGTAGAACTTCAATAGCAAGGTAGGAGGCCACATTCAGTCATCTAATAGGTAGCTTACTCATCCATGTCGCTAGAAAAAATAGATTTTCAAGACCTGGGATTTTTTTTAAGGTCAGTCTCCACAAAGAAAAAAGCAATCAAAACAGTGTACAAACATTTATAATGTTACTAAATGATCATAGAGAAGTATCAATAAGTCCTTTGCCTAACATGTCAACATGACTAAAACATAGTTTTCCTTCATTAGTTCTTTTGATTTATTCTACAAGTACAATCATAGATGAAAACAATTAGAGAACTTTGCCTGAATATAATTTGAATTCCATGTTGAAAATGATATTGAAATAACTTAACAGCAAGTGATATATTATATATATGCCCCCAACTAATAATGTATTGAAGGAACAAAAGGCTATAAACTATAAAGTCAAGACTCTTGAAATAACCATGAGGTATACCTTTCCTTGGACGTATATGGCACATCCAATATCTCTGCCATTTGTTACAGAATTTTGTATTTTTTAAAATCTGCCAAAAAAAAACACAAAGTGAAGAAATAATTTTATAACACAGACAATACAAAATACATAATAAAATGCAGTGTTATTAGACGCATCTTCAACCTAGGGAACCAATGACAGTTTTTAAGTTGAAAATTTGTGCTGACACACTTGAAATGCCTATAATGTTCCAATTTTTGTTGGTCGAGCATTCAGGTACAACAGAGCAATATTTTTGGTTTGTTGATTATTAGTTCAAAACATGTAATATGAGATAAATGTAACCGAACTATAATTCATAAGGATATGAAGGCCCAAAATGAAGTTGCAGATTCATGTCAATAACATTTATTAATAATAGTCTACAATTAAGGCGATAAAGCCCTTTAAAAAATAAAATAGCATGTCTCAATTATAATTTTCTTCGCAATATTCAGTGCATTAAAATGAATCTTAATAAAAAAATATATATTTTCTTCTTTTATAGTATTATCTAATAAAAACTATTTTCAGCATGAATGGCATATCATGCATCAATGATCCTGTACATTTGTGGGGTTGTCCTCCCCAGATTCTTTTAAGTACTATTTACATTTAAAATGATGTAATAATTGGCTATGAACATCATTAATGTGAAAAAAAAATGGAAAGAAGTGACCATATCAAATTGCACTGATAAGGAAGAATTAAAAAAGTGAAATATTACACACCATCTGTCATGCTTGTGGAGGGGCTTTTGCCTGCACTGTTACAAACTCTTTTGTCATCAGAGAGGATAAACAACTCAGCAGCCTAAAATCAAAACAAAACAGAGTACCATCTTAAATATGCAACATGTAAATCAGTTATAGAGGTATAATCAAGAAATATATGTTCTCATCCACAAAATCTAACTTACAATTTGGAATGTTACCATCATAGAAAAAAGTGTCAGTGTGTACTTTTGTGAGCCTAAGGAAGAGATATTCCATATGATCCAAACCAGACCATGAGGTACCCAATATTCTCATTCAAAAAAGAAGATATTGTGAGCCTCTAAAATTTTCCTTTGTAATTACACTGTTAATCTACATATATCTACAAAGGGATGGAAAAAGAAAAGGGGGAAAATAGGGTTAGATTCGCAAGAGAAATAAAAAGAGACCTCTGAAACTCTGTGTCTATGTGAAAACCTAAATTTGAGTCAATCATAAACCACATCAAAATATCAATTAATAAACATCAAAGAGAAATATAATAATTTAAATTTGTATGTATATATATGTCGAAGATTTGTAGAAAGGAAAATAAAAAAAATGGAAATCAATGTGTGATTCTCTAAATCCATGAAAATATAAAGAGAAAAAAAATGGGAGACAGAGTTGTATAGCTTACCGTAGGAATTTTTAAATCAATTGTAATGGGTGAAGCATATATTCTATCAAAAAACTCTCCAAATTAAGAGAAGATATAAGATAGATTTGGAGAGAGAGGGAGAGAGAGAGAAGGAGAGGTTGTTTGATCTTCCCACTCTCACTCTGTTTCTCTCTTGTCCCTTCTTTATTTTTCCTACTATAAAAGACTAAAAGTTTCCTTTTCAAGTGGACCTCTGAATTAAATTACATTAGATTTTTGTTTTGAACAGAGAGTTACCATTATATACTACTCTGTAGTTTCAATTCTTAAAAAGTCGTTTTTATCATTTATCTATTATTATTCCCAATTCCCATAATCATCAAAACAAACCCCAGCAGGAGCCAAACCAAAACTCAGATCCATGGAACAACAAAGACAGTGACAGTGATGCTAAACCATAGCATTTAGACCAAGTATTTAGAAAAATAATGCTACAGACACATCTAATAGAGAGAGGGAGAGGGAGAGAGATTCACATAGAAAAATGAAATATTATAGACACATACCTCAAAATAAAGGGCGTTTGATAACCAAGAAGAAACAGGTCCTAAGATATCAGACTCCTGTGACATCCTAAGATTCACTCCCCGAACAATATCACCCAAATATATTCCAGATATCATTTTCTTGGACTCCTGTGATAAATCCTAATAAATTTGAGCCAGTCCCTCGGTTATTAACAAAGAACAGAAAGAGCAGCTGAAAATTACCATATCATTTGGATCGAGACATTCAACATCTAGCTCAATGTCATAAGAAGATCTTGGGGACAAGATGACCAAAAATTTCCTCATTCCATGTTGACAACCGAATCATGAGGAGATATGTGAGTATAAAAACAGAAAATTGGTCCTTCCCTCAATCAAAGCATGAAATAATGAATAAGACAACAAAAAGATACCCTGCCTCCCGAAGGAGTAGTCCTTGACACTTAATAATAGTATCTGTTCTCTCCAAATAGCAGGCATTACTACCCGTTCCAATTATCACTCCAGCAATCGTGTTTGCATCATGATAATGTCCAGGAGCTAGTGTTCCTACATTATCATTTAAGGTCAATATTTTGCTAAAAACATGCCAAGCAGTTTAGTCAAACATGTGATGATGATGTAATTGTATATAAACACGTGCAGATAAATGCCATATATATACGCATTTATCTCTTTAACAACTGACACTCATATGCTTCAACAAAAATTAAGGAAACAAATAATGAACATTGTATTAGATATGGTGAAACATAAGCTATTGATGCATAACCTTACAGTGACAGTAAAGGAAAAACAGAGGAACTTCAAATATGTGTCTCTCATTCATAGTGTGCAGATAAAAAAAAAAATTTAAACACCCACTCTGCAGGCGCAAAAATTTGCATTATTCAGCTGCAATAGTCACAATGGCTGAAAACACCAAAGCAGTTTACCTTAAGTGTGAGGATTGCTAGATTAGCTAGATTTTCAATCCATGCGCATGAAAGATCTTGAAATTGAACAGACCTACGGTTTCAGTGGTGTAAGTGTGGTCTCTTTTCAAGATCTTATCAAGTTCATGCATCAAATGAATATGAAAACTCATTTCAATTCAAAAAGACCTAAAACTCAGATTCCCCAAACCATGTTAACACAAAAAAAAAAACAACTGTTAAACGACAATCGAAGTCCGAAATAGATCAAATTACCCTAAATAGAGGACTTGTTCTCTGGGCAAGAAAGCATGAAATCGATATGCAATGGCCGTTATTTTGGTATTTATGTATTATTGAATAGTAAAGGGCAGAAACCATGAAGAGTTCAGTCGGTTTGAAAGGATGAAACTATGGAAAATTGTTGTGTTGCTGACTTTTTACTTATTTTTCTAATATTTGCTTACCACTAGTAGATTGATTTTTTACTGTCTTGATTTAAAATATTATCCACAAGAATTACGGGTGATTGATGGTATTTTTTTTATTATATTATAATTTTAAATATAATTAATATGAATTATTTTATAATTTAAATTTTGTAATTAATTAAAAATTTATAGGAAAATGTTTAACATAAAAATCCAATAACAAAAATATTACATATTTCATAGATTATAAATTCATAGTCAAAATATATTATTTATTTCATAGATAAAAAAATCCATACATATCATAATGTTCTCAAGTTTTGATAGCATTTTTATGATTATATTATAATTTTAAATACGATTAATATGAACTAATTTATAATTTAAATTTCAAAATTAATTAAAAATTCATAGGAAAAATATTTAACATAAAAATCCAATAACAAATATATTATATATTTCATAAATTATAAAATTCATGCATATCATAATGTTCTTAAGTTTCTTGTTCAACTTCAATAATTAAATTATCATTACTTAATTATGATAATGAGCAAAGTAAAAACAATACACTGCCAATAATGGGACAACATCTCATCATAGTCCAACTGTAAAACCTAATGTGTTGTAGCTCATTATCTTGTGTTACAATGAGGATCGCTACGATCCAAATAATGTTATCTTTATGATTGTGTGAACCAAAATTGATTTGAAATTTACAAACATCAATATAAAATTCAATTCAGTATATCAATTTACTAAAATTTATTTCATATCGATATAGGAGTTGTATATACCTAGTTTCACATGCATAAACAAAGTGTCCTCATCATACCATTGCATAATTATTAACAACTATTAAAATGATATTCTATAATTAACAACACCTACATTTATCATCTGTATTATTTGTTCAAACCCAACATTTTAAATAAAGTAATAAAAAAATAAATCATCCTATCATCAAACAAATTCATCCATATATCCAACTAACATGAAAGTTTAAAATAATAACATCCCAACGACAAACATAAACATCTCAACAAAAGAAAACAATATCCATCAACAAACGTCGCATAAACTAATATTGTGAAAGCGTGTTAGGGGGCTGAGTGTCACTATATGTTGAAGGACGATGCTCGAAATGGGTGAGAAACGCTTGTGGCCTATATACAGGTGTATCGACAAAGTCTGGTGAGTATGGTCCTCGTGATAGGTCGAGGTGGAGAGGTCGAAAAATTCATTGTTTGTCCGTACACGTTGTAGGCACCACATTTTGTTTCCAACAATTAAAATGGGCCACATATGGACTCAACGATGAAACTACGGTCCAAAAATGTTAAGATGCGATTAACGATTGAATTGAATTTTCATGTTGAAAGAAAATTGAATTACAAAACCCAAATATAAGCTTAAAAAGAGTTGATTCCTAAAAAAAGTTAACTCTACCGATCGATAGCTTGGACCTTTCGATCGCTATCTCGAACACCTCGATTAGTAGAATCGTTACAAAACATTAGTTTCAAGCAAAAAGTGTTTTTTGTGCGATTTTTCTTTCCAAATCCTACCAAACCGACCCCTAAAATCCATCCTTTGGCTTATTCGAACCATCTAAAAGCTATAAACACTCTTCACCTTTCATCTTGTCCCTTCCTATGCCTATGTAAACTCTCTTCTTCCACAATTTCAAGACACTTTTTTGAACTTCTTAAGCTTCTACCTCTCAAGCCTCTACCAATTTTCTCTAGTTAATACATATTAAAGTTATGGCTATTTGGCTTTAGAATCTCTTGTATAGGTTAGGTTGAAAACACCTTCCTACATCATAATCTCTAGACAAATACATATTTTCAAGTGTAATTCGGTTTTATAACTTCGAGTTTGCATTCTTGAGTTCCACACATCAAGAAGCTTATCGATCTTTGAGGGCATCCGTGGAAAATCTACATTTGTTATAAAAAAAAAGGTTGGTATTTCATCTCTTTTAATTTTCTAGTTTTATATGGCTTGATTTGATTTTTCATCATTCATTTCCTGTGATTGTCTAAACAAAATAATTCAATTTTCCATGGGAATTTGTTTTATAGGGTTTTCTTTCATTCCACAAATAATTTTATTTTTGCTTAAACAATTATATGCGAAATGGTATCTTGTCTTTTTTTATTTTCTAGAGACATCGAATTCTATTTATGTTTTCTTCACATAGGATTCAAAATCATGCATATTTCATTTCTCATACTCTATATAGGATTTTGATCATTTCTATGTCATGTTAATACGTCATTTGGTTTAGATTTACCTTCATATATTACTTATGGCATCTAGCTATAAGATTTACTTTATTCACCATTTTACATGCCATCTAGCTTAGGATTTTCCTTTATGTTTCATATACGTCATTTCCATGTTATATATAATTTTAGGATTTGTCCCATAATATAAATGATCCTTTCTTGATTTTGGCACCATACTTATTTCTTTATATTTGTTCTTTCTTTACATCTAAATTTGCATTTTCTTTTCACAAAAGTAGAAAGCTTTTATTTTTATTTTATATAAATTGATGTAAGCAAATTAAGTGGAGATTAAACTCGTCAATGGAAGGACAATGTTGTCTACAATCTTATGGGTTTGGTAATCTTTCATGTATACATCATATTCCTTCCATTTGTGATTTTTTTTTTTTTAATTTCCAGAGATTGAGATAAATATCTTTGTATATGATCGAGTGCTAGTATTGTAGGTACCGAACCTTTTCGTTATACCTTATAACTTCGGCTTTAATACCCAGTACCATTCTCTTCGAGGAAATATGAATAAGTGAGGATGTGGATCGAAGTGGTGGTAAATACAATGTTTAGAAAGGTCATAATGGCTAGGAAGAGGATTAGGCAGAGGCTCAGTGGTTAATGGTGTAAGCTTACCTTTTTTGATAAAATAAGTTACGGCTTGGGAAATGATCATCCCCAAAAGGTAGTCATTTGGGCATCTTTCTGTCCCTTTGGGCTTTCTTTGGGAACTTTCCATCATTTTTCTTTATCTCTCTTTCAAAGATAACATCTTCTATTTGGGTCTTAGAATTAATCAATTGCTCAAAGTTAGCAATTGGCATAACAAATATCTTCTTGTGTTAGACTAGTTGAAGGTTTTTCATCACAATTACAACTTGATCCTCTTCACCGAGCTTAGAAGTCATCTTAGCTATCTTGGATCTCTAACGAGAAATTAATTCAGAGAATATCTCATTGGGCTTTTGCTTCATGGTTTCTAGATCACTGATGGTGATATTCAATTGGACATTGTAAGCATATTGGGCTATAAAGGCTTGGGTCATATCATCTTAATCCTTCAAAGTAGCATGTTCTTGAGTAGAGTACCACTTGAGGGTGGCATCACTGAGAGAGTGGGAAAAATAAGTAATTAATTGATCATTACTTAGCCTAGCGTGACTCAACAGGCCATCATGATACTTCAAATAGGTCTTGGGATCACTAGTTCCATCAAATCAGTCCATGTCCGGCATCTTGAACTTTGGTGGTAAACTCACCTTTGTGTGGGGGGATAGTCCATCGACGTCAAACAAGTAACCATCGAAATCATGGTTTTCCTATAAGCCATTTGCATATTCTCGAACTTGTTACCGATTGTCTTCACTTAATGCTCGCAACTATCTTCTCATTCTCCTTAAGATATTCTTCTTCATTAAAGAACTCTTTACTATCACCACTGGGTTCAACAGCTTCTTTCTTAGTTACCTTCTCCTCAAGTGTGGTCATATGGTTGGCCATATCAACGGCCAAAGCAGTTATGAGATTCTTCAATTTGGCCAAGTTCCCTTCTTCCTTGTTTCTACAGTTTGCCGTTGTCTCTAATTAACTAACTGAAGCTGTCTCTTCCTTTAAACTTGACTCTGAAATGGTGATATCTTGCTTACTCAATCTTCCACTTGAATCGCGATTCCAAACAAAGGACAAACTGTTTGACTTTAAACTTATGATGACTTCGAATGCAAGAGAAAGCCCTAAATTTTAATTTTTCAAGCTTGATGCCTTAAATTTTTTTTTTGTTGTGATTCTTTTATAAAATGAGAAAACTCAAATTAAGTTCTTGCTCGAGGTTCCTTGTATATTTTTGCCATGCTCAATCATATCCTATGTATTATTTTGACTTTATTGTTAAGCCTTAATTTATTGGAAAGAATTTCCATTGGATGCAAAACGTCGATCAAATCTATTAAATTCCACTTGAGGTAGATTTTGACGTCCACACAAAATCACAAATATATAAAAAAGATAAAAATGAAACAATGAACACTTTCTTGATCTAATCCCAAATTGTTTTATTTTCAGAAATTGAAAACCTTCAAACATCACTCTCATTGGGTTGGTATCAATTCAAAATCATAGTCTTTGGTTAAGTGATCTTGGTAATTTGAATTCAAAAATTATACTTCATCAATGATTTACCCAAATTAAGTGGAATTAAGTACCATAATCTTTGATTTGGCATAATCAAACCGTTTTATTAGAAGATACCTCATGATCTAAGTCAACCTTCCTCAATTCTTTGAAAAGGATTTTTCATTGATATAAACTAAATGGGGGTCAAGTAAGAAAATCAAAAACTTCTTTCAAAGAGTTTCTCGAATTTATTAATTTGAAATATAATCCCAAAATTTAGATCTAGTAGATTAAACTTGGTCAACATAATTTCAAAAACTAAATCCTTGTATCCATCCTTCTTCAATGATTCTTAAAATTTTGAAAGGGTTAAATCCCTTCCTTTTGATTTATCAACTTGATTTGGTATAATTCAAAGGATTTAATCAAAAACATTCACGACCAAGGTTAATTTCCAATATCTAAATAGAGAGATTTTTCGATTAGTGCAAATCAATTTGAAAAGGTAATTCAAAATTTGATTTTTTTTTTCACTCGTAAATCCTCACATGAATTCTTCCATTAAAAGAATCTCGAAATCCAAATGGCTTGAGGTTTTGATTTTCAAATTCATTCTCACAATTAATATGAAAATTTTATTCCATTAGTGGTGACTAATTGGAGAATAAACAAGAAAATTTCAAGTTTCAAAATAATTTAAAATTCAAACCAAGAAGATGTATGCAAAATATATGACTCGAAAAGCATGCGAATACTATACAAGCAACAAAAAAATTATACAAGCATGGAGATTTTATTTTATTAATCTCAATTCAGATTTTTCCAATCCCAAACCTTTTATTTTAACCCATTTTTATTTTAGTTTTCTCACAACTAAATAGTGTTTGATTGAGATCACTATCTATTCCATAAGAATTAGTCCCAAAATAATTGAAATTAAATTCGAAAGGCCCATGTAAATAAGTTTGAATATGGCCAAGTTAACTCATTTTCCGTTGGATCCATTCCTCTCAGTCCCTAGGGATTTTTTACCATGTCCAACAAATTTACTTATGAAGGGGCCTTTTGGATTGAAGCCCAATCAATCTGGGCTCAAATTCTATTGGAGATCATATGTTGATACAAATTAAACATTATCTATCAAGAAAAATTTGTGAACTCAAGGTTAAATTTTAATTTGAATTTGTCTAAATTTAATTTGACTTCAATCAAAGAAAATCTTGAAACAAAAATTAACAAAGAACCGGTATCAAATAACCAATTTTATCTTCCACATGTAAAGTGAAATCAAACATGTTTATCAAGCATGCAAAGGGATATAAAGAATGCTATCCTAAAAGGATGGGTCTAAGGTTTATCTATTTTGTAGGCTCCTCCTTATAACTTCGGATAGCTCGGTACTCCATGGATAGAAAGCCCTTATGCTTCTCGAGTAGCCGAATTAGGAGGACCACAAGAGTACAAACGCGGCAGTAAATATTCGTTACCTTAAGATGAGTGAATGAATAATGTCACACATCAAGGTAGGTGAAAGTAGATAAGGGTCACACCAAGATACTGATTAGGTAACGAACCCCCAACCTACTCCACTTGAGCAAGATAAAGATAAATGCAAGTATGCAAGTGAAGTGTAGCAAAAATAAGTTTAAATTAATTTTAAATACTTTTTCAAGAACATATTTACTACAAAAAAAATTTCATATAATGACGATCAAAATCCATCGCTAAGAACCAAAAAACAATCGGTATAGACCATTTTTTGCTATACCAGTGGTTTTAAAAAGCGTAGAAAGAATTAGCGTAGCTATAGGGATATACCGACGGTTTCCTGACCATCAGTATAGACAAAAGAGCTTTACTTACGGTTTTAACTTCCGTTAGTATAAAAAAGAAAGATTTACTTACGGTATTTAAAATCATCGGTATATGTATTGAATCTATACCGACGGTTTAATAACCGTAACTATAGGTAGGTTTTACTGACGAAAAAAATCTATCAGTATAGCTCCTAAACCTATAGTGACGGTTTAACCATAAGTATATCCTATATATAGCAGCTATAATTATATGCTTTAGTGACGGCTTTAAAATACTTATAGCAACGGTTTTTATAAATAAAACCAATTTTTTTTTAGAGTTTTTCCTTAAATTTCCTACTTAATGCATAATAAATCATAATATACAACAAATTATCAAAATAGACAATTGAGTACACAATCGTTACATGAAGAAACCTTTTCATTATCCAAAACACAAGTACATAAGTTGTAATACCCGTGCTCTTAAAGTAAAGGTAAAAAAGTGATTTGATAGATTTTACATGGAATTAAAATAATATATATACATGAAAGAATTGCTATTGAATGAAATAATTCTTTTAAAGAAAAAAAAAACTAGACGCTTGGAGTGTCTAGGTGTAATGTGTTGTAATTTCAAAACAGAAAAAAAAATGAGGGATAAACACCTAGAAGTAGGGGTGAGCATGGAACCCGGTTGACCCGTGGACCCGACCTAAACCGATACAATGGGTTGGGTTGAGTTGGGTCTTTTTAGAAGTTGGGTTGGGTTGGGTTGAAATTTTTTTGAACCCGATGGGTTGAGTTAGGTCATGGGTTCAAAATTTTCAAACCGACCCAAACTGGTAACCCGGTCAAATATATAATTATATATATATATATATTATATTTATTAAATATAAAATTGTGTTTAAATAATTATAGTATAATGAATGAGTAAAATTATATGTAGCACAGTCCAAATCCAAACAGCCAAACAGGGCATAGCTTGTTGTAATTAGAAAATAAAATGATGGGTATTTTGGGAAAAAGAAATTACAATTCACTAAACCTAGCCTCTCTGATTAAGAATTTCAGTCTCCTCATTATCTCTTTCTTCATTTCTTTGTGGGGGCTGTGGGGTTATCGTTTTCTCTTGAAAGAAACCCAAGTGGCGAATGTGAAGTTTGGTGAGAGAAAGCCAAAAAGGTATGCAGTACTATGCAGTCTTCTTTTTCCTTAGAAAATGATGGTCTGGTTTTTTCACTTTTCCTTTTCCTTTTACACTTTTCCTTGTCAAAAACAAACAATACCAAGTTTGGAACCAATGTTTTAATTGCCCTCAGGCTTTTGTATTTTCAAATCTAATGTTAACTTTCATTTTCTAGAGTTTATGTATGTTCTCTTTAATATGGTTAAGCATTCTTTAGCTTTAAGAAATGGGGAATTTTGATTATAGCAAGGATATATAGCTGACGCTAAATTAAGACACAATCAATTATGCATCTCCCTGTAACTAATTGGTAATAATAAGTAAATATCAACTATAAGAAATCCTTAGAAAAAAAAAGCTATAAGAAATCTTTAATCACTTGTCTTTTTGGATTAGAAAGCACATTTAGTTAATAAAATATTTTATAATGAAAAATATATATTTTAATTACTTGCCTTTTTTTATGCTTGTTTCCATAACAATATCCAAGATGTTAACAAAAGTATTGAATGTTAGTTTATATAAAGCTAATGCACACAACTTTTACTTGAAATATGTATGGATTTGGTTTTGGATTTAGTATAATATTTTATTGTTATGTAATATGTATGATTTAATTTTTTAGTAGAAAAAATATATCAACCCGGTGACCCAAACCGATTAGAATGGGTTGGGTTGAGTTGAGGTTGGATAGGTTCATGGGTTAGGTTGGGTTGGGTTGAGATTTTTTCAACCCGGTATGAATGGGTTGGGTTGACTTTTTAGGCTAAACCGACTCAAACCGACCCATGCTTACTCCTAACTAGAAGTCTAGGTGTAGCCCTCAATGCATGCACCTTGCATGCAAGACGGTGCAAAACGGTGGGGGTGGTTTTGATATAAAAAGGATTTTTTTATCGTTTTATTTTATTTTTCCTACTAAATTATGTTTGGTTTTCTTCTTTCTTCAATTCCAATTACTCTATTGCTTTAAACACTTGGGGACTCAAAGAAATGTTGAAAGACTGAAATTTTGAAGAAGTTTATAGGAGAATTTTAAAGAGATTCGACGGAAGCTTTAAAGAAAACAAAAGGTAACTTGGAATTTGATATAGAAATTTAAAGTGTATGAATTATGGAAGAATTAAATGATAAATTAGAAATTTTAATATAAATATTATGTCACGTGTTGACGATCAGTAATCGGGTAAAATTGCTGAAAGGAGCAGGAAAGAAAATGAGGTGATTCACGGGTATCTTTAAGTACTATGTGGTGAGTTAGATTTACTTTTAGTAATCGAAACCAATAAAATATGAAATTATGATATTTGAATAAATGGGTAAATTATAATAATTTAATGATGTATTTTCGGTTATATATGAAAATTGATTTATTTATTTATTTGGAATTGGAAAGTGTGTTGAATATTAATTATATAAGAATTTATATTTTAAATAGGATGGATAAATGAAAAATATACTGAGAAGTTTTATACAATTTCTGAAAAATATAATTGAAAAGTGGATACAATATATGAGGAGATGATTTAATGAATATGATAAAAAAAATTTAGAAAGAGCTAGATAACTAAATTGAATGCTTGAATGTATGCTTGTTTTCATATTATTGCTCATATGCATGAAATAAAATACTAGGAAAGCAACTGGTCTACTTGTTTTTATATTATTGCTCATATGCATAAAATAAAAGACTAAGAAGGCAGCCAGTCTAACTGATAATAAAAGAAAAGGGAAGACAGCCGGTCTAACTGATAATAAAAGAATTTAGAAGGCAGCCAGTTTAACTGATAATAAAAGAATAGGGAAGGTAGTCAGTCTAACTGATAATAAAAAAAATAGAAAGACAGCCGGTCTAACTGATAATAAAAGAACCGAGAAGGCAGCCAGTCTAACTGATAATAGAAGAACCGGGAAGACAGTCGGTCTAACTGATAATAAAAGAACCGGGAAGGCAACCGGTCTAGCTGAAAATAAAAAAAATAATCGGGAAGGCAGCCGGTTTAGCTGAAAATAAAAGAACCAAGAAGGCAGCTGGTCTAGCTAAAAATAAAAGAACCGAAAAGACAGTCAGTCTAGCTGAAAATAAAAGAACCGGGAAGACAGCTGGTCTAGCTGAAAATAAAATAACTAGGAAGACAGCTGGTCTAGCTGAAACATAATATGAAATGATCTGATGGGAAAGAAAGAAACATAATTTAAATTCATACATTGCATTTGCTTTAATTATTGATTGAGATGCTAAAGCATCAGTATTAATTATGATATGAATGATAGACAAATAAGTCTCACAGAGAGACATATATAATGAGAAAGAAATATAACAATACGATATAACAAAAATTGATTTGCTTAATTGATTAAATACTGTGAACCTCATAACGAGGTAAATAATGATGTTAAATTGAAAATCTCAAGATGATTAAATATATGAGAAGAAAAATTGATATGTTTGATGAATAATTTAAGATAAGGTTGATAAATGGTTGAAATTATAATAGGATGTTTTTATTGATTTATATGAGATAATAGATGAATGAATATAGGAAGACTATTTGAAAGATTGGATTGTTATATGCGAAGAAATAGGTGATTAATATTGGTAAATTAGAAATGATTGAATAATAAGATGTGACTGGAAGTATATAATCGAGTACTTCTAGTAAATTTAATTCACTGAGCTTATGAAGTTCACTCCTCATTGTTAAATAATTTCAAGTAGAGGGCATGACAAATAAATTGGTGAGCCGAGATTCAGACTGAGTCATTATCTGTAAGCCACGTGGTCCATATCCTAAGACTAATGGAAAGAAAAAATATATATATTTGTAAATATTCATGCATAATATGTTGTATATAATGTTTCAGTTGGGATCTTAATAATGTAACTCCCCTATTGAGGGTTGAGGATTTATGTATATAGATAATTTCAGTTGATGTTTTTATATTGTTGCATATTTGTGTCGTGATGGGATTTCAAAATGTGACGATTCCGTCTCGAGGGTAGCCAACCCGGGATGGGTCGTTATAATTTTGGTATCAAAGCATTAGGTTTTATGATTCTGTAGATTGTATAAAAAGAAAGAAAGTGAAAATCAAAATAAATTATATTTTTGTTGGAGTTTGTCTAAGGTTTAAACGGGAGAATGAAGTTCAGCATGTTAAAAGAGTGCACACCAGGTCAGGCCGCGGCCCAGCTCTTTCCATGCCGCGGTTCCCAACATGGAGGAGCTCTTGGAACCAGTGTGCGCCGCAGCTCAGCCTCCCCCAGGCCACAGCGCCCAGAAAGGTGAAAAGAGGAAGTTGTTCAGCCCTGTTCCAGGCCGCAGCACGCCATGTTTAAGGCCGCAGCCTGAAGGCACACTGATGCACATTGGTTTAACCTTTGGTAAAGGCGTGGATGCATGTTCAAAATGCATATGATCACTAAGGATTGATGAAGGGCTATGGATGACGAGTCCTCAAGATCTAAGGGTGGATATTGACCTTCAAGAATGGTCAAGAAGTTTGTGCAATGTATAAAGGGTCACCTAGCTTCAATCTCAACACATTGTGACATACAAGTGATCATCATACAAGAGAGTTAAAGTGCAAGTGTGAGAGTGTAAAGATACAAAACATAAGAGAGGCACTAGAATAGATCTCAAAAGAAAGGCTGGTTGTAAAGAGAGAAGTAGTATAGATTGTGGATAGAGTGCTTTTGTAATAGTTCTATCACTTTCTTTCTTCTCTTCTTGGTTCTTCAAGAACTTGGGTTTCTTGGAGTGGATTTGTTGTAACTTGTAAGAACTTATTGATTTAGTGCAGAGAGTTCAGAGGAACTCACGGGGACGTAGGCTATTGCCGAACCTCGATAACAATTGTTGTGTTCTTTCTTTCTTGCTTTGGTTGCTGTATTTGTTTGTACAAGTCATTCTAGACTTGGGTGTTTGGAAGATCGCCACCTGGGAATTCTTGAGAGGTAGTTTCCCAACAGTGGTATCAGAGCCGAAGGAGCTTTGAAGAGTGGGTATCGGAGCAAGAACATAAAGTATCGGAGTCAAGACTCTAAGAATCAAAGATCAACTTCTTGGGTGATTCAAGAACGAAGTAAAGATCAAGATCAGATCGTGTTCTTGAAGGTGATTCAAGAACGGTATTGAGATCCATCTTCAATCGTGTTCCTAAGGTTTAGAAGAAGTTAGAAAGAAATTATAAGTGCTGCATAAATCTGGAATTTTCTCCGCAAGATGGCTTCAAATTTCTATGTTGAGAAGTTTGATGGAAAAAGGAGACTTTGCTCTTTGGAAGCGGAAGATCAAGGCTGTTCTTATGCAACAGAAAGTGGACTTGACGATTAGAGAAGATGACACTTTTCAAGCAAGTATCACGGAAGTCCAGCGGATTGAGATGAAGAAGATGGCATATAGCACCATTTTCTTGCACATGTCGGATAGTGTCACAAGGGAGTGGGGAGACTCAAAAGATCTTGCTGTCATATAGAAGAAACTAGATGAGTTGTTTCTTACCAAAACTCTCCCTAATAAGATTTATCTTCTTAAAAGAATCTTTGCTTTTAAAACGGATCCTAGTAAAGAGTTGTAAGATAATCTTGATGTGTTTAATAAGCTAGTTCAAGATTTGAATAGCTATAGCATTACATTCCCGGATGAAAAATTAGCTGTTATTTTGTTGAATTCTCTTCCTGATTGTTTTGATAATTTGATTAATGTTATTGAGTATGGAAGAGATACTTTAACCAAGGAAATTGTGATTAATGCTATAAAGGCTCATGATTTCAAAGCCAAGATGAGGGAAACATAAAGTGGAGAAGGGTTGTTCATTAGAGGAAGGCCAGCAACTCGGAATGGCAGTAGTATTCATGGCAACTACCGGGAGAAATCAATAGGTAGAGGGCAGAGCCATGGGAAATCTCATTCCAAAACAAGATTTGGAGGAAAGAGATGCTTCTACTGCAACAAGGAGGGTTACTTCAAGAAAGATTGCAAGAAGAAGATGTTGATGAGAGAGGAAAAAGATATACCAACAATGGAGAGGCTTCGGTTGCTAAAGGAGAACAGCAAGATAATGTTCTTGTTGTGTGCTCAAATGTGAGCAGGAGGCAAGGCAACGAGAAATGGATCCTGGATTCTGGGTGCACTTATCACATGTGCCCTCACAAGGAATGGTTCAAGAATTTCCAAGAAACCAATGATGGAAAGGTTTTCTTGGGGAATGACACTTCTTGCCAAGTGAGAGGGATAGGAGACATCCAGTTGAGGATGTTTGATGGAGTCACAAGGCTGCTGCGAAATGTGAGGTATCTTCCGGATGTGAAGAGGAATTTGATCTCATTGGGGCAATTGAATTTCATGGGGTATTCACACAAAGCAGAGAGAGGAAAGATCAAGGTGACCAAGGGATTTTTGGTAGTGATCAAAGCAGCAAGAAAGGATCGACTCTATGAGATGATCGGAGAGATAGGAATTAAGGATCAAGCAGCAAGCTTGATGGCTGAGATGGATAAGGCAGCCCTTTGGCACACTCGCTTGGGACATATGAGCGAAAAGGGCCTGCAAGTTCTTAGCAAGAATGGTCTACTTGGAGGAGACAAAGTAGAGAAACTTGATTTCTATGAGTGCTGTATTCTTGGGAAGCAATATCGGGTCAGCTTCAACACCGGAGTGCACAAGTCTAAGGGGATTCTTGACTCTATTCATTCGGACCTTTGGGGACCAGCAAGAACACTAACACAGGGAGGTAACTTTTACTTTCTATCTTTAATTGATGATTATTCAAGAAAGGTTTGGGTTTATTTGCTTAAAAATAAATCAGATGCTTTGAATAAATCTGTTTTGTGGAAAAAGTTGTTGGAGACTCAAACGGGTAGAATAGTTAAGGCTTTACGAAATGATAATGGCTTAGAATTTTGTAATATGGATTTTAATAAATTCTGTGAATTAAATGGCATTCTAAAACATAGAACGGTTGTAAAAACACCTCAACAAAATGGAGTTGCTGAAAGGATGAATATAACCCTTATGGAAAAGGTTAGGTGCATGTTAATAGGATCCGGATTGCCAAAATATTTTTGGGGGGAAGCTGTGTCTACTGCTGCATACTTGGTAAATAGATCACCCTCTAGAGCTTTAGAGCTCAAGACTCCCATGGAAATATGGAGTGGGAAACCCCCTGAGTTGAGCAACCTTAGGACTTTTGGGTGTGCTATATTTGTACATCAAAATGATGATAAACTTAACCTAAGATATAGAAAATGTGTATTTCTATGGTATGGTGATGGGGTTAAGGGGTATAGATTGTGGCTTTTAGAACCAAAAGGAATGAAACTCATGGGATGTTATTTTTTAATGAAGTATTATTTCCCTATTTGGAGAAAAATAACCCTGCAGGGGCTAGTGAGCAAACCAGTCTGAAATTTGTGGAGCATTGCATCAAGGAGAATTCAGTTCAGGTAGAGTAAGGAAGGCAAGAGAGTTCGGACCAGGTAGAGCCCATTAATGAAGGCCATGCTTAGGATACTCAAGAGGAGGCTGAACTAGAAAGGGATGATGCAGCAGTCAGAATGACTACCAGCTCACAAGGGACCGGAAAAGGAGGGTGGTTAGACCACCTTTGAGATATGGGTTTGCGGATGCTAATGTAGCAGCTCCTTGGACAGAAGGAGGAATGGTTGAACCAGAAACTTACATGGAAGCTATGGAATGTAAAGATTTGTCAAAGTGGCAGCTAGCTATGGAGGAAAAAATGGATTCTTTGAGGAATAACAACTCTTGGGAATTGGTACTTAAACCAAAAAAACAGAGAGTTGTGGATTATAGATGGATCTACAAGATCAAATATGGGAACACTCCAGGGGATGAAGTCCGGTATAAAGCTAAGCTGGTGGTGAAGGGGTTCACACAAAGAGAAGGCATAGATTTCACCGAAATATTCTCACTGGTTGTGAAGTACAAGACGAAACGGATAGTATTGGAAATGATGGTCCAAATCAATTGGAAAATCGAGCAAATGGATGTGAAGATAGCGTTCTTACATGGAAGGCTTGATGAGATCATCTACACAAGGCAACCCGAAGGCTATGAGGAAAGAAGGTAGGGAAAGTTGGTGTGCAAATTGAAGAAATCTCTCTATGGCCTGAAGCAGTCACCTCGGCAATGGAATAAGAGGTTTGATTCATTTTTAACAAGCTTTGGTTTCATGAGGAGCTACTATGATTCGTGCTTGTATTGCAAGGGGCACAAAGTGGAGGAAATAGTGATTATCCTTATCTATGTTGATGATATGTTGCTGGTTGATAACAGTATGGAGAGGATAAAAGAATTGAAATCTCAACTCAGTGAGGAGTTTGGGATGAAGGATCTTGGCCATGCATAGAAGATTCTTGGGATGAATATAATCCAGGAAAGGGAGAGAAACAGATTGAAGATCTCTCAAACTTCCTACATAGAGAAGATGATATCTAAGTTCTCTATGAAAGATAGCAAACCAGTGAAGGTTCCCCTTGCTGGTCATTTCAAGTTCTCCAACGATCAATGTTCGAGATCGGAGGCAGAGAAGAAGAAAATGGAAAAGGTCCTTTACTCTAGTGTAGTTAGTTCAGTTATGTTCACCATGGTAAGCACTAGACCTGATATTGCTCATACAATAAGTATTCTCAGCAGGTTTATGAGTAATCCCGAAAAGGAGCATTGGCTTGGGATGAAGTGGTTGCTGAGGTACTTGAAGGGAAGCCTAGAAGTAGGGCTGAATTATGAGAAGAGAGGTAAGTCAATCTGTCTTGAAGGTTATGCGGATTCCAACTATGGAGCAAACCGGGATAAAAGAAGATCGATTACCTCCTACTTCTTCAACTTAAACGGATGTTGTATAAGTTGGAAGGCTCAATTGCAGCCTGTGGTAGAACTCTCAACAACCGAGGCTAAGTACATAGCAGCAACGGAAGCCATTAAGGAGGCTATGTGGTGCAAAGGGTTGTTGGAAGAGTTGAAGGTCTTGAAAGAGCAGGTGGTGGTGCATTCGGATAGTCAAAGTGCATTGCACTTGTGTAAGAATCCGGTGTTCCATGAGAGGATAAAGCACATGGATATTCAGTATTGATGAGAGTCATAAAATGCCTCTTATCAATACTTAATTGTTAGCATTTTAGGGTTGATCTAGGTTTTAATTGCACTTTTATATGTTAACAACTCTAAAGTATAATTCTTGGATCATTGATCTACTTCGGTGCATTTTCAGGTACTTTAAGCTCAAAAGAGGAGGAAAAGTTATCATTACTTGAAGCACAAAGACTCGAGGCATACTGGAGTGAAGGAATACTTCCGAAAGGACAAGATGGAGGGCTTAAAAGAGCAACAACTGCTGCCCGCAGTGGAAAAGAGTTTCACTAAATTGCCAGAATTGCCTGTACAGATCAATCATCTTTGAAAATTAAACTATATTGATACAAAAATAGTCAGGAGATGAGCCATATATGCTTAGAAGGATCCGGAAGTCTATTTTCTGGAGAATTTTACCGTTCGTCAAAAGGATTTTTCTAGAGAAAGTTATGGCAGTTTAAGTAGACAAAGGTCAGGCTGTGCGGGCTATGCGGGATTTCAGTGTAATTTTGGGCTTAAATCCCACATCCCACATTGGTTGGAAAACACATTTCTATATCCCACATCCCACATCGGATGGGAAACACATTGTACTCTTGGTATTTGCCTATATAAGGCTTACTCCACTTCAGCTTTGAGGAATGAATCGGGGATGAATCCAGAGGGCCTTTAAGAGCAATCCAGAGGGCCTTTAGGAGGAACCCGAAGTTTAAAGTTTGAAGTTTAGGAGAGATGATTGTCAGGAGGTCGGAGGCAACTCGAGGATGCATGAGCCCCATGACCGGCTAGTCTCCAAGCAAGGCGAAGGGATGAATCCCTAGGTGTAGTTGTTCTTATTTTCCTTTATTTGATTCGGTTGTAGTTGGAATTATTTTCATTAAATATTGTTATGTTTTATTCTTAATTTAATTAGTAGATTTATTATAACTCCGATGGTTGCATGCTTCTTTTCCATATAAGTTCAGTCAGGCTTTTCTTATGTGTACCTGTTTGGGTGTGATTGAGTCCAGTAGATCTCTTTTATATATTTGTCCATTGCTGCGATATTGTCGTTTTAATGATCCATTCGGTTGACTAAATCCCTTAAAACAATTTTTTTTTTGTATTTAATTTGACTTATAAAATTAATACCAGTTGATATTATTTTTGTTAAAAACATTTTGTAAAGAAAATGAGATAAATTTAAGCTAGGTAATTAAAAAAAAAGATTTACATTAAGATCAACTACCTTAAGAGCTTCTAATCTTGTTCTTCAGACTTCTTTTGAGGTGCGAACGTATCTTTGAATAAAAGGACCTTAAATGCTTAAACACTTAGATAAAATGGGCTAGATCATTTCAATTTACTTTTATCATTATTAAAATCAAGTTAAGGGTCAACAATTTTTATTTTTAATAAAAAAATTAATACGATAAAAAATTGGTCGATCAATTTTAGTATAGACCCACTTATTAAAAAATTAATAGAGACTCGCGAATTCACCTATTTTTAATGGGCCGAGCATGGGTATAAAATAACGAAGCCATTTTTTTCTTTATATTTGTAGCCATGGAGCCAGTTGCTGAAGATCTCCATCATGATGTTGAGGAAAGAGGTAATATGTGCCCCATATGCCCCTTGTTACGAAGAAGCTGCGAAAGACAATTTCTGATGTTTGGAAGGACTTTGAAATTATTGAAAAATATCAATTTCCAAATGGTAAAATGAGAGGGCAATTCAAGCATTGTCATAGCATGTTTACTGCCAAGTCTGGTTAATCGAATTTTAAAATACATATAAAGTGTTGTTCTACATGTAAAAGTCAATTTACTGATGGAGGATCAAGTGCTAATAAAATTGATTATGGAATTTATCATGACTTAATAGCTAAAGTTATTATCACGCATGGTTATACATTCACATAGGTTGAGCATCAAAAGAATAGAGATATTCATGTTTATTTAAATAGTAGTGTTAAAACCACATCTAAGAACGCTACTAAGTCAGATTGTTTGAAAATGCATGGAACACTAAAAATGAATCTCAAACAAACTTTAGCGACAGCTCCTAGTAGAATATGTTTGACATGTGATTTGTGGACATCTTGCACAACACAAGGGTATCTTTGTCTCACTGTACTTTATATAGATAACAATTGAAAGTTGAAGAGTAAAGTTTCGAATTTTTTCATGTCCCTCCTCCACACACTAGAACTCTTTTATATGAGAAAATTTATGACTTACTCACATACTGGGGCATTGAAAAGAAGATTTTCACACTCACATTGGATAATATCATTAATAATGATTCTATACAAGATACTTTACGTGAGGAACTTAACTTGCAAGGTATTTTGTTATGTGGTGGTGAGTGTTTTCATGTATGTTGTTCAGCTCATATACTAAATTTTATTGTGAAAAATGGTTTGAAAGTGATTGATGTATGTGTATGCAAAATTAGAGAGTGTTAAATATATTGATGGGTTAGACTCAAAGAAGACAAAGTTTCATGAATGTATGAAACGGGTTGGATTGAATAATTCTAAATCATTGTGGTTGGATGTACCTATTAGGTGGAATTCCATTTATTTGATGCTTTAAAGGGAACCATCTTATCTTCATGCTTTTACAAGTTTGGCATTGGATGATACCAATTATAAGTGTTGTCCGACAAATGATGAGTGGCATGAGGTTGAAAGGATCATGCATATTTTGATGCCTTTTTATGAAATTACAAATCTTTTCTTTGGCACTGATTACCCTACAACAAATTTGCACTTCTTTAATGTTTATAGTATTGAGTTGCATCTACTTGAAAAGATGAAGAGCTCAGTTATCTCTATATATTATATAGCAGAAGATATGAAGAAGTTTGATAAGTATTGCAACACATATAGTATGTTGCTTTCTTTTGTGGTAATACTTTATCCTCATTATAAGTTACAGTGTGTTAAATTTTGTTTTCAAAAATTATATTTTGATGAGACAATTATAGAAGGTAAGTTAAAGGAAGTGTGTGATGGATTCTACAAGCTTTTCAAGGAGTATGCAAAGAATTTGACTACTATTTACTCATTTGCACGTGGTGGTGGAGGTGTTCAAGAGCAATGTGAAATTGGTATGAGTTGTTCTCGTGACCTGTTGGTGAGTTTAGTAGTTATATGTTTTAATTTTGACTTGATTTTAACTTAGCAATGTGATATATGTTTTGTTTAATTATTGGTCACCATATTTGTTGCATTATATATTGTGTCTGTTATTCTTCTTGCAAGCTTTGATTTTATACAGTAATTTGTACGTCTTAAGTTTGTAGTCTTAGTATGCAAAAAAAAAAAAAAAATTCTATTAGATCTTAGTTTGTAGTTGTTTCCATACATGCATAAATGCATATAAGTATTTATATTCTTATTATGATGCAAGGGCTTGATGAAATGGACCCTTTGAACTCGGGTCAAAGACTCTCAAATTTGGATGTGTATTTGGATGAAGCTAGAATTGATTAGTGTCCCCCAAACTTTGATATTTTACATTACTGGAAAGAGAACCAATTTCTATTCAAAGATCTTTCACTTATAGCAATGGATATTTTAAGTGTTTCTATCACCATGGTTACTTCAAAATCAACATTTAGTATGGAGAATAGAATTTTAAACAAATGGAGAAGCTCTCTTCTACCTGAAAACGAAGAAGCCTTAGTAACAACTCGCAATTGGTTATATGGATATGAGGGTAAGATGAATATATAATATTTTTTTCCTAGATTTTATTATATTATCAAAATAATCATTATGTCGGTTAATTGTCTAATGTGCTATCAAGTTCTTTTCATAAATGATTGGCTTTCTTATTCATTTATTCTTAACTTTTTCAATTACTTATAGCAGAATGCAAAGGAGATGACAACCTTCAAGGTTTAAATGTGGATTTTTCAAAGGTTTCCATTAGTGAAGGATCAAAACCTTCTAATGTTATCAAGGAATAAGAAGTTTGTTTCGGATAGAAAACTATTAGTATCTTGTAACGTGGTTAAATGCTTATTAGGTTTTTGATAATTGCAATTTTTACATGATTTTTATTACTCTTTTACTTATTAAAATTGTTAGTTTTCCTTTATTTCTTTTGATTTGATTTGATTTTTATTTATTTTATTTTATTTGCTTATGTTTGAAGGAATGAGAAGGATTATTGAAAAAGAAGAGTGATTCTTGAAAAGTCGACTAGCATTGGCACAGGCCAAGCAGTCAAGAAGATCCACGGACTTAACAAAGACAGGTAGCGGGTTGAGACAAGTAAGCCTTGAACAAACGGGATGGCATTGTAAAATGCAAGTGGCCTACGTTGATGACCTAGTTTGGTGTGCAGATTGATCAAGTCAATCAACATGTGCAAAATTTGGATAACTGTTAGTGGGTGGTTACGTGATGAGTGGATAAGATCAAAGATTCATGATCAGATGGTGCTCCTAAAACCTAACAGTTGGGGTCATCAGCCGATGGCTATAAATAGCCAAGGCATTTTATTCATTTGATTCATGCAGGGATTCAAGGGGGAGATCTCAAGGATGAGTGAGAGCAAGAGTGCTAGAGAGAGAAACACTTCTAGAGAGAGTTGAGTTGTAAAAAAAAGAAAGAGAAGAGAATGAAAGCGGTTGCCAAGTCTCAATGAAGAGAGATCTTTGACAATCTTGAATGCTTCATCAACTTATTTCAAGCAAAAGACTTTTATTCTCTTCTCTATAGTTTTTTTTTTATGCATTCCGATAAGAACATGGTTGATTTCAGATTTGTTATGAACTAATTTTATTTTTCTAGGGCTTTGACGTAGTCTAGCTTTGAACACACAATTAAAATTTCAAGTTATTTCAAAGTTTTTTATGTTGAGTGTTTATCTTTGATCTTATTATTTACAATTTTTTGACCAATTATTGTTGGATTTATTGAATCATAATGAAACCGAGAGGTAATTTGTTATTAGAAGCTTTTAGGATTAAACACCATTAGTTGAGTGAAAGATAGAGATACTTTACAACAATTAGTGTGATTTTAGATTAAGAAAAATCCAAAGAACTTAATGAATCTTCAAATAATTTAATTTACATAGAGATATGATGAATTATTAGATAGAAATATTTCTAATGTTATCCGAAAGAAAACATTGAATAATTAAGGGATTTAGTTTTCATCAACTTGAAAAATTGAAATTTTATAACAAGGAATTATAAATTATGTGGGATAGCTAGGTGAAATCAAAAGCTCTAGATTATTTTTATTATCTCTACAACCTTAAGTTTTATTCTCTTTTCTTTTATCTTTGTCAAACACTTTAGTTTAATTTAGGTGGTAAAGTCTTTAAAATTTTGGTTTTATTTCCAAATAATAAATAATTTGGTAAATTTTAATACTCAATAGCATAATTAGTCCTTGTGGGTTCGATATTTTTTTCTTTAAAACTTTACTGCTTGTTGCGATTTTGTTCACTTGAAAATATTTTCACACCAAGTTTTTGATGCTGTTGCCAGGGACTAATTATTTGTAATTGATATTGATACTAGCTAAATTGTTACTAATTTGGATTTTTTTTTAGATTGGTGATTAAATCTCAGTTTTGCTTTTCTTTTATTTTTATTTTTGGATGTAGAAGTGTATGCCCCGATTTAAACCATTAAAGTATACATTTTTTGATCCTGAGATTGAGAGAACTTTGCTTCAAATCATGAAAAAGAAGAACCAAAAAGTCACCACAACTGCCATCACTAAGACAGATCAGCGGAATAGAGAGGCGAATAAGGATTTGAGGGATTATACTATGCCCTCGGTTAATGGGGCTACATCTAGCATAAGGAGCTCAACTATACAAGTTAATAATTTCGAGATTAAGCTAGTGATAATTCAAATGATACAGCAAACTATTCAGTTTAGGGGGGGGGCTGTCGCAAGAGGATCCTAATGTTCATATCGCAAATTTTTTAGAGATTTGCGACATCTTCAAGCACAATGGAGTGACGGATGATGCTATTCATTTGAGACTTTTACCTTTTTCACTCAAAGAAAAAGTAAACACCTGGCTGAATTCTCTACCACCTGGTGTCATTACTACCTGGGAGGAGTTAGCACAAAAAAATTTGACAAAGTATTTCCCTCCGGCCAAGATAGCAAAGCTAAGGAATGATATTACCACATTCACTCAATTTGAAAATGAATCTTTGTATGAATCATGGGAGAGGTGCAAAGATTTATTGCGAAAGTGTCATCATCACGACCTTCCATCATGGCTTCAAGTCCACTCATTCTACAATGGTTTGGGAGCTACAAACAGGTCCATGGTTGATGTAGCAGCTGGAGCAGCTTATGAACTTCTGGAGGAATTGGCATCCAACAATTATCAATGGCCTTCGGAGAGAGCAATGCAAAGAAACGCGGCTAGAGTTTTTGAACTTGATTCAATTACCACATTGGCGGCACAAATGACAACTTTATCTAAACAACTAGGTAAGATGAATGTTAATGCTAATTAAACTAATGTTGTGTGTGATTATTATGCAGGAAATCGCTCAAGTATCGATTTTCAAGTGGAGAATCCGTTTGCTTAACCAAATTCTAAACAAGCTAATTACGTGCCAATTTCCAATGTCAAAACAATCTTTATTCAAACACATTCAATCCCATATGAAGAAATCACCCCAATTTTTCGTGGAACAACAATCAAGGGGCACCTAGACCACCTCAAAATTTTCCACAGCAAGAAAATACGTTGACACTCGAGGAGATGTTCACGCAATACATACAAAAGACAGATTTGGTGATCTAAAACAATTCGACATCAATTCGTAACCTTGAGGCTCAAATTGGTCAGCTTTCACACATTCTTACAGAGAGGACATTAGGAACTTTTCCGAGTAATACCGTTATCAATCCTAAGGAACATGTCAAAGCAATAGCATTGAAAAGTGGGAGTACAATTGAGTAGCCACAAGGAGCAAGTACCGAGGAAGATAACGTTGGTAATCATATGGAGTTCGAGCGAAAGATTGAAGAATTGGAGCAGTAAGTGGCTGACCAGCAAGCTAAAAATTCTAAAGCGAATAAAGAAGCTTCAAAACCCACAAATTCCAAGGAGTTTATATCTAAAACTAAATCTCCTTTAATTTATGATCTATTGATTCATTTTCCTCAAAGACTTCAAAATAATAATAATAATAATAATAAGTTAGATAATTAATTCTCTAAATTTATTAGTATTTTTAAGCAATTGCATATTAATATTCCTCTTATTGAAGTTTTAGAGAAAATGCTTAAATATGCTAAGTTTTTTAAGGATATTTTATCAAATAAACAGAAGTTGGAATAGTATGAGACGGTATGTTAACCGAAGAGAGTAGTGCAATTTTACAAAAGAAGTTGCCTCCTAAATTGAAAGATCCATGGAGTTTTATGATTTCTTGCACTATAGGAAATTCTTATTTTGATTAAGCTTTATGTAATTTTGGAGCAAGTATTAATCTTATGCCTTTTTCAATTTTCATGAAGTTAGGTCTCGAAGAAGCAAAGCCTACTATGGTCTCTTTACAATTAGCAGACAGGTCTATAAAGCACCCACGAGGACTCATTGAAGACGTTTTGGTGAAGGTGGATAAATTTATTTTTTTTGGCTGATTTTATTGTGCTAGACATTGAGGAGGATGAGAAAATACCTTTGATTTTGGGGCGACCTTTTCTTGCTACGAGGAGACCTTTAATTGATGTCCAACAAGGGAAACTTATTTTGAGGGTTGATGATGAGCATGTTACTTTTGATGTATTTAAGGCTATGGATTTTCCTTCTGAAGTACACTCTTGTTTTCAAATTAGTGACATAAACTTAGTGGTGGCTGAGACCTATGAGGCTGGATTTTCAAAGCTGCCACTTGAGGTGTGTCTTACTCATTCTACAACTCTTGAATCCGAGAATGAAGAGGTTAGGGAGTGTGTAAGGTATTTGGAAGCTACACCATCCTTTCATCTTTCAATAAAGCCGAAATTGGAAGAGCTAGGTTCATCCATGCTGACATCTTCAAGTAAGAAACCACTCAAACTTGAGCTCAAACCGCTTCTATCAAATTTGAGGTATGCTTTCTTAGCCTAAGACTCTATTTTTTTGGTTATTATTAATGGTTCTTTAAGTGATGTAGAGGAAGAAAATTTGCTAAGAGTTTTAAGAGAGTATAAGATGACTTTGGGATGGACAATCTCGGATATCAAAGGAATTAGTCATTCGATTTATATGCATAAGATTTTAATGGAGGATAGTTTCAAGCTGATGGTTCAACCACAACAGAGATTGAATCCATCAATGCAAGAAGTGGTGCATAAAGAAGTATTAAAGCTCGTAGATGCTAGAATTATCTATCCAATCTCAAATAATGCATGGGTGAGTCCAGTTCAAGTGGTCCCAATGAAAGGAGGAATAACCATGGTGAAGAATGACAACAATGAACTTATTCCAACAAGGACAGTCGTGGGATGGCAAGTATGCATAGATTATCGAAGACTTAATGATGCAACTCGAAAAGATCATTTTTTATTGCTTATTATCGACCAAATGTTAGAAAGACTCGCTGGCCATGCTTATTATTGTTTTCTAGATGGGTATTCTGGATATAATCAAATTGTTATTCCTCTCTAAGATCAAGAGAAGACTACTTCCACGTGTTCTTACAGAACTTTTGCATATAGGAGGATGCTTTTTGGTCTTCACAATGCTCCCGCCACGTTCCAGAGATGCATGGTGTCCATTTTCTCCGACGTAGTGGAAAAATTTGTAGAAGTATTCATGGATGACTTCTTGGTTTTTGGTTATTATCTTGATAATTGTCTATCTAACTTGTCTTTGGTTTTACAATGCTGTGAGGAGACTAATTTAGTTTTAAACTGGAAAAAAAATCCCACTTTATGGTCGAGGAAGGGATAGTGCTTGGCCATCGAATTTCCTTAAAGAGAATTAAAGTCGATAGAGCCAAAATAAACGTTTTTAACAAACTCCCACCACCGGCCAATGTGAAGGGCGTGAGAAGTTTCTTAGGTCACGCTGAGTTTTATTGACGGTTCATTAAAGATTTTTCTCAAATTACTAAACCTCTTTGCAATCTTTTGATTAAAGATACACTATTTGATTTTTCTCATGAATGCTTGCATGCTTTTGAAAGATTGAAAAAGAAATTAATTTCAGCATCTATAATTGTTTCACCAGATTGGAATTTACATTTTGAACTTATGTGTGATGCTAGTGATTTTGCTATAGGGGTTGTTTTAGGGCAGAGAAAAGACAAAATTTTTCATGCTATGTATTATGCAAGTAGGACTTTTACAGAAGCTCAACTTAATTATGCTACTACTGAAAAAGAATTATTAGTTTGCTTTTAACAAATTTCGTTCTTACTTGATAGTTTGAAGGTGGTTGTCTATACCGGTCACTCTGCTCTTAAGTACTTGCTTGCGAAGAAGGATGCTAAACCAAGATTACTTCGATGGATTTTGCTTCTACAAGAATTTGATTGGGAGATCAAGGATATAAAGGGTCCCAAAAATTTGGTAGCAGATCACTTGTCCCGAATTGAGCCTAAGGGTGCAAATGATGAGCAACATTGCCAATTAATGAAACATTTTTGGATGAGCATTTGATGGCTGTACAGGTTGTTCCATGGTAGGCTGACATAGTCAACTACTTGGTGTCGCAAATTCTACCTCCCAGGATGACATATCAACAAAATAAGAAGTTCTTCTCCGACTTGAAGTATTATTTTTGGGAGGAACCTTTTCTATTATGGCATTGTACAAATCAAATAATTAGGAGATGTGTACCCGAAGAAGAGATGGAGAGCATACTCTGACATTGCCACTTATTGGAAGTGGGCGACCACTTTGGTGGAGCAAAAACAGCGGCAAAATTTTTGCAAACCGGGTTTTATTAGCCTTCTATTTTTAAAGATTCTTTTAACTTTGTTAATTTATGTGATCATTGTCAACGGGTTCGTAATATTTCTAGGAAACATGAGATGTTTTTAAATAATATTTTAGTGATTAAATTGTTTGATGTTTGGGGGATAGATTTTATGGGTCCTTTTTCATCTTCGTATTCTAACAAATTTATTTTGGTGGCTGTAGATTATGTCTCCAAGTGGGTGGAAGCTTCTGCTTTGCCGACCAATGATGCCAGGGTTGTGGTGAATTTTCTTCGAAAAAATATATTTTCTCGATTTGGCACTCCAAAGGTGATAATTAGTGATGGTGGGAAGCATTTTTGAAACCGTCAATTTGAAGCTTTACTTACTAAGTATGGGGTTACTTATCATGTGGCAGCATCATATCATCCTCAAACAAGTGGCCAAGTTAAGGTGTCCAATAGGGAGTTGAAGCGCATACTTGAGAAGACTGTTAGTATCTCACGAAAGAATTGGACACGAAGGTTAGATGATGCATTATGGGCTTATAGAACAGAATTTAATACACCAATTGGAATGTCACCTTATCAGTTAGTTTATGGGAAAGCATTCCATTTACCCATGGAGCTAGAACATAGAGCTTATTGGGCAATGAAGACACATAATTTTGATCTAAAGGTTGCGGGTGAGAAGAGGATGTTGCAAATTAATGACATGGACTAGTTTCGCAATGAAGCTTATGAGAATGCTTGGATTTACAAGGATAAAACTAAAAGATGGCATGATAAAAATATTTTGAGAAGAGAGTTCGAATTGGGGCAGAAAGTTTTACTATTCAATTCAAGACTTCAACTTTTTCGGGGAAAGTTGCAATCTAGGTGGTCGAGACCATTTGTTGTGACTCATGTTTTTCTATATGGAGCGGTTGAAGTTCATCATGAGACAAAATGGACATTCAAGATTAATGGAAAAAAGTTAAAGCCTTATGTGGATGGAGAATTTAGCACGCAAAAGTTTTCCATCAATCTCACCAATCCTAAATAATGATTTGTAGAATGTCTAGCTAGATACTTTAAAAAAAACACTTTTTGGGAGGCAACCCCAGTTTTTTTTCTCTTTAATTTTTTATTTTTATTTTATCTTTTAATTTTTGTTTTCATCTTGTAGGTTTGCATAAGTTTGGGGGCTTTCCAATGTGTTACACGGTTGCACTTTCAAGGACAACATTCAATTGGAAATCGGGGGAGCACTTCTTACCTTTTCTTATTTTCTTTCTTTTTTCTCATTGAGGGCAATGTGTTATTTAAGTTTGGGGGAAGGGAATTTATGTTTAAAAAAAATTATTTTTCTTTGTTTTTGGTTTGATGAATAAAAGGCCTATGATAAGAATATGGTTGAAATTGATTATAATTTTTAGGGAAAATTCTTATTGCTTGAGTCTATTTGTTAATCATTGACTTGATTTTGCTTAATTTGAGATTTTCTAAATTCAATGAATGATTATCATGATCATTAATTGTTTTGCATACCTAGAGAAACTTTATGCGAATATTGTAAATTTGTATGGTCTCCACAAACTCTAGAACTTATTTGATGACACTCGAGGCGAAATCCTAGACAAAATATTACTTGGAAAATGATTTAGGCATTCTTTGAATAGATTGAGCCTTTCAAGCTTACCTATTTATTATCTTTATTCTTAGTCGCCCCTTTGAGCTTTGTTAAATTATACTTTGGCTTTATATTTTTTTTATTTTTATAAAACATCATATTCCCTATCCTATTTGAGCTTAAACACTGATTTCCTTACCTTTCAAGATAACTACGTTTACACAAAGTCAGAAGAGCATGGAAGGTGTGAGAGGTAGAAAGTTTACAAGTAATTTTTATCACAACCTATGCTATCAAAGTCATAAGATTGGGGTGTGAAAAGTCAACAAGGTGTTGGGAAGTGTCTAAACAAAATGGGAGGGGGGATCTTTGAAAGAACGATAAAGAGAGGTGTTTTGAGAGATTCAAAGGAGTGAGAAGAAGTGTATGTGTTAGAAGTGAGTATGCTCTATTTGTTTTGTTTGTGTTCAAAATTAAGTTATCTTGCTTTGTTTGAATCCTATCTTTTCTTTGTAGCCCTCACCTTAGCCTTACATTACAAGCCTAATAAAGACCTATTGATCATTGGTAATATTTTTGTTCTACATTAGTGGAGAGTGATTTGAAAAGCAAGCCTATAGAGTTTGAATTATCAATTTCATAACTAGAGATCCATTATATATTTACTTGTTTGAATAAAATCATCTGGGAAACTAATAATGAAGTGAGAATGATAGGTATGCGTGAATGAAAGGATTGATAATGAGGTGTAATTGAGTTTTGAATTAACTTTTGGACTTGTGTGATATTGAATGATTCCTTTGGATTATAAACTTTAGGCAATCTTTGAGGCAACAAATTTTATGAATTAAACCGTTTATTGTTTTTAGTTGTTTTTCTCTTTTTCTTTGCTTGAGGGCTAGAAAAATTTAAGTTTGGGGGAATTTGATAAGTGTAATTTTTACATGATTTTTATTACTCTTTTACTTATTAAAATTGTTAGTTTTCCTGTATTTCTTTTGATTTGATTTGATTTGATTTTTATTTATTTTATTTTATTTGCTTGTCTTTGAAGGAATAAGAAGGTTTATTGAAAAAGAAGACAGATTCTTGAAAAGTCAGCTGGTGTTGGCATGGGCCAAGCAGCCAAGAAGATCCACGGACTTGACCAAGACAGGTAGTGGGCTGAGCCAAGCAGGCCTTGCACAAACGGGCTGGCATTGCAGGATGTAAGTGGCCCACGTTGATGACCCAGTCTGGTGTGCAGATTGACCAAGTCAATCAACATGTACAAAATGTGGATAACTTTTAGTGGATGGTTACTTGATGAGTGGATAAGATCAAAGAGTCACGATCAGATGGTGCTCCTAAAACCTAGCAGTTGGGGTTATCAACTGGTAGCCTATAAATAGGTCTTTGATTCATGCAGGGATTCAAGGAAGAGATCTCAAGGAAGAGTGAGAGCAAGAATGCTAGAGAGAGCTGAGCCGAAAAAAAAAGAAAGAGAGAAGAGAATGAAGGTGGCTGCCAAGTCTCAATGAAGAGAGATCTTCAACAATCTTGAATGCTTCATCAACTTATTTCAAGCAAAAGTGTTTTATTCTCTTCTCTTTAGTTTTATTTTGATGCATTCCAATATTGATTTCAGATTTGTTATGAACTAATTTTATTTTTCTAGGGCTTTGATGTAGTTTAGCTTTGAACACACAATTTAAATTCCAAGTTATTTTATTTCAAAGTTTTTTATGTTGAGTGTTTATCTTTGATCTTATTGCTTACAAATTTCTGGCCAATTATTGTTTGATTTATTGAATCATAATGAAACCAAGAGGTAATTTCTGATTAAAGCTTTTAGGATTAAACACCACTAGTTGAGCGAAAGATAGAGATACTTTATTGCAATTAGTGTGATTTTAGATTAAGAAAAATCCAAAGAACTTAATGAATCTTCAAATAATTTAATTTACATAGAGATATGATGAATTATTCGGTAGAGATATTTCTAATGTTATTCGAGAGAAAACATTGAATAATTAAGGGATTTATTTTTCATCAACTTGAAAAATTAGAATTTTATAACAAAGAATAATAAATTGTGTGGGATTAGCTAGGTGAAATCGAAAGCTCTAGATTTATTTTCATTATCTCTACAACCTTAAGCTTTATTCTCTTTTCTTTTAATTTATTTTTGTCAAGCACTTTAGTTTAATTTAGGTGGTAAAGTATTTAAAATTTTAGTTTTATTTCCAAATAGTAAATAATTTGGTAAATTTCAATACTCAATAGCATAATTAGTCCTTATGGGTTCAACACTTTTTTCTTTAAAACTTTACTACTTGTTGCGATTTTGTTCACTTGCAAATATTTTCACACTAGTTTTATTTTCTCAATGATGGAGAGATACCCCCATGTCCTCATACAAAGTCAACCATTACCATCAACTGTTTTAATGTGTTCCTCGAATGCAGGGTTGAATACGGAGAAATAACTTTTGTAATTTTAACTTAGTTATAGTACCTATAGATTTATCATCAATTTTATATTCTTTAAATTTTGTTAATACTCTATTTTTATTGCTTGCATAGAACTAACCAAAGTTTAGATGTGTATGTTGTCATTCCATCCTTACAATGTCTTGAAATGCCTTCTTGAAAATCCAAATTTCATTTCTCAAATTAAAGTGATACAATCATACAAAGGAATATTTGACCATAAATAGCTATAAATTCCAAAGTAGCAAGAATGAACTCAAACAACTCATTGGACATGTAGCAAGGGAAACTGATTTTTTTTTTCTTTTTCCATTTGGTGTTTATCCCATTGTAGCCTTGTAAGTTATCAAGTATCAACCCTTCTAATTTCTTTTCTTTCTTTTGAATTCCCAAACATAGTATAACTGAATTTAATTGGACTACTGTTTGTGTAGTGTACTTCAAAATATAGAAATATCATATTAGTTTTTCTATTTGTGAAATTGATAGCCAAACACTAAAATTGTATAAGTAAAAAGAACAACTTATAAAGTTATAGTATATTAGTATTGTGTTTGTTATGAGTAAATTTCAAATTCAATACTCATTTTACCTCAATTTTATTTATAACTATAACTATATATGAGATAATGAGATAACAAT
This sequence comes from Bretschneidera sinensis, assembly GCA_023935145.1. Classification (NCBI taxonomy): domain Eukaryota; kingdom Viridiplantae; phylum Streptophyta; class Magnoliopsida; order Brassicales; family Akaniaceae; genus Bretschneidera; species Bretschneidera sinensis. The sequence continues at coordinate 99,540,792 of CM043698.1, read as the reverse complement.
TTCTACTTTACCACCATCAGTTTAACAAAAAAAAAAAAAAAAAAGCAGGTTAATTCAGATTTCGAGTAGGACTGTTTCGGGTTTTGGGTTTCGGGTCAAGTCGAGTTCGAGTTCTCTCGAATTTCGGGTCATTAGGGTTCGAGTCATTTCGGGTTTCGGGTCGTTTGTGGCCCGAGTCATTTCGGGTTTCGGGTCATTTTAGGTTTTAGATCGTTTTGGGAACAGGTCATTTCGAGTGTCTAGGATTCGGGTCACATTATTTTAATATGTTTTCAAGTTAATCGGGTCGGGTCAGATTTTGCCACTTCTAATTAAAACATATTATTTACTAATTACATCTAAAAAAATTATTAATCAATCTAAATATTTATCGCGTGCAAAGCACATCCTCAGATAGCTGGTTAGTCCAAAAATAGGAAATTGAATCAAACACATACCTTTTAGATTTGACGTACCTGATTGTCTATGCGGCCACCCGCTTGGGTTGGTCGAATTGATTCCTCTAAGGATGACCATTTTAATTTCTTTTTGGTATTTTCGATCTATTTTTGCCTCTCGATTGGGTTTTGGTGGTTTTGGGTCTTTTGGACCCGATTTTGACTGCATTTAGGATTTTGGGGTTTTTGGACAAAGTTTGGATCGATTTTGGACTCTTGGTTGGGTTTTGATTCTCGAGTTTAGGTTTTGACTCTCATGTTTTTGTTTAAATCATCACTTGTCTTGTTCTAGCTTATTCAGATGTTAATTTTTCAAAGGCTTGATGTTTAATTCAGCATTGGACATACACACGATCCATTAAAAATGATCACGATCTTCTACATTTGAAAATTGAAATGGAGTCAAGTTTATGATGAGATTTAATACCACATTATTAAATGAAGAATATTTACCTTTAACCTCACCATAAACTTGACATTCATTTCAATACTTAAATAGAGATGATCGTAGTCCCATTAAAAAAATAGAGACAAAATATGGTGTCTACAAATAGTGTCTTTGCTCACGTAAAGATAGCCTCTTGGGGAGGCAAAATTACCAGTTACAAGCCTTAGCCTCATGGGGTAAATTAGGTTTTTTCGGTTGAGATATTTTAGACTTTTTTCGGCCCATGTCCAGGTGACAGTGGATTTTATTATGCTTTGCTTAATAAAGCAAAAAAGGAAAAGAAACAAAGAAAAGAAAAAACTGGGAATCTAATATCAAAAACAAAAATAAATGAGAAAAAAATCTGGAAGCCCATGTTGGCTCTTCAAAATTGAATTGTAACTCAACAAATTTTAACTTTTATAACTTAAAAGACACTGCCAAAAATAAAATTTGAAGTGTCAACATCAAGGTCTAATTACTGTCCTTTGATAAGTGAAAAAAAAGAAGTTATATTGTAATTAGAATTTATTATATTATATGATAAATTGCTATAATTTTATGATAGTCCGTATCATTATATAACAAATGATATTTATTCATATTTATAATTGTGGTGTTATATTTCATGATAATACAATATCTGATAATTAATTATTATTTTATTAATAAAAAATATGATTTCTCTTAAAAGGTTAAAGGGGCCTTAAAATTTACCGTGAGAATCATTAATAGAAAGAAATCCGTTGAGATAATAAAGTTTTGTATGGTAACTATGAAACCGGTGGCAGCACGTGGTTTTTGAGAACAGTTCCAGTTACTCGGTCTGCCCAAAAGAAAAACTAGGTGCTGATTTTAAAGTTAAATGACAAAGTTTAGACCGTTACGGAATACCGAAGAGCAGTTAGAGAGTTGCCAGTTGAGAATACTGAAAAACAAGGGTCCTAACTCAACGAGTCATCTAATTTGGAGTTTTTGCTTCCACCTTTAATTTCTTGCCGGTATCTCTCTCTCTCTTACACACATCACATATATCGCCCATTAAAATTTCTATTTTGTAAATTTGTTACCCAAATTTTGTCCTCATCCCCATTAAAATTTGTCACATTTTATAATCAGAAACAATTGCAAATATCGAAGAGATGATGTGAGAAGATGGCATGGAAATGAGAGTAGATTATGTGGTTTTGTATCTAATTTAATTTAATTTGTTTCTATTTTTGTTGATTTACTTTTCTTTTATGTGAGGTTTTAGTTTAAACTCTACTTTCAAAAGCCATGTCCTCCCCTCACCATTTCTCTTTCTTTTTCTTCAAATTCTAAGCAAAACTGATATCCTAGGGGCATTTTGGGAGCAGAAAGTATGTCCTGTAAAGCCCTCAATCTCTCTCCTTCTCATAAGCTTTTCAACAAGAATAACAAATCAAATCCGTTTCCATCCAAAAATTCAAACAACAATCACTGCGTTTTGGGAAGGGGTTCTTCCTTTGTGCGTCCCCTCAATTTCTCAACCAACCACAACATTCCTAGGGATTCCTTTCGTCACATCAAGGGCCCTCGATGGTTCTCGAGTGTGCTCAAGTGTGTTGCAAAGAAATTAGAGTCGTCGGATTCAGTTGATCATGCGCACGACAGTAACGGTGCTTCTGGTGAGAATCGTTAATACCCTTTTGTTCTTTGCACTTGAAACTTGGTGCTGTTTTTTCAATTTCAGATAAGCAGTTTTATGTATTTATGTGTGTGCCATCTTTATTTATTTATTTTTTCATTATGTTCCTGTTTTGCTTCACTATTCCATTATTTTTTTTTGTCTTGATACCGATGAGAGATATTAGAAAGTTTCTTAGATATGTATTAGGTTTTTAATCGGTATTAGTTTATGTTTCTATTGTGTTTCTTATTCTATTAGGATTTATAGTCTTAGGTATATTGGTTTGTTCACATTACACTTCAATAATAATAACTTTATAATATTTTTTTCTCAATATTTTTATCTTCTAAATCTCAACATGGTATCAGTTTTCATAGTTCGGATCCCGGTGGTATTTGAGTAAACCCATTTTTTTATTAAAAAAAGTCAAGTTTTTAGCACATGTTATTTTTTCCTGTCTGTTTGTCTTTTTTGGTTACGCACTCTTGGTTCTAGTCTCTGAGCTGTCTTCTTGAGCGTTGCTGCCTCCGACATGATTATGGTGTTTAGGTTGTTTTGGTTGCTGTAGAGGTTGTTTTGGTTTTTGTTGTTGTCAGCTGAGTTTAGGAGAAAGTTTCTTGTGTTATCCTGTTCACAAAGACCCGATCCGACCCATTTCGTAGATCCAGCCCATGTGAAGCATTTTGTTCCAATCAAAGTCATAGTTGATCAGGTGTCCTCCGATCTTGTTGATTCAGTGTTGTTAGGTCTTGTTGACCTAAGTGTCATGGGTCTTGTTGACTCTATGATGTTATGAGTTTTGTTGAATTTGAGATTGAATCTATCTTTAACAAGTTGTGTATTGGTTTATTTGTAACAAGTTGGTGCATGTGCGTGCTCTAACTTGAGGGGTGTTGAAATATTTCTTAATTACATATGTATTAGGTTTTTTGTTAAATTTTTTAGTCTTTCTTGGTTTATGTTTCCTATTCCTATTATGATTTATATTCTTAGGTCTATTTATATAATTATGTTAGTTTGTTCATTAGACACAATTATAATAATAATAATGATAATAATAATAATAAGAGTTTTACAATATTTCTATTCAATCTTTCTTCTCCCTTTCTTTGCTTTGTCTAGATTAAACCCTCATGGGGAAAAGCCCATTACATCTAAATAATAACTCAATTGAGTTAGATTTGGTACCCAAACCAAACCCTTTATCTATCTAAAGTCCAACATATAAAACCCTTACTCTACATTTTTTTCTAAAACCCTACACCCAAAGTACCTCTGTCAAAAAAATAAAAAGAAAAAGAAAAAATATATTTGTTATGTGTTTCTGGTCTTGTGTTTGAGTTCCTTAAGTTCTTGAAAAAGAAAAAAAAAGAAAGAAAGAAAAGTTCTTGACTCTTCCTGAAGAAGAGTTACTCACTCTTATTGATATTGTTGACCCGATGTTGATATTGTTAACCCCATACATGTTGATGTTTAACCTGTGTCGATGTTGTATCCTTTGGACTCATTAATTGCAGTCTATTCAAGTCAAATTCAAAGTCAGAGTTAGTAAAAAAAACAAGACAAAAAAGTTAAAGTGTTGTTGATCCGGTGATCTCGGATCTTATCTCGTTAGGTGGTACTGATGTAGTGACCTAACAGTGGGTATGGAGCCTTGATGTGTTCTCATAGGTTATTGTAATTTATGGGTTTGGTTTGTTTCAGATTATATCAGGTTTGTTATTGGTATGGGTTTATTTGTAACAAGTTGGTTCATGTATATGCACCAAATTGAGCGAGAGTGTTGAGAGATATTAGAAAGTTTCCTAATTAGATGTGTATTAGGTTTCCTAATCGTTTTTAGTTTATGTTTCCTATTATGTTTCTTATTCATGTTAAGATATATAGTCTTAGGTCTATAAGGTTGTTGGTTTGTTCACAATATACATAAATAATAATAACTCTATAATATTTCTTCTCAATCTCCCATCTCCCTCTCTCTATCCCTAACCTAAATCTCATCAAAGACCAAAGAAATAAATGCGGATTTTACGCCCTTGCGATCTTCTTTTTTGTTTTCTTAATTGATTGGTTGGCTAGAAATTCTATTTTACTTTTTAGAAAATTTAATTGCCATGTTGTTAGTTTGTCATGGCGTACAATTTGTTAGCTTCAATAGGATAATAACTTACTTAGATGTGTGTATAGATTTAGACATGGATATATGGAGATATAGATAGATAAAGCTGACTGGTATTAGAATACTCAGTTGTTCTATTGTTACATACTTGGCTTAATGATTAATAGTGAGTAACCATATTTTGGCAATGTGGATACTCAAACAGCCACAAAGGGGCTGAGAATCTGACTGGTTGGATGGAGTGGTTTGTTAAACCTCTGATTTCATTTTGATCTATTAATTCAGTTGTGTTAGATGAAGTTGCTTAATAAGTCTCTGATTTCATATCAATCTATCAATGAAATTGTGGTGTCCTCCTTTGGTATGGTTTGTGATGGTGTGATCTGTTGTGTAACAGGAATTTGGGGTACTTTTGTGTTCCCAGTTTCGCTGGGATGTCTGGTTCTGTATGTATATATATTTTTTTTCCATCTTTGCATTCTTGGTGTTTTAATTACTTTGTTTCATTTTTCAAAAAGTAGAAAAAGAAAAGGCATGAAATATTGGGTTAAAATAAATGATTGGTTTAGTTGTTCCTGTTTGTCATCCATTGATCCATTAGATTTTGCTTCTGCTGCAGAAGAGAGAGTGGTTGTGCTTGTTATTGGTGGAGGGGGGAGGGAACATGCACTTTGCCATGCCTTGCAGCGGTCTCCCTCCTGTGATGCTGTATTCTGTGCACCTGGGAATGTAGGGATTGCCAGCTCGGGGAATGCCACTTGTATTTCAGACCTTGACATCTTTGACAGCCCGGCTGTGATTTCCTTCTGCCGCAAGTGGGGTGTGGGACTTGTTGTTGTGGGACCAGAGGCTCCTCTTGTTTCAGGTCTTGCAAATGATCTGGTGAAGGCTGGAATACCTACCTTTGGTCCATCATCGGAGGCTGCTGCTTTGGAAGGTTCCAAGTACTTCATGAAGAATCTCTGCGACAAATATGGAATTCCTACTGCTAAGGTTTATCCTTTTATTGCTGATCTCAGTTATGAGTTAGAGGGCTTTATTATTATTATTTTTTTTTCAATTTTATAATTTTTCTACTTGCTGCTTTCCTTTATGTATCCTAAGGGTTTAGTACCTCTCACTAGAAATTAGAAAATGGTAAAAGCTATTTTACTTTGATGTTAGTGGGTATTGTCTGAATTGATTTATTTATATAGTATAGTTAAGATATTTTTTGTCATTGTATTGGCGTTGGAATATGGAAATTTATCATCTTTCATAAGGTGACACTGTCAGAATAAATAGGTTTTGTTTTAATTGAGAATAAGAAAGTGACCATGGCTCGTTTTGAGTTGCCCTACTATGATTTTTCATCACTTGTCCTTGTTCTTTATCAGAAGATTTTTATCTAATTATTTTTTGGAAAAGAAAAACCATGATAACTGTCATTATTATGTTTCTTGTTGCTTTCCATGCCTGTAAGGACACTTCTGCTAATGCTTTATATTTACTGGTGCAGTATAAAACATTTACGGACCCTTCTGCTGCTAAGAAATATATTCAAGAGCAAGGGGCACCTATTGTCATCAAAGCAGATGGACTAGCTGCTGGAAAAGGAGTTATTGTTGCTATGACACTGGAGGAGGCTTTTGAAGCTGTAGATTCTATGCTTGTCAAGAGTGTTTTCGGTTCTGCAGGGTACCGTGTCATTGTTGAAGAATATCTTGAAGGAGAAGAAGCATCCTTTTTTGCCTTGGTGGATGGGGAGAACGCCATACCTCTAGAATCTGCTCAAGACCATAAACGAGTTGGGGATGGTGATACAGGGCCCAATACTGGTGGGATGGGGGCATACTCTCCTGCACCAATCTTGACAAAAGAACTTCTAACTGTGGTTATGGAATCTATAATTCTCCCAACAGTGAAAGGAATGTCAGCAGAGGGGTGCAAGTTTGTCGGGGTATTGTATGCTGGACTCATGATTGAGAAAAAATCTGGGTTGCCGAAGCTAATTGAGTACAACGTGCGCTTTGGAGATCCAGAGTGCCAGGTCAGTTAACTGACCCATAGTATATATTCATAACCATCTTCATAAGCATAATGATAGGAAACTAGTTACCATCCACTTCAACCATTGTGCTGCAGTCATCATTCACTTTGAAACTCATGCATATCAGTGCTGATAGTGTTTTCGCTTGGGAAATCAAGGAATTTTGTTCTCATTTAAACTCAAATTCTTTGGGTTTTAACTAAAATAGATTAGCCTTTAACAACAATTGGGACTGGAAATTTTGCTTCTTTCAAAAATTAATCGTGTCATGGATTAATGTGTACATATTAGGTCAGTATTCTGACTGGACCATGAAATGGGCATGTAAAGATTGGGACTAAAGTAGTGAGATTGGGACTAAGGTGGTGAGATGAAGAAATTAAAACACAGAACGGAAAGGCACGAGAATTTGTCAGTGTGTGTTGGGGTTTTATCCTTTTTTTCTTCTTTGGTATCCTCTTTTTATATTCTAGATTCTTAATTTTCCTGGGTGTGTTTTGACTTACATGTCATTTTGAATGCATTAGTATTTAGCAATCAGTTTAATCAATGGTCCTTATGTGCTGGTCAAATTTTGGGTGCATTTGCAGCATTAGAGAAGTTTGTTATAGAAAGGAAGTTTGTAGAATACTATTAATCACAGACGCTTTTCTTTGATGTTAACCTAAAATCCTAATCTGTATGTATCTTTTGCTAATGATATAATGCTTTTATTTATTTTCATCCTTCTTTCTTTTCTCTTTCTCTGGCCTTTGACGAACAGGTGCTGATGGTGCGCTTGGAGTCCGATCTAGCACAAGTTTTGCTTGCAGCTTGCAGAGGAGAGCTTAGCGGGGTATCCCTGACTTGGTCGCCTGGGTCTGCCATGGTAGTGGTGATGGCAAGCAATGGTTACCCGGGTTCCTATGAGAAAGGGACTGTGATTCAAAATCTTGATGAAGCAGAACATTTTGCTCCATCAGTTAAGATATTTCACGCAGGGACTGCTCTTGACTTGGATGGAAACTTCATTGCTTCTGGGGGGCGTGTTCTTGGGGTGACTGCGAAGGGTAGAGATCTTGGAGAGGCACGAGAGAGGGCTTATCAGGCGGTTGAGGAAATCAACTGGCCTGGAGGGTTCTACCGACGGGATATTGGATGGAGAGCACTACCCCAGAAGCAGTTAGCCATGAAAGGGTAAACTGATGTCGAAAATATGAGTAGGCCATGTAAGAAAGCATGTCCTACGTTGTTGAATTTTGATAAATGGATTATAGACTAATTAAAATCATATTTAAAAGAGAGGTTACCAAGTTGGTCAATCCCACTGCATAAACTTTTCATTTCTATAGTGATAACTCACTAAGAATCTAAGAAAGAATTTCACCTGCTTTTTAAATTGTACGACATGGAAATATTTATATATAATTTACCATAGGTGTTACATTTACTTGTGGATTCGAAGTGTGGTGCTCATCTTGTGCGCCATTAAAATGATTACAAATGCTGGTACACAAATTTGCCAATGCTGTTATGGGCTAAATTTGACCTACATCTATGTTGAGATCTTACATATGATCTTCTACAGCTGTTGTCATTTCCTTGTACAGAAAGGGTAGTTGGAATGGATCTTTCCAAGATGAGCACCACATTGGTGCTTATTTTGGTATTGGTTAGTAAGAGCAGAAGGGAGTACAAGAAGTGGATCAAAGTAGGATCTGGGAAGATTTATGAAAGTAGAAACTACCTATAGATACCATTGGTTTTTGCATTGAGGATTGGTGAGGCATTCTTTCAGTGGGATTATTGGTAGTGAAAAAAGGACAGCAGCATTTTATTGAAAAGTTTGTTCGCAATGTTTAGAATTGCCTTTAAATTTTTCAATTTGAGCCTCATGTTTATTTAATGTGTGGGATTGGTAGATGATTGTGTGCATTTAGGATTTCCCGCATGATCTTGTATTGAGTGATAGAATGGGCGATGCAGGATTTTCTAATTATGTGGAGTACATAAAGAAAACTTTAAACATGTTTTTAATAGGTCCAATTCAGTCAGAGTACAAATTCAAGTGGTGTGAGAATGCGGAGAGATTCCTCAAGTATCGAAACCTTTCAACCCTAGCACCAGCTCTTTCTCCGCGCTGCAATCAAACCCTAAAGCTGCGCTGTTTCCTTCCAACCCTACAGTTCTGTCTCTTTTCACTTCAATAAATCACTGCTACCTGAGTTGTTGACTGCCCAACCCCCCATCGGCGAAAGTTAATGGTGAACCAACCTTTTTTGTTTCTCTGGTGGAACTCTCAAAGGCCAATGCCTTGTTTGCAACGACCTTAGTGGCAAAATTTTCTGGTGGACTTCCTACCTTAGAGGCAATGATTTTCTTCATGGGTTTTAGATAAACCACCTACTATGGCTTTTTTATGTTCATGTGATGATTCACCTCCAATCACATTCGGATTTGATCAAAGCATGGACTCTGGGAAATTATATTATTGATAATCAACTCTTCTTGTTATTTCTTTGGTTTTTCCAGATACCGAAGCGAAAAACGATAGTGTACCTCTAACATATATCACATATGATTAGAATTACGTGTTCTAACTCTTCAATATTGCTTTGATCTTCATTTTGTGTTTAATATTTGTCTGAATCGAATTTAACGTAATTTCGTTGTCAACGCTGTCAAGAAACCATTTACAGATAAAATGGAAACATAATACCACAACCCAAGTGTTTCTCTCAGACTCTTATTTGTTGGATAGACAACCAAGAGGTGTCTTTGGTATATTTTGTTGGAAAAACAAGAGTCAGTCGACTGAATAATTTATTTAGTCGACTGAATGAATGAATGACAAAAAGTCTTTTTTGTTTATCAAGTCGACTTAATAGCCAACACCTAATACTTTTTCTTTTGAAATTTGAATTAAGTCGACTGAATGTTCATTATTTTGAAATTTGAATTCCAACAACTATAATTTCAGAGAACTCATGTGTTTTTTTCAAGAGCTATGTTTTTTAAATCATTACTCTTCATTTTCTTATTGTTGGAAGTTCAAATGAAATCTATAAATACTTCTAATAACTTCCAAATTAACCACTTTTCATTTTTTAGAATTTATTCTTCTTCTTCTTCTACATTTATTACTGAAAATATACAATCACTTTTCTTCATTATTTCAAAAGATAACTCAAAGAAGAATCTCTTATTTTACTCTTAGAGATTCTTAGAGACATGGAATATCCTAGAGGAATATTTGTCAAATCTATATTTCTTAGAGATTTTGTATCCACAAATTTCTCAACAATTTTAAGGCTTTATTTCTACTGAAAAATGGGATTCAGAATCTATCAGAGTGATGAATCAAGACATGGTGAAGCTTGATCGATTCGACAACAATAATTTTGCTCGCTAGCAAGACAAGATGATTTTTCTACTTACTGCATTGAAGATTTATTAAGTACTGGATCCAGACTTGTCTTCTATACCAGACGATCCAAAACCAAGTGTTGATGGAACTCCACCTAATGCAGAGGATGTTAAAAAGGTTTGTTTGGAGAGGAAGATGAGTTGTTGTGCCGATGGAAAATTTTGAACACGTTATCTGATCGACTATATGATTTATTTACTGAAATCAAATATGCAAAAAATATGGAATCAACTGAAATTCAAATATAAGGCTAAGGAAGAAGGTACAAACAAATACTTAATTTCTAAGTATTTTGAACTTCTTATGGTTGATAAAAAATTTGTACTTAAGCAAGTCCATGAGTTGCAAGTACTGGTTAATAAAATCCGTTCCTTAATGATAGTTCTTCCATAAGTTTTTCAAGTGGACACAATCATTGCTAAAAATTGCCTCTCTCTTGGAAATATTATGGCAAGAAACTATTACATAAGATTGAGGACTTTACATTAGAACAAATTCAAAAGCATCTTCGTATAGAAGAGGAGTCACGTTTACGTGATAACAAGAATTTGGTTCCTTTTTAGTCTAAAGCACATTATGTGGATGGGAACCAATCTAAGAACTAGTATTTGCAAGCCAAGAAAAATAACCAATAGTTTAAGAAGAAGAAATCCCAAAACAGAAAGAAAAAAAGGAGTCTACTTTGTTTGCAGAAAAGATGGTCACTTTGCCAAACAGTGTAGGCATCGTAACACAAACCTAAAAGGTAAGGAAAACATGGTGGAAGAGGGTCTTGTAGCCATGATTTTGTCAATCAATATGGAAACTGAAAATTCTTGTTGGTGGCTCGATTCGAGAGCAACAATTCATGTCTGCAAAGACAAGTCCTTCTTCAAGAAATTTGAAGAAGCGACTAGTGAAGTGCAAATGGGAAACGGTGAGCGTGTCCAAGTCACTGCAAAAGAAATTGTTGAAATCAATTTCACATCCGAAAAACTGTTAACTCTTATTAATGTTTTGTATGTACCCGATCTTAGGAAGAACCTTATATCTGTTGACTTACTTTGTAAGAAAGGGTTTCAGGTAGCATTTGAATATCATAAGGTTATCTTGTCAACGAATAGAATGTTTTTGGGAAAGAGGTACTCCTTTAATGGAATGTACAAGTTAAGTATTATTAATAATAATATTGTGTCTTCTACTTATACTGTTGAGTTATCTGTTTAGCATAGATGTTTGGCTCATTTAAATTATTGCATTTTAAATAATATAAAAGATTAAATTTGATTGATTACAATAGTAATGCTGCAAAAATGTGAAATTTGTGCTAAGTCTAAAATATTTAAGAAACATTTTCATAGTGTTAAAATAAATTCTAAAATTTTAGAATTAGTATATTATGATATTTGTAAGTTAAATGGTATGCTTACTAGTGGTAGTAAATGGTATTTCATTACTTTTGTTGATGACTTCAGTAGATATTTGTATGTATATTTGTTAAGAACAAAAGATAAAGCTTTTGGCATGTTTAAGAAGTTTAAAGCTGAAATTGAAAATTAATTAGAAAATAAAATTCAAATTCTTAGATAAGATAGAGTTGGAGAATACTTTATACCTAATTTTTGTGAAGAGAATGGTATTATTCATCAAATAATAGCACCTTATACACTACAAAAAATGGCTTAGTCGAGAGAATGAATAGATCATTAGTTGAAATGGTGAATTGTATGCTTTTGAATGCTAAGTTACCTATTAGTTTGTGGGGTGAAACATTACTTACTGCCTGCTATATACATAATAGATTAATTTCTAAGAAAAATAATGTTAGTCCATATGAGTTATGGAAATGAAGAAAATAAAATTTAGATTATCTAAAAGTATGGGTGCCTAGCATACTATAGAGTTCTTGATCCTAAACGAACTAAGTTAGGACCTAGAGCTATTAGAAGTGCATATGTGGGATATGTCAAAAATAATAAAGCTTACAGGCTTCTTGACTTAGATTCTAATTCTATTGTAGAATCTCGTGATGTAGAATTCTTTGAGAATAAATTTTCTACTGATTTTGTGAATATAGATGAAAATAGTCAAGTTCCTTTGTTTAGTAACAATATGAGTATAGAATCTCAAAAGAGATATACTAACTTACCTAAAGATCAATATGAACCTAGAAGAAGCACTAGAGCAAGGAAAGAGAAGGATTTGAGTCCAGATTTTATTTCTTCTCAAGCAATAGAAGGAGAGAGAAATAATTTTGTTCTTAATCAAATTCATATGGTGCTAAATCTAGAAGACGACCCTAAAACTTTTAGTGAGGCTATGTCATCGAGAGACGCTTCTTTTTGGAGAGAAGTGGTTAACGATGAAATAGACTTAATAATTAGGAACAAGACTTGGGTGTTGGTGGATCTATGGATTAAAACCCATTGGATGTAAGTAGGTCTTTAGAAGAAAATATAATACTAATGGTTCTATTCAAGCTTTCAAGGCTAGATTAGTAGCTAAAGGTTTTAGACAAAAAGAATGAATTGATTATTTTAATATACATGCGTCTATTGCACGCATCATGTCTATTAAAATTCTTATTGCATTGGCATCCATACATCATTTATATATCCATCAAATAGATGTTAAAACTACTTTCTTAAATGGGGACTTAAATGAAAAAGTCTATATGAAACAGCCGAAAGGGTTTGTTCTTTGTGGAAATGAAAAGAAAATATGTAAGTTAATCAAATCCTTATATGGTTTAAAACAAGAACCTAAACAATGGCATGGAAAAATTAAATTTGTAATTTTGTCTCTTGGTTTTAAACATAATAATGTTGATAAGTTTATCTATTCAAAGTTTACCAAAGAATATGAATTATTAATTTGCTCATATGTAGATGACATGTTAATCATTGGAACAAACATGCTTGGTGTGAATGAAACTAAGAAACATTTAGCTTCTAGTTTTAAAATGAAAGATTTGGGCGAAGTAGATACCATGGTAGGTATTAAGGTTAAAAAACATAGTGGGGGTTATACTTTAAGTCAGTCTCATTACATTGTGAAGGTTCTTGATAAATTTAAACACCTTAATATCAAAAAGTCAAACACTCCTTTCGATAGAAGTGTTAAATTAATAAATAACTCTGTTAGATCTGTAGCACAACTAGAATATGTTAGTGCTATTGGTTCTTTAATGTATGTTATGCATTGCACTAGGTCAGATATTGCCTTTGTTGTATGTAAATTGAGTAAATATACTAGTAATCCTAGTGTAGAACATTGGAAAGCCATTGGCAAGATCTTTGGTTATCTTAAGAGAACCATAGGTTTGAGGTTGTTCTACTGTGATTATCCGACTATATTGGAAGGATACACCAATGCGGGTTGGATTACTAATGTTGGTGATAATGACTCCACTACTGGATGGGTCTTTACCCTTGGTGAAGGGGTTGTTTAGTGGGGAAGCAAGAAACAGACTTGTATTTCTCACTTAACAATGGAATATGAATTTATAACTTTAGCAGCGATCGAGAAAGAGGCAGAATGGATACATAACTTATTGTTGGATATAATTATGTGGGTATATCCTATGCCTCCAATTTCCATTCAGTGTGACAATAAAGCTACTTTGTTAAGAGCTTAGAACAATACCTATAATGGTAAGTCTAGAGATATCAGTATGAGACATGAATATGTAAGATAATTGATAAGAGATAGCATTATCACAATTGTCTATGTGAAATCAATTAAAAACATGGTTGATCCTTTCACTAAAGCTCTCTCTAGGGAGGTAGTGAGAATGACAACTTTGGAAATGGGGTTGAAACCTTTTTAAAAGAATCACTAGTAATGGTAACCCGACTTTGTTTCTAGCACTACATTAGTCAAAAAGTATAATGGGTAAAAACAAGTTACTAATAAGTTATTGTATTAATATTGACAAAACTTAGCCCCTAGGTGGTCAGTATTGTCCCTTACTTTCTTGTGTAGGATGAGTTATACTCCTACTGAAGTCTATTACAAAATTTTAGTGTGTTCTAGTAGCGGAAACACATTGTAGACTTCATCTATATGAACTTAGAAGTGGTGCCACTTCTTAAAAGAGATTTAAGGTTTACTCTTGAAAGAGTTCATGAACCATGATCAAGCACAAGGCCATAATAGTGCTAAGTAATAATGGAGTTTCTCACTAAAACAAGAGAAAGATATATGTGTGATATTTCTGACTCTAGTTTAGAGAGTTTATAATTTAATGCTATTGAGAAATTAGATAATTCTTATAGTTTTAACATATTAACACTAAGTAAAAATTTAAATCGAAAGATATCTTTATATATGTATATTAATCTCATATGATCATTGGTTGTATAATTTTATCAAAGTGTTTTCAAGAAAAGTTTTGTTTTTCAAACAAAAGTGGGGGATTATTGGAGTTTTGTTAGAAAAATAAGATTCAATCAACTGAATTATTTATTGAGTCGACTGAATGAAGGAAAAAAAGTCTATGTCTATTTTCAAGTATTCAATCGACTTAATACGTGACACCTGATACTATTTCTTTTGAAATGTTGATTCAGTCAACTGAATAAAACATTTGTTATTTTGAAATTTGAATTCAAACATCTATAACTTTCAAAGAAGTCATGTCTTTTCTTCAAGAGTTACATTTTTGAATCATTACTCTTCATTTTCTGACTGTTGGAAGTTCAAATGAAATCTTTAAATACTTCTAATAACTTCCAAATTAACCACTTTTCATTTTTCAAAATTTCTTCTTCTTATTATTCTTCTCCATTTACTACTAAAAATATACAACCATTTTTCTTCATTATTTCAAAAGAGAACTCAAAGAAGAATATCTTATTTTGCTCTAAGAGATTATTAGAGACTTTGAGTATCCTAGAGGAATATCAGAACCTAGAGCAATCTAATGGGGACAAATAAAGTCTTAAAGACAGTATTAATATGCATTTCAAAGTCACAATAAATTCTATAATTCTTAGAGATTCTATATCCACAAATTTCTCAACATCTTTTCACATGATACACAATACTTGGAAGAGTTGTGTCTTTAACTAAGAGACACAACCCTAAGAAATGATATAACCATTAAGGCATGCAACTCTTGGAATAGAGTTGCATCTTTTGGAAGCATACTTATGGTATATGGGTACGGGCATGCCCACATGGACGTCCAACTTGTACCCATATTTCTTACATCTCCCACTCGCATATGACTGGTATGACCAAGCCTTCTTCATTTCACTGCTTAGTTAAATTTTGAGAATAATTCATTCAAACAAATGGGTTATGAGACTAGCAAATATACTTGCACTTCAGAAGTCCAAACTAGAAACCCGTTAAGGCTAGGATGGAAACATCAATCCCAAAAATATAAGTAAAAATAAACAAATATAGTGGCATTGTTTGGGACTTGCTTTAAGTCTAACTTAAAGTAAAAGAAATTATCTTAACATGGAACAATTTTTTGCCTTAAGTTGGACTTAAAGCAAGTCCCAAACTATGCCACTATAATGCAGTACCTCAAGCTTATGCAGTTACACTTAATCAATCATATCTCAATCGTTGAAGAAATCATGCTTGACTCCATCCTTTCTAGCTTTACATGTATTCTCAATTATATTCAATCTTATTAAATTGACAAACTGGTCAGCCGGTGAATACAAATGAGTGGTATAATTCTAAACTTGCCTTCCTTTTGTCCTT
This sequence comes from Bretschneidera sinensis, assembly GCA_023935145.1. Classification (NCBI taxonomy): domain Eukaryota; kingdom Viridiplantae; phylum Streptophyta; class Magnoliopsida; order Brassicales; family Akaniaceae; genus Bretschneidera; species Bretschneidera sinensis. The sequence continues at coordinate 99,525,023 of CM043698.1, read as the reverse complement.
ATATTACTAGGATCTGGGTTAATTACTTTCCCAGTAATGCCCTGTTAGATCGAATCATTGATGACCATAGGTAACATAATAGAGTAGCTAACACTAACTCCTCACTTTGCGACATAGTCACAAGTCACCTAGGATACTATTAAGATCATCCTCTCGATCTCTAAGACTCACACAGTGAAGAAGTAGGGATCAATTCTCTCACTTCCTAAACAGTCATTAAGCATATGCAGTATTAAATGCATGCTACAGTGGATATCTTCTACCTTGTAGAAAGTATGTATTTTCTAGTAACACCATATAGGTCTTTATTCAGTTGCATCATGAACATTAAACCTTCTAGGTTCAATCTCACCCAAACGTCTAACTCGAGTCCTCCATTTGCTCGTTTTTCGTAGTGCAAGAATGAGATCTTACACCTTGACTTACACAGGCATCATGGATGGAAGGGAAATATACATGTTGGCTCTTAACTTCATAAGAGTCTCATCTTGATACTCACCAAAGAGACTTCTCAAAACAATTTTAATAAGCTACACCAAAGTCAATTGAATTAAACTTGTTCTCTTAGCCCTATAGTTCCATCCAATTAAGCTCACTCTCTTAGTACCAAAGTTCAAATCAACTAAGCTCACTATCTTAGATGTCAAAGTTTAATCACGTCTCATCTCTGGTCGCTTTCTAAGTGCTAGAGGCGAGCGTTCGTGTGAGTGAGTCAATATTAGCCTATCGACATACTTCTCTAATTGTGCTAATCAAATTACAAAAACTTATCATTGCATCATTCGTATAATGATGTCTCTTAACATAATATTATCTCGCTTCTCTAATTCTACATTTGGTAGGATTCTAAAACCATTTGCGCGAAATTGATTAAAATGAGGTGAATCGAGGAAAGCCTAACAACTAGTGAGATCTTATAGTCATTTCTCTTTCATTGCTCACTCTCTTACAAGTAAGCCTTATACATTTCAAAGGACGTATCAGCCTTGCTCTTGATCTTTAGAATCGATTTGTTTCCAATTATTTTACACCTAGATGGAAGGCCAACCAAGTCCTAAACTTGATTTTCTTTCATTGACTTCATATTTTCCTGTACTGCTTTACTTATTCTTTAGAAGTGGATCATGTGAGAGCTCGTTGAACTGTTTTAAGCCCTTTATCATCTTATGGATCTATCATGAAGATTTTCCCATCAATCTCAGAATGACAATGAATGATCTATCATGATTACTTTTGAGTGATTGAGATTCCTCATGCCCCTTCTCCATTGAATCCACATCATAAGGTGTGTCGCTCACACTTGCTATAGTAAGTTGAGGATTTTCCTTTTGTTCGTCAACCGATTGACTGAGAGTGTCAAAATGTTATTCATTTAGCAAGATGGTGTCCTATAACTTAATTTTCACCACATTTCCATCTGCTTCATCTTCAATGAACAAGTAGTCCTTGGAATGCTCATGGTATCTTATAAAGATACACTTTTTCCCTATTAGATTTAACTTCCCATATATATGAGAAGTAAAACGAATAAGTTGCTAATCTCCATAGTTATAGATTACGTAACTTGGATTTTCTATCTATACATAACTTATATGCAGTGGAAGCTACAAATTTGAGGGTACACAATTAGAGATGCAAGTTGCAATTAATAGTGCATCTTCATAAAAGAAGATAGAAAAGTTAACCTCTTCCATCATCAGTTTAACCATGTCTAGAAGGGTTCCATTTCTTCTCTCTACAACACCATAGAGCCTTCACTTTCTTGTCTAATTAATCTTCAACTTTTGACGTTTGATATACTAAATAGATATGACCATAAGGTGTGAAATCGTCTATGAAAATGATGAAACATAAGGCACCTTGTCTTTCCTCCATAGTCGTTGAGCTATAGATGTTTGAGTGAGTAAGTCTTATAGGTGTTGTGGTTCTAGTTACTTCCAAGAGGACCTAGCTAATATTCATTTAAAATATTTTAGCATGTCTTGCAACTCTCGAAGTTACAAAGTTTACGATGTCATACATTGTAAGTCATCTTTACTCAGATCCTCACTCTAATTGAGATAATTATTGCAATCATAGTAACTGAAAAAGACACACACACAAATATAACACAACATACTAACAATATTATTTTACAACAATTCCTTGAATTAATCAGTGATAATCTAACATGTGTTACAAGATCAAAAGAAATGTAGTACACTCAATCATCTCTCATAATCAAGGTCAATGATTATTAATTAATTCTATAATGTGAAAAATCTAGGAATTACGCAAGAATTTTCCTTAAAGTCTTGCCAACTTAAAACCTCCCATTTGATTTTGCATTCGAAATCATGTCAAACTTCTTCCACAAGTTTAACTCCTCCCATTTGATATATCCTTAGGAACTAGCGAGAAATTCTTTCGTTAATTCTACCAACCTAAAAATTCTGACTTGATATAACCTTTAACATTAGGCATGAAACTTCATTTCACAATCCAAACTATTCCTACTTTATATATCATCTTGAGACATCTTATTATGTTTACTTATGATATATACAATGCATAAAACTAATACCATAATTTATATAATTAAATATTATACTTATTATAACATGCCTTCAATTGATAAATATTGAATAATCATCATTCAAATACTTATAGTACAATATAACATATTTTCTAGATAATGGGATAAAAAGCAAACCATGTCTATGTATTATTGTATATTTTCATATTATTTCTAGACCCGACAATCACATAACAAAAATTCATATAATCTATCATTATCCGTTATTATAATTCTCTTTTATTATTTTAATACATTCCATAAAATTAGAAAAAAAATTTAGAAAACAAGAACCAACTCTATCAGAGTTATTTTATAACTCTTTTAAAGAAATACATTGAAAAATAATTTAAGAGAGCACACAAACAATATCAAAGACAATTCGGTAACTAGGAGCCTTATGGTTGCCACCAATGCTAACCCTTTTATTGTCTAGATCTATATGCCTCTATGTTATTATTAATTTTTTTATTTACACTACAAGAAAGTGAGGGCTTGTTTGGGGAGGGTTTTCAAAAACCTTTTTTCAGTGTTCAAACACTGAAAACCTTTTTCAAACAATGCTAGGCTTGTTTGGGACATAGTGTTCAAAAACAGTTTTTGAACACAGTTTTGTAAAATTGGTTGTTCAAACATTGATATTTGAACACTGCTATTTGGCGTTTTCGGTCTCAAATCAGTGTTCAGTGTTCAGTTTTCACTTTCACTTTCCCAATTCACAGACCTCTTCTCTCACTCGAGACCTCGCCTTCTCATTCTCTAATTCACAGAGCTCTTCCCTCTCTCTGCAACGCCTTTATCTTCTCTCTCCCTATTTCCTTTCTTTTCACTTTCTAACCGGGTCTCTCTCATTTCCTCTTCAACAAATTGTGACGGTGACGAGCTCGAAGAAACCCAGAAGAGAGGAGAGAAATTTTCCTCTCATTTTCCTACTTCCCAAACACATATTTGTCACTCAGCCTTACCTCAATTCAAATCCCTGAAAAAAGATACACATCTCTTTGATCTGTAACTCTGTCTTACAGTACCCATCTGAACGAACGACGAGAAAAGACGAGAAAGATCCAGAAATTCTTCAACTCGAATTCTCACAGACGCTCATCCTCTCTTTGTAAGTCTCTGATGGATTTTTCAGATTACCTATTCCTCTGGTTTTTCATTACTTCAAACCTGGAAGCTTGTTTTGTTCAAATAGTTGGCTTCATATTCTTTTCTCATAATCATCTCTCCCTTTTGACTTTAGCCTTCATTTCATGAGTTGGTTAAGTGTCTTTTGATTAGTATATATGCTACACCTGCTTTTAAGTTTTAAGTTATAGTGCTTTTGCTTCAGTATTAAAATTAAATTTCTGGTGGTTTATGTGTGATCACCTCCACCCATGCTCTTCACCTTCCACTTTACTACAATTCATCAGCAATCATCACTAGCTTTATTGCTGGTACAGAGGCCGTCAGGAAGCAGCAAGTGCAGCGGCAGTTGGTGTATCTGGTGATGATTATGATTCCCTGTATGTGTTTATTTTGATATCGATTGGTTGATAATCAATTGTAAACGCAGTAGGTGTTAATTCTTTTTAGGGTAAGGGTTGTGGAAGATAGTTTTGTGTTGAAATCACTGACATTTTTGTTGCCTGAACTGAATATATTCTGCATTCACACTCATACACCTTGATTATTTTCAGTTAGCTCGATTAAGCATTTTTTAACTTGAAAAACTTTATTAAGCCAGAATGTTACTAATTTTCATGTGGACATTTAGTGCATCTGTTTCTGATGCTTCTTTGTTGCAACATTTTGAAGTAAGTTACTGCTTGTGAGTGATAGAATAATCCAGATTGAGACGTTGCTTATGATTGAATATTTGCAAGACGTTTCATGTGGACAAGACGTTGTTTTTTAGTTATTTATTCAAGGTTGATTTTCTTCAAGTGTTCAAGGATTATTTATTTATACTATTTGTTTCATGCTTTTGGAGCATAGCATAAGTGTTTGATTTGTGATCTTCGTTGTAAAGCCAATTAAATATTTGCAAGTTTTAACTAGTAACAAGTAGAGATTCAACAGGCTGCAGTAGGGAATACATTTAAAGTTCGCCCCGCTTAGTAAGTATATGTGCAGTTGAAATATATTTTTTATCCACTGTAAGTACGTAAGTTTAATCCTTCTTCTTATACATTACCTTGACTGCATTTGAATTCATATGTTATTTTATTTTAATTTAATTTTTGTTCTTTATTTTTTTAGAGGTCCCCTCTTTGCCTCTCTTGGTAGTTGATGTTGTTTATTTTTTATACTCTTTTTATTCATTATCTAGTTTCGTATTTATTTTGATCTTCTTTAATGAAGGTGAATACTAGAATAGGTGTTTCGATAGAAGCATATGGTGGAAAGATAGTAGTGACCTACTGGATTTCATGTTGTTGCTTAGTGATATATGAGTTTATTGGATTTTGAAGTGTGGTAGTAGGTCTACATTCTGAATCGATGGACTGAATCCAGCATCTTGTATATCATTTCTATCTAGATGGCTGCCCACTTTGTGGGCAGGGGTTCGAGATGAGTGTGGGTTTTAACAATTAAAATTTTTTATTTGTTCTTTTAGAGTTCCCCTCACTTGGTAATTGATGTTTTTTTGGCTCTTATGTTTAGTATCTAGTTTGTATTTGTTTAGATCTTTGGGTAGATTTTTAGATAAGAAGATTATGTTGGTCTAATGAATTTCAAGGGTTTGCTCAGTGATTTATAAGTTGATTGGACTTTGAAGTGTCCGCAACAGGTGTCCATTCTTATTGGTGGACTGATCCCATCATTCGTGCATCATTTCTATCTAGTTGGATTTAGCTTTCTTTTGTTCATAAGTTCTACTTATGCTAGTGAACATGTGCTTTTCATGTTGGCATTTGCTGGTGATATCATTTTCTTTTCCCTTTTAGTTGAGGGGGTTAAATTTGGGAAGACAAAGATGTTGGTCATGGTGACGGTGATATTAAGATGGTAATGACTAATGCTATCAAAAAATATCTTAGAAGCAATTGAGGGGGTAAAAAAGGGTGGAGTGTAGGCATTTAGAAATTTATATCAGATGATATTAAAGGTTACTGCAAATTTTATAAGATGGATATTAGTGTGATGCAAATTTCTAGCTGGTGATAAAATGAGGAGAAGTGAGTGACATTCAGGTCAATTTGTTTTAAACTGGTCAGTTGTTGTATGATAAATATAATTAGTTTGTTACATGATTTACAGTTACGAACTGCAATATTGTAGACATTGGTGTTTGACAAGAAAGTAGTTTAGAACTTTAGTTATTTCTTGCAGAAATACTCTCTATAGAGTCATGAAATCTATGCAATTTCGTGCAATCTGCCTCATGTTGTTAAGATGGCAATTTTAATAGGATAAAGGTGAACACCATTAAGGTGTTATGATTATTTAGCCATGAAAGGACAATCAAGAAACATATACATCCTTTAGAAGTTATAAAGAGAAATGCAAAAAAGAACTTTGGTCAAATTTAACGTGAAATGACATAGCAGGTCCTAGGAAATTTGGATCTGTTGTTTTGAATTATGTCTAACTTCCATCTAGTTGAATATGTCAGATTTTGACGGCATTGAATCATGTTTATGCTGGTAGATCACTAGAAGGGTAGGTAAACCTACTTTATCAAAATGAACTGATCACTGAACCAGAAATATGTTTTAGGTTTATGATATTGAACTATAGGATCATGATTCAAGATTTCATTTTATGAACCAAAAAAAAAAGAGTAGTTCAGAGAAAATTGGAAAGAAGTTCAAAAATTCATCCTACCCTCCCTTTATGAGAAGCAGAATTTAGCTTTTTTTTATCCCGAAAGCTGTTTCTTGTTTTTTGGGTAGTTTATGTATATTGTAGTCTTGTAATTTAGTGATATGTTTTGTCATTTCATCTGTCAATTTTTTGTTGTTGATAAGTATCATTTCATCTATCCATATATGAGTGATTCATTTTTTGAATATTTGATTAAGCAGGAGCCACTAAAATAGTCGGTTAGTTTTTATGTAGGTCCAATTTAAGTACCTTAAAATAGAAGGTTAATTTTTATTGTTCAATAATAGCTTTGGGGTCTTAAAGGCGTGCTTTCCAGTTTTAAAAATGATGCCTAGATTCAAGCCCGCTAGACAATTTCTTATAATTGTTGCTTGTTGTGTTGTACATAATTTTGTACGCCAGTGTTCTCTGAGTGATCAACTGTTTAATGAATGGGAAGCAGAGGGTCATGAAGTAAAAAGCGAAGGAGGGTCAAGCACATTTACAAATAATTATACAGTTGATTTGTCTGATGCGTGTGCAGTAGCTATGGCTGCGTTTCGTGAGCTTATTGCCAATCAGATGTGGACAGACCATTTTGATATTTGATTTAATATATGGTAATCATGTTAATCTTTATCGGTAAGATTTAGTTAATTTAACGTCTTTATTTGTGTTAATTTAGTTTTTTTTAGTTATTGAATTATGTTTTTTTCTTAGGAATATATTTCACATATTAATACATTATTTGACTTATAGGATGTGAGGATGGCAAACCAACCAAATTGGGCAGTTGAGGCAAACCCGTTTGAAGGAAGAATTTTGGGCCGTTCATTTCCATTTTATCAATTTATCAAAGTTGTATTTGATCAATGAATATTGTATCTTAAAGTTGTCATCAACTATTTTATTTTTAAGAAGAAAAGTATGTCATCTTTTAGATATTGAACAAACTTGAATATAGTATTTGATGGGTTAGTTGTTCAAATTTTATCAAATTGTAAAGTTGTATTGTATTTTTATTTTTATTTTTAAGAATTTATTTAACAGACAAACATGACATGACCAGGGGAAGAGTGTTGTTATGTTTGATCGAGGATATATAAAAAATACTAATATTTTAAAAATAAAATAATATTAATAATTTCCAAGTATTTGGTGTGTGCTTAAAAAAAATTATTTAGTAAAAATGAGAAATAAAATTAATTTTAGATATTAAAATTTAAACTGAACACTGAAAACTGAAAACTGAAAGCAATTACAAGAAAGTGTAAATCCAAACAGTTTTATATTTTCAAAACAGTTTTCAAACACTGATTATCCAAACAACATTTCACTGAAAACTGTTTTGGAAACAGTTTTCGAGTTATAGTCATCCAAACATGTTTTTTTTTCTTCAGAAAACTGTTTTCAGAAACTTTATTCGAAAACAGTTTTCGAATACCGAAAATTATTACCAAACATACTCTAAGCTTTCTGCGACGAACTATCACTAAAGAACACGTGTCCCTCGGTGATTAAAGAAAATATTATTGATAGAATATTACGTCGGTGATATTATTTTACCATTGTTAAATATTTTATAATTTTTTAAGAATTAAATTAATATTTTTAAATATATATTATTACCAAGATACTTATACATCTCAATGATAATAATTTATTAAAAATTAGATTTTAAATTAATATTTAAAAAAAAATACTTATTACCGAAAGAATTTATGTCCCTCGTGCTAATTTAAAAAATATAACACTTATCGAGGGAGATACTATTAAATCCCTAAAAGCTGTTGCAACCCTTCTTTCCCATTTTTCCGAGTTTTGCTTTCTCTCTCAATCTGCGTTGTTTCTCTCTCTCTCTCTCCACCACAAATCACTTCCTCTCTTCTTTTGCACTCACTCTCTCATATGATTCTCTATCTCTTTCCTCCTCCCGTTTCTCCGGTTGTTTTCCTTATCTTTCTTGCTCTCTCTCACTTTTCTCGGAGTCTCTCATCTCTCTCTGCCCTTCGTTATTGCCACCGTCCGCGCTGGTAAGCTCCTTCTCTCTTTCTCCTTTCTTTTTACCTTTTTTGTTTGTATTTTTTTACTTTTTGTTCTATAGCATTCTCATGGCTTTTCTTGTTTTGTTAATTTGTTTCAGGTTTCACATTTGTGTTTGTTAATGCAAATTAGTAGTTAAAGTATGTATTTCGAAAATTCATAAGTTCCTAGTTTGGGTTTGTGTAGAAATTTGGGTTTCTGTAAAAATTCTACTTGTATTATTATATGTTAAATTAGTTTGTGGTTGATTCTCTGAATTACATTCTGAGATGTAATTGCCTTTGCTCTCAAATATCAATTGTCATTTTTCTCCTTCACTTATATATATATATATATAGCTAAGTGGATTTTGTTCGGGTTCTAGTTTGACTCTGTTTTGCAATTGAGGTTCTTCAGGGGATGTGGACATTGCTGGGGATTGGATATTTTCTATGTAATCAGAGGATAGCTAAGTGGTGAGACTGATTCGAATGATTAGTGATTGAATGACAAACAGAGAGAAATCTGTTCAAAGAAGAATGTGTATACTGTAACGAGAGAGAGAGAGAGGGTCACCTTTCTAGGGAGAGAGTAAAAACAAAGTGAAAAGTCACTCTCACTGTCACACGTTCACGTAAGGTATAACTCTCCGTTTTTACAAGGGAGTTGTTGGTATTTTCTTTATTTCAAATGTGGTAAAAAGTCACTCATCCTTACAACGGTCACCTCAATTGATTAGTGTGCTAGGCTGCTAGTTAGATGTTACTGTATATTAATTTTAGTCACTTACTATTTTTTTTATTTAAATTTGATTTTAATTATTATTATTATATATATTATTTTAAAAATATAAAAAATATTTTTTAGAAACTTTTAAATTCTTTTTATATATATTAATTTTTTTAATGATTTAACACTAAAAAAATTCATATAATTAGTTAAATAGTAAACATAACAAAAATCATGGGACAAAGAAAATAATTCATTACTCACAAATAATTATACTCCATTTTTATTTTGTGGGAATTTAAGACGTTTATTGGAACTAAAATTTTGGTTTAATTTTAAAAAAATGTGGTGTTATTGGTATTCCAAAAGCTGTTATTGATTTTTTTTTATTTAACTTTTAATAATGTATTTAATTGAAATTATATACTTTTGAGAATACAATTTAGTTAGAGGTATTATTGTAAGTTTAAGTATCGAAACAAAACAAAAAAAATGCTAATAAATTTTCTTTGAGTGTCAATAACATCACTTAAAAAAAGTATATGCATTTGTTTGGATATTTATTGCTTGTTAATTAATGTTGTTAAGAACTTGTTAACTAAAATTTTTAAAATATATAATCAATTAAAAGTCGAAAGATTCGAATTTGAAACTTCATTATATCTATTATCAATTGAATTATGTTCAACCTACTTAATTGAAAATATTACTACTAAAAATCCATGTTCCTAAAACAAAATGTTATTAAAAAAAGGGCAAATTTCCTTGCATTATAAGCTAGCATTAGGGACATTTATGTACATATATATAAAAAATTTGATAGTCTAACTATAAAACAATTTAAGGTAAGAATGTGCATTATTTTTTTTATTTATTTTATATATCTATAGTTATATGAAAGAAAAATCAAATATTGAGTCTTTTAGAAGATTTGAATGTGCTTTACTTAGAAACCATAAAATCGAAATTGTCAATTTAATAATAGAGCCCTACAAATATTTAAATTTATTGACTATTACATATAAATTTATAAACTGTTACATAATCACATGATCTATGTTTTAGCATTTGTTCCACATAGACATCAATTGGAAGAAAATCCCATAACAACATACAATTGGGGTAGTACTTAAGTTTAAATACAGTTGAGTTTAAATAATTAAAAGATTAGAATACTACTTGAGTTTAAATAATTAAAAAATTAGGTTAGTACCTGAGTTTAAATTTTGTTGACTTTAATTAATTAAAACAATTTTCATTAATACTTGACATTTTTTACTTGTCTTATGCATTTTTATTATTTATTTTCATGTCTTATGATTTATTTATTTGTATATATATCATGCATTGCATCTTATTTTAGAATGCCCGTCCAATAATTATTGAGCAACCAAAATGCTTTTGTTGCTTATCAATCAATATGTTCGCAATGAGAGCATTTGTGTTCAAATAATCATTGGATTGCCCAAAGTTGACTGTTCAGGAATGCGTCATCGATTTTTCAATTTGTAGTTCATAGCTTATTTTGTTTCAACTAGACTTCGGCATTATCTCTCATTGTTCTCTGAGTACGCACTAAATTTGGGTCTATCTTCATTGAGATATAGTTCCGAATTTAAGTCGTGCAATTGGAGGACTAAGGAAAAATGTTTCCAAAATCGAGTTGTAACAAAACAAGTTAGGAACTACAAATTACAAAATCGATTATGCATTCCTGAATGGGTTAGGACATCCCTATCTATTACTAAGTTGGATGATATGGTTAGAAAGCATGCATCAACATGCATGATGCATAACGAATCATTTTGTTGTTTACTAATTTGTTATCAATTTTCATCTCGCAGGTTACAAACGATCTCAATTCAGTCCTATTTCACCGTTACATGATATTGATTGAGTCAAGTATGTAAATCCAAACATTTCTATGTTGGCCCATTGGTTGTGTAATAAGTTTATGTTAAATATGTACTTGTTTCATTCTAAGTTAGCATCATTAGAAAATATATGTATTTAATGAAGCATTTTTGGAAGATAAAAAGTGATAACAAAATACATGTTTGGGATTATGTATCATGCTATTTCGATCTATATCTTTTTATATGTATATAAAAAAATAATATGCATAATTAAAAGAACATATGTATTTAAAACATTTTATTGACAAGAAATTCTTTATTTTTTTAATATTTGAAATGATGTCAATTGATCGTAGTTGGATGGATCGTCGAGTTCTAAATCATGCCTTATTGTAATACTCGTGCCCTTAAAACAAGGGTAAAGAGGTAAATTGATATTATATTAAATAAAATAATGCATACATAAAAGATTTAGTATTCATTTGAAAGTCCGTTTTAAGAAATGATATTGAGAAATTTATTGGAAAGAGTTAGAAAACTTTTTAAAGAAGAAAATATTGAAAATTTTAAAATTTAAAAGTTTGAAATCAAAGAATTTTGAAGAAAAATGTGGAATGAGGTTAAATAAATTAATTAGAAGATTTGGTGGAAGAAAATATAATTTTTTTGAATTTTGTTTAGGAATAAAAGATTAAAAAAAATTAATTTTTAAAGGAGAAATAGTAAAATCGTAATTAAATAGTGGCAGAATCATAATTACGAACTGGTAAAAGTGTAAATTTTAAATGAAGAATGAGCGGTGGCAGAATTGTAAATAACGAGTGACAAAATAGTAAATATTAAATGCTGAATGACCGGTGGCAGAACTGTAATTACTTGTGGACCGGACCAATCGGCTACGTAGCCGACCGGTAGGGGACCAGTCTGCTAGGCAGTCGACCGGTCAGACTGGGTTTAGCTATAAAAATCTGATTTTTTGATAAATTGAGTTTTAAAACTTCGATTCTCTCTCCGAAAATTTCTATATTTTTTTTTAAAAAATTTCTATCTCTTTAGAAAATATAGAAATTTTTTTTAACACTTTGGGACTAGTAAAATTATTTATTAAAGATTTAAAGACTGAGATTTATTGAAGTTCACGGTAGGATTTTTAACAAAAATTGAGGAAAAATCTTGAAATGTAATATTTTGAAATTTATTATGAAATTTTGAATAATTGAAGTTATTTTATGTAATTCTTGAAATAAACTTGTAATTTGAATTTAAGCAAGAACGAAAAGAATTTATGTTAAAAATACAAAAAAAAAGAATTTTGAGACTGATGAATTTTTTTGTGCATACATGAAATTAATCAGAAATGAGTATAGAAATTTAAAGTATGAATTATGTAAGAACTGAAGAATATATAGATTTTTAATGAAGATGTTATGATAGGTGTTGGTGATCAGCAATTTAGTGAAATTGTTGAACAGAGCAGGAAAGAAAATGAGGTTGTCTGAGAGTAGCTTTAAGTGCTACTAAGTGTGTTAGATTTACTTTTAATAATCGAGATAGATATAAAATATAAAATGATGATATTTGAATTAATATTGAATTATAATGATTGGATGATATATGATAGTTCGTTGGTTGATATTATGTGAAAAATTGATATGTTGAAAATTTAGTATATGAGAAGTAATATTATTGAAATAATAGGTTGATGAAATATATAATGAAATAATAAATGAAATTTTTGAAAAATTATGATTGATAATTTGATATGAGATATGAGAAGACAATTTAATATGTATATAATAAAATAATAATTTTGAGAAAGAGATAGTTGAATTGAATGTTTTGATGTATGCTTGCTTGCATGTTATTGTTTATATGCATAAAGGGAAAACGAGGAAAGAAGATGGTCTGCTTGAGAAGACCAAGAAGGTAGCTAGTCTGGCTGAAACATGTCTACATGTAGGAAGACGTTCCCAGATGATAATATGAAATAATGTGATGAAAAATAAAAAAAAAGAAAAATGATTTAAACAAATGCATTTAGTTATTCGGTTATTTTATTATCGTTGATTGAGATGCTAAAGCATAAGTCTTGATTGTGAAATTATTGATAGACAAATGAGTCTCATAGAGAGATAGATATGATGAGAAATAAATATGAAAGAATGATATGATAAAATTATTTGATTGATTGATTGATTGATTATATGTTGTGAACCTCATAACGAGATAAATAATGATGTTGAATTGATAATCTCGATATGATTAAATATATAAGAAGAAAAATTGATATGTTTGATGATTAATTTAGGAAGAGATTGATAAATAGTTGGAATTATGATATGAGTTGTGATAATCGAATGTTATTATTCAATTATATGAGATAATAGATGAATGAATATTAGAATATTATTTGAAAGATTGAATTATTATATGTGAAGAAATAGATGATTAATATTGATGAATTATAAATGATTGAATTATAAGATGTGACCGTAAGTATACAATTGAGTGCTTTTAGTAAATTTAATTCACTGAGCTTGTGAAGCTCACTCCTTATTGTTGAAAATTTTCAGATAGGGGGTAGGACATATAGAGTTTAGACCAATATCAGAGTAATTACCTTAAGTAAGTCCCATGGTCAAGTCCTTAGACATTGTAAGAAGGAAGAAAGAAAAATTTTAATAAAATCTTTTTCATGCATTTTTGTTATATTTATATATTGTTTTTCTATAGGAGAATGATATTGTATCTCCTCTGAAAAGAGTTGAGGATTGGATGTAATTTTTAATTTCGGTTGATGTATTTTTATATTGTTACATATATGTGTCATGCTAGGATGATAAAAAACGACAACACCGTCTCAAGGGTTGCCAACCTGGGATGGGTCGTTACACCTATTTATGGAATTTTTGGAAGGGGTTGAAGTTTTTCTTGACTTTGCATATGGTAATCCATCATTTGTGGATGATGGAACTATTATGTGTCCTTGTTATGTATGCTAGAATTCTAAGTTTTCAAACTGAGAAACAATTACCTTGCACCTATATAAGAAATGCCTTACTCCTAATTATAAGATGTGGATTTTTAATGGTAAGAGTTATTTGAGATGCGAATGGTCGACACCCCAATCAGATCATTATGTGGAGGGAGGTGTCAGAGAAATGAATCGGATAGGGGAGGTGGTAATGGATTTTGTTGGCCCAAATTTTAACTAAGATGCCAAATAGGATCCAAATCCTTGTGCTGAGAAGCTCTATGACACGCTAAGAGATGTTGATGAGCCGTTGTGGAAGGGTGTAAGAAGCACACTAAGCTATCAATAGTCTCATAATTGTTGAATGGTAAATCGGAATTTGATAAGTCTGAGAATTTTTCAAATCGATTATTGACAATAATTAAAAGTATGTTTCCTGAGGACGAGAAGTTTCTTGAAAACTTTTACAAGTGTGAATGAGTTAGGACTTGAATATGAGAAGATACATTCATGCTCGAATGATTGTATATAGTATTACAAGGAAGACAAAGACAAGAAAATGTGTGATGTGTGTGGATATCCTTGGTTTAAACCTAGGAAAAGCGATAATAAAAAGCAAAAACACATACCACACAAGGTGTTGCCTTCTACTGACACCGAGACTTCAAAGGCTTTATTTATCGAGAAAGACTGTCGGGCACATGAGATAGCACAAAGAGGGAAAATGTAGTAAGCTAAACATGGTCATCCACACGGAAGATGGGCTGACATGGAAACATTTTGATGATACTCACCCTGAGTTTGCCCACAAACTATACAATGTTAGATTGAGACTCTCAATTGACAGTTTCACCCTGTTTGGTCATTTGGCATCCCCTTACTCTTGTTGGCTGGTATTTGTCACTCATTATAATTTACCTCCTAGTATGTACATGAAAGAGCATAATCTATTCTTATCATTGGTGATTCCAGATATAACAACCTTAGTAAGAATTTGGATGTCTATCTGTGTCCATTAATAGACAAATTGAAGGTGTTGTGGATGGATGGATGATAGGTGCTTAAATATTCATATTTAAGCTCTCTTATTTACATTTGTTAGGTCTTAGTTATGTTAATTTAGGTCATTTTACTTCATTTGTGTGTTTTACATGTTTTTATAGGGTCTTGGAGAAAAAGAAGCATCTTTGGCACTTAAAGGAAGAAAATCTGGAAATCCTGGAGCAGCTGCTGGCTAAAGTGCGATCGAGCGTAGAGGAGCTGCGACCGAGCGCACCACACACGCCATCGAGCGCACATGTACGGGCGTGAACAGTAAAGAGTCAGAATCAATTTTGGAAATAAAGGAGTTTTATGTTTTAGGAAAGTTTAGAATTCCTGAGCCGTCTAGGATTATTCACCCCCTATAAATACACCTGTAAAACACACACAACAGACATCATCTAATCCCTTCTTTTATCTTTTGCTTTAGCTTGGAGAAGGAAACTGTGGAGGAGAATTGGCGACTCTTCTCTCGGGTTTCTTCTTTCCTTTATTTTTATTATGTGTACTTAAACTTTTAGTAAGGGCTTGGTTGAAGCCCTAATTATGTTTATTCAATAATCAGTATTGGTGCCTTTGCAAAAAAATTATTATTATTATTATTATTTTTTATTGCAAAAGCGCCAATACTAAATTTATTGAGTAAACATAATTAGGGCTTCAACCAAGCCCTTACTAAAAGTTAAGTACACATAATAAAAATAAAGGAAAGAAGAAACCCGAGAGAAGAGTCGTCAATTCTCCTCCACAGTTTCCTTCTCCAAGCTAAAGCAAAAGATAAAAGAAGTGATTCTCTCTAAGAAGTCCTCATTTGTGTGTGCTTTACATGTGTATTTATAGGGCTTGAGTAGTCCTAGAAGGCTCATGAATTCATAAACTTTCCTAAAACATAAAACTCCTTTATTTCCAAAATAGGATTCTACAGTTTACTGTTCATGCCCGTACATGTGCGCTCGATCACATGCGTCTTGCGCTCGATCGCAGTGCTGCTCTCGATCCTTCATGTGTTCGAATGATCGCATGTATGCTCGATCGCATGTAGTAGTGCGATCGATCGCAATTTGGCCAAAAGCTGCTCCAGGATTTCCAGGCTTCTTCTCTTAAGTGCCAAAACTGTTTCTTTTCCTCCAAAACCCTATAGAAACATGTGAAACACACAAATGAAGTAAAATAAACTAAATTAACATAACTAAGGACCTAACAAATGTAAATAAGGGGGCTTAAATATGAATATTTAAGCACCTATCAATGGAGTTCCTACTTATGATGCAGCCAAAAAAAAGAATTTTAATATGAAGGTTGTACTTCTATTGATGTTCAGTGATTTCCCTACATATGGTATGCTTTCTGGGTGGAACACTCACGGTTTACTGCCTTGTCTTTACAATATTGAGCTTACAAAATCATTCACTCTACCACATGGTGAAAAAAAAAAAGTTGTTGGTTTGACTGTTATAGTCAGTTCTTACTAGAAGATCATACTTTCATAAGGTAGAAGCAGGGTCTCAAAAAGAATATATCTAACAGTGGCTTGCCACCACCACGGTTTTCGGGTGTAGATGAGAAAGCTAGAGTAATGTCTTTTGAATAGATCACATTCAATACTAATGGTAGAAAATAAGAAATCCCTGAATTTAGGAAGGATCATAATTAGACAAAGATAAGTATCTTCTGAGAACTGTTGTACTGGTTAACTAATCTTATTTGCCACAATTTGGAAGTTATATATATTGAGAAGAATGTGTTTGAAAACGTCTTCAACACTGTTATGGATATCAAGGGTAAAATGAAGGACAATGCTAACACTTGTTTAGATATAGCAAAGTTCTGTAGGCATACTAAGAGTTGTTTGAAGTTAATGGTAAACCAAAATTTAAACCCAAAGCAACCTACACATTAAACAAGTCTAAGATAAAGGCGATTTACGAATGAGTTTCAAATTTGAAGCTCCTAAATAGGTATTCCTCAAATTTAGCATGTTGTGTTAAACTAAAGTAGTGCAAGTTCTATAGGATGAAGAGTCTCGATCGTCACATGTTCATAGAAAGATTAATTCTCATGGAGTTTCGTGACTTTTTACCTAACCCTATGTGGGATGCTTTGACAGATCTAAAAGTAACTTCTTTAGGGACATATGTGCAACTAAACTATGCGTTGAGCATGTGGAGTTGCTTAAGAAAAACATTCTCGTTGTCTTATGCAAGCTATGGAAGATATTTCCCCTGCCATTCTTTGATTCAATGGAGAATTTTTCGATTCACTTAGCTTACGAAGCTAAAATCGGTGGCCCCGTGAAATATCGATGGATGTATCCATTTGAGAGGTAATATCCGTAATTTTTTAAAATGTTAGTGTGTTCTCACTTCATATCATTCTTGCTTTTTAATACACACACACACACACACACACACACACACACATATATATATATATGCAAAATAGGTGTATGCACACCTAAAGAAAAAGACTCGAAATAAAGCGTGCGTTGAAGGTTTAATGGTTGAGGTGTACATTATATAAGAGATCTCCAATTTTTGTTCTGAATATTTTGAACCAAAATAGGTGTATGCACACCTAAAGAAAAAGGCTCGAAATAAAGCATGGATTGAAGGTTCAATGGTTGAGGTGTACATTATATAAGAGATCTCCAATTTTTGTTATGAATATTTTGAACCAAATGTTTAGAAAAAAATGAATCGAGTTGGTCGCAACGACGATGGGGGAAATGTGGATCAAGGAAAGAGGCTATCTATTTTCTATTATCCAAGTCGTGCTTTTGGTTATGAGACTATTAGAGTCTTGGATGACAATAGCTCAAGGCCGCATGGATATATGTTCTTCTTAATTGTGTTGAAGTTATGCCATATGTGGAGTGAGTGCTTAACTTAATTTTAAATCTAATGTATTCTCTTAAAAAATATGCATATCTTAGACAGTAATTAATTCATCATCATCATTGTTGTAGACAATATGATGAGTCATCGAGGAGTAAGCATCAAGGCATAACTAACAAACACTGAGGCATAACTAATGAACAAATTGAGAAATTTCATGAGAAGAACTTCGTAAAATGGCTTCGTGATCTTATAAGTCACACCACATGATATATTATAAATATTGTAAGTATATATCATTATATATTAACGTATTCATATTTATGTAAAATTGAATTATAAATTTTAATTATAGATCACTAAAGATAAAATAATTGACAAGCAAATACGAGAGATAGAAGTTGGCTCGATGAATTATGTGAAGTATTATCCTAGATATTATGTCAATGGATTAAAGTTTCACACCAAATAGTATGGAAAACATAAGGAGACAATGAACAGTGGTGTGCTTTTGAAAAGTAGTTGTTACGATGAATATGAACATGACTTCTATGGGATGTTGACAAAAGTTATAGAGCTCCAATATATAGGGATTAATAATACTATTGTAATGTTCAAATGTGATTGGTTTGATACTGAGAATGGACATAGGAGCAATATCGAATTCCCTTTGTATCAAGATCTAGATGATGATATAATGCCTATAGTTACAGATTACTTCCAAGAGGATTAACCATCCATTACAAAACAAATAGTTTTAGACGATGATATAGATATATCAAGTATCATTTATGATATTGATGGTGTAATGGAAGAAGTAAATCCATCTGATATATGTGCTCTTTCAAACGAAAAATAAGAAGGAGAAGGAGGAGAAGATGGTGGTGGTGGTGGTGGTACAATTAATTTATTCATGGATGGTGAGAATTATATGAGTTGTATGATTAACAAATTGCATACATTGTATGATTTATTTATTGTGATTTTCATGAGCTAGTTTTAAACAGATTGTATCAATTGTCATGTATTCACATTTCTTACTTTTTCTTTGCAAACTAGAATGCCACGAGGTAGAGATCGACATAGAGGACCTAAGGTTGACATAGTGGACCAGAGGGTAGGGGTTGACATAGAGGACCCGAGATCATAGATCCTCTCGAGACTATTACTCCAAAGACTAATACAAAGACTCCTCCCCCATAGTTTACTATGACTGCATCATCGAATGGCAAAATTACCTTAAACTTTTGTGTTGTTCTTTAATTGTGCCACATTTTGTTAATTTAATTGTTAAATAGAATATTATTTAATATATCAAGATACATTCTCATATGTAGAGGTAAAGGTCATGCCTTCTGAGGCTCCTCCAGTTAGACGTAGAGGCAGATGACCAAACAAAAAGAAGTTCACCAGCACAGAAGATCACACTGGCCATCTTGAGCGAGCGATGTTCATAGCAAATTATTTCTTTCATTAATTTCCATTAATTTATATCATAGATCGATTAACACAATTAATTATATGGATGTAGCAAATTTCGTGGGTGCAAAGATGTGGAAAAAAACATTGTCTGCTAGGTGAGGAAGTAGATGAATGTCCTTGGAACACGTACTCTCATTTCAACGAGGACACTCGAAATTCTATTCGAGACCATTTCCTGGTATAACTTTGTTCTCATTCTTTTGTTTTATGTTCACTATGTGTTCCATATTCACATGAAGTGTTATGTATTAAATTTTTGTGCTATATATAAAATAATTGGCTAGTAATCATATTTTGGTTGTTTCTTAGGAGCGCTACACTTTTGGGACTCTAGAGGAACTTTAGGATGCTAGATTTGTCCATGAAAGGATCGATGCGACTCACCACAGCGACTGGTTGAATGACTTAGGGGATCAAGTAAAGTGCAAAAGGGTGGAGACAAAAACAAATTGGTATAAACAAATCCATCCGATATACGTGCTCCTGCAAAGGAAAAAGAAGAAGAATAAGAAGAATAAGGGGGAGGAGGAGGAGAAGGAGAAGGTGGTGGTATAATAAATTTATTCATGGATGGTGAGAATTATATAAGTTGTATGATTAAAAAATTGTATACATTATATGAATTCTTTATTTTGATTTTCATGAGCTAGTTTTAAATAGATTGTATCAATTTCCATGTATTCACATTTCCTATTATTTTTTTTCCACAAAACAGGATGCCACGAGGTAGGGATCGATATAGAGGACCTGTGGTCGACATAGAGGACCTGAGATCATAGAAATTGAATGATCTTGATTGTTTGGTTTGCTCATATAAAATGGGTTTATATAGACTTAACTCCATATGGCCGTTACACATAAGGTATGGCCATTTTAGAGAATTAAATGATCTGATATATATCATTTTAAAAAAAAAATAGTCATTATAATTAAGTGTTCAATCGACTGAATCAAGGCAATTTTGTTTTAGTGGCTTCATTCAGTCGACTGGACCAGAGAGACAAAACTCTCTGTCTTTCATTCAATCGATTATATGAATCATTCAGTCAACTAGGTCAAAAGCTAGAAGGTATTTTCCTTCATTCAGTCGACTTTATAAATCATTCAATCGACTGGATCAAAGTGCAAGACTTTCTGTCCTTCATTCAGTCGATTGAATCCCCTGAAATAAATTTTTTTTTTCTTCTGTTTTTCAAATACTTATAAAATTAATAGTGGGTTTAAATGTTTTTGTCAAAAATATTTTGTAAATAATTTGAGCCATAAATAAAGTTAGGTAATTGAGAGAAGATTTACAATTACATCAACTACCTTACGAGCTTCTAATCTTGTTCTTTAGACTTCTCTTGAGGTGTGAGCATCTTTGAATAAAAAGAACTTAAAAGCATAAACACTTAGACAAGAATTATTTGATCAATTCAATTTAGTTTTTTCATTATTAAAATCAAGTTAGGGGTCAACAACCTCCACACTTCAATGTAGCCAAAGTTGCTTTCCTTTTTATGAAGATTATATGTATCCTGCATGGCATTCCAAGATTAGTGGTCTGTGATAGAGTTCCCATATTTCGAAGTAAATTTTGTAAGGAACCATTTAGACTACAAGAAACTGAGTTAATGATGAGTTTCATACCATCCTCAAATTGATGGCCAAATTGAAGTACTCAACAAGTGTCTAGAACAGTTTTTAAGAGCCTTTGTTTCTGATCAATCTAATCATTGGGTTAAGTAATTACACCTGGTTGAATTTCATTACAAGACTTCATTTCATTCATCATTAGGAAAGACACCATTTGAGGTTGTGTATGGTATACTACATCCATCTCTCTTAGCTTATCATAAATGCTCTTCTTATCTAGAGGCAATTTATCAGGATTTGGACACTAGATCAGAAATACTATAACAGATAAAGGACCATCTCCAACAAGCACACTATAGGATGAAATAGTGTACTGACAAACATAGAACATAACTTACTTTCAAAGTTGGAGACATGGTTTTACTGAAATTAAAGCCCTACAGACAAGTGACAGTAGCCAGTAGATCTTCCCAGAAACTTAGTAAAAAAACATTTTGGTCTTTTCTATATTACTCAGAAGATTGGTGAAGTTACTTATCAATTAGACTATATCATGGATCATTAATTCACTTTTTATTCCATGTCTTTCTTTTGAAACCTTATGATGGAAATCAATCTTCCATCACTCCACTACCTTTACCTTCTCTCAGCCATAACAACAAACCTCAATTCTTACCACTAGCTATCATTGGGGTGAAAGAGATTAAAAGGCAAGAAAAGTGGATTCACTAGTGGTTAGTTCAATGAGTTAATTTACTATTATAAGAAGCCTCTTAGGAAGATTCATTAGAGTTCCATCAGCTTTATCCTAACTTACAACTTGAGGAAAAGATGAATCTTTCACAAGAGGGCAATGATACAAGTATTACACAGCTTAGTCAAAAAGCTGGAGAACAAACAATAACTGAAGAAGATTGGAGAAAATGAAGATAAGGAAGGCTAGAGAGTTATGTTAGTTAGCCATTCTTGTGTGTTGTAACTACTATTCTTGGAAGAGTATATAAACTCTACTCTTATACTAGAATCATTCAAGCAAAGTATTATTCAGGATCTCAATTTTTCCTCTCAATCTTCTTCTTCTCAGGGTTAGGTTCTTAGCCTATCAAGAACAAGTGCTACTACCTATATCATAGTGAATACCTAGCAAGCATAGAATGAATGAAACATGTCAATTAGTACCATTATTACCCTATTGTTCCTGAGCCTAAGTTGACTTTAGGCATATTCAGCCATATTGATCCAAAAGTAATTTGCTTCACCTCTACATTTTGTGATAAAACACATTCATTTTATGATAAAAACAAAAATATTGAGAATAAAAACAAAAAATCAATTTTACCATCAAAAGTATGTTTTTTTATCACCAGAAGTGAAAACAAATTATCACCAAAAATATGGTTTTTTTTTCCACATAAAGCAAATTACTAGCCACCTTCTAACTAAACTCTTGTAAGAAAATATTGGTGGCCTCCAAGTTATGCATCAAAACTAGTAGGTTGATGGATCCTATGCATAAATGAATTAGAAGGAGAAGCCAACTGTCAGACATGATTGACAAGTACAATGCATGGGTGTGAATGAATGCATGTGCAATAGTGGACTGCATGGTAGAATCAATAGTGACAAATGTCAACAGTACTCCTTTAGGAAAAAAATTACAAATACCTCGATCTTGTGATTTGGGTAAAATCAAATCAAGTTCAAATGGTTTTGATGTTAGAAATTTTCTTATTTATGGGCTTACATTATTTGTGGGCTTTGAGTTTTAACACAAAACGGACTAAGTTTTGGTCTATCAAGTGAGACATAAAGTGAACTCAATATAGCAATCTATTTATAGTGGGCCTAATACTTTAATGTGTCTAATATAGGCTAGCTAATGTAGGCTATAATTTACCTTTGGTCCTTTGATGGGTGGACCATTAGATCAATATGTAAAAGTTAAGCTAATTTTCCTCTTCTATTCTCAAATGATAGGAAGATCCTACTATGCACTAAAGGAGAACAAAGGAGAGGGAGATCATAATGTTTTCTAACGGAGATTGTTTCATCGCTAAAGATTTTCGTTGCATTATTAAAGAATACATTAAAGAACTAAGGTATGCAATATTTACTTTCTATCTATGTTTAAGTGTTCTCTGCTCATCTATGGATCCATGAGGATTAAGGATATACATATTGAAGTCCTACATATGGTATAAGAACCAATATAAATTGGATTTAGAATCCTAATTAAGGTTCAATCAATTTATTAAATAAAGTATTAAACCTAATTAAGGCTCAATCAATTAGTTGAATAAAGAATGATAGAAACCATGATAGGGCTTTTAATTCTAGCAATAAATTTAATATGCTTGATTGATTCATATGATGGATGATGCTAATATAAGGATTAATCTGCAATTTCATATGAATTGATTTCAATGTTTGTGGAAACATGTTTTAGGGATTTTGATTGTGTTGATTCAATTAATATTGCTAGTTATTTGTTAGATTAAGGTTATCTAGTTGAATCAATAGTGCTTATAAGGATTAAGACACATAAGTATCAATTAAAACACTTAAATGTTGTTTGGATATAAAGAAAATTTATTTTGGGCGTGAAAAATGCGTGAAAATCAAGAAAAACCCATCAAGTGTTGGGCAGTTAACTGTCACTTGTAGATAGTCGATTGTCACTTATTAATATTCAACTATCCTAAAGAAAAGTTTTGGATAAAAACTTCTGACAATCGATTATGGCTTACCATATTTAACTATCCTAAGGAAAAGATATGGCAGAAACTTTTGGCAATCAACTATGGCCATACTCAACTGTCCTAAAGCAAGTTTCTGGTAGAGACTTTTGACAGTTGAGTGGTGCCTTGGCATAGTTGACTGTCCTAAGGCAAGTTTCTAGCATAGGCTTTTAATAGTCGATTGTAGCCTAGCCATAGTCAACTATCACCTTATTTTTTTTCCTTTTTTCACATAAAGTTCCCTGAATCATTTCTAAATCAACTAAAAATCATTCCTAAAGTTAAAATAAGTTGTTAACAATATAATTAGCATAGAAAATGTGACATTATGATATAAGTGCATCAATGAACACATTTCATAGAGTTGATGTCATATGATTGAATTGTGATCATAGAGACATAACTAGCCCTATATCTGTAAGGCTAAGATTATATCAAGCTATCAATGTGTGGGTAATATAAAGTATATCCCGGTATGGGAGAGTTTTATGGACTTAATTAAAATTGTAGCCACCAAAGTGGCTTTTTTTTCGATTAGATTTGTGGAATTTTGGTCCTATAAGATAGTGAGATGTATTTGATTCAAGTATATGATCATACGCCCAAAGGTGGTGATTGTGTATTGAAATTGAGAGGGTCACATAAGAAGCATATGGTTGAGAAATGACTGATCAAAGTAGTCTATACACCCAAAGGTGGTATTTACAAAAGTTGAAATATATTATATGACCACATCTATGTGGAGGCTTTCATAATTGCATGCCACGAATTCTTCTCAAAGATGTTTACATGATGATTTGTATGGACTAATACACAATGTACTTGTTTATGGTTTTAGAGTACATTATTACACCATATTTTTCTAATAAAGTTACATTTTTTTAAAACTAAATAAGTCACCATTAATTAAAGTGACATTTTATCGTCAAGAACAATAAAGTTATCATTGAAGTTATGATTGGTTCGAATTTCATAAAGTAGAAAAAGAAATATGTTGTTTGTCATAAGTGATAACAAACATAGACTTGGCAATGAATAAGGATATGCCAAAAGAACTTAAGGATAATGGTTCTGATTCAATAATAGGTTAATGATGTATAGATTAAGTTTGACCATGTATGTCTACTAACCATTAAGAGATCCATTGTAGGAAACCTATTGAGTGGATTGTTGTGGTTAAAAGATACAGAGTGGCATTAAATACAATAGTTAGATCCAATTATGCATAAGTTAAATTTCATAAGGTATGATGAAGAAAGATGTGTTTGAGAGTACATCATGAAGTCCTTTTTTTTTCAAATTAAGTAAGAAATATCATATTGTCTTACTTGTTTCTAAAACAAGTATTAAGAAAGGCAAGACGAATAAATTTAATGCTTATGAAATTCTTCATGATAATAATAAAAAATCTAATCAGATTGGAAAATGTAATGAGTCTTAAGGATATTGTTCTTAAAATTGAAATTAAGTGCTTATTATATATGAAAAAGATCATGAGAAATGAGGTTGCAATAAAAGTAAAAACTTGGATAACGAATGTGAGGGTAACTTTTTGGATCTTAATTCTAAGTGAAGCCAATGCAACTGAAGTTTCATTTAGTGTGGTGGCTAAACAATAGTAATTGTGTTGCTCTTACCATATAGGAATTCATAAGAAAAGAAAATTAAAATAAAAAATAGTTTAAACTCACGGTTTTCAACAATGATGAGATGGACATACAGTTCATAGGAGTAAATTGTTTAAATTTATATTCTACATTTAAACTACTATTAAGGGACACACTTTATATACGATCCTAAGGCGAAATTTATTTTTCATTTTTCAGGTTTTGGACAATATTGTTTATCCTTTTGATGTTAAAGATTATAAAGTTAATTTATATTTTGATTCAAAAGCTATTAGCCATTGCACTTTATTTTATGGATTATATAAATTATGTGTTGAGCTCCAAATAAAGTCCATAAAACCTCATATAAAGTTGAAGTACTACCATAAATACCTAAAGGAAAATCTTCTATGTTGTGTCATAAATGCTTTGGTCACATTTCTAGGGAGAGATTTAAAAGAATGATAAAGGACTATATCTGGACTACTCTCAACTAGACATATATTGACTTGTTTAAGGATAAATTCATCAAGATAAAGAAAACAATGCATCTCATAGATCTGATTTTTGGAAGTCATCGACACTTAATTTCAATAGACCTTATCCAACTACATTGTGTAAGTGTAAACACTTTTATCATTCATTGATGATCGATTCTATTGTGGATACATATTCTCAATTAAAGAAAAGTGATTTTCTTGACAAGTTCAAGATTTAAGACAAAAGTTGAGAAAATAATTAGGAAAAGTTATTAAGAATGATTTGGTGTGATCATTAAGGTGAGCATTTTGGTAAATATAAAGTTTCAGGATAGTTCAAAAGTCTATTTGCTAGATGCTTGAAGGATTGGGAAATAATGATGTGATAGATTATATTAAGCATTTTGGAACATAGAGGTCTAGTTGAAAGACAGAATGGACTTTGGTAGATGCACTTGAGAGAATAGTACCTATCGGCTACAAATGGATTTAAATAAGAATGATTAGATTAAAGGGAAAGGTGGAGACCTATAAGGCAAGGATAGTAGCAAGGGTTTCAAGAAAAAACAAGGAATTGAATTTGATGAACTTCTTTATCCTGACATTGTATAAAGTAGTTCTAATTAATTAGATGGAGTTCAATTGATGCGTAATAGTTACAACCTATTGTCAACGTAATATTGAACGTAAAGGGTCATACACAATAGGGCAATTGTAAGAATAAAGAAATTAAGGGGTCAATGGAGAGATTTCTAGGAATTAAATTAATCTAGGTATTTAATTGTAATTCTAGAAATCCTAGAGTCTTTAGGAGTAAAGGATCTATAAAAATAGGTCTTCTATTTGATGAAATCTCTAATGGTCATTATTAGAGATTAAGATTAGATCTTAAGATTTCTCTCCACAAGCCAAATAAACCAAAAATTCCCAACGAGCTAGCACTCTTGACACTTAAATGGCTAGTGAACCCGATTCAAAGTTCCAACAAATCTCCATTGATCAAAGGTATAATCCCTAACCTTGTAGGATGATTTATCATTCTAATATATTTCATAGAGAATTTCTTGGGTTAAATTTACTGGCTTGAAAAAAAATTTAAATCTTTATTGCCTTTCTATGTCGATAGACTTACACTCGACACAAGCCTTAGAGAACTAAAACCTCATTTTCGAATTTTTGCTTTCATCTACACCAAAACACAAACTCTAGCCTCCAAACACATATCTAACATCAAAACCATAACCCCACTCAATACCTAACTGAGATCTTCTGTCAAGAAGTTCTTATTTTCATGTTTCATCAACCCTTGGATAACGAACAAAGCCTGGTTTGTTCACCAATCAACGGTATTGGAGATAAATTTGAACTTGCTTCTAACGACACAGCAGTAGCCAAGGAAACAAGAATGTCCAGTCAAAACAGAGCCAACAACTCTGTTACATTGTGATAGAAACAGAGGATATTGCGGGCCAATAAGTTTGTTACGTTATGATAGTGTTCTTGATTTTTAAATAGCTAATGTTTAGGAGGAAGTTAGGGAGAGTTTGTATATAAATATTATACGTTGTATACACTGGAGATATGTTGAATAAAAGATTCCTTTCATCCAGTTAACTTTTACATGGTATCAGAGCCGATACGACTCACGTCTAAACCGATCCTCTTCAACATGTCTGCCACCCCAAATTCCTCCACTTCCAACCTTCCCACCTTCAACCCCTCTTCTTCCATCAACCTCACCAAACTCACACGTCTGAATTACCTCACATGGAAAGCCACCATGTTACCCTACCTCAAAGGCCAGAAAGTCTATGGATACATCGATGGCACCGTTCAGCAACCTACAAAAACCATCACTAACTCTGATGGCACTACAAGCCCCAACCCCTCATATGATATTTGGGAAACCCAGGGTAACCTTATTCTTAGCTGCGTAAATTCTTGTCTTTCTGATGAAGTACTTGCCCAGGTTGCTCACTACAGCTCATCTGCTGAAGTTTGGATGGCTCTGAGCTCTGCTTTTGCCTCACAGTCCCGTGCTAAAGCGGTACATGTCCGCTCTTAACTCTCCACCCTCCTGAAAGGTAATCAATCTGCAACTGATTACTTCATGACAATCAAACGTCTCACGGACGACTTAGCCATTGCTGGTCAAGCTCTGAAGTGTGACGAAATTATCCCATATTTGCTTGCTGGGCTCGGTCCCGAATACGACTCTCTTGTTTCTATGGTCTCTCACCGTGATAATTCTCTCACATTGGAAGAACTTTATTCAATGCTCTTGACCTGTGAAGCTCGCATCGAGCATAATAATCAAACTCTATCCTTGCCCATGGCTTCAGCCAATGTTGCCACCCGACAACAACACTTTTCAGGAAGACGTGGCAATTTTTCAGCTTCTCGAGGCAGGGGGCGTACTCCTTTCCATGGCAACCATGGAGGTGGTCGCAGCAACACCAGTCTGTGCTGTCAACTGTGTGAGAAACCTGGTCATACAGCTTCCCGTTGTTGGAATCGTTTTGATCCAAATTTCCAAACCCCACCACCTCGCCCAACTCCTCAAGCGCACCTAGCCTCCAACCAATCTCAGCAACACTCGACTGAACAAGAGTGGCAACCCGACACTGGTGCGACGCATCATCTGATCAACAACATGAGTAATCTGAATATCCGAAGTGATGTTTTTTCTGGCACTGATCAAATCCACATTGGTGATGGTACAGGTTTGAAAATAACTCATATTGGAACTGCCTCTTTATCTAACTCATCTTCTTCTTTTATTCTTGACAAAATTCTTGTTGTACCAAATATTACCAAAAATCTAATCTCTGTTCAAAAATTTGCTCAGGATAATAATGTTTATTTTGGGTTTCACAGTTCTTTCTTTCTGCTTAAGGATTACTTGGGGAACGTCCTATATAAAGGCTCTATGTCTGATGGCCTCTACTGCTTCTCCCCTTCTCTTCAACATTTTTTTCCCTCTGCCTTTGTTGGTGCTCGGATCTCAGTTAAAAACTGGCATTGTCGTCTTGGTCATGCCTCTTATGCTACTGTTCGACATGTGCTTGGCAATAATAATTTACCAGTTCGTTTCAATAACAGACAAAATATTTGTCCTGAGTGTGCAATGGCTAAAAGCCATAATTTACCTTTTTCTACTTCAATTTCTTCTGTTTTAAAACCTCTTGAATTAATTTATTCCGATGTCTGGGGACCCAGCTCAGTTGTTTCTAGTTATGGATCTCGTTATTATGTTTGTTTTTTGGATGCCTTTACTAAATTCCTTTGGATATTTCCTTTGAAACTTAAATCTGACGTTGAAACTATTTTCATTCAATTTCAAAAATATGTTGAAAGGCATTTTGATTTACAAATTAAGGCTATTCAAACCGATTGGGGGGGGGGGGTGAATATCACCGTTTAAATACTTATTTCAAAACCTGTGGGATTCAACATCGTTTAGCTTGTCCTTACACGCATGAACAAATGGGTTATGTTAAACGTCGCCATCGACAAATTATTGAAATGGGATTACCTTTGCTAGCTCACTCCAATTTGCCCACACCTTATTGGGAAGATGCTGTTTTAACTGCCACTTATATTATTAATCGTCTTCCTTCCAAAGCACTAAACAACAAATCACCTTTTCAAATGGCTTATAATAAAAAACCAAACTATTTGTTTATGCGTGTTTTTGGATGTGCTTGTTGGCCTAATTTGCGTGCTTATAACAAACATAAAATTGATTTTCTATCTAAAACATGTATTTTTCTTGGTTATAGTCTATCACACCAGGGCTACAAATGTCTCAATTTGGCCACAGGAAAATTATATGTCTCACGCCATGTCATTTTTGATGAGTCTTTGTTTCCATACAAAAATGAATCCTCGGCATCTACTCCTCCCGCAACAGAAATTTTTTCTTTACCACCCTCTTTATGTCAACCACGTACTCCAACTAACCATGCAGGTCCAAACATCAGTACCAATGACCAGCTACCAATTAACCTAGTCCATCCACAAAATCAAGTGCCTTTGGATATTCAGTCTACTTTGTTCTCCTCGGATGTTGCTCACGTACCAGCAAGGGATCTCCCATGCCCTTCAGAAGATGCTGTTGGATCATCTCATCAACCTACTCCTCCTCATTCACGTGATATTCAAATGCCACGCTGCATGCTTACCCGATCACAAACACAATCTCTCAAGCCAAAAGCTCCCTATGTTGGTATAGCCCGATACCCACTCCCTCAATGTTTATTTACTAATCATGTCTCACCTCTTGCAGAACCTACTTGCTTTTCTGAGGCCTCAAAACATCACTACTGGCATGAAGCTATGGACACCGAGTTTAATGCTCTTGTCAAAAATGGCACTTGGGATCTTGTTCCATCTAAGCAAAGTAAGAATCTTGTTGGAAATAAGTAGGTGTTACGAATTAAACGACATGCAGATGGCAGTGTTGAGCATTTTAAAGCGCTACTGGTGGCCAAAGGTTATCATCAGCAACCCGGAGTGGACTTCACCAAAACCTTTAGCCCTGTGGTTAAGCCAGGGACTATACGGTTGTTATTATCTTTAGCTATTACACGACAATTGAGCATTCGACAGATTGATATCCAGAATGCATTTCTGGATGGCCAGTTGCAGGAAGAAGTTTATATGCAACAGCCTCAAGGGTATGTTCACCCTGATTTTCCTAATCATGTGTGCCACTTAAAGAAGAGCTATACGGTCTTAAACAGGCTCCCCGAGCTTGGTTTTCTAGATTGACCGAAACGCAACAGGGTTTATCAACATCTGTATCCTCTCATCATTCTAAAATTTCTCCTTCTAATTCAAACGAATCAAAGACAACCATCTGCTTGTCAGTCATTGGTAAAATACCAAATAATCTCTTTACACATTTCTCCCGAAACTCAAGCATAAAAGGATTCATAGATCCTTTAAACAACAAAGCATTTAGCTTAATTATATCTCCCTGCATCTTGTGCATAAACTCACTTTTCCTCATTTTTTAAATGTCTACCATTACTGGATTAACAACATCAGACATTGCACTAGCCTGTTCATCAAGTCTATGTTATAAGTTATCAACTCTATCATCTGTTACATTCATTTTCTCAAAAGCATGAGTAAGAGCTTATCTTAGCTCATCTCTTTCAACTTCATATTTTTCTCACATCTTTACTGATATCAATTGTACCATCAACTCGTTCCCTTCTAGGAACCATATATTCAGATTCAATCTCAACTTGTCAAAAATATTGTGGGCCTACCACGCCCTCTCAAATCAACAACTCTAACTCTAGCTGCATCACGTTCACGTGTCATCCTAAGACTGTTCATTAAAATATCATTTATTTTAATCTTTCACTTTCTTACTTTTTATGTAGTCTACAGAATCATAAAACCTAAGCTCTGATACCAAAATTGTAATGATCCATCCCGGGTTGGCCACCCCCGAAACGGTGTCATCACATTTTGAAATCTCAGCACGACACATATATGAAACAATAAAAATAAATAACACCAAATTTTTTTTTTTCATAATTCCTTAACCCTCCACAGAGAAATTACATCAATATGATATTTAAACATTCTTTACAACGTACAATGCATGAAAATTTAAAAATAAATTTTTTATTTTCTTTTCCCATTAGTCTGAGGATAATGACACGTACGTGACTTACAGAAAATAAATTTCGTCTGACTCTCAACCCACCAGACTTTTTGTCCTATCTGCTACCTGAAATCATTGTACAATGAGGAGTGAGCTTCACAAGCTCAGTGAATTAAATTTACTAAAAGTATTCCAAATTTCATAAATAGTCTTTCAATATTTAATCATTTATTATTTTTCTTTTCACATAACCTGATGACAACTTTCTATTGTCAATACACATGACATAAAATTTATTCTTTATTAATCTCTTTTTCTCAATTATTGGTCCACTTTTAAGACCATCAATTATCTCATAATTACCTCGTAATGAGGTTCTCATCATAAAATCCATCATTTAGATGGTTCTCATCATTCTTTGCTTTTTGCTTACCATAATTGTCTCTCTCTGTGAGACCAAATCATCTCTAAACCATTTCAAAATAACATACCACACATTCGCATTTTAATAATACTATTTCTGTGAGATTCAATCATCTATAAGTTTATTCACGATGATATATCACCCCTCAACATTTTCATAATATTATCATCATAACTGTCTCCTTCTATGAGACTCAATCATCTATAATTTTATTCACGATAATACATCACACCTCAGCATTTCAATAATATTTTCATCAGAAATGTCTCTTTTTATGAGACTCAACCACATCTCAGCATTTTAATAATCTCATCATCATAATTGTCTCTTTTTATGAGACTCAATCACATTTCAATAATCTTATCATCATAATTGTCTCTTTTTTATGAGACTCAATCACATCTCAACATTTCAATAATGCAACATTAATTTAAAACAGATGCAAATGCATGAATGATTATGATGGGAACGTCTTCCCACCTGTCGACAGGTTGTTATTATCTCAGACCGGCTCTCTCACAGTTCTTTACTTTGCAACTTAGTCCTGGTTGCCACGAAATTCTCTCAGCATATACCGGCTGACACGGTTTCTCTTTTATTTTCAGCATATACCGGCTATCACGGTGTCACTTTTATTTCCAGCATATACCGGTTGTCACAGTGTCACTTTTTTATTTCCAGCATATACTGGTTGTCACGGTGTCACTTTTTATTTCCAGCATATACTGGCTGTCACGGTTGTTTCATTAGACCGGCCTATTCCCGGTTCTTTTCTTTCTCATTTAATGCATATGCACATGAACAATGATATAAAATATGCATCTGAACAGTAACATAAACACCACATAAATTCAAAATATTTAAATCAACTTTCTGGTCTTTTCTCAACTTTTTGCTTAATAAATTCAATTTTTCTTCTCCTCATATATCACATCAATTTATTCACCAACTAGTCAAAATCTCTTTATCACCTTCATTAGTAAGTCCAATCATTATTCCAGGTTTGTCAAAATCCACTAAAATTCATCTCAAATCACATCAACCTATCCATCAAAACTCATCAATATCCACTAAAATTCATCTCATCCAAAATTCGTATTAACACATCAATATATCTCATCAATAATTCATTTATTGCTTTTATTCTCAAATAAATTTATGATTTCCAAAAATATCACTTCTCACCGAAAAATATTTCTACATGTCCAAATTTTCTATTATACCCATAAATCAATTTTTCATCCATCACTGAAGCATATTTTAATAATTAAATTTAATATTATCACTAAATAATTGATTTTTATTTAGACTACTTAAAGTAAATCCAACTCACCATGTAGCTCTTAAAGCTACCTGTGGATCACCTTCTTGCATTTCCCGTTTCTCTCATAAATTTCCCCAGTTGTAGATTGTCAACACCTGATATCATATTCGTATAAATTTTCTAATTTATTCTTCAATTTGATATAAACCACACACTTAGAAAATTCCCACTTTTACTTCCTAAGAATTTTATAAATATCAGAAATTCAAAAATAAACACTATTGTATTATCTTCTGATATGAATAGCTTCTCATGATCCTCTATGAAATTCCACAGAAAATTCCTTCAAAATTTTGCTCTTTCAGCATTTCTTTAAGTCCCCAAGTGTTTTGAGAAAACAAAAAATTTAAAGTAACTATGTGAAATCGTAAACGATTTCACATATTTCACATAAGGATATATATGTAAGTGAGATTGTAAAATCTCTGGCAGCTCCCCCTCTTCACAAAGCTTTTACATCTCTAAGACGTGGAAAGCATGCAGAGTTTCATTTGAAACTCTGCTTCTCTTGGCAGCAAGTGGCTGCCACACTTAACATTTTCTTAACATCCCTCTCCCCCATCTTTTCTAAACTGCCACGAAATTCTGTGGCTTTGACTTTGTTTTTTTTTTTTTGAAAAAATAATATTTTAATATATATATATATATATATATATATATATTTCTTCTTTTCTTTCTTCTGGACCTGATGTTCCACGCTTTTTTTAACTATCCACGCTTTTTTTAACTATTCACTTTTTTTTCAATATTAATCCTTCGCATAAATATATTAATTAAATTTCATGATATAGTTATCAAATTACTTTTTTACCCTTAATTCACGAATACAAGTATTACAATTATAGCCTTACGATAGTGCAACAAACCACAATATACTTGATAGGTAGATACTTTTATCAATTTGTATCTTAAGCAATTCTCAATCTTTATTTAGCCTCTTAAATGCATACAACCTTACGATAGCGCAACATATTATATGTGTTATAGTTAAGTCAAACCCACAATTCCTCACAAGTATAAATTAGTGATATAACCCTTATAGTAGTGCAACAAAGTTATATCATTTATTTATTTCGTGTATATCATATGTTTTAATAGTCAATATAATTTTCCTAAAGGTGTAAACCTTATGATAGCACAATAAATTTACAAACATAAGAAACTTCGCATATGGACTATAATGGTGGAAGGTTATGAACAATCATTCCTAATTATTTTCGTTTAGAACTTTATATTTAATTTTGCATGTGAGGGATTTAGGTCTTTACGTTTAAGTCTCATCATTTAGCATGCATCAAATACATACAACACGCATATAACCTAATTATATGTATAACATACACACATCACACGCATATATATTAACCTAAGTGGACGAATATGGACCTTCTAAGCGTGATTTACTTGAGCCAATAAAATAAATCACTTAGTCATACCCTGGGTAATTATTACATGAATATATCACATACATTCATGGATATTCAATCTTCAAATGTTTCTCCATGCTTTCTTGTGCACTCCTTGGTTTCTCTCAATAAAACTCTATCTATCTCTAAGTAACTTTACACACACACACACACAGAGATATATATATATATATATAAAAGAAACCTTGATCAAAAGTCAAGAGGAATTACATTGGAGGGGGATAAATTTAGATTTAGAGAAATTAAGATAAGGAACCCATTTAGAATTGAATAACCAAAATAACACCATAGAATTTAACCAATTGCTAAGGCTTAGATCCAATAGTCATATCCACTCATACAATCAAATTGCATAAATAAACAATATCAATTCTATTCTAGTTATGACTATTTCTTCTAAGATTGCAATCCTAATCCTATTAGGTTTCCAGAGACTTTTCTTAATCTTATTCCAAATAAGATTAAGATTCCTTGTTCATTAGAATTCTCAATTCTAATTTGATAAGGATTTTGGAGCTTTGATTCCCAATAAAACTCCAATTTCTTAAAAATTATTCCTAAATTAAGAACAATTCTTAACTAACAAAAATAAAAGTTTTGAAAATAATAAAAAAAATATTTATTTAATTTTTAAAAAATTGATTTCGAATTCTAAGTAAAAAAATTGGAATCTAAAAAACGAATAAAAATAGTGAATTTCAGGAAAAAAAAAACAGTTTTTGCTTATTTGAACATTGTCCAGTTTTTTAATTGTAGCTGGAAAAGTATCTAAAATTTTGAAGCATGGAAAATTGAATGTAAAACTATACTTAAATATCTTTCCAACACTTCTAAAAACACCAAAATCCAATTTAAAACGATTGAAGTATGGCCATTTTAAATTGGACCAAAAATTTTGTCTAAGTTTTCTAATCAGGTCAAGGGACAGTCGATTGTCCTTGATTATGAAAAGTTTTTGGCCTATTTTTTATGAGGTATGGAGACCACCGTTGGGACCGTCAACCTTCCTTTCAATATCTATAGATTTTCACGTTTTTTACACGAATTTTCTTCCCAAAACAATTTACTTTTAATCCAAAATTATATTTTGATCAAACAGATTGTTCATAATCATTCTTTATTGATTTAATATGCTTGAAAAACAACCTACAAATTCTTTATTATCATCTCATAACAAAAAATAACTTAAGAACTCTTTCTTAAATTCTCTTAACCTAGGGTTTCACAAATGCTAATCTAACTCTTTCGATTTTAAATTTCAAATCATTAGAGTTTACAAGATCAAATCTTTTAAGGCTACAAAAATAGAATAAAAATCATTCTAATAATTCATTAACTTGGCTTTAATACTATTGTAAGTTTGCTGGTATAGATACAGAGCGAAAATTTAAAAATTTTCTAAACCAATAAACTTAATCCTATGAATTTTCCTTGTGCCTAGTTCATTCCTCAAGAGATCTTCTTGAGAGTTCCCTTCACTAATCCAAATAAAGAAAACTTACAAGAAACTTTAAGGTGTTGCCTAAACCTTTATAAGAAAAGTTTCTCTCACAAGAAATATCTCACCAAGTGTTTAATACCTAAACACTCAGTAATTTCTTGACAAGAATTACACTAACTCTTTTACAAACAAGATGATGAAAGATTGTTTGTTGTACAGAAGAGAGATATCATAATAAATTATTGCAACTCAGATTTTTCTCTCTCACAAACTCTTAGCACAAGAATGACTCAATTTATGATTTTGAAAACTTAATGAAGCAATTTATAAGCTCAAGGATATTCAATATTTTTGTTGAGGGTCATAATGGATGGGTATTTATGGGTTTAACTTCTACTATTCGTTAGAGGCATAAAATGGTTGTTTGGTGCATTAAATGCACTGACTTGCATCTTATATTTTGAAAACTAGCCTTTATTTCATCATGGTAGTCGACTATCCTTTCAAAAAAATAACCCAGAAAATTGACTTTTTGAGCCCATAGTCAACTATCTAAAGGAGGTAGTCGACTACCCTTTTTAAAACTGAAACAAGTGCTAAGGATTTCGAGCTAGTAATTGACTACCTGAGGGTGTAGTCGATTACCAGAAATCTTTGCCACTTCAAGAAAGTTTGGCCAGAGTTTGATAGTCAACTACACTAATTCTATAGTTAGCTATGGCTCACACAAAAACAAATTTTCACTAAAAAACTTGTCAAAATCATTTGCATAAAATAATTTTGAGTCATAATTGATCTAGGTGCATAGAGAGAATAGAAAATGACTTAACCTTAGCTAATCTATGATTCCTTTCACTTTGGTGCTTCTTCTTCGAATTGAATTCTAGGCTCCATGGATTTTCATGCGCATGCCTTGCTTCTTGCGTGTGTGCATTGCATTTTTTCACTTGGAGATAGCTAGACAATAGAGGATTAACACAATAACATGGTTTATCATTGTAAAAATCAATGTAGGGTTAACAAAATTAAATTATCATCTATTTGTAGATTATTTTTTCAATCTTATTGTTTTCTATCCACATGATAGATAAAAAGAGAGTGGGAAAATAATTTATTTCAAGGAGAAAAATGGAAGATTTATCACCCAAAAATGGATAAAAAAATGTTTTGGGGTCAAATATTCAAAGTATAGGGTATTCTACGTGGTTATAATCAAAGGTACAATGGGTCCACTCAGAGATGTGGAGAGAGGAGAGAACAAAGCAATTCTTAGGAGAGAGGTGACAGATTTTATATGCTTAAGCTTGTGAATTCATTGTATCTTGTCCTTTAATGTGAGAATGAAAGGGGTATTATAGAACAATAGTAGTAGCCACACGTGTCATGGCTTTATTGTAGGAGTGTTAGTTCATAATGGTCATAAGCCTATGTGAGGGTATGGCTATACTATATGATATGACTGGCTACATCCCTTATACTTTTGAGAATGGTCAAAGGCTGTGCTTTGGAACATACCTTTATTCTAGCCACCAATCTAAGGTCCTCTGGTGTTCCCAAGAGAGGGCTTCGAAAATATTCTAGAGGCTTTTGATAGATGCCTTAGCAACATGGACTTAACACAACTCACTGATACTGTGTGTGTCCCTCCTTTCCTTGGACCCAACTCCGCGCGGGCATCCTCACTAGTTGTATGGGCTTCGAGAGTATGGAACCAAGGTCTAACCTATCCCTTGAAAGACTAGCTTAGTCAGCCCCTTGGGTTTTCCTCAAATCCGTCCACTTTTTGTAGAATTGATGTGAGTGGAGGTAGGAGGGTGTTGAGAAAGATCAACCAAGGCCTAACGGGTCCTAAGAGGACCGCCGAGACAAACTTTGGCCCATTCTATGAGCCCGATCATACCTTTAGTGGAGTTATGGTCCTACTAGCTGCATGGGTTGCGTGGCTACCATCAAGGGTTGCGAAGGAGCATTGTAGGGCTGCACAAGTCCCTTTGTGCATCCTCGTTTCTTTCCACTGTTACAACCATGTGACGACATAATAAGGGTGATGATGCGAGCTTGATAACCATCTATTTGTCTCAATATGATTGGTTAGTCAATACGGTCAACATTTAAGCATGTACACGTGGAAACTTCTAGGAATTGTTCCTAAACAATTTGCCCCATGCACGTGCAAAGTCCAACCGACGGTTGCCCTGGGCAAATTTTGGGGTCGCACCTTTTTCGGGATTCATGCACTACAATAATGGCCAATTACCAAGTCCACGTGGCAATGGGTGGTTGGGATGAATTTAGGTGCAACGATGGAGCATTTAATGCTTGGCATGCGATAAGGTTATGACTCATCGAATTCTACCCCGATTAGGGTATAAGTTCCCTCCCCTTAGCCTCATTTCCTCATTTGTATCTCAATTCTCCTAGAGCCTCTACTAGAGTTCTCTCCATGTCGCAACCTCTTTAAAGACTTTTTGCTTTCTCCTATTTTAGCTTTCAAGGTTTTGACACTTTCTAGATAACATGGACTTTTCAGGATTTTGTGAAGGCTTCGACCCCATGCCTCCTGAACCAAAGCCTTCACCTCTTCCTTCACCAGCTACGAGCCAGCCCAGTGAGACTTGTCTCACTACCTTAACCCATTAAAACAGCCATTTAAACCAGCATAACCCTTAGAACCCCAACTAAATGTGATAACCTTCAAGAATATCAGAGATAACTTCCTCAAAGCCCAAAGAAGCCCAATTAGGGTAGAGGATTATGGTGATGATCTTAAGGATGCGTCAAGAGTTTCCTCAGATCCTACAAAGGACTCTATTAGTCCCCCAACGGTTCCTAGAGAAGGTAATGAGAATTTTACTTCGAAGTCAGTAATGAAAGAAATACCCGATGATGAAAATGGTGCTAGGAAACCTAATGTGAGTTGCACAGTCTTGAAGATGGGTGGCAGAATCCTGAGGTTTTCAGACCCAAAGTATTGGAGAGCAAAGACTTGGATGAATGACTTCTTTTACAAGAAACTACGGAAGCTCAATGTAGAGGGTGCAAAGCTGATCACTAATAAACCCTTATTGATCTGTCCGGATCCTAGCCTGAAACTTAAAAGTTTAGAGAAGGTATCGAGCATATGGGTCCCTCGTGCGTCAGGCTGCTAGTGGGTGGCGGAGAGTTCTATGCCTCTTCGTATATTCACTTGAGTAGTGTTGGTGCACCCCAAGGGTGGGTAAGATGGGTGAACAAAATTCTGAACCATGCCACCTACTCCAAGACCTTTAGGGATGCAGACATCTATCACGCGGTTGCGGCGAGTGTTCTAGGAATACTTGTTCATGGCAAGACTAATATTGATGTGCTTTGCTCTCAATGGTTATCTTTAACCAAGACTTTCATCACTGGTATTGGGGAGATAACCATTTTACTGGATGATGTCGAAGCCACCTTGTGCCTCCTCATTATTGGTGAAGTCAACCCCGCTAAGTTTGATTTGGGTTTCGATGTAACCATCGTTGATTTCTTAGCTAAGTGCATTGTTGACACTGGTAAGACCAAACTAGTCACATGAAAGCAGGTACCGAGCCTTCTCTTAACCCTGGGCGTAAATGTACGTTCAACAATTGGGTAAAGCATTTTTACAAAGATCTCGGGAGGTTGGGTGTCGTCTTGCTAGGTATGCTCAAAGACCATTACAACGAGCTCGTAGCCTTCATGACAGTATATTTAAATGTTTGATTATATTTTTATCGATTCAATAAATTTATTATCATATTGGATTTTATTTACATTCGAATAACGTAAGTGTTTCTTTTTATATTATAAATATTGGAAATTTATTTTTAATATCTTTTCTATGGAAACAAAATATGATAGTTTATACTTTTAATTTTGTCAATATACATACAAAGAATAAAAATAAAAATAATTATTATTATTACAAGCAACAAACGTCCAAAAGTAGCTAGTTATTATTATTATTTTTTGAAGCTAGTTATTATTAAAATCTTATTAATCAAAGTTATATCATTGCAAATAACATGTTGGATTTATCATGATTCAAAATTGACGCTTTGTTGTTATAAAAAATTGTCACTTAGCTATTATTAAAAAATAAAATTGATGCTTCGCGAGTCCATTGAACTTGAGCATAACTTTCCCAACGTCATGCACTGCCCACTACACAGCCCAAAATCTTAAAAAAAAAAAAAAAAAAACCATAAAAAAAAGTGGTTGCTAAGGTTCTTTTGTTAAAAAAAAACAATTTTTAAAAAAAAAATATTTTTGTAGTAAAATCATATAAATTGAATGATAAATTTATATTTTTTTGATTAAAAACAAAAATTTACCGAAAAAAAAAATTTATCATAAAATATACATATTTTATCACAAATATTTTTAAAAATATATATATATATATATATATATATTTAAAATTAAATTTTAAAAAATAATATTATTAATGAAGTTTGATGACCGTGACCTCAATCCCACACAGCCCTAGATCATTCTAGAACAGTCCACGTGGCACGATGCATCTCTCTCCTCCTAAACTCCTCTCAGCTTCTCTTATCTTCTCCTAAAACTCTCCCTCCAAACAACTAGGGTTTATTGCTTCTTCTCTGTTGATAGCTTTTTCGTTTTCTCAATTTCCTTTTTTGAATTTTAAAAGTTTTTTAGGAAAACAATGGCTTCTTCTACGGCGCAAATCCACGTCCTTGGAGGAATCGGGTTTGCTTCTTCTTCCAAGAAGAATTTCAGGAACAACTTCCTGGCGAGAAGTGTCTTCTTCGGCAGTAAGACGGCGTCTTTTGGTCTACCCAACTCGACTTTCATGAAAATTGGAAGAAACAACAGTAATACATCGAGATACGCGGTTGGTCCTCTGAGGGTAGTGAATGAGAAAGTTGTGGGTATCGATTTGGGGACCACAAACTCGGCAGTGGCTGCCATGGAGGGCGGGAAGCCTACGATAGTGACGAACGCGGAGGGGCAGAGAACGACGCCATCTGTGGTGGCCTACACGAAGAGCGGGGACCGGCTGGTGGGCCAGATTGCCAAGCGCCAGGCGGTGGTGAACCCGGAAAACACCTTCTTCTCGGTCAAGAGATTTATCGGCAGGAAGATGTCTGAGGTTGATGAGGAGTCCAAGCAGGTATCGTACAGGGTTGTCAGAGATGAGAACGGAAATGTCAAGCTTGACTGCCCTTCAATTGGCAAACAGTTTGCTGCTGAGGAGATTTCGGCTCAGGTATTAGCGCCTTTTCTATATTTTTAGGGTTTTTTTTGGGCTTATTTTTCTCCTTTCTATCCTATGTTTTGTTACTGATTGAGAAATGGTAGCAATTGATTGGAAATGGAATTTGGTGGTTGGTCAGGCTTTTGGTTAACTTGGGTGAGGGTTTGTTGAATCTTTGGTGCTGGGTTGTTGACAAATGATGGGGGCAGGATCTAAATTCAAAATGCTAATAAAAAGAAAATTGAAGTTTTGGGTTTGATGTCTGAGTTAGTGTCACCCGAAACAAGTATTGACTCGTGTATTACTCGTGTATTTATAGTGGTTGAGTCTAGTTTTTGGTTGATGAGAAAGTTGAGTTGAAGGAATGGAATTGGAAGTGCTGCATTTTGGGTTCTGGAAAATGGAGAATTGACGTTGATACAATTAAGTTGTTCTTCTGTTGGCATGGTCGGGTCCTTGGTTGATGATAATAGGAAGGAAAGGATCATAAGTGACATCAAGGAATACGATTTTTATTGATGTTATTGTGTTTGTAGATTGCTATTGAT
Source organism: Bretschneidera sinensis (assembly GCA_023935145.1). Lineage (NCBI taxonomy): Eukaryota > Viridiplantae > Streptophyta > Magnoliopsida > Brassicales > Akaniaceae > Bretschneidera > Bretschneidera sinensis. The sequence continues at coordinate 99,483,326 of CM043698.1, read as the reverse complement.
AAACTTTGGCATTTGGTGTATATTAGGCACATTTTACTCTGCGGTTGACAACTCCCTTGTGATGTGTTTATTTCATTTCATAACTGGTTGTTTGTTTTTCTTAATTACAGTTCTTGATTCATCTTTCCTTGCTGGAAAATTGTGTGATTATTGTGACTACATTTATTTTATGAAGCTTTTTAGTAATTTGCTTTGGTTGTTCAGATTTGTTAATTGAGATGTTTGCAGATGGTTTTTCATGGAAAATCTCATGCTGGTGGATTCTTCTGTAGTTTTTATGCATACTGCGGTTGCTGTTTTATTTGTAGTATTTTGTTAATGTAGAGGACTAGAAGTTCGTGTGGCTACATACAAAAGAAATGGATGTAGATATGTTCTTGTAATATTTGCCCTTGGAATAGCAATTTGTTCTTGTGATATTTACCCTTTTTATGTGGCTATCTTTGTGTGTGGACACATGCTATGTTACCTGGACTTGAGAATGAGTGTCGGACTCATCTATTTTTTGTATTTTTCACAAATTTTCCTTTAATTTGGAGTGTCCAAGTGCCATTCCCTTATCTGAGTGCCAGGGTCTGATATGGGTACGGCAAGGAAAAGTGAAGAGTTCATGTAACATAGGACACATGCGACACATGCATGGAGTTATGGACATGCTGTATTTCGTTGGGAAGTGGATATATGTTAATTAATTGCAACACAAGTAAAAGTTAGATAAATATCTATGTTTTTTTTTACTGATAGGTAACAGCAATTGATTTTTTCAACGAAACGATCATTGGGTTGGTTATATGATGTTAGAACTTTTTATTACTGTTGACAGTTTATTTCTACTTGTTTTTAGTAGCTGTATTTCGTAGGAAAATGGATATATGTTAATCAATTGCAACACTCAAGTAAAAATTAGATAAGTATCTATGCTCTTTTACTGATAGATAACAACAATCATTTTTGTCTTTTCTTATTGCTTCAACAAAATGATTATTGGGTTGGTTATATGCTGTTAGAACTTTTTCATTATATATTTTAATTGCTGCTGAAAGTTCATTCCTACTTGTTTTTTGTATAGGTGTTGAGGAAGCTTGTGGATGATGCTTCAAAGTTTTTGAATGATAAAGTGACTAAAGCTGTTGTCACTGTGCCTGCATACTTCAATGATTCCCAGAGGACGGCAACTAAGGATGCTGGTCGTATTGCTGGCTTAGAAGTTCTTAGAATCATCAATGAACCTACTGCTGCTTCTTTGGCATATGGGTTTGAAAGGAAAAACAATGAGACAATCCTAGTCTTTGATCTTGGTGGTGGTACTTTTGATGTTTCAGGTATCATTACTTTGACATTATTTGTATAGGTTGCTTTCGTTGTTTTTATAGGCTCCATTGTGAATAGTTTTTGTCGTCTTGGAAATATGCACTTAAAATGTCCTGGTTAATTTGTCAATTCTATTGGGAATAATTTCTCGGGCTGGGCTATTGCCACAGGCTAATAAAGAAAGAGGCCAAATTTCCATCGTAATGTGTGTTTTCTCTGAAGTATCCAAAATGAACAAGATAATAGGTCTTGAAAATCTCTCATTACTGTTATTTCTTTTCTGTTGCAGTCACAGCAGCCTTTTACATTTTGGAGAATTTTCCTTTTTGCTGCATTCATTTTTCTTTTAAGGTTTCCTTTTGCTATTTTCAAGATTTTTCTTTTAGAGCTTCACACCTATTTTGAATACTGATTTATTTAGTAATTAAGAATCCTTCTCGAACATGTTTTTGTTTTTGCTGTTATCAAAAGAAAGATAAAACTCGGATTGAAGGTCTCAATTGTTATAAGAGAGTGACAGAGGTAGCTAAGTGAGTCACTCTGAACCAAAACCCACTAGGATGTTTCTTCAAGCACCTTTTCAACACCATTACATTTTCTCTTGTCACTCCCATTTAGACATCCCTATTTCAAGACCCAACAACAGTAGCTCCATAATCTCATCCAAAGTTTCCAAACAATGGATTCCTAGTTTTTTTTTTAAATCTTATCTTTCCTCCTCCACTCTTAAGTCCAGCATTTTCTTATTTATGAGAATATACTTTGCTGGATTCAGTTCATTTTTTCATGATATTGACAGTGGTTAGGGTATAACAGTGTATCTAGTGGTGGTTTACAGCCACGATGGTGATTCATCGATGATGACCAACAGGCTTACAAGTTTATTTTTCTCATTTCTTCTTTTCTTGTCTTTCACACATAACATAGCAATTAATAAGGGTAATTTGGTCTACTTATTAAGAAAGGATAATTTGGTGTTCTTAATAAAACTTGATTATGAGGCTGTGGCAATAGCCCAACCCTAATTTATGTTACTTCTTTTATGGTGATTCAAAGATTTGAAATCTTAGAGCAACTTTTTCATTTATGTTATTTCTCAATGCAGTGCTTGAGGTTGGTGATGGAGTGTTTGAAGTGCTCTCCACTTCTGGAGATACGCATCTGGGTGGTGATGACTTTGATAAGGTGAGAACCTTTTTTGTGGGTCCCACTAAAATGGAGACCTTTTCCTCTTGATTTTGCTTCTTATTGTGTGGGTTAAGTGCTAAATAGTGTTTAATTTTCTTGATGCAGAGAATTGTTGATTGGCTTGCTGCAGATTTTAAGAGAGATGAAGGCATAGATCTTTTGAAGGACAAACAAGCTCTTCAGCGGCTAACAGAAACAGCTGAGAAAGCTAAAATGGAACTTTCATCTTTAACTCAGGCAAACATCAGGTATATTCTTGTGGGTGTGTGTTATGGTGTGCTATATGATGTCGAGTCATACTAATATGGGTTTATTTTTGTTTAGTTTGCCTTTCATTACTGCCACAGCAGATGGGCCTAAACACATTGAGACTACTCTGACAAGGGTCAAGTTTGAGGAATTGTGTTCAGACTTGCTTGACAGGTAACTTAATATTGTTTCAGCACAGTTCTTGTTAACTTAGTGACATGCATGCTTTAATTAGTATTGTTTGTTAGGTTATTTGTGGCTTTTTACTTGACTGCAGAGGTCTCTGGTCTTAAGTTTAGTTTCTTATGTCTGCACCTCTATAATTTTTAGGTGCAAGACACCGGTTGAAAATTCCTTGAGGGATGCAAAACTTTCATTCAAAGATATTGATGAGGTGATCCTTGTTGGTGGATCAACACGGATCCCAGCTGTTCAGGAGCTTGTAAGAAAGTTGACTGGGAAGGAACCTAATGTGACAGTCAACCCTGATGAAGTTGTTGCCTTGGGGGCTGCAGTTCAGGTAGAACCTACTATAATTTTCTCTTCTTAATTAACGTATATTATGTCCTTAGCTCCATTATAGTAATTTTTTAAGTGGTCAATTTATGACAGAGGTGAATGTTTATTCTTTTTCCCATTTGATTCCAGGCTGGTGTTTTATCTGGAGATGTAAGTAACATTGTGCTCTTGGATGTGACACCATTGTCAATTGGTCTGGAAACTCTTGGTGGTGTTATGACGAAAATCATCCCAAGGAACACTACACTGCCCACTTCAAAGTCAGAGGTGTTCTCTACAGCTGCTGATGGACAAACAAGTGTTGAGATTAATGTTCTTCAAGGTGAGAGAGAGTTTGTTAGGGACAACAAATCTCTTGGAAGCTTCCGTCTGGATGGTATACCCCCTGCACCACGTGGGGTTCCACAAATCGAAGTAAAATTTGACATTGATGCCAATGGCATTCTCTCTGTCACTGCTGTTGACAAAGGCACGGGGAAGAAGCAGGACATCACCATTACTGGCGCTAGCACCTTGCCGACTGATGAGGTATGTATATTGATGAATGGTGGCCAACTTAGGATGCGTTTAGCCTTGCAGTTTGAATGTTTCATTATTATGATGGATCATCATTGAGCCCTTTTAGTACTTGGCATATATGAAGCCAGCAACTATAAACCACAATGATATCGATTACTTAATCTATTAGCATGCAGTATTTTCCTGGACTTGAATTCTAAGAAACATTTTGTTATTTAAACTTCATGGTAATCTTAGTCATTGGTTTAGCTAGTGCTCATTAGTAGCCAGATATACTCATGGTTAGAGCAGTGGTGATAGACAATGTCTGAATGAAATCTGCAGGTGGAGAGAATGGTGAAGGAAGCCGAGAAGTTTGCAAAGGAGGACAAGGAAAGGAGAGATGCTATAGACACAAAGAACCAGGCAGATTCCGTTGTCTACCAGACAGAGAAGCAGCTGAAGGAGCTTGGAGACAAGGTTCCAGCTCCAGTCAAAGAGAAGGTTGAGGCGAAACTTAAAGAGCTCAAGGATACAATTGCAAGTGAATCAACTCAAGCAATCAAAGATGCCATGGCTGCTCTTAATCAAGAAGTCATGCAGCTCGGCCAATCCCTTTACAACCAACCTGGGGCACCCAGGGCTGGGCCTGCACCTGGAGGTGATGCTGGGTCCTCAGATTCTTCAAGCAAGGGACCTGATGGTGATGTCATTGATGCAGATTTCACTGACAGCAAATGAGAATGCAATATTGGGTTGTCCAGGTTTATTCTTTTTTTGTGTTTTAATTTTGGAATGTGTACAAGAAATTGATTTTGCAGGGGACTGGATGTGATGTTTGGATAAACATTTCCAGTCACTTTTTTTTCTTCTATAAGGAATGAGAGGGAATTGATTTTAGGATTATAGAGGATGAAGCATCTGTAGTTGCCCATAACAGCAAAAAAAACTTTAGGTTGTAAAAGCCAAACATTAGGTTTAAAATACATTGATCAGATTTCATATGATGATTATATGAGATGCTCTTTTCTCTTTTGTTAATCAATTAGTCTGTTAGTAAATTGTAAATGGTGGATGTTTGTGTTTGGAAACTTACTTTTAACTACATAACATGACGTGACCTCATGTTCTCAGGGAAACCCACATACAAAGTACATTTTCTATATCGAATCTGGATTTTCTGGGTTTTCTATATGGGGACCCGGAGTTCACAACTAGGCAAAAGGCCAGGGCTGATGGATACATTTCATAATGTTCAAATGGTCTTCTAGATTGTAAGACCTAGTGACATTAAGAGTTACGCTCCACATTAGCTCTTCAAATTATTGATTGGCCTTTTCGGTGGGATGAATATATCAAAGAAGAGGTATTCGCTAACATTTTCACATAATTCGCACTTTTACACTTCTCTTTCCAGTACAACTCGAAATTCCCCTGTATGGGCCAGTGCCCCAACACGCCATCCTTCCCTCCTTAAAACCTTAACAACATATAAAATCACAGAAATGCATGATCAAGATATGTACCCTATGTTTGGAAGTTCGGAGAGGAAACCGTATGAATGGCAAAGAAATGAGATAAAACCGAGGGGTGTTTATAAATGATGAGAAAAGAAAAAGAAAGATATAAAACATTAATATTTTGTTTTTCATTACTAATTTTTTTTTCATAAAAGTTAAAAGAGTATAATAGTGAGTATGATAAAAAAAAAAATTACTTTGATGTAGTTCTCCAAATTTTCTCAATTTGGAGGAGTAAAAAATGAAGATTTGCAAGAAAACGAAAAGATCTTTTTCTTTTTACTTGATTACTTCATTCCATTAAATCCAAACGCATCGGTAGAGATTATATGAAAAAGATAGAAAAATTATTATAATTGGCACACATAATATTTATTTGAAGTGTTTTTTATCCTATCACTAAGACAAGTGTAAAAATCATGATTTGCATATTTGAATCCTGTTGTTAGCTTCTTCTCTAGGTCCCGTAATAATTTAGAGAGTGCCTTATTGTGCAGTTTTGCTAGTACATTAATTTCATCCATGCAAGAACCTTTGTTGCCTGCTTTCAACTACCCTCATGCTTGGTACACAACCCAATGGCCCCAAGCTTAGGAACCCAAATTTCCTTCCTTCTTTGTCACATATTTCCTGAATCAAAGTGTAAACTCTATGTTATAAATATTAAGTATAAACCCCTTCAGTTTTCTTTTTTTAAAGAAAAAATGGGAAAAAGAACAAGAAAAAGAAACATATGTTAATTACTATGTACTTTGATCACAGTCGTGCTTAGAGTAAGACTTCACACAGTGGAGTTTGAGGTGAAGGGGTTTGTGTAATCATTTTTTCCAATACTAAATAACTAAACAGCTTCTCCACATTCTTGAAATAGTTTAGCCGAGTTTCAAGGTCTATAACCTGAGAACAAGAAAGAATACTAATTTAGTAAAAACTTTTAAAAAGTAATTAGGGATAATTGCTTTTTAGATAGCACTTAGATCCTTAATCTATCAAATTGATGTCAGAGTTCTTCAAACTATTGATTTCATCCACTCAATTTCCTAATCCTATTTTCTGTGAAATAATCTTAACAGAGGTAAGTCACATAATAGCTCGTGCCACCTAGCCCAATTTGATTTCATCTTGAAATCCAAATTCTTCTCCAAGCAGGTTAAAATGACAAACTTTTTCGTAAGTATATATGATATCATAAACATCATTTCAGTATGAAAAACCTATGACGTGGTTTAACTTTATTATGATAAATTAACAAAATATTTTATCAACTTGTTACAACAATTCAATAGTTCAAAGGTCTTAAACATCAAATTGGCATGCAAATAGTTGAAGAACTTTTGCATATGTACTATAATTTGGACCGGTATAAAATGATAATTAAGTGAGACAATAAGGTATATAGGTAGTCGATCCAATGAGCAAAGATAACAAACAAATCCTTGATGAGTTTCAAGTAGGGCACTAGCTCCTGCAGATGCAAAGTTCACTCTTTATCTGTAAAATTACCATTACCTGCAGGTTGCAAATATGGTAGAATCCACGGTAATTTTGCATACTCAGCTGCTACTTACAATTTACAAAAAAGGGTCAGATCAGCTTGACTTTATAGTAATTCAGTCACTAATTAAAATAGAGAAGAATAAATTTTAATTACCAATAAAATCAGGAATCAACCGCCCATCGGAAAATCTCCCAGTTAGGTATTCAAAGAAGTTTTGTCCATATGTCCAGTAATTTGCACGAACATTAGGGATGCTGTTGATCAGATAGTTGTTATTTCCAGCGTCAGATAGGGGATCCCCAAAGATAAACAACGCGTCGTGGTTTTTGGGGTTTAGGGGTATGGCAGTTAATTATAAGGTCGAGAAAGGTAAGCAAGAAACAGATATGGAACCTTAAACTTGCTATGTTAAAACTTTCATGTAAAATTTTTCTATCGTTAGTTATTTTGTAGGGTTCCTTAATTTGTCTACTTCTGATAAGTGAAGTTATAAAAAAAGAAATAGAATATGATAGTAGACTATGGCTTTGCACTTAATGAAATTTGTTCAAAGACTGATTAAGCAATACTCCTATGAAAGATGAAATAATTTGATTAAGAAGGTAGAAAACTAGAAATGTGTGTGGTTGTCAATCTCTGATTAATGTAGATTTCCATTCCAACAAAAATAAAAAGGGTAAATTATCCAAACACCTTTTGAGGTACAGTATAATTCTATTCACCTCCCTTCCATTTCTGTAACTTGCACTGCACTCCTCAATTGCCTTTATTGGATAAATACAAACACGAGAAGAAGTTTTTGCCGCCTTTGCATTCCTTGTAAGTTGTCTCTTCAATTGTTATTCACTCAATAGAGAGACCATTTCTCACTCTAGACTCTTTGTTTAGGAGAGAGAGAGAGAGAGAGAGAGAGCTAAAGAAGACATTTTCATCAAAATCTGAGTGTAAGTTCTTCATCTCTTCATCCTTACAATATTTTCACATGCAATTTTTTTCTTCTGAAAAAATGAAATCTTTTGTTCTCTTTTGGGTTTTGATTCTAGTATATGTGATTTTGTTGTTTAGAGTTTGATTTACTTATTCCTTTCCTCACTGTTCATCACAGGGAGACAAAAAAGCTAAAATCACACATGTAAGTTCATATCGTTCATTAATATGCTTAATTAGTTTTCGTATTTGGTCAAGGATTTTGATTTGGTTTTATGCATGTTGCTTGGTTATGCTTTGGACAAATACTAACGCGAGAGGACGTTTTTGAAACTACAAATTATCAACATTTTCATCAAAATCTGAGTATAAATTCATCATCTCTTCATCCTTACTCTATTTTTACATGTATTTTCTTTTTCTTTTGAAAAAAACGAAATCTTTCATTTTCTCTTCTTGGTTTTGATTCTAGTATTTTTATTTTTGTTGTTTAGGGTTTGATTTACTTATCCCATTTCTCACCGTTCATCACATAGAGACACAGAAGCTGAAATCACACAGGTAAGTTCATATTGTTCATTATTACGCTTCATTTTACATGATTTTTTTAATCGAAACTTTTCAAATTCTGGTAAAGGAATTTGAGTTGGTTTTCTATATGTTGCTTAGTTATACTTTGATTTACTTCATCCCCTTCAGTGAAGTTTCCCTTTGGGTTAAACCCATTACTGCATCTAAACATGTTAAATTCTGAGTTTATACCCATAAATTTTTCATGCCATGATTTCTAACGTCTAGGTTTATACTCTTAGGTTGAGATAGAGGATTGTTTGTATGACCTTATGGTTCATTTCGAGGAAGAATTTTTCATAATCACTGAAGTTGATCCTGATAGATACTTATACGGTTGTTTGTTGGAGGATGTGTGTGCACTGAACAAGCAAAAACAACATTGTAACTCCAAGATCTTACCGAATTTTGATCTTCTCAACACTAAAATTACAATGGAGGTATGTAATGATGATGATGTCTTGAGCATGTTTGCAATATTGTGACTATGAGTCGAATATGATACACATAAATGTTGATTTTAATTAAATTCAAACACTCGAAACACTTATAAGCCCTCCTGAAAACTCATTATATGGGTCAAACTTCTCTGTTGGGGAGTCATCTAGAAGTGTATCTCAACCAGAAGATGATGATGAGTGACATATCTGTGTCTACTGATGACTATGTAGTGAGTGAAAACCCTAACAGTAATAGTAATAGTGATTACTATGATGAACTTATTTCAGAACATGGGAAAGGTGATTTGTCCGATTATAACAGTAGTCAAGATTATGAAAGAGATGTTTATGGGTCTAATATTGAGAAAGTTTATATGGAGATGGTTAATAGGGGTATGAGATATAACCAAGATGAGGGTAGGCATGTTCATTTAGAAAAGAGTTTGTTATTTGATGATGTTCACCATTTTAGGAGTGTATTGAGGGATTTTGCTATCCAAGAAAGTTTTGAACTTGATAGGACTAAAAATGAGAGGGAAAAAGTAATATGTCAGTGTATGACAAAAGGTTGCTGATGAGTGCCAAATATTGCATATTTTGGCCCCTTAATTTACATTTGTTAGCTTAGGAATTTGTTACTTTGAGTTGTTTTTTTACGTTGTTTTACAAGTTTACAAGCACTTGGAAAGGAGTTTCACTAAATTGCCAGAATTACCCATACAGATCAGTTATTTTTACGGATTAAACTGTATTGATTCAGGAAGAACCAGGAGATGAGCCATATATGCTTAGAAAGATCCGGATGTCTATTTTCTAGGGAATTTTACAGCTTGTAAATATGATTTTTCTAGAGAAAGTTATGGCAGTTTTAGTAGACAAAGGTCAGGTTGTGCATGATTTTAGCGTGGTAGAAGTGATTTTTGCGGATTAAACTGCAATGATTCAGGAAGAACCAGAAGATGAGCCATATATGCTTGGAAAGATCCGGATGTCTATTTTCTGAGAAATTTTACGGCTCGTAAATATGATTTTTCTAGAGAAAATTATGGCAGTTTTAGTAGACAAAGGTCAGGCTGTGCATGATTTCAGCGTGGGCAGAAGTTTTGAAGGGCATGTGAAGGCTTAAATCCCACATCCCATATTGGTTGGAAACGCATTCTACATCCCACATCCCACATCGGATTGTAAACATATTGCACTCATTGAGTTCCCCTATAAAAGCCCCATTTCACTTCATCAAAAAGGTGCAATCTCGGAGGCTTTGCTACCAAGGGGTGCAATATGGAGGATTTTACTACCAATCGGGGGGAGCGCCGCACAGCAGCTGTGAGTGGAATTTCTCTCTCCATGTATTGTTAGTTTTAATTTATTTCTTTTAAGTTTTAAAGTTTGACGTTTAGCACTTTAATGTTTGCTCTAATTTTTCCCTTGAGATTTTTGTTGTGCATTATATTTATGGGTAACTGATAAGAGCCATAAAATGCACCTCAACGATGTTTAATTGTTAGCATTTTATGATTCTTCTCGGTCTATATTGCACTCTTGTGTGTTGATAACTCTTCAGGAATATTATTGGATCACTAACCTATTCCAATACAATTTCAGGTATTTTGAGTCCAAAGAAGAGAAGAAGCGATCGTTTTTTAAAAGCACCAAGGTTCCATGCACGATGAAGCATAGGAGTGGCTGCGGAGAGGCAAAGCATGAAGAAAATCAGCAAAAAGGCTAGCACCACGGTGCCCAGAAACTCGCCCATTGTGAACAACCAGCCAGCACCATAGTGCTCCTCAACAGCACCGTGGTGCCCAGAAGCTCGCCCGATCCAGAATATGCCTAGCACCGCGGTGCTCCCCCAACAGCACCGCAGCGCGCACACGGATTTGCATCTCCGAGTTAGACTTTAATTAGGGTTTTATGACTTTTTAAACCCTAAAACACCCTTGGACCTTGTGTATTATAAATAGACCACTTAGGGTTTGTATTAAAAACATCGATTAGAGGCCAGAGGCTGGGGCAAACATCATGAAGGTTGCCACACTCTCCCCCATGGCCAACTAATCTCCAAGCAAGGTGAAGGGATGAATCTCTAAGTGTAATTGTTCTTATTTTCTAGTCTTGATTCATTTTAGTTTGGATTTATTATCATTAAACATTGTTATGATTTATTCTTTAATCTAATTAGAAGATTTCCTCTTAATCTGGTGATTGTGTGCTTCTCCTAGATATAATTCTAGTCATGCTCTTCTTATGTCAATCTATTTGGATGTGATTGAGTCCGGTAGACTTCTCTTTTAGGTTTGTCCATTACTGCGATATTGTTATTAAAGATATATTGTCGTTTCTTGATAAACCTATAGGATAGGTCATGTGTGCTTAATTCGAAAGAGCAATTCATATCAATTACATAAAGGGTTTATATATGTGCTTTAATTGAATATTTGCCGATTGCTTGTTTGGGATGTGAAACTTGCAATCGAGATAAAAACAACTGAATCAAGAATACAATAAGGCAACGAACCTAGGGAGGATTCCCGGACCCTTGTTGTTCTTTATTATATTTACACAATTATTTCACACTACTTCAAACTCAGATTTTCTTGTTTAACTTTTATCGTTCGTTTTAAGGTTTGCACTTTCTCTTAGTTAGTTTGTCTCCCTATGGAATCGACACCCCAAAGCCGTGCTACAACTACCGCATTATACTTTGGGCGTAACCAAAATTTGACTAAATTCTCAAGTGGGGCTAGAGATGAACTTGCACAGTAGATGGTATTTTTGTTTATTTTTTAATTTATGTATTTGATTTTCAATTACTAAAACTCTTTTGTTTTATCATTCTCAATTCATTGGTGATGTTTTCTCCTCCGAATAATCGTAGAATATATTCTGTTTATGGATTCAGTCATGCTTTCTCTATTGAATGGATTAGCTCTTTGATTATGTTTGGATCAATTATTTATCTATATTGATTTAATTCTTTGCTGCAATATCGCTTCCTGAGTATATTGTCATCGTTGGATTTTCTCAATATTGATAATAATTTACATATTTTAAAAGTGGTGAATGATTTTTCAAAGGGTTACATTTGATTTAATCTTGGTTTATAAATCTACACCTTCCGATTGAAAATTTTGGGAATTGAGTTATTTAATGAATTAAGAATAATTAAAATACCATATTTGTGCAAGGGATTCCCGACGCTTTACTGTTTGTCAAATTTGAGTACTTTCTCCGTTAGTCACTTTGCTTCACTTTAATTTGCATTTAAAATTAATCTTTGTTCTCAATTAATCATTTAATATTTTTCTTTAGTTTCTATGTTCTTTCTACTATTCTTTAAAATTTTCTCTCTGTGGAATTAACACCCCAAAGCTGTGCTACAACTACTGCGTTAATCTTTGGGCATAATTAAATTTTGGCACCGTTGCCGGGGAGGCGATAAAAGAATTGCTAGATAGTTTTCTTTTCAGCAGTTTATAAAGGCAGTAACTTCGTTCATTCTTTTAGCTTGCTGCATTATTATTTTTTTTCTTCTTTTTCTCTTCTTTCTTTTTGTAGTATTTTTTTTTATTATTTTGTTACCTTGCATGCATAGATATAGAGATGCTTTGGGTAGATTTGCTTGTAAGCCTGTGCTTGAGTCAGAATCAAACTTTTTAAATCCTTTATTTGACAATCCATCTAGTCCTGAAGAAATGAGTGAACACGGAGATCAACCCATTAGGACCCTTTAGGATTACCTCCACCCTACACGCATAGCCACACCATCATGCATCATGCTTCCAGCTAATACTCGCCAACTGGATTTTAAAACAGGGATGATACAGTTACTCCCTACGTTCCATGGCTTGGAAAATAAAAACTCATATGTGCGCATTAGGGAGTTTGAGGAAGTAGTTGCGACTTTTCATAGTCAAAATGCAACTGATGACATTGTGAGACTTAAGTTCTTTCCTTTATCTTTGAAGGATAGAGCTAAGAGTTGGCTATACTCACTGAGACCATGATATATTGGATTGTGGAATGAGACGACTTAGGTTTTCTTTAATAAATACTTTCCCTAATATAAGACCAACGCTTTAAAAAGGCAAATCTTCACCTTTGCACAAACGGACAGTGAAACTTTGTATCAGTCATAGGAGAGATTTAAAAAGTTATTGAGTATGTGTCATCACCATGGGTATGAGAATTGACGCTTAGTGAGCTATTTTTATGAGGGATTTACACCTAGAGAGCGCCAATTTGTGGAGATGATGTGTAATGGTGAGTTCTTACAGAAAGATCCTGATGAGGCCATAGAATACCTCAATGAGCTTGTTGAAAAAGCTCACACTTGGACTGGACCTAGTGCTACTAAAAGCACAAATAGGTCATGACCTGTAGGAAACCCAAATAGTGGCAGAATTTACCATCTTAGGGAAGAGGATAACCTAAAGGCTAAGGTCGAGATGATCACTAAGGAGCTAGATGCATTAAAGACTAAGGACTTAAAGCCAATATACGTAGCTAATCATGCAGAGTCTTTTGGACCATGTTTTGTGTGTGGCGGGGTAGATCATCTCTCCCAAGAGTGTCCCGTATTTGCTGAGATGAGAGAGATGTATGAGGAACAATGTAATGCCTTAGGTATGTACAAGAAGCTTTTTTCACCTTTCTCTGATACCTATAATCCGGGGTGGCACAATCACCCCTGTTTTAGCTGGAGCCTGAAAACCAGCAGCCTGCACAACCCCCTAGATCGTATCCAGCACCACATCATGCACCTGCATCTTCTAGGAGTTCTTTAGAAGACACTTTGCATGCTTTTATTGAGGCACATGGTAAGACTAACCAAAGATTTGAATCGTTGATTACTCAGGTTGTTGAAGAAAATAAGGAGATAAAGAGCCAAGTGTCCAAATTGATGAGCTCCTTGAGTGTGAATGAGCGAGGTAAGTTCCTTTCTCAAGCTCAGTCCACACCCATGGTCAGCACATGGCGCAAAAGAATTTGAAGGATGTGAATGCCATTGTGACACGAAGTGGTAAGTCATTACACATCCTAACAACGAACAAATTAGAGGATGTGGTCAAGATAGTAGTGATGCAGAGCTGCCCAAGGAACCTGAGGTGACAAAGAGCCCTGTTAAGGTACCATTCCCTCAAGCTTTAAAATCAAGCAAGCAAACTCTGGATCCAAACAATGAAATCCTAAAGAATCTAAGGCAAGTAAAAATCAATCTTCCTTTTTTGCATGTGATTAAACAAGTTCCTACTTATGCTCAAGGATTTGTGTACAGTTAAGAGGAAGCACCATGTGAAGAAGACAGCGTTCCTGACAGAGCAAGTTAGTGCTCTAATTGAGCAGTAGATTTCTCTCAAGTACAAGGATCCTGGTTGTCCAACCATTGCATGCAGTATTGGAAATCATGAGTTTAGGCAAGCTTTGTTAGATTTAGGAGCTAGTGTGAATCTAATGCCATATTCTATTTATTTGCAGTTGGGGTTGGGAGAAATCAAACCAACCACTATTCTATTGCAACTGGCTGACCGTTCAGTTAAAGTACCCTGAGGTGTGGTAGAGGATGTTCTAATTCAAATTGACAAATTTTATTATCCTGTTGATTTCCTAATCCTTGACACTAGCTCTGTTGTTGATACTACTTCTAAAATTCTTTTAATTTTAGGTGGGTCGTTCCTTGCCACTGCTAATACTCTTATTAATTGCAGGAATGAGCTCATGAAGCTGTCTTTTGGAAACATGACCCTCGAGATGAGTATCTTCCATATTGCAAAACAGCCAGAAGATGATGGCGAGAGCCACTAGGCATACATGATTAACTCACTCATGGTTAGGAGAGTTTCTATAGCTCATGATTTTGATCCCCTTAAGTATTTTCTTGTTAATTTTGAGTTTGATTCTATCAATGATCCATATAATGTAGTTGATATTTGTGCTATTTTTGATAGAACTTAGGATTATGGCACTCGGGCATGGCAACCGAAGTTTGAGGAATTGCCTGAGAGAAATGCAAAACAAATTCCTTCAAGTGTGGAAGCACCCAGAGTTGAATTGAAGCCTCTGCCTAATGGTTTAAAGCATGTTTTCCTTGGTCCAGGTGACACTTTTCCTGTTAGAGTCTGGCTGAAGATGTAAAACTTAGCGCTCATGGGAGGCACCCCACAACATATCCTTTATGTTTTTATTATTTTTCATATTTCCTGTTACTGTTTATTTCTAGTATTTTTTGTTTTCCATTATTATTTTAGTTTGTATTTTTCAGGGACAACGCGTACTTCAGTTCAAGTTTAGGGGTATGTTATGAGCCATGCCAGTCCAGCTAGTTCTCCATCTCCCAGGTCAGCTCTTTCTATATTATTCACGCATTGGGGACAATGTGTAATTTAAGTTTGGGGGTATGGGAGACATATTACGCACACTTTGTCCCAGTTTGTTGTTGGTTTTTTTTTTCTTTCTCTTCGTTTTAAAGAGAAGATAAATACACGCTCATGTTGTTTAGAAATTTTGGGTGATCTGAACAAATATTGTGATGTGATGTCATTGGTGAGCTTAAAATCTTGAACACATGATTGGATGATAGAGTTTTAAAATTTTGGTACTTACTTTAGGCATTTGAGAATTCACATGTTTGATCTAATATGATACGAGCACATTAAAAAAAAATAGTGAGGTATGACATGTGATTTTAATGTGTATGTTTCCATGACTTAACTGAAACTGGATGACTTGTTGGATAAACACTTTGGCATAGAAAAGTATATATAAAAAAAATATTTGCACAAAAAGAGAAAAATGCTCATGATGATCATTAATAAACTTTCCACTGAGTAACTGGACCTCTTGCCTCAGTAAGCAGCGAGTGTTCACGTCAAAAGGTGGGAATTTTATTCATAATGATCATTGAGAAACTTTTTGCTGAGTAACTGGACCTCTTGCCTCAATAAGCAGTGAGTGTTCACATCAAAATATGGAAATTTTGCTTGATAGTATTAAGGCCAGTTTAGTTTCGTAGCCTTTTTTGCTCGAGTTAGTAAGTCCTTAGGGGTGTCTTTACACTTGATACCCTAAAACCATTTGGTTTGGGAGTCATTGACTCAACACTCACTACATGGGTCAATTAGAAAGCTTAAGGGAACTAAACATAGCAGAGCCTTATAATAAAAGGAAGAAAGAAATAAAACTATATCGTTGTTGTTCATTCTTATGGGAAATTCGGTGAATCTTGCAACATGAAGACATTACAAATTGGCGTTGTTGGAAATCACCTTGACAAGATGCCCAGGTGGTGATCTTCTAAACACCCAAGTCTATAATGACTTGTAAAGATTTGGAATCGAAAACAGGAACAGAAATCAAAGAAAGAAAGAAGACAAGTGATTTGTTATCGAGGTTCGACAATAACCTACGTCCCCGTGAGTTCCTTTGAACTCTCTACACTAAATCAATGGTTCTTTACAATACAGCAACCCTCTCCAAGAAACCTCAAGTTCTTGAAGAAACTAAGATGAGAAGAAAGAAAGTGATAGGACTACTATAAAAGCTCTCTACCCACAATTATGCTACTTCTCTCTTTACAACCAACCTCTCTACAATGAGTCTCTCCTGTGTTTAGTGTCTTTGCACTCTCACACACCACTCATTCACATCACATGTCTCACAAGTTATATCACATTGTTGTAGAATGAAGCTAGGTGACCCTTTATATAGTGCACCAACTTCTTGTCCAATCTTGAGAGTTAATCTCCACCCTTAGATATTGATGACCACTCAACCATGGCCCTCCATCAATCCTAAGTGATGTTGTGCATTTTAACCTTGCACCCACACACTTAACAAGAGGTTGAATCAAGTGGAATATGTGTGCCTCAGTGTGCCTAGCGCCTAGGCACTAAACAGGGCATGCTGCGGCACTAGGTAAAACACCCTTTTCACCACTTTCTGGGCGCCACAGCCTTAGTGAGGGAGAGATGCGGCGCTGGCCTTCCTCCAACACCTCCCTTACTGAGTGTTGTGGGCTGAGAGGAGGAGGGCTGCAGCACACACTAAAGCTAGACCCTTCATAATTGTGCGCACTTCTTTGTCTTGCTGAATGGAGGTGTGCACACTCACCCAAAGGGATCCGCACACTTGTGTGCAATCCTTTAACATGTTGAAATTTATACTTCAATCTCTTGTTTAAACCATAAACTATGTTTAAACCTTAGACAAATACCAACAATCTCTACCTTTGTCTAAGTGTTTAAACCCGAACCATTGTACAAAGAACTTCAGGATTCAAACTCATCTTGAGTCATCATTCAACCGACTCCATTCCTAAGAAGTTCAAGGCAATGATTGAACTTACTTAGAGGTAGAATCTTGGTGCCTAAATCTGCAGGACTTTCTCCCATGGCCTTCTTATCATCATGAATGCATCCTTTCATACCATTTTTTAGAATGGAATGATACCAAACATCCATATGCTTTGTCCTCTCATGGAACACCGAATTCCTCCACAAGTGCCATGCACTTTGGATATCTGAAGACACCACCACCTGCTCTTTTAGGACCATCCACTCGTCCAATAACCCTTGGCACCACATAGACTCCTTTATGGCTTCCGAAGCTACTATGTATTCTGCTTCCGTTGTTGAGAGTGCTACCACCGGCTGCAACCGAGCCTTCAAAATACCTCAACAACCACTTCATCCCAAGCCAATGCTTCTTTTCGGGATTACTCATAAATCTACTGAGAACACCCATTGCCTAAGAAATGTTGGGTCTAGTGCTTACCATCATGGACATGACTGGTCCAACCACACTAGAGGAAGGGACCTTTACCATTTCCTTCTTCTCCTCATCCATTCCAAGACATCTTTTGCTGGAGAACTTAAAATGACCAACAAGGGGAACCTTCATTGGTTTACAATCTTCCATAGAAGACCGAGAAACCTTTAACCTGTTTCTCTCTCTTTCCCGAATTCTTCTCATCTCAAGGATCTTTTGTGTAAGGCTGAGATCCTTCCTCTCGAACTCCTCACTGAGTTAAGATGTAAACCTTTTCATCCTCTCCCTGCTGTTCCCAACTGACAGCACATCATCGACATAGACGAGGATAATCACCACTTCATCCACCTTGTGTCCAAGTGAGAAAGTTTATGTGAAGCCTATGTCTTCTATTCTCGTGAACCCATTCGCTACCAGCTTAGCCTTGTTTTAGACTTCATCTCCTGGAGGGTACCCTTCTTTGATCTTGTAAGTCCATTTACAATCTACAACTCTCTGTTTTCCAGGAATGTGCACCAATTCCCAGAAGTTGTTCTTCTTCAAAGAATCCATTTCTTCCTCCATAGCTAGCTTTCATCTTGGTGAATCCTTACATCCTATGGCATCAATGTAGGTTTCTTGTTCACTCATCTCTTCTTCTGTCCAAGGAGCTGCTGCATCCACAGCATCTGCAAAACCATATTTTGAAGGTGGTCCGACCAGCCTTCTTTCCCGGTCTCTTATGAGCAAATAGTCCTTCCGACTCTCTGGATCATCCTCTTTCAGTTCAGCCTCCTCATGAGTGTCCTGAGCTTGGCATTCATCAATGGGCTCTACCTGGTCTAAACCCTCTTACCTTCCTTGCTCTACCTGAACCGAATTCTCCTTGATGCTATGCTCCACAAATACCGAACTGGTGTGCTCACTAGCCCCTGTAGGGTTAGTTTTCTCCAAATAGGGAAATAATAATTCATTAAAAATGACACCTCTATTTATTATGAGTCTCAATCCTTCTTTCTCTAAGGACCACAACCTATACCCCTTAGCCCCTTCCCCATATCCTAGAAACACATATTTTCTAGATCCTGGGCTAAGTCTATCATCCTTTTGTTGTGCATATGCAACACACCCAAAAGTCCTAAGGTTGTCCAACTCAGGGGGTTTTCCACTCCACATCCCTTCGGGAGTCTTATGGTACATAATCCTAGAGGGTGATCTATTCACTAAATATGCAGTAGTAGACATTACTTCCCTCCAAAAACATTTGGGTAATCCAGATTCATTTAACATGCACCTAACCTTTTCCATAAGGGTCTTATTCATCCTCTCAGCAACTCCACATTGTTGAGGGGTTTTCACAACCGTTCTATGTCTTAAAATGTCATTTAACCTATAGAATTGATCAAGTTCTTGGATAAAAAATTTCTAAGCCATTATCAGTTCTTATCCCCTTAACTACTCTACCCATTTGAGTCTCTACCAACCCTTTCCACGCCACTAATTTATTCAAGGCATCTAATTTATTCTTAAGCAAATGAACCCAAACTTTTCTTAAATAATCGTCAATTAAAGACAGAAAGTAAATGTTACCCCCTGTGTTGGTGTCCTTGCTGGTCCCTAAAGGTCCGCATGAATGTAGTCAAGAATGCCCTTAGATTTGTGCACTCCGGTGTTGAAGATGACCCGGTGTTGCTTCTCAAGAACACAACACTCATAGAAATCAAGTTCCTCTACTTTGTTTCCACCAAGTAGGCTATCCTTGCTGAGAACTTGCAGGCCCTCTTCGCTCATATGTCCCAAGCGAGTTTTCCAAAGGGCTGCCTCATCTATCTCAGCCATCAAGCTTGCTACTTGATCTTTGATCTCCATGTCTCCGATCATCTCATAGAGTCCATCTTTCATTGCTGCTTTGATCATTACCAAAGATCCCTTGGCTACCTTGATCTTTCCTCCTTCTATCTTGCATGTGTATCCTATGGAATCCAGCTGCCCCAATATGATCAAATTCCTCCTCAAATCTAAAAGATATATCATATTCTCCAGCAGCCTTATCATTCCATCAAACATCCTCACCTGGATGTCTCTCGTGCCCCTCACTTGGTAAGAAATATCGTTTCTTAAGAAAACCCTTTCATCATTGGTTTCCTTGAAATTCTTGAACCAATCCCGGTGAGGGCACATGTGATGAGTGCATCTGGAATCCAAGATCCATTTCTTGCTGCCTTCTTGCCCCTTGTCCACACTTGAGCACACAACAAAAACACCACCACTTGTTATTCTATCTTGGCAACCGAAGCTTCTCCATTCTTGGTATGGCTTCCTCCTCTATCCCTCATCTTCTTCTTGCAATCTTTCTCGACATAACTATCTTTATGGCAGTAGGAACATCTCTCATGGCTTTCTCCTCTAGCTCTATCCCGATAGTAGCCATACATGTTGCTGTGCACTCTCCCATGGCTCTCTCCTCTACCTCTGTCCCGGTAGTAACCATGTATGTTTCCATACCGAGTTGTTGGCCTTCTTTTAAAGAACAACCCTTTATCACTTGATGCACTCCTTATCTTGGCATCAAGATTATCTTGCAATTTTTTATTAGGATCAAGTTTAAAAGCAAAGAGTCGTTTACGAAGATACCTCTTATCCGGGAGAGTCTTGGCAAGAAACAACTCATCTAGTTTCTTCCATATTGCAGCTGGATCTTCCAAGTCTCCGCACTCCCTTGTGACATTATCCGACATGTGCAAGAAGATGGTGTTGTATGCCATCTTCTTCATTTCATTCCACTAGTCCTCCGTGGCACTTGCTGGAAAAGCATCATCTTCTCTAAGAGCCAAGTCCACTTTCTGTTGCATTAGAACCACCTTGATCTTCCGCTTCCAAAGAGCAAAGTCTCCTTTTCAATCAAACTTCTCAATACCAAAATAAGAACCCATCTTGCGAAGATGATCCCAGATTTGTGCAACATACACAAATGCTTTCCAACTTCTTCTAAACCTCAAAAACACAGATCGAAGATTGATCTCAATATTGTTCTTGAATCAACCTCAAGAACACGATCAGATCTTGCTCTTTACTCCGTTCTTGAATCACCCTCAAGAACACGATCAGATATTGATCTTAATTCTGTTCTTGATTCACCTCAAGAACATGATCAGATATAGATCTTAACTCCGTTCTTGAATTACCCAAGAAGTTGATCTTTGATTCTTGGAGTCTTGACTCCGTCACCTTTTTGTTCTTGCTTCGATTTCCTCTCACCAAAGCTCTGATACCACTGTTGGAAATCACCTTGACAAGATGCCTAGGTGGTGATCTTCCAAACACCCAAGTCTAGAATGACTTGTAAAGATATGGAATCGGAAACAGGAACAGAAATCAAAGAAAGAAAGAAGACAAGCAATTTGTTATCGAGGTTCGGCAATAGCCTACGTCCCTGTGAGTTCCTCTAAACTCTCTGCACTAAATCAATGGTTCTTTATAATACAGCAACCCTCTCCAAGAAACCTCTAGTTCTTGAAGAAACCAAGATGAGAAGAAAGAAAGTGATAGGACTATTACAAAAGCTCTCTACCCACAATCTATGCTACTTCTCTCTTTACAACCAGCCTCTCTACAATGAATCTCTCCTGTGTTTAGTGTCTTTGCACTCTCACACACCACTCATTCACATCACATGTCTCACAAGTTATATCATATTGTTGTAGAATGAAGCTAGGTGACCCTTTATATAGTGCACCAATTTCTTGTCCAATCTTGAGAGTTAATCTTCACCCTTAGATCTTGATGACCACTCAACCATGGCCCTCCATCAATCCTAAGTGATGTTGTGCATTTTAACCTTACCTCTATACACTTAACAAAAGGCTGAATCAAGTGGAATATGTGTGCCTCAGTGTGCTTAGCGCTTAGGCACTGAATAGGGCATGCTGTGGCGCTAGGTAAAACACCATTTTCACCACTTTTTGGGCGTTGCACCTTGGTGAGGGAGAGGTGTGGTGCTGGCCTTCCTCTAACACCTCCCTTGCTGGGTGCTGCGGCCTAGGAGGAGGAGGGCTGCAGCGTACACTGAAGCTGGACCCCTCATAGCTGTGCGCACTTCTTTGTCTTGCTGAATGGAGGTGTGCACACACACCCAAAGTGATGCGCACACTTGTGTGCACTCCTTTAACATTCTGAAATTTATTCTTCCATCTCTAGTTTAAACCTTAAACCATGTTTAAACCTTAGATAAATACCAACAGGAGTTATTTGGAAGTTTCATTTTTATGTGCTAGTTCATTTTACACTAAGTCAGACTTGTGATGCCTTAGCCAGCCTCTTGGTAGTAATTAGATTTTAAAATTCCTATTCATTGTGAAGATGGGTTTATATTTTAAACTTGTTCATGAATGAATATCATGGTTTTTTATGCTACTTAATTTTTGGACACCATGAATAATGGATTTATCTCTGTGTTCTTTGTTTTTCATTTAGTTTTTTTTTATTTTGTTTTGCTAAGGGACTAGCAAAATGCAAGTTTGGAGGTATTTGATGAGTGCCAAATATTGCATATTTTGGCCACTTAATTTACATTTGTTAACTTAGGAATTTTTTACTTTGAGTTGTTTTTTTTCGTTGTTTTACAAGTTTACAAGCACTTGGAAAGGAGTTTCACTAAATTGCCAGAATTTTCCATACAGATCAATCATTTTTATGGATTAAACTGTATTGATTCAGGAAGAACTAGGAGATGAGCCATATATGCTTGGAAAGATCTGGATGTCTATTTTCTAGGGAATTTTACGGCTCGTAAATATGATTTTTCTAGAAAAGGTTATGGAAGTTTTAGTAGACAAAGGTCAGGCTGTGCATGATTTCAGCATGGGCAAAAGTTTTGAAGGGCATGTGAAGGCTTAAATCCCACATCCCACATCGGATTGGAAACATATTGCACTCAGGGAGTTCCCCTATAAAAGCCCCATTTCACTTCATAAAAAAGGTGCAATCTCGGAGGCTTTGCTACTAAGGGGTGCAATCTGGAGGATTTTGCTACCAATCGGGGGGATCGTCGCACAGCAGCTGCGAGTGAAATTTCTCTCTCCGTGTATTGTTAGTTTTAATTTATTTCTTTTAAGTTTTAAAGTTTTATGTTTGCACTAATTTTCCCTTGAGATTTTTGTTGTCCATTATATTTATGGGTAACTAAATTCTCAAGTGCGGCTAGGGATGAACTTGGACAGTAGATGGTATTTTTGTTTATTTTTTAATTTATGTATTTGATTTTCAATTACTAAAACTCTTTTGTTTTATCATTCTCAATTCATTGGTGATGTTTTCTCCTCCGAATAATCGTAGAATTTATTTTGTTTATGGATTCAGTTATGCTTTCTCTATTGAATGGATTAGCTCTTTGATTATGTTTGGATCAATTATTTATCTATATTGATTTAATTCTTTGCTGCAATATTGCTTCCTGAGTATATTGTCGTCGTTGGATTTTCTCAATAGTTATAATAATTTACGTATTTTAAAAGTGGTGAATGATTTTTCAAAGGGTTACATTTGGTTTAATCTTGGTTTATAAATCTACACCTTCCGATTGGGAATTTTGGGAATTGAGTTCCCAATTGAGTTATTCAATGATTTAAGAATAATTAAAATACCAGATTTGTGCAAGGGATTCCCGATGCTTTACTGTTTGTCAAATTTGAGTACTTTCTCTGTTAGTCACTTTGCTTCACTTTAATTTGCATTTAAAATTAATCTTTGTTCTCCATTAATCATTTAATATTTTTCTTTAGTTTCTTTGTTCCTTTTACTATTCTTTAAATTTGTGTCTCTGTGGAATTGACACCCCAAAGCTGTGCTACAACTACCATGTTATTCTTTGGGTGTAATCAGTTGACCTTGGTACATCCATGCATCACTTACTTTTGATGGTAAAACATTCCATATTAAGTCCTATGTGCATGAGCATAACTATGTTAGGGTTACTTCAAACAAAGAAGCCACAACAATTTGGATAGCTAAAAAACTTGGACACCAACTAAGGACTGATCCTAATATGAAATACGAAAACATGAGGGTTGAGTTGTAGTCTAGATATTACATTAGTCGGATAAGTTTAATAGAAGGTTTGCAAGGGGTGAACATGAAGGTATGCACAGTAAGTCCTATTCTAGGATTCCACAGTATTGTGACTTGATCAGACATACCAATCATAGAAATATTACAAGGATGGTATATTATAGGGTTGGACTTGATAGACCACAAACATTTAGGAGAGTTTTATTTGTTTTGATGCATGTAAGAAAGGGTTTATATAAGGATGTAGGCCATTCATTGTATTAGATGGATGCCACCATTCATTGGATTGGATGGATGCCACTTCAAGGGATCCTTTGAGGGTATTCTACTAACTGTTGTATCTTTTGATGGAAACAAAGGGTTATTCCTTGTTGCGTTTGCTATTGTGGAATTTGAATGCAAAAATAGTTGGAGTTATTTCTTATCAATGCTTGATGATGCTCTTGTTGCAAGAACTAATTCAATCCCATTGACCTTGATGTCAGATAGACCGAAGGTACATGTTAAATGTGTTTAAAATCCTGTAATATTGTTTACTTATCCACTAGTATAAGCACACATGACCGATCTTAAAGATTATCAAGAAACGACAATATATCTTATTGATAATATCGCAGTAATGGACAATCAACAAGATAAATCTACCGGAATCAATCACATCCAAACAACATCACATAAGAAGAGCATGACTAGACTTATATGAAGGAGAAAGATACAATCACCAGATTAAGAGAATCTAAAAGAAGAAGAATATAAAGTGCAGCTATCACATGAACTCAAATCCTTCTTACTTAATCAAAGGGTAAACTATAGACAATGTTTTAACAATAAGTCCATACAAATGAATCAAGAACAGGAAATAAGGAACAACAAAACCCTAAGGATTCATCCCTTTCCCTTATTTGATGATTAGTTGGCCATGAAGCTCAAGGTGGAAGAACAATATGGATGCTCTCCCCTTGATTTCCAGCCTTGAAGAAACTTGGAAATATTCTGGATTTGGATCCCTTAGATCCCCTTCAAGATGCTGGCTGCACACTCCTTAAAGATGTATTTATAGAGCACAAGTAGTTAGGGGCATTTTGGTCCAGAAAATGTTATTTTGCAGCCCTAATTTGGTCTTGGAATGAGTGGGCACTGGAAAGTGAGGGGTACTGTGCTAGAAAGTGAGGGTGCAGTGCTGGAAAGTGAGTGGCGCGACGCTAGGTGGATGCTGATCTGGAGGCCTGACCTGTGTCTACTAAAACTGCCATAACTTTCTCTAGAAAAATCATTTTTATGAACCGTAAAATTCTTCAGAAAATAGACTTCTGGAGCTTTCAAAGCATATATGGTTCATCTCCTGGTTCTTCCTGTATCAATACAGTTTAATCTGCAAAAATGATTGATCTGCACGGGCAATTCTAGCAATTTAGTGAAACTCCTTTCTTGGTTTCTCTTCATCTTGGCTCTTCTGCGACCATTATCTCACTCGAGTATTCATTGAAGCTTCGTGTTTAAAATGATGATAGCTTTTCTATCTCTTTTTTAAGCTCAAAGTACCTGAAAATGCACTGAAAAAAGTCAACGATTCAAGAATAACACTTTAGAGTTATTAAGGTATAAAAGTGAAATTCCAACCTCGATCAACCCAAAAATGCTAACAATTAAGTATTGGTTAGATGCATTTTATAACTCTCATCAGGACATATCGAACAGCATTCAAGGTGCCAATTGGCATGTCTCTATATCATCTTATGTACGGAAAAGCATGTCACCTTCTGATGAAATTAGAGCATAGAGCGTGTTGGGCCATCAAGCAGCTGAACTTCAATCTTTCAAAGGCTGGCTCACAAAGGAAGCCAACTCGATGAATTAGAGGAGCTGCGGAATGATGCATATGATTGTGCGCGGTTGTACAAGGCACAAATGAAGAAGGATCATGACCAGAACATTTTGAGACGATCTTTTGAGCCTGGTCAAAAAGTTCTTCTTTACAATTCACGCTTGCACCTTTTTCCACGCAAGCTCAACTCTTGATGGACAGACCCATTTATTATTCGGTTCATTTTTCCTCATAGGGCCATTGAGATTGAGGATCCAAAGAATGCTAACACTTTCAAGGTGAATAGACAGAGGCTAAAACCATTCTTGGAGTTGAGGAGTCCGGAGATTGAGATGACATTGTTGGAGGATCTTAGTTACTCAGAGTGCTTGTAGTCTACTATGGAGAGTCTAGCTGAAGACTTTAAACTTAGCGATCATGGGAGGCACCCCACAGCATATCCTTTATGTTTTTATTATTTTTCATATTTCTTGTTATTGTTTATTTCTAGTATTTTTTTTTTGTTTTCCAGTATTCCTTTAGTCTTTATTTTTCATGGACAACGCGTACTTCAATTCAAGTTTGGGGGTATGCTATGAGCCATGCCAGTCCAACTAGTTCTCCATCTCTCAGGTTAGCTCTTTCCATATTTTCACACATTAGGGACAATGTGTAATTTAAGTTTGGGGGTATATGAGACACATTACACACACTTTATCCCAGTTTGTTGTTGTTTCTTTTTCTTCGTTTTAAAGAGAAGATAAATGCATGCTCATGTTGTTTTGAAATTTTGGGTGATCTGAACAAATATTGTGATGTGATTTCATTGGAAAGCTTAAAATCTTGAACACATGATCTGATGATAGAGTTTTAAAGTTTAGTTACTTACTTTAGGCATTTGAGAATTCACATGTTTAATATAATCTGACACGAGCACATTAGCACATTATTGTGTGAGGTAAGACATGTGATTTTAATGTGTATGTTTCCATGGCTTAGTTGATTCCGGATGACTTGTTGGATGGACACTTTGGCATATATATATATATATATATATATATATATATATATATATATATATATATATATATTGCACAAGAAAAGAGAAAATAAAAATGCTCATCATTGATAAATTTTCCACTGAGTAACTGGACCTCTTGCCTCAGTAAGCAGTGAGTGTTCATGTCAAAAGGTGGGAATTTTAATTGGTTACATTAAAGCCAGTTTAGTTTCGTAGCCTTTTTTACTCGAGTTAGTAAGTCCTTAAGGGTGTCTTTACACCTAATGCCCTAAAACCATCTGGTTTGGGAGTCATTGACTCAACACTCGCTACATGGGTCAATAAGAAAGCTTAAGGGAACTAAACATAGCAGAGCCTCACAATAAAAAAAAGAGGAAAATAAAACTATGCCATTGATTGTTCATTCTGATGGAAAATTCTGTGAATCTTGAGACATGAAAACATTGCACATTGGAATTATTTGGAAGCTTCATATTTATGTGCTAGTTCACCTTACACTGATTTGAGCTTGTGATGCCTTAGCCAGCCTTTTGTAAGTAATTAGATTTTAACATTTCTATTCATTACGAAGATGAGTTTAATTTTTTAAGCTTGCTCATGAATGAATATCATGGTTTTGTGTGATACTTAAATTTTTGGATACCATGAAATGGATTTATCTTTGTATTCTTTGTTTTTCATTTAGTTTTTAGTTTCGTATTGCTAAGGGACTAGCAATACGTAAGTTTGGGGGTGTGATAAGTGCTTAAATATTCATATTTAAGCCCCTTAATTTATATTTGTTAAGCTCTTAGTTTGTACTATTTCATCATATTTTATCTCTTTTTTGTGTTTACTGTGTCTTTCTAGGTTTTTGGAGCATTATGGAAATATCCAGCTTGAAGAGCAAAATATGAAGGCTTAAATCTCACATTCCACATCGGTTAGAAACACATTGCACTCATGGAGTTTCCCTATAAAAGCCCCATTTCACTTTGTTGTGAGTTTTAAATTACTCGCAAGCGCACGAGTCGTTTGCAATATAGTGTTGTGCAAGTGCGAGGTCGAATCCACAGAGAATGCGTTGTGAAAATAGCTTTTTATCTAAACTAACCTTATTTTAACCTAGTTCCGAATTGTGAATTATATTTTTGCAAAACAAATATAAACTAAACTAAACTAAATTGATTTAATAACTAATGATGAAAACACTAAGGTTTCAGAATCCACCCAACCAAAGTAAAGCATATATCTTCATATTCTAAATAAAAAATAATCTATCTAACATTCCATGAATCCAACAAAAAACAACAAATATCCCAATTAAACCAAAAGCATCCAATGTATCCGCTTTTAACAAATCACAAAGGAAATCCAATTTAATCGAAAAGAATTCGATGTATCCATCGGATGAAACACGCAGAATATCCAACAGAACAATTAAAACTATTAATCGTAAGAATTTACTCAAACAATTGAAATAGAACATTTAAACTAAACATATGTATAAACATATCTGAAAATACAATGCTAAACAATGGTGAGGCTTCATCTTCAACCTTAGCTGAAGATTTTAGCCACCTATTATCATGAAACTAAATTTCACAATAAAAAGTGCTAAGCATTAAAAACTGGAAAAGAATTAAAACTAACTGTACATTGGGAAATTCCACACGCTGTTGGGCAGCACTTCCCCCGGTGGTGGAAAAAGCCTTTAGGAGATCTACTAGAATGCTAGTAGAAATCCACCAGACTGCACACTGAATAATGAGGTGAGATAGTGTTTATATAAGGGATTTTTTGGAGTACAATGAGCTGTAAATTCGATGTGGGATACTGCCTCTTTGCGATCGATCGCAAGTCTGGTGCGATCAATCACAACATGGTGCGATGCCATGCGTCTGGCGCGCTATAAATGCTTCATATCCGATGTGGGATGTGCTAGTCAACTGCGATCGATCGCAGCCTTGTTGCACTCGAGCGCATCACAGTGCGCTGCAATATATATGCAGTATCAAAAGTTTCCTTTCCAATGTGGGATGTGCGAGTCACTTGCGATCGATCGCAAGTATGGTGCGCTCGAGCGCAGGTGCGATTGATCTCATGCCGTGTGCGCACAATCACAGGTGCGATCGATCGCACGTCCTGTGCACTCGATTGCACTAGGCATCCTCAGCTTTTGCTCTTTAAGCCCTGAAGTTTCCACATTGCTTCATTTTATTCCAAAACCTATAAAAACACAGAAAATAGATAAAATAACACGAAATAACATAATTAAGAACTCAACAAATGTAAACTAAGGGGCTAAAACATGTAATATTTAGCACTCATCAAATACCCCCAAACTTATATATTGCTAGTCCCATAGCAATACAAAACTAAAAACTAAATGAAAAACAAAGAATATAAAGATAAACTCATAACTCATTGTATCCAAAGATTTTAGGAGCACACACCATCATGATAATGATTTATGAGCAAGCTTAAAAAGATAATCCCATCTTCGTAATGAATAGAAATGTTAAAATCTAATTACTTACAAAAGGCAGACTAATGCATCATAAATCTGACTCAGTGTAAAATGAATTAGCAAATAAAAATGAAGCTTCCGAATGAGTCCAATGTGTAAGGTCTCTAAGTCTCAAGATTCACAGCATTTCTCATCAGAATGAACGAAAATGGCATAGTTTTTATTTTTTATATATATATATATATATGGCTCAGCTATGTTTAGTTCCCTTAAGTTTTCTAATTGACCCATGTAGCAAGTGTTGAGTCAATGACTCCCAAACCAGATGGTTTTAGGGCATTAGGTGTACAGACACCCCTTAGGACTTACTAATTCGAGTCAAAAAGGCTACAAAATTAAACTAGCCTTAATACTATTAAACAAAATTCCAACCTTTTGACGTGAACACTCACTGCTTACTGAGGCAAGAGGTCCAGTTACTCAGTGGAAAGTTTATTTATGATCATCGTTTTCATCATTTTTTTTATATGCCAAAGTGTTAATCCAACAAGTTATCCAGTTTCAATTAAGACAGAAACGTACACATTAAAATCACATGTCATACCTCACATAATGCGTACTAATGTTATCGTGTTAAATTCGAGATCAAACATGTGAATTCTCAAATGCCTCAAGTAAGTAACTAAATTTTAAAACTTTATCAACAGATCATGTGTTCCAAAATTTAAGCTCACCAATGAATCACATCACAGAAATTGTTTAGATCAACCAAAATTTCAAAATAACATGAGCATACATTAAAAAAAAAACAACAACAAATTAGGACAAAGTGTGTGTAATGTGTCTCCCATACCCCCAAACTTAAATTACACATTGACCCCAATGTGTGAATAATATGAAAAGAGTTGACCTGGGATATGGAGAATTATCTGGACTGGTATGGCTCATAGCATACCCCCAAACTTGATCTGCAGTACGCGTTGTCCCTGAAAAATAAAGACTAGAAAACAAAAAATACTGGAAACAAACATCAAGCATAAATATGTAAAATAATAAACAAATAAAAAGATAAGCTGTGGGGTGCCTCCCATGAGCGCTAAGTTTAAAGTCTTCAGCCAGACTCTCCTTAGTAGATGACCCTCAATCAGAGTAAATAGGATCCGTCAACAATATTGTCTCAATGTCCGGACTCCTCAACTCCAAGAATGGTTTCAGCCTCTGCTCATTTACCTTGAAAGTGTTACCATTCTTTGGATCCTCAATCTCGATGGCCCCATGAGAAAAAACTGACCGAATAATAAAGGGGCCGGTCCATCGAGACTTGAGCTTGCCTGGGAAAAGCTGCAGGCGTGAGTTGTAAAAAACTTTTTGACCCGGCTCAAAAGCTCGTCTCAAAATGTTTTGGTCATGAGTCTTCTTCATTTGTGCTTTGTATGACCGTGCACACTCATATGCATCATTTCGCAGCTCCTCTAATTCATTGAGTTGGAGCTTTCTTTGGGATCCAGCCTTCAAAAGATTAAAGTTTAGTTGTTTGATAGCCCAATAGGCTCTATGCTCTAATTCGATTGGAAGGTGACAGGCTTTTCCGTACACAATACGGTATGGAGACATGCCAATTGGCGTCTTGAATGCTGTTCTATAGGCCCACAGTGCATCAGTCAATCGCAGAGACCAGTCCTTTCTATTAGGGTTCACAGTTTTCTCCAAAATGTGATTAATCTTGCGATTGGAAATTTCCACTTGTCCACTCGTCTGTGGGTGATATAGGGTGGTAACTTTGTGTGTGATGAAATACTTCTTCATTAACTGCTCAAAAATCCTGTTGCAAAAATGCTTACCTCCATCACTTATAATTGCTCGAGGCGTACCAAAATGAGCAAAGATATTGTTCTTCAAAAATTGGACCACAACTCTATGGTCATTGGTCTTAGATGCAACTGCTTCCACCCATTTGGACAGATAGTCCACAACAACTATAATGTACAGATAGCCAAAGGAGTTTAGGAAAGGTCCCATAAAATCAATGCCCCACACATCAAAAATATTAACAATCAGAATAGGGTTGAGGGGCATCATATTCCTCCTAGAAATACTCCATAGCTTTTGGCAACGCTCACAAGATACACAGTAAGTGTGAGAGTCTCGGAACAGGGTAGGCCAATAGAATCCGCACTACAAAATCTTTATAGTGGTCTTTTTAGCACTGAAATGGCCTCCACAAGCATGATCATGATAAAAGGCGATGACATTAGATTGGTCATGCTCAGGAATGCACCTTCTGATGATCTGATCGGGACAATACTTGAACAGGTAAGGATCATCCCAGAAAAAATGTTTTACCATGGCTAAAAACTTTGATTTATCTTGTCGCCCCCAATGCAACGGCATTTGACCGGTGACAAGATAGTTCACTATATCCGCAAACCATGGCGCGGGATTTTGAGCAATTAGCATTAACTGCTCATCAGGAAAGATCTCAGAAATGGGACTGGCGGCCTCAGTGAAATCCACAATCAATCTAGATAAATGGTCCGCCACCACATTTTTTGAACCTTTCTTATCCCGAATCTCAATGTCAAACTCTTGAAGTAGCAAAATTCATCGGATAAGACGAGATTTAGCATCTTTTTTAGAGAAAAGATACTTCAATGCTGCATGGTCCGAGTAGATAATGACTTTAAATCATAACAAGTAAGATCTGAACTTGTCTAATGCAAAAACGACTGCTAACAACTCCTTTTCAGTGGTAGAGTAATTGAGTTGTGCGTCGTTTAGAGTTCGACTTGTATAATAGATAACATGGGGAAGTTTGTCAACACGTTGCCCCAAAACAACTCCAACAGCATAGTCTGATACGTCACACATAATTTCAAAAGGCACACCCCAGTTGGGTGGCTGAATAATGGGTGTGGACGTCAGAATCTTCTTCAGATCCCCAAATGCTTTCTTACAATCTTCATTAAATACAAACGGGGCATCCTTCTTTAATAACTTGCACAAGAGCAGGGCAATCTTGCTAAAATTCTGGATAAATCGCCTGTAGAATCCTGCATGGCCCAGAAAAGAACGAACCTCTTTCACTGTACGTGGGGGTGAAAGGTTGGAAATCAGGTCCACCTTCGCTTTGTCTACCTCAATCCCCCGATGGGATATGACGTGCCCTAGTACAATACCTTGCTTGACCATAAAATGGCACTTCTCCCAATTAAGCACCAGGTTCTTCTCCTTGCACCGCACTAAAACCAAAGTGAGATGGTGCAGACACTCCTCAAATGATGAACCAAAGACAGAGAAGTCATCCATGAAAATCTCTAAAGAACGCTCCACCATGTCAGAGAATATGCTGACCATGCACCGCTGAAAAGTAGCAGGTGCATTGTATAACCCAAAGGGTATGCGACGGTAGGCGAATGTCCCAAAAGAACAGGTAAATATTGTCTTCTCCTGATCTTCGGGGTCCACGGGGACCTGGTTATATCCAGAATAACCATCCAAAAAATAATAATACTCGTGCCCAGCCAAACGCTCCACCATCTGATCAATAAATGGGAGTGGAAAATGATCCTTCCTTGTGGCAGCGTTCAGTTTATGGTAGTCTATACACACTCTCCACCCTGATTGAACACGAGTTGGCACCAACTCGTCGTCCTTATTCTTTACTACTGTTAATCCAGCTCGCTTGGGCACGACATGAATCGGGCTCACCCACTTGCTATCAGAGATGGGATAAATGATCCCTGCATCTAACAGCTTAATAACTTCTGTCCTCACAAGCTCTTGCATAGCTGGGTTGAGCCTTCTTTGTGGCTCATTCAATGGCTTGGCATTCTCCTCCAAATGTATCTTGTGCATTACCAACGAGGGGCTAATTCCTTTAATATCCTCAATGGTTCAGCCTATAGCTTCCTTGTGTTCTCTCAACACATCTAATAATTTCTTCTCTTGAGTCTCAACCAAATCTGAGGCTATAATCATAGGCAAAGACTCTACTGAACCTAGGATCTTATACTGAAGATTGTCTGGTAAAGGTTTAAGTTCTTTCTTCGGAGGCTCAAGTTCTTCAATCTCTTCCTTCTCACTACTCTCCGTAAGAGCAGACTCTAAAATGGCATTTGCTTGCTCAAGTAACTTATCCAAATTCAGATCCTCTCCAAACTGAGCAAAACATGCCTCCAGGGGGTCCTCCATGCTTGATTCATCCACCGTATCTTCAATAATTTCCTCTATTAAGCATATATTTCTCACTTTAGTAAATTCCAGTGGTTGCTTAGTGATATAAAAAATATTCAACTCCATTGTCATATTTCCGAAGGAAATCTTCATCACCCCTGTCGTACAATTGATTAGGGCGTTAGCCGTGGCTAAAAGTGGTTGCCCTAGAATCACCGGTATCTGAATCCCTATATTCTGGACCGGCTCTGTATCTAGCACAATAAAATCCACGGGGAAATAAAACTGATCTACCTTTATCAAAACGTCCTCAACTACTCCCCGTGGTATTTTCACTGACCTGTCAGCCAATTGAAGTGTTGTCGATGTGGCCTTCAATTCTCCTAACCCTAACTGCAAATAGACTGAATAGGGTAGAAGATTCACACTGGCTCCTAAATCCAATAGAGCCCTCTCAATCGGGCTGACTTTTATCATGCAAGAGATGGTAGGACACCCTGGGTCCTTATACTTGATTGGCAGCCTGCACTGAAGGATTGAGCTAACCTGCTCGGTCAAAATGCCTTCTTCGGGACATTTGTCCTCCTCTTGATAGTGATCAAGTCTTTTAAGAACTTGGCATATGATGGCACTTGCTCGATGGCGTCTGATTACGCCCAAAGTATAACACGGTTATTGTAGTACGGCTTTGGGGTGTCGATTCCACAGGGAAACAAGTTAAGTACAAAGGAAAATGTGTGAACCTTAAAACGAACGATAAAAGTTAAACTCAAGATTTTTAAGCTTTGATGGTGAAATAATGTAAAGGAAAATTGCGTAAATGTAAATGAAATATAAATGAGAAATAACAAGGTTCCGGGAATCCTCTTTAGGTTTGTTCCCTATTTCAACTCTTGATTCAATTGATTTTATCTCGATTGCAAGTTTCAACTCCCAAACAAGCAATCGGAATATATTCAATCAAGCACATTTACAATTCTTATATAATTGCTACGAATTAATCATTGATTTCGGTTCATGCACACATGACCGATCTTAAAGATTATCAAGAAACGACAATAAATCTTAAAAGACAATATCGTAATAATGGACAATCAATAAGATAAATCTACCGGAATCAATCACATCCAAGCAACCTCAATGGAGGAGAAGGATGCAATCACCGGATTAAGAGAGTCTAAAAGAAGAAGAATAAGAAGTACATCTATCACATGAACTCAAATCTTCTTACTTAATCAATGAATAATTCATAAACAATATTTAACAATAAATCCATACAACTGAATCAAGAACAAGAAATAAAGAACAAGAAATCCCTAAAGATTCATCCCTTTCCCTTGTAAAATGATTAGTTGGCCATGGAAATCAAGGTGGAAGAACAATAAGGATGCTTTCCCCTTGATTTGGCCATGGAGTTCAAGGTGGATGAACAATATGGATGTTCTCCCCTTGATTTGCAACCAAAGAAAACTTAGAAATAAAATGGAAGAATGCTGGATTTGGATCCCTTGAATCCTCTCTTTTTTCTCTCTTCCTTGCTTTCTCTCTTCAATGCCCAGCTGCACACTCCATAAAGATATATTTATAGAGCATGAGGGGGGTGTTTTGGTCTTGGAGAATGTCATTTGCTTGCCCTAATCCGGTCAAGAGGCGAGTGGGCCGTGCTGTGCGCCTGGGCCTGCTGTGCGTCTGGGCCTGCTGTGCTGGCCTGAACTGTTTCCACTAAAACTGCCATAACTTTCTCTAGAAAAATCCTTTTTACGAACCGTAAAATTCTCCAGAAAATAGACTTCCGGATCTTTCTAAGAATATATGGCTCATCGTCTGGTTCTTCCTACATCAATACAGTTTAATCTGCAAAGATGATTGATCTGTACGGGAAATTCTGGCAATTCAGTGAAACATCTTCAGCTTGTATGCAGAAGTGCACACACTAGTGTGCCTACCCTTAACTTGCTCCAAAGTGATGCACACACTTGTGTGCAGTCTTTTAACTTACTGTACTTTATTATTCCAGCCTTAGTTTAGAGTTTAACCATCTTTGAATCATGTTTGGACACGTCTAAACCTTGGACAAAAACGAGCATCGACACCCAAGATCTTTTGGTGCTTTAAACATGGATCGCTTTATTATCTCTTTTGTACTCAAAGCACCTGAAAATGCATCGAATTAAGTCAATGATTTATGAATATCACTTTAGAGTTATCAACATGTAAAAGTGCGATTACGACCGAGATCAACCCTAAAATGTTAACAATTAAGTATTGTTTAGATGCATTTTATGACTCTCATCACAACCCCCAACTAGCTTATTGCTAGTCCCTAGCAATTCAAGCGAAAGGCATGAAATGAATTCTTTATTTAGAAATCAAAACAAAATACAGCAATGCTGGCGTTAACCAAGAGTGATTTAAAAATCTATCTCAAAAATCATGCATAACATACAGCACATAGAATCATTAAATATCACTCAGGTCCAAGAATAATCCAAATGTCAACCTTAAAATCGTTATCGACTCTTACCATCCATCTTACCACAATACATTAGTCCGAACACCTAGATGATTTTATGCACAACATAGCATGAATACAAGTCTTGGCCTCTAAAAACATATTAATTTGTGTGACATCAATCACAAATCAAGCTCCATATGCTCACTTTTCAAATCACTCTCCACTATGTAGAAAAATCACACTTCATCGGATCAATAGGTCTTTAATAAGCTTGCAACATTAGGCTAGGGTAAAGGTCAAGAAAGAATGGGAAAGTTTAAACAAATAAAAGAACTAAGTCTCTTAATTTAAACACAACCACTTTAAGCACAAGATAACCTTACTTCAACACCCAACTCTTTCAACCATTTTTCGAGCATTTCTGGCAATAAATCACCATTTTTTTTTCTTTCTTTGCCATAATTCATTTTTTCTCTTTTTTTTTTATTTTTTGTTTTGGCATAAGATCATTCACCTCCTCTTTCATTCTTTTCTTTTCTTTTCCACAACCCCCAACTTATCTCTTTTAATGTACTTGGGTTATGATAGTAATATTTTCTCATATTTCCACCCTTACTCATTTTAAGTGCTTCTCACAACATGTGTATAACTAAGTTCTTTTAAAAGAGAGGTAAGGATAAAATATTTTTAGGCTCATAAAGGTAAGTAAATGGTTTATCGAAAGAAACAAGGCTCAATTTTTCTTTTCAAGAAAAAGGCTCAAATAGGTGACTAGCGATAAATATAACAAGGGTAAGTTTAAAAAGGCTCAAACGGTCCAAAAATGGCCTATATCATATCCTAAGTAGTGTGCATTCTATGATTTTTCACCTCAAGTGATTATTAAATAAGTTCTAGAGCTTGTAGAGACTGCAAAAGTATTCACAAAACAACCGCGCATAAAACTTTTCCAAATGCTTTAGACTAATCATGCAATCTTACCACAAACCAGAGTCTCAAACCAAAGAAAAATTGACACTTAATTTATTCTCAAAGCGAAGCAAGATTTAACTTCTTCTAAATGCTATATGCTATCTCGATTAAGCTCATATCATTGACATGTGAATTAACTCCAAGGCTAACACAAAACATGCTAAAAACAAACAAACAAATTTTTTTTTTTTTTTTTTTATCCTAACAACGAAAAGAAAGAAAGTGACACCACGCAGTTCAATGAAAAAAAAAAAAAGAAATATGTTTCCTCCACCCCCAACCTAAACATTGCATTGACCTCAATGTAAAAGAAAAAGGAAAGGAAACTCCCTGTGTGGCCAAAAATGCACAAAAGCTGAAAATTGTGCACCACCAATTGAACTGCATACCGTTCTTTTCGCTGAAATCAACTAGAAACTAAAAATTAAAATAGACTTAACACAACCAAAATTCAAAGTTAATAAAGACTTGACAACGAAATATTAATATATATATATATATATATATATATTATTATTATTATTATTTTTTTTTGAAATTTGAGGTAAACTAAAAACTAATAATTAAGATTGAATGAAAACTAACTAAAAACATAACAAAAATTAAAAGGAATAACGTACCTTTGTTGTGTGGTCAAGGTGAATAGACCGGATCCATAAGCGGAATGTCTTCCATCTCCGGATCATGTCTATCAATTAAGATCTTAAGTCGTTGACCATTTACTTTAAAGACCCGACCATCTCTAGTATCCTCAATTTCTACCGCCCCATTTTCAAAAACATTTTTTACTATAAAAGGGCCGGTCCATCTTGACCGAAGTTTTCCAGGATGCTTATGAAGTATAGAGTCGTATAAGAATACCCGATCATTGGGTTTAAATGTTTTTCTCAAAATGTTTTTGTCATGGAATACTTTCATCTTAGCCTTATAGATTCTAGAATTTTCATAAGCATCGTTTCTTAATTCTTCTAACTCGGTCAGCTGATATTTTCGAAGTTTACCCGCTTCGCCCATGTCAAAATTGAAAGACTTGATGGCCCAATAAGCTCGATGCTCGAGCTCCACGGGTAAGTGGCAAGGCTTTCCAAAAACAAGCCGATAGGGTGACATACCTAAGGGAGTTTTAAAGGCTGTACGGTAAGCCCAAAGCGCATCAGTTAGTCTCAAAGACCAATCTTTGCGATCGGGGTTAACCGTTTTTTCTAAAATTTGTTTGATCTCCCTATTAGCAAGCTCTACTTGTCCACTAGTCTGAGGATGATAGGCAGTAGAGATTTTATGTAATACCCCAAATTTTTTCATTAAAGCTTCAAAGGAACGGTTGCAAAAATGTGTACCTCGATCACTAATTATAGCACGTGGTGTACCAAATCGAGATAACACATTTTCTTTAAGGAATTTAATCACCGTTCCATTATCATTGTTTCGACAAGCTGCTGCCTCTACCCACTTGGATACATAATCTATTGCTACAATGATATACTGGTACCCGAAGGAAGGAGGGAAGGGTCCCATGAAATCGATGCCCCAACAATCAAAGATTTCAATCACTAAAATAGGGTTCAGGGGCATCATATTTCGGCGAGACACAGCTCCTAACTTTTGACATCTTTCACAAGAGCGACAATAGGTGTTTGTATCTTTAAACAAAGTAGGCCAATAAAATCCACACTGCAAAATTTTTGCAGCGGTTTTTTTCATCGAAAAGTGGCCTCCACAAGCTTGGGAGTGACAAAATTCTAAGACACTCGAAATCTCTTCATTAGGGATGCAACGCCTTAGAATTTGGTCAGGGCAGTACTTGAAAAGATAGGGGTCATCCCAATAAAAATTTCGTACCTCATATAAGAATTTCCTCTTGTCTTGAGCGCTCCAATCCATAGGTATCTCACCTGTAGCCAAATAATTTACGATGTGAGCAAACCATGGTAGAGAAGTAATGGAAAGTAATTGCTCATCGGGAAAATCATCTTTGATTGGCATGTCATCACAAGTGTCCTCAAAAGTGAGTCTGGATAAATGGTCAGCTACTACGTTCTCCACTCCTTTTTTTATCCTTGATGGTGATATCAAATTCTTGCAAGAGGAGGATCCATCGGATTAGTCGTGCCTTAGCATCCTTCTTCGTAAGAAGATACTTGAGGGCTGCATGATCTGTAAAAATAAGGATAGGAGAACCAATTAGATGAGCACGAAATTTATCTAAAGCAAATACTACAGCTAGCAACTCTTTTTCAGTTGTAGAGTAATTCATTTGAGCACTATTTAAAGTCTTACTAGCATAGTAAATGACAAAAGGTTTACCTTCCCTTCGCTGTCCAAGAACAGCACCTACAGCGTAGTCACTAGCATCGCACATGATTTCAAAAGGTAAAGTCCAATCTGGCGACTGCATTATAGGTGCGGAAGTAAGCTTGCCAATCAACGTTTTAAAGGCCTCTTGACAAGCTTGACTCCACTCAAAGGGGGTATCTTTAACTAGGAGGGCGCATAGCGGTCTAGATATTTTTGAAAAATTTTGTATGAACCTCCTATAAAAACCAGCATGACCAAGGAAAGATCTCACATCCTTTATTGTCTTAGGGGCAGACAACTTAGAGATTAACTCAATCTTAGATTGATCAACCTCTATTCCTTTAGAAGAGACAATATGCCCTAAGACAATACCGGATGGTACCATGAAATGGCACTTTTCCCAATTTAAAACCAATTCTTTTTCCTCACAGCGAATTAATACTCTTTCTAAATTCATTAAGCATGTTTCAAATGAAGATCCAAAAACAGTTAGGTCATCCATAAAAACCTCCATGCAATTTTCAACCATGTCACTAAAAATGCTCATCATGCAGCGTTGAAAAGTAGCAGGGGCGTTACATAATCCGAATGGCATTCTACGAAAAGCATAGGTGCCAAAGGGACAAGTAAAGGTGGTCTTTTCTTGGTCTTCTAATGCAATTTCTATTTGATAGTAACCAGAATAACCATCTAGAAAACAGTAGAAGGGATGACCAGCTACACGCTCAAGAATTTGATCAATAAAAGGGAGTGGGAAGTGGTCTTTCTTGGTGGCAGCATTTAATTTTCTGTAATCAATGCACACACGCCACCCGTTCACAAGTTTGGTAGGGACTAACTCTCCTAGATCATTTTTTATCACAGTGACTCCGGACTTTTTCGGGACGACTTGCGTAGGGCTTACCCACTTACTATCAGCTATAGGATATATAATACCCGCATCTAATAGTTTCAGTACTTCATTTTTCACTACTTCTTTCATAGTGGGGTTAAGCCTACGTTGAGGGTCTCTACGAGGACTGGTTCCTTCATCCAGATTTATTTTATGGGAGCAGATTAGGGGACTAATTCCCTTTAAATCAGCCATGCTCCATCCCAGGGCTGATTTGTGTTTATTTAAAGTTTGAATTAATCTCTTACCTTGGGTCTCAGTTAATTCAGAAGAAATTATAACAGGAAAGGTATCACCTGGACCGAGAAAGACATGTTTTAGACCCTTAGGTAGTGGCTTCAATTCGACTTTAGGTGCTTCCACACTTGAGGGGACTTGAGTCTTGCTTCTTTCGGGCAGCTCCTCAAACCTTGGTTGCCATACCCGATTTCCATAATCCTGAGATTTGTCAAAAACAACACATATATCAATTATATCAGTTTTATCATCAAATAAATCTATCTCAGAATTAACAAGAAAATTTTCAAGAGGGTCATAATCATGAGTTAAGAAAACTCCCTCATTGACGAGTGACTCGATCATGTAAAGCTGGTGGTTTTCGTCCTCATCTTCGGGCTGTTTTGCAACATTGAAAATATTTACTTCAAGGGTCATGTTGCCAAAGGACAGTTTCATGAGACCATTCCTACAATTTATTAGAGCATTTGCAGTAGCAAGAAAAGGTCTACCCAAAATCAAAGGAATTTTAGAGTTAGTGTTTACAGCAGAAGTAGTATCAAGAATTAAGAAATCAACAGGATAATAAAATTTATCAATTTGAATCAAAACATCCTCAACCACACCTCGGGGTACCTTGACTGAGCGATCAGCCAATTGTAATACCACGCCGGTTGGTTTGATTTCTCCTAACCCCAGCTGTAAGTAAATTGAAAATGGCATCAGGTTTACACTAGCTCCCAGATCTAGTAAGGCTTGTCCAACCTCATGATTTCCAATGCTGCAAGCAATGGTAGGACAGCCCGGATCTTTGTATTTCGGGGGAATTCTTTGCTCAATTAGTGCACTAACTTGCTCAGTTAGGAAAGCTGTTTTCTTGACATGATGTTTCCTCTTAATTGTGCATAAATCTTTGAGAACTTTTGCATAGGTGGGGACATGTTTAATCACATGCAAAAGGGGAAGATTAAGTTTCACTTGCCTTAAGTTCTCAAGGATTTCATCATTCATTTCCAGATTTTTCTTGTTGGATTTTAAGGCTTGGGGGAATGGGGCCTTAACAGGACTTTGGGTCACTTCAGGGTCTTTAGGCAACTTGGTCTCACTACTGGTTTGACCCTTCACATTCTTGGGTTTGTTCTCTGGTGGAATGTGTAGTGACTTACCTCTTCGGGTCACAATGGCATTTACATTTTTCACATTTTCTTGTGCCATATGTTGACCGTGAGGTATGGACTAAGCTTGAGCAGGGAACTTACCTCGCTCAGTCACACTCAAGGAGTTCATCAATTTAGACACTTGGCTCCTTATTTCTTTGTTTTCCTCAACCAACTGTGTAATTAATGCCTCACACTTTTGGTTTGTCTTGCCTTGTGCTTCTATAAAAGTATGTAAGGAGTCTTCTAAAGAGTTCCTAGAAGATGAGGGTGCATGATAAGGTGCTGGGTACGATCTAGGGGGCTGCACATGCTGCTGATTTTCAGATTTCCAACTGAAGTTGGGGTGATTTCGCCACCCCGGATTATAAGTGTTAGAGAAGGGTGCTGAGGGCTTCTTGTACATGCCTAAGGTATTGCATTGTTCCTCGTACAGCCCTCTCATGTCAACAAAAGTGGGACAATCTTGGGCGGGATGATCAACCCCGCCACACACAAAACATGATTCTAAAGGTTCGGCCTGATTAACTATGTGTGTTGGTTTTTTCGTTTTTAATGCCTCCAACTCTCTAGTAAGCATTTCGACCTTGGCCTTGAGGTTATCCTCTTCCCTAAGATGGTAGATTCCTCCACCACTAGGTCGTGACCTATTTGTGCTCTCAGTAGCACTAGGTCCAGTCCATGTGTGAGCTTTCTCAGCAAGCTCATTGAGGTACTCAATAGCCTCATCAAGGTCTTTTTGCAGAAATTCTCCATTACACATCATCTCAACAAATTGGCGTTCTCTATAGGTAAGACCCTCATAGAAATAGCTCACTAAACGCCAATTTTCGTACCCATGATGTGGACACATACTTAACAGCTCTTTAAATTTCTCCCAAGACTGATACAAAGTCTCGTTTTCCTTTTGTGCAAAGGTGGAGATTTGTCTTTTCAAAGCGTTAGTCTTATGTTGAGGGAAGTACTTGTTAAAAAAGACTTGGGTCATCTCATTCCATGACCCAATTGATCGTGGTCTCAGCGAGTATAACCAACTCTTAGCTTTATCCTTTAAGGAGAAAGGAAAAAACTTGAGTCTCACGATATCATCAGTTGCATCGTGACTATGGAAAGTCGCAACTACTTCCTCAAATTCTCTAATGTGCACATAGGGGTTCTCGTTTTCCATGCCATGAAAAGTAGGGAGTAGTTGTATCATCCCTGTTTTAAAATCTTGATGACGGGTATTGGCTGGAAACATAATGCACGATGGTGTGGCTGTCCGGCTAGGATGTAGGTAATCTTTAAGTGTCCTAGCACCATTCTCATTAGGATTTTCAGCCATGTTAACAAAATCCTCTAAATTCTCTGATGGGGGTGCACTATGGTTTGATCTAGGCGAGGTTTCACCAATGGAGGTGGAATGAGAGGGTAACTCTAATTCGGGTCCTCTAATGAATCTACCTCGCGAATCTCTCGGTCTAAGCATGCACCAATTAATTTAGAGGGGGAATAAATAAATAAACAAATAAATAAACAAATAAATAAAACAGAATAATAAACAAATAAATAATAAACAGAATAATAAACAGATAAATAAAAAAAAAAATAATAAACAGATAAATAAAACAGAATAATAAACAAATAAATAAAAACAGAATAATAAACAGATAAATAAAACAGAATAATAAACAAATAAATAAAAACAGAATAATAAACAGATAAATAAAAACAGAATAATAAACAGATAAATAAAACAGAATAATAAACAAATAAATAAAAACAGAATAATAGACAGAATAATAAAACAGAATAATAAACAGGTAAATAAAAACAGAATAATAAAAGAAAATTAGAAAATCAAAACAAAAGTAAAGGAATAATATTGCCGTATTTACAAATTGCTAAAAAGAAAAATATTTACGATTTTTTTTTTTTGGTTTTTTTTTTTTTTTTTACTGTCACGCTCAAAGTTGACAAGTTTCCTTATACTTAAGCGCGTTTCCCCGGCAACGGCGCCAAAATTTGATTACGCCCAAAGTATAACACGGTTATTGTAGTACGGCTTTGGGGTGTCGATTCCACAGGGAAACAAGTTAAGTACAAAGGAAAATGTGTGAACCTTAAAACGAACGATAAAAG
The DNA here is from genome assembly GCA_023935145.1 of Bretschneidera sinensis. Lineage (NCBI taxonomy): Eukaryota > Viridiplantae > Streptophyta > Magnoliopsida > Brassicales > Akaniaceae > Bretschneidera > Bretschneidera sinensis. The sequence goes on along the minus strand of CM043698.1, from coordinate 99,440,240 downwards.
TTAAACTCAAGATTTTTAAGCTTTGATGGTGAAATAATGTAAAGGAAAATTGCGTAAATGTAAATGAAATATAAATGAGAAATAACAAGGTTCCGGGAATCCTCTTTAGGTTTGTTCCCTATTTCAACTCTTGATTCAATTGATTTTATCTCGATTGCAAGTTTCAACTCCCAAACAAGCAATCGGAATATATTCAATCAAGCACATTTACAATTCTTATATAATTGCTACGAATTAATCATTGATTTCGGTTCATGCACACATGACCGATCTTAAAGATTATCAAGAAACGACAATAAATCTTAAAAGACAATATCGTAATAATGGACAATCAATAAGATAAATCTACCGGAATCAATCACATCCAAGCAACCTCAATGGAGGAGAAGGATGCAATCACCGGATTAAGAGAGTCTAAAAGAAGAAGAATAAGAAGTACATCTATCACATGAACTCAAATCTTCTTACTTAATCAATGAATAATTCATAAACAATATTTAACAATAAATCCATACAACTGAATCAAGAACAAGAAATAAAGAACAAGAAATCCCTAAAGATTCATCCCTTTCCCTTGTAAAATGATTAGTTGGCCATGGAAATCAAGGTGGAAGAACAATAAGGATGCTTTCCCCTTGATTTGGCCATGGAGTTCAAGGTGGATGAACAATATGGATGTTCTCCCCTTGATTTGCAACCAAAGAAAACTTAGAAATAAAATGGAAGAATGCTGGATTTGGATCCCTTGAATCCTCTCTTTTTTCTCTCTTCCTTGCTTTCTCTCTTCAATGCCCAGCTGCACACTCCATAAAGATATATTTATAGAGCATGAGGGGGGTGTTTTGGTCTTGGAGAATGTCATTTGCTTGCCCTAATCCGGTCAAGAGGCGAGTGGGCCGTGCTGTGCGCCTGGGCCTGCTGTGCGTCTGGGCCTGCTGTGCTGGCCTGAACTGTTTCCACTAAAACTGCCATAACTTTCTCTAGAAAAATCCTTTTTACGAACCGTAAAATTCTCCAGAAAATAGACTTCCGGATCTTTCTAAGAATATATGGCTCATCGTCTGGTTCTTCCTACATCAATACAGTTTAATCTGCAAAGATGATTGATCTGTACGGGAAATTCTGGCAATTCAGTGAAACATCTTCAGCTTGTATGCAGAAGTGCACACACTAGTGTGCCTACCCTTAACTTGCTCCAAAGTTATGCACACACTTGTGTGCAGTCTTTTAACTTACTGTACTTTATTACTCCAGCCTTAGTTTAGAGTTTAACCATCTTTGAATCATGTTTGGACACGTCTAAACCTTGGACAAAAACGAGCATCGACACCCAAGATCTTTTGGTGCTTTAAACATGGATCGCTTTATTATCTCTTTTGTACTCAAAGCACCTGAAAATGCATCGAATTAAGTCAATGATTTATGAATATCACTTTAGAGTTATCAACATGTAAAAGTGCGATTACGACCGAGATCAACCCTAAAATGTTAACAATTAAGTATTGTTTAGATGCATTTTATGACTCTCATCAGCGTCCAAAAGTGGAATATTGATTTGGACTCGCTTGAACACCTCAAGAATTTCTTCAAACTTCCCTCCTTTCTTGGGCGCTTGTAATCTCTCAGGGTAAGGTGCTTTAGGTACAAACGACCTAAGAGGGTCATTCACAGTAGGAGTGGCTGTAGATGGCTCAGCATCTCTCTTCTCCTTGTTGCCACTTTCTTGCCCTTGCTGCATGGCAGGGCTCTCTTTTACTCGATTGTCCGCTTGTCTCTCAGATCTTAATGTGACAATCGATTGCACTTGTTCCTCCCCGTGCGTAGAAGTTGATGAATTTCCAATCACAAATTGTCTCTTCGGGTTGGTCATGGGCTGACTGGAGAACTTTCTCTTTTCTCTTTCACCCAAGTGACTTGCGATTTGCCCCATTTGACTCTCTAGATTGGCAATCGCTTGGGTGTTTACTATTGTCGCACTCCTCACTTCGTTGATGGATTGGCTGGTCATCTTCATGAACTCCTTGAAGGTATCCTCCAATGACTGTGAAACCGACATTGGCGCTTGAGTGGGAGTATGGTAAGCAGATGCTGGTGCTGGATGGACTGAGCGACCATGACTTTGAATTGGTGGAGGCAATCTAGGAGGGTATTGATTATGAGCATGATGAGAGGCTCCTCTCTGATTAACCGATTGGTTCTGCTTCCATGAAAAATTAGAGTGGTTCCACCACCTTGGATTGTATGTTTCGGAGTAAGATCCATTTGATTGCCAACTACAGTCATTGAAAGCATTTGTTTGTTCCATGGGATACTCAGCAAAAGCCGACATTGATGAACACTTCTGTGCTAAATGCATAGGACTAGCACAGAGGGAACAACTATCAACATTGAATGTATTGGCTGCACTGATGGACTGATCAGTCATCCTTATGAAATCCTTGAGGGCGTCCTCTAAAGATTGTGAAACCGGTGCTGGATTCATCCACATTTTTGTTCTTTTTTTTTGAGCAATTGTAAATAAAATAAAATAAAATCAAAATTAAAATCAAAATCAAAATCAAAATTAAAATTAAAATTATAAAAATAAAACAAAAATGCTAATTAAACTAGTAGAAAAATAAAATCAATTTAGACAAAAATTTCACAAACAAAAACACTCCCCGGCAACGGCGCCAAAAACTTGTTGTGAGTTTTAAATTACTCGCAAGCGCACGAGTTGTTTGCAATATAGTGTTGTGCAAGTGCGAGGTCGAATCCACAAGGAATGTGTTGTGAAAATAGCTTTTTATCTAAACTAACCTTATTTTAACCTAGTTCCGAATTGTGAATTATATTTTTGCAAAACAAATATAAACTAAACAAAACTAAATTGATTTAGTAACTAATGATGAAAAGACTAAGGTTTCAGAATCCACCCAACCAAAGTAAAACATATATCTTCATATTCTATATAAAAAATAATCTATCTAACATTCCATGAATCCAACAAAAAACAACAAATATCCCAATTAAACCAAAAGCATCCAATGTATCCGCTTTTAACAAATCACAAAGGAAATCCAATTTAATCGAAAAGGATTCGATGTATCCATCAGATGAAACACGCAAAATATCCAACAGAACAATTAAAACTATCAATCGTAAGAATTTACTCAAACAATTGAAATAGAATATTTAAACTAAACATATCAGAATTGTATAAACATATCTGAAAATACAATGCTAAATAATGGTGAGGCTTCATCTTCAACCTTAGCTGAAAATTTTAGCCACCCATTATCATGAAACTAAATTTCACAATAAAAAGTGCTAAGCATTAAAAACTGGAAAAAAATTAAAACTAACTGTACATTGGGAGAAATTCCACATGCTGTTGGGCAGCACTTCCCCCGGTGGTGGCAAAAGCCTTTAGGAGATCTACTAGAATGCTAGTAGAAATCCACCAGACTGCACACTGAATAATGAGGTGAGATAGTGTTTATATAAGGGATTTCTCGGAGTAGAATGAGCTGTAAATTCGATGTGGGATACTGCCTCTTTGCGATCGTTCGCAAGTCTAGTGCGATCGATCACAGCATGGTGCGATGCAATGCGTCTGGTGAGCTGTAAGTACTTCCTATCCGATGTGGGATGTGCGAGTCAACTGCAATCGATCACAGCCTTGTTGCGCTCGAGCGCATCACAGTGCACTGCAATATATATGCAGTATTAAAAGTTTCCTTTCCAATGTTAGATGTGCGAGTCACTTGCGATCGATCGCAAGTATGGTGCGCTCGAGCGCAGGTGCGATTGATCTCATGCTGTGTGCGCACGATCGCACGTCCTGTGCGCTCGATCGGCACTAGGCATCCTCAGCTTTTGCTCTTTAAGCCCTGAAGTTTCCACATTGCTTCATTTTATTCCAAAACCTATAAAAACACAGAAAACACAGAAAATAGATAAAATAACACGAAATAACATAATTAAGAACTCAACAAATGTAAACTAAGGGGCTAAAACATGTAATATTTAGCACTCATTACACTTCATCTTCAAAGGGGTGGATCTCAAAGGCTTTGCTACAAAAGGGGGAGAGCACCGCATAGCAAAAAGAAAAAAAAAAAAAGATGAGCTGCAAGTGTAATTTCTCTCTCAATGTATTTTCAGCTTTAATTTATTTCTTTTATATTTTAAAGTTTAATGTTTAGCACTTTAATTGTGAAATTTATTTTCATAATCATGAGAGGCTAAAACATTCATCTAAGGTTGAAGATGAAGTCTCGCCACTGATTAGCATTATATTTTCATATATGTTCGTACGATTCCAAAAATTTTGTATTGATGTTCTATTCAGTTCAATTGTTTGAGTAAATTCTTATGATTGATTGTTTTGTTTATAAACTGTTCAAATTGATATTCGATGTGTTTCATTCGACGGATACATCAAATCATTCAAATTAAATTAGATATACATTAGATGATTTGATTTAATTAGGGTATTCGTTGTGATTTGTATATCGATAGATTTATGGAATTATTTGATAAATTACTTTTATATAGAACATACATAGGATGTAATTTGCTTGTCGGTTGTAGGAACAAAAATCATGAAAATATATGCTTTAATTTAGTGGGGTGGATTCAGAAACCTTAGTACTTTTATCATTTGTTTTAAATCAATTTAGTTTAGTTTATATTATTTGCATGACACAGTTCGAAATTCGGAACTAGGTTAAAATAGGTTTAGTTAAGATAAAAATCTATTTTCACGATGCAATTCCCTATAGATTTGACCTCGCACACATTATATTGCAAACGACTCGTGCACTTGCGAGTAATTTAAAAACTACCAACAATCCATCCATAGTAGTTAAAATGAAAGACAAGTAAAGTGTGATTACATCAAAAATTTGAAAATAAAAGTGCCAAACCACAACTTACATCCCTAAAAATAAATTAATAGTGATAAATGAAAGCGCTTAAAGAAAAGTACATAAAGGATAAAAAATTCCTAACAGTGGCATTACATTCCCAATAATTATATGAACTTGAATGAAAGTGAGTAAATAAGTGTAACGACCCATCCCGGGTTGACCACCCTCGAGATGATGTCATCACATTTTTTAAAATCCTAGGTCGGCACATATATGCAACAAATAAAAATAACACCAAAAGAAATTTTTACATCAATCCTTAACCCTCAGCAGGGGAGATACATCAGTCTGATCTTAACTTAAACATTATATACAACGTAAAATGCATGAATATTTACAAATAAATTTTTATTTTATTTTCTTATTAGTCTGAGGATGTTGACACATACGTGGCTTACAGAAAATGCTTTCGTCTGACTCTCAACCCACTAGACTAATTGTCATGCTTGCTACCTGAAATCATTGTATAACGAGGGATGAGCTTCACAAGCTCAGTGAATTAAATTTACTAGAAGTATTCAATTTTTATAAATAGTTTTTCAATATTAAATCAATTATATTTCACATAACTTGATAATAGCTTTCTACTATCACTACACAAATCATAAGTCCCATTCTCTATCAATCTCTTCTTCATATATATTGGTTTACTTTAAGACCCTCAATTATCTCATAATTACCTCGTAATGAGGTTCACAGCATAAGGTCTACCATTTAGATGGTTCTTATCTTATCATACTTCTATGTTTCTTTCTCACCATAACTGACTTTCTGTGAGACTCATTCAACTATAAATAAAATTCACAATAACAAACAACACTTTAACATTTTAGTAATGCAATCAATATTTAAAATAGATGCAATGCATGAATTATTATTAGGAAACATCTTCCAACATGTCGACATATTTTTATTATCTTAGATCGGCCCCCTCCTGGTTCTTTTCTTTTCAGCATACACCGGCTATCACAGTTTTCCTTTATTTCCAACATACACCGGCTGTCACGGTTTTTCAATTAGACCGGTCCCCTCCCGGTTCTTTTATTTATTACACATGCATATGAACAATGATATGAAATATTCACATGAACAATAATATAAGAACAGCATGAATTCAAATATTAAATTGGCTATCCTGATTATTCTCAAATTATTATTAAAAGAAAATCCACTAAATTCCTCTCATCATAAATCATATCAAATCATCCATCATAACTTGTCAAGATCTACTAAATTTCATCTCCTCATAATTCATATCCAAACATCAACCATAGCTCATCAAGAATTTCACTTATCTCTTTTATTATTAAATCAACTTGTTATTCCAAAAATATTATTTCTCACATAATAATTTTTACCTGTCCAAAATTCATATCAACCAATTTTTCATCTACCACCAAAGTCTAAGCTAATAATTTATTTTAATATTTTCAATAGATATTTCATTTTTATCTAGATTATAAATCTAACTCACCATGTAGCACTTAGAGCTACCCATGGATCACCTCATTGCCTTTCCCGTTCCTCTCAGCAATTTCCCCATGTTGCTAATTGTCAACACATGACATAATATTTATATTAAAATTTTTAATTATTTCTTCATTTCTTCCAAAATTTACACCCTTTGAGAATTCCCACTTTGAATTCCAAGAAATTTCGTGTATGCTAAAATTTCCAAAAATAAACTTCACGTTATTACCTTTTGTTTTTCTTAGCACTTCTCGTGACTCTCTATAAAATTCTCCCGTAAACCCCTTCAAAATTTTGCTCTTTTGATCCCTAAGTGTTTAAAGAAATAAAGTAATTGAAGAAAAATCAAACAAGATTTTGTAAATAATCAATTGAATTACGTTAATTATATATATATATATATATATATATATATATATTAAAATTTTGTTGAACAAAAATCTCAGCAGCCCACTTTCTTCTTGCAAACTCAACAACTCTCTTTCCCCACCCCGCCGCAACTGTCAAGCTGCCACGCAAAGGCCAAATGTAAAACATGCAAATGCCTTTTCTTTACTTGGCAGCAGGTGGCAACACCTGCTGCCACGTTTTTCTGCCTTTTCTTTTTCTTTTTTTTAACAAAACGTTTTTTTTTTCTTTTTCCTTTATTCTGTTCACGAAAATAATTTTTTTGTAATTGTTTTATTCAAATAATAATTATCTTTTCACATATATTTTATTTTAATTCCATGTCATATTTATTAAATTATTTCTTTACCCTTACTTTACGAATATGGGTATTACAAATCTACCCACCTTATAAAAATTTCATCCCCGAAATTACCTTACAAACTCTAGAAACAAATGTGAATAATATTTCTTCATAATTGTCTCACTCTTTCACGTAATCTCTTCAAAATCCTTATTCCGCCACAGAACTTGAACTAATGAAATTATTTTTATTATACAAGACTTGTTCTTTTCTGTCTAAAATTTTCACTGGTATTTGTATATAAGCCCAATCTTTATGAATTTCTATAACTTAGCTAAAAATATTATAATATTCATCATGTAAACACTTTCTTAAATGTGAAACATGAAATACATTATATAAATGTTTTAATTCTGGAGGCAAATCCAGGCTACTCACAACTAGTCTAACTTTTTTAACAACCTCATAGGGTCCCACTTACCTCAGACTCAACTTTTCTTTCTTTTTGATCCTCAACACACCTTTTCATGGAGATATTTTTAATTACACCCAATCACCTACTTGAAATTCAAGAGGTCTTTTTCAATTATTAGCATACCTATTCGGTCTACTCAGTGCTACTTTACGGTTCTCTCTAACAAGCTTGATCCTCTCATTTGTTAACACAATAATCGATGGACCATATATATTTCTCTCTCCCATTTCTTCCCAACATATAAGAGTTCTACACCTCCTACCATACAATGTCTCAATCGGTGCCATCTCAATATTAGTTTGATACTGATTATTATAAGCAATTTCAATCGATGGCATGTAAGCATCCCAACTTACTGAGAAACTCACATTTGCCCTTAACATATCTTCTAGTACTCTAATAATCCTTTCTGTCTGAGCATGAAAAATTTATTAAATTATAACTGTGTACCCGTGGGTTTTTGAAAGCCTTTCCAAACCCAAGGTGTAAATCTAGCATCTATAAATGACACTATTCTCAATGGTACTCCATACCACCTCACAAACTCAGCTACATCCTTCTTCATTCCTGACCACTAGAAATTCTGTCTCCATCCTCTATACATCTTACTGTTACTCGGGCGCATCGAAAATACATCATCATATACCTCTCTCAATATCTTACTTCTCAACTCCGCATCATTGGGAATACAAATCCTATGTTCCAATACCAAAATACCTTCACTTAAATTTTTGAACTCATATTGCTTTTTAGTAAGCATTCAATGCTTAATCTTTTCTATCTCTTCATCTCTACCTTGCATCTCTAAAGTATTTTACTATGGATGACTGTACAACCATATTTGTTAACCATGATCCTCTATCACTGATATTCAACTTCATTGTTATCTCTCTAAATCTATCATCAATTTCACATCAGGACTCCCAATAGCAGTTAAACTTCTTGTATACTTTCTATTCCATGCATCAGCTATCACCCTCGCATTTTCTAGATGACAGTGAATTATACAATCATAGTCACTAATCAACTCCATCAACTATCTTTGCCTTAAATTCAACTCTCTCTGGGTAGGTAAGTACGTCGAACTCTTATAACTCATGAATATCTTACAAGTGGCTCCATATAGATGATGTCTCCAATCTTTAAAGTAAACACTATAGCAGCCAACTCAAAGTCATGAATAGGGAAATTTCTATCATGAATCTTCAATTGCCTAGAAATATAGGCCACAGCTTTCCTATGTTGCACATATCCCAACCATTGATGCGACGCATCACTATACACTATAAATCCTTCATCACCAAAAGGAAACACCAGTACTGGAGCTGTAGTCAATTTCTCCTTTAGTAATTGGAAATTTTTCTCACTCTTCCCTCACCATACAAATCTCACCTCTTTCCTGGTCAGTCTATTCAACAGTATAACGTTAAAACAAATTCTGAAAGAATCTTCTATAATAACCAGCTGACCCCAAGAAGATTCTAATCTCAGTCATATTAGTTGGTCTCTCCCAACTTTACATTGCCTCTACCTTTTGTGGATCAACTATTATGCCATTTCCTGATAGTACATGTTCCAAGAAGGTCATTTCTTTAAGCCAAAATTCACATTTAGAAAATTATAACATATAATCTCTCTCTCTTCAAAATCTCCAACACAATTTCTAAATGTTTTGCATGCTCTTCCTTAGTCTTAGAATACACCAAGATGTTATCGATGAACACAAACATAAGATTATCAAGAAATGGTTCAGACATTTTATTCATCAAGTCCATGAATGTTTCTAAAACATTAGTCAATCCAAATGACATCACAAGAAACTTATGACCATAACGTGTCCTAAAAGCAGTCTTAGGCACGCCTCCCTCCTTTATCCTTAATTGGTGATAACCTGATATTAGGTTTATCTTAGAAAACACTCTCACTCTTTGCAACTGCTCAAACAATTCATTTATTCTTGGTAAAAGATATTGGTTCTTATTCAACTATTTGTAGTTTATACACAATTTCATCGTTCCATCTTTCTTTCTTCACAACCACTATGTGGGCTCCTCATGGCGACACATTAAATCGAATATATTTTATTTTATTTTATTTATCTAACAACTCTTGAACTTTCAACTCTCTTAACCCAATGGGTGTCACTCTGTAGGGTGCTATTAGATATATGTGATGAACCTGGTATCACATCAATAGAGAATTAAATCTCCCTACTGAGAGGCAACCTAGACAACTCATCAAGAAACACATCATGAAAATCTTTCACTACAAAGGTTTCTTTTAACTTCCTATTTTCCTTTCTAGAATCCATTATGTATGCCAAATACTCCTCACATCCTTTCTTCAACCATCTACTAGTAGTTAGAGTAAAACAAGATAGTTCGAGAGTATTTTATGTTCTCTATGAAAGTTACACTCCTCATGTCCATATCTTGAACACTACATTCTTTCTGGAACAATCAACCATATTCAAAGATAATAAATCACCTTCAGATTTTCTATCACTGATACAAATCACACAACCCTTGTAAACATTTATGATTATCACTCTATCTCTAGTGGGAACTTCAACAAAAATATTTTGCATCAAAGGACTAATACATACTTCAATAGACTTCATATGAATATTGGATGCAAAAGAATGGGTTGCACCAAGATCAACCAACATTGATATGTCCACCTTCTTTATATACAAAACACATCAAATTAGAACAATTATGGGATAAATATCTTATCGGATTACATCTATAACACGTTCTAATATTTTTATCATATCCTCTAAGTAGTACACTCCCACATTTATCATAACTTTCAGTTCCCATAACCTATCTCTCAAATCTAGGGGTCCCACCGATATTACTTTAAGCTACAGAAGCAATAGATTATGCTTACCTCTGACTCTGCACTAAAGTTCTCTGTTATAAGGAACGCTTAATCTGGGTGGTCTCCTACCCAGCACATTCATACTGGTACCATCTCTGGGTTCCTCAAATCTAGACCTCTTTCGTCGATTCCTCCTACCTCTAATTTTCATCACATTCTTCTCAATCTGAAGTGCTATATCCATCAATCTGACATAATTCATATGCCTCATGTAAGATAGTTTTGATACAATCTTAAAACATAGTTATTTATGAACCTCTTACACTTTTTCTCCTCTAGGTTTACCATTTCCGATAAACCATCGACAAGACCACAAAATTGCTATCATACTGAGCCATAGTTAACCCATTTGCCTCAAATAAATAAAATCTCTATCTTGCTGGGCTATAAAGGTCTAAGGAAAGTATTTATCAAGGAAAACCTCTTTAAACCTATTCCAGGTTAAGAGCCTATCAACATCTACACTTACCCTAGAAAGAATATCCTCCCACCATTCAAGGGTCTCTCTCTCTAACTTGAACATAGTAAAGACGACCATCTGCCTGACAGTCATTGGTAAAATACCAAATAAATCTCTCTACATGTTTCTCCCAAAACTCAAGCTTAAAAGGATTCATAGATCCTTTAAACAATAAGGCATTCAGCTTAACAATCTCCCTGCATCTCATGCATAAACTCACTTTTCCCCCTTTTTAAACATCTATTATTACTGGATTAACAACCTTAGGTACTACTCTAGCCTGTTCATCAAGTCTATGCAATAAGCTATCAACTCTATCATCTGTTACATTCATTTTCTCAAGAGCATGTGTAAGAGCTTATCTTAGCTCATCTCTTTCAACTTCAGATTCTCTCACACCTTTACTAATATCAATTATACTGTCAACATGTTCCTTTCTAGGAACCACATATTCAGACTCAACCTCGATTTGTCAAAATATTGAGGCCTATCACGCCCTCTCAAATCAACAATTCTAACTCTAGCTCTAACACTTGCACGTGTCATCCTTAAACTATTAAAATATAATTTATTTTAATCTTTCACTTTTTTACTTTTTATGCAGTCCACAGAATCATAAAACCTAATGCTCTGATATCAAAAGTGTAATGATCCATCTAGAGTTGGCCACCCCTGAGATGGTATCATCACATTTTTAAAAATCCCAGCTTGACACATATATGCAACAAATAAAAATAACACCAAAAGAAATTTTTACATCAATCCTTAACCCTCAATAGGGGAGATACATTAGTCTGATATTGACTTAAACATTATATACAACGTAAAATGCATTAATATTTCCAAATAAGTTTTTATTTTATTTTTTCATTAGTCTGAGGATGTTGACACATATGTAGCTTACAGAAAATGCTTTCGTCTGACTCTCAACCCACCAGACTAATTGTTCTGCATACTACCTGAAATCATTGTACAATGAGGGATGAACTTCACAAGCTCAGTGAATTAAATTTACTAGAAGTATTCAATTTGTATAAATGGTCTTTCAATATTAAATCAATTATATTTCACATAACTTGATAATAACTTTCTACTATCACTACACATATCATAAGTCTCATTCTCTATCAATCTCTTCTTCTTATATATTGGTTCACCTTAGGACCATCAATTATCTCATAATTACCTCGTAATAAGGTTCACAACATAAGGTCTACCATTTATATGATTATTATCTTATCATACTTCTATGTTTCTTTCTCACCATAACTGTCTTTCTATGAGACTCATTCACCTATAAATAAAATTCACAATAACAAACAACATTTCAACATTTCAGTAATGCAATCAATATTTAAAACGTATGCAATGCATGAATTATTATTAGGGAACGTCTACCCATATGTCGACATGTTTTTATTATCTTAGACCAACCCCCTCCCAGTTCTTTTCTTTCCAGCATATACTGGTTGTCATGGATTTTTCTCTTTTTCCAGCATATACCGGCTATCATGGTTTTCCATTATTTCCAGCATATACCGGTTGTCACGGTTTTTCAATTAGATCGTCCCCCTTCTAGTTCTTTTATTTATTACACGTGCATATGAACAATGATATGAAATATTCATATGAACAATAATATAAAAACAACATGAATTCAAATATTAAATTGGCTATCCTAATTATTCTCAAATTATTATTGAAAGAAAATCCACTAAATTCCTCTCCTCATAAATCACATCAAATCATCCATCGTAACTTGTCAAGATCCACTAAATTTCATCTCCTCATAATTCGTGTCCAAACATCAGCCATAGCTCATCAAGAATTTCACTTATCTCTTTTATTATTAAATCAACTTATTTTTTCAAAAATATTATTTCTCACATAATAATTTTCTACATGTCCAAAATTCATATCAATCGATTTTTCATCTACCACCAAAGCCTAAGCTAATAATTTATTTTAATATTATCACTAGATATTTAATTTTTATCTAGATTACTTAAAGTAAATCTAACTCACCACGTAGCACTTAGAGCTACCCGTAGATCACCTCTTTGCCTTTCCTGTTCTCTCAACAATTTCCCCTAGTTGCTGATCGTCAACACCTGACATAGTATTTATATTATAATTTCTAATTATTTATTCAATTCTTCCATAATTTACACATTTTGAAAATTCCCACTTTGAATTCCGGGAAATTTCATGTATGCTAAAATTTCAAAACTAAACTTCACGTTATTACCTTCTGTTTTTCTTAGCGCTACCCGTGACTCTCTATAAAATTCTCCCATAAACCCCTTCACAAGATATGATAAGAGTAAAATAACATAAATTGAATGAACAATCCATAATTAATCATTAAGAAAAAAAAAAACTAATCAATCTCAATAAATCCCCACTCTAACTCATAATAGCATGAAAATAGCATAATATCCAAGCATAAGCATAAACAATCCAACATGCGAGATTTGTTGACATGTGAGCAAACAAACAAGCATGTTATCACCCAAACAGTAAATATTATATGTGATTTAAGAAAGAAACAGTGGCTATCTCATGAAAAGTAGAAGTAGTAATCATAAGAAAGCATGGAAACACTAGATATAAATTATGTATGAGCAAATATGACATCACATAAGATCATGTGAGAACTAAAGAAAAATATGTTTGATCATTCAAGTGGAAATAAGCATGAAAATCATGTAAAATCATAGAGTTTCTCAATTAAAATCACTCAATTGCAACATAGGAATGCAAACAAACAATCAAGCCAGCATGTGAGCATCAAAGAGAACCTAGACTAAACATAAATATCAAATAAACATCCAATCATGGATGAAAAATAAAAATAAAGAGATTTAAACATAATTGGATCATCAAAATAACCGTAAAACATCATGATAATGATTTAAGAATCAAACATAGAAAAAAAAAACATATGATGGCACACATTCAAGCATCAAGATTGTCAAAGAACACAATTAATGCATGATGAACCCTAAATCGTGTTATCATGTGAGTTCTAGATGTCGTGTGAATCACAAAATCATGTTAGAAGTTATGCAAACAACTCAAAGAAAGCAAATTGGAAACAAAAAGACAAAAGAGGAAAAGATGAGGGTCTGGATGCCCACTTTAAAGTGGCTTAAAACCCTGGGCTCCCCTTGAAAGTGGCATACAAGTTTACTTCTTGCAAGCTTACATATCCTAATAAAATGTAATTTACTATAGTTATGGATTTAATTCTAAGATTACATATCCTAATAAAATTGGGTTTTAAAAAACTTTTCTTAATCTTATTCCAAATAAGATTTAGATTTCTTATTCACTAAAATTCATAATTTCAATGTAATATGGATTTTAGAGTTTCAATTTCAAATCAAACTCCAAATCCATAAAAATTTTAGTTTCAAAATTAATAAAAATTGTTAATTAATTAAATAAGTTTAATTTAAAATTTTTTGATGATAAAAAATTAAATAAGTTATTTATTTTTAAAAAATCGTTTTTCTTAGAAATTTGAAACAATTTCAAAAAAAAAATTCGTTTTTTCTGTCTTGACATTTGATTATTCCATTGGGTAGTCGACTGTCGAAAGTTTTCTCCAATAATTCATGTTAGGTCTCGATGGCACAGTCGACTATCCTAAGAGGGAATTGACTGTCCAAATTTTTTACCTAATTTTCCATCAAGTTTGAAGGATGATAGTCGACTGTTTGCCGACACTGTAAAATTTTTCAAAAGATTTCTCACGTTTCATCTTCCTAAACTTGATTCAATTCATTCTAACATAAAATTTTAATGATCCAAATTGAATCTAATCAATCCTTATTGATTTATATCATTTCTAAAATAATCTTCAACATCTTTATTATCATATGACAACAATCAATCCAATAAAACATTCTTGAATTTCTTGACCTAGGGTTTCATAAACCTTAATCTAACTTTTAGATTATAAATATGCAATCTATAAAATTCAAAGATCAAATCTTCGACAGCCATAACAATAAACTACCATGTTATATATATACCATAACGATGACTCTTATACCACTTGAAAAAAATCGCAACAGAAATTAAAAAAAAAATGATTCATTTTACCCAAATCACCTTATGATTTACATGGAGCACATATTGAATAAGAACATATAAGTTTTAGAATCATTACATTTGATTTGTTGAGTTCTTAATCTCATTTTCGTGATTCCAAGAGCGTCATTGAATTTCTTGCGTTCTTGAATCCACAATAATCAAGAAAACTGTGTGATCTTTAAAATTTAGTCTAGACAGGGCAAATATTGAATCATGATTTCTCTCTAATTTTTTTTTTTCTCTTTTAAGAGGAAGAAGAACCAAAATTTCTAGGAGTGTAGAATAATTTGCTAGCAAAAATCTGCACACTAATAAACTATTTTGGTTATTTACAATTAACCATTAAATGCAAACCAAACCCCTGAGCTTTGAGGCATTTTCTACTTTTCTCTCTAGCTTTGTTCTGGGTTCTAAGGACCCTCGAAGGTAGCCAATGGGGTCCCCATTAGCGGTGACTACTTCAAGGAGTCCTTATTGTTCACCTTGTATCCACATTGCAAAGATGAACGTGTAAGTTAAAAAAATTACACCGCACTACCTTCAAGTTTGTTGAAATGACACTAATATACTAAATATTTTTAAGACCCACGATTTACTCTAAAATATCAATTTTCACCATCAACCAGTCTCAAAATGAATTTCTTTGAATAATCAAAATTTTAATTGGATATTATTTTTCATGATGACCAAAGTTCCCTTAGGAGTCATAAAGGTTTCTTTTTAAAAAATAGAAGTACTAATGATGGAAGATATTTAACAATGAATTTTTTAGGTCTTTTTTTAAAAATAAAATTATCATTGTTCTTTTTTTTAAAAAAAAAATTGTTAAAAAACATATTTTAAATGGATTTATATTCTATTATATGTTATAAAACAAATTTTACTTCATAATAAATGAAAATCAGATATCATCATAAAAAAATTAAATATTTTAAATGAAAAGTTTGTTTATATTTTTTTATAAAATTAAATAATCTAACATTTCAAATAAATGAATATTAAATATCATAATAAAATAATTGATAAATAGAATTATTAAACTTATCATAATCATTTGAAAATATTTTAATACTAAGAGTACTTTGATCATCAGGAAAAGTAATATCCAATTAAACTTTTGATTCTTCAAAAAATTTCATTTTGGGGCTGTTTGATAGTGAAAATTGATATTTTGAGGTGAATCGTGGGTTTTCAAAAGGTTTGATATGTTGGTGTTATTTCAACAAATTTGGAAGTAGTGCAGTGTAATTTTTCTTTTAAAAATTAGAAGATTTTGATTTAACTCTTTTTCTCTAATCTCTCTGTTTTGTTTTTGAATTTTGATTCGAAAAAAAGATTGTTAAAAGTTTTTTCTTCATAGCACTATGGATAAGTATAGTCACTAAAGTCCCCACCATGAATTTTGGGCTTTCAAAAATGGATTTGTAAGTGAATTTCTGGGATTTAGGATGATGAACATGGATGAAATGCTTTTCCAGAAAATAACAGTGTTTTTGAAACCCTTAGTTTTGATCCGAAATTCATCAAAGCTTCTTTGTACGAAGGACCAACATAACGTTAAAACAAAAGCCCTTAGCTAATGGATTTGGACCCTCTTGTAATTCGAGTTTTGAGTTTTTGGACTTCATTGATTAAGTGAATTTTCGGGTTGGGCTTGAATGCCTTCTTTGAATAGCTCGAATTTCAGGCCGAACCCACTTTTTTGGACTTTATTCTTTGATGAATTACCCATTCCCCATGAATTGTCGGATCCAATTAGTCCCATGGGCCTTGGGGATTTTTGTAACTTTGTAAGGAGAAAGTTCTGGATTATGTATTGGGCTTGGCCCAATTTTCTTCATTTATGTAATTTTAAATATATGCAATTTAATTTCTTGCCTACTTTAAATTCCATGTCATTTAATTGTTATGTTTTCGTTAAATCTAATGCAATTTAATTTTCATGCAGTTAAATAAAAACCAAAACACGGCCATAATATGTATGCCTACTTTATTTTAAGCAATTTTTATTTCATGTATGGTTTATGTAAAAACAATTTGAGAGCCCCAAGACCGACCCCACAGGACCGAATCCCCTTTGGATCCCATTTTTTCTTTTTTGTAAATAATTAAGTAAAATTCTTTTTGAAGAAAGGAACCAAGCAAACGAAAAATGAATAGTGAATCAAAGCAAGGATTTATGCCACCCCAGTGGAGGTACTTCAATCCATTTTGGATTTTTTTTTTTACCCACGTCAATTTTCAAGATAAAGATAAGGCATAGAACCAGATTTTAGAGGCAATAACACAAGGCAATGAGATATCGTGGTATCAACTTTTTGACGGGGTTTCAGGGGTGTTAAGCTTCCTCATATTCAAGTTACTACATGGACCTGATATGGTTATGCAAACTTAGGTGGTTAGTTTAGTGTTAAATAAGGGGGTTAATACTATGTTAATCACCTTCTGTTGAAGATGTTGAGTCAGTTTTAAAAAATGATTGATGATGACTCTAACTTGGATTATTTTTGTTGATCACGCCCCGATTACCTTAAGGGAAATCAAATGGACTTAGTTTTATTAATTATTTTTCCACTAAAACTATTTAATTTAAATCGGATAAATATTTTCTTGGGGGTAGGTTGATATACGTGATATAACGAGGCAAGAAATGATGGGTTTAAGAAACTATCTTGTGAGGGCTCATTGGTTCGCCTACAATTGTGAAAATAATGGGTTTGACTTAATTAGGATATATTGTTCATAAAACTATTATATACGAATAACATATTTTAGAGGCCAAAGAAATTATTGAGAATTACATGAGATGCAATTTATAAGTGCTATCTAGCCATATAAGGTTTATTATAGCCAAAACACTACTATGTGAGGTTATTTTATAACCCACTAGAAGATCTTCCAACTGAGATGACACTAGAATTTCATATCGATGGATTAATTCGAAAAGAACAGTTGGAGGTACCAATATGATGAAATGTCAAATCTATTGGTTGATAATAAAATGAGTAGATGCCAATTTTCAGCTGTTGCTAATTGTACAATGACCAATCTCAACCTCTATCCATAATTCTTAATACCAACAGACTAGTTAGGCCTAATTTCTAAGATTGGCTAACAAATTTGAGAAGTGTTCTCAATTTTGAGAAAATTAACTATATCATTGATCAATATTTTCCAATAACTGTTGCTGAATGTTGGAAAAATATGGTCAGGTTGGGTGCCCATGATTGGCGACCTGACCTGCCTAAGTTCTAATTTTGATTAGGCAAGAAAGGATGGAAAAGTTTCCTCCATTCCCACTCACTCTCCCATTCGTTGGTTTAACTAACAACTTCATGAAAAATCACCCCACTATTTCATTTAACTATGCAAAAAATGGACATAGATGGTTGTTGGAGTAGTAGCACAAATTCTAGAGAGAGAAATGAGTTTTTAGTGAGAGAAACTATACACAATTATCTTTGTAGAGAGATATAGAAATTTGGGTTGTGGAAACTCATACACTTTCAATACTGTGATCGTATACACGACCATTGACGAGTTTGAAGTATAAAAAACCGAAGAGGAGTCCAATATACGAGAAGAGTTTGGGTTAAATCGGTAAGAAACCGAATCTGCTGCATATACTTTATAACATTAGTATCAGAGCATATGTTAATGTTCTTTGGGAGTATATAATCTTTGTGAACATAAATTTGTGCATTGATTTTCTTGGAAATGCATGTTCTTGTATGGAACCCAAAACATGAAGCATTATGGTTGAAAATTGCAACTTCTTCCATATTGCATCTTAAGCCACAATTTTTTTCATGAAAGCAGTTGCCGCATTAGAGATCAAATCTAGAAAATATGAGACCTTGACTTTCTCAGGGGAAAGAGAACCAAAATAATCTTATTTTGAACGTTTAACAGGAAAAAATTGAAACTTACTCATTTCTTATCTAAATGCTATGATTTTTTTAGGGTAATGTAGCATATTATTTTTAGTTCAAATCTGGAAAAAAAAAAATCGTAGGCTAACTTTCATGGATGAGGAAGAAAGTCAAAACCGTAGTTTAGATAGTCGAAACTTTCATTTACACGATAAATTTCATGACATAAATTTACATAGCTGGGTAGAGGTCAGAGAGCTTTCCAACGATATATGGCACACATTTTTTGGTTTTCTATAAAGAGAGAAAATTGAACTCGAAAATTTGGGTCTAGAGGTTTAAGATAACCTCCAGGCCAGACGCTGTCTCACGCACCTGAGGAGAGTGGGTTCACTCTCTCTCATTTTCGATGGTTGAAACCCAAAACGGAGGCCACCACCGTGACCAACATCATCGAACGAAGCGTATGTCATCAGTCCAATCACATGCCGACGCATAGCTTGCACACGCCACCTGAACAAGTTTGCATTCTATGGAATTTTTTAAATAGTAACTTTCACCTCCAACTGTTGGCAGTGCATGGTGGCGCGTGACAACAAATGGCGGCAGCTTTGGAGACACAGAAAATTTCATTTTAATCAGATTTTTTTTTTCTTTTGAATTTTCTAAAATATTTTTGAAAATTATTTTTTTATGAATTATTTAATACTAATTTTTTAATAAAAATTAATTAATATAATTAAAAATATTTTTTTTTGGAAAAATTACAAAATTCAAATTTTCACAATTTTGAGTGCAAAAAACTTATTTTTGAGCTTGAAATGATTTTAAATAGGGCCTATATCCAGTGAGAAAAATCGAGCCTATATCCAGTGAGAGCTTGTAAAAGTTCTTGGATATCCCTTTTTTATTCTATAGTTGAAATAAACTTGAATCTAAATTGCATGCATATGTTTGTTGTCATGTAAATGAATTTAATAATTAATTGAGTTTCAATTTAAATACTTCTACATATATATGATTCTTAAATGTAGTGAACATGACACTCCTATCAAAGTTTCTTTGTTATAAAAAGGATCCAGATCATATAATGTCTAAGTACATAGATGTAGTGGTAAAGAAGTGGGGTAAAGTTATAGTTGATGATCCCATTGTTTGTAAATGTCTTAAGGTTCGAGTCCTATTTGATTTCCTACCGGATGATGAGTGGGAAACTATGAAGACCACTACGAGGCACGTCCCAAAAGTAAAAATAGTTTTATGAAGGTCGCCAGTGATTTAGAACTGACAGAAGAACAACATTTTCTTTCAAGAATAAGGTGTATTGTTGTGTTGTCACAATTTTCAAATCTCTGCACTGCAAGACACTTGGGTTTTTTTAGGCAAGAGGGATCCTTGGATGATTAAGATGGGAAAACGAATAATAGTTGAGGAAATAGTGTTTTTGGTTGTACAAATCATTAAAAAAATTACAAAAATGATCAACCTTTGACCAAGAAATTACCTGTCACATTTTTTCCCAATGAGAAAAAGATAGAAAAAGTGCAAACCTTGTTAGTTGCTTATGCCCTTTTATAGTGATATGTATATATATATGTATGAATGAATCTATGTTAATGTAGTGAAACTTTGTATTTTCGTTTGTAAATATTTGTTGTTTGCATGATGAATGAAATGAAATACTGCTATTCTAGAATTCTTTGTAAATTTTATAGATGTTTATTCATGCAGTGTGCTTAACATGTCATGTATATCATACTGAACTTGGTGGAAGTTCTAAGGTTGATAGAGTTAAATAAATTCTCACTTAGGACTTAAATTTTATACTAATTGGACTAAGTTTATGATAATTAAATTTTGTGCATGGGAGATGATTGGGAGCATAACAAACTTTTAATTTTTTTTTGTCTTAAGTAAAATTATCAACGAATTAGTTCATATTAGTTGCAAAATAAATTTGTGTGAATAAGGTTATGAATGAGCTATAATTTAATTAAATGATATGTCTCCATATAGTTATTTAGACCATGGCCTCGAATCCTAAAACTATTAAGGTTGAGTTGAACGAGGATGAAAAACTTAATGGTGAAAACTTTGAAGTTTGGCACAAAAACATTTAGTGCATCCTTGAAGCACTAAATGTTAAGGAAGTCATCAACCACACAATGAGTGAACCTGAGTGAGAAACTTCTGCTCAAAATGAAAGAGATCACGAGGCCTATGAATTTTAGAAGATGAATGATAACATTGCTTGAGTGGTGATGCTAAGTGATATGCAAGATGATCTCGCATATGAGCATATGAAGTATGATATTGCTCGAGCAATCTGGGTTTCTTTGAAAAAGAAGTATGGGGGTTTCTCTTCCAAGTTGAAATGTCTTATTGGAAAGTTTTGCACCTATGAGAAACACCTAGATCATTCAATGAGGAAACATCTTGTTGAGATGTCAAACATGATAAAGACGATTAAGGTAGAAATTTTCCCCTTAACTGATGGACAAGAGGCTCATGCAGTAATTCAGTCTCTACCTAAGAACTAAGTGTATATGAAAGCTAAAATGATGCGTAGTGCTAAAATTATTTTGATGACATTGCGCATCACCTGGAACCTGAAGATGAATGCTTTGAGACTGCTAGGCATTTAGGTCAAGCTTGTGTTGTTGAATCCAACTTGCATAAGGCTTTGAGCCTAAAGTATGAGAAAGGTAAGGAGATCATTCTAGCATCCAAGAAGACCAAGAAGAGAAAAGAGACAAGACAAAGATGAGCTACTACAATTCTGGTGAGCTCAGTTACTTTGCTCGTGATTGCACTGAGCTGAAGAAGGTATTACCCTATTTTATTTCTTTGGTTAATACTTATGTTTCTAGCTATGTGTTGCTCACTAAATCTCATCCTTTGTTGATTATAGACTCATGAGGGGCATGCTGAGTAGTTGAAGATAAAAGAGCATTGTGGGGAACCATCAAATCTGACAAAGTGCATGATGAATATGTTTTAAGAGCAGCTTAAGAGTTGAAGTCAAGGGTATAGACACCTATCAGCAAAGGTTGACTGGTGGTCAAATCCAAGTCCTACTAATTTCCTATATGTACTTTAATTCGATGGAGTTGGTCTTTATATTTAGTTCTTCTAAGCCTAGTTTTAATATTATTTACTATGGTGTTGTGTTGATGTATTGTTGGAAGAAAACTTTTTGTTGTGGTTATGTTTGATATAGTTTGTGTTTTCCAATATAATCTTAATCTTCATTATTCTATTTAATTAGATATTCTTTCTGTGTGAATTGATGCAAAACTATTTCACAAGCTACGCTAGATCACATTAGGTTTGAAATAGCGAAATAAATTGACTAGTGACAACATCTCAGGGTCACTTACTAGTTTTATTATTGTCTGCATGTGAGCTTTGTCTAGTTGATAAGATAACTAAGAACCATTTGATATAAAAACTAGAACTAAGATCTCATTGTCAATAATCCATCTAAATTTTTATGGTCCAAAAGAATTGTTTTAAGATATACTGGAAGAGTGTTTTGGAGAAAAATTATTCCTCCCTAAAATTCCGTGACAAAATGTTGTTGTAATGAGACAAGATAGAACAATATTATAAATGGTTAAGTTATTGGCGCAAGTTATTTTCTATGGAAATGCCTTGTTAATTGTTTGCTTCCATGCTTAACTGTGTATCTTCTCTATCAGTTACTTCTATTTAATTGACTATGAATGGGTTTTATACCTGATCTAAGTCAATTGATGACCTTGAGGTCAATTTTTTTTTTTATGTTTATGGCCTTTCTCATAAGTTTGCGAAGTTGGGTTCAAAACTTAGAAATGTATCTTTAGTAGATACTGAGAACACTCCAAAGGGATGTGTTTATTGATGAATAAGGAAATAGAAGCTTGATTGAACCTAATAGAGGCCATATCCTAAGAAATCAAATTTTTTTTTAGATGGGGTTAGATTAAGAAGTTTATTTTCGCTCTATGAGATGAAAGATCTTGATCATGTTATCTCATCCAATCAATAAGATGAAGTTAACAAGGTTATTCTCAAACCTTATCAACCTAGTGAGAGCGATACATTGATTGTTTGTTCTATTTGAGGCTTTCCTCAAGAATCATAGTTGTGTGAAAGCAATCGAGAAAGGATATCTTGTTGCGGATATGAGCTTTATAGAGAAGTTTTTGATCATATATGGAAAGGAAAATGGATAAAAACAATGGAGGAAGTATTGAAGTTTAAAGAAAACTAACCATGTCTAGGACTTGGTCAAATTCTTACCTATCGCAGAGTGATTAAGAACTAGTGGATTCTCAAAATCATATGAAAAATGATAGGCAAATGAGTTTATTAAGAGGTAGAACGCTTGTTTAATGGTAAAAGACTATATCCTACAAGAGGGTGTAGGTTGTGAGGTATACATCTATTCGTGCCATTCTAGCTATCATCACAAGTCTGGGCTCATACACCACATATACGTAAAGATTATATTTCTCAACGGAGAACTAGATGACTAAATCTATATGGAACAACTCGTAGTTTTATGTTAGAAAGACAAGAGTGAAAAGTATACTAGCTCCAATGTTTTGTACATGACCTAAAGTATTCATCTAGACCATGGTATTTAAGATTTCATCTAGCTATGAAAAGTTACTATGGAATTATCTATGTTCTAAGTTTCATGTATGATATTATTATTTATGTTGATTTAAGCCTACACGAATAACATCACGAAAAGAATGCTACAAAATTTGTTTCACCTTCGCTGGTATTTTCAAAAAACAAATCCCATTCCAAATTTTCCCCTGCTCATTAGACAATCTCACCCCATCATTTGGACAATCATGAGGTTGAAATAATAAATGGTACACATTTCTCACGGTGAACTTCCCACTCACTGCTGGTTCCGAAATCAATTTATTTGGTCTTCTAGATATTAGCATCCAAAGGATAACATCCGCCACAAAATCAAGGAAAATTTGCTGAACCAAGAACTGTTTCCAACCCTTGAGGCATCATCCATTAGGGACTCCATCCGTATGTCATATAAAAGAAATTTAACCGAAGAACAGACTTGATAGGTTGATGGTGTAGGTAACCACTTCTACCAAATTCGCATTTATTTTTCGATTTCTTATTTTCCATCTCATCTCCTTCTCCAAATCATGGGCATCCCATATGCTCCTCTATGTAACTGATAGATAGTGACTCAAACCTGCCTCCAAAAAAGAACACTACGGTAAATATTTTGCCTTAAGCACACACTGAAACAACTCATATCACAAAACACCAAGCCACCTTCATTTTTGGATCTACATAATTTTGAGCTATTTTCCTTTCTTCCCCCTTACTCCCCCACCAAACTTGTGTATTAAGTGGTGAATTTCTTCACAAAGAGTTACAGGAAGCCGAAAAACACCCTTTTCATAAGTTGGAACAGTTTGGGCAATAACTTTTGTGAGGACTTCTTTCCTTGCTTTAGAAAGAAATGTAGGAAAATATGTATAGATAAGTAGCGAATATTTAATTTTTTTGTACAAATAAACTTAATCCAAAGAAATATCTATGAATTTATTAGAATAATTGATGAGAGTTATAAAATGCATCTAAACAGTAATTAATTGTTAGCATTTTAGGGTTGATCGAGGTTGGAATTACACTTTTATACCTTAATAACTCTAAAGTGTTATTCTTGAATCGACTTATTTCAGTGCATTTTCAGGTACTTGGAGCTTAAAAAAGAGATAGAAAAACTATCATCATTTTAAACACAAAGCTTCAATGAATACTCGAGTGAGATAATGGTCGCGGAAGAGCCAAGATGAAGAGAAACTAAGAAATGAGATTTACTAAATTGCCAGAATTGCCCGTACAGATCAATCGTCTTTGAAAAGTTAATAGTATTGATGCAAGAAGAACCAGGAATGAGCCATATATGCTTAGAAAGATCCGGAAGTCTATTTTCTGGAGAATTTTACGGCTTGTAAAAATGATTTTTCTAGAGAAAGTTATGACAGTTTTAGTAGACAAAGGTCAAGCTGTACGGGATTTCAGCGTGATTTTGGGCTTAAATCCCACATCCCACATCGGTTGGAAAACACATTTCTATATCCCACATCCCACATCGGATTGGAAACACATTGCACTCGTGGTATTTCCCTATAAAAGGCCTACTCCACTTCAGCTTTGAGGCAATCAATCGGAGCTCATCTGAAATCATCAGAGAGTGAATCTAGAGGGCCTTTAGGAGCAATCTAGAGGGCCTTTAGGAGGAATCCGAAGTATACTTTTGGAGGGCAAGCTAAGGAATCGCCGAAGCTTTTGCTACCAAGGAGGAGATGATCATTGAGAGGCTGGAGGCAACTCAAGGAAGCATGAGCTCTATGGCCGGCTAGTCTCCAAGCAAGGCGAAGGGATGAATCCCTAGGTGTAGTTGTTATTATTTTCCTTTATTTGATTCAGTTGTAGTTTGGTATTATTCTCGTTAAATATTGTTATATTTTATGCTTAATTTAATTAATATATTTTTATTAGTCCGGTGATTGCATGCTTCTTTTCCATATAAGTCTAGTCATGCTCTTCTTATGTGTATTTGTTTGGGTGTGATTGAGTCCGATAGATCTCTTTTATAGATTTGTTCATTGCTGTGGTATTGTCATTTAGATATATCGTCGTCTTTTGATAATTTATAAGTTAGGTCATGTGTGCTTGAAAGTAAAGAATAATTCATATCAATTACATTAGGGTTTATACATGCGCTTTAATTGAATATTTGCCGATTGCCTGTTTGGGATGTGAAACTTGCAATCGAGATAAAAACAACTAAATCAAGTTAGGATTAGGGCAACGAACCTAAGGAATATTTCTGGAACCTTGTTGTTTCTTTATTATACTATCCATAAATTATTTGCACAATTTCTATACAATCAACAAATAAGATTTTGTGACTTTAACTTTTATCGTTTGTGTTGAGATTCATACCTTCTTTTGTAATTAACTTGTTTCCCTATGGAATCGACACCCCAAAACTGTACTACAACTACTGTGTTATGTTTTGGGCGTAATCAAAATTTGTCGCTGTTTCCGGAGAAACGCGCTTAAGTACAAGGAAGATTGTCAACTTTTGACATGGCGGTAGAAGAACTGTAAATAGTTTTTCTTTTCAGTAGTTTTTAAAGGCAGCAATTTCGTTCCCTCTTTTAACTTGCTGCATTAATTTTATTTTATTTTATCTTATTCTTTCTTTTTATAGTAATTTTTTTTCATTTTTTTGTTACCTTGAATGCAAAGATATAGAGATGCTTGTAGGCCTGTGCTAGAGTCAGAATTCAATTCATTTCTAAATCCTTTATTTGACAGTCCATCTAGTCCCGAAGAAATGAGTGAATATGAATATCAACCCCCTAGGACCCTTCAGGATTACCTCAACCCTACATGCACAGCCACACCATCATGCATCATATTTCAGCCAATACTCGCCCATTAGAGTTTAAAACAGGGATGATGCATTTACTCCCTACATTTCATGGCTTGGATAATGAAAACCCATATGTGCACATTAGAGAGTTTGAGAAAGTAGTCACGACTTTTCATTGTCAAGACGAAACCGATGACATTGTGAGGCTTAAGTTTTTCCCTTTTTCTTTGAAGGATAGAGCTAAGAGTTGGCTATACTCACTTAGACCATGATCTATTGGGTCATGGACTGAGATGACTCAGATTTTTTTTAATAAATAATTTCCCCAAAATAAGACCAATGCTTTAAAAAGGCAAATCTCTACCTTTGGACAAAAGGACAACGAGACTTTGTATCAGTCTTGGGAGAGATTTAAAGAGTTATTGAGTATGTGCCCTCACCATGGGTATGAGAGTTGGCACTTAGTGAGCTATTTTTAATGAGGGACTTACATATAGAGTGCGCCAATTTGTAGAGATGATGTGTAATGGTGAGTTTTTAGAGAAAGATCCTGATGAGGCCATAGAGTACCTCAATGAGCTTGCTGAAAAAGCTCACACTTGGACTGGACCTAGTGCTACTGAAAGCACAAATAGGTCACGACCTATAGGGCACCCAAATGGTGGTGGAATTTACCATCTTAGGGAAGAGGATAACCTTAGAGACAAGGTCGAGATGCTCACTAGGGAGCTCGATGAGTTAAAGACTAAAAGCTTAAAGCCAACACACGTAGTTAATAATGCAAAATCTTTTGAACCATGTTTTGTGTGTGGTGGGGTAGATCATCTCGTCCAAGAGTGTCCCACATTTGTTGAGATGAGAGGGATGTATAAGGAACAATGTAATGCCTTAGGCATATACAAGAAGCCTTTGACACCCTTCTCTGATACTTATAATCCGAGATGGTGAAATCACCCCAATTTCAGCTGGAAGTCTAAAAACCAGCAGCTTGCATAAACCCCTGCACCATATCATGCACCTGTGTCTTCTAGGAGTTCTTTAGAAGACACTTTAGATGCTTTTATTGAGGCACAGGGTAAGACTAATAAAAGACTTGAATCATTAATTGTGCAGGTTGTTGAAGAACATAAAGAGATAAAGAGCCAAGTGTCCAAGTTGATGAGCTACTTGAGTGTGACTGAGCGAGGTAAGTTCCCTTCTCAAGCTCAGTCCACACCCCATGGTCAGCACTTAGCACAAAAGAATTTGAAGGAGGTGAATGCCATTGAGACACTGAGGGGTAAGTCATTACGCATCCCAACAACGAAAAAATCAGAGGATGTGGATGAAAGCCATCAAGCACAAGCATACATGATTGACTCATTCATGGAAAAGGTCCAGAACCTTAATCCATTTGAGTCCACCCTCATCCATGGCTTCACCAAAGCATACATCAAGCCAGAATTTGCGGATGTTACTGATGACATCCTTGAGGCTCCCCAAAAGCATAGAAGCACCAAATTTGGCAATGAAGCAGTGACGGATGCATTCAACCTATATTTTTCAAGGAGGGAATAAGAGCGTCTGGCTGAAGATGTAAAACTTAGTGCTCATGGGAGGCAGCCCACAACATATCCTTTTATTTTTATTGTTTTTTTATATTTTTTTCTCTTGTTTATTATTATTATCTTGCTGTTTTCCAGTTTTACTTTCGCATTTCTTTTTCAGGGACAAAAATACGAAGCAGTTCAAATGGTGGAGCACAGTTTTCAGCTTCTATGCACCTTTGGCTACAAGGGGAGTTTCCTTTACTCTTTCTTTTACATTGAGGTCAATGCAATTTTTAAGTTGGGGGTGGAGGAAACGCATCTCTTTGTTTCCATTTTCTTTATTTCCATACAGTTTTCTTTTTCCATTGAACTACTTGGTGTCATTTTCCCTATCTTTTTGTTTTAAGCATGCTTTGAGGTTGCCTTGGAGTTAATTCACATGTCAATGATACAAACTTAATTGAAATAGCAGATAGCATTTAGAAGGAGTTAAATTTAGTTTCAGTTTGAAATTAATTTAAATATCAATCTTCATTTGGTTTGAGACTCTAGTTTGTGGTAAGATTGTATGATTAGTCTATAACATCTAGAGAAATTTTATGTGTGATTATTTTGTGAATATTTTTGCGGTCTCGACAAGCTCTAGAACTTACTTGATAATCACTTGAGGTGAATTCGTAGAATGCACACTACTTAGGATATGATATAGGTCATTTTTGAACCGTTTGAGCCTTTCAAACCTACCGTTGCTATATTTATCACTAGTCACCTATTTGAGCATTTTTCTTGAAAAGAAAAATTGAGCCTTGTTTCTTTCGATAAACCATTTAGTTACCTTTATGAGCCTAAAAATATTTTTATCCTTACCTTTCTTTCAAAAGAACTTAATTATACACATGTTGTGAGAAGCACTTAAAAGGAGTAAGGGTGGAAATATGAAAAAAATATCACTACCGCAACCCAAGTACATTAAAGGAGATAAGTTGGGGGTTGTGGAAAAGAAAAGAAAAAAAATAGAAAAGAAGGTGAATGGTTATGTGCCAAAAAAAAAGAATTATGGCAAAAAAAGAAGAAAGAAAGAAAAGAAAAAATGGTGATTTGTTGAAAGAAATGCTCGAAAAATGGTTGAAAGAGTTGGGTGTTGAAGTAAGGTTATCTAGTGCTTAAAGAGTTGTGTTTAAAACTAAGAGATTAAGTTCTTCTACTTGTTGAATCCTTCCCGTTCTTTCTTAACCTTTACCTTATCCTAACGTTACAAGCTTATTAAAGACCTTTTGATCCAATGTAGTGTGATTTTTCTACAATAGTGGAGAGTGATTTGAAAAGTGAGCCTATGGAGCTTGTTTTTGTGATTGATGTCACGCAATTTATTATGTTTTTAGAGGCTAAGACTTGTATTCATGAATGTTATGCATAAAATCATCTGAGTGTTCGGATTAATGGTTTGTGGTAAGATGGATGTTAAGAGTCAATAACGATTTTAAGATTGATGTTTGGATTACTTTTGGACTTAGGTGAAATTTAATGATTCTATGTGCCATATATTATGTGCAATTTTTGAGATAAAAAGTGAATTACTCTTGGTTCAACGCTAGCATTCCTTTACTTTGTTTTTAACTCCTACCATAGAATTCATCTCTTATTTTCGCTTCAATTGCTAGGGACTAGCAATAAGCTAGTTGGGGGTTGTGATGAGAGTCATAAAATGCATTTAAACAGTACTTAATTGTTAGCATTTTAGGGTTAATCGAGGTTGGAATTACACTTTTATACCTTAATAACTCTAAAGTGTTATTCTTGAATCGTTGACTTATTTCAGTGCATTTTCAGGTACTTTGAGCTTAAAAAAGAGATAGAAAAGCTATCATTGTTTTAAACACGAAGCTTCAATGAATACTCGAGTGAGATAATGGTCGCGGAAGAGCCAAGATGAAGAGAAACCAAGAAAGGAGATTTACTAAATTGCCAGAATTGCCCGTATAGATCAATCATATTTGAAAATTAAACTGTATTGATGAAAGAAGAACCAGGAGATGAGCCATATATTCTTAGAAAGATCCGGGAGTCTATTTTCTGAAGAATTTTACGGCTTGTAAAAATGATTTTTCTAGAGAAAGTTATGACAGTTTTAGTAGACAAAGGTCAGGCTGTGCGGGATTTCAGCGTGATTTTGGGCTTAAATCCCACATCCCACATCGGTTGGAAAACAAATTTCTATATCTCACATCCCACATCAGATTGGAAACACATTGCACTCGTGGTATTTCCCTATAAAAGGCCTACTCTACTTCAGCTTTGAGGCAATCAATCAGAGCTCATCTGAAATCATCAGAGAGTGAATCCAGAGGGACTTTAGGAGGAATCCGAAGTATACTTTTGGAGGGCAAGCTGAGGAATCGCCGAAGCTTTCACTACCAAGGAGGAGATGATCATTGAGAGGCCGAAGGCAACTCAAGGAAACATGAGCTCCATGGCCGGTTAGTCTCCAAGCAAAGCGAAGGGATGAATCGCTAAGTGTAGTTGTTCTTATTTTTCTTTATTTGATTCAGTTGTAGTTTGGTATTATTTTCATTAAATATTGTTATGTTTTATTCTTTAATTTAATTAGTAGATTTTTATTAGTCCGGTGATTGCATGCTTCTTTTCCATATAAGTCTAGTCATCCTCTTCTTATATGTATTTGTTTGGGTGTGATTGAGTCCGGTATATCTCTTTTATAGATTTGTCCATTGCTACGGTATTGTCATTTAGATATATCATCGTCTTTTGATAATTTATAAGTTAGGTCATGTGTGCTTGAAAGTAAAGAATAATTCATATCAATTACATTAGGGTTTATACATGCACTTTAATTGAATATTTGCCAATTGCCTGTTTGGGATGTGAAACTTGCAATCGAGATAAACACAACTGAATCAAGTTAGGATTAGGGCAACGAACCTAGGGAGGATTTCCAGAACCTTGTTGTTTCTTTATTATACTATCCATCAATTATTTACACAATTTCCATACAATCAACAAATCAGATTTTGTGACTTTAACTTTTATCGTTTGTGTTGAGATTCATACCTTCTTTTGTAATTAACTTGTTTTCTTGTGGAATCGACACCCCAAAACTGTACTACAACTACCACATTATGTTTTGGGGTGTCAATTCCACAGGGAAATAAGTTAATTACAAAAGAATGTGTGAATTTTAACACAGACGATAAAAGATTGATTGAAAGAATTTGAATTATGTGAAAATAGTGTGAATAGATTTAATAAGAAATAACAAGGTTCCGGAAATCCTCCCTAGGTTCGTTGCCCTAATCCTAACTTGATTCAGTTGTTTTTATCTCGATTGCAAGTTTCACATCCCCAACAAGCAATCGGAAAATGTTCAATTAAAGCGCATGTATAAACCCTAATGTAATTGATATGATTTATTATTTACTTTCAAGCACACATGACCTAACTTATAAATTATCAAAAGACGACGGTATATCTAAACGACATTACCACAGCAATGGACAAATCTATAAAAGAGATCTACCGGACTCAGTCACACCCAAACAAATACACATAAGAAAAGCATGACTAGACTTATATGGAAAAGAAGTATGCAATCACCGGACTAATAAAAAATCTACTAATTAAATTAAAGAATAAAACATAACAATGTTTAATGAAAATAATATCCAACTACAACTGAATCAAATAAAGGAAAATAAGAACAACTACACCTAGGGATTCATCCCTTCACCTTGCTTGGAGATTAGCTGGCCATGGAGCTCATGCTTCCTTGAGTTGCCTCTGGCTTATCAACGATCATCACCTCCTTGGTAGCGAAAGCTTCGGCGATTCCTCAACTTGCCTTCCAAAAGTATACTTTGGATTCCTCCTAAAGGCCCTCTGGATTGCTCCTAAAGGCTCTCTGGTGTCACTCTCTAATGATTTCAGATGAGCTCCGATTGATTCTCAAAGCTGAAGTGGAGTGGGTCTTATATAGGCAAGCTCCCGGAATGCTATATGTTTTCTGACCGATGTGGGATACTGCCCAAGTGCGCTCGATCGCAGCCTTAGTTCGCTCGATCGCATGTGCGCTCGATCGCAGTTGCGCTGCAGAGTACTTCTTGGTCGATGTGGGATGTGCGCTCGATCGTAGTATAGGCAGCAGTCCATCTTGTCCTTCCAGAAGCATAGGATCTTGGCCTTTTAAGCAATGATCGCTTCTTTTTCTCTTTTAAACTCAAAGTACCTGAAAATTGCACTGAAATAAGTCAGTGGTCCAATAATATTACTTTAGAGTTATTAACACATAAAAGTGCAATAAAGACTGAGATCAATCCTAAAATGCTAACAATTAACCACTGTTGAGAAGCATTTTATGAATCTCATCAATAATATAAACAAATCTCCATATAAGGTTAGAGTTTATACCTCAATAAAGATTTTGATTTATCTTTTGAAGAAGAATTCATGAGCCATTCAAACATTCGACCTCGAAGTGTATCCATATGAGCAACCAAGAACAGTGATCCCCTTCTCTGAGATGTCGAACACAATTCGAGGAAGAGGATTAGGGTTGGTAGAAATCTATGAGAGTTAGCTCTAGGGTTTTCAATTTTTTTTAAAAAGAAAAACAAAATCTAATTTTAGTTTATCAAAATCTACATTAGGGTTTATATCAAACAGAGCCTTTATATAAAGCCTTTACTTCTAAAAGCTCCAATATTTTTATAATTTCGATTTATCTCTATTTACCTATTAGTTTTTCTTATTCTTGCAATTGTTCTATTGTGTGTGACCCATTAGATTCAATATTGCGGTGACAGTAGGTCATAACTTTTATGTAACACTTGGATCCTATCCAATTAATTAAAAATCATTTTAATTTTAATTCGAATTAAAACTCATTTAATTAAGAATTAATTATAATTAATTTTCAAGGGCTTCTACAAGTCAAGATCAATATGTAGTAATATGTCATGACTATCCAAGCAATATTAATTAATGTAAACCTTTCCTATGACAGTTATCGTATAATTTAATCATTCTATCATGCAATGTCTTTTATTAAACCTAAGGCATGAAATTATTGTCAAGCCTTAATTATTTAATCACATGTGTTAGGATCTCAAGTCCATAACTCAATGGTGAAATTAGAAACTCTTTTTTAATTTCCACCCCACATTGGCTAAGGAATTTCCAAGTTATGACTTAATCAAATTACATAGGACATTCTCTCTATTTTTCTAAGAGTGATGGATCCTCTATTGTATACTCACATATCTCCATGCATAAGTAATCATACCCAATTGCTACATTTTTGTAACCCATGATTAGAATCACATTTAGGTCAATCAAAACATGATGACCTATATATAAGGAATCTATGGTGCCTCAAGTCTAAGGATCACTTGTACAACTGCAACGTAAGAACTCCTATTGACAGCCAGCAAAATGTCCATTAGGAATTTCTTAGT
Source organism: Bretschneidera sinensis (assembly GCA_023935145.1). Lineage (NCBI taxonomy): Eukaryota > Viridiplantae > Streptophyta > Magnoliopsida > Brassicales > Akaniaceae > Bretschneidera > Bretschneidera sinensis. The sequence goes on along the minus strand of CM043698.1, from coordinate 99,406,958 downwards.
CGAATCTACATGTTGTACCTGTTCTCTAACAAGCACCTACATAACTGGTTTTAGTGTCTCATACACTAGTGATCGTGAGATTAATCACCCTCAACTCCTTGAGGAAATATAGTATGTACTAATCTATTTGGATTCACTAATTCCTTACTTAGTGATATTATGATTAGGAACATTTAAGAATAAAGCTTGAGAAAATACACTCAGTAGCATGATCTCATCATGGTGCTTATTTTCATTGTTCTTATTCTATGGGCTTTATCATGTAATGCATATGTAATGTAATGATTTGTAATGAACATAATGAAAACTAAAGTCTGTGAAGCCCTCAAGTTTCAAATCTACTCCTCCATATATAAGAAACAAGTATTTAGTTATTTTTAAAAACTTTAGAATGTTTTTTACAACTTTCAATTAAATCTCACCTAGATTGGAGTGATATATGCTCGTAACACTTATAACATATACTACATCTGGCCTCATAGATAACATGAAATACATGATGGAACCAATTGCTGACACATATGGTATCCTATTCATGTGTGCTATCTCTTCTGGAGTTTTTGGGGACATCTCCTTAGAGAGAGAAATTCTATGACTTATTAGCAAGAATCCCCTTTTGGAATTTTCTATGCTAAACCTCTTTAGCAATTTATCTATATACGAGGATTGAGACAAATCTAGCATCCTTCTATATCTATCTCTATAGATATTTATCCCTAAAATATATTATGCTTCACACAAATCTTTCATGGAGAAGTTCATTCCCAATGATTAGTATATCATCAATATAAACCACAAAAAATGTCACAGCACTGTCACTAACCTTCTTATACACACATTGTTTATCCTCATTTTTGATAAAATCTAATGATTTTATTATTTCATTAAAACAGATGTTCTAACTTATAGAAGTTTGCTTTAATCCATAAATGGATTTTTAAAGCTTGCATACCTTGTGGTTACTACCACTTGATGTAAAACCCTCAGGTTGTGTCATGTTCACATCATTCTCTATATTTTTATTGAGGAATGCAAACTTTATATCCATCTGTCATATCTCGTAGTTATGGTAAGCAGCTATTGTAAGTTAAATCCTAATGGATTTAAGTATGACCACTAGAGATAAGGTTTCGTTACAGTCAATTCCTTACCTTTGTTTGAAACCCGGTGCTACAAGCCTTATCTTATAGGTCTCTACCTTTCTTTCCACTCTAGTCTTTCTCTTAAAGACCTATTTGCAACCTATAAGTACTATACCTTTAGGTGCATTAACCAAAGTCCATACTTTTTTGGAGTACTTGGAATTCATTTCGGATTTCATGGCTTATAGCCACTTCTTTGCATTGATGTCTGACATTGCTTCTTTGTAGTTAGCAAGTTCTTTATAATCTATAAGGTATACCACTTGGTCACTAATTACGCCCAAAGTATAACACGGAATTGTAGTACAACTTTGGGGTGTCAAGTCCATAGGAAAACAAACTAATTACAAAAGAAGGTGTAAACCTCAACACAAACGATAAAAGTTAAAGTGACAAAATCTGAATTGTTGATTGTGTGAAAATTGTGTAAATAATTGATGGATAATATAATAAAAAAAAAACAAGGTTTCGAAAATCCTCCCTAGGTTCGTTTCCCTAATCCTAACTTGATTCAGTTGTTTTTATCTCGATTGCAAGTTTTACATCCCAAACAGGCAATCGGCAAATGTACAATTAAAGCGCATGTATAAACCCTAATATAATTGATATGAATTATTCTTTACTTTCAAGCACACATGACCTAACTTATAAATTATCAAAAGACGACGGTATATCTAAATGAAATTACTGCAGCAATAGACAGATCTATAAAAGAGATCTACCGGACTCAATCACACCCAAACAAATACACATAAGAAGAGCATGACTAGACTTATATGGAAAAGAAGCATGCAATCACCGGACTAATAAGAAATCTACTAATTAAATTAAAGAATAAAACATAAAAATGTTTAATGAAAATAATACCAAACTACAACTGAATCAAATAAAGGAAAATAAGAACAACTACACCTAGGGATTCATCCCTTTGCCTTGCTTGGAGACTAGCTGGCCATGGGGCTCATGCTTCCTCGAGTTGCCTCCGGCTTCTCAACGATCATCTCTCCCTTGGTAGCAAAAGCTTCAGTGATTCCTTAGCTTGCCCTCCAAAAGCACTTCGGATTCCTCCTAAGGGCCCTTTGGATTACTCCTAAAAGCCATTTGGATTCACTTTCTGATGATCTCAGATGATCTCAGATTCTCCGATTGTTCTTAAAGCTGAAGTGGAGTGGATCTTATATAGGCAAATACCATGAGTGCAATGTGTTTCCAATCTGATGTAGGATGTGGCATATAGAAATTTGTTACTAACTAATGTGGGATGTGGGATTTAGGCCTTCACAAGCAATTCACGCTGAAATCCCGCACAGCCCGCACAGCCTAACCTTTGTCTACTTAAACTGCCATAACGTTCTCTAGAAAAATCATTTTTACAAACTCTAAAATTCTCCAGAAAATAGACTTTCGGATCTTTCTAAGAATATATGGCTCATCTCCTGGTTATTCTTTTATCAATACAGTTTAATTTGGAAAGATGATTGATCTGTAAGGGCAATTCTGGCAATTTAGTGAAACTCCTTTCCAGTGCGGGCAGCAGCTGTTGCTCTTTTAAGCCCTCCATCTTGTCCTTCCGGAAGCATTCCTTCACTCTAGTATGCCTAAAGTCTTTGTACTTCAAGCAATGATAACTTTTCCTCCTCTTTTGAGCTTAAAGTACCTGAAATGCACCGAAATAGATCAATGATCCAAGAATGATACTTTAGAGTTGTTAACGTATAAAAGTGCAATTAAAACCTAGATCAACCCTAAAATGATAACAATTAAGTACTGTTAAGATGCATTTTATGACTATCATCACTACCCCCAACTAGCTTATTGCTAGTCCTTAGCAATTCAAGCGAAAACAAGAGATGAATTCTATGGTGGGAATCAAAGTAAATGAAAAGCAATATTAGTGTTAACCAAGAGTAATTCATATTTTGTCTCAAAAATTGCATATAACACATGGCACAAAGAATCATTAAATTTCACCCGAATCCAAAAGTAATCCAAACATCAATCTTAAAATCGTTATTGACTCTTAACATCCATCTTACCACAAACCATTAATCCGAACACCCGGATGATTTTACGCATAACATTCATGAATACAAGTCTGGGCCTCTAAAACATGATAAATTTCGTGACATCAATCATAAAAACAAGCTCCATATGCTTACATTTCAAAGCACTCTCCACTATTGTAGAAAAATCACATTACATTGGATCAATAGGTCTTTAATAAGCTTGTAACGTTAGGCTACGGTAAAGGTTAAGAAAGAACGGGAAGGATTCACAAGTAAAAGAACTCAATCTCTTAGTTTTAAACACAACCACTTTAAGCACTTGATAACCTTACTTCAACACCCAACTCTTTCAACCATTTTTTATTAGAGCATATCTCTCAATAAGTCACCACTTTTCTTTTCTTTTCTTCTTCTTTGCCATAATTCACTTCTCTTTTTCTTTTCTTTTGTATTTTGGCATAAGACCATTCACCTCATTTTTCAATTTTTTTCTTTTCTTTTCTTTTCCACAACCCCCAACTTATCTCCTTTAATGTACTTGGGTTGTGGTAGAGCTGGTAGTGATATATATATATATATATATATATATATATTTTCTTCATATTTCCATCCTTACTCCTTTTAAGTACTTCTCAACAAATGTGTATAACTAAGTTCTTTTAAAAGAAAGGTAAGGATAAATATTTTTAGGCTCATGAAGGTGAGTGAATGGGCTATTGAAAGAAACAAGGCTCAAATTCATTTTCAAGAAAAAGCTCAAATAGGTGACTAACGATAAATATAGCAATGGTAGGTTTGAAAGGCTCAAACGGTTCAAAAATGGCCTATATCATATCCTAAGTAGTGTGCATTCTAGGAATTCGCCTCAAGTGATTATCAAGTAAGTTCTAAAGCTTGTCGAGACAGCAAAAGTATTCATAAAACAATCACACATAAAATTTCTCTAAATGTTTAAGACTAATCATACAATCTTACCACAAACTAAAGTCTCAAACCAAATGAAGATTGATGCTTAAATTAATTTCAAACCGAAGCAAGATTTAACTTCTTCTAAATGCTATAGGCTATCTCAATTAAGTTTATATCATTGACATGTGAATTAACTCTAAGGCTAACACAAAGCATGCTAAAACAAACAAAAAGGGAAAGTAACACCCAACAATTCAATGGTATGCAATAAGAAATGTATATCCTCCACCCCCAACTTAAGATAAACATTGTCCTTAATGTAAAAGAAAAAGTTAAGGAAACGCCCTTTTTAACCAAAGGTGCATGGAGCTGAATGTTGTGCACGACCAATTGAACTGTTTCATTTATTTGTCCCTGAAAAGTAAATACTAAAGTAAAACTGGAAAACAGCAAAATAATAATAATAAACAAGAAAAAGAAATATGAAAAACAATAAAAGTAAAAGGATATGTTGTGGGTTACCTCCCATTAGCGCTAAGTTTTACATCTTTAGCCAGACGCTTTTATTCCCTCTTCAAAAAATATGAGTTGGATGCACCGGCCACTGTTTTGCTACAAAATTTTGTGCTTGTATGCTTTGGCGATGGCAAGGAATACTTGAAGTCTACCACATGTGGCTCAAATGTTTTTGGTGATGCTCATTTACAATCAGCAGTAGGGTATTTGATTCCCGCATCCATGTGACTTCTCTTAAGCAACTTCTCAAAGCATGGTTGGAAAGATGTCTTAATAAATTCCTGCGGCTTATCAAAAACATCAATAACATTAACGACATGGGGATAATTTGAAGAATCTTTGAACTCAAGATTATTAGGAATGAATTCCGAAGAGTTAGAATTATCTTTGATGTACTCATCCTCTTCATGTGGCTGCCATGGGACTCGAAAAACATTTACCTCTAGAGTCCTATTTCCAAATGATAATGTCATTAGGCCATTCCTATAATTAATGAGGGCATTGGCAGTGGCAAGGAATGGTCTTCCAAGTATCAAAGGAATTTTGGACTCCGTGTTTATAGTAGAAACAGTATCTAAAACCAAAAAGTCAATAGAATAGAAGAAATTATCAATTTGCAACAAAACATCTTCTACAATACCTCTTGGTTTTCTTACTGATCTATTCACTAATTGAAGTACCATGGAGGTTGGTTTGATCTCACCTAGACCGAGCTGCAAGTACATGGAGTATGGCATGAGGTTTACACTAGCACTCAAATCTAGCAACGCTTGGCCACAAGGTTTATTTCCAATTTGGCAAGCCACCGTTGGATAGCCCGGATCTTTATATTTGGGCGGTGTCTTGCTATTAATTACAGCACTTGCTTGCTCCATTAAGAATGTCATCTTCTTCAAATTGTGCTTCCTCTTGAGTGTGCATAGATCCTTGATGACTTTAGCATAGTTGGGAATCTGTTTTATGACATGAAGAAGAGGAAGATTAATTTTAACATTCTGAAGTTGTTCAAGAATCTCACATTTTAATGCTGTATTTATCTCCTTAGGTTTAAGGAGTGCTTGAGGGAACGGTGGGCGATAAACATCACGGGCCTCTTGTTCCTTGGGGGCTTTATCCTTGTTGCTCACAGTATTAGGAATCCAGTGTGATGGTAGAGTGGGACCATCAATTGTCTTATCGTTGCGAGTAATTATGGAATTAACCTCTCTATTGTTTTGATTTTCAGGATTGGAGGTTTGTGTCATATGTTGTCCCCTTGGATTAGGTTGTGGCTGTGAAGGAAACCGACCTTGTTCTTGAATCGTCAAGAAACTAGTCAACTTGGTGAGTTGACTCTTTATTACCTTTTGTTCCTCTTTGATCGCTTGTTGTTCCTCTAACAACGGTTGATTTATTTTTCCTTGATCTTCCACACTCTTGGCATGTACCCGTATAAATGACTTAAACATATCTTCCAAAGGTAAAGATTGTTGAGATGCATTAAATGAGGTTGCTTCCGGTTGCCATTGGGTACTAGAGTGGGCAGGGGGTTCTATGTCGGATTTCCAACTGAAATTAGGGTGATTCTTCCAACCGGGATTATAGGTGCTAGAGTACGATGAGTATGGTTTGCTAGAGGGTATACCTAAAGCATTACACTCTTTCTTCATCTCAAAATAGGTTGGATAATCCCTAGGCAAATGATTTACCCCATTACACATGAAACAAGGCTCATAGGACTCTACCCTAGCAACCGGTTTAGGGTTCTAGTGTCCTTGGTTTTTAAGGCTTCAATTTCTTTAGTTAGAACCTCTAAATAGGCTTTAAGGCTATCCTCTTCCTTAAGTTGGTAAATCCCAGCGGGTTGATTTCTTTTAGTGCCTTCCATGGCATCTGGTTCAGTCCAAGTGTAGGCTTTTTCCGATAAGTCATCTAGGAAATCTGTGGCTTGGTCGGGATCTTTTTGAAGAAAATCCCATTGCACATCATTTCTATGAACTGCTTTTCCCTACTTAGGAGTCCATCATAGAAATAGCTAACTACCCGCCAACTCTCATACCCATGGTGTGGACAAGAATTCAAAAGGTCATTGGAACGTTCCCAAACTTGATATAAGATTTCACTCTCCTTTTGTGCAAATTTTGAGATTTGTCTCTTGAGGTTGTTGGTCTTATGGGTTGGGAAGTGTTTTTGGAAGAAAACTCGGGTCATCTCATCCCAACTACCTATGGACCTAGGCCTTAACGAGTACAACCAAGCTTTGGCTTTTTCCTTAAGTGAAAAAGGGAAAAACCGAAGTTTGACGGTGTCTATCATATCAGCCCTATTGTGAAAAGCAGCTACTACTTCATCAAATTCCCTAATATGGATATAGGGGTTTTCATTCTCAAACCCATGGAAAGTTGGTAACAATTGGATCATGCCTAGCTTAAAATCAGGTTGTTGAACATTAGGGGGGAACATGATACACGATAAAAGTTAAAGTGATAAAATCTGAATTGTTGATTGTGTGAAAATTGTGTAAATAATTGATGGATAATACAATAAAAAAAAATAACAAGGTTCCGAAAATTCTCCTTAGGTTCGTTGCCCTAATCCTAACTTGATTCAGTTGTTTTTATCTCGATTGCAAGTTTCACATCCCAAATAGGCAATCGGCAAATATTCAACTAAAGCGCATGTATAAACCCTAATGTAATTGATATGAATTATTCTTTACTTTCAAGCACACATGACCTAACTTATAAATTATCAAGAGACGATGATATATCTAAATGACAATACTGCAGCAATGGGCAAATCTATAAAAGAGATCTACCGGACTCAATCACACCCAAACAAATACACATAAGAAGAGCATGACTAGACTTATATGGAAAAGAAGCATGCAATCACCAGACTAATAAGAAATCTACTAATTAAATTAAAGAATAAAACATAAAAATGTTTAATGAAAACAATACCAAACTACAGCTGAATCAAATAAAGGAAAATAAGAACAACTACACCTAGGGATTCATCCCTTCGCCTTGCTTGGAGACTAGCTGGCCATGGGGCTCATGCTTCCTCGAGTTGCCTCTGGCCTCTCAACGATCATCTCCCCCTTGGTAGTGAAAGCTTCGGTGATTCCTCAGCTTGCCCTCCAAAAGTACTTCAGATTCCTACTAAGGACCCTCTGGATTACTCCTAAAGGCCCTCTGGATTCACTTTCTGATGATCTCAGATTCTCCGATTGTTCTTAAAGCTGAAGTGGAGAGGGTCTTATATAGGAAAATACCATGAGTGAAATGTGTTTCCAATCTGATGTGGGATGTGGCATATAGAAATGTGTTACTAACCGATGTGGGATGTGGGATTTAGGCCTTCACAAGTAATTCACGTTGAAATCCCGCACAGCCCGTACAGCCTGACCTTTGTCTACTTAAACTGCCATAACTTTCTCTAGAAAAATAATTTTTATGAATTGTAAAATTCTCCAGAAAATGGACTTCCGGATCTTTCTAAGCATATATGGCTCATCTCCTGGTTATTCTTGTATCAATACAGTTTAATTTGCAAAGATGATTGATCTGTACGGGCAATTTTGGCAATTTAGTGAAACTCCTTTCTAGTGCAGGCAGCAGCTGTTGCTCTTTTAAGCCCTCCATCTTGTCCTTCCAGAAGCATTCCTTCACTCCAGTATGCCTCAAGTCTTTGTGCTTCAAGCAATGATAATTTTTCCTCCTCTTTTGAGCTTAAAGTACTTGAAAATGCACTGAAATAGATCAATGATCGAAGAATGATACTTTAGAGTTGTTAACATATAAAAGTGCAATTAAAACCTAGATCAACCCTAAAATGTTAACAATTAAGTACTCTTAAGATGCATTTTATGACTCTCATCAGTCACCATCTATGAGAAATTCATATCTCTTTGGAGCCTTGGGTATTCTACTAGATCTACGAACTGGTTGTGTATCAAGAAGATCTATTGGTTAAGTTCCTCAATTTTAACAGTACTAAGTTGTTGTTCTTGCAACACTTCACCAAGATCTATCTTCCCCCCAATGCTCCCTTCTAGCATAAACTATTTTTATAGAAAGGTTACATATTTGGAAACAAACACCTTTTTTTCCTAAGCATGAGAGAAATAATATCATAAAATTTCTTTAGGATATCCACAAACCAACATTTGTTAGACCTAGTTCCCAACTTGTCTGTACGTAACTTCTTTACATAAGTAGGACAACCCTAAATCTTAATGTACTTAAGAATATGTTTTGTCCATCTCCACATCTCATATGGAGTTTTAGGTACAGCCTTTGGGGGAATCCTATTCAATAACTATGCGGCGATGAGGAGGGCATATCCCTAAAAGGATACAGGAAGATTAGTGTAACTAATCATGGATTGTACCATATCTAATAGAGTATAATTCTTTCTTTCAGACACACCATTCAACTTTGGTGTTCCAGGAGGAGTCTATTATGAGAGAATTCCATTATCTCTGAGATAATTTAGAAAGTCATTAGTACGGTATTCTCTTCCTCGATTCTATCGAAGAGCTTTAATACCTTTCCCAATTTGCTTTTCATTTTCATTTTTGAATTCTTTAAACTTTTCAAAAAAATTTGACTTGTACTTTATTAAGTACACATACTCATACCTTGAGTGCTCATAAGTAAAAGTAATTGAATAGGAGTAACCTCTTCTAGCATTAACTGTAAAATTCCCACACACATCACTGTGTATTATCTCTAATATATCCGCGACTCTTTCTATATGTCCACTATATGGAGATCTAATCATCTTTCCTATGAGACGAGCTTCAGAAGTTGGATACGATTCAAAATTTGATAGATCCAAATATCCACCTTTTACTGACTTGTTTGCCTTATTTTCATTGATATGACCTAGTCTTAAGTGCATCATGTAGGAATGTTTCAATTCATTATCTATTTTCCTCTACCATCTATTTCAAGAATATAAGGACCATTATTTAATGTAGCAATATCATAATATTTGTTTTCAAAATAATAGAACAATAATTGTCCTTAAGGAAAAATTCATAACCTTTCTTATCTAACTTATAAATTTAATGAATATTTCTAATTAAAACTGGTACATACTAACAATCCTTAAGTTCTAAAGTTTGTTTAGACAACAACTTCAAGCAATATGTCCCTACGGCTACTTCAACAACTTTTGATCCATTTCCAAGTGGCAGGTCCACCTCACTTTTCACTAGCTTTTTAATTCTTTGAAGTGCCTGCAAATTAGTATAGATATGTGAGCCACAACTGGTATCTAATATCCATGAAGAAGTATTGTTAACATTTAAATTAACATCAATTAAAGACAACTCGTACATACCTTTCAAATGATTATCCTTCAAGGTTGTAAGTTACTTATTGCAATTCTTCTTCTAATTCCTATCTTTGCCACAATGGAAGCATTGTCCTTTATGTTTCTTGGCTTTCAAAGAACTAGCCTTGCCAGCACCACCCTTTGCTTTCAATGGTTTCCTCTTATTCTTCTTCTTCTTCTTCTTCAAGTCTTTCTTCTTAGAGAGAGAAACTCCATCAATATGCATAATAGGTGATTTGCCTTTCTTTATCGTGCTTTCAATAGTCTTAAACATGTTTACAAGCTCTGAAAGCATAGTTTCTATCTTGTTCATGTTTTAGTTCATAATGACAGAGAATAGGTGTTTGGAAGGGATTGTAAAATCAAGTTATTACTTAATTCCGCATTCATATGACAATCGAGCCCACCCAAGTACTTGATATTGTTGATCATCTTTAATCTATACTTATGAAATGATGATCCTTCAAGCATTCTAGACCTAAATAGGTCCTTAAGAGAACTGGAACCTTTCATTATGACTATGTTCACCATACAACTCTTACAGATGAAACAAAATAAAAAATGCACTTTCTATTTTATCATGTTGCTTTTGAAGTTCATTAGACATTGATGCTAGCATGTAGCACAGCCTTTATGTCATCATCTTTCCACTTCTCATAAGTAGTGACCTCTTCTTCCAAAGCATTCTCAGCAAGACTACTTGGAAATGATCAGTCAAGAACATAGGCTATCTTTTCAGATTTTGAGAGCAACTCTAAAGTTCCTTAACAAATCAAGAAAATTGGGCTCAATAAGCCTATTTGTATAAAGAATTCTAGATAACGGGTTGAGATTAGCCATTGTGATCTAAAATATAAAAACAAATGAATTAATATTTATTCATTTTATTAACTTCCATAAAGATTTGGGCTTTAATCTAAATGGTACCTCCCATTATTCTTTTTGATTCTCATAACCCTCAATAGGAAAAGCAAAAAACCTCTTTAGAAGGTTTCCTAATGGGGATTGGGATCCTATCACTTATGCATTATAGCCTTACATTTGCGCAACAAAATACAATGCACTTGATAGGTAGATAGCTATTATCATTTGCATCTCATACAATTCTCAGTCATAATTTAGCCTTTTAAATATGTATGACCTTATGTTTGTGTAACAAATCATATATATTTTAGTTAAGTCAACCCCATCATTCCTTACAAGTGTAAATGAGTGATATAACCTTTATGTTTGCGTAATAAAGCTATATCATTTGCTTACTTCTTATACATCACATGTTTAATAGTCAATACAATTTTCTTAGAGGTGTAAAGCTTACATTTGCGCAACAAATTTACACGCATAAGAAACTTCACATATTGACTATAATGATAGAAGGCTACAAACAATCATTCCTAATGATTTTCATTTACAACTTATTATTTAATTTTGCATATGAGGGATTTGGATCTTTACGTTTAGATCCGATCATATAACATGAATCAAATACATACAACAACATATAATCAAATCACATGCAAAATATACATACATCACATATATATATATATATATATATATATATATATATATATATATATATATATATATAAGTGAATGACTATTGACTTTTCTAAGCTTAATTTACTTGAGCTAATAAAATAAATCACTTGGTCAAACCATAGGTAATTATTACATGAGTATATACCATACATTCATGAATTTTCAATCTTTAAATGATTCTCCATGCATACTTGTACACTCCTTGATTCGTCTCAATAAAATGTTATCCAACTCTAAGTTATTTTATATACATTTAATATATATCAGAAATTTTGATCAGAAGTTAAAGGGAATTACATTGGAGGGATATAGAAATTTACATTGAGAGAAATAAGAGAAGGTGAGGTACGCAAACCCTATTTAAATTTGAACAATCTTAAATAACCCCATTAAATTTAACCAATTGCTAAGGTTTGGGTCCAATAGGCATCCACTCATACAATCAAATTGCATAATAAATAAATAAAATTAATTTTGTTATAATTATGTATTTATTCTTAGATTGTAATCCTAATCCCATTAGGTTTCCAAAAACTTTTTTTAATCTAATCTAAATAAGATTAATATTTCTGATTCATTAGGATTCATAATTCCAATGTGATAGGGATTTTGGAGTTTCAATTCCTAATCAAACTCCAATTTCTTAATACTTTTGATTTTTTAAATTAAGAACAAATCTTAATCAAGTAAATCAATTTTATTTAAATATTTTGAAGATAGAAATTAAAATTTTAATTTCAAATAAAAGTATGTTTTAATTTTAATGAAATTTGAAACAATTTCAAAAACTTTTAAAAACCTGAAAAAACTGTTTTTATGTCACACAATCGATTGTCTATTATGACAGTCGATTGTGAAAAGTTTTTGTCCGAAAATTCAATTAGATCAAGAGGGCACAGTCAATTGTCTCTTTGGACAGTCGATTGTCCTTGATTTCTGCCTGATTTTTCAATAAGGCGCATGAGGCCACAGTCAATTATCCACTCGACATAGTCGACTATCTCTTCAAAAATACTGAAGATTTTTACGTTTTTGTTGCAAATTGTTTTCCTGAAACAGTTTCTCTTTGATTCAAAATCCTATTTTAATCAACCAAATTGTTTATAATCAATCTCTATTGATCTAATATGCTTGAAAAATAATATAGAATTTTTTATTATCATCTCATGACAATAAATAATTCAAGAACTCTTTCTTGAATTCTCTTGACCTTTGGGTTTCATGAACCCTAATCTAACTCTTAAGATTTTGAATTTGTAATATATAGAATTAATAAGATCAAATCTTTTAAACCCATAACAATAGAATTAAAATCATTCTAATAATTCATAGAGTTGACTCTGATACCACTGTAAGTAAACTGGTATAGATACGCAATGAAAATTTAAAAATGTTATACTGATAAACTTAATTCCAAGAAATCTCTATGAATCTATTAGAACGATATAAACAAATCTCCATACAAGGTTAAAGATTATACTTCAATGAAGATTTCGATTGATACTTTGGAGAAGAATTCATAAGTCATTCAAGCGTTCGACTTCTAAGTATATCCACACGAGCAACAAAAACAAGGATCTCTTTCTCTGGGATGCCGAACACCATGTGAGGAAGAGGACGAGGGTTGACTTAAACCTATGAGTGCTAGCTCTAGGGTTTTCAGCTTTTTACAGAGATAGAGAGACAAAATTTAATTTAGTTTCCCAATATCTATGTTAGAGTTTATATCAACTAAGACCTTTATATAGAGCTCTTACTCCTAAAAGCTCCGGGACTTTTAGAATTGCAATTTAAACCCCTAGTTTAATTAATTTTTAGAATTATCTCTATTTTTCGATTTGTTTTTCTTATTCTTGCAATTGCCTAATTGTGTGTGACCCCTTAAGTTTAATATTGCGTTGGCAGTAGGTCGTAACTTTTATGTAACGATTGGATCTTATCCAATTAGTTAAAAATTATTTTAATTGTAATTCTCCTTTTAATTAAGAATTAATTCTCAAAAGCTTTTACAAGTTAAGATTGATATATAGCAATATTTCATGACCACCTAAGCAATATAAATTAATGTGAACCTTTCCATTGATAGTTATGATACAATTCAATCATTCCATCATGCAATATCCTTAATTAAACCTAAGGAATGAAATTGTTGTCAAGCCTTAATAATTTAATCACATATATCATGATCTTGAGTTCATAATTCAAATAGTGAAATTAGAAACTTCTTTATAATTTCCACCTCGCACTGGTCAATGAATTTATAATGTATGACTTAATTAGATCACATAATAAATTATCTCTATTTTACTGAGAGTGATGGATTCTCTATTGTAAACTCACATGCCTCCATCCATAAACGGCCATTCCCAATTGCTACCCTCTTGTGACCCATGATTAGAATCACATTTAGGTAGCATCGGAGCATGATGACCTATACACAAGGCATCCATGGTGCCTCAAGTCTAAAGATCACTTGTACAACTGCATTGTAAAAATTCTTATTGACAGCCAATAAAATGTCCATTAAAAATTTCATAGTCGAGTCAATTCGGTGTAATTGTTCTCTAACAAGGACCTAATTAACTTTTTTTAGTGTCTCATACACTAGTGATCGTGAGATCAATCACTTTCAACTCCTTGAGGAAACATATTATATACTAATCTATCTAGATTCACAAATTCCCTTCTTAACAATCCCATTATTTGGAACATTTAACAATAAATCTTGAGACAATACACCTCACTAGCATCATCTCATCATGGTGCTTATTTCCATTACACTTATTCTATGGGCTTTATCATGTAATGCACATGAAGTGATCTGTAAAAAATGATAAATAAAATAAATATCATTAATTATTACTTATTTCATTAAACGAATAAGATTAATTACAAGTAATATGTCCATATCATCAAATGCTATTGGCTTGTAAGACATACTACTTTCAAGAAATTTTTCCTTCCAACCTTGAACTTTTTTCCAAATCTCACCTTTATTTATTTGAACAATTGCTTCTTTGATCTCCCAATCATTTCTTGAAGACCCATATATTTCTCACACCTTTAACCCACCCTCACCTAAAAAAATTGCAACAACTCCTTTTTAGTTTCTTCGGATATATTCCTACTAAAGATTAACGCTGATTTGTCAAAATTAATTTGTTTCCCTGATGCCCTCAGTTAGAAATCACCTTCACAAGATGCCGAGGTGGTGATCTTCCAAACACCTAAGTCTAGAGTGACTTGTAGAAAGAAATACAGTAATCGAAAGCAAGAAAGAAAAGAAGACAAGCGATTTGTTATCGAGGTTCGGCAATAGCCTACGTCCCCGTGAGTTCCTCTAAACTCTCTGCACTAAATCAATGGTTCTTTACAATTACAACAACCCTCTTCAAGAAGCTCAAGTTCTTGAAGAAACCAAGAAGAGAAGAAAGAAGATGATAAGAACTATTACAATGCTCTCTATCTATACTACTCTCTCTTCATTACAACCAGCTTCTCTACAATGAGTCCCTCTTGTGTTTTGTATCTTTGCACTCTCACATAATTCTCTCTTGTATTGTGTTTTTTCACTCTTTACAATTGATCTCAAAGTATGTCATAACAATATGTCTAGAATGAAGCTAGGTGACCCTTTATATAGTGCACCAACTTCTTGTCCAATCTTGAGAGTCAATCTTAACCCTTAGATCTTGATGACCACTTAACCATAGCCCTCTATCAATCCTAAGTGGTTCTGTGCATTTTAACCTTGCCTCCACGTACCTAAGAGGAGGTTCAAGCAAGCTGTTCATGTGTGCTTCAGTTTGCCTAGCGCTTAGGCGCTGAACAGAGGGCGATGAGGCACTGGGCAGAGTCCCTTTGCACTACATTCTGGGCGGTGCGGTGCTAGTGGAGGAGCGGTGCGGCGTTGCCCTTCTTCCAGCACCTCTTTTGCTAGGTGGCGTGGCGCTGGTGAAGGAGGGATGCGGTGCACACTGATGCTGCCCTTCACACAGCAGTGCGCACTACTTTGCATTGGTGATTAGGGGTGTACACACACACCCAAATGGATTCACACACATGTGTGCACTCCTTTAACATGCTGTATTTTAATCTTCCAACCTTTGTTTAGAGTTTAACCATCTTTGAACCATGTTTAGACATGTTTAAACCTTAGAAAAATACCAACAATCTCTACCTTTGTCTAAGTGTTTAAACCCGAACCATTGTGCAGAGAGCTTCAGGATCCAAACTTATCTTGAGTCCTCAATTAACCAACTCCAATCCTAAGTGGTCCAAGGCAATGATTGAACTTACTTAGAGGTAGAACTTTAGTACCTAAATCCGCAGGATTTTCTTCCGTGGCTACCTTATCCACATGGATACATCCTTTCGTAACAATTTCCCGAATGGAATGATACCAAACATCCATGTGCTTTGTCCTCTCATGGAACACCAGATTCTTACACAAGTGCAATGCACTTTGACTATCTGAAAACACCACAACCTGCTCCTCCAGTACCTTCAACTCTTCCAGCAACCCTTTGCACCATATAGCCTCCTTAATGGCCTCTATAGCCGCTATGTACTCAGCCTCAGTTATGGAGAGTGCTACCACTGGCTGCAACTGAGCCTTCTGATACCTCAGCAACCATTTCATCCCAAGCTAATGCTTCTTTCTAAGATTACTCACAAATCTGCTGAGAACACTAATTGACCGAGAAACCCTCAACCGGCTTCTCTTTTTTTCCCGGATGATTCTCATCCCAAGGATCTTTTGTGCAAGACTGAGATCCTTTCTCTCGAACTCCTCATTGAGTTCAGATGTAAACCTTTCCATCCTCTTCCTACTGTTTTGAACCAACAGCACATCATCGACATAGATGAGGATACTCACCATCTTCTCCACTTTGTGTCCAGTTGAGAAAGTTTCTGTGAAGTCTATGTCTTCTCTTCTCGTGAACCCATTCGCCATCAGCCTAGCCTTGTTCTGGACTTCATCTCCTTGAGTATTCTCTTATTTGATCTTGTAGAGCCATTTACAATCCACAACTCTCTGTTTTCTAGGTTTGGGCACCAACTCCCAAGAGTTGTTCTTCATCAAAGAATCCATTTCTTCCTCCATAGCCAGCTGCCACTTTGACGAATCCTTACACTCCATGGCATTCGTGTAAGTTTTTGGTTCAACCTCTCATTCTATCCAAGGAGCTGCTACATTAGCATCCGCAAACCCATACCTTAAAGGTGGTCTAACCACCCTCATTCCTCGGTCTTTTGTGAGGTGGTAGTCATTATGACTTGCTACATCAACCTCTTCTTGTTCAACCTCTTCTTGGGTTTTTTGAGCTTAGCCTTCATTCAAGGGCTCTACCTGGTCCGAACCCTCTTAGTTTCTTTGCTTTACCTGAACCGAGTTCTCCTTGATGCGATGCTCCACAACTTCTGGACTGGTTTTCTCACTAGCTCCTACAGGGTTAGTTTTCTCCAAGTAGGGAAATAACAATTCATTAAAAATAATATACCTACTTATAATGAGTTTCATGCCCTTCTTTTCTAAGGACCACAACCTATATGCCTTAACTGCATCACCATATCCTAGGAATACACATTTTCTAGATCTTGGGCTAAGTTTATCCTCTTTTTGATGTGCATATGCAGCACACCCAAAAGTCCTAAGGTTGGTTAATTCAAGGGGTTTCCCACTCCACATCTCCATGGGAGTCTTGAGCTCTAAAGCTCTAGAGGGTGATCCATTTACCAAGTATGCAGCTGTAGCCACAGCTTCTCCCAAAAAATATTTTGGTAAACCGGATCCTATTAACATGCACCTAACCTTTTCAATAAGGGTTCTATTCATCCTCTCAGCAACTCCATTTTTCTGAGGTGTTTTTACAACCGTTCTATGTATTAGAATGCCATTTAATTCACAAAATTTATCAAAATCCTTATTGCAAAATTCTAAGCCATTATCGGTTCGTAAAGCCTTAACTACCCTACCCGTTTGAGTTTCCAGCAACTTCTTCCATACAACAAATTTATCCAAGGCATCTGATTTATTTCTAAGTAAATAAACCCACACTCTTCTTGAATAATCATCAATTAAAGACAGAAAATAAAAATTACCTCCCTGTGTTGGTGTTCTTGCTGGTCTCCAAAGGACCGAATGAATGTAGTCAAGAATCCCCTTAGACTTGTGCACTTCGGTGTTGAAGCTGACCTGGTGTTGCTGCCCAAGAATGCAACTCTCACAGAAATCTAGTTTCTCTACTTTGTCTCCTCCAAGTAGACCATCCTTGCTAAGAACTTGTAGGCCTTTTTTGCTCATGTGTCCTAAACGAGTGTGCCAAAGGGCTGCCTTATCCATCTCAGCCATTAAGTTTGCTGCTTGATCCTTGATTTCTGTCTTTCCGATCATCTCATAGAGTCCATCGTTTCTTGCTACCTTGATCACTACCAAAGATCCCTTGGCCACCTTGATCTTTCCTCCCTCTACTTTACATGTATACCCCATGGAATCCAGCTGCCCCAATGAGATCAAATTTCTCTTCAAATCTGGAAGATACCTCATATTTTGTAGCAGCCTTATGACTCCATCAAACATACTCAATTGGATGTCTCCAATCCCCCTCACTTGGCAAGAATTGTCATTCCCCAAGAAGACCCTTCCATCATTGATCTCCTTGAAATTCTTGAACTATTCATTGTGAGGGTACATGTGATAAGTGCACCCGAAATCTAGAATCCACTTCTCGCTGCCTTACCTCCTACTCACATTTGAGCACACAACAAGAACATCATCTTGCTATTCTTCTTTGGCAACCGAAGCCTCTCCATTGTTGGTGTGGCTTCTCCTCTCATCCCACATCCTTTTCTTGCAATCTTTCTTGAAATGGCCCTCTTTGTTATAGTAAAAGCATCTCCTTCCTCCTCTAAGTCTTGTCCTGGAATGAGATCTCCCATGGTTCTGCCCTCTACCTCTTGATTTCTCCCAGTAGTTGCCATGGTTGCTATTGCCATTTCGAGTTATTGGCCTTCCTCTTACGAACAGCCCATCTCCACTTGATGTCTCCATCTTGGCTTTAAAATCATGTGCCCTTATGGCATTGATCACAATCTCCTTGGTCAAAGTATCCCTTCTATACTCAATAGCATTAATCAAATTATCAAAGCAATCAATAAGATAATTTAACAAGATAACGACCAATTGTTCATCCGGAAATGTAATGCTACAGCTATTTAAATCTTGAACTAGCTTATTAAAGACATCAAGATTATCTTGCAACTCTTTACTAGGATTCATTTTAAAAGCAAAGATTCCTTTAAGAAGATAAATCTTGTTAGGGAGAGTTTTGGTAAGAAACAACTCATCTAGTTTCTTCCATATGACAGCTGGATCTTCCGAGTCTCCGTACTCCCTTGTGACACTATCCAACATATGTAAGAAAATGGTGCTATAAGCTATCTTCTTCATCTCGGCTCGTTGGTCCTCCATGACACTTGCTAGAAAAGCATCATCTTCTCCAATAGCCAAGTCCACTTTCTGTTGCATTAGAATCGCCTTGATCTTCCATTTCCAAAGGGCAAAGTCTCCCTTTCCATCAAACTTCTCAACCACAAAATTTGAAGCCATCTTTGCGGACAAGATCCTAGATTTATACAATACCCACAAATGCTTTCTTCAACCTCAAGAACATGATCGAAGATGGATCTTAACACTGTTCTTAAATCACCCTCAAGAACATGATCTGATCTTGATCTTTACTTCATTCTTGAATCACCCAAAAAGTTGATCTTTGATTCTTGGAGTCTTAACTCCGTAACCTTCTTGTTCTAACTCCGATACCCAACTGTTCAAGCTCTGATACCACTGTTGGAAATCACCTTCACAAGATGCCCAGGTGGTGATCTTCCAAACACCCAAGTCTAGAGTGACTTGTAGAAAGAAATACAGCAATCGAAAGCAAGAAAGAAAAGAAGACAAGTAATTTGTCAACGAGGTTCGACAATAGCCTACGTCCCCGTGAGTTCCTCTGAACTCTCTGCACTAAATCAATGGTTCTTTACAATTACAACAACCCTCTTCAAGAAGCTCAAGTTCTTGAAGAAACCAAGAAGAGAAGAAAGAAGATGATAAGAACTATTACAATGCTCTCTATCTATACTACTCTCTCTTCATTACAACCAGCTTCTCTACAATGAGTCCCTCTTGTGCTTTGTATCTTTGCACTCTCACATAATTCTCTCTTGTATTGTGTTTTTTCACTCTTTACAATTGATCTCAAAGTATGTCACAACAATATGTCTAGAATGAAGCTAGGTGACCCTTTATATAGTGCACCAACTTCTTGTCTAATCTTGAGAGTCAATCTCCACCCTTAGATCTTGATGACCACTTAACCATGGCCCTCCATCAATCCTAAGTGGTGCTGTGCATTTTAACCTTGCATCCTAAGTGGTGCTATCCATGTGTGCTTCAGTTTGCCTATCGCTTAGGCGCTGAACAGGGGGCGGTGAGGAGCTGGGCAGAGTCCTTTTGCACCACATTCTGGGCGGTGTGGTGATGCCCTTCTTCCAGCACCTCTCTTGCTGGGTGGCGCGGCACTGGTGAAGGAGGGGCATGGCGCACACTGATGCTGCCCTTCACATAGCAGTGCACACTACTTTGCTTTGGTGATTAGGGGTGTACACACACCCAAATGGATGCACACACATGTGTGCACTCCTTTAACATGCTGTATTTTAATCTTCCAACCTTGGTTTAGACTTTAACCATCTTTGAACTATGTTTAGACATGTTTAAATCTTAGATAAATACCAACACCCTCCTATATAATTCTAATAGACTCAACAAGGAATTAGCATCCTCCTTGGAAGTCCTAGCAAATAGAAATCTTATGATATGGGATAATTTTCTCACTTAATCACACGACACATGGCACCCTAGGGTAAGCCCACAAACTAAATATACTACCAGTAAATTCATTACATGTGTCTAAGGGTACAAAGAAAAATTTATTCTTAAACCCTAGAACATAAGAACCCTAATTTTACAAGGACACTCGTCTTTAAGAAAGACTAATCCTACCACAACACTTACCTATAAGTTACTTTCCTAGTTAGACTCTACTCCAAAGCACTATACATAGGGGGCTCTAATTATCGCATAGGTATGAAACAAATAACTCTCATAGCCCTATTGCCTTTTCATTTTTTACAAAAAGACTACTGACTAAGGCATCGTAGAATCCCCACGGGGGCACACCCCTTCCGTGATAGTAGTATGTCCTACAAGCTAATAGCATTTGATGTTATGAACATATTACTTGTAATTAATCTTATTCATTTATTAACAATAAATTATTATTAAAGAAAATTTATTTATTTATCATGTTTATTACAAATCATCGTATGTGCATTACATGATAAAGACATAGAATAAGAGCAATTGAAATAAGCACCATTATGAGATCATACTAGTGAAATGTATTTTCTTAAGCTTTATTCTTAAATGTTCCTAATCATAGGATCACTTAGAAGGGAATTAGTGAATTTGGATAGATAAGTATATACTATATTTCCTCAAGGAATTTGGGGTTATTGATCTCACTGCCACCAGTGTATGAGATACTAAAACAAGTTATGTAGGTGCTTGTTAGAGAATTGGTCACACTGAATTGACTCGGTCAATAAATTCATAATGGACATCTTACTGGTTATCAATAGGAATTCTTACCTTACAGTTGTACAAGTGATCCTTAGACTTGATGCACCATGGATATCCTATGTATGGGTCATCATACTTTGATGCTACTTAAATGTGATTTTAATCATGGGTCACAAAAGAGTAGTAATTGGGTATGAAAACTTATGCATGGAGGTATGTGAGTGTACAATAAATGATCCATCACTCTGGATAAATGATAAAGAATGTCTTATATGATCTGATTAAGTCATAGCTTGGAAATTCCTTGGCCAAGGTGGGGTGGAAATTAGAAAGAAGTTTCTAATTTCACCATTTAAGTTATGGACTTGAGATTTAGATACATATGATTAAATAATTAAGGCTTGATAGTAAATTCATACCTTAGGTTTAATCAGGGACATTATGTCATGGAATAATTGAATTGTACGTTATTGTCAACAGAAATGTTCACATTAATTCATATTTTCTAGGTAGTCATGACAAACTATTACGTGTCCATCGTGACTTGTAGACTCCCTTAAGAATTAATTGTAATTAATTCTTAATTAAAGGGAATAATTAAAAGGTGTTTTAATTCAGACAAAAATTAAAAGAAATTTTAATTAATTGGATGTGATCCAATAATTACGTAATTGTTACGACCTACTGCTAGCACAATATTAAACCTAAGGGGTCACACACAATTAGGCAATTATAAGAATAAAGAAAAATAATGGGTTACGAGATAGACTTCTAAGAATTAATTAAACCAGGGCTTTAATTAAAATCTTAGAAATCCTAATGTTCTTAGGAGTAATGGCACTATATAACGGCTCTATTTTATTGAAGTTTTATCATAACATAACACAATTGTTGTGGAGATAAAAAATAAGATTTTTATTTCTCTCTCTAAAAAATGTTGAAAAATCTAAAGTTAGTGCTCAATAGAGAATTTGGCCAGTCTTTGTTGTTCTTTAAGAGGTTTTTGATATCTTGGAGCAGAAGATCGTTTTTCTTGGTTGCTCGTGTAGATACACTTAGAGGCCGGACACTTGAATGGTTAGTGAATCCATTTCAAAGATCAATAAGAATCTCCATCAAAGGTAAAAATTTCTAACCTTGTATGGAAATATTATTTGCATCATCATTCTAATAGATTCGTAGAGATTTATCTTCGGATTTAAGTCAATGGGCATAAATTTTTAATTTTTAGTTGCATATTCTATGCTTGTAGACTTATAGAGGTCGCCAATTATAAGAAATGGCAAGATGACATGGAGCTACATGATAACATCTATGTCTAATGAGATTTAGAAGCAATATGACAATACGAAAATTGCTTATGCAATAGTTCTTCATCTACAAGAGTTGTATAGTGAACATAACCTCTTAAGGGCAAGGATGCTCGAAGGATCATTAATCCATGAGCGATTAAAGATGATCAACTATATCGAGCCATTAGACTAACTCATTTTAGTATGGATGTAGAGTTAAATAGTGATTATGAAACATGAACGAGTTTGCAGTTATGCTTCTAGAACTTGTTATATGCTGAAGACTGCAGAAGCTACGATCAAGAAAGGTAAAGACACCCATTATACTTGTTGATAGAGCTTTTTCCTCTAAAAAAAGTCTTGAAGAAGAAGAAACCATTGAAAGCAAATGGAGGTGTCAACAAGCCTATTTCATCAAAAGCCAAGAATGATAAAGGATAATGCTCTTGTTATGGTAAATATGGCCATTGGAAGAGAAACTGCAAGGATCACCTTGCAAGACAAGCCTTCGGAAGGCATGTCTCAGTTATACTTCATTGAAACAAACTTAATTATCCTATTTAGATATTATATATCAAGTATGGTTCTCACTTTTGCAATAGGTTGTAGGCACTGAGAAAAAAACAAGAAACTAAGCAAGGAGAAGTCAACCTTCACCTTTGAAATGAAGCAAGTGTTGCTACATTAGCCGTAGGGACTTATTACTTAGTTTTAACATCTAAAAGTAGACTGTAAAATATTTCATATGGAACAACAAAGCAAAAGAGATAATGATCTAAATCATTCCTACATCTGACCCTTAAAACTAGGTCATATCAATGAGGATAATGCAAACAAGTTGGTAAAAGATGGATTCTTGGATCTATCGGATTGTGAATCCTATCCAACCTATAAAACCTATCTCATGGAAAGATGACTAGATTTCCATTTAGTGGACATAGAGAATGAGTCGCGGATGCATTAGGGTTAAAACCTATGTGATGTATGTGGGCACCTAACAATTAATACTAGAGGAGGTTACTCCTACTTCATTACCTTTACTGATGATCACTCAAGGAATTGATACATCTACTTAGTGAAGTAAAAATCTGAATCATTTGAAAAACTCAAAGATTTTAGAAGAGAAATTGAAAAACAAACTAGGAAAGATATTAAAGCTCTTTGATTTGGTCGAAGAGGAAAATACTTGTTTAATGATTTTCTTGACTATCACAAAGAGAATGAAATTCTCTCTCAGTAAACTCCTCTTGGAATCACACCCTACTGGATATGGTAAGATTCATGATGAGTTACACTAATCTTCCTATATCCTTTTGGGATATGTTGTCCTAATCGCATCATACTTATTGAACAAGATTTCCTCAAATGCAGTACTTGCAACGCCATATAAGGTATGAAAAAAGAAGAAACATAATCTTAAACACATTAAGATTTGGGGTGTTATACTTATCTAAAGAAGTTACGTATAAACAAGTTAGGAACTAGGTTTGACAAATGTAGGTTTGTGGGATATCCTAAAGAAACTTCAAGATATTATTTCTATCATCTATAGGAGCAAAAGGTGTTTGTTTCTAACTATGCTACCTTTCTAGAAAAATAGTTTATGCTATAAAAAATTCTCTAATCTTGTATGAAAATACTATTTGGATCATCGTTCTAATAGATTCATAGAGCTTTATCTTGGGATTTAAGTCTATGGGCATAAAATTTAAATTTTCACTACTTATTTTATGCTTGTAGACTTACTCATTTTTCCTCCAGTGATTCCTCAGGGTTTTTTGTTTTCACGTGTGCAGGAGTGACAATCAGATTTTCGACATCAACAGTTTGGTGTTGTCTGTGGGAAACCTCTAAAAAGAACTCATTTATTAACGATGCTGACAAAGAGCATATCTAAAAGCGTTGCCGCTGCCGCTGCCACTGCGACAACCCAGACTTCAACTGGTTAGGACCCACCTCAGTCCAGGCCACTTTGAAATTCCTGAAGATACTACAACCAGTTGAGATCCTCCTGAGCATTCTGAAAAGCAGCCGAAGTAGACCATGTAATCTTAATTGGATGATCCCACCCATCAACAAAGCCACATAATCTACACGCTCTAGTCAGTCAGGGACAAATTTAGCAACTTACCCTATTAGTATCTGATCCAGTTGCAAGATTCGGAGGGCAAGCCCTTTCCCATTAGCCTTCGACATAGTAAAGCCCTCACCTAGCGAGGCACTACGACCCAGCTGAAGTCCACGTTCTGTTGGCCATGGATCTACTATGGTATTCTCTTCCCTTCATCGGGGGATAAAACTCCATGGTAACTCTAGAGCTTCGAAGAACAATACAGACTAAGACAAAAAGCTTAAAAAGATGGACAAGCATAAAATGGGAAACCTTCAAGCATAGAGGATTGAACCTCTTAGATGAGCTTGACGTATAGGACCCCTTATTCACGCAAAAGATCCTCGACACACTTCTACCCAAGCACTTCAGGATGCTTGTTATAAAAGCCTTTGACGGAACCTCTAACCCCATGGATCACCTCTAACTCTATAAGACCATGATGCTCCTACGTTGCCGTCTTGATGTAGTGGTGTACTGATCCTTTTCACTAACTCTAAAAAATCCCGCCAGCACTTGGCACTCACATCTGAGATCGGGGAGCACCAACTCTTTCAAAGAACCAAGTCATACATTCACCGTGTATTTCCTCAACAGTAAAGAACCAAGGAAGACATCGAAGCGCCTTTTTAGCATTCAATAGTAGAGAGGCAAAAATCTCTAAAATTATATCTCTCATTTCAATGCAGAGGCATGAAACATTCTTGATCTTGAGCCCAAGATCCAAATGGTGACCTTTAGAAATAGCCTCAAATTGGGTTCCTTCAACTCAAAGCTCTCTAGGTTCCAGGCTAGGGGCATGAATGAAATCCTCACTTGGGTTAAGGAATACATAATTGTTGAAGAAGATCAAGAGTTTTGAATGGAACGGGAAGAAAGCGGAGAGAAAAGAAAGGATGAGTAGGCTGATTCAAAGGGAGACTCATAGATGAAGCCTCACAATAAAGAAACGAAGAAGCTTTCCCAAAAGTTTGAGAGCTACACCTCCCTTAATGCCCTAAGGGCTAATGTACTAACGAGCTTTCAAGATTGTTTTCTAATCCTCTAACCTACGAAGCCTCGAAGAAATAGCGAAAACAAATACAAATCCAAATGGTGCCAGTTTCACTACAACTATGGCTATGACATTGAGGAGTGCCATGCGCTCAAAGACCAAATATAATCCCTCATCCAGAGAGGATATCTGAAAAAGTATACAAGCACCCTTGTATACCGAAGGTATGACAGAGACTTATCAAGACGGAGTCCTAAGCGAGCCAATAAGTAAAAGCCCCCAACATAACCCTAGGTGAATCCTAAGGCAAAGTCTCAAACGAACCTCGAGGAGAGAAATCTCACGCGAAAGGCATCCATAGAATGACATGGAAGATAAACCCACCTCCGCCGACACTATCAAAATGACCTTCTAGGGCCTGACCGTTAGAGGACAATCATTCCAGGAAAGAAAGCCTACAACAGGTTGAGAGTGTCTATCAGAAAGTTAGGACAGAATAAGCTATCTCTTTCACTAATGATGACCTAGAAGGGCTACAGACACCCCATGATGATGTGATGGTTGTCACACTACTCGTTGAGAACTATATGGAGAGGATCCTGGTTGATAATGGAATCTCAACCGACATCCTTTACTATGACACCTTTAAGAAGATAGGGCTTAATGACAACTAGCTCAAGCCGATCATTTCCCCATTCTATAGGTTTTCTACGGAATCGACGTTTTCAGGCATTATCTTACTAGTCACCGTCGAAACGATCCCTCAGAAAACTACTATCATGACCACATTCCGGGTCGTGAAGTGCTTGTCTATATACAATGACATCATTTTTAAGCTAAGCTAGAATGCCATGAAAGCAATAGTCTCCACCTACCACCTAAAGTTGAAATTTCTCACCGAGAGTGGTATCGGGGAAGTCCGTGGGAGTCAAGCGACATACTACTCATGCTACCTTAGCTCTCTTAAGGGATACAAAAAAACGGAGGCCATATCTCTAGAAATTGGAGACTCAAGCCATACTCTGGCTAATGGCTCATTAGAACCTCGAATTTAAGGATCACCAACAGTAATGTAGTTTCTTTTTAGTTTTTCATTTTCTTTGCAAAATTTTGGTTATCTTTGTAGCTTTGACATATTTCTTTAATATCTAAAATCATCTTCTATTTCACCTGCATATTTTCTTTGCAATAAATACACATGTAATGCCAAGAATACTCATTCCTAAAATTAGCTTAAACGTGCTAAATAATTTATCACCCCAAGCTTGCAACCAAGTCACCAAGCCCTCATCTCTGAGGCACAAGCCTTATCTCTCAAGACATCAAAGACCTAGGTATATCTAGGCTCAAAGAGTAACAACATCTAGCTAAGGGACTTTCCTCCATCTGAGGGTCTCTCATCTTAGATTTGATCACTCGAAAGGCTCGAGAACTAACACACTCCCACATTTAAAGTCTTGGACAAGCTTACAAGTTCAGAGAAGTCCGAGCACAATGCCCCGAGGATTTCCAACACTCGATCATTGTTCCCAAATAAGCCAGAGGTTAAAGCCCTAAGCATTCCACACCCTTGGCCCTAATTATCAAAGAGGCTTGAGGATAATTCCTTAAGTATTTCTAACCCTCGGTCATTATTCTTAAATAAGCCCGAGGTGAATGCCTTGAGAATTCCACACCCTCGACCTTATTTTTCAGAGAAACCCAAGGATAATGCCTTGAGTATTTCCAACCCTTGGCCATTGTTACCATATAAGCCCGAGGTGAGTGCCCTTAGCATTCCATAACCTTGAACTTATTTCTCATAGAAGTCTAAGGAAAATACCTAGAGTCTTTTTTCACCCTTGATCATTTCTCTCTTAAAAGATAAAGTATAGTCACCCGAAGACATTGATCTAAGCATCATAGATCCTCTTGTCATTCTTAACAAAAACACCAAGGGCAAAGGCTCGAACGCCTTAACTCTTCGGTAAATTCTAGAGCAACAAAACTAGAGCATAATACCTCATACTCGAGCGAACATTTCGCATATATACCGAGCCCCAACTTGGGAATCTCAGGTAGAAAATATCCAAGTCCAACATCTCGGTCAGAAAGCCAAAGATATGACGAAATTATTCGAAAGAAAAGGAATGTAAAGACATATATGAAAAATGATAAAAGAACTCTTCTCATTAATAATCAAGTTTGAGCACGAGAGGTAGGCTCCTCAGTTAAAAAATAAAAAATAAAAAGCAACACAAGAAAAGAAAAGTTCTAAGCTATAGTACTCCTAACCTCTATATCAGCATCATCCCCCAGAATATCAATGTCCAGACCATCTCTAACTATCGTTGCTTCATCATCGAAAAAATCAACACCAAAAAGATCAAGGCCGAGGAAAGTCACTCCAACCTTTTCCTTGGCCGCTTCAAAACCACGAAGATAGTATTCCCCGGCTTCGTTGGTCACATGTTGCTCAAAAGTCGTAGAGGACTTATATTCCTCTACCTCTTTCTCGTGGACCTCTCTTAACTTAGCCTCTAGAACCTCTGAAGCTCAGCACTCCTCCATGGCCACCTTCTTGACCTTAGCAAGTTGGCCCCTCAGCGTCACAACTTCCCTCAAGACCTCAACTGAATCTCTCTCTATGACTAAGATTTTCTCATCCTTGGCCTCGATCTCAACTTCTAGTTGAACAACCCTATTATTGCGCTCTTAAGCTGGGCACTAACATCGACAAAGTGACAGGCGAGCACCATCACACTAATGCTAGTCTCAGAATAAAGACAAAGCATGAGGAAGGGTACTTAGACTTAGAATGGAAAAAAAAACAAGGAAATAAAATATACCTTGGACTCCAGGTCCAAAACCATATTGGCCAAAATTTCAAGAGCTTGACCAAACAGCTCCACCATGTTCTTTGCAGGAATGCCTTTAACAAAAAGTTCACAAGCCACCCTTGGGCTCCTAATCACAGAATCATCCCTTCGACTAAACCTGTTAGGATGTAGAATCGAGGATCAAGAAGGCGAAAGTGAGATCTAAAGAAATCCCTAACCCATAAACCACTTAACCAGGGGTTTCCTCTAAATTGATGAAGGTAGGGACTTCAAAAGGAACATCCTTGGAAGTATTATCACTAGAGGCTCCTCGATGCCTCTTCTAAGCACCCTGGTTACTATTGTCGATCTCGATGATCCGTTTCTTTTTCAAGGTTTTCCTTGCCGTCAGAATATAGCTCACACTTAGAGGTATAACTGCAAAATCAAAGAATGCCTATTAGCCATTTAGTTATATAAAATCAAATACAAAGATAAGTTAAAATGGGAGGTACTCTAGCGAGAGAAAAGCCCATATCGAGCCAAAAAGTCCTTATCATTTAACTCTGAGTCATAGATTTCATTCTTTACTAGATCTTTCAAAATATCTTCTTTATTAATATTAAAGGAAAGACGATTGGGCTTTTTCAGAAAGGCATATCCCACTCCTTCGACACCTTAAACCCTGAATCGCTCTAAACATAGAAGAATTTGTTTTTCAAATTTTTCACTAAGCTTAGATTTTTCTTCGTTATTTTTCTCTTAGTCCTCTGGCTGAAGAAAACCAATCCATCCTCCACATAACAATTCAAAGTAATGATATTTTTGAATAGGTCAAGAATCATGACCTTCCCACACTTCATACATACATAAATAATGCCTATCAGAAGGCACATAAAATTAGGTACAAGTTGGGCCAACACAATTTTATAATGGTTAAGTACTAGATTAACGAAAGTATGAAGAGGATATTTTAGCCCAACCTTAAGGCTATCTAAATTTATGCACAGGTTGAATGGAATTTCCTCTGGGGTAAAATCAAAAGATCTCTCTTCCTCTTTAGCCTCTCTCAACGTATACTGCGAACGATTTTGATATATCTCCCTAATGTGACTGGATTGACTACTACTTAACCTAATATCTTTTAGCTCAATGAAGTAGTCAATTTCCCAAGCCTTTATAGCTATATCTTATTGAACATTTATCAAGGTATAACAAGGCTCATCATCCACCCCCCAAAGGATAGCCTCATCTACATTTAATGGACTTGGCCTTTCAAAAAATGAGCTTTCAGAGCTACTTACTTCGGTTTGCGAGCTACTACTCTCCTTATCGCTATCTCTATTAGGAATACCAATAGACATGCAAAAATAAAAGAGGAGGAGAGGAGAGCTTAACAAATAATGAAAAGAGCCAAAGAGAAAACTACCAAAGTAGTTAAACGTTGAAAAAACTACCGAGCTCTCTGGGAAAAAATAAAAAGAATTTTTAAGAATGAGATACCTAAACCAAAAGGGACTTCCCTCATATAAAGGAAAATGCACTGCTAAAAGAAATCCAAATCGAGGGCTCAAATAGTGACACTTACACATCCCAATGCCTTAGAAGCTTAAGAGTCTACTATCCTTTATAATTCCTGAAGGAAAAACCTCATGGAATTTTACTATTAGAAAGCAGGCTTATGGACCAACATGAGAACTAGCTAGCAAGAGGCCATAATGGAATAAAAAGACTTCTAATTTAAAATCCTAAGTATGTTCCGGGGTGAATCTACTGAGTGTCCCTTGGAAAGTTCACCAATCAGGCATCGAGGTTAAAGACTTAATATTTTTCCTTCAAAATACCGAGGGTAATGCCCCAAGAATTTCCTAACCTTAATCGATTTTCCTTCAAAAGTCTGAGGGTAATGCGTCGAGCATTTTCTACCTTCTGTCATTTTTCTCTAAAAAGCCCAAGAATAATTCCTCGAGCATTTCTAACTCTCGGTTATTTCTCTTTCAAAAGCTCGAAGATAATTCCCAAAGTATTTCCTATCCTTGATCATTTTTCCTTCAAAAGCCTGAGGATAATGCCCCAAGATTTTCCTTCGCTATACCATTTTTCCTTCAAAATCCCGAGGATAATGCCTCAAGCATTTTCTATCCTCTTCCATTTTACTCTCAAAAGCCTGAGGATAACACCCTAAACATTTCCTACCCTCAACCATTTTTCCTTCAAAAGTCTGAGGATGATTCCCCTAGCATTTCCTACCCTTGGTCATTTTTTTTTCAAAAGCCCAAGGATAATGCCCCGAGCATTTCCTACTCTCAACCATTTTCCTTCAAAAGCCCTAGGATAATGCCTCGATCATTTTCTACACTCTGCCATTGTTTTCTCAAAATCTCGATGATAACACCCCGAGAATTTCCTACCCTCGACCATTTTTCCTTCAAAAGCTCAAGGATGATGCCTCGAGCATTTCCTACCCTTAGTCATTTTTCCTTCAACAGCCCGAATATAATGCCCCGAGCATTTCATACTCTCAATCGTTTTTCTCTCAAAAGTCCGAGGATGATGCCTCGAGCATTTCCTTCCCTCGGCCATTTTTCTCTCACAAGCTTGAGGATAATGCCTCGAGCATTTCCTACCCTCGACCATTTTTCCTTCAAAAGATCAAGAATAATGCCCTGAGCATCTCCTACCCTCAGCCATTTTTCTCTCAAAATCTCGCTAACTACTCAATTCTTACAATATTCAAATGTTTTAGGAAATCATCATTATAGCATGCCGACATCATTGAATCTTAAGGAAATTATCCAATTAAAGCTAGCAAATTAGGGTCACCACAATGTAAAGACAATTTCTCTAATTATTTGAATTTTTTTTTTGCTTTGGTTAGATTTAAATTAATTATGTACTTTTAGCTACCAATTTTATTTTAAGTAAATAATTAAGAATTTAGTACATTTGTTGTTAGAAAAATTTCTTATTTTTATCACCATCTTTGTCTTTGAAATTATATGCGGCAACACCTTCTTTAATCTATTAGCCAAAAGTTTAGCAATAAGTTTATACAATACAAAGGCTCCCTAACTACTCGTTCTTAATGCTCATTTCGAAGGAACTTAGACTCAAACCAAAAAAAATATTTTCCTCTACTCTTTGCAAACTAGGGAAGCCTTTAAACGCCAATTTAATTGCCAAATGATCCAAATTTCCTAACCCAAAATGATGAACACTCGCAAAGAGGAACAAAGAACTCCAAGTCGGACTAACAACACCATGATCCAAACGAACTACTATTTCCATCCCTTCCTCCCTCTTATTACACCAAGTGAAACAATCCCCTCGCAAAACCTAAATAATGCCATTAACAATCATCCAAGGCCTCTCTAAAATTTTGCAATTGCCATTCCATCCTATCACAACCACTTATTTTTTTCACGCGAACCCACAATCTCGATTAAATACCCAATACAACATCAAAGGAGATCACTAGACCACCACAACTTCCTAAATAGTTAACATGATTAGTGATGAAGGGAAACCTATGGATGGCCATAGAATTAAGTCAAACACCAACATTCTTTACTCATTAAATCTGTGCATATCATATCAATATGAAACTACAAAATAGTTTTTACATGAATATTCATATTTTCCCTTAATGGTTAAATTAACCCTCAACCACGTCCCCTATCTTTCGTAACCAGACCATTATGAAATCCCAACCAATATCTCAATTGTTCTATTTACCTAGTATTCATGTGGGTTCCCATCAGAACCACCACTTTGGTCCTTGAGCCCTCACTAGATTATGAAAGCTAAGAACTATATAGAGGTTCCCAAACCCTTGATGGCTCTAGCATAAAATACTCATTACTCCCGACAAGACTAGTCTCTAGCATTTGCCAATATACTAAATGTTTAAACTACCCTCATAGCCCTCCCGTTCTTCACTATATTAGCCTCCACATGAAGATCTTTTCCTTTTCATTTACCACCATAAAACAACAATGATGTACTAGAATTTACACTTGGCTTCCGAACTTTTCAAACCCTTCTTCTCCTCTTGCCCTTACCAAAACCCACTAGCCCAACCCCTTCCTCTATGAAGAGGCTAATAGAGAAATTATGGTTTATTTTTACTGACTGCCTAATGTTGTAGTAGTAAGAGGTCATATTTATAAGGTATTAGCATAAGAGTTTCCTATTTACAATATGACTAGGGTTTCCCATTTACAATAGGACAACAATTTCCTAATATTATTTAGATTAGGAATATATACATTTACATGCCCCTTGAATCAGAATGGGGTGAAACCATAAAAAGATTAGTTTTATGTTGAAGAAACTGAGGTGATGACAACCCTTTGGTGAAGATATCTAAAAGTTGTGCATCAATAGGAATGTATTGGATCTGAATATCTCCTTAGGCCACCTTCTCGCGAACAAAATGAAATTATATCTCAATATGCTTGGTGTGAGAATGAAAAACTAGATTAGTGGCAAGATAGGTGGCACCAATGTTATCATAATACACTCGAACTGGACGAGTTAAGAATACACATAAGTCATAGAGATGTTCGGTATATGCATAGCAAGAAAGAGAAAAATCCTTTGCAGAGGTAAGAAGTAACCCATGATTAGTAGTTCCATATAACTATCGAAATATGCATTTAACAAGCTGAAAAATAAGCTATGTAGGGAGCATGTAAAAACTGACTAGCCAGATTAACAACATATGCAATATCAGGTCGAGTCATAGTTAAATACTAAAGACATCTAACTATACTCCTAAATTTAGAGGGATCTACTAGTAGTTCACTCTCGTGCTGTGAAGGTGTTGACTAGAAAGGGAGAGGAATCTTAACTGGTTAGGCAGAAGACGTACAAAATTTAAGTAACAGGTCTTTGGTGTATTTAGTTTGAGAGAGAAATAAACTGGTGGGACGACGAACAACTACAATACCAAGGAAATAATGAAAATCGCCAAGATCTTTCATAGAAAATTGGTTAGATAAAGTGTGAATAAAGCGAAAAAGAATAGTGGTATGATTACCCATGCGGATAATGTCATCAACATACAATAGTAAGATAAGGAGACCATGAGAGAACATAAGATCAAATATGGAAGTGTCTGCCTGATTGAAAGAAAAACTAAGCGAAAGAAAGAAAAACTAAGCGAAAGAAGGAAAGAACTAAAGCTGTGAAACCAAGACTTAGGAGACTTACAAACATGAAAAGAACAAAGTTTATCAATAAAACCAAAAGATTGTTTCATGTACAAAACTTAATTAAGATAACCATGAAGAAAAGCATTCTTAACATCTAGTTGTCTAATCACCCAAGAATGAGAAATGACTAAGGATAAAACATTAGTAGTAGGTTTAACAATGTGATTAAAGGTTTCATAATAGTCAATACATGTCTGTTGGGGCAATCCCTAAGTGATCAATCTCATTTTGTAGTGATCCACAAACCCATCAGCCCGATATTTAATCTTATATATCCACTTACACCCAACTAAATTTTTCTTTAGATCATATGGAACCAGACCCCAAGCATGGTTAGTTAAAAGAACATTAAATTTTTTCAGACATAGCTGATTGCCACTTGAGATCTTTACTTGCTTGAAAAAAACAAGTTGGTTTAGTTGGTTGGGTGGTAGTGGAAAGAGAGAGTAATTGTTTGGGTTTGTTAATGCTACTTATAGAATGAGTGATCATTGGATGAAAATGGGTAGTTATGGATAGGGAAGGAAGACTAAAAGTAGAAGAAGCGACTGGTTCAGTAGAAGGAAAGACAATGGGACTTGATAAGAGTCGTAAAATGCATCTTAATTGTACTTATTTGTTAGCATTTTAGGGTTGATCTAGGGTTGAATTACACATTTATACCTTAACAATTCTAAAGTGTCATTCTTGGAGCATTGACTTATTTCGGTGCATTTTCAAGTATTTTGAGTTTAAAGGGATGGAAAAGCTATCATCACTTTAAGAACGAAGCTTTGATGCATACCAGAGTGAAGGAATGATTGCGAAAGGATAAAACAAAGAGAGCCTCCACCAACCAGTGTGCCCCGCAGCCTACAAAAGCTTGTCTAAAAGAACCTCAAAGGCCATTAGTGTACGCCACAGTCTGGACCAATTTGGGCTGTGGCCTCTAGCAACACCACAAAGCAGACTTCAAGGTTGAGCCACGGCCTGGATTAATGTGAGCCGCAGCGCGCACACGAACCCCTGTTTCTTAATTAGGGTTTTAATGATAGTTTAGACCCGAAAATACCCTAGAACCTTGTGTATTATAAATAGATCACTTAGGGTTTGATAAAGGGGCATCCATGAAGGCTAGAAACTGGGGAGAGAGCTTGACATTATGGTGTTCGAGCATGGGCCCCATGGCCAACTAATCTCCAAGCAAGGCAAAGGAATGAATCCTTAGGTGTAGTTGTTCTTATTTTCATTCTTGATTCAGTTGTAAGGATTTATTATTAAAACATTGTTTATGAGTTATTCTTTGATTAAACAAGAAGAATTTAGGTTCATGTGACAGATGCACTTTATGTTCTTCTTATCTTAGATTTTCTTAATCCGGTGATTGCATGCTTCTTCTCCATATAAGTCTAGTCAAGCTCTTCTTATGTCAAGTTGTTTGGATGTGATTGAGTTCGGTAGACATATCTTTTAGGTTTGTCCATTACTGCGATATTGTCATTAAGATATATTATCAATTCTTGATAAATCTATAGGATAGGTCATATGTGCTTGAATCGAAATCAAAGAGTACTTCATAGCAATTACATTAGGGTTTACATGTGCTTTGATTGAATATACACCGATTGCTTGTTTGGGATGTGAAACTTGCAATCGAGATAAAAACAACTGAATCGAGATTGGAATAAGGCAACAAACCTAGGGAGGATTCCCAGAACCTTGTTATTTCCTTATTATATTCTTCATATTATTTACACAATTTTCTTACATTCATATTCTTTCACTTGATGTTTATCATTCGTGTTAAGGTTTCCACTTTTCCTTGTAGTTCGCTTTTCCTTGTGGGATCGACACCTCAACTATACATAATAACCGCATATTAGTTTGAGCGTAATCAAATTTTGGCACTGTTGCCGGGGAAATGCACTTAAAGTACAAGGAAGATTGTCAACGTTAAGATAAGACGATAATATCGTTCTTTGCTCTTTGTTTTGATTTTCTAATTTTTATTTTTCTGTTTTATTTGTTTCCCTCTAATCTCTTTGGTGTATGCATAGACTGAGAGATTCGCGAGGTAGATTCATTAAAAGACCCAAACTAAAGTTGCCCTCTCCTTCCACGTCTATTAGTGAAACCTCACCTAGATCAAACCATAGTGAAAACCCAAGTGAGAATTTAGAGGATTTTGTTAACATGTTCGAAAATCACAATGAAAATGTTGCTAGGACACTTAAAGACTACTTGCACCCTAGCCAAACAGCCACACCAACTTGTATCATGTTCCAACGTAATATTCAACAACCTGAATTTAAGCCGGGTATGATCCAATGGCTACCAACCTTCCATGGGTTTGAGAATGAAAACTCCTATATCCATATTAGGGAATTTGAGGAAGTAGTAGCTACCTTTCAAGGTAGGGCTGATATGGTAGACACCATCAAACTTAGGTTTTTCCCTTTTTCACTTAAGGAAAAGACCACGGTTTGGCTGTACTCATTAAGGCCTAGGTCCATAGGTAGTTGAGATGAGATGACATGAGTTTTCTTCCAAAAGCACTTCCCAACCCATAAAACCAACAACCTCAAGAGACAAATCTCAAACTTTGCACAAAAGGAGAGTGAAACCTTATATCAAGTTTGGGAACGTTTTAAGGACCTTTTGAATTCTTGTCCACACTATGGGTATGAGAGTTAGCGGATAGTTAGCTATTTCTATGATGGACTCCTAAGTAGGAAAAGGCAGTCCATAGAAATGATGTGCAATGGGGATTTTCATAAAAAAGATCCCGACCAAGCAATAGATTTCCTAGATGACCTATCAGAAAAAGCCCACACTTGGACAAGACTAAATGCCATTGAAAGCACTAGGAGTAATCAACCCACTGGGATTTATCAACTTAAGGAAGAGGGCAGCCTTAAAGCCCGTTTAGAGTCCCTAACTAAGGAAATTGAAGCCTTAAAAACCAAGGATGCTAGAGCCCCCGAACCAGTTGCTAGAGCAGAGTCCTATGAGCCTTGTTTCATGTGTAATGGGGTAAATCATTTACTTAGGGATTGTCCAGCTTATTTTGAGATGAAGGGATAGTGTAATGCTTTAGGTATACCCTTTAGGAAGCCAGACTCACCCTACTCTAACACCTACAATCCCGGTTGGAAGAATCACCCTAATTTTAGTTGGAGATCCGATATACAAACTCATCCCCACTCTAGTACCCAATGGCAACCAGAAGCAACCTCATCTAATGCACCTCAACAATCTTTACCTTTGGAAGATATCTTTAAGTAATTTATGCAGGTACATACCAAGACTATGGAAGAGCAAGGCAAGATAAATCAACGGTTGCTAGAGGAGCAATAGGCGATCAAAGAGGAACAAAAGGTGATAAAAAGTCAACTCACCAAGTTGACTAGTTTCTTGATGGTTCAAGAGCAAGGTTGTTTTCCTTCACAGCCACAACCTAAACCAAGGGGACAATATATGGCACAAACCTCCGAACCTGAAAATCAAAATATTAGAGAGGTTAATGCCATAATCACCCGCAGCAGTAAAAAATTGATGGACCCACTCTACCATCACACTTGAATCCTAATACCATGAGCAACAAGGATGAAGCCCCCAAGGAAAAAGAGGCCCATGATGATTATTCTCCATCGGTGCCTTTCCCTCAAGCTCTCCTTAAACCTAAGGAGAGAAATTTAGCATTAAAAAGTGAGATTCTTGAACAACTTCAGCATGTTAAAATTAACCTCCCTCTTCTTCATGTCATAAAACAGGTTCCTAACTATGCTAAAGTCATCAAGGATCTATGCACACTCAAGGGGAAGCATAATGTGAAGAAGACAACATTCTTAAAGGAGCAAGCAAGTGCAGTAGTTGACAGTAAGACACTGCCCAAATATAAAGATCCGAGCTGTCCAACAGTGGCTTACTAACTTGGAAACAAATCTTGTGGCCAAGCATTGCTAGATTTGGGTGCTAATGTGAACCTCATGCCATACTCCATGTACTTGCAGCTCAGTCTAGGTGAGATCAAACTAACCTCCGTGATACTTCAATTAGCGGATAGATCGGTAAGAAAACCAAGAGGTATTGTGGAAGATGTTTTGTTACAAATTAATAATTTCTACTATACTGTTGACTTTTTGGTTTTATATACCGTTTCTACTGTGAACACGGAGTCAAAAATTCCATTGATACTTAGAAGACCATTCCTTGGCACCGCCAATGCCCTCATTAATTGTAGGAATGGCCTAACGACATTATCATTTGGAAATATGACTCTAGAGGTAAATGTTTTTCAAGTCTCAAGGCAGCCACATGAAGAGGATGAGTACATTAAAGATAATTCTAACTCTTTGGAATTCATTCCTAATAATTTTGAGTTCGATGATTCTTCAATTTATCCCCATGCTATTACTGTTGTTGATGTTTTTGATAAGTCACAGGGAGTTATTAAGAAATCATGGCAACCATGCTTTGAGGAGTTGCTTAAGAGAAGTCATACGGATGTGGGAATCAAATACCCTACTGCTGATAGTAAATGGGCAACACCAAGAACACTTGAGTTGCATATAGTGGACTTTAATTATTCATTTCCAAAAGACTAGCACTAAGGCCACCGAGTATGGAGCCTCATCTTCAAAACAACAACAAGGCCAGCAGTGAGAGTGGTGTAGCGTCTGGCTGAAGACATAAAACATAGCGCTCATGGGAAGCACCCCACAGCATATCCTTTTATTTTTATTGTTTTTCATATTTCTTTTTCATGCTTATTATTAGTATTTTGTTGTTTTCCAGTATTACCTTCATATTTATTTTTTAGGGACAAATATGCACAACAGTTCAAATGGTGGTGTACTATTTTCAGCTTCTGTGCACTTTTAGTTACAAAGGGAGTTTCCTTCACTTTTTCTTTCACATTGAGGTCAATGCAATTTTTAAGTTGGGGGTGGAGGAAATGCATTTCTTTTTTTTTTCATTGAACTGCTTGGTATCGCTTTCCCTTTTTGTTTGTTCTTAGCATGCTTTGTGTTAGCCTTGGAGTTAATTCACATGTCAATGATATGAGCTTAATTGAGATAGCATATAGTGTTTAGAAGAAGTTAAATCTTGCTTTGGTTTGAGAATAATTTAAGTGTCAATCTTCATTTGGTTTGTGACTCTAGACTGTGATAAGATTGCATGATTAGTCTAAAAACATTTAGAGAAGTTTTATGTGTGATTGTTTTGTGAATACTTTTGCGGTCTCAACAAGCTCTAGAACTTATTTAATAATCACTTGAGGAGAAATCCTAGAATGCACACTACTTAGGATATGATGTAGGCCATTTTCGGACCGTTTGAGCCTTTCAGTCTTACCCTTACTATATTTATTGCTATTCACCTATTTAAGCCTTTTTCTTGAAAAAGAATTTGAGCCTTGTTTCTTTCAATAACCCATTTACTTATGAGCTTAAAAATATTTTATCCTTACCTTTCTTTTAAGAGAACTTAGTTATACACATTTGTTGAGAACCACTTAAAAAGAGTAAGGATGAAAATATGAAAAAAAATATATATATTACTACCATAACCCAAGTACATTAAAGGAGATAAGTTGGGGGTTGTGGAAAAGAGTAAAAAAAGAATGAAAAAGGAGATCAATGGTTATGTGCCAAAATAATAAAATAAAATAAAAGTGAATTATGGCAAAGAAGAAAAAAAAAAGTGGTGATTTATTGAGAGAAATGCTCGAAAAATGGTTGAATGAGTTAGGTGTTGAAGTAAGGTTATCTAGTGCTTAAAGTGGTTGTGTTTAACTTAAGAGATTAAGTTCTTTTACTTGTTTAATCCTTCCCATTCTTTTTGACCTTTACCTTAGCCTAACGTTATAAGCTTATTAAAGACCTATTGATCCGATGCAGTGTGATTTTTTTTACATTAGTGGAGAGTGATTTGAAAGTGAGCATATGGAGTTTGTTTTTGTGATTGATGTCACGCAAATTAATATATTTTTAGAGGCCAAGACTTGTATTCATGAATGTTGTGTATAAAATAATCTGGGTGTTCAGATTAATGGATTGTGGTAAGATGGATGTTAAGAGTCGATAACAATTTTAAGATTGATGTTTGGATTACTTTTGGAATTGGGTGATATTTAATGATTCTATGTGCTGTGTTATGTGCGATTTTTGAGACAAAAAGTTGAATTACTCTTCGATTAAAGCTAGCATTGCTTTACTTTGTTTTGATTTCTATTATAGAATTCATTTCATATTGTCTTGTTTTCACTTGAATTGTTAGGGACTAGCAATAAGCTAGTTGAGGGTTATGATGAGAGTCGTAAAATGCATCTTAATAGTACTTATTTGTTAGCATTTTAGGGTTGAATTACACATTTATATCTTAACAATTCTAAAGTGTCATTCATGGAGCATTGACTTATTTCGGTGCATTTTCAACTATTTTGAGTTAAAAGGGATGGAAAAACTATCATCGCTTTAAGCACGAAGCTTCGATGCATATCGAAGTGAAGGTATGATTGCAGAAGGATAAAATGAAGAGAGCTTCCACAAACCAGTGTGCGCCACAGCCTGGAAAGGTTGGCCCACAGCCTACAGAAGCTTGTCTAAAAGAAGCTCAAAGGCCATCAGTGTGCGCCGTGGCCTGGACCAATTTGAGTAGCGGCCTCCAGTAACACCACAAAGCAGACTCCAAGGTTGAGCCGCAGCTAGATTAGTGTGAGCCGCGGCGTGCACATGAACCCCTATTTCCTACTTAGGGTTTTAATGATAGTTTAAACTCGAAAATACCCTAGAACCTTGTGTATTATAAATAGATCACTTAGGATTTGATAAAGGAGCATCCATGAAGGCTGGAAACTGAGGAGAGAGCTCGACATTACGGTGTTCAAGCGTAAGCCCCATGGTAAACTAATCTCCAAGCAAGACAAAGGGATGAATCCCTAGGTGCAGTTGTTATTATTTTCATTCTTGATTCAGTTGTCAGGATTTATTATTAAAACATTGTCTATGAGTTATTCTTTGATTAAACAAGAAGAATTTAGGTTCATGTGACAGTTGCACTTTATGTTCTTCTTATCTTAGATTTTCTTAATCCGGTGATTGCATGCTTCTTCTCCATATAAGTCTAGTCAAGCTCTTCTTACGTCAAGTTGTTTAGATGTGATTGAGTCTGGTAGACTTATCTTTTAGGTCTGTCCATTACTATGATATTGTCATTAAGATATATTGTCATTTCTTGATAAATCTATAGGATAAGTTATGTGTGCTTGAATCGAAATCAAAGAGTACTTCATAGCAATTACATTAGGGTTTACATGTGCTTTGATTGAATATACACTGATTGCTTGTTTGGTATGTGAAACTTGCAATCGAGATAAAAACAACTGAATCGAGATTAGAATAAGGCAACGAACCTAGGGAGGATTCCCGGAACCTTGTTGTTTCCTTATTATATTCTTCATATTATTTACACAATTTTCTCACATTACTTTATTATCAAAACTCTGATTCTTTCACTTGCTCTTTATCGTTCGTGTTAAGGTTTACACTTTTCCTTGTAGTTCGCTTTTCCTCGTGGGATTGACACATCAACTATACACAATAACCGCATATTAGTTTGAGTGTAATCAGGACTGGAAGGAGTTAAGACAAGTACTGATGAGTCAGGTAAAAGAGATGATAAATTAGGAGACATCAGTTTGGGGTGGGAAGTTAGTTTGTACAAGAGAGGAATGGGGGGCCATAGGTGTTGAGGTAGAAGGTTGGGGTAGCGAGGAAATAGGAACAAGTGGTGAGGAAGAAAGGCTAGGAATAGGAATACTAGGAACAAGAGTGATTTGAGACATAGGTGGTGATGGAGAAGGTTGATGTAAGGGTTCGGCAGTGGTAAGGACAAGTTGAGGAGTGGTTAAGTAAGTACCTATAGTGGAGGTGATGGGTACAACGAGAGTAGATAGTTCATGGAAGACAACATGCCGATTGGTATAGACACGGCCAATGGAAAGATCAAGACACCTATATCCTTTAAAATTCTGAGCATAGCCTAAAAAGACACATTGTTTGGATTTAGGTGCGAGTTTATGGGGAGCATTGGCAGTGAGGTTAGGATAACAGGAACCCTCGAAGGCATGAAAAGTGGAGTAATTAGGATCTTTAGAAAACAATTTTGTATAAGGAGTTTAATTTTACAAAATAGGAGTAGGGAGACGATTGATGATATAAAGTGCAGTATATGTAGCATCAACCCAAAAAGACTCAGGAAAAGAAGAGTGAATTAAGATAGCGTTCCATTTCACTAATGTGTCTATGCTTATGTCCATTGGCACCATTTTCTTGAGGGGTGTTCGGGCAAGACATTGGAAAAGAAATACCATGGTGAGCAAAAAATTGTTTAAAAGGCGTTTGATTAAATTCTTTACCACCATCACTCAATTTTTTTTTTTGGGTAGAAAACTGCGCTTCAACAAGAGCTTTAAAAGTACAAAAGTGTTAAAGACTTTAGATTTTTTACACATAGGAAAAATGTAAGAATACCGAGAAAAATCATCCAAAAAAATAACATAATATTGATAACCTAAATTTGATAAAAATAGGAGATTGCCAAACATCATAATGTATTAAAGCTAAAGGTTGGGCAGTACAATGCTCAACAGAATCAAAAGATAAACGTTTAGACTTGCCTAACTGAAACTTCGAACAAAAACCAGAATGTTTATAAGACAAAGAAATATTCTTTCGAGTTTGTAAAAGAGAAAACACACAGGGACCTAAATGACATGGCCTACGATGCCATATATCACCAAAGACTTGACAAAATACTAGTGCTGGAGGAGAGGTAGTGATCGAATTGGGTGGAAAAGGGTAGAGATCACCATCACTGGAGGATTTGAGAAGAGTTCTCCCCGTACTCTTGTCCTTAATAACAATATGAGAGGCATCAAAGTTAGTAAAATAGTTCTTACCAGAACATAAACGTTTAACAAAAAGTACGTTGTGAGATAATTTTAGGACATGCAAGAAATTTTTAAGATGAAAAGGTTTAGTGGAGGTGCTTAAGAAAGTAGAGCCAATATTATTTATATCAAGGAGTTGTCCATTGCCAACCGAAATTTTAGTTTTTTCAAAATAAGGTGTAAGGTTAGTATGCATACCTGACTGAGGAGTCATGTGAGCTGAAGCAGCCATATCAAGTTACCACTAAGCAGTATTAGCCTCACCATGTGATATCGTAGCAAATGATTTTGTCAAGTCATGAGAGACAACAACGTGATTGAACCGATGAGGACAAGTTAAGGCAAAGTGACTAGTGTTGTGATAGATCTGACACAGCGTGAAAGAGGATCCAGGATGCAGGCCTAATAAACCTTCATAATTGTAAGAGGAAATACCAGTAGATCAATTAAATATAGGAGAAATGTGAGAGGACTAATCGATACCTGAACCATGCTGAGAGGAGTCACAACGACTAGTATTACGGGCATGACTCCGACCACGGCCCTGATAGCCTGAGCGACCCCTGCCACGACCCGAGAACCTCTAGAGGTGGTAGTGGTGGCAAGAGCTGTAGGAGGGTCAGAAGACTAATAAGTTACCTGAAGAAGCTTTAGGTGTTGTTCCTGCAGGAACAACTTGGTACACAAACTGCCAAAGCTAAGGGTGGAGTTTGTGTTGGTGGCCATAGTGATGAAGCTTTCATACTCGGTAGGCAAACCTACTAATTCATAAGAGATGAGATCTTTGGTGGATAGTAGGGAATTGATTACAACAAGAGTATCAACTATGGCTTTGAGGTCCCAAAGATATTGTTCCATAGAATTTCCATGTTTAGTATGTTTGTGAAGCTTTAGGTGGAGGTTAAACTCATTGACATTGGACTGATTAAGGTAATGTTGTTCCAATGCCAACCAAACATCCTGAAAGGTACACAAATCATGGACTTCTTATAGGATGTCTGAAATAAGGGCAGCATTAATCCAAGAGCGAAGGCACTAGTCCGTATGGAGCTAGGTTTGAAAAAAAAAAGTTAAGGGTGGTGGTGCAATCATTGGAAAATAATATTGGGGGGACAAGGGAAGGTACCATAAACATAGTCGATCTGGTCATAGTTGATAAGGACTAGGAAAATTTGGGCTAGAGGATGTAATTAATGTTATCAAGTTTAACACTAATGAGGTGTGTGATGCTAAAAGCGTAGAAAAGAGAGAGATTATGGAAGGTAGGAGGAGTCAGTGGGTTGATAGGGGAGGGTACAAGCCCTTGTGAGAAGAAAACCAGAGTGTGAAGGGAAGGCTAGAAGTGGCTACCAGTATAAGTGAGAGAGAGTGTGAGAGGGAGTAGTGTTAGGTAGGTACAAAGATCTAGGTATAAGGAGTAGGTGGTAGGGCCATAAGGGTGGCTAACTGGTGACATACAATGATGGTGGCTGGAAAAATGAGATTGCTTATTTGTGAAATTTAAAGGTTATGCAGTGGGGTATGTAGAATGAATTGAGGGAATAAAAGGCAGGTGGCTAGGTAGTGGGGTATGTAGCATGAATTGAGAGAATAAAGGGTAGGTGGCTGGTAAGTGGGGTGATGTCATAGTGGGTAAAGGTGGCACCATATAGATTATTGTAAAGTTGTGTAACAGGGATTGGAGGTGTGGGATAAAGTGATGGTGAGGCAAAAACGATGGGTTTGAGTGACAGTAGCAGTGATGATAGTTTGGGTGGTGTCAGTGTGAGATACGATGTCATTGTGAGGTGTGATAGTAGCACTACAGGTGCTGGCAACACGCGGATTGATTTTAGTGAGGGGGAGCAAGAAGAGAACAAGGCAGTGTTTTCTATGGTTTTTATGGTTTAAAGAGA
Source organism: Bretschneidera sinensis (assembly GCA_023935145.1). NCBI lineage: Eukaryota > Viridiplantae > Streptophyta > Magnoliopsida > Brassicales > Akaniaceae > Bretschneidera > Bretschneidera sinensis. Next base: position 99,362,632 of record CM043698.1, on the reverse strand, counting down.
GAGCAGAGTTTTAGGGTTTTTAGGATCTTACTGCTCTGATACCATGAAGTGGCTAATAGAGAAATTACAGATTGTGTTTACTGACTGCTTAATGTTGTAGTTATAGAAGCTCATATTTTTAGGGTATTAAAATAAGAATTTCTTATTTACAATATGACTATTCATATTTACGATAGGACTAGAATTTCCTAATATTATTTACATTAGGAATATATACATTTACACTCTCCATCTCCTCCTCTATTACACAAGTATCTATTAACACACTCATTAAAAGTCGTACAATCCATCATAGCCCCCATCAACTCAATCTTCTCCCAAACGATCTCATCCCCCATCAATGCCTCACACTCCCTTTGGATTGCTCACATCACCTTTCCATTTGTCTACCACTAGCACTATACCCCATTTCCTTAATATAGCTATTTGCCCCCACTATGCCCTTACCCTCACTAATTGACCCCACCCATGTCGAACCATCCCTTATCTCTCTTCTATCTTCTCTTTTCCCTACTGTAATATGTGACCCATCCCCCCTATAGTTAATGTATTTCACTATAATAACACGTTGAATTTCCCTACCGAGTTCACCGGAATCGCCTCCTATGACTAAGACCTTAGAATAACAATGTATTGAACCCAATGATCTAATGACACTATTGCATCAACCTCCCTCATCACCGTTTGTTTTCTAGCACTCATAGGCACCAAGTCCTTATCTCGAACTATCCTTGCACCATCCTCCCTCCACCTCTCCACACTCTGACTTGGTGTTGCTACAAAAGTCGAACCACTATTCCCACCATCTGTTTAACATCACGCTTAGTGCCCCTCTCAGATCTCCTATGATCTCTACCTCCCCTACCTCTCTCTACCTATACCTGTAGCTATATACCAGACCGATACTTAACTAGAAGTCTTTACTCCCTTCTCCTTTGTATAACTATACAAACTCTCTCCCTATGCTTAACCACCCCATCGATAAGGTAAATCATAAGCATACACTCATACTTCAACTTTATCAAATTTTTAGGTTTTCTTAGTAAAGTAATAACATGCCCCTCCTCAAGAGTTCAATATTGATGAGAACACAAACATATAAGTATTTACCCTACTTTGATTGATAAAAAGGTGCATCAACTTTCAGAGCTTTGCCCATTGCATTTGCTACCCTTGAACCCTCATTTGTGGTCATAGTAGTAAAAAAGAGATTATATATATGTACCCATAGTGGATAATACCAAAATCTAATTTGAGAAACCCTATGTAAGTTTATCGGCATAGAAAACACAATGGAATTTAATTTTTTTTACTATGATAACAAACGTATCCCCAAGAGTTCTCTATAAATGTATTAGAATTAGTACAATAAATTACCTCCATACAAGGTTAGGGTTTATACCTTAATAAGATTCTGGTTGCAAATTTGGTATAGAGTTCACGACCTGTTCAAGTGTCTGGCTTCTAAGTGTATCCACATGAACAATCAAGAACAAAGATCTCCTTCTTAAAGATGTAGAACACCACATGTAAAGAAGGACTAGGGCTGGCCAAAAATCCCTGAGTGCTAGATCTAGGATTTTGGCTATTGACAGAAAGAGAGAGTTTAAATTATGATGTTAATTCTAACAAAATCTCATTAGAGTTTCTATAATATAGAAGCCTTTATACAGAGCCTTTACTCCTAAAAACTCTAGGAATTCTAGAAATACAATTAAACCCTTGGTTTAATTTAATTCATATAATTCTCTCTATTGACTTTTTGTTTTCCTTATTCTTGTAATTTCCCAATTATATGTGACCTTTAGGTTTAATATTGCATTAATAATAGGTCATATCTTTTACGTTACAATTGGACCCTGTCCAATTAATTTCAATTCGAATTAAAACTCCATTTAATTAAGAATTGATTACAATTAATTCTTAAGAGCTTCTACAAGTCATGATTGGCACCTAGCATTATGTCATGACTACCCTGGAAATATAAATTTAATGCAAATCTTTTCATTGATAGTTACTAGATAATTCAATCATTCCATAATGTAATATTCCAAATTAAACCTAAGGTATAGAATTACTGTCAAACCTTAATTATTTAATCACATGTAACTTGATCTCAAGTCCATAACTTAAATGGTAAAATTATAAACTTCTTTCTAATTTTCACCCCACTTTGCCCAAGGAATTTCCAAGCTATGACTTATTTAGATCACATAAGACTTTCTATCTCTTTTACTGAGACTGATAAATCCTCTATTATACACTCACATACCTCCATTCATAAGTGGCCATAACCAATTACTGACTCTATATGATTGATAATTAGAATCATATTTAAGTAGCATCAAAACATGATGATCTATACACAAGGCAGCCAAAGTGCCTCAAGTCCAAGGATCACTTGTAAAACTATAACGTAAGAACTCCTATTGACAGCCAATAAAATGTCCATTAAGAATTACTTAGTCGAGTTAGTTCGGTATACCTATTCTCTAACAAGCACCTACATAACTTGTTTTAGTGTCTCATACACTAGTGACCATGAAATTAATCACCCTCAGCTCCTTGAGGAAACATAGTATGCACTAATCTATCTAAATTCACTAATTCCCTTCTTAGTGATCCAATGATTAGGAACATTTTAGAATTAATCTTAAGAAAATACATCTCATTGGCATGATCTCATCAGGGTGCTTATTTATTATTCTATAGGCTTTATCACGTAAACACATAGGATGTGATTTATAATACACACAATAAATAATATAAATGCCATAAATTAATATTTATTGTCAATAAATGTATAAGATTAATTACAAGTAACATGCCTATAACATCAAATGCTATTAACTTATAGGGCACACTAGTATCAATCTCTCACTTGAACTAAATCCAATTACCCACATATCTCCCACACATTTTCTCAAAATGAAGATCGAACTGTTACTGAGAAACCGCTCTAGTTAGTTGATCCGCTATATTATCTTTCAATGAAATGCTTTCTACCTTTATATCACCTCTTCCAATGATCTCTCTAATCAAATGGAATCACCGCAAAATGTGCTTAGACTTCTAATGAGACCTTGTCTCTTTTGCTTGTGCAATAGCACCATTTTTATCACAATACAAAGTTATAAGATTAACAATTTTTGTAACAACTCCTAGTTCAGTGATGAACTTTCTTATCCAAACAACCTTCTTCGTAGCTTTTGATGTAGTAATGTATTCAGTCTCAATGTTCAAATTTGAATTAATTTCTTGCTTGGAGCTTTTCAAGCTCACTGCTCCACCATTGAAGGTGAACAAGTATATAGACTGATTTACTATCATCTTTATTAGAATAAAAACTATAGTCTATGAAGCCCTTAAGTTTAAAATTTGTTCATCCGTATATGAGAAACAAATCTTTAGTTCTTCTCAAGAACATAAGAATGTTTTAACATCTACTAACCGTCATCTGGATTAGACTAAAATTTTCTCATAACACTTAGAGTGTATGATATGTCCTCCTATATAACATTGTATACATGACGGAACCAATTGTTGAAGTGTATGGTATCCGACTCATGTGTTCTTTCTCTTCTGAAGTCCTTGGGGACATTTCCATAGAGAGAGAAATTCCATGACTCATTTGTACGAGTGCCCTTTTGGAATTTTCCATGCTAAACTTTTTTAGCATTTTTTCTATATACATAGATTGTGATAAGCCTAAATATATTTCAAGATCTATCATTATAGATCATTATCCCTAAAATGTAAGATTCTTTATCCAAATCTTTCATGGAGAAGTTTTTTAATAGCCAAACATTGACTGATACTGTAAAATACCTACATCATTCCCAATGAGTTGTATCTCGTTAATGTCCAAAACTGTCACAGCACTCTAACTGACCTTCTTATACGCACATAGTTCATCTTCATTTTTAATAAAATCAAACGATTTGATTTTCTCATTAAAATGGATATTCCAACTTCTAGAAGCTTGATTTAAGTCTATAAATGGACTTTTAAAGCTTTCATACCTTGTGGTCACTACTATTAGATGAAAAACCCTCAAGTTATGTCATGTACACATCCTATTTTATGTTTTCATTGAGAAATACAGACTTTACATCCATCTACCATATCTCATAGTTATGGTATGCAACTATCACGAGTAAAATCCTAATAGATTTAAGAATGACCACTGGAGAAAAGATTTCATTAGAGTCAATTCCATATCTTTGCTTGAAACCCTTCGCTACTAGCCTTTCTTGTGGGTCTCTACCTTTTCACCTACTCCAATATTTCTCTTAAAGACCCATTTGCAACCTATATGTACTATACCTTCAAGTGCATTGACCAAAGTCCACACTTTGATGGAGTACATGAAATCTGTTTCAGATTTCATGGCTTTTAGCAACTTCTCATAATCAATGCCTGATGAGAGTCATAAAATGCATCTTAATAGTACTTAATTGTTATTATTTTAGGGTTGATCTAGGTTTTAATTGCACTTTTATACGTTAACAACTCTAAAGAATCATTCTTGGATCATTGATCTATTTTGGTGCATTTTCAGGTGCTTTAAGCTCAAAAGAGGAGGAAAAGTTATCATTACTTGAGGTACAAAGACTTGAGGCATACTGGAGTGAAGGAGTGCTTCTGGAAGGACAAGATGGAGGGCTTAAAAGAGCAACAGCTGCTGCCCGTACTGGAAAAGAGTTTCACTAAATTCCCAGAATTTCCTGTACAGATCAATTATCTTTGCAAATTAAACTGTATTGATACAAGATGAACCAGGAGATGAGCTATATATGCCTAGAACGATCCATAAGTCTATTTTCTGGAGAATTTTACGGTTCATAAAAATGATTTTTCTAGAGAAAGTTATGGCAGTTTAAGTAGACAAAGGTCAGGCTGTGCGGGCTGTACGGGATTTCAGCGTGAAGGGCATGTGAAGGCTTAAATCCCACATGCCACATCAATTAGAAACACATTTCTATATCCCACATCCCACATCAGATTAGAAAGACATTACACTCATGGTATTTGCCTATATAAGACCCACTCCACTTCAGCTTTGAGGACGATCGAAGAATCTGAGATCATCTGAGATCATCAGAAAGTGAATCCAGAAGGCCTTTAGGAGCAATCCAGAGGGCCCTTAGGAGGAATCCGAAGTACTATTGGAGGGCAAGCTGAGGAATCACCAAAGCTTTCACTACCAAGGGGGAGACGATCGTTGAGAGGCTGGAGGCAACTCGAGCATGCATGAGCCCCATGGCTGGCTAGTCTCCAAGCAAGGCGAAGGGATGAATCCCTAAGTGTAGTTGTTCTTATTTTCCTTTATTTGATTCAGTTGTAGTTTGGTATTATTTTCATTAAACATTGTTATGTTTTATTCTTTAATTTAATTAGTAGATTTCTTATTAGTCTGGTGATTGCATGCTTGATGAGAGTCATATAATGCATCTAAACAATACTTAATTGTTAGCATTTTAGGGTTGATCTCGGTCGTAATCGCACTTTTACATGTTAATAAGTTAAAAGAATCATTCTTGGATCATTGATCTATTTTGGTGCATTTTTAGATACTTTAAGCTCAAAAGAGGAGGAAAAGTTATCATTACTTGAGGTACAAAGACTTGAGGCATACTGGAGTGAAGGAATGCTTCTGGAAGGACAAGATGGAGGGTTTAAAAGAGCAACAGCTGCTGCCCGCACTGGAAAGGAGTTTCACTAAATTCCCAGAATTGCCTGTACAGATCAATCATCTTTGCAAATTAAACTGTATTGATACAAGACGAACCAGGAGATGAGCTATATATGCCTAGAACGATCCAGAAGTCTATTTTCTGGAGAATTTTACGGTTCGTAAAAATGATTTTTCTAGAGAAAGTTATGGCAGTTTAAGTAGACAAAGGTCAGACTGTGCGGGATGTGCGGGATTTCAACGTGAAGGGCATGTGAAGGCTTAAATCCCACATGCCACATCTATTAGAAACACATTTCAATATCCCACATCCTACATCAGATTGGAAACACATTACACTCATGGTATTTGCCTATATAAGACCCACTCCACTTCAGCTTTGAGGACGATCGGAGAATCTAAGATCATCTGAGATCATCAGAAAGTGAATCCAGAGGGCCTTTAGGAGCAATCCGATGTACTTTTGGAGGGAAAGCTGAGGAATCACCGAGGCTTTCGCTACCAAGGGGGAGACGATCGTTGAGAGGCCGGAGGCAACTCGAGCACGCATAAGCCCCATGGCTGGCTAGTCTCCAAGCAAGGCGAAGGGATGAATCCCTAAGTGTAGTTGTTCTTATTTTCCTTTATTTGATTCAGTTGTAGTTTGGTATTATTTTCATTAAACATTGTTATGTTTTATTCTTTAATTTAATTAGTAGATTTCTTATTAGTCTGGTGATTGCATGCTTGATGAGAGTCATATAATGCATCTAAACAATACTTAATTGTTAGCATTTTAGGGTTGATCTCGGTCGTAATCGCACTTTTACATGTTAATAACTCTAAAATGATATTTGTAAATCATTGACTTAATTCGATGCATTTTCAGGTGCTTTGATTACAAAAGAGATGATAAAGCGATCCATGTTTAAAGCGCCAAAAGATCTTGGGTGTCGGTGCTCATATTTGTCCAAGGTTTATACATGTCCAAACATGATACAAAGATGGTTAAAGTCTAAACTAAGGTTGGAATAATAAATTACAGTAAGTTAAAAGACTGCACACAAGTGTGTGCATCACTTTGGAGCAAGGTATGGGTAGGCACACTAGTGTGTGCACTTCTGCATACAAGCTAAAGGAGTTTCACTAAATTGCCAGAATTTCCCTTACAGATCAATCATCTTTGCAGATTAAACTGTATTGATGTAGGAAGAACCAGGAGAGGAGCCATATACTCTTAGAAAGATCCGGAAGTCTATTTTCTAGAGAATTTTACGGTTTGTAAAAAAGAGTTTTCTAGAGAAAGTTATGGCAGTTTTAGTAGACACAGGTCAGGCCTCCAGATCAGCATCCACCTAGCGCCGCACCCCTCACTTTCCAGCTCCCACTCGGTCCAAGACCAAATTAGGGCTGCACAATGACATTTTATGGACCAAAATGCGCCTAACTACTTGTGATCTATAAATAGATGCTTAAAGAGTGTGCAACCAACATTCATTTCAAGAAAGGAGGAGAGAAAAACAGAGAGGATCCAAGGGATCCAAATCCAGCATTCTTCCATTTTATTTCTAAGTTTCTTGAGGGCTGGAAATCAAGGGGGAGAGCATTCATATTGTTCTTCCACCTTGAACTCCATGGCCAAATCAAGGGGAGAGCATCCATATTGTTCTTCCACCTTGATTTTCATGGCCAATTAATCATCTTACAAGGGAAAGGGATGAATCTTTAGGGATTTATTGTTCTTAATTTCTTGTTCTTGATTCGGTTGTACGGATTTATTGTTGAATATTGTTTATGAATTATTCATTTATTAAGTAAGAAGGATTTGAGTTCATGTGATAGATGCACTTTTTATTCTTATTCTTTTAGATTCTCTTAATCCGATGATTGCATCCTTCTCCTCCATTGAGGTTGTTTGGATGTGATTGATTTCGGTAGATTTATCTTATTGATTGTTCATTACTGCGATATTGTCATTAAAAATATATTGTCGTTTCTTGATAATCTTTAAGATTGGTCATGTGTACATGAACCGGAATCAATGATTAATTTGTAGCAATTATATTAGAGTTATAAATGTGCTTGATTGAATATATTCCGATTGCTTGTTTGGGAGGTGAAACTTGCAATCGAGATAAAATCAATTGAATCAAGAGTGGAAATAAGGAACGAACCTAAGAAGGAGTCCCGGAACCTTGTTATTTCTCATTTATATTTCATTTACATTTACGCAATTTTTCTCACATTATCTCATTATCAAAACCCAAAAATCTTTCGTTTAACTTTTATCATTCATTTTAAGGTTTACACATTTTCCTTTGTGCCTAACTTGTTTCCCTGTGGAATCGACACCCAAAAGCCATACTACAATAACCGTGTTATACTTTGGGCGTAATCAATGCTTCTTTTCCATATAAGTCTTGTCATGCTCTTCTTATGTGTATTTGTTTGGGTGTGATTGAGTCTGGTAGATCTCTTTTATAGATTTGTCCATTGCTACAGTATTGTCATTTACATATATCGTCGTCTTTTGATAATTTATAAGTTAGGTCATGTGTGCTTGAATGTAAAGAATAATTCATATCAATTATATTAGGGTTTATACATGCGTTTTAATTGAATATTTGCTAATTGCCTGTTTGGGATGTGAAACTTGCAATCGAGATAAAAATAACTGAATCAAGTTAGGATTAGGGCAACGAACCTAGGGAGGATTTTTGGAACCTTGTTGTTTCTTTGTTATATTATCCATCAATTATTTACACAATTTTCACACAATCAACAATTCAGATTTTGTCACTTTAACTTTTATCGTTTGTGTTGAGGTTTACACCTTCTTTTGTAATTAGGTTGTTTCCTTGTGGAATCGACCCCAAAGTTGTACTACAATACCGCGTTATGTTTTGGGCGTAATCAAATTTTGGCGCCATTGCCGGGGAAACACGCTTAAGTACAAGGAATTTTGTCAACTTTGAGACATAACAGAAGAAGAGTTGTAAATAGTTTTTCTTTTCAGCAGCTGTAAAGGCGGTAACTTCGTTCCTTCTTTTAGCTTGCTACATTATTATTTTTTTTCCTTCTTTCTTTTTATAGTATTTTTTATTATTGTTCTTTTTTCTAAATTTTGATTTTCTGATTTTTTTTATTATTATTCGGTTTTATTTATTTCCTCTCTGATTCATTTGGTGCATGCTTAGACCGAGAGATTTGCGAGGTAGATTCATTAAAGGACCCGAACTAGAATTACCCTCTCCTTCCGAGTTTGATAGTGAAATCTCACCTAGATCAACCAATAGTGGAAACCAAAGTGAGAATTTATAGGATTTTTTTAACATGGCCGATAACCTTAATGAGAATGTTGCTAGGACACTTCAGGATTACCTCCACCCTACACGCACAGCCACACCATCATGTATCATGTTTCCAGCCAATACTCGCCAATTAGATCTTAAACTAGGGATGATTCAATTACTCCCTACATTTCATGGCTTGGATGATGAAAACCCATATGTTCACATTAGAGAGTTTGAGGAAGTAGTCGCGACTTTTCATAGTCAAGATGAAACCGATGACATTGTGAGGCTTAAATTCTTTCCTTTCGCTTTGAACGATAGAGCTAAGAGTTTGCTATACTAACTAAGACCATGATCTATTGGGTCGTCGACTGAGATGACTCGGGCTTTCTTTAACAAATACTTTCCCCAACATAAGACCAACGCTTTGAAAAGGCAAATCTCCACCTTTGCACAAAAGGATAGTGAGACCTTATATCAGTCATTGGAGAGATTTAAGGAGTTATTGAGTATGCGCCCTCACCATGGGTATGAGAATTGGCACTTGGCGAGCTATTTTATGAGGGACATACATATAGAGAGCACCAATTCGTAGAGATGATGTGTAATGGTGAATTTTTGGAGAAAGATCCTGATGAGGCCATTGGTGAGCTATTTCTTTAACAAATACTTTTCCCAACATAAGACCAACGCTTTGAAAAGGCAAATCTCCACCTTTGCACAAAAGGATAGTGAGACCTTATATCAGTCTTGGGAGAGATTTAAGGAGTTATTGAGTATGTGCCCTCACCATTGGTATGAGAGTTGGCACTTGGTGAGCTATTTTTATGAGGGACTTACATATAGAGATCGTCAATTCGTAGAGATGATGTATAATGGTGAATTTTTGGAGAAAGATCCTGTGAGGCCATAGAGTACCTCAATGAGCTTACTGAAAAAGCTCACACTTGGATTGGACCTAGTGCTACTGAAAGCACAAATAGGTCATGACTTATAGGGAACCTAAATGGTGGTGGAATTTACCATCTTAGGGAAGAGGATAACCTTAAGGCCAAGGTCGAGATGCTCACTAGGGAACTAGAGGTATTAAAGACTAAGAGCTTAAAGCCAACACACGTGGTTAATCATGCAAAATCTTTAGAACAATGTTTTATGTGTGGCGGGGTAGATCATCTCGCCCAAGAGTGTCTCATATTTGCTGAGATGAGAGGGATATATAAGGAACAATGTAATGCCTTAGGCATGTACAAGAAGCCTTTGACACCCTTCTCTGATACTTATAATCCAGGATGGCGAAATCACTCCAATTTCAGCTGGAAGTCTGAAAACCAGCAGTTTGCACAACCCCCTGCACCATATCATGCACCCGTGTCTTCTAGGAGTTCTTTAGAAGACACTTTACATGCTTTTATTGAAGCACAGGGGAAAACTAATCAAAGGCTTGAATCTTTAATTGTGCAGGTTGTTGAAGAACATAAAGAGATAAAGAGCCAAGTGTCCAAGTTAATGAGCTACTTGAGTGTGACTGAGCGAGGTAAGTTCCCTTCTCAAGCTCACTCCACATCTCATGGTCAGCACTTGGTGCAACAGAATGTGAAGGAGGTGAATGCCATTGAGACAGTAAGTGGTAAGTTATTACACATCCCAACAACGAGAAAATCAGAGGATGTGGGCGAAAGACACCAAGCATACATGATGGACTTATTCATGAAAAAGGTCCAGCACCTTAATCCATTGGAGTCCACCCTCACTCATGGCTTCACAAGAGCATATATCAAGCCAAAATTTACGGGTGTTACTGATGACATCCTTGAGGCCGCTCAAAAACATACAAGCACCAAATTTAGCAATGAAGCAGTGGCGGGTGCATTCAACCTATGTTTTTCTAGAAAGGAATAAGAGCGTTTGGCTGAAGATGTAAAACTTAACGCTCATGGGAGGCACCTCACAACATATCCTTTTACTATTATTGTTTTTCTTTCTTGTTTATTATTCACATTTTTTTCTGTTTTCCAGTATTAACTTAGTATTTCCTTTTCAAGGAAAAATGTACGAAGCAGTTCAAATGGTGGAGCATAATTTTCAGCTTCTGTGCACCTATGGCTACAAGGGGAGTCTCCTTTACTTTTTCTTTTACATTGAGGCCAATGCAATTTTTAAGTTAGGGGTGGAGGAAACGCATCTCTTTGTTTCCATATTCTTTATTTCCATACATTTTTTCTTTTTCCATTGAACTACTTGGTGTCATTTTCCTTTTTGTTTGTTTCTTGCATGCTTGGTGTTAGCCTTAGAGTTAATTCACATGTCAATGATATGAGCTTAATTTAGATAGCAGATAGCATATAGAAGAAGTTAAATCTTACTTCGGTTTGAAATTAATTTAAGTATCAATCTTCATTTGGTTTGAGACTCTAGTTTGTGGTAAGATTGTATGATTAGTCTTAAACATTTAGAAAAGTTTTATGTGTGATTATTTTGTGAATATTTTTGCGGTCTCGACAAGCTCTAGAACTTACTTGATAACCACTTGAGGTGAATTCCTAGAATGCACATTACTTAGGTTATGATATAGGCCATTTTTGAACCGTTTGAGCCTTTCAAACCTACCATTGCTATATTTATCACTAGTCACCTATTTGAGCCTTTTTCTTGAAAAGAAAAATTGAGCCTTGTTTCTTTCGATAAACCGTTTACTTACCTTTATGAGCCTAAAAATATTTTCTCCTTCTTTTAAAAGAACTTAGTTATACACATGTTGTGAGAAGCACTTAAAAAGGAGTAAGGGTGGAAATATGAAAAATAATATCACTACCACAACCCAAGTGAATTTAAGAAGATAAGTTGGGGGTTGTGGAAAAGAAAAGAAAAAAATGATGAAAATGAAGGTGAATGGTTATGTGCCAAAATAAAAAAAAATGAATTATGGTAAAGAAAGAAGAAAGAAAGAAAAGAAAAAAAAAATAGTGATTTGTTGAAAGATATGCTCGAAAAATGGTTGAAAGAGTTGGGTGTTTAAAGCTAAGAGATTGAGTTCTTTTACTTGTGAATCCTTTCCGTTCTTCCTTAGCCTTTACCTTAGCTTAATGTTACAAGCTTATTAAAGACCTTTTGATCCAATGTAGTGTGATTTTTCTACAATAGTGGAGAGTGGTTTGAAATGCAAGCATATGGAGCTTGTTTTTGTGATTGACGTCACGAAATTTATCATGTTTTAGAGGCCAAGACTTGTATTCATGAATGTTATGCATAAAATCATCCGGGTGTTCGGATTAATGGTTTGTGGTAAGATGGATGTTAAGAGTCAATCACGATTTTAAGATTGATGTTTGGATTACTTTTGGATTTGGGTGAAATTTAATGATTCTTTGTGCCGTGTGTTATGTGCAATTTTTGAGACAAAATGTGAATTACTCTTGGTTAACACTAATATTGCTTTTCATTTACTTTGATTCCCACTGTAGAATTCATCTCTTGTTTTCGCTTGAATTGCTAGGGACTAGCAATAAGGTAGTTGAGGGTTGGTATGAGAGTCATAAAATGCATCTTAACAGTACTTAATTGTTATCATTTTAGTGTTGATCTAGGTTTTAATTGCACTTTTATATATTAACAACTTTAAAGTATCATTCTTGGATCATTGATCTATTTTGATGCATTTTCAAGTACTTTAAGCTCAAAAGAGGAGGAAAATTTATTATTGCTTGAGGCACAAAGACTCAAGGCATACTAGAGTGAAGGAATGCTTCTGAAAGGACAAGATGGAGGGCTTAAAAGAGTAATAACTGCTGCCCGCACTGGAAAGGAGTTTCACTAAATTGCAAGAATTTCCCGTACAGATCAATCATCTTTTCAAATTAAATTGTATTGATACAAGAAGAACCAAGAGATGATATACTTAGAAAGATCTGGAAGTCTATTTTCTGAAGAATTTTACGGTTCATAAAAATGATTTTTCTAGAGAAAGTTATGGCAGTTTAAGTAGACAAAGGTCAGGCTGTGCGGGATTTCAGTGTGAAGGGCATGTGAAGGCTTAAATCCTACATCCCACATTGGTTAGAAACACATTTTTATATCCCACATCCCACATCAGATTGGAAACACATTGCACTCGTGGTATTTGCCTATATAAGACCCACTCCAATTCAGCTTTGAGGACGATCGGAGAATCTGAGATCATCTGAGATCATCAGAAAGTGAATCCAGAGGGCCTTTAGGAGGAATCCAAAGTACTTTTGGAGGGCAAGCTGAGGAATCACTGAAGCATTCGCTACCAAGGGGGAGATGATTGTTGAGAGGTCGGAGGCAACTCGAGGACGCATGAGCCCCATGGCTAGTTAGTCTCCAAGCAAGGCGAAGGGATGAATCCCTAGGTGTAGTTGTTCTTATTTTCCTTTATTTGATTTAGTTGTATTTTGGTATTATTTTCATTAAACATTATTGTGTTTTATTCTTTAATTTAATTAGTAAATTCCTTATTAGTCTGGTGATTGCATGCTTCTTTTCCATATAAGTCTAGTCATTCTCTTCTTATGTGTATTTGTTTAGGTGTGATTGAGTCCGGTAGATCTCTTTTATAGATTTTTCCATTGCTGTGGTATTTTCATTTAGATATATCGTCGTCTTTTGATAATTTATAAGTTAGGTCATGTGTGCTTGAAAGTAAAGAATAATTCATATAAATTACATTAGGGTTTATACATGCGCTTTAATTGAATATTTGTCGATTGCCTGTTTGGGATGTGAAACTTGCAATCGAGATAAAAACAACTGAATCAAGTTAGGATTAGGGCAACGAACCTAGGAAGGATTTTCGGAACCTTGTTGTTTCTTTGTTATATTATCCATCAATTATTTACACAATTTTCACATAATCAACAATTCATATTTTGTCACTTTAACTTTTATCGTTTGTGTTGAGGTTTACACCTTCTTTTGTAATTAGTTTGTTTCCCTGTGGAATCGACACCCTAAAGCTGTACTACAATACCGCGTTATGTTTTGGGCGTAATTAATGCCTAACATTGCTTCTTCGTAGTTAGCAAGTTCCTTATCATCTAAAAAGTGTACCTCTAGGACATCATTTATGAAAAATTCATATCTCTCTGAAGCCTTTGTTATTCTGCTTGATCTACAAACTAATTGTGTAATAGGAGAGTCTTTTGATTCAAGTCCCTTAATTTGAATAGTACTAAGTTGTGGTTCTTATGACGCTTCATCAAAATCTATCATGCTCCTACTACTCCTTTCTAGTATAAACTCTATTTCTAGAAAGGTAGCATAGTTGGAAGTAAACACCTTTTGTTTAGTTGAATGATAGAAATAATATCCTAAAATTTTTTAGGATATCCCACAAACCTATTTACTAACTTGTTTGTATGTAACTTCTTTACATAAGCAAGACAATCCCAAATCCTAATGTGTTTACGACTAGGTTTTCTCTCTTTCCGTATCTCATATAGCATTTTAGGTACTGCTATAGAGGGAACTTTGTTCAATAAATATATGGCGATTAGGATGGTGTATCCCCAAAACGATACAGAAAGATTCGTATAACTCATCATGGATCATACCATATCTAATAGAATACGATATCTCCTTTCGAACACACCATTCAATTATGGTGTTCCATGAGTAGTCCAATGAAAGAGAATTTCATTTTCTTTAAGATAATCGAGAAAATAATTAGTCAAGTATTCACCCCATCGATCAGGTCGAAGAGCTTTAATACCTTTCCCAATTTACCTTTCAACTTTATTTATAAATTCTTTGAACCTTTTCCAGTTTATCGGTGTAGAAAAGGCAATAAAATTTAATTTTTTTTAATTATGCCAACAAACATAACCCAACAAATCTCCATGAATGTATTACAATGAGTACAATAGATTATCTCCATACAAGGTTAGGATTTATACCTTAATGAAGATTTTGGTTGCAAATTTGGTGTAGAGTTCACGACCTATTCAAGCATCCAACCTTTAAAGGTCTGTTTGGTTTGGGGTACAAAGGTGGGATACAACTAAATTAGTCCCACATTAACAATTAATCTCATGTTTGGCTTGAGGGATTGACTATTCACATGGAATTAAGGTGGGACTAACTTAGTCTTAATCTCATAAAATCTGTCGCACCCCCTCCCCCCGAGACAAACTTAATCCCACCAATTAGGACAAACTCTTTTTAAACGAAACATTTTCTACCCCTGGCACGACTTCTTTCACTTTTTCTTCTTCCATCTTATTCGTCACCCATCATAAGCTAAGCAAAATTACTCACCCACAAAACCAAACTTGAACAAAAAAATCGAACATTTCCATGCATTTCACCAAAAAAAAAGAACAAATTTGAAAATTAGAATATTAAAATTTCAAGATACAGTTTCTAAAAAAATCAAGATACAGAGTAAAACCCATCAAAATAGAGAAAATATAAATAATCCATCTTTTTTTTTTTTACACCCATTTTACCTTTTCTTGCCGTCGTCGCCTCTTTGTTGCAGATTTGGAAGAGTGTTTGGTTCCTAAGAATATTCTTAAGAAAAACTCATTTCCTTTTGATTTTGAAGATTCCTTCAAATTTGGTAAAGATATTTGAGGAGTCAAATGAAAACATAAATTTTTGGTGCTTTTGTATGATTTTAACGAAAAAATAATGGAGGAGATGAGTGTTTGGTTCCTAAGAAAAATTCATTTCCTTCTGATTTTGAAGATTCCTCTCAAATTTGCTAAAGATCTTTGAGAAATCAAAGGAAAACAAATTTTTTTCATGCTTTTGTTTGATTTTAACGAAACATAATGGATTAAATGAGTGTTTGGCCCCCTAGAAAACGCAAGAAAATCCTGGGATTTTTTTTTTTGTTTTATTCTTTAGTTTTTGGTTGTCAATATTTAGAAAGAAAAACGAAAGGAAAGACAAAATATTTTGGAGAAAAGGAAGAAAAAGAAGGGAAAAACATTAAATCTTTTGTTTGATTTTTTTCTTCAATTTTCCTTGTTGATGGCGTTGAATGAAGAAGAAGGGAAAGAAGGGAAAGAAAATAAGAAAAATAAAAGACATAAGGTTTTAGAGAGTGGATAGAAGTGTTGGTGCTTTATATATGAATTGTATAAGGTTATTTTGGTCTTTGTCTTGTTATCCCACTTCAATGCAAATTTGAAAATTTTATGAACCAAACATAGTATTAAGGTAGTTTTACTTTGATCCCCTTTAATCCTATGCCACTATAATCCTAATCCTATTCCACCGTAATCATATCTGTGAACCAAACGAACCCTAAGTGTATCCACGTGAACAATCAAGAATAAAGATCCCCTCCGAGATATCAAACACCATGTGTAGAAGAGGACTAGGGCTAGTTTAAAACCCCTAAGTGCTAGCTCTAGGATTTCGACTATAGATAAAAAGAGTGAGATTAAAATTTGATTTTAATTCTCACAAAAATCTTATTAGGGTTTTCATCACATAGAAGCCTTTATGTAAAGTCTTTACTCCTAAAATCTCTAGAAATTCTAGCATTGAAATTAAACCTCTAGTTTAATTTAATTCATAGAATTCTCTCTATTGGCTCTTTAGTTTTCCTTATTCTTGCAAGTGCCCAACTGTGTGTGACCTTTAAGTTCAATATTGAACTAGTAGTAGTTTATAACGTTTACATGACAACTGGACACCGTCCAATTAATTAAAACTCCTTTTAATTCTTCCTTTAATTAAGAATTAGTTACAATTAATTCTTAAGGGATTCTACAAGTCATGATTAACACCTAGCAATATGTCATGATTACCCAGGCAATATGAATTGAATGTAAACTTTTTTGTTGACAGTTATTATACAATTTAATCATTCCATCATGCAATGTCTCTGATTAAACCTAAGGTATGAAATTACTATCAAACTTTAATTATTTAATCATGTGTATCTTGATCTCAAGTCCATAACTTAAACAGTGAAATTAGAAACTCCTTTCTAATTTTCACCCCACCTTGCCCAAGGAATTTCCAAGTTCTTAATTAATTAGATCACATAGGACATTCTCTCTTTTTTACTGAGAGTGATAGATCCTCTATTGTACACTCACATACCTCCATGCATTAATGGTCATACCCAATTATTAACTTTATGTGGCCCATGATTAGAATCACATTTAAGTAGCATCAAAGTATGATGACCTATACACAAGGCATCCATGGTGCGTTAAGTCCAATGATCACTTTACAACTGCAACATAAAAACTCCTATTGATAGTTAGTAAATTTTCCATTAGGAATTACTTAGGTAAGTCAGTTTACTATACTTGTTCTCTAACAAGCACCTACATAACTTGTTTTAGCGTCTCATACACTAGTGACCATTAGATCAATCACCCTCAATTCGTTGAAAAAACATAATATGTACTAATATATCTGGATTCACTAATGCCCTTCCTAATGATCATCTAATTAGGAACATTTTAGAATAATGCTTAAGGAAATACGTCTCAATAGCATGATCTCATCGTGGTGCTTATTTTCCTTGCTTTTATTCTATGGGCTTTATCATGTAAACACATTGCTGTGATTTTTAATGAATACAATAAATAATATAAATGTCATCAATTAATATTTATTGTCAATAAATGAACAAGATCAACTACAAGTAATATGGCCATAGCATCAAATGCTATTGGCTTGTAGGGCATACTACGATCACCTTAGTGTTATCATCAAACTCACGCAGCACTAGTAGAGTATCATCAAACATCCATAGTGCCCCCTCAAAATCTTTGCTTTCATCCTCTTGTGAAGTGCATTCAAACAAGAAAATCTTACCACTCACTTCCCTAATCTATAGATCCTTATCAATTTTCCAAATCAATTGCATTGTCTTCTTGAAAGCATCCTTAAATACCGAGAAAGATGTTGCCAACTTTCCTATCAAACAAAACTAACCCTTGTCAAACTACTCTCCACCAATTCCTCCCTAAGAGAAAGCTCTGATTGTTTTTCATCAGTCAATCACAGCTTTTCCATAAACATCTCTATTGAAGAAGCCATCCTGCTCACCATTGAAACCACAAAACCCCCTAAGAATCATTGAAACCCTAGCAAATTCTATCCAAAACCCTAGTAAACCCTACACCACCTGGACTCCTAACCCTCTCATAAGGGAGTCAAACATGTATGACAAATAAAAAAATTCCACTTACTCAATTCTTCAATAATTTTAAACATTTTAAATATGAGAATTCAACTGAAATCTATAATTTAATATAAGAATTTATTTCAATTCATTTGCAAGTGATATTTTAATTAATTTGAACTTGAAATGAATTTCATGCTAAATTATAAAATAATCCCTGTACTTTGAGTGTGAGATTATTTTACTCCATATACTTCTCATTGCTTCAATTTAATACGTTAACTTTCAAAATCAATCAAATCACTATTTTGGTTGAAATTTCAATCAGACCATTGAAAAGAATCTCACATATAAAGTGAATGTGATAAGAACCTGTACATTTGTTATCTTACGTGACGTCTCATTGCTTCAATTTAATACGTTAACTTTCAAAATCAATCAAATCACTATTTTGGTTGAAATTTCAATCAGACCATTGAAAAGAATCTCACATATAAAGTGAATGTGATAAGAACCTGTACATTTGTTATCTTATGTGACGTGGATTTTCATTAAATATTTGGTTGGAATTTCCATCGGAATGGAATAATTGATTATGAAAGTTAATATATTAAATTGAAGAAATTGAAAGTATAGAGAGTAAAATTGCCTCACCCCAAAGTAGAAGAAGTAAATTCATAATTAACCCTAAATTTCATTTTCATTTTATTCGATAATGATGTAAATCTGAAATTCTTTTTATGGACGTGTATCTGCCCTAGATTTAATCCATTTTGATACAGGAAAGAAGGAAATATTATAATGCTTGCACAATGGTCATCACTTTCTTAGCACTACAGAAGAAAATTGGATTTTTTTTTATAAAAGAAAAATAAAGTTTCTTGAATAGTAATGGAGAGGCATCTTGACCTCATCCATTGATGAATCGAATGGCACAATAATGTACTGACAATATTGCATAATGTAAGGTGACATATTGTTGTGGTTCCATCATCAATGTCTTTGTTGGTCTATCCCATAATATTGGTAGCCAAGTCATCAGTCCTGTGAAGATTCCATCTTAATTCAAACTTGTACTCAAACCGAAGTTATAAATTCAATCGGTTGCTTCCTTTTATAATTATGATAACGGGAAATAACAGGATTTGAAATTGGAGGTTGGAGTATTTGAATTTGAGATTTATTTTTTTTCTTTTTTTTTTAAAAGTAAAATAGTATTGTATCATTAAACAACAGAACAAGTTTTTTTTTTATTTAAAAAAAAGAGGTAAAATTATCAAGTTATGTAATTACTGTAATAATCACTGCTTGGAATATAAGGGTTTGAAGGAATAACCTTGTTATAGAGAATTTTTTTTTTAAGGAGAGAGATGAGAAGCGATTGAAGTAAGTTTTATCCCATCTAATTCTCTTCAAATGCCATTTTTTTTTGCACCCTTTAAACCGAGAGTATAGTAGCGGACATAATTAGAGGTTATAAATGTAAAAAAAAAATTAGAGATACATTCATTGTTGTTTGTGTTAAATCAAATCAGATCTATGTGGTTTAAAATGTTGCAATTTAATAATATCTGCTTTATCTATGAACACTTAACTATTAAATTATTAATTTTTTATTGTTTATTATATACATATTTATGTAGTTTTTATTCAAGTCATGCATATTTATCATGTTTTAAAATAAAAACTAACATTTTCTCTTAATATTTCTTAACAAATTTATAAATTAATTGAGTGTAAAAATAAAAATAAAAATAAAATTTAGACTTAATTGTGTAATGGAGAGAGCGCATATCACTAAATTGTAACATTTTAAACCATTATGTACCTGATTTGATTTTACCCAAAACAAACGGGGCAGATCTTTAAATTCCCTTAAATTTAATAACTTTTGGTTTCAATTTTAAACTCATTTTTCTTCCATTTCAGCCGTCTTTCAAATAAGGAAAATGTACCTTTGTTGATGCTTAAAATTTGAGGAGACTGAGAAGGACAGCTAGCAGACCAATTCGGACAGTTTAGTTGCCTAGCGGGTAGCTGGGCTGTTATTCCTGAAATAAGACAGTTAGAGACACTAGATGACTCCAAATTTGGATCTGTAAGAAAATTCTCTAATACCTAAGTCAGTAACAGTTGTAAAGATAAACTCAAAGGACTTAACTAGTAAAGGGAGTCAAAGAATGAGATTGTATGTGTACTGAAAACAGTTTACGATGCCCTTTTTTATGATGAAAATAGGTTGATCCATTGAGTGGGACGATCTGGATTGCAGAGATTAGACTAGAGGTGCTAGTGTAGCAATTAACCTTTTTCCCTAAGACAAAAAATTACAATTTTACTTTTGGTGGCAAAATGATAATTTGCCCTCAATTAGGCCATATGTCATCACCTGAATGGACGGTAAGATTTTACTTACCTCATAAATCACACACTTCCTTTAGCTGCTTGGAGGTTAAGGAAATAGTCTATGGCCAAGTGTCTGGTATCCATGTCCGGAGACTTGGCGAGCACTTCAAGTGGCTAAGTCATTCCAGCTAGGACAGGGTGGTCGTCAAACTGTCTAAATTGTGAGAAGGTCATGTGATTTCAAATCCATCCATCCTAAGGAAGGCACCCTTCAAGTTCTTTAACCTTTTAGAAGGTCGTGTAGCTTCTAGAAGCTTCTAGAAACCTCCGTTGTGAGGATTGGGGTTGAGGCTCAAATTTGGCTCTTAAACACTTTCATATGTTGAGAAAAAAAAAGAAAAAAATGAAAGGAAAAGAATGGTTTTCTTGCGAGACCCATGCTTGGAAAACCGACCAAAGGGTTTTGTTGGTTCCGAGGTCGACCAGTCTAAAGGTGCTGCATGAATTTTATTTTAATTTTCAGAAGAAAAAAAATTTAGAAAGAATTCAAAAAAAAAAAATTGATTTCCAAAGGGGTCAGGTCATTGGCCTTACGGTCAGGTCAGCCAAAGGGGTAAGCACAAAATTTTTTTCTAGAAAAAAGACTTAGAAAAACCCAAAAAAAAAAAATTAAGATCCCATACAAATTAGGTAGACCAACAAAAGGGCCTTGTCGGCCTCATAGTGCCAGCCCTATGTTCGACCATCCCAAAGGGTGAACATAAATTTTTTTTAACAAAAGACTTACAAAAAAATCTGAAGTCCTGTCTCTATTGAGGAGGCTAGTCCAAGGGGTTGCCATGATTTTTTTTTTTCAAAGAACTAGGAAAATTTAAGAGATTTTGAGGAAAACTAATCTTGACCGAGGAGAGGGATTTATTAGTCCCCTCTCGTCTTCTTCTATACTGGTAAGATCGAGCTGGAAAGGTCTTTCTAACCCCCTCTCGTCGGCTCCCTTGGTCGACTAGAACTAAGACCGTTACCTATTTTGATTTTTTCGTTTTGTGTGACATGATATGCAATATGTAATGTTTTTAGGGGACTTGATCACAACATTGATCTAAATAGATCTAGGCCTTTGAAATCTCTATATAAGTGTGTGGTGTGTGGAGAGCTTTCTTGACACTTAGTTATTTGCTCCAAACCACTTAGATTCAAAGCTCTGAGAGTTTCTCCTGTTCTGTCTTTCACTTGGGAAGGATGTCCTTCACTTTCTCTAGATACTTAGCCATCCTTTCTCCCTTGGCTCCATATTTTCCCTTGACCTAGTTCACTATTAGTTAACAATCATCATAGACCGCCAATACCCAAGTCATCATTTCTTGGACTAACTTAAAACCTTCCAATATGACCTCGTACTCATCTTCGTTATTAGAGGTCTTGAAGTTGAATTGGATCATGTACTCGATAGTGAAGCCTTCGAGACTAGTCAAGATGAGAACCGCTCCACACCTTGTGGAAATGGAGGCTCTGTCCATAAAGAGCTTCCAATATGCCAACGATGAGATCGGGAAACACATCTCTCAATGACAGCTCATTGGCGTTTAGTTCTGCTTGAAGTTCTTCTAATTGATTTTCTAGCACAATGAACTCGACTATAACTTTAGTAAGGGCTTGTTCCTTAATGTCCAGTCTAGATTTATACTAGATATCAAACTCACCCAGCTCTGTTGACCACTTGATCATTCTATCCGAGATGTCCAGCTTGTAGAGAACTAGCATCAAGTGTTGGATAGTGAGGAGTAGATCGTATTAGACGGGAAATATGGTCTTAGCTTCTTAGTTGAGATAAGGAGTGCGTAAGCAAGCTATTCTATCCACTAGTAGCTGGTCTCTTCGTCGAGTAAGATCTTACTCATATAGTACACCGACATTTAGGTGCCATTGTTCTTTTTTATGAGTACTAAAGTGACTGCCACTAGACTTACTGCTAGGTAGATGTATAAAGGCTCACCTTTTTCCTGGTTGGTAGAGGTTCACTAAAGTACTGTTTCAATTTTTCAAATGATCATTGGCATTCATCTACCCACTAAAAGTCCTTTACCTTTTAGAGAACCTTGAAGAAGATGAGACACATCTCTGCTCATATAGACATGAAGAGCCCTAAAGCGGTGACTCTTTTGATTAGCTTTTAGAATTCTTTGATATTATGGGGGGATTTATATCTAGGTTCTCTCTATATTACTATGAAGCCTATAAATTTTCCTAAAGTCACCTTAAAGGCACACTTGGTTGGATTAAGCTTCACTCGATACTTCCTTAATAACTTGAAAGCTTCTTTTAAGTCGGCTATATGTTGGTGTGTTTGGTGAATTTTTACAACCATATTGTCTATATACATTTCTACGTTTCTTCCAATCTATGACTTGAAGAGTTTGTTCACTAGTCTCCAATAGGTAGCGCCAGCATTTTTGAGATCGAGGTCCATGACTTTGCAGCAGTATAATCCCTTTATAATCATGAAAAAATTCTTTGGTTGGTCTGACTCATGCATAATGATCTGATTATACCCTGAGTAGGTGTCCATGAAATTTAGCAGCTCATAACCAAAGGTGGCATCTTCCAACTGATCTATCCTTGGCAAAGGCTAGCAAGTAGTGCATTTACTTGATGAAGTCGACTACAAGGAGCTTGTCTACCTCTTACTCTATCTCTAGTTGTCTTTTGGAGGTGAAATATATTTTCTTTTGGAAGACTGATTTGTGTTGCAGGTCTACGCTGAGCTTGTTAGAGATTATGTCGGGATAGATGCTTGGCATATCCTCAACCATCTAAGCGAAGATATTGGTATTATTCTTCAAGAACTCAATCAACTGGACTTGGAGTTCCCCTTCTAGCAAAAAGTTGATCTAAACCATTTTTGTAGCTTCTTGTTCGAACTATGGTATAAGTGTTTGTCAATCGTTTGCCCCCTTTAGGAGTGTAATTCACCCCTGAAGTCTTCTATTTCGGTGTGGGGGACTTGATGAGAGTCATAAAATGCATCTTAATAGTACTTATTTGTTAGCATTTTAGGGTTGATCTAGGGTTGAATTACACATTTATACCTTAACAATTCTAAAGTGTCATTCGTGGAGCATTGGCTTATTTTGGTTCATTTTCAGCCATTTTGAGTTAAAAGAGATGGAAAAGCTATCATCGCTTTAAGCATGAAGCTTCGATGCATACCGGAGTAAAGGAATGATTACGAAAGGATAAAACGAAGAGAGCCTCCACCAACCAGTGTGCACCGCGGCCTACAGAAGCTTATCTAAAAGAGCCTCAAAGGCCATCAGTATGCGCCGCAGCCTGGACCAATCTGAGCCACGGCCTGGCAGTCTGAGCCGCGACCTGGACCAATCTGGGCCACGGCCTCCAACAACACCATAAAGCAGACTTCAAGGTTGAGCTGCGGCCTGGATTAGTGTGAGTTGCGGTGCGCACACGATCCCTTGTTTCCTAATTAGGGTTTAAATGATAGTTTAGACCCGAAAACACCCTTGGACCTTTTGTATTATAAATAGATCATTTAGGGTTTCATAAAGGGACATCCATAAAGGTTTGGAAACTGAAGAGAGAGCTCGACATTCTTCTCCATTACGGTGTTCAAGCATGAGCCCCATGGCCAACTAATCTCCAAGCAAGGCAAAGGGATGAATCCCTAGGTGCAGTTGTTCTTATTTTCCATTCTTGATTCAGTTGTAAGGATTTATTGTCAAAACATTGTTTATGATTTACTCTTTGAATAAACAATAAGAACCTAGGTTCATGTGACAGCTACAATTTATGTTTTTCTTATCTTAGATTTTTTTAATCCGGTGATTGCACCCTTCTCCTCCATATAAGTCTAGTCAAGCTCTTTTTACGTCAAGTTGTTTGGAAGTGATTGATTCCAGTAGATTTATCTTTTAGGTTTGTCCATTACTGCGATATTGTCATTGAGATGTATTGTCATTTCTTGATAAATCTATAGGATAGGTCATGTGTGCTTGAATCGAAAGTAAAGAGTATTTCATAGCAATTACATTAGGGTTTTCATATGCTTTGATTGAATATTTGTCGATTGCTTGTTTGGGATATGAAACTTACAATCAAGATAAAAACAATTGAATCGAGATTGAAATAAGGTAACGAACCTAGGGAGGATTCCTGGAACCTTGTTGTTTCTCATTTATATTCTTCATTATATTTACACAATTTTCTCATATTACTTTATTATCAAAACTCAGATTTTCTCATTTGGATTTTATTGTTTCGTATTAAAGTTTACACTTTTCCTTGTAGTTCACTTTTCCCCGTGGGATCGACACCTCAACTATATACAATAACTACGTATTAGTTTAAGCGTAATCAAATTTTGGCGCCGTTGCCGGGGAAATGCGCTTAAAGTACAAGGAAGATTGTCAATGTTGAGACAAGACGGTAATATCGTTCTTTGCTCTTTGTTTCGATTTTTTAATTTTTATTTTTCTGTTTTATTTAGTCCCCTCTAATCCATTTGGTGTATGCATAGACTAAGAGATTCGCGAGGTAGATTCATTAAAAGACCCGAATTAGAGTTACTCTCTCCTTCCACGTCTGTTAGTGAAACCTCGCCTAGATCAAACCATAGTGCACACCCAAGTGAGAATTTAGAGGATTTTGTTAACATGGTCGAAAATCCCAATGAAAATGTTGCTAGGACACTTAAAGACTACTTGCACCCTAGCTGAACGGCCACACCATCTTGTATCATGTTCCCCCCTAATGTTCAACAACTTGAGTTTAAGTGGGGTATGATCCAATTGCTACCAACCTTCCATGGGTTTGAGAATGAAAACCCCTATATGCATATTAGGGAATTTGAGGTAAGTAGTAGCAACCTTTCAAGGTAGGACTGATATGGTAGACACCGTCAAACTTAGGTTTTTCCCTTTTTCACTTAAGGAAAAGGCCAAGGTTTGGCTGTACTCGTTAAGGCCAAGATCTATAGGTAGTTGGGATGAGATGACACGAGTTTTCTTCCAAAATCACTTCCCAACTCATAAGACCAATAACCTCAAGAGAAAAATATCAAACTTTGCACAAAAGGAGTGCGAAACCTTATATCAAGTTTGGGAACGTTTCAAGGACCTGTTAAATTCTTGTCCACACCATGGGTATGAGAGTTGGCGAGTAGTTAGCTATTTCTATGATGGACTCCTAAGTAGGGAAAGGCAGTTCATAGAAATGATGTGCAATGGAAATTTTCTTCCAAAAGATTCCGACCAAGCCATAGATTTCCTAGATGACCTATCAGAAAAAGCCCACACTTGGACTGAACTAGATGCCATTGAAGGCACTAGGAGAAATCAACCCACTAGGATTTACCAACTTAAGGAAGAGGACAGCTTTAAAGCCCGTTTAGAGGCCCTAACTAAGGAAATTGAAGCCTTAAAAACCAAGGATGCTAGAGCCCCTGAAAAGGTTGCTAGGGCAGAGTCCCACGAGCCTTGTTTCATGTGTAATGGGGTAGATCATTTACCTAGGGATTGTCTAGCTTATTTTGAGATGAAGGGAGAGTGTAATGTTTTAGGTGTACCCTTTAGGAAACCAAACTCACCCTACTCTAACATCTACAATCCTGGTTGGAAGAATCACCCTAATTTTAGTTGGAGATCTGATATACAACTTCATCCTCACTCTAGTACCCAATGGCAACTGGAAGCAACCTCATCTAATGCACCTCAACAATCTTTACCTTTGGAAGATATGTTTAAGTCATTTATGCAGGTACATGCTAAGAGTGTGGAAGAGCAAGGCAAGATAAATCAACGGTTGCTAGAGGAGCAACAAGTGATCAAAGAGGAACAAAAGGTGATAAAGAGTCAACTCACAAAGTTGACTAGTTTCTTGATGGTTTAAGAGCAAGGTCATTTTCCTTCACAGCCATAACCTAATCCAAGGGGACAACATATGGCATAAACCTCAGAACCTGAAAATCAAAATGTTAGAGAGGTTAATGCCATAATCACCCGCAGCGGTAAGAAAATTGATGGACCCACTCTACCATCACACTTGATTCCTAATACCGTGAGCAACAAGGATGAAGCCCCCAAGGAACAAGAGGCCCATAATGATTATTCTCCATCGGTGCCTTTCCCTCAAGCTCTCCTTAAACCTAAGGAGAGAAATTCAACATTAAAAAGTGAGATTCTTGAACAACTTCAGCATGTTAAAATTAACCTCCCTCTTCTTCATGTTATAAAATAGGTTCCGAACTATGCTAAAGTCATCAAGGATCTATACACACTCAAGAGGAGGCACAATGTGAAGATGATGACATTCTTAACGAAGCAAGCAAGTGCAATAATTGGCAGCAAGACATTGCCCAAATATAAAGATCCGAGTTGTCCAACGATGGCTTACCAAATTGGAAACAAATCTTGTGGCCAAGCATTGCTAGATTTGGGTGCTAGTGTGAACCTCATGTCATACTCCATGTACTTGTAGGTTAGTCTAGGTGAGATCAAACCAACCTCTGTGGTACTTTAATTAGCGGATAGATCGGTAAAAAAACCAAGAGGTATTATGAAGGATGTTTTGTTGCAAATTGATAATTTCTCTTATCTTGTTGACTTTTTGGTTTTAGATACCGTTTCCATTGTGAATACAGAGTCAAAATTTTCGTTAATACTTGGAAGACCATTCCTTGCCACCACCAATGCCCTCATTAATTGTATGAATGGCCTAATGACATTATCATTTGGAAATATGACTCTAGAGGTAAATGTTTTTCGAGTCTCAAGGTAGCCACATGAAGAGGATGAGTACATTAAAGATAATTCTAACTCTTTAGAATTCACTCCTAATAATTTTGAGTTCGATGATTCTTCAAGTTATCCCCATGTCGTTAATGTTGTTGATGTTTTTGATAAGTCACAGGGATTTATTAAGAGATCATGGCAATCATGCTTTGGAGTTGCTTGAGAGAAGTCACATGAATACGGGAATCACATATGCTATTGCTGATAGTACATGGGCAACACCAAGAACACTTGAGCCACATATGGTGGAATTTAAGTATTCCCTGCCAAAAGACTAGTACTGAGGCCACTGAGTATTTAGCCTCATCTTCAGCACCACAATAAGGCCAGCAGTGAGAGTGGTGCAGCGTCTAGTTGAAGACGTAAAACTTAACGCTCATGGGAGGCACCCCACAGCATATCCTTTAATTTTTATTGTTTTTCATATTTCTTTTTCTTTTTCTTGTTATTATTAGTATTTTATTGTTTTCCAGTATTACCTTTGTATTTTTTTTAGGGACAAATATGCGCATCAGTTCAAATGGTCGTGCACAATTTTCGGCTCCTCGCACCTTTGGTTAAAAAGGGAGTTTCCTTAACTTTTGCTTTCACATTGAGGACAATGCTTATCTTAAGTTGGGGGTGGAGGAAACACATTTCTTATTGCATACATTGAATTGTTGGGTGTCACATTCCTTTTCTTTTTCGTTTTAATTTGTTTGTTTTGTTTTTTTTTTCTTAGCATGCTTTGTGTTAGCCTTGGAAGTAATTCACATGTTAATTAAATGACATAGCATATAGCATTTATAAGAAGTTAAATCTTGCTTCGGTTTGAGAATAATTTAAGTGTCAATCTTCATTTGGTTTGAGACTCTGGTTTGCAGTAAGATTGCATGGTTAGTCTAAAACATTTAGAGAAGTTTTATGTGCGATTGTTTTGTGAATATTTTTGCGGTCTCGACAAGCTCTAGAACTTATTTGATAATCACTTGAGGCAAAATCCTAGAATTCAGACTACTCAGGAGATGATGTAGGCCATTTTTGGACCGATTTGAGCCTTTCAAACTTACCATTGCTATAATTATCGCTAGTCACCTGTTTAAGCCTTTTTCTTGAAAAATAATTTCATCCTAGTTCTTTCGATAACCCATTTACTTACCTTTATGAACCTAAAATTATTTTATCCATACCTTTCTTTTAAGAGAACTTAGTTATACACATTTGTTGAGAAGTACTTAAGAGGAGTAAGGATGGAAATATTAAAATAAATATATTACTACCATAACTCAAGTACATTAAAGGAGATAAGTTGGAGGTTGTGGAAAATAGTAAAAAAAATGAAAAATGAGGTGAATGGTTATGTTCCAAAATAAAAAAATAAAAAAAGAAGTGAATTATGGCAAAGAAAGAAGAAGAAAAAAAATGGTAATTTGTTTAGAGAAATGCTCGAAAAATGGTTGAATGAGTTGGGTGTTGAAGTGAGGTTATCTAGTGCATAAAGTGGTTGTGTTCAAATTAAGAGACTGAGTTCTTTTACTTGTTTAATCCTTCCCGTTCTTTCTTGACCTTTACCTTAGCCTAACGTTACAAGCTTATTAAAGACCTATTGATCCGATGTAGTGTGATTTTTCTACAATAGTGGAGAGTGATTTCAAAAATGAGCTTGTGGAGTTTGATTTGTGATTGATGTCACGTAATTTAATATGTTTTTAAAGGCCAAGACTTGTATTCATGAATGTTGTGCATAAAATCATCAGGGTGTTTGGATTAATGGTTTGTGGTAAGATGGATGTTAAGAGTCGATAAGGATTTTAATATTGATGATTGCATTACTTTTGGACTTGGGTGATATTTAATGATTCTATGTGTTGTGTGTTATGTGTGATTTTTGAGACAAAAATTTGAATTACTCTTGGGTTAACACTAACATTGCTTTACTTTGTTTTGATTTCTACTATAGGATTCATCTCATATTGTCTTGTTTTCGCTTGAATTGCTAGGGACTAGCAATAACCTAGTTGGGGGTTATGATGAGAGTCGTAAAATGTATCTTAATAGTACTTATTTGTTAGCATTTTAGGGTTGATCTAAGGTTAAATTACACATTTACACCTTAACAATTCTAAAGTGTCATTCGTGGAGCATTGACTTATTTCGGTGCATTTTCAGGTATTTTTATTTAAAAGAGATAGAAAAGCTATCATCACTTTAAGCACGAAGCTTCGATGCATACCGGAGTGAAGGCATGATTGTGAAAGGATAAAATGAAGAAAGCCTCCACCAACCAGTGTGCGTCGTGGCCTACGAAAGCTTTTCTAAAAGAGCCTCAAAGGCCATCAGTGTGCGCTGCAGCCTGGACCAATCTAAGCCGCGACCTAGACCAATCTGGGTCATGGCCTCTAGTAACACGACAAAGCAGACTTCAAGGTTGAGCCGCGGCCTGGATTAGTGTGAGCCGTGGCGCGCACGCGATATCCTATTTCCTAATTAGGGTTTTAATGATAGTTTAGACCCGAAAACACCCTTAGACCTTTTGTATTATATATAGATCACTTAGGGTTTGATAAAGGGGCATCCATCAAGTCTGGGAAACTAAAGAGAGAGCTCAACATTCTTCTCCATTACAGTGTTCAAGCATGAGACCCATGGCCAACTAATCTCCAAGCAAGGCAAATGGATGAATCCCTAGGTGTAGTTGTTCTTATTTTCCATTCTTGATTCAGTTGTAAGGATTTATTGTAAAAACGTTGTTTATGATTTACTCTTTGATTAGACAAGAAGAACTTAGGTTCTTGTGACAGCTGCAATTTATGTTCTTCTAATCTTAGATTTTCTTAATCCGGTGATTGCACCCTTCTCCTCCATATAAGTCCAGTCAAGCTCTTTTTATGTCAAGTTGTTTGGATGTGATTGATTCCGGTAGATTTATCTTTTAGGTTTTTCCATTACTGCGATATTGTCATTGAGATATATTGTCGTTTCTTGATAAATCTATAGGATAGGTCATGTGTGCTTGAATCGAAAGTAAAGAGTATTTCATAGCAATTACATTAGGGTTTTCATATGCTTTGATTGAATATTTGCCGATTCCTTGTTTGGGATGTGAAACTTGGAATCGAGATAAAAACAATTGCATCGAGATTGGAATAAGGTAACGAACCTAGGGAGGATTCCCAGAACCTTGTTGTTTCTCATTTATATTCTTCATTATATTCACACAATTTTCTTATATTACTTTATTATCAAAACTCATATTTTCTCATTTAGATTTTATCGTTTCATATTAAAGTTTACACTTTTCCTTGTAGTTCACTTTTCCTCGTGGGATCGACACCTCAACTGTACACAATAACCGCGTATTAGTTTGAGTGTAATCAGGACCTCCTTTAGGTCATCGCTTCCACCCATGGAGGTGGAATAGGAGTGTCGGGCCTCGAACTGATTTCTTAGGGCTTATCCTACTCTTTACCTAGTAATGAACTTTATTTTGAGGTGGTAGGGAGAAGTAATTACCCAAATACTGTGCAAAGGGATCCCATGACAACATTGTATGAAGTGGGATTATCAATCACAAGAAAGTCGTGGCCTGACAAGGAACTATTTAAGCGATGATACTCAACATTAAGGACCCCTCAGCCATAAAGTTCTTTCTTTGTAAAGTCACAAAGCGGAGCATCGACAAACCTTAAGCTCTCACGTTTGAGGCCCATTTGTTGGCCAGTATATGTCACGTGACCTAGTCTAGCATGCTAAATATTTACATCAACATTCACATTATTAGAATATGTAATTAAAAAATAACCATTATCAAACTTGTCATACAAGCCACACAAGGTGTAAAGTATCAAAAAACGATCTGAAAGACAACCAGAACCATATAAATTTTTCCCTAAATAAAAATCAGTTTACAAACATCATGGAAATTCAGACTAAAATCTAGGCTAAAATGGACTAAAATAGAGACCAAGTTCCATTGAATGTTAGGAGCATAAAGGACATCATGCAGGACCAAGCTTTAACCATCACACAACTTTTGCTGATAAGTGCCACCCTTGACCTCATTCCTTTAGTTGTTTCCTACGAATATCCATTTTGACCCTCGTCCAATTCAACGGTACTCAGCGTGTGCTCCTTGGTCTCTAGAAAAATAGTTGTGGCTTATGAGTCTATAATCCACAAAAGATGAGATTCAGTGAGCATTACACAGCTGCAAACATAAGCATAATTACAAAAAGTGAAATAGGGTAATACCTTCTCCGGCTCAATGCATTCACGGTGACGTGCCCTAGACTGCCACAATTGTAGCAAGTCATCTCATTCTTGTCCCTCTTACCATCATGTTTTCCCCTTTGACACTGGTTTTACTTAGCTCTCTTGGTTCTCGGACTAGTCTTCTTACCTTTCTTCGAGTTTTTCTACCCTTTTTGTGAACTATATTCAGCAACATAAGCTTGGTTAGAGGCTTTAGCAGCTCCTAAGCGCACTCATCCTCTAAATCTAAGTGACCCGCAATGTCATTAGAGTTCGTGATGTTATAATTGTATGTCATGTTAATCTTAATGTGAAATTGGCTATCAGGTAGGGACCGTATAACTAGCTGAAATTGTTTTTCATAGATAATAGTTGCTACAAGATAAAAGGTTATCGCTGGCACTTTTTTTTTTGCATATTTCAATGCTTTAAAGTGTTGAAATATGTATTTCCGGCGCTTATTGCAGGTGCCAAATAAAGCGCTAGTATGTGTGGTGTCGAAGCGCAAATATCAGTGCTTAAAGAAAGCACCGCAATGTGCATATTTTTTCGGCGCTTTCGGCGCTTCTTAGTGTCGCAATATACTGGCGCTTACAAGCACCGGTATATTTCGACCCTTTTTCCAAAATATACCAACACTGAGAAGCACCACTATATAAGTGCTTTAATTGTGCTTTTAACATTATTTTGGAGTGTCGCTAAAAATGCTTTAATTGTGGTTTTTTACATTATTTTGGTTTATTGTACCATAAAATTTCAAATGTTCTTCAATATATAAAATGTACCATCAAATATCCA
The DNA here is from genome assembly GCA_023935145.1 of Bretschneidera sinensis. Taxonomy (NCBI): domain Eukaryota; kingdom Viridiplantae; phylum Streptophyta; class Magnoliopsida; order Brassicales; family Akaniaceae; genus Bretschneidera; species Bretschneidera sinensis. Next base: position 99,330,376 of record CM043698.1, on the reverse strand, counting down.
TAAAAATCCCTTTACTCAGTATAAAAGTCATCTCATGTACAAAAAAACACAATCATAGTTACCATCACACTTGACATCAATTATGAGGTCCTCTATTAACCAACTGTTGTAGTAAAGACTTCAACTCATCAACTTGGGATTGCATACTGTTCATTTGATCACCGTGCTTAGCTATTATTTCTTGAATCAGATGCGCCTACTGTTCAATCTGATGTGCATACTGTTGATTATTTTCTTCCATTTGTGCTCTCAGACTATTTATCTCTTCAGCATAAGCCCCATGGTATCTCATATCATTCCTCATTTGAGCTGAAAGTCCATACTCGGCAGAGGGTGTAACTTCAAACCCATGACCTCGGACACAACCAGAACTCTCTTCACCCATAAGCTCGGTGAAGACTTCATTTTGTATTGCTAAATTATTGCTAGCATCAGAGGATCCTAAAGCTATAACAAGTTCAGCAACAGGAGCTTCAAATATCATCTACAATTACGAAACAATAAAGATTAAACTCTTCCGAATATTGAGTAGCTAATTGCAGTGAAATGTACATAAAACAAAAGTTTTTTATCATATTTTATGGAAAAATGGGTAGAATTTCCCCTATTTTTCCATAAAACCTCCTGCAAAAGAAAAAAAAAATATACAATCCAAATAAAGTAGGCAATTCACAACTTAACAAGGAAACAACAAAAAACAAATGGATAAAACAAATTCATCTAAGAAAAAAGACTATCTTAGCTTTGAGTTTCTTGTCATGCCATTTGGATGCACTAATGCCCCTTCTACCTTTCAAGCAACTATAAACCAAGCTTTACATGCATTTATAAGAAAATATATCATTGTTTTCTTTGATGACATATTGATCTATAGAAAATCAAAGGAAGGCCATATTATCCATTTAAGATCAGTATTAGCATTCTTTAGTTGCAAAGCAAAGCAAATGTCAGTTTTGACAGAGTTCAATAGAGTAATTGGGTCATATTATTTCTGTTGTGTGAGTAGCCCCTAACAAGAACAAAGTGGAAACCATATCAATCTTGCCTAGTCTTTATACACAAAAGAAGTTGAGGAATTTTTTAGGGTTAATTGGCTACTACAGAAAGTTTATTAAGGGATTTACTTCTACAATTTCTCATTTGACAGATCAGTTGAGAAAGATGCTTTAAGGTGGAATAATGATGGTGAAGTTGCTTTCCAAGAACTAAAGAAAGCCATGATCAAAGTTCCTGTCCTAACTCTACCTAATTTCAGTTAACCATTTGTTACTGAAATTGATGCTTCAGGTGTAGGAATTAGTGTTGTCCTATTACAAAATGATCATCCTCCAGCTTTTTATAGCAAAAAACTATGTCACTGAATGCAACAAGCTTCAACATATATCATAGAGCATTTGGTCGACATACTGGAATTCAGAGGATCTTATTGGGAGTAGCTACAAATTTCTACTGGAAAGATATGAGAAAATCAGTGGAATTATTTGTTCAATCCTATGATTTATGTACTGTATATTTCCCTAAACAACTACTGTATTTTCAGACTCTCAGGGTACTTCATTGTACTGTATATTTATATATCATGACTTGATCACTTACTCAGTCAGGAGTGGAATCTGTACTATAGAGGAAAAATCCATTTGAATGAAAATTCTCAACTCAAAACTACAGTCCTCAATGAATTCCATTCAACACCATTGGGTGGACATGCTGGAGTTCAGAGGATCTTATTGAGAGTAGCTATAAATTTCTACTCAAAGAAGAATAAGTTTGAAGTTTTATAAATGCCCTTATACTAGAACTCGTTGTGAGGTTTTAGTGTATGCAATATATATCTTGTACTTTGGAGTTGTTGTGTAGCACATGCAACTCACAAGTGTTGTGCAGTGCCTGCACTGCTCATAGGTGCCATTATTGGTTACAAACCTATAATATAATTTTATTATGCCTGGAGCAGTGCCATTATTGAATAATATGGATGGGTTTTTAGGTGGAGAATTGGCTATCTAATATCACTACATCGATCAAACTCCCTTAAAATACCCTTTACAAACAAATCATTTTATTCTAGTAATGACAAGCTGCAAATTACTTGAGTTTATTAGCTGCCTGATTTACATAATTAGTTCTTCTTTGCTTTGTATATGGCTTCTTGTTACATAGACACTTACATGAATCAGTAGGGGAAAAAATATGAGCTAAACAAAACCCAAGCTACCTATCATAAGATTAGGTGTCAACTGCAAAGGTTTATTAATATAACAGAAGCTATCAAGATAGTGTTTTCTTTAATTTAACTCCTAAAAAACATTATTTTTTCAAATGATTTTCAAGTTTTGAAGACTCAGTCTAATTATCAAAACAAGATGCACAGTTTAAGTAGCAATATATACATAACTCATATGATAACTCCCATTCACTAGACTATATAGTAGGAGCATATAGACTTCATTTTACATCTATCATCGATAAAGCTCAAAAGAAAGGCATGGGGTGAGGAGAACTTCTAATGGAGTTGCATTTTCAGAATTTTGGTTGGACTTGATTTCAGTAAAAGAATCAAAATTTATATTAAAAGATAACCTCAGCTTTATAAGAGCAACCATGACAAATAAATGCAATTTTCTTCTTTGATCAACCAACAAATAAGATAGGACTCAAGTACTCCATCATATATGTAAGTAAACTTACCACAAATTGTCGTGATAGTTCATCAATAAAAGTCTCATCCTTGCGTTTATGAGTTTCAGTAGAAAACTCTACGGCCCGGGCTCATTTCCATGTTTCATCTCCTACCATTTATGAAAAGAGTTCAAATAGTGACTCAATACACTACATCTCAATGAAAGATTGGATGATTGAAGCAAATGAACTCATATATTCATCCTGTCTTCTAGCAAAACTCTTTGAACCGGTCGTGTGAGGACATTGTTGTCTTTCACGTGCCATTGTCCCTATAGTAGAATATTTCTACACCAATAATAAACCAACTGAATAATAAGTCATTATTAGAAAAATAGAAACAATGAGAATCCAAATGAACATAATATTGAAAAAACAACCTCACTCTGCTCAGAGAACCAGTAGTTCACCAATTGCTTCCACTGGTCTTGATATACTCCTTTAGGAACATTATTGCTCAAAACTTGTTATTTTGTTTTGTTCCTCACGTGGTCCCTTTTAAGCACATATCGGTAGTCCTTCCATTTTTTCCCTATCATCTTCAATAAAATTTTGTCTATCGTCTCAACCATAGGGTAATGGAACTTTCTCAACCACAAATAAAGGAAATTGATGTCAAATAAGCATTATTAGTGTTAGGGATTATGCATGTACAACACCACAAAAACAAAAAAAAAAAAAAAAAAATTGGAAGAAAACCCGCAATTAAGTTGTTACTTACCCGAATCAATAAAACAAGGTCCTTCTTGTAGTTAGAATGGACCTTCCTCCAATCCGTATAATTAAGCGGACAAAGGTTCCCTCTCTTTGCAACCTTGCCCAACCAGCTACTTAATATTTGGCAACCTTTTTTAATAGGCTGATTAGGTGCATTGAAGTGGACCACAATTTTTTTCCCCACGTTCAGGTGACCACACTTGTGAGGTTCTCAGGACACGTGTTTGCCTCCTCACCCTCCCTTCAGAATCTATACATTGAAAACATAAATTTTATAATTAGTATAACAATGTGATATCAAACTAGTTATAAAGAGAATGTATTAAAATACAACAATTACCAATTATCTCGTATTGTTCACTATCATTGTTGTCACTTTCCGTTGTTATTAGCTCGGTCTCAGAATCATTTTATGAGTCATGATCATCATCAAGGTGATACTCATGCTCATGGTCAATATCTTCTTGATGGTGTGAAGACTCGGCTAGAGCCTGGTTTGACATGTTATCTCTGACTAAGGGAGGAACATATTTTGACCTATACATCTTGCAATCTGTATACATAAAAACATAAAAATGATTATATCTCACACTATCAAGAATGCATTAAGAGTTAACAAGAATTAGAAGAACCACACTTGAAAGATAGGAATGGTCAAGGGCTCGCAGCAAATGCAGCAATCAATAACTGTTGAGAACCTGCGAATAAATGAACAAATAAGTGGTTCAAATAGGATTTAAAGAACAAGAAATAATCAATCATACAACTAAAACAGGAATTTACGACATTCTGAAGTAACATTCCATAAACTATACGCAAAAAAGTTAAGGGATACAAAGCAACAGTAACCCGAAAGATTACAATAAAACATTACAAATCTCTTTGACACACATGTGCATCACATAAATACACATCCAAATACAATTACATGAAAATTCACATAAAACTAGTTGGTATCTTCGTCAATGTCCATCCTAGCCCAAGTTGAGATACAATCTAATTGATCGTCTACAACTACATTAGAAGACATGCACTGATTGTAAGTGTCATCATCCTCTTCATGCATTTTTTTTCCTCATTTTATATAGGTCCCTTGGCTTTGTGATCACAACATGATACCATTCCTTTCTTGTTGGGTCTTGCACATAAAACACTTGTTTTGCTTGAGATGAAATAATGTATGGTTCATCCTTCAATAACTTACCAGTGTGTATGAACCTATTCAAGTTCACGAGAATGCACCCACTTGCATCTTTCTTTAAACCCCTGGGTGAATTAATATCCACCAAATCACAACGGAACAACACAATCTTAAACATCCCATAGTAATCCGACTCGATGATATCTTTGAGCTCACCATAATACATTTTATCATCCGCTTCAACCATAACTCTCGAATTTTGAGATCGTCTAAACCTCTCACGTTCCTTTGTGTGGAATTTAAAGACGTTGATGTTGAATCCATTAAATCTCTTAACAACATTATCTAGACCTCGAGCAAAGGAAATTATTTCATCTGAATAATTGTTAACCACTATCCATGGCACCTAAACATCTTCCAACAATTAATATGAGACAATGACAGTCAATGTTTTATTGAAAACACTTATAACATTCGAAGACAATTGTTATTATGCCTAACCTATCTTATAAGCCATGAGGGAAATTTCTCAACCAACTACTATTGTCTATGACTTTGTATTGGTCGTTTGGAACGGTTGGTTAGTCTTTGAGCAGCCAAAAATTCGCTGCAATAATTGATGTTTTTAACTAACTATTATCCATCACAGTGATAATAACAGATAATAACAACTCAATTTAAACACATGATTACTAAGTTCCTTTATTAATACTAACCTACGAAGGTAAGAAAGTTTATCATTATGGAGAAACACATAACGATGTGCTTGAGCCAATGGCATGTCATTGAGCTCAACACTTACAATCTTTCCCATTATCTGTCCACCCGAGGAAAACATGTATTCATCCGGATAATTTACAGTATCATTGTTCCTTTGGGGGCGGTTGAATTTTGTCTCTACACCTTTGAAGTATTGGGAGCAATATGTTAGATACTTTTCCCCATTGTACCCTTCAGCAATTAACCCCTCGGGTCGACTTCTGTTACGTACGTAAGATTTCAAGCGCACTAAATACCTTGCAAAGCCAAAAATTAAAGATAAATTAAGTAGCCAATAATATAACAACCGAACAAAGTGCACAAATTAGCTTTGAATATCTAACCTCTCAATAGGATACATCCACCTGTAGTGTACGGGACCACCAAGTCTAGCCTCGGAGGCTAAGTGAATGATAAGATTAACCATAATGGTAAAAAAACCCAGGGGAAATATTTTCTCTAAATGGCAGAGTGTCAAAGCAACACGTGACTCCAATATGTCAAACTCATGGGGATCAAGGGCTTTAGAGCATAAAGTTTTGAAAAATGACAATAATTCAGAAACAACTGCTACAACATGTCTAAGCAAAGATACTTTTAAGGCAATAGGAAGGATTTCTGACCTCAATATATGACCGTCATGACTCTTTCAGTTTGATAGCTTACGATCCTTAAGGTTGACACATCTCAAGATGTTTGATGCATACCCATCAGGAACTTTAAGATTTGTCAAAACTATCAAGAAATTTTGCTTCTCTTTCGTGGACATAGTGTAGCATGTTGGAGGCGAGTTCTCTTTTCCATTAGGAAGAGCAACTAAATGAAGGTCTTTCCTAATACCAATTTCCTTGAGATCGCGGCGTGCCTTTTTATTATCTTTAGTCTTACCATCTATATTCAATATTGTTCCAATCAAATTATCACATACATTCTTCTTTATATGCATCACATCTAAATTATGACGCAATAGATTATCTTTCCAGTAAGGTAACTAAAAAAAATGCTTCTTTTTTCCCACAATGTATCTCCAACTCCATCATCCATGGGAAGATCCTTATTATCAACATTTTCTAGGAAATCGTCCACACCATCAAAAAGGTTATCAATTTCATCCACTAGTACTTGCCCCGTAGAGGTACCAACATCCTCTCTTGCCCTCTTCTTAGAAGGCTTCGAGGTTTTTCCACAGATATAATTTCCACCCTCTAGTTGTCTTAAAACATCGTGTCCAGACAGTGGAACAAGAGCAGACCCCAACTCTATGGTGCCATCAAACTAATCATTTTGAAAACGAAACTTATGGTTTTCTGCTAACCATCGACGATGATCCATATAGCAAAACTTTCCCTCGTGTTTTATCCATATAGAATGAGTAGATTCCCCACAACATGGACAAGCAACCCACCCTTTGGTGCTCCAACCAGATAAGTTTGCATATGCTGGAAAATCATTAATGGTCCAAAGAAGATAAGCGCGCAGCTTAAAGCTTTGATTGGTGGACACATCAAACGCATCAACACTATCCCATAATTGTTTCAACTCTTCCATTAGAGGCTGCAAAAAGATATCAATATCATTACCGGGGCTTCTCTCACCAGGAATAACAATTGAAACGATGAAGGATGTTTGTTTCATGCAAAACCATGGTGGCAAGTTGTATGGGACCAAAAGAACGAGCCATGTGCTATAAGTTGAACTCATTGTTCAAAAGGGATTGAACCCGTCACTAGCTAGGCCAAGCCTAACACTCCGAGAATCAGCTGCAAAATCGAGATACATAGTATCAAATGCATTCCAGGCTAATCTATCTGTCGGGTGTCTTAAAATCTTATCCTTTGTCCGATCTTTATCATGCCATCTCATCAACGAAGCTGTTTTAGATTACATATATATCCTCTTCTCGGTATTAGGGGAAAATAATGAAATAATTTAGCTAGCTTTTTCTTTTTTGATTGACCATCCATCTCATTCAACGGATCCTCATCATCAGCATTGTTTTTAACCCACCATGGCACACCACACGCATGACAAAATTCATTATTCACATGCTCACCCCAATACAGTATGCAGTCATTAGGACAAACATGAATTTTCTCATAGCCAGGACCCAATCCTTTGATAATCTTCATGGCTTCATAATAATTTGATGGCAATGGAGCACACATCGGAAATGCCATGTTGATAAACTCAAGCAACTTAGTGAGAGATTTACTAGACTACCCATTCAAACATTTGAGATGTAGTAGATATAACATAAAACTTAGCTTTGTGAAATTCTGACAACCCGGATAAAGTTCATTATCATAATCATTCATCAAATTGCCATACTGAGTCGTCTCATCAATAGAAGAACGAACTAGATGTTAGTTCGACATATGAAGGATCACCAGAATTATTGAACTCAAAGCCACCATGAGCTTGTTGCTCTTCACCGTGCTCATTTGAAGATCCCACTTCTATTCCTAAACTTAACGGTTCATTGTTTGAGTTTTCATAAGTTACCTCGAAGGCACCTCGGAGCAAACCCAACACATCATCTCGTCCCATGAAGCCAACTGGAACACTAGTGGGTTGTAAACTAGTGTAAGTGTGGTCTATATGAGAGACTTTCTCCCCATGAAAAACCCACTCGATGTAACTTGGACTAAACCCATTATACAATAGATGCTCTTGAACAATTTTCTGGTTCGAATGAATAACAATTACCACATCTCTTATATGGACAAACAATACTACCACGACCACAAGCTTTCTGACACACAAATATAATGAAGTTTGCAACACCATCCATATAGGTTTTACTCGACCTCGGTTTATCTATCCAACTTTTATCCATTTTTAGATGACACTAATAAACTTTACTAAAACAATGTTAAGAAAGTCAGAATTGAAATATTTTTGGCAAACAAAGGCATAATCACAAACTTAGATTTGATTGGTGAACTGAAATTTCCAACAACAATGTGTAAAACGTGCATATAATTATTGGTGAATTGAAGTCCAAGACAGTTTTTCTATATGAATTGAAGTCCAAGAAGTTGAAACACAAAATGCAAGCATATCATTATTGGTGAATTGAAGATGACATTTTTCTATATGTCACCTATATAAGGAAAAGAAAGCTACTTGTTTTGCTAAGGTAGGGTACTACTACCACTTTTTGTTCCATTCTTACTTAGCAGAAGAACAAGAAAGGCTACTTGTTTTGCATACATAGGTAGTTAGACAAACATATACATACATGACTCTGTACTTGTGTCTAATGAATAAATTTACATTACATAAATCGCTAGCTCATATAACTTGTATGTGCTGTGGTATTTCTTGTTGTTTTATCGAATTTATGGACATAGCGTTGTAAGAGGTGCTTTGATGATTGCGTTTCTGGACACTGCCATCTGCATTGTATACAGAGGGACCTTCTATTTTGGGAAGCTGTTGTTGGGAAGGTTAATCAGGTCTGATTTGGGATTGCAAGGAGTTGCATAGTAAGAACTGGTCTTGTTCAATACGACATAGGCTACGGGAGGGGAATAGCTGTGTAGACTGGCTAGCTAAGCAGGGAGTCAAGACTGTTCAGCCGTGTTTGGTGTTCCATAGTCCACTGCCGGGCATCTGCCAGTACCAACTTTAAGGGAGAAAAAAGATCATTCTGCCAGTACCAATAGTCCTAATGACTGTTGAGCATCAAAGTTCACTGAACATATCAATAGTAATTACTAAACCTAGATCCAACATTTTAAACTAACCAATAAGGGCAAACGCAAATCAAAGAGCAAGAAAATGAGGTTTTAAAGAAAAGTAGCAGACTTTGACCCTCCTAGTAGGAGGATGGCAGTGAGGAATCAGCTAAGAAAAATTACTTTACTTATCCCTTAAAACAAAGTGAAAAAGAAAAGAGCCATTTTTTGGGTGTTATCTTCAGTTAGCTTGGGATTTAATTTCATACTCCATACAAGCATTTCCCCTCCCACAAAGTGATAACTGAGGAGAGGGATACAAACCAACAAAAGTAAGTTTAACAATTGCCTACGGACTTAACTCAAAACACCTAGTGGGCAAGAAAACTGAGGAGACAAACAAACTCGAACATAACTAACAGATCAACCCAGATTATTCTTTCTCACCTTAGGTACAGCACAAGAATTTTTCAACCCACCAAACCCTCCTGAATTTAATAAAATCACCAAATTCAAAAACAAAATCAGTGTGGTCTGGTTCTCACTATTCAAAATGAATGACTGCCTATGATCCACTGGCAGCTAAAATCAGTATAAGTTAGATTGAGGGCATTCCAATCTTCTCTCTATGTGTGATCACTCTCTCATAGCAACCACCTGCGATAAATATGTGCTCAAGTTAACACAGTATCTTTATCTATCTTCAGGAGAATATTTTTAGACATACTGGAATTTATACTTTTCTCTTCATAATGTAAAACTTTTACTCACCTTTCCAACTCAAGTGCATTATAAAACACCCCTTCCCCCCTCCCCCCAGTGGCCCAACTGTATCTATTTGAAAATTTTATTAATTCCTATCATGCCAGTTAAGTAAGCATATATATATATCGACAAACCATTTTTCATGCCTCTCTGCCTTTATATATCCATGGATTCATTCGGAGGAACAGGGAAAGAAGAAGCAAGCCCGAACATATGAATGCTAGTTTTGACAACAATGATGACCTCACTGGCATTAGTGCATATTCAAAAGAACCTTCTAAAAAATTTAGGCTGTTATGTAATAGATAATGAGAGAGTGCTGCTTAAATAAATAGTCATTAATCTTATTGGTAAATGCTCAGAAAAGTGATAAATCAGGCAATTCGAAAACATTTAATGGAAGAATAATCATAATACCATGACCTTCCCTAGAAGAGCAAGCTTTAAATGAGGCATATGCATGTCTAACCATGTCAAGGTTTCAGTAAAATCATACCAAACAAATCTAATGTCAAAGGATATATATATATATATATATATATATATATATATATATATATATCCACGCACAAGTTCTAGAAACTTGATACAAATGACAGCTACCTCTAGATAACTAATTAGGACATAAACTGGGATTTTCTTTAAGAACATTGACATTTAGAAATAACACAATTATTAATTTTTCCATGCATACATAGAGTAATTAATTATATTATCTAATTCCCACTTAAAAGATTAGAACAGAAAAGTAAGACAGATGATTGAAAAGATAAATACAGAAAGATATACTTATTGTTCATCAGATATATAGCTATAAAATCACTCATATCGTTATCTTGTTATAAATTAATTAAAGAGAGTAAAGTATGGCATAAAAAGCTGATGGGATATATTAGAATAATTTTGTAACCGCCCTAATCTTTGCTTGCTGACACTTTTTTCTCCTTTCTTTCAGACACAAGATAAACAAAAGCTAAGGCAGATCTCTCTCTCTCTCTCTGAGGAAACATTAGATTCAGAAATAAGATTTATCTCAGTGCCTGGAAACAAAAAGAAAGGTGGAAGAGAGCTTAATTTGAATAGAACAAGTATATCCCAACAGAAAAAAAAAAACCTCAACAGAATAATTAATCCCAGAAGAAAATGAAATTAAGCAAAAAAGTGATCACACCCTAAAAGAGCAACAAACTACAACTAAACGAGAGAAAAAATTAAGCCTTCAAGGTTTCTTAGAAGCTATAACAAAACGAGAGAAAAAATAAAACAAATGCAGGCTTAGGGAAAAGAACTGAAAGCATAACTCTCGTCCTTCAATATCCTAACCTTGAACACAAACGCTCAAGAGAAATGCATCAAAAACACCCACAATCCTTTTAATCCAAAAGGAGCCAATGAATGCAAACAACCCTACTCGTAGCTCAAATATTTTCAAACCAGCAACAGAAAATCAAGAAATGTTAGAACTTTTATCTTTTTAGGAATTTAAAAATTTACCTACTATAATTTGTGGAGGAGAGACCGACAAGCACAGCACAACGCGGCAATGGAGGAAACCAGAGAGAGAGAGAAATTTTTTTAGGGAAAATGTTGCAGTGGCAGTGGAGCAAACCAGTGAGAGAGAGAGAGAGAGAATTTTAGGCAAAAGCACGGGCGCGACAAAGAACTGTCATATTTGTGAAATTTTTTATCATATTCCGGCGCTTTGAAGAGCCGAAATATGAAAGGAGCATATACCGACGCTTTCAAGCGTCGAAATATGAAATAGGTTTCGAGTATATTCCGGCGCTATGCTCAAAACCCATTTCATATTTCGACACTTTCAAACACCGGTTATATTCAGGTGCTTCAAAGAGCCGGAATATGAAATGGGTTTCGAGTATATTCTGGCGCTTCAAAGTGTCGGAATATGAAGCACCAGAATATGCTCGAAACCCATTTCATATTCTGGCGTTTTGAAAAGCCAGAATATGCAAAGGTGTATATTCCGGCGCTTATAACAACGCTTAAATGTGCCGGAATATGTAATCAGATTCGCATATAACAGTGCTTTGAAGTACCGTTATATGTTCTTTAAACATTGTGGTGCTTCAACGAAGCACCACTAAGAAAGCACCGACAGTTAATAAATTGCGGTGTTTTTGTCAAGACCGGAAGTAAAGCGCTGACAAATATCAATTATCTTGTAGTGGGTAGAGTCTGCTTCGTTGAGCTCCTTGATCATGTTAAACATCTCCTTCAGGTACAGTCTCATTGTATGATTCAAACGCTTCCTAAGGAGTACCCTCCTTAGTTTGGTGGCAAAAGTACCCTTGTACTTATCCTTCATAGCAACATACATTTCGTGAGTAGTAGAGAATTCCTCAACCTCACATAGAAGAGCATCTTGTGTACCACTCAACAACATAATGCAAACAATGTTGTTCTTCTTTTTTTAGACTTATCCTTTCTCAGACTCTTCCATGATGTTGAACAAAGTCTTCATATCCTCTTGTTCCTTAAAGACATTTAATCTTGTTGTGCAAAATGTCATAACCATTCATTTTTTCGCCTTTGTGTAGTTCAACCACAGAGTTCCTAGAAGATGATGCCTTAGTCAAAAAATAATTCTGTATAGAGAGACATGTACTAAATACTAGCATATCTAAAACATTACAGATGTTTATTTTACAACAAATACAAACTAAACTAATGGTAATTTAACATAAGACACATAATTGAAAGTTCTGTATGCTGCCAATTATTTCCTATGTTCAAAAGTTTAGTTATCATATATTTAATCTAATTCATGAAAAATTTAAGTTCTAGGTGAGTAATTTATTTCAATTCTACAAAATTTAGAACTCCCACTTAGTTGAACATGTTAAGCAAATTTACATAACAATCACATGGCATGATTTAAACATGAAAGTAACCACATAGCATTCTCAAATAGAAGCATTTCATTTCATTAACTAACAAATATTTACATAAGAAAACACCAAGTTTCAGTAAGTGATAAATGCTAAGTTTCACTTAATAAACTTGACTATATTAATGGATACTAACATTCATATATCCACATAAGATACAAGTATTAACATGTACTAAACATTTTTATGCCTCTCATTTCTTCTTTGGAGGTGTGCTAGGAAGGTCCTTAGTCAAGCGATTAATCATATTTGTATTCCATTTGATAAGCAGATTGACAGAAACCCAACTGCCTATCCATTTATATTTTTCAATCTTAACCATCCAAAGATCTCTCTTTCATATAAAACTCAAATGTCTTGCACTATGGATATTAGGAAATTGCAATAACGTGGTGGTTCGCCTAATTCCAGAAATAATACGGTGTTGCTCTGCTAGTTCCAACTCACTAGCGACTTTCCAAAATTGTTCATGATTTTTTGGCCTTTCCTTCAAGTGGACTTCACAATTTTCCATTCATTATCCGATATAGAATCAATTAAGCCTCGAGCTAACACGTTCATACGAATGGGAAGGCGAGTCTTTGTTTTAACATCATGTCATGTCCTTTACAAATCCAATGTGTACACTTATATCGTGTTCTTGTTTCTTTTAATAATTGAGGAACTTTGAGTAGCTTATCATGTTAACTACATTGAAGAATAATGCAAATGCGTGAGTGTTTAAAATGATATAGCAATCACTTATAAACTTAATTAACATAAAAAAATCATACGGACGCTATTTAATTTAATTTGATTTCAACTGTGCAGAATTTGGATATCTAGAAACTTTATAGACCTCTATAAAAGTTCATTTCTAGTTCATGATAATTTTGCCGCACACAAAACTTACGCAAAATTAATTTATAGAAATTTTTTAATTTTATTTATTTATTTTGGGTAGAGTCCATGATGCTTTGGAAAAAAATGTTATTTGATTTCCATATATGTTTTGTGGTAAAACATATATTTGTTATAGTATATTTATACATCTGGTGGTAAAAATTTTAAAAAAATTACCACCAAAAGTATGTGTTTTATCATCATAACTATAAATTTCACAATAAAAAAATATTTTTACCAAATAAGAAAATTTGTCTTTTTTTGTTGCATAGGCTATGGAGAACCCACCTTTATTTAATTATTATTTTTCAAAAAATTAATAATAAATCATCTAGAAAAATTCATTTCTAAAAAAGTTATAGAAAAATCATAAATACTTTTCTGAACAAATGAGTATTTTTCTCACCGCCCGACCGTCTGTTTTGATGGTAACTGTTCACTACACCTAAAATAAGAACAAGATGTAATAGAGATTCGTGAACGCCACGTGTCGTCTTATCGACCTCTGATCGTGGCCATACTAGTGGTGGTCTCTTTGTCCGGATAAGCTTATCACAGGCACGAGGTCAAGTCGAGTTTTTGGTCAATGATGAGGTGGAATGAATCGCATTCTTGCTTGGCATGTGTGAAGGTCATCTTCAACCTCCAGATCAGTGAAATAATCCTAAACATAGAAATTTTCGAGGTAGTTTTCTCCTTCCATAGTTATCGAAAAATTAAATGCCATATATGGTTGGAAATCTTATGAAAAATACTATCCAACTATGTAAAGCTTTTTTTTGTAATTCAAATTGTGCAATAACGTCCATTCAATTGATATTTTAGCCTTTTAAACTAGGGTTTCAAATTTCTCACTCCACGCAGAGAATTAGCATACGAAATTTGGTAGATTTAATCTACATACTATAGGCTATATGCATGTGAAGCAGGAAAGCATATAATCAAGAAAAAAAAAATAAGTTTCCATCTTAACACGATAAACCTTCATATTTTCGTGTATTCTCTAAAAACATGCATTATTAAGTAATTTAAGATATATGTTCACAAAGACATTAATAAACACCATGTTACAGAAACACTGGCTCTGATATTAATATAAATTTAAAGAGGCGGATAATTTGTTTACCTCTTTGACCCGAAAATCTTTCTTAAATATGGACTCATCTTTGTTTCTTTTCAACTTTAATATCATCAGAGGTGAGATGTGAAATCAGAGTGATAGAAATCACATTCTTGTCATAACTCAAGATTCCTTGTTCTTTCTCTAAAGAAAAAAATGGTGATTTTCTCTCTCTAGCATAATCTCTCTCTTTCACCCCCACACATCTGCATATTATCTTGCATTTAAACTATCTTTAGAAGTTTATTTATCTGTTAATTGGTTACTTAATCAACTTGTGTGGAGAAGTTGAAATGCGAAATGGGTGGATCGGATTGCTTATTATGAGTGTTCAGCCCAATTCAATATCCAACATAAAAGAAGCAAGAAGCTTTGAGTGTCTCAACAATTCTTAAATAGTGTTTGTTGAAAAGTAAATACATTGACTTGAGTTTGAAAAAAAAAAAAAAACTCGTTATCCCTTCTTTATTGGATGAACAAATAAAATAATTCTATTGAGTTAGTAAAAAGTATTTTTGAATGCCTTTTTTTTTTTTGTGTTTTAAAACAATTCAGATTTCAATAATTTATTTATTTGTGAGCCAAGACAAAAGAGCTTCTGTTACCAAAAAGACAAAAGAGGGAGACAGAGGATGCTCTCCTGGGTCCAGGCACTGGCAGCCTTCTATTTTATTTCACCAGCATGAAATGTTTACGGAAAAGAGATGTAATACGAAGCACCAAACATCTATCAGGAGTGAAAATGAAAGGTGTGAAGAAAAGGTAATATGTGTAACTAAAAAGAATAAGGAGATGAAGAAAAGGAGAAGAAACTTTGGATGTGACTATTGTCTCCCAATATTCGAAAGCGGTCCACATCAAATCAAACTCTTATCTCCTAATGGAGGGTCCCTTATTGCACTACCAATTAATTTCCAACCCCCCCAAAAAAATAATTATCAATTAAGCTACCATTTAGGCAAATGACATGTATTTATTCTTCCATTCCAGTGTGATTATGTTTGCCAAGTGATTATTTGTTTAAATTATTTTGTTTAAATCAATAATTTTTTGTTTTGAAATGATTTAAATAATTTTATATAATATTATAATTTATAAAAAAAATATAATTATTGTTCTTAGGAAAAAGTTTAAACCTTTGAAATATTCCATTTACTTATATTTTTTATTATTTTAATAAATCGATATAGATCCTGTCAAACCTATGTTCCTTATAAGAAAGTATTTCTTAAAAAAATAAATTTAAATCATTTACATCTTTTTTGGCTTTGTGGGTACGAGAAGTAAAACTTTTGAAAAAGAAAAAGAGATTCATATTTTATTGCATATCTACTCCAATTCCAAACTATGAAAAGATTCCAAGTTTCTTTTTTATATATTTTATTTTATGAAACATCACCAATCAAATGCTAAAAGAGAAAAGGAAAGCTCCAAACAAATAAAACATTAGTGTAACAAAAAATATTATCACATCATCCTCTTCCTCTTTCCTTTTGCTCTCAATTAGCATATGTTTTTGGAATGGAATTGAAGAGAATTATAATTAACTAGAGAAGCATATATTTTTTTTTTATATAAAAATTGACTACAAACAACATTTTACAATTTCACTAGGGAAATTAAAAAAAGAAAAGAAACATTGCATAAAAGATTCATCGTTGATCAGTGCTCCCTACCCTCTGAACCTTGGATGCACTACTAGGCAACTAGCCCTAATGGGCTGGACAATGATGCCATAATCGTTTGATGCATTTTATAGTCCCAGCAAAATGTAGTAGACAAGCGTTATGGGCAATGCAATTAGCATCCCAAATATAACACTGCAATTCAAAAGTAAGGGATGAGAATATATAAGGGAAATTAAAGAACAGAAAAAAGAAAAATATAGATAAGATATTTTTTTAGAAGAAAATATACTCACCCTGTGCTAAGAATATCAGGGTGTACGTTGTATTCCTTAGCAAAGACAAAGGGGACAATTCCTTGTGGGAGAGCTGCCTGTGTTTTTTGTTTGGCAATCCAATTCCAAACACATGAAAGGCAAAAAGACATGTTAGCAGTGGTACATATGTTTCTTCTTCGTTATTGATAACCCTAGCTTATGCTTTGGATTTAATTACAGATGTCACTTTCTCTTTTTAATTACTACTTTTGTGCTTTCGAAGTTGCTCTTCCGCTCCAAGTTTTACTATCTCCAGCTAAACTCAGTTCTTTTTTTTTTCTTTTTTTTTTCTAATAATTAGGTGCAAGGGGATTTGAATTCTAGTGATCTAGTTTTCTACGTGTGATTACTGGTTAAATTATATCCAAAACCACAATTTTTTCATTTGATTACACGAAACAACTAACAACAAATTATCATTTTTTTATCATAACGATTAATTTAATATATTTTATTCAAACTCTCTTTATATATAAAAAAATGTTGATTTAAAACTTCGAAAAAAAATTTTAAGACACTTTAATACTTAAAGTTAAATGGATGAACAATGAGATAAATATTAATCTTTCTATTTTATAATTTTAGTTATTTATTATTTTTTTATACTTAAGTTTGATTTTAATTATTTTATATATATATATTATTTTAAAAATATTAAAAAAAATATTTTTTAAAAAACTTTTAAACTCTATATATATATATATATATGTAAAAATAAATTTTTTTAATGATTTAATAATAATAAAAATTATTCATTTAATTGATTAAATAGTAAATAAGACAAAAATCAAAGGACAGAGGAGGAATACTAATTAAGTAACAAAGCATTGTTAGTAAACTGTTAAAATAAAATCAACTTAAGCCTACAATTACAATTTCCAATCTAATTTTCGCTGTTTCCAAATAGATTCAATGTATTTAGAGTTTCACACTTCACAGTGCATATGGGAGTATGTAATGTATTCAGGATAAGAATATTTTTCTTTTGGCCAGAGGATAAGAATAAATTGAACTGACAAAAACATATAAAAAATATTATCTGGAGATAGCCCATTTTGGGTGAAGAGCAAAATGAATAAAGCAGTAGTAAAGCTTTGGATTTGTGTGTAGTTAAGTTGAATTGGTTGTGTCAGAAGGAAACATAGGAGAGAGAAGGAAAAAAGAAAAAATAAATTGAGGAAGCATGGGGAGAAAGGAGAAAGGTATGACCTGTACAATGGCAACGTGTAAGAGAACTCCTCTAAGGCCAACAGCAATGGAAGCAGCTGCCATGACAGCTGGACCTGTAAGGAATCTAACAGCCATAGCTAAAGCTGCAATGGTATTTCCACATGCTATGATCCTTGGTTGCAAAGCCATGAACAGACCTGTCATCACATCAAAAGCATGCCCATTACCACCACTACCCCCATTGTTACTTGGCAGAACATTTTTCTTTTTAATTTCTTTTTCTTTTAATTAATTTTAAAAGATCTGTAATCATCATCAACACCACCATTGCCCCATCACCCCCAATTATATCAAACCCACAACAGAAACTGGGCAAAAAAGTGAGAAACATGAATAAAAGGAAATCCCATTCCCCCAACATGTTATCATGACAACACTGTTTCGCTTACTTTGCTTAGCTAGTTTACTTGCTTTTCACAACATTTAATAATTAAAAAGTGCGAAGAGATATTTTTTTTCCTTTATTTTTAGGGAAAATATTCATAGTTGTGTTTACTGACCAAGACTGAACATTGCCATGCCAAGCCCTGCATCTGACAGTATGGAAATGGACTTTGCTATAATGGCAGGCATTTCAACATGCCACCTGCAAGAAACCACCAAGTCAAAAGTTATCAAATTTTATGAAAAAGCCCAGATATCAAAATAGATTGATTACCCATGGCTTGGAGTTTTAGTCTGGGCAGAAAAGACAGAAAATACCTGAATGAAACTAGAGACCAAATGAGTCCTAATAAACTTGAATAAGTGTTGGGATTTCTGATTAGTTTTCTCCAAACCATGATCAGTATAAGCCTTGTCATTACACTTTTTGGAGGCATAGCTTTTGGCTTTCCATCACCCACTTTCTCACCACCTTCATGGTTGTTTACTTCTCTCTCCATCCCTCTGTTCCCAAAGCTGAAATCATCCCTCTCCATGCACTCCTCATGATTCTCTCTATGACCCTCCACTGAAACAAAACAAAGAATTCATGACACTTAAGAAACAAATTTTAAATGAAAGAAATTAATCAATACAATATATATATATATATATATATATATATAACACCATTTAAAAAATAGTTTATCAGATGGATTTTTATTTCTAAAAAATTAAATTTAACTTAAAAAAGTGTTTTCATTGTTGTTTTGATTTATCAAATACATAACAGTTTATAGATATAATCTCATGCTGTTTTCATGGTTGTTGTAAAATGAAAGGAAGTGAAATGAGCAATCAAGTAAACCTGGGTAGCTACCTTTCCCTGGAGAGACAGCCAATCTAACATCTTTATGGTCATTAGCAGAAAATTCATGACCCCCAAACACATCAGAAACAGGAGAAGCACTAGAACTCCAAACAAACATATGAAGATCCCTAACACCATCTTCACCCTTCTGTCCACCATTAGCCCTCTTTGCACCAACAACACCCTTAGAGCCACTAGTGGGTGAGAACATACCAGGATTAGGGGCCGGATAATGAGCTGCACCGCCGCCTGCCGCCGCCGCGTGGTTATAATTATGGAACCTTGCCTTGCTGCCACCATCCTCCTCATAGTTAGATGGCCTAGGCGTCGGTCCACGCGATGCCGATAAACCATAAACATCTGCAGACCCGAAATTGGAGTTGCGGCCACCGCCACCAGTTGCCATCATAGAGTAGAAATCAGTGTGGTTAAAGCTCGAACCTCTTGGTGTTGGGTTCCTTGATGATTGCAGAGAGTAAATCTCTGCATTGGTTAAATTTGATGGCCGTGGAGTTGTTGAAGATAGCCCTTGAGACCTCCTTGAGAAGATATCTGATCTTGAGGCATTTGATTTTCTCACAGTGACATGAAGTTTCCCATCTTCTTTGATTTCAGCTTCAGTCTCTAAAGGTTGCCTTCCATCAAGTGACATGATGTCAGAATCAACATGGATGGAAACAATGGAGCCAGCAGTGTCTGGAAATTGCTCAGAGATGAGCAACTTAGCTCCTCTGTATTCAAACATGAAAAGCATCAAAGTATACCAAATAATGCATTGAAGGACAACTACTTGAACCATCAAGCTACCAGAGAAATCACCATACATTCCTTTGAGTAAAGGGATACCCATAACCAAAGTGTTTGGTAGAGTGGAGACGGAAAAGAGAGTGATTGCCCATTCTAAGCAACCTTTTTTGCTCAGCTTTGTCCAAAGACCTAAAACTGCAAGGACTATGAGTTTTTGAAGACTGTCTGCAGCTATGAACCGAAAGTTCATGGTGTAAGGATTGTTGCCCGCAATGAAGTGGAAGGAGAGCAGAGGAACTGCGAAGATAGCAACAAAGCGATTGATGCCTGAGCACTGATCAGGAGTGAAGATCTTCCACCATTTCACTGACCCATAAGCTAAGATCATGGCCACGTAAAGTGGAACCATTGCAGTCATCACATTGTAGAAATCTCTTAATGTGATCATCTTTGGTTGGAATGGATAAAAACCAAAAGCAAGAAATTTAAATAAAATTAGATCACAATTCGATCGATGAATATATGAAGACTGATAGAGAACTGAATAAGAAAAAGATTGAAGAAGAAGAGAAGGATTATTAATAGGGTTAAGTAATTAGTCTTCTTGGTCTTGGTGGTGCTGATGATGACGAGGAGTGCAAAGGGAATGGTCGAGCATGTGTTTTTGGGGTAGCGGGTAGCAGAAGAAAAGAAAGAAATAGAGGATTTTTTTTTCACTATACAACTTTGAGAGTTGCGAGCAAGCTTGCACTTGCAGTCCCCAAAGCACAAGATTTGCTTTTTTATTTTCTTTGTTTTTTTCCTTTTCGTTTTTCCTTATGTTCGGATTTGAGGAGAGAGAGGGAGAGGTTTGCATAATTTGATTTTTCTCTCAAGTTTTATATGTGAGATTCACTTTATAAAATTAAGTTTGGTGTATGGCACTATCTTCAATAGAAAACTGGTGGTACAAAGTGTTGTAGAAAAAGCATTTTGGTTGGAGGTGGGTGTCTCCAAGTACTTGTTTGTAGAGCCTTTTTAAGCTTTGTAAAAAGCCTTTTACCCTCTGCTTCTTTTTTTCTTTCTTCTTGGATTCGCCTTTTAAATCTCATGGGTTGTTGTTAGATGGTTATGGGCTTATGGCTGTGTGTACGCCTTATTCTTTTATTTTCTTTTTGGTAAATAATTTCGTACAATAACAATATTATTAGGGTCGGACTTAGGTGCTTTGCCTTTAACTAAAGCCAAGCAAAACAACCGTTTGATCCAATAAATTCAATCTTAACCATTCATTTTACAACACCTACAAGAAACCTATGACCGTTTAGAAACCAGTTGGAAACGGGTCCCTGAAATCCCCCACAAAATCACTTAGTACAAGTACGTCTTCTCATGTCTCCCCATTTTTCTATACAATTAAACTCCATAAAACATCCGTGGTGGCAAAAGTTTGACTCAAACAAGATTTAATTGGATCCAAAAATACATTAAAACAATATGTTTTAAATTTGATTCGATTTTAATTTAAGTGATTTAAAATTCAAAATAATTTAGATTCAAAATAACATAAACTCGATTTAACTTAAATCCAATTCGAAACCCGAAACGATCAGAACCAACGATTTGAAAAAATATATAATTTTTTTTATAAAAATCAATTTATTTTCTAAAATTGAGATAACAGTTAATTTACTAGTTGTCAAATAAAATAAATTATATAATAATTAATTAATTATTAATTTACATATGTTGATATGCATGGTTCAACATGTAATCTCATTAATTTCAAATAAAAAATAGATAAGATATTAAATTTTGCATTGTTCTTCAAGTTACAATAAAATTTTATTTTAATTATCCTGAAAAAATATAATAGAATGTAGTGGTTTATGAAATTTAATCTTCAAAATTTGGTATAAAACGTTACTAGTGAGAATAACTTTATGGACCAGTTGTATAAGTCATTTAAGACTTAATTTTGAGATTAAAAATCACAACATTACATATTGCATTAAAAAATTAAATATATTACTTTAAAAAAATTAAGTATTGATTTATTATTAATTAATTTTTACGTATTTGACAATGTAACTCGTTTAATCATATTATATGCATATAAAATATATTTTTAATTAAGTATAAATATTTATTTTGTTGACTCGACCTGACCAAAAACCCGAACTCAAAATGATTCGAACCCGACCCAATCAGTTTGCCCTCAATATTTTCCTCTCAAAATCAACAAAAAAAATTCTCAACATTTTTCTCTCAAATCGCTGTAATGTTCTCTCTGAATTTTTCTCTCAAATCACCGAAATGTTCTCTAGTTTTAATCTCCTCTCTCTCACTTTGGCTCACTCTCTCTCAGCTTAATCTCTCACGATTTGTCTTTACAAAATCGTCCCGTCTTGGTCTCTTGGTGTAAATGCAGTTCCCTAGCTAGCTCAATCTTGATTGATGAATTGAGCTTGCTGCTTCTAGTAATAAACCATTATTGATTCAATTTTTATCTCTTTTACATATTGAATTAATTTTAGGTATCAAAATTTCATATTACATCATCTGATTCTGATTCTATTTCATTGCAAGACAAAAAATATCTCACTTTGTATCTAGGGTTAAACAAATTGTTATTTCCATTTCTACATCAAGGTTTAACCTTGAAAGATGGTGAGTTTCCTCATCCTGTAATTTTTTTTACTTATTGAATTATTATATTGGTGTAATGGGGCTTAATTAATACATGGCATGCCCTTTCAAAAAAAATGTATATATGGCATGTGGTTAGACTCAAATCGATATTGCTGGATCTCACCCTCTCGAATATGCTTATCATCTGTAATCTCTCTCTCCCTCTGTTTGTGCGTGTAATTTCATCAACTCTATTGATTTATCCAATATGTTTGGTTACTGAGAAAGTGTGAAAAGAAAAGTAGGGGAAGTATCATGTAAGTCTAGGCTTTTTTTTGGATGAACTGGAAAGCTAGGTTTCTTCGTGGTACTTTGTTTTCACAGTAAATTTGCTCTTGTTGGTTTCACATGTTACTTGTTCACTTTTAGAGTGGCATTTATGGTTTAAAATTTAACTGAAGCACAAGGGTGTGGAAGATCCAGTTGAAGTTGTTGAATGGGAAATATCTAATGAGGCAAATTCATTATGTTTAGATGAATTTACGGTATATAAAATATTATTATCCAATCTTAAGCATATTGTTTCGTTTACTTTAATATAACTAATTTAGTGGAGTTACAAAAGAGGAACGTTTTTTTTTAAACTTATTTTGGTGGATTTTCTTCTTTTTTGCTAGAAGTCAAGCTTGTGTGCTTGTTGCCCTTATTTAGAATCAAGGTAACATTGCAAAATGGAGGAAGAAAGAATGAGAAAAGGTGAGTTTTATTTTAAGTTGATAGAAACTGACTATTATTGAGTCAGTTGTTTCTGAGTTTGATATGGTACAAATGTCATTGTAAAAAAATAGATCCTTTCTCATGACGGAGTGGAAAAAAATTGTTGATTTCATGTCTAACACAAAGAAGTAGGTGTTTTTCTTCTTTATTTTATTTATTAAAAAAACAAATAGAAATAGGTGATGTACTATGTGAAGTAGAGACATACAAAGCTATAGTAAAGTAACAAATTGTAAAATCACTTTGAAAAGTTCCTTACTTTGGGTCTTAGTTTTGCTAAAAAGTTACATCCTAGAAAGTGTAAAGATTATGCTTTACTTTTACATTGTGTTCATACAATAATGATTTGAAGAAACACGAAATTTTTGTGCAGTGTTTATGCATGAATCTTTTTTTTTCGTGCTTAAGAGGCAAACTAAGTAGAAATAGGATGCTCATAACATCATGCCTCTTTTTGGCTAAGGAGGTGTTGGTGGAACCTACTTTATTGTGGTTTCAGCTCCTACGATAGTGCAATGAGAAAATGATGATCCCAAAACAATTTACATCCTAATATAAAAGGTATCTTAAGTCAAATTTGAGATAGCCTTTGAGCCATCCCCATTAATTTCTTTCTTCCAGTTTCAAATTACCTTGGAAGAAAAAATGACGATACTAATTTGTTTAACAAGTTTTAAGTTTAGGCATTTATGTTATGTAACATATATGCCATTGGTGGTCCATCGTATTCTTGTCATTTATATATGTCGGTCGTAGCTAGCATCTGATCTTAACTACCAAATCATTCAATTTATGGATGATTTGTTATTTAAGATCCTATCCTCATGGGCTACTTCATGGTTGTATAATATTTGCTCTTACCTCTACCTATTGAGAAATGGCTTGGACTAATACTCTTTAGTTAGCAACATTTTTAGATATTGATATACAATTCTGCATTCATCTTGATTTTGTTTCATAACATTTTTGGTTTTGATTTCCAAGCCAATCTAACTGATCCTGTGGCATTCCCTTTTATTTTACTCAGAAACAAAATTAAACACGAACGAAATATATAAGTATACCTCCCTGAACTAAATTTGTTATTATATTTAGTGTTTTAGTTGTTTCCATATCTTAAACCACAAGTGTTTGGCCTCTAATAGGTGACCCCAAAAGGCCTGGTGGAAGCTTTTTTGAGATATTTTCTGGTTAGGAAAGCTAAGTGTCATTTGTGTTTTTTATTTCAAATTTTAAAGGTTAAGACTTTTGAGAATTATGCCAAAGTCACATTCTCTTGTTGTCATTTGAGTTTGCCACTTTAAATTTTGTAGGGTGAAGATACTAGGACTGTGCATAAAAGGGTGGTGGCATTTGGTGTTTATTTATAACTTTAGGGTGCATTTGGTTTTATAAAACGAGACCATTTTTTGTTTCTATTTTCTATAAAAAAAAAATTTAAAAAAACAGACATTAAAATGTGCTTGACCATGAAAAATAAAAAGTTTTTAGAAAACAATGTTGAAAATAACCTTAATTTAAAAACCGAAAAAAAAAATTTGTTTTCAATGTTCTCAACCAAAAGGTTGAAAACACTAAAACAAGTGTTCTTAAATCTCTGTCTACGGACTGTGACGCCTACCCAAGTTCAAGTTACAGGTGCAAGAAGTTTTAACACTAGTATATAAATATTCTTTTTCTTTTCACTGTGTGTCCCTCTTTAGGTCGCTATCTTTCTTCTTTCTTCATCGCTCTTGCTTCTACAAAACCTAGAAAATTCATTCAAGTTTTTCATTGAGAGACCACTTACTCTAGGTACGGCTCTTTCTTCTCTTTAATCTATGAGAGAATCATATTTATATAAAGGGTGATATTCGTGGTTTGGATTATATCTATGGTGCGTTGGAGTTGGGTTCTTTTATCTTACTAGTTGTGATTGGTTGAAAAGAATATAGAGTTCAAGCTTGGCTCCTCTTTTGCAGTTGTTCTTTTATGTTATGTGGGTGCCTGTAGTTATAAACTACTACACAATGATATTGAATATATTCAATGACGAAATTTTGAAATAGGGACAACTGATTGTTGTATTGTAGTATTAGAAAAGTTTTGTTTTGGAAGAACTACGACGAAAATTCTGTTTTGAAAGAATTTTTTGTTGCTGTTTAAATTTCTTGTTAAATGGGAGTATTATATATAGCATTTACTGAATAATATATATTATATGAGTCTTTTTGTAAGTTCTGGATAATTATTTGGTTCGTTTAGATATGTATTTCTAAAAAATTAATGATAATCATGGTTTTTGGTGTATTTGAACTTATTTGAATTATTATTATTATTTTTGTGTAGTAGGCAAACCCAGAAGGTGCATTCTCAAGCTTTGTTGTCCGACTGCCTGATGATTTCTACTAGATTTCAGTGTGAAGCTATATTTTAGTTACAGAGAAGCTAGTAGAGTGATTGAGAAACTTACCAAGAATACAGCTAAAAACACGGGACTTAATGTGATTTTTGAACAACCGCCCAAAGCATTATTGAGCTTAATTCTGTCTTTGAATGTAAATTCTATAGAAATAAAATGGGGTTTTTTTGTTGTGCAGAAAAAAAATCGAGAAATGAAATTTTGGATTCTTCATTTTATGCACAGTATTGTTAGAATATCTTTGTAAATTTTTTATTTGAAGAAAAAAAATATTATAACTTGTTAACAGTAGAAGAATAGTGTAGAAAAAAAACTAGATAATGAATAATTTATGTGAACATTGGTTGTTTTTCACTAGATTAGTTGTTCAGTTTATCGATTAGTTGTTTTGGTTTTTGCATAATCAAATACTTACTATTTTTTACCCTTTAACTGTTAAACAAATTAATTGACAAATTGAAAAAAAAAAACTGTTCCAATTCAAATTTTTATAATTTGTGATGATTCAAAATATAATATAATGAATAGTATTTTATCATTTATGGTGTTTCAAAATATCACATAATTATTTTTGTTCATCATTAAAAACGAAAAAAAAAATTGACAAAATTTATGATATCATTTTATTAGGTGCTTAAGAATTTATTTTTTTTAATTATTTAATGTTTGAGTTCTATCTAATTTTATTGTACTACATGGAAATCAATAAAAAAAAATAGCGTTTAATGATTAGTATTTTATCATTTAAGAAATGCCTACATGAAAATCAATAAAAATGTCAATTGATTTTTTTACCATTGATGTTGATTTGAAATATCATATATTATTAAAACTTTTTGGACCTTTAATTGTTTTGATTCTATATTAATCGTTATGGTTTTCACTTAATCAAACAGTTAGATTTTTTATCATTTCAATTTTAAATAAATCGTTCAGTTTTGAATAAAATCATTCGGTTCTCAAAAAAGTTGTCCAATGTTTTCATTTAGTGTTTATTAGGTAAGGTTTAGGGTTTAAGGTTTAATATAAGAATTTGTAAAATTTTGGCGAGGACAACCCTTAATTTCAACTATTCAATTCAAACAACTCCTTAATTGGACAAATTTTTGCTAATGAGAAAATTATTTTTAGTATTTTTTACTAAGAGATGTCAAAATATCTACTGTATTACGTAGAAATCAATAAAAATGTATGCTAATTCTTTTTACCATTTATGTTGATACGAAATATCATATATTATCAAAAAAATTTAATTGTTTTGATTCTATATTCTTCGTTTTGTATAATGATTAACCATTCCAGCTTCCATTTAATCAAACAATTACATTTTTTATCATTTTAATTTTAACTAAGTTGTTCGGTTTGAAGAAAATCGTTTGGTTCTAAAAGAAGTTGTTCGATGTTTTCTTTCAATTTTTATAAGGTAAGGTTTAGGGTTTTAGGGTTTAATAAAAAATCTTATGAAGTTTTGGTGAGGACAACCCTTAATTTCAGCTATTCAATTCAAACAACTTCTTAATAGGACAAATTTTTGTCTTATTTTCGTTAATGAGAAAATTAGTTTTATTATTTTTACTAAGAAATGTCAAAATATCTATTGTACTACATGGAAATCAATAAAATGCATGTTGATTTGAAATATCATATATTATTAAAACTTTTAATTGTTTTGATTCAATATAAGTCGTTCTGTATAATGATTAACCATTACGGTTTCTGCTTAATCAAATGGTTCGATTTTTTATCATTTCAATTTTATCTAAGTTGTTTGGTTTTGAAGAAAATAGTTTGGTTGTCAAAAAAGTTTAGGGTATGTTAGAAAGGGTTTTCAAAAACCCTTTCCAGTGTTCAAAACCCAAAAATAGTTTTCAAACCTCTGTTGTGATGTTTGGCTACTAGTTTTGAGAAGGAGTTTTTAAAAAGAGTTTTCATTATTTCAGTGTTCAAACACTGATTTTACAAAACTCCCAATTGGAGTTTTCAGTGTTCGTTTTCAATTTTGCAGCACCTAAATACTGCTCTCTGCTCACTGCTCTCGATCGAGTGTTTTCTCTTTTGCGACTCTCATCTCTCTTCTGCATCTCTCCCCTCTCTCTCTTCTACATCTCTCTACTCTCGCCATCCTCCTTACCTAGCTCACCTTCTCTCTCGTCTAACACTCCGTCACCATGAACTGAAACAGAAACCCATCTCCCCTCTCTTCGTTACCATCACCCATTTTGTCACCATCCACTTTACTGGTGCCGTCACCGTTACCATCTTGACCCATTTTGTCACCGTCCACAGAAACCTACGCCTGAAGAAACCCATTTAGACTCTTTTCACCAACCCTTGCTGTGAAGAACCCACCTTTGCTATGAAGAAATCGCAAGCACCATCTGCTATCAAAGTCTTTCGACGCTCGACAAAAGCAGCATCCGACAATTTTTCTCAATGATACTTAATTTGCTGATGATTTCTGGTGATTTAAGGTATGCGACTTTTTCTTTCTCTTTCTTCGTTATCTCTTTGTCTCTCTCTATTTTTTAATTTTTCTGTATTTCATCCTTAGTTCACTTATCACTGATTTTTCCTCAAATTCAACCACCATCCTTCATATTGATTCAAGTGTCATCTTCCAAGCTGATTCAGCCCCGTCGTCCAACCACTAGGTAGCTCCCTTTACATCTTTTTCTCTCTCTGTCTTTTGGTTTTGGGATTCCTACCTATCCTGTTTATATGATATTTTCTATTGAGGATGGATCCAATATATTTATGGGGAAATATGTGTTTATAAATGTGTGTGCTATGAAATTTGTGTGTTCTTGCTTTCTTTTGTGGTTGAGATGGTCTTAGATGTTTGTATTTGCCTTTTGTGATTTTGTATGCTCTTCTGTGATGGAGTTCATTTTTTCATTTATTCTTTAAATGAGTATTTCATTTATTCTTTAAAAGTTAAACCATTTAGACAATCATTTGCTTTGTTGCTCTTAAATGAAAAAAGAAACCACTTGCTTGTTGTTTCATGTTTATCATTGATAAGACATGGTAACAGAATTTGGAAAGTAAAAATGCATGAAAATTTGGAGAAGTAATTATGCCCATGGTAAATAGAAGGAGAGGCCAGGTTGGGGGTAGGGGAAACACTAGAGATGCATGTGAGATGCTCTCAATGGAGAGGAAACTACAATATTATCTACCCTTGGGTGGTTCACTGCTTGTTGTTCTGCAGTATACGCATCGTTGTTGGTTATGTGATTGAACCCTCTTCACATAGAAGGTATTTAAATAAATATAAGAGATTGACACTTTATTCTTTGTATGTGAATGTATTTAAACTTAAAGATCTTTATTTTTTTTTATGTATATGGTATGCATAATTATTTGTCTTTTCAGATGCAATTTCAGTTGATACAATTTACATGTATTTCCTCATTTTCAGCCATGGAAAATTCTAAGTAACCTTTGAAATTCCCCTTGCTGGTTATATGTAGTATGCTTAATTAGAGCATGCACTGTGTTTTTTGTCAAAGTCATTCCTTTTTTTTTGGAACAATCCTTTTAGGTTTGAGGCTTCTTTTTCTGGTTTTTTCTTTTTCAAATGCTAAAGGTTTTCTTTGTTTATTCATTTTTTATAAAAAAAATCTTTTTCTTTGTTCTTATATTATTCAAGAAGGGTTATTAAGATGATATTGTTAGATTAGACAAGGCATTGCAAAGATTAAATTGTGATGAATGAGCTACTGTGATTTTTTTCAGCATTAGTTCATTTTCTGGAATTATAACTTCCTTAGTGAGTTATTCATTAAGAAGATTTCCAATAGACTGAGAACTTGATTCATGCGTTGAAATTATATACTAATGGTAAATCCATGCTTCCTTGGCCTACTAATGACATTTGCTCATGTGGTTGCTGATCATGGTTTCTAAATTCTATAATTGATTGGCAAATAATTTCTTGAACTATGACCAGTTTTGGTTGTTTACTCCACAACCTCCACTAGTTTTCCAGTAAATTCTTACGAGAACCCCATTGAATATTTAAAGCCATGTGAATGTGTAATTTGGAAAATTTTGATGGATTTTCAAATTGGAAAATAAGTAAATTTAGGCTTCGTGTGTGCAACTTTTTGCATTTGATATTTGAAAGTTGATTCTCCTTAGCAGAACCTTGAAGCTTGTTGCTTATCTCTTTTTCGCTAAAAATGGTATTAGGTTTGAAGCTGATCAACGTTGATCGTTCTTTTGCTGAAAGTCATTATGCTGACCTGTCTGCAAAACCATTCTTCAGTGGGCTTGTTGATTACATTATATTTGGTCCTGTTGTTGTAATGATTTGGGAGGGTAAGAATGTTGTTACAACTGGTCGAAAGATAATTGGAGCCACAAACCCTGCTGAATCTACCCCTGGAACCATCCGTGGTGATTTTGCAATTGATATTGGCAGGTAATTTACCTCTTTCCTTACTGGGTACTGCTTGTTTGTGTCCCTCTATGTGCTTAGAGTAGTCTTTACTCCTATTGAGACATTCATATGTGATGAACTTTGAACAAGCTACAAATTATATTGCAGAAACCACCTAAAAGAAAAATATTGCAGAAATCATACATTTTTTTATATAATGCAGGATTCATACATTAAATGCATGTTCATGTTAATTGCAATACATCATGCATATGCTGTATCAATTTTTATATTTTATGGTAGGTTTTCAGATTAATTAGTATAGTTAAGACCACTATTTCAAAATGAATTTATACAATTATACCCTTATTACAAGACCTTTGCAAATTTTCTTGATTCTTTCATTATCAATGTCCAAAGCCTCCACTCTTGATAATACTTGGGAGAGCTTGTGACTTCATATTTTTTTAGTTCATATTTAAATTGCTTAAAGCTGTGAAACTGAAGTGTTATGATGAAATTTATAACTTTATCTTTATTATGCCTTTATTCTTCATGAAGTTTCCTTGATACCAAACATCAACTAGGAGCACGTGTGCAGAGATCTTAATAACATTTGATATCGAGAAATTATTTTGGTTGTGCAAGAATGTTATTCACGGCAGTGATTCAATTGAGAGTGCTAAAAAGGAAATTGTTTTGTGGTTCCCAGATGGCCCTATTAGCTGGTAGAGCAGCCTTCAACCATGGATCTATGAGTAAACTTGTGCGTTGTTGAATTGTTAGCTGCTGCTCACCATCTATTTCTCTTTCCTTTGTTAGAGTACTACTAAGTTTTGAGCTATCTGGTGGTTCCCTTGTCAGGTTACTGCCAATGTACTGAGACTATGCCTATGAAATGGCATTGAAGCTTAAGATCTTTAATTATCGATTTGCCTTGGTGCAATTTCATTGTGCTTATGTTTTGAAGTTTTGGCACTTGAAGAAGACTTATAATTTATAGTATGAATTATAATTTTGGAACCAATAGTCTATTTTGAATGAATGTGAAATGTGGGTATGACAAACTGATACATAAGATTTTTATTGGATATGAATGACTTTGGAACAAACTGATGCATAACAATGACATTGACGTGGTAAGCTTCCTCTGTTTGATGGAAGCCTGGATCTAAATTGTATTTTCCTTGGCCTACTAATATTGGGGAACAAACAGATGCTCAATTTTCTTGGCCTACTAATGGTAAATCTATTTTAGTACTAAGTTGAAATTATATACTAATTGACTGATATGTATTAAGAGAATTTGTATGATTTATATGTGAGTATTACTTGGTGGATTCCGGTTATCCATTTACAAACTTGAACTTATTTTTAAGAAGAAAAATATTATGTCATCTTTTAGATATTGAACAAACTTGAATATTGTATTTGATGGGTTGGTTGTTCATATTTTATCAAATTGTGAAAGTTGTATTGTATTTTTTATTTTTATTTTTAAGAATTTATTTAACAAATAAACATGCCATGATCAGGGGGAGAATGTTGTCATGTTTGATCAATGATATATAAAAAATACTAACATTTTAAAAATAAAATAATATTAATTATTTCCAAATATTTGGTGTATGCTTAAAAAATCGTATGTAGTAAATATGAAAAATAAAATTAATTTTAGATATTAAAATTTAAGTTGAACACTAAAAACTGAAAACAATTACAAGAAGGTGTAATCCAAACAATTTTCTATTTTCAAAATAGTTTTCGAACACTGATTATCCAAACAACATTTTACTGAAAACTGTTTTGGAAACAGTTTTTGAGTTACCATTATCCAAACATGTTTTCATCATAAAACTGTTTTCAGAAACTCTTTTCGAAGACTAAAAACTGAAAACTGTTACAAAACATGCCCTTAGTGTTTTCGTTCTGTGTTTATTAGGAAAAGTTAAGGTTTAAAGTTTAATAAAAAAATCTTGTGAATTAGGGTTTCAAGTTTAGTCATTTAGTGTTTATTAAAAAATTAAAATACTAGTTAATTAATTACATTATGAATTAATGGATGTTAATTTATTTTTTTTTTAAAATATTGTGAAATTTTGACAAGGACTACTTTTAATTTGAACTATTAAAACTATTCTTTAATTGAATTTTTTTATTGTTAATGTAAAAATTAGTTTTTTTTTAATGAGAAATATCAAAATGTTTATTGTACTAATTGAAAATCAATCAAAATTAAATTTAAATTTTATCTAGCTAATACTATTTATGATATCATTTTGTAAGAATTTAAGAATTTACACTTTTCTTATTAAATGTCTGTATGCCTCTCCAACAAACAATTAATTTCTTTAGTACTTATAGTGATTCAAAATATTACATAATTATTAAAAAAATCAAAACATAGACCACTTCGATTCTTACTTACCCTTTTGGTATTGATGAGAGCCATAAAATGCATCTCAATAGTACTTAATTATTAGTATTTTAGGGTTGATCTAGGTTTTAATTGCACTTTTATTCGTTAACAACCCTAAAGTGGTGTTCTTGAATTGTTGATCTATTTTGGTGCACTTTCAGGTACTTTGAATCAAAAAGAGAAGGAAAAGCTAGCGTTGCTTGAAGCACAATGACTCAATGAATACTGAAGCGAAGGCATGATTACGGAAGGACGAATCAAGTCTTAAGTGTGTGCGCTGCGGCCTGGAAATATCCAAGCCTTGGCCTCCAGAAGATTGCCCAAAAGAGCCAATCCTCATTCAGTGTGCGTCGCGGCTTGGATTAGGTAGGGCTTCGGCGCCCAGAGCATGCACAAGTTCAGCACCAGCCAGAGCCGCGGCCTGGACTAAGCAGGGCCGCTGCACCCAGAGACTCTCCAGAACAAGAAATAAACAGAGCCGTGGCGCGCACACGAAACTTTAATTCCGAGTTATGACCTAATTAGGACTTTAATGATTGTTTAAACCCCAGAACACCCTTAGACCTTTTATGTTATAAATAGACACTCAGGGTTTGAGAAAGATCATCTTTTGAAGTCTGAAAAACTCAAGAAGGCTACCACACTCTCCTCCATCAAAGTGTTCAACCATGAACTTAATGGCAAACTAATCTCCAAGCAAGGTGAAGGGATGAATCCCTAGGTGCAGTTGTTCTTATTTTCCTTTCTTGATTCAGTTATAGTTGGGCTTTATTATCAAAACATTGTTATGCGTTACTCTTTTATCTAATTAAAGGATTTTCTCTTAATCCGGTGATTGTATCCTTATCTCCATATAAGTCTAGTTATGTTTTTCTTATGTGACATTGTTTGGGTATGATTGAGTCCGGTAGATTTATTTTTTAGGTTTGTCCATTACTGCAATATTGTCATTAAAGATATATTGTCGTTTCTTGATAAATCTATAGGATAGATCATGTGTGCTCAAAGAGTAATTCATATCAATTACATTAAGGTATATATATGTGCTTGATTGAATATTTGCTGATTGCTTGTTTGGGATGTGAAACTTGCAATCGAGATAAAAAACAACTGAATTAAGATTGGAATAAGGCAACAAACATAGGGAGGATTCTCGGAACCTTGTTGTTCCTTTATCATAGTTTTCAATCTACTTACACACATTACTTCATCATTGATATCTTCTCACTTGATTGTTATCGTTCGTGTTAAGGTTTGCACTTTTTCTTTATAGATTGTTTTTCCTGTGGAATCGACACCCTAAAGCTGTGCTACAACTACCGCATTATACTTTGGGCGTAATCTTGCCGGGGAAACGTGCTTACATACAAGGAAATCCGTCAAACTCTAAGACAAGACGGTACTATCGTTCCTTCCTTTAAGTTTTGATTTTCTGATTTTCTTTTATTTTTTTTGTTTTATTTATTACCTTTTAACGCAGTTGGTATATGCTTAGGCCGAGAGATTCGCGAGGTAGATTCACTAAGGGACCCGAAATAGAGTTACCCTTTTCTTCCATATCCGTCAATGAAACCTCACTTAGATCAAACCCTAGTATACACCCAACCGAGAATTTCGAAAATTTTTCTAACATGGATGAAAACTCTAATGAGAATGTTGCTAGGACACTTAAAGATTATTTACATCCTAGCCTGACAGCCACACCATCATGCATTATGTTTCCAGCCAACACTCGCCATCAAGTTTTTAAAACTGGGATGATTCAGTTACTCCCTACATTTCATGGCTTGGAAAACGAAAACTTATATGTACACATTAGGGAGTTTGAGGAAGTAGTTGCGACTTTTCATAGTCAATATGCAACTGATGATATCGTGAGACTCAAGTTTTTTCCTTTCTCCTTGAAGGATAAAGCTAAGAGTTGGTTATACTCGCTGAGACCACGATATATTGGATCATGGAATGAGATGACCCAGGTCTTCTTTAATAAATACTTCCCTCAACATAAGACCAATGTCTTAAAAAGAAAAATCTCCACCTTTGCACAAAAGGAGAACAAGACTTTGTATCAGTCTTGGGAGAAATTTAAGGAGCTATTAAGTATGTGTCCACATCATGGGTATGAGAGTTGGCACTTCGTGAGCTACTTTTATGAGGGACTTACCTATAGAGAGCGTCAATTCGTAGAGATGATGTGTAATGGTGAATTTATGTAAAAAGACCCTGATAAGGCTATTGAGTACCTCAATGAGCTTGTTGAAAAAGCTCACACTTGGACTGGACCTAGTGCCACTGAAAGCACCAATAGGTCACAACCTGTAGGAAACCCAAGTAGTGGTGGAATTTACCACATTAGGGAAGAAAACAACCTGAAAGCTAAAGTTGAAATGCTTACTAGGGAGTTAGATGCATTAAAAACTAAAGGCTCAAAGCCAACACACATGGTTAATCATGCTGAATCTTCAGAACCATATTTTGTGTGTGGCGGGGTAGAACATCTCGCCCAAGAGTGTCCCACATTTGCTGATATGAGAGGGATGTATGAGGAATAATGTAATGCCTTAGGCATATACAAGAAATCCTCAGCACTCTTCTCTAACACCTATAATCCGGGATGGCGAAATCACCCCAACTTCAGTTGGAAATCTGAAAACCAGCAGTTTGCATAACCCCTTAGACCATACCCTGCACCATATCATGCACCCTCATCCTCTAGGAGTTCTTTAGAAGACACTTTACATGCTTTTATAGAGGCTCAGGGTAAGACAAACCAAAGGTGTGAGGCATTAATTACACAGGTTGTTGAAGAGAACAAAGAGATAAGGAGCCAAGTGACCAAACTGATGGGCTCCTTGAGTGTGAATGAGCGAGGAAAGTTCCCTTCCCAAACTCAGTCCACACCCCATGGTCAACACATGGCATAAACAAATCTAGAAAATGTAAATGCCATTGTGACAAGAAGTGGTAAGACATTATACATCCCAACAACAAACAAATCTGAGGATGTGGAAAAAGGTCAAGGTAGTAGTGATGCTGAACTGCCCGAAGACCTTAAGGTTACTAAGAGCCTTGTTAAGGCACCCTTCCCTCAAGCCTTAAAATCTAGCAAGAAAAATCTGGAGCTAAATAATGAAATTCTAGAGAACCTAAGGCAAGTTAAACTTAATCTTCCTTTGTTGCATGTGATTAAACAAGTTCCTACCTATGCAAAGGTTCTCAAGGATTTATGTACAATTAAGAGGAAGCACCATGTAAAGAAAACATCATTCCTAACTAAGCAAGTTAGTGCTTTAATTGAGCAAAGAATTCCCCCAAAATACAAGGATCCTGGCTGTCCAACCATTGCATGTAGCATTGGAAATCATGAAGTTGGATAAGCCTTACTAGATTTAGGAGCTAGTGTAAACCTGATGTCATTCTCTATTTACTTACAGCTGGGTTTAGGAGAAATTAAACCAACCACTGTGTTATTGCAATTGGCTGGTCGTTCAGTCAAAGTACCTCGGGGTGTGGTAGAGGATGTTTTGATTCAAATTGATAAATTTTACTATCCTGTTGATTTCCTAATCCTTGATACTACTTCTGCTGTTGACACTAACTCTAAAATTCCTTCGATTTTGGGTAAACCTTTCCTTACTACTGCAAATACTCTAATTAATTGTAGGAATCGATTCACGAAGCTGTTCTTTGGAAACATGACCCTCGAGGTGAACATCTTCAATGTTGTAAAACAGCCTGAAGATGAGGATGAGAACCGCCACTTATACATGATTGAGTCATTCATCGATGAGGGAGTTTCTATAGCTCATGATTTTGATCCTCTTGAATATTTTCTTGATAAATCTGAGATTGATTCTATTAATGATAAAACTGATATAATTGATATTTGTGCTGTTTTTGATAAATCTCAGGATTATGGCACTCGAGCATGGAAACCAAAGTTTGAGGAGTTGCCCAAAAGAAGTGAGAAACAAATCCCCTCAAGTGTGGAAGCACCCAAAGTTGAATTGAAGCCACTAACTAAGGGTTTGAAGCATGCCTTCCTCGGTCCAGGTGATACCTTTCCTGTTATTATCTCATCTGAATTATCTACATCTCAAGGTGAGAAATTAATTCGGACCTTAAATGCACATAAATCAGCCTTAGGTTGGAGCATGGCTGATTTAAAAGGAATAAGTCCCCTGATCTGTTCTCATAAGATAAATTTGGATGAAAGGACTAGTCCTCATAGAGACCCTTAATGTAGGCTTAACCCCATTATGAAAGAAGTAGTGAAGAATGAAGTGTTAAAACTATCAGATGCGGGAATTATATATCCCATAGCTGATAGTAAATGGGTAAGCCCTACACAAGTCGTTCCTAAAAAATCCGGAGTCCCTGTGGTACAGAATGACCTAGGAGAGTTAGTCCCTGCCAAACTTGTGACCGAGTGGCTTATGTGCATTGATTATAGAAAATTAAATACTGCCACCCGGAAAGACAACTTCCCACTCCCTTTTATCGATCAAATTCTTGAGCGTGTAGTTGGTCATCCTTTTTACTATTTCTTAGATGGTTATTCTGGTTATTATCAAATTGAACACCTTCACCTGTCCTTTTGGTACTTATGCCTTTTGTAGAATACCATTTGTATTGTGTAATGCCCCTGCCACTTTTCAACGTTGCATGATGAGCATCTTTAGTGATATGGTTGAAAATTGCATGGAGGTTTTTATGGATGACCTAACTGTTTTTGGATCTTCAATTGATGCATGCTTAATGAATTTAGAAAGAGTGTTGATTCATTGTGAGGAGAAGGAATTAATATTAAATTGGGAAAAATGTCATTTCATGGTACCTTCGGGTATTGTCTCAGGGCATATTGTTTCTTTTAAGGGGATAGAGGTTGATCAATCTAAGATTGAATAAATCTCTAAATTGCCCACACCTAAGACAGTAAAGGATGTGAGATCTTTCCTTGGTCATGCTGGTTTTTATAGGAGGTTTATACAAAATTTTTCCAACATATCTAGACCATTATGCACCCTCCTAATTAAAGATGCCCCATCTGAGTGGACTCTAGCTTGTCAAGAGGCCTTTAAAATGCTGATTGGCAAGCTTACTTCAGCACCTATAATGCAGTCACCTGATTGGAATTTACCTTTTGAAATCATGTGTGACGCCAGTGACTATGTTGTAGGTGTTGTTCTTGGACAGCAAAGAGAGGAAAAACCTTATATCATTTATTATGCTAGTAAAACTTTAAATAGTGCTCAAATGAACTACTCCACCACTAAAAAAGAATTACTTGTTGTAGTATTTGCTTTGGACAAATTTCGTGCTTATTTAATTGGTTCTTGATTATGCCCAAAGTATAACGCGGTTATTGTAGTACAGTTTTGGGGTGTCGATTCCATAGGGAAACAGGTTAATTACAAAAGAAAATGTGTGAACCTTAAAACGAACGATAAAAGTTAAATGAAAGATTTTTGAGTTTTGATAATGAAATAATGTGAGAAAAAATTGTGTAAATGTAAATGAAATATAAATAAGAAATAAAAAGGTTCCAGGAATCCTCTTTAGGTTCATTGCCTTGTTCCACTCTCGATTCAATTGTTTTTATCTCGATTACTAGTTTCACATCCCAAACAAGCAATCGGAAAATATTCAATCAAACACTTTTATAATCTAACGTAATTGCTACAAATCACTCATTGATTTCAATTAAAGCACACATGACCGATCTTAAAGATTATCAAGAAACGACAATATATCTTAATGACAATATCGCAGTAATAGACAATCAATAAGATAAATCTATCGGAATCAATCACATCCAAACAACATCACATAAGAAAAGCATGACTAGACTTATATGGAGGAGAAGGATGCAATCACCAGATTAAGAGAATCTAAAAGAAGAAGAATATAAAGTGCAGCTATCATATGAACCCAAATCCTTCTTACTTAATCGAATGGTAAATCATAGACAATGTTTTAACAATAAGTCCATACAAATGAATCAAGAACAGGAAATAAGGAACAACAAAACCCTAAGGATTCATCCCTTTCCCTTATTTGATGATTAGTTGGCCATGAAACTCAAGGTGGAAGAACAATATGGATGTTCTCCCCTTGATTTCCAGGCCATGGAGCTCAAGGTGGAAGAACAATATGGATGCTCTCCCCTTGATTTCCAGCCTTGAAGAAACTTGGAAATATTCTGGATTTGGATCCCTTGGATACCCTTCAAGATGCTGGCTGCACACTCCTTAAAGATGTATTTATAGAGCACAAGTAGTTAGGGGCATTTTGATCCAGAAAATGTCATTGTGCAGCCCTAATTTGGTCGTGGAACGAGTGGGCGCTGGAAAGTGAGGGGTGTTGTGCTGGAAAGTGAGGGTGCAGTGCTGGAAAGTGAGGGGCGCGACGCTAGGTTGATGCTGATCTGGAGGCCTGACCTATGTCTACAAAAACTGCCATAACTTTCTCTAGAAAAATTCTTTTTATGAACCGTAAAATTATCCAGAAAATAGACTTCCGGATCTTTCTAAGCATATATGGTTCATCACCTGGTTCTTCCTGTATCAATACAGTTTAATATGCAAAAATGATTGATCTGCACGGGCAATTATGGCAATTTAGTGAAACTCCTTTCTTGGTTTCTCTTCATCTTGGCTCTTCTGCGACCATTATCTCACTCGAGTATTCATTGAAGCTTCGTGTTTAAAATGGTGATAGCTTTTCTATCTCTTTTTTAAGCTCAAAGTACCTGAAAATGCATTGAAATCAGTCAACGATTCAAGAATAATACTTTAGAGTTATTAAGGTATAAAAGTGTAATTCCAACCTCGATCAACCCTAAAAAGCTAACAATTAAGTATTGTTTAGATGCATTTTATGACTCTCATCACAACCCCCAACTAGCTTATTGCTACTCTCTAGCAATTCAAGCGAAAGACATGAAATGAATTCTTTATTTAGAAATCAAAGCAAAATACAGCAATGCTGGCGTTAACCAAGAGTGATTCAAAAATATTTGTCTCAAGAATCATGCATAACACACAACAAATAGAATCATTAAATATCACTCAAGTCCAAGAATAATCCAAATGTCAACCTTAAAATCGTTATCGACTCTTAACATCCATCTTACCACAATACATTAGTCTGAACACCCGGATGATTTTATGCATAACATTCATGAATACAAGTCTTGGCCTCTAAAAACATAATTAATTGCGTGACATCAATCACAAATCAAGCTCCATAAGCTCACTTTTCAAATCACTCTCCACTATGTAGAAAAATCACACTACATCAGATCAATAGGTCTTTAATAAGCTTGTAACGTTAGGCTAGGGTAAAGGTCAAGAAAGAACGGGAAAGTTTAAACAAATAAAAGAACTAAGTCTCTTAATTTAAACACAACCACTTTAAGCACAAGATAACCTTACTTCAACACCCAACTCTTTCAACCATTTTTCGAGCATTTCTCGCAATAAATCACCATTTTTTTTCTTTTCTTCTTTCTTTGCCATAATTCATTTTTTTATTTTTTTTATTTTGGCATAAGACCATTCACCTCATTTTTCATTCTTTTCTTTTCTTTTCCACAACCCCCAACTTATCTCTTTTAATGTACTTGGGTTATGGTAGTAATATTTTCTCATATTTCCACCCTTACTCTTCTTAAGTGCTTCTCAACAAATGTGTATAACTAAGTTCTTTTAAAAGAAAGGTAAGGATAAAATATTTTAAAGCTCATAAAGGTAAGTAAATGGTTTATCGAAAGAAACAAGGCTCAATTTTATTTTTTTTCAAGAAAAAGGCTCAAATAGGTGACTTGCGATAAATATAACAAGGGTAAGTTTGAAAGGCTCAAATGGTTCAAAAATGGCCTATATCATATCCTAAGTAGTGTGCATTCTATGATTTTCGCCTCAAGTGATTATCAAATAAGTTCTACAGCTTGTAGAGACCGCAAAAGTATTCACAAAACAATTGCACATAAAACTTCTCCAAATGCTTTAGACTAATCATACAATCTTACCACAAACTAGAGTCTCAAACCAAAGAAAGATTGACACTTAATTTATTTTCAAAACGAAGCAAGATTTAACTTCTTCTAAACGCTATATGATATCTCAATTAGGCTCATATCATTGACATATGAATTAATTCCAAGGTTAACACAAAGCATGCTAAAAACAAACAAAAAGGTAAAATGACACCAAGCAGTTCAATAAAAAATATGAAAAACAGGAACATGTTTCCTCTACCCCCAACATAAAGTAGGTATTGTCCTCCATGTGAAAGCAAAAGATAAGGAAACTCCCTTTGTAGCCAAAAGTGCACAGAAGCTGAAAATTGTGCACCACCATTTAAACTGCTTCGTATATTTGTCCCTGAAAAAGAAATACGAAAGTAAAACAACAAAACAACAAAACACTAATAATAAACAAGAAAAAGAATTATGAAAAACAATAAAAATAAAAAGATATGTTATGGGGTGTCTCACATGAGTGCTAAGTTTTACATCTTCAGCCAGACACTCTTATTCCCTCCTAGACAAGCATGAGTTGAATGCACCAGCAACTGCTTCACTGTTAAATTTTGTGCTTGTGTGCTTCGCAGAGGCCTTAAGGATGTTATCAGTAACATCTGCAGATTCTGGCTCGATATATGCTCTTGTGAAGCCATGGGTGAGGGTGGACTCTAATGGATTAAGGTGATGGACCTTTTCCATGAATGAGTCAATCATGTATACTTGGTGGTTCTCGTCCACATCCTCTGATTTTTTCGTTGTTGGGATGTGTAACGACTTACCACTAAGTGTCTCAATGGCATTCACCTCCTTCTTATTCTATTGCGCTAGGTGCTGACCATAGGATATGGACTGAGCTTGAGAAGGGAACTTACCTCGCTCAGTCACACTCAAGTAGCTCGTCAGCTTGGACACTTGGCTCTTTATCTCTTTATGTTCTTCAACAACCTGCATAATTAAAGATTCAAGCCTTTGATTAGTCTTACCGTATACCTCGATAAAAGCATGTAAAATGTCTTCTAAAGAACTCCTAGAAGACACAAGTGCATGATATGGTTCATGATATGGTGCAGGGGGTTGTGCAAGCTGCTGGTTTTCAGACTTCCAGCTGAAATTGGGGTGATTTCACCATCCCAGATTATAGGTATTAGAGAAGGGTGTAGAAGGCTTCGTGTACATGCCTAAGGCATTACATTGTTCCTTATACATCCCTCTCATCTTAGTAAATGTGGGACACTCTTGGGCGAGATGATCTACCTCGCCACACACAAAACATGGTTCAAAAGATTTTGCGTGATTAACCACGTGTGTTGGCTTTGAACTTTTAGTCTTTAATACCACTAGTTCCCTAGTGAGCATCTCGACCTTGGCCTTAAGGTTATCCTCTTCCCTAAGATGGTAAATTCCACCACCATTTAGGTTCTCTATAGGTCGTGACCTATTTGTGCTCTCAGTAGCACTAGGTCCAGTCCAAGTGTGAGCTTTTCCGCAAGCTCATTGAGGTACTCTATGGCCTCATCAGGATCTTTCTCCAAGAACCCACCATTACACATCATCTCTACAAATTGGCATTCTCTATAGGTAAGACCCTCATAGAAATAGCTCACTAAACGCCAATTCTCATACCCATGGTGAGGACACATACTCAACAACTCCTTAAATCTCTCCTAAGACTGATACAAGGTCTCGCTGTCCTTTTGTGCAAAGGTGGAGATTTGTCTTTTTAAAGTATTGGTCTTGTGTTGGGGAAAGTATTTATTAAAGAAAATTCGAGTCATCTCAATCCACGACCCAATAGATCGTGGTCTTAGTGAGTATAGCCAACTCTTAGCTCTATCCTTCAAAGCGAAAGGAAAGAACTTAAGCCTCACAATGTCATCAGTTTCATCTTGACTATGAAAAGTCGCGACTACTTCCTCAAACTCTTTAATGTGCACATATGGGTTTTTATTATCCAATCCATGAAAAGTAGGGAGTAATTGTATCATCCCTGTTTTAAAATCTAGTTGGCGAGTATTGGCTGGAAACATGATGCATGATGGTGTGGCTGTGCGTGTAGGGTGGAGGTAATCGTGAAGTTTCCTAGCAACATTCTCATTAGGATTATCGGCCATGTTAACAAAATCCTCTAAATTCTCGGATGGGGGTGCACTATGGTTTGATCTAGGCGAGGTTTCACCAACGGACGTGGAAGGAGAGGGTAACTCTAATTCGGGTCCTCTAATGAATCTACCTCGCGAATCTCTTGGTCTAAGCATGCACCAATTAATTTAGAGGGGAAGTAAAATAAATAAAACAGGAAAAAAAATAAATAAAACAGAATAATAAAAGAAAATTAGAAAATCAAAACAAAGGTAAACGAACAATATTACCGTATTTACAAACTGCTGAA
Source organism: Bretschneidera sinensis (assembly GCA_023935145.1). Taxonomy (NCBI): domain Eukaryota; kingdom Viridiplantae; phylum Streptophyta; class Magnoliopsida; order Brassicales; family Akaniaceae; genus Bretschneidera; species Bretschneidera sinensis. Next base: position 99,287,562 of record CM043698.1, on the reverse strand, counting down.
AAGAAAAATATTTGCAATTCTTCTACCTTCACACTCAAAGTTGACAAGCTTCCTTGTACTTAAGCGTGTTTCCATGGTAACGGTGCCAAAATTTGATTACACCCAAAGTATAACGCGGTTATTGTAGTACAGCTTTGGGGTGTCGATTCCACAGGGAAACAAATTAATTACAAAAGAAAATTTGTGAACCTTAAAACGAACAATAAAAGTTAAACGAAAGATTTTTGAGTTTTGATAATGAAATAATGTGAGAAAGAATTGTGTAAATGTAAATGAAATATAAATAAGAAATAACAAGGTTCCGGGAATGCTCCTTAGGTTCGTTGCCTTGTTCCACTCTCGATTCAATTGTTTTTATCTCGATTGCTAGTTTCACATCCCAAACAAGCAATCGGAAATTATTCAATCAAGTACATTTATAATCTAATGTAATTGCTACAAATCACTCATTGATTTCGATTAAAGCACACATGACCGATCTTAAAGATTATCAAGAAATGACAATATATCTTAATGAAAATATCGCAGTAATGGACAATCAATAAGATAAATCTACCGGAATCAATCATATCCAAACAACATCACATAAGAAAAGCATAACTAGACTTATATGGAGGAGAAGGATGCAATCACCGGATTAAGAGAATCTAAAACAAGAAGAATATAAAGTGCAGCTATCACATGAACTCAAATCCTTCTTACTTAATCAAACGGTAAATCATAGACAATGTTTTAACAATAAGTCCATACAAATGAATCAAGAACAGGAAATAAGGAACAACAAAACCCTAAGGATTCATCCCTTTCCCTTATTTGATGATTAGTTGGCCATGAAGCTCAAGGTGGAAGAACAATATGGATGCTTTCCCCTTGATTTCCAGGCTATGGAGCTTAAGGTGGAAGAACAATATGGATGCTCTCCCCTTGATTTCCAGCCTTGAAGAAAGTTGGAAATATTCTGGATTTGGATCCCTTGGATCCCCTTCAAGATGCTGGCTGCACACTCCTTAAAGATGTATTTATAGAGCACAAGTAGTTAGGGGCATTTTGATCCAAAAAATGTCATTGTGCAGCCCTAATTTGGTCTTGGAACGAGTGGGCGCTGGGAAGTGAGAGGTGCTGTGCTGGAAAGTGAGGGTGCAGTGCTGGAAAGTGAGGGGCGCAACACTAGGTGGATGCTGATCTGGAGGCCTGACCTGTGTCTACTAAAACTGCCATAACTTTCTCTAGAAAAATCCTTTTTATGAACTGTAAAATTGTCCAAAAAATAGACTTCCGAATCTTTCTAAGAATATATGGCTCATCTCTTGGTTCTTCCTGTATAAATACAGTTTAATCTGCAAAGATGATTGATCTGCACGGGCAATTCTGGCAATTTAGTGAAACTCCTTTCTTGGTTTCTCTTCATCTTGGCTCTTCCGCGACCATTATCTCACTCAAGTATTCATTGAAGCTTCGTGTTTAAAATGATGATATCTTTTCTATCTCTTTTTTAAGCTCAAAGTACCTGAAAATGCACTGAAATAAGTCAACGATTCAAGAATAACACTTTAGAGTTATTAAGGTATAAAAGTGTAATTTCAACCTCGATCAACCCTAAAATGATAACAATTAAGTATTGTTTAGATGTATTTTATGACTCTCATCAGTTCTCCTATTCTTATCTTCACAGATCATGCAGCCCTCAAGTACCTCCTTACAAAGAAGGATGCTAAGTCACGACTAATACGGTGGATCCTACTCCTACAAGAAATTGACATCACCATCAAAGAGAAGAAAAGAGTGGAGAATGTAGTGGCAGACCATCTCTTGAGGCTCACATTTAAGGACACCTCTGATGACTTTCCAATTAGGGATGATTTTTCAGATGAGCAATTACTCTCTGTTACCTCTTTACCATGGTTTGCTCATATTGTGAATTATTTAGCTACCAGTGAGATACCAATGGATTGGAGCATTAAGACAAGAGGAAATTCTTGAATGAGGTATGTAATTTTTATTGGGATGACCCCTGTTTTTCAAGTACTACCCTGACCAAATTTTAAGGCGTTGCATTCCTAATGAAGAGATTGCTAGTGCCTTAGAATTTTGTCATTCCCAAGCTTGTGGAGGCCACTTTTCAATGAAAAAAACCGCTGAAAAAATCTTGCAGTGTAGATTTTATTGGCCTACCTTGTTTAAAGATGCAAACATCTATTGTCGTTCATGTGAAAAGTGTCAGAAGTTAGGAGTTGTATCTCGTCGTAATAAGATGCCCTTAAACCCAATTTTGGTGATCAAAATCTTTGATTGTTGAGGCATTGATTTTATGGGACCCTTTCCTCTTTCCTTTAGATACCAATAAATCATCGTGGCAATAGATTATGTATTAAAGTAGGTAGAGGCAGCAGGTTGCCATGTAATGATAATAGAACGATAATTAAATTTCTCAAAGAAAATGTGTTATCTCGGTTTGGTACACCACATGCTATAATTAGTGATCGAGGTACACATTTTTGCAACCGTTCTTTTGAAGCTTTGATGAGAAAATATGGGGTGTTACATAAAATTTCTACAGCCTACCATCCTCAAACTAGTGGACAAGTAGAACTTGCTAATAAGGAAATTAAACAAATTTTAGAAAAAACAGTTTACCCGGACCGCAAGGATTGGTCTTTGAGACTAGTTGATGCGCTTTGGACTTACCGTACAGCTTTCAAAACCCCCTTAGATATGTCACCTTATAAGTTTGTTTTTGGAAAGCCTTGGCACTTACCTGTAGAGCTTGAGCATCGAGCTTATTGGGCCATCAAGTCTTTTGATTTTGATATAGGAGAGGCGGGTAAGCTTAGGAAATATCAGCTGACTAAGTTAGAGGAGTTAAGAAATGATGCTTATGAGAACTCTAGAATCTATAAAACGAAGATGAAAGTGTTTCATGATAAAAATATTTTGAGGAAAACATTCAAGCCTAATGATCGGGTGTTCTTATACGATTCTAGACTCCATAAGCATCCAGGAAAACTTCGGTCGAGATGGACCGGCCCTTTTGTAGTAAAGAATGTTTTCGAAAATGGGGCGGTGGAAATAGAGGATACTAGGGATGATCGGACTTTTAAAGTAAATGGTCAGTGCCTTAAGATCTTAATTGATAGGCAAGATCTGGAACTGGAAGACACTCCGCTTATGGATCCGGTCTATTCACCTTAACTACACCACACAGGTACGTTTTTATTTATTTTTCTTATAATTTGTTTGTTTTGTTTTTAATTAAGTTTTATTCAATTTTAATTGTTAGTTTTTTTTAGTTTAATAGGATTTTTAAGGATTACTTTTTTATATTATTATTTATTTGGCTTATTTTATTTTATTTTTCTCTTTCTTTTGGCAACAAACAAGTTTTTTGTAGAAAACAGGCCCAGCAGGACAACTTGTGCACTTAGGCCCAGCACTGTGCGCACTGCAGTGCACAGTGTGCACGCACAACACCAGCCAATTAGGATAACCTGTGCGCCGTGCCCTAACACTGTGCGCGCTGCAGCGCACAGCATGGCCACACATACACACATTAGCTTAAGCCGCGAAGCCCAATAGAGCAAGCCGCGACGCCCACTCATGCCCTGGTCTATTTAAAGCAAAATTCCAGCACTTCTTCTTCATTTCTAATTTGAGATTACAGCAGCACACCTCCCTCTCTCTCATCCTCTCTCCAAACCCTCACTTATCCACTCTTTTTTATTCAAAATTTCTTGATTCTAACATCATTTCTTGTAGGATTTTGCATTTATATTGCAGATTTTGTTGGACTTTTCTCCAAAAAACTTGGTACTAAGAAGATTTTGGGTTCATCAAGAAAACTTCAAGTTGGTGGGTAGTCTTTCTTCTCTCCAACTTTGGGCATCAAGTAAGCTAAATTTCTTCTCTTTGTTGTTTATTTGTGCTATTTGGGTGGTTGATTTTGAATTAGTACTATTGTTCTACATATTTGATTCAAATGGAACCTAAACCTAAGAGACAAAGGCAGAAACAAGAACAAAAGTATGATAAGGGCAAATTTGTTAGTTTTGAGGCTAGCGAGAGATATGTTAGGATGATGCACACTAGAAAACCATTCCTGAGAGAGGATTTAATATAACAGAGAGAGCAAACCCCACCTTGTTTAGAATGATTATTGATAGGCATTGGGGTACATTTCCAGCCAACCATCTCATTCCCTCATAAATATGGTTAGAGAATTCTATGCTAATGCAGAAGAACATAGGAATGGTAAGATGAGAGTGAGAGGAAAAATAGTTTATTTTAGAAGCACATCTATCAACAGATTCTATGGGCTCCTTGACATAGTAAATAATGAGTACAGTGCATATGCATTTAATATTAATTATGAAGAGATTTTCAATACTCTCTGTATTCCGGGCACTACATGGAAAATGATGGGAGATACCCCTGTAACCTTGCCCGATACTTCTCTGACTGTCAATGCTAGAGCTTGGCAATATTTTGTATGTTAGAGGTTGATGCCTGCTAGACACTATAGTGACCTTACTATTGAGAGAGTTGTGCTGATTTATACCATTTTGATGGGCATGACTATTGATGTGGGCCAGACCATATTTAATTCTATAATACACACTATACAACAAAGGCTTGGATTATACTTCCCTTCCTTAATTACCCAATTATGCATCCAAGCCAGAGTTCAGTACAGTCCTGATGAGGACGCCCAGCAACCAAAGAAGTCCATCGATGATGGCATGCTCACTCAAATTAAAGCCTCAAGATCGCCAGTTTTGGGAGAGAGAGCGGCGATTGCAGCTCCCTCTCCCCCAAGAAATTTCACTATTATAGAGTGCCTTGAGTGTTTAGAGATTCATTTTGACGAGCAACATAAATTTTTACATGATAGATTTGATCGTCAGGAACGTTTCTTGCCTAGGCAAGCTGATTATCAAGTGGGGTGTACTCTTCTTTTGGTCAAATGTACCAACACCTTGCCTCTGCTACTGGTTGTGACATGGATCACTTTCCCACTTTGCCACCTATTTGGGTTCATCCTTTGATCCAACTCCCGAGGAAGGTGAAGAGAATGAAGAAGAGGATGATGACATAGAGGATTAATTTTGATTTCTATCTTGTTTGTTTACTTTTATTTTATTTTTTTATCGGATGACTATACTAACATTTTTTTTCTTCTCCCTTTCGTTATTTTATTTTTTATACTTTATTTTCATTTTTAGTTATTTCTTTCCATTTCATATGTTCACCTAACCTACGGTGGGAATCTTAATGGTACACCGCAATTGCTTTCCTTTTGTTGTGTTGTTCTATATTGTAGATCAGAATTTCAGCAAGAGGAATGGCATGCAGTCCACATGATGGTGCACAATTTTCAGCTTGTGTGCACTTTTGCTTACAAAGGGAGTTTCCTTTCCTTTATCTTTAACATTGAGGACAATGCAATTTTTAAGTTGGGGGTGGAGGAAACGTATTTTTTTCATTGAACTGTTTGGTATTACTTTCCCTTTTTATCTGTTTTTAGCATGCTTTGTGTTAACCTTAGAGTTAATTCACATGTCAGTGATATAAACTTAATTGAGATAGCATATAGCATTTAGAAGAAGTTAAATCTTGCTTCGGTCTGAGAATAATTTAAGTGTCAATCTTCATTTGGTTTGAGACTCTAGTTTGTGGTAAGATTGTATGATTAGTCTAAAAGATTTAGAGAAGTTTTATGTGTGATTGTTTGTGAATACTTTTGCGGTCTCGACAAGCTCTAGAATTTGTTTGATAATCACTTAAGGCGAATTCTTAGAATGCACATTACTTAGGATATGATATAGGCCATTTTTGAACCCTTTGAGCCTTTCAAACTTACCATTGCTATATTTATCGCTAGTCACCTATTTGAGCCTTTTCTTGAAAAAGAATTTGAGCCTTGTTTCTTTTAATAGCCCATTTACTTACCTTTATGAGCCTAAAAATATTTTATCCTTATCCTTCTTTTAAAAGAACTCAGTTATACACATTTGTTGAGAAGCACTTAAAAGGAGTAAGGATGGAAATATGAAAAAATATTACTACCATAACCCAAGTACATTAAAGGAGATAAGTTGGGGGTTGTGGAAAAGAAAAAAAAAAGAGAAAAAAAGAGAGAAGAAAAAGAGAAGTGAAGTATGGCAAAGAAAGAAGAAAAGAAAAGAAAAGTGGTGACTTATCGAGAGATATGCTCTTATAAAAAATGGTTGAAAGAGTTGGGTGTTGAAGTAAAGTTATCTAAGTGCTTAAAGTGGTTGTGTTTAACTTAAGAGACTGAGTTCTTTTATTTGTTTAATCCTTCCAGTTCTTTCTTGATCTTTGCCTTAGCCTAAAGTTACAAGCTTATTAAAGACCTATTGATCCAATGTAGTGTGATTTTTCTACAATAGTAGAGAGTGATTTGAAAAATAAGCCTATGGAGCTTGATTTGTGATTGATGTCACGTAATTCCTTATGTTTTTAGAAGTCAAGACTTGTATTCATGAATGTTATACATAAAATCATCCGGGTGTTCGGACTAATGGATTGTGGTAAGATGGATGTTAAGAGTCGATAACGATTTAAAGATTGATGTTTGGATTACTTTGGGACTTAAGTGATATTTAATAATTCTATGTGCTGTATATTATGTGCAATTTCTGAGACAAAAAAATGAATTGCACCTGGTTTAACGCTAGCATTACTTTACTTTGTTTTAATTCCTACCACATAATTCATCTCTTGTTTTCGCTTAAATTGCTAGGGACTAGCAATAACCTAGTTGGGGGTTGTGATGAGAGCCATAAAATGCATCTCAACAGTACTTAATTATTAGCATTTTTGGATTAATCTAGGTTTTAATTGCACTTTTATTCGTTAACAACTCTAAAGTGGTGTTTTTGAATTGTTGATCTATTTCGGTGCACTTTCAGGTACTTTGAGTCCAAAAGAGAAAGAAAAGCTATTGTTGCTTGAAGCACAATGAATCAATGAATAGTGAAGCGAAGGCATGATTATGGAAGGACAAAACGAAGAGAATCAAGTCTTAAGTGTGTGCGCTGCAGCTTGGAAATATCCAAGCCTCGGCCTCCAGAAGATTGCCTAAAAGAGCTAATCCTCCTTCAGTGTGCGCCGCGACTTGGATTAGGCAGGGCCGTGGCGCCCAGAGCATGCACAAGTTCAGCACCAGCCAGAGCCACAGCCTGGACTAAGCAGGGCCGCGGCGCCCAGAGACTCTCCAGAACAAGAAATAGATAGAGCCTCAGCGCGAGTAAGTGAGTGCCGCGGCGTGCACACGAAACTTTGTTTTCGAGTTATGACCTAATTAGGACTTTAATGATTGTTTAAACCCTAGAACACCCTTAGACCTCTTGTATTATAAATAGATCACTTAGGGTTTGAGAAAGATCATCTTTTGAAGTCTGAAAAACTCAAGAAGGCTACCACACTCTCCTCCATCAAAGTGTTCAACCATGAACTTCATGGCGAACTAATCTCCAAGCAAGGTGAAGAGATGAATCTCTAGGTGTAGTTGTTCTTATTTTCCTTTCTTGATTCAGTTATAGTTGGGCTTTATTGTCAAAACATTGTTATGTGTTACTCTTTTATCTAATTAAAGGATTTTCTCTTAATCCGGTGATTGTATCCTTATCTCCATATAAGTCTAGTCATGCTTTTCTTATGTGACATTGTTTGGGTATGATTGAGTCCGGTAGATTTATCTTTTAGGTTTGTCCATTACTGCAATATTGTCATTAAAGATATATTGTCGTTTCTTGATAAATCTATAGGATAGATCATGTGTGCTTAACTAAAAAGAGTAATTCATATCAATTACATTAAGGTATATATATGTACTTGATTGAATATTTGTCGATTGTTTGTTTGGGATGTGAAACTTGCAATCGAGATAAAAACAACTGAATTAAGATTGGAATAAGGCAACGAACCTAGGGAGGATTCCCGGAACCTTGTTGTTCCTTTATCATAGTTTTCAATCTACTTACACACATTACTTCATCATTGATATCTTCTCACTTGATTGTTATCGTTCGTGTTAAGGTTTGCACTTTTCATTTATAGATCGCTTTTTCATGTGGAATCGACACCCCAAAGCTGTGCTACAACTACCGCGTTATACTTTGGGCGTAGTCAGGTATAGTGATTAATAGTTCGACATTATGATAAATCAATAATTTTTTTAGGTTTTTAAGAATTTATTTTCGTTATTTAATATTTGAGTTTCATTTAATTTCATTTTCTATTTGACGATAAATAGATATTTTCTTATTTCTCAAACAACTCCTTGATGTTTTTTTCATTACCTTAAATACTTGTTTGATTGAAGGTACACTTTTCACTCAGGAACACAATATAGAGTGTTGACTAAACCTAAATTAAATACTAAAATTATGATGAATGTTTTTTAGTCATTATCATTAAAAAATGTATATATAAACTCATTTGTTAACATTCAACTAATTTAATGAGATTAATAATTTTTAGTCATTATTAATAAAAATATACAAATAATTTATCTCCATAATTTAATTAAGTAATTATTTGACATCAGAAAGATAAGTAGGTTTTAACATTAAAGAATTTTATTTAATTTATATAATTATATTATTCAACTTTAAAAATGATAGAGAAAAAAATAAATACAAAATATTATGCTTATATAGTTTTTATTTCATATTCTTTTATTTATTTTATTTCTATTTTTTCTCATTTTACATATAAAAGGAAAAGAAAAAGGAAGATGGGGAGAGGGATGAGGAACAAAGATATAGATATTGTTTTTCATATTTAATTAAAAAAAACTAATTTTCAATAAGAGTGTTGATGCTCAAAATCTGCCAGGAAAGCGAACAGTCGGGAAACAGTATCTACACACACGAAACAAGGAGAAATCCTAAAAAAGTTACCGGAGGACCGGAGGGTTGTCTAAATAACAGTGCCTTCAAGGGAACTCTCCAATGCCTAAGTTAGAATAGGATTTTTTTAGAATATAGAGAGCTAAATAAGAATGCGAACTGTTAATAAGAATTGAATTTACCTTTTGATGGTGAGAGCCCCCTTATATAGTGTTTTGGAGCAAAGTTTAATTAGAAGATTGATTAATTACTAAGTATCACTATAAGATTGAGATTATCTATAAGATGGATAGTAGCTTATCCATAGGCTGGAGTGTCACAATAGTACTAGGACATTGGTGTGAAATTACCATTATGCCTTTTGCCAAGTGTAGCATTAGATTAGTTGATTTTTTCTGGGTTATGAAATTATTCTTTTGCCTTCGAAGGTTGCCACATGTCGTGATGTCATTGGAGGAAGAACTTTCCCCTACATCAGATGCCCTTGACTTCCTTGAGTGTAGTTATGCGGTCGAGGAAGTAGGTTTTTTGGAGCAATTATTTTATGTACAAATCAGATCAGATCTGAGATTGTTTAGGTACCTGGGTACTAGAGAGGCGAGAAATAGAGACTCGAACTTGTTAGAGCGGTGTGAGGAATTACACGGGGCCATCCTTTGAATGTTTCATGCCTGAGAAGGATTAATAGCTTAGTGCTACATGCTCAAGATGAAATTTAAGCTTTAAGGAGGCCTAACAGCTTGATGTTGCCCCCTTGGAGAAGAAAATGATGAGTCTATGAAGCACAGACTGGAGCTAAGTCCCTTGAAACAAGGTATGTAATGATTATGAGTGGTATGGACTTAAATGGAAAGTAAAGAGTCTAAGTTATATAGACTTGAGTAGATATGTGAACTTATTTAGAGTGTATTGGAGAAGTCCAATGGATTTGACTTGAGATGAACTCCTCGGAGTTATGGAAATAGGTCCGAGGAGAATGACTTGGATCAAACTCCTCGGAGTTTGGAGATTAGATCTAAGGGGAAGGATATGGATCAAACTCATCGGAGTTTAGAGATCACGTCTAATGAAAAAGACATGGACCCAACTCATCGAAATTATGGAGATAGGTCTGAGGAGAATGGTTGGATCAATCTCCTTGGAGTTTGGAGATCAGGTCTAAGGAGAAGGAAATGGATCCAACTCCTCAAAATTATGGAGATGGGTCCAAGAAGAATGACTTGGATCAAACTCCGTGGAGTTTGGAGATCAAGTCTGAGGAGAAGGACATGGATCCAAATCCTCAGAGTTGTGGAGATAGGTCTGAGGAAAGGACTTGGATCCAACTCCTAAGTGTTGTTAAGACAGGTTCAATGAGAGTGACTTTGATCAAACTCCTCGGAGTTTGGATATCAAGTTCAAAGAGAATGACATGGATCCAACTCATCGGAGTAGTAGAGATAGGTCCAAAGAGAAAGACTTTGATCCAACAAATCTGAGTTGTGGAGATAGGTCGGAGGAGAATGACTTGGATTAATCTCCTCATAGTTTGGAGATCAGGTCTGAAGAGAAGAACATGGATCCAACTCCTCAAAGTTGTGGAGATAGGTCCCAGGAGAATAACTTGGATCAAACTCCTCAGAGTTCAGAGATCAAGTTCGAGGAGAAAGAAATGGATCCAACTCCTTATAGTTGTGAAGATAAGTCCAATGAGAAGGACTTGGATCCAACTCCTCGGAGGTGTAGAGAAAGGTCCAAGGAGAATGACTTGGATCAAACTTCTCAGAGTTTGGAGATCAGGTCCGAGGAGAAGGACATGGATCCAACTCCTCGAAGTTACCAAATATTGCATATTTTGGCCCTTTAATATACATTTGTTAATTCTTTAATTGTGTCATAATCTGATATTTTGTGTTAGTTCTATGATTTTTAATGTTTTATAGGATTGTAAAGGAAATTGGGGATTTAATGTGAAAAAAATGCAAAAGCTGGAATCTGCTGTTGCGATCGAGCACAGGAGACCTGCGATCGAGTGCAACAACGCTCAAGTATTTATTTATATGTTTAGCTTAGGAATTTGTTACTTTGAGTTGTTTTTTCATTTTTTTACAGGTTTACAAGCACTTGGAAAGGAGTTTCACTAAATTGCCATAATTGCTCGTACAGATCAGTCATTTTTGTGGATTAAATTGTATTGATTCAGGAAGAACCAGGAGATGAGCCATATATGCTTGGAAAGATCTAGATGTCTATTTTTTGAAGAATTTTACGGCTCATAAACATGATTTTTCTAGACAAAGGTTAGGCTGTGCGTCATTTCTGCGTGGCAGAAGTGATTTTTGCAGATTAAACTGTAATGATTCAGAAAGAAACAGGAGATGAGCCATATATGCTTGGAAAGATCCGGATGTTTATTTTCTGAAGAATTTTACGGCTCGTAAACATGATTTTTCTAGAGAAAGTTATGGCAGTTTTAGTAGACAACTGTCAGGTTATGCATGATTTCAGCGTGGGCAGAAGTTTTGAAGGGCATGTGAAGGCTTAAATCCTATATCCCACATCGGTTGGAAACACATCCCACATCCCACATCCCACATCCCACATTGGATTGAAAACACATTGCACTCATGGAGTTCCCCTATAAAAGCCCCATTTCACTTCATCAAATGGGTATGCAATCTCGGAGGCTTTACTACCAAAGTGTGCAATCTCGAAGGCTTTGCTACCAAGGGGTGCAATTTGGAGGATTTTGCTACGAATCAGGAGAAGCACCGCACAGTAGCTATGGATGGAATTTCTCTCTCCATATATTGTTAGCTTTAATTTATTTCTTTTAAGTTTTAAAGTTTATTGTTTAACACTTTAATGTTTGCTCTAATTTTTCCCGTGAGATTTTTGTTGCCCATTATATTTATGGGTAAAATTCTCAAGTGGGGCTAGGGATGAACTTGCACAGTAGATGATATTTTTGTTTATTTTTTAATTTATGTATTTTATTTTCAATTACTAAAACTCTTTTGTTTTATCATTCTCAATTCATTGGTGATGTTTTCTTCTCCGAATAATCGTAGAATTTATTCTGCTTATGGATTCAGTCATGCTTTTTCTATTGAATGGATTAGCTCTTTGATTACGTTTGGATCAATTATTTATCTATATTGATTTAATTCTTTGCTGCAATATAGCTTCCTGAGTATAGTGTTGTCGTTGGATTTTCTCAATAGTGATAATAATTTACGTATTTTAAAAGTGGTGAATGATTTTTCAAAGGGTTACATTTGGTTTAATCTTGGTTTATAAATTTACACATTCTGATTGAGAATTTTGGGAATTGAGTTCCCAATTGAGTTATTCAATGAATTAAGAATAATAAAAATATCAAATTTGTGCAAGGGATTCCTGACGCTTTGCTATTTATCAAATTTCAGTACTTTCTTCGTTAGTCACTTTACTTCACTTTAATTTGCATTTAAAAATTAATATTTGTTTTCCATTAATAATTTAGTATTTTTCTTTAGTTTCTTTGTTCCTTCTACTATTCTTTAAATTTGTCTCTCTGTGGAATCGATACCCTAAAGCTGTGCTACAACTACCGCGTTATTCTTTGGGCGTAATCAAATTTTGGCGCTGTTGTCGGGGAGACGGTAGAAGAATTGCTAGATAGTTTTTTTTTTAACAGTTTGTAAAGGTGATAACTTTGTTCCTTCTTTTAGCTTGCTATATTATTTTTTTCTTTTTCCCTTCTTTCTTTTTATAGTATTTTTTATTATTATTTTGTTACCTTGCATGCACAGATATAGAGACGCCTTAGGTAGAATTGCTTGTAAGCTTGTGCTAGAGTCATAATCAAACTTTTTAAATCCTTTATTTGACAATCCATCTAGTCTCGAAGAAATGAGTGAACATGGAAATCAACCCACTAGGACCTTTCAGGATTACCTCCACCCTACACGCATAGCCACACCATCATGCATCATGTTTCCAGCTAATACTCACCAAGTAGATTTTAAAACAGGGATGATATAGTTACTCCCTATATTCCATGGCTTGGAAAATGAAAATTCATATGTGCACCTTAGGGAGTTTTAGGAAGTAGTTGCGACTTTTCATAGTCAAAATGCAACTGATGACATTATGAGACTTAAGTTATTTCCTTTCTCTTTGAAGGATAGAGCTAGGAGTTGGCTATACTCACTGAGACCATGATCTATTGGGTCATGGAATGAGATGACTCAGGTTTTCTTTAACAAATACTTTCCCCAACATAAGACCAATGCTTTAAAAAGTCAAATCTCCACCTTTGCACAAAAGGACAGTGAGACTTTGTATCAGTCATGGGAGAGATTTAAGGAGTTGTTGAGTATGTGTACTCACCATGGGTATAAGAATTGGCACTAAGTGAGCTATTTTTATGAGGGACTTACACCCAGAGTGCCAATTTGTGGAGATGATGCGTAATGGTGAGTTCTTACGAAAAGATCTTGATGAGGCCGTAGAATACCTCAATGAGTTTGCTGAAAAAGCTCACACTTGGACTGCACCTAGTGCTACTGAGAGTATAAATATGTCACGCCCTACAGCATACCCAAATGGTGGTGGAATTTAGCATCCCAGGGAAGAGGATAACCTAAAGGCTAAGGTCAAGATGCTCACTAGAGAGCTAGATATGTTAAAGACTAAGGACTTAAAGCCAACACATGTGGTTAATCATGCAGAATCTTTTGGACCATGTTTTATGTGTGGCGGGGTAGATCATCTCACTCAAGAGTGTCCCACATTTGCTGAGATGAGAGGGATGTATGAGGAACAATGTAATGCCTTAGGTATATACAAGAAGCCTTTTTCACCTTTCTCTGATACCTATAATCCGGGGTGGCACAATTACCCCAATTTTAGCTGGAATTCTGAAAACCAGCCGCCTACACAACCCCCTAGATCATATCCTGCACTATATCATGCACCTTCATCTTCTAAGAGTCCTTTAGAAGACACTTTGCATGCTTTTATTGAGGCACAGGGTAAGACTAACCAAAAATGTGAATCTTTGATTACGCAGGTTGTTGAATAAAATAAGGAGATAAAGAGCCAAGTGTCCAAATTGATGAGCTTCTTGAGTGTGAATGAGCGAGGTAAGTTTTCTTCTTAAGCTCAGTCCACACCCCATGGTCAACATATGGCGCAAAATAATCTAAAGGATGTGAATGCCATTATGGCACGAAGTGGTAAGTCATTACACATCCCAACAACGAACAAATAAGAGGATGTGGAAAAGGGTTAAGATAGTAGTGATACCGAGTTGCCCAAGGAACCTGAGGTGACAAAGAGTCCTGTTAAGGTACCATTCCCTCAAGCTTTAAAATCAAGCAAGCAAACTCTAGATCTAAAAAATGAAATCTTAGAGAATCTAAGGCAAGTCAAAATCAATCTTCCTCTTTTGCATGTGATTAAACAAGTTTCGACTTATGCAAAAGTTCTCAAGGATTTGTGTACAGTTAAAAGGAAGCACCATGTGAAGAAGATAGCGTTCCTGATAGAGCAAGTTAGTGCTCTAATTGAGCATCAGATTCCTCCCAAGTACAAGAATCCTGGTTGTCCAACCATTGCATGCAGCATTGGAAATCATGAGGTTGGGCAAGCTTTGCTAGATTTAGGAGCTAGCGTGAATCTAATGCCATATTCTATTTATTTGCAGTTGGGGTTGGGAGAAATCAAATCAACCACTATGGTATTGTAATTGGCTGACCGTTCAGTCAAAGTACCCCTAGGTGTGATAGAGGATGTTCTAATTCAAATTGACAAATTTTATTATCCTGTTGATTTCCTAATCCTTGACACTAGCTCTGTTGTTGATACTACTTCTAAAATTTGTTTGATTTTAGGTAGACCTTTCCTTACCACTGCTAATGATCTTATTAATTGTAGGAATGGGCTCATGAAGCTTTCTTTTGGAAACATGACCCTCGAGGTGAATATCTTCTATATTGCAAAACAGCCAGAAGATGATGACGAGAGCCACCAAACATACATGATTGACTCACTCATGGATAGGGGAGTTTCTATAACTTATGATCTTGATCCCCTTGAGTATTTTCTAGTTAATTCTGAGTTTGATTCTATCAATGATCCATCTAATGTAGTTGATATTTGTGCTATTTTCGATAGAATTCAGGATTATAGCACTCGGGCATGGCAACCGAAGTTTGAGGAGTTGCCTGAGAGAAGTGAAAAACAAATTCCTTCAAGTGTGGAAGCACCCAAAGTTGAATTGAAACCTCTGCCTAAGGGTTTAAAGCATGTTTTTCTTGGTCCAAGTGACATTTTTCCTATAATTATCTCATCGGAATTGTTTGAGTCTCAAGGTGAGAAATTAATTCGGACCCTAAGTGAGCATAAGTCAGCCTTAGGTTGGAGCATGGCTGATATAAATGGTGTTAGTTCCCTGGTTTGTTCTCATAAAATTAATTTGGAGGAAGGAACTGGCCCTCATAGAGACCCCAGCGTAGGCTTAATCCCACTATGAAAGAAGTGATGAAGAATGAAGTGTTGAAACTATTAGATGCGATAATCATATATCCTATTGCTAATAGTAAATAGGTAAGTCCTACATAGGTTGTTCCAAAAAAGTCAGGTGTTACTGTGGTGAAGAATGGCTTGGGAGAGTTAGTCCCTACAAAACTTGTGACCTGGGTGACAGATGTGCATTGATTACAGAAAATTGAATGCTACCACCCGGAAAAACCATTTTCCCCTCCCTTTTATTGATCAAATTCTTGAGTGTGTTGCTGGTCATCCTCTCTATTGTTTCTTGGATGGTTATTCTGGTTATTATCAAATTGAAATTGCATTAGAAGACCAAGATAAAAGCACTTTCACTTGTCCTTTTGGTACTTATGCTTTTCGTAAAATGCCATTTGGATTGTGTAATGCACCTACTACTTTTCAACGTTACATGATGAGCATTTTAGTGACATGGTTGAAAGTTGCATGGAAGTTTTTATGGATGACTTGACTATTTTTGGATCTTCTTTTGATGCATGCTTATTGAATTTAGAGAGAGTATTGACTCGTTGTGAGGAGAAGGAATTAGTTTTGACTTGGGAAAAATGCCACTTTATGGTACCTTTAGGTATTGTCTCAGGGCATAATATTTCTTTTAGGGGGATAGAGGTTAATCAATCTAAGATTGAATTAATCTCTAAGTTGCCTACACCTAGGACAGTAAAGGATGTGCGATCCTTTATTGGTCATGCGGGCTTTTATAGGAGGTTCATACAAATTTTTTCCACCATATCTAGACCACTATGTGACCTCCTAGCTAAATATGACCCATTTGAGTGGACACAAGCTTGTCAAGAGGCCTTTAAAATGCTAATTGGCAAGGTTACCTCAGCATCCATAATGCAGTCACCTGATTGGACTTTACCTTTTGAGATCATGTGTGATGCTAGTGACTTTGCTGTAGGTGTTGTTCTTGGACAACGATGGGAGGGGAAGCCTTTTGTCATTTACTATGCTAGTAGAACTCTAAATTGTGCTCAGATGAATTACTCAACCACTGAAAAAGAGTTGCTAGCTGTAGTGTTTGCTTTGAATAAGTTTTGTGCCTACTTGATTTGTTTTTCTATTATTATTTTCACAGATGATGTAGCCTTTAAGTACCTTCTTACAAAGAAGGATGCTAAGGCGCGACTAATACGGTGGATTTTACTTTTGCAGGAATTTGACATCACCATGAAAGATAAGAAAGGAGTAGAGAATGTAGTGGTTGACCATCTCTCGAGGCTCACATTTGAGGACACCTTTGACCACCTGCCAATCAGGGATGATTTTCCCGATGAGTATTTACTTTCTATTACCTCTCTACTATGGTTTGCTCATATTGTGAATTATTTGGCTGTAGGTGAGATACCGGTGGATTGGAGCACTCAGGACAAGAGGAAGTTCATGATTGAGGTACGTAATTTCTATTGGGATGACCCTTTTCTTTTCAAATACTGCTCTGACCAAATTTTAAGGCATTGCATCCCTGATGAAGAGATTGCTAGTGTCTTGGAATTTTGTCACTCCCAAGCTTGTGGGGGCCACTTTTCAATGAAGAAAACCACTGCAAAAATTTTGCAGTGTGGATTTTATTGGCCTAAATTGTTTAAGGATGCAAACATCTATTGTCGCTCATGTGAAAAGTGTCAAAAGTTAAGAGTTATGTCCCATCTTCATATGATGCCCTTAAACCCAATTTTAGTGAATTGAAATTTTTGATTGTTGGGGCACTGATTTTATGGGACCATTCCCTCATTCTTTTGGATATCAATATATTATTGTGGCAGTAGATTATGTGTCAAAATGGGTAGAGGCAATAGCTTGCAGGAGGAACGATAATAGGGCAGTAATTAAATTTTTCAAAGAAAATGTGTTATCTCGATTTGGTACACCACGTGCTATCATTAGTGACCGGGGTACGCATTTTTGCAACCGTTCTTTTAAAGCTTTGATGAAAAAATATAGGGTGACAAATTTTAGAAAAAACAGTCAACCCGGATCGCAAAGATTGGTCTTTGAGACTAGTTGATGCACTTTGGGCCAACCGTACAACTTTCAAAACTCCCTTAGGTATGTCACCTTATAGGCTTGTTTTTGGAAAGCCTTGCCACTTTCCTGTGGAGCTCGAGCATCGAGATTATTGGGCCATCAAGCATTTCAATTTTGATATGGGAGAAGCAGGTAAGCTTAGAAAATTTTCAGTTGACCGAGTTAGAGGAGTTGAGAAATGATGCTTATGAGAATTCTAGAATCTATAAAGCTAAAATGAAAGCATTTCATGATAAAAATATTTTGAGAAAAATGTTTAAGCCTAATGATCGAGTGTTCTTATATGATTCTAGACTCCATAAGCACCTGGGAAAACTTCGGTCTAGGTGGACCAGCCTTTTTGTAGTGAAGAATGTTTTTACAAATGCGGTGGTAGAAATAGAGAACCCTAAGGATGGTCGGATCTTTAAAGTAAATAGTCAACACCTTAAAGTATTAATTGATAGACATGGTCCAGAAGTAGAAGATTCCACTATGGATCCGGTCTATCAACCTTGACCACACCACGCATGTATTTTTTTTCTTCTTTCTTTAATTGTTTTGTTTTAATTGTTTTTTTTCATATCTCTTATTACTATTTATTTTAATATATTTTTTGTTTTCCAGTATTACTTTGGTATTTCTTTTTTAGGGACAATGTGTGCATCAATTCAAGTTTGGGGCTGTGTTATGAGCCATGCCAGTCCAGCTAGTTCTCCATCTCCAAGGTCAATTCTTTCCATGTTATTCACACATTGGGGACACTGTGTACTTTAAGTTTGGGAGTATGGGAGACACATTCACACACACTTTGTCTCAGTTTTTTTTATATATATTATTGAAAAGATAAATGCATGTTCATGATTGTTTTGAAATTTTGGTTGATCTAAACAATATTGTGATGTGATTTCATTGGAAAGTGATGAGTCTTAAATATTGCATATTTAAGCCTCTAAATTATATGTATTAAGCTCTTAGTTTGTATTATTTCACTTTATTTTATGTCTTTTCTATATTTTGTGCATTTTTATAGGTTTGTGGAGACAATGAAGCATTTCGGGAGATGTCAAGCTTCAAGAGCAAAAGTTGAGGATGCCTAGTGCGATCGAGCGCATGAGACATGCGATCGAGCGCACTTGGGTAGCATCCCACATCGAAATCTTTGCAGTGCAGTGCACCTGCGATCGAGCACATCAGACATGCGATCGAGCGCACATGCGATCATGCGCACAAGATATGCGATCGATTATGCTCCGCGACTCCCCTTATAAAAGCACCATCTCACTACATCATTTGGTGTGCAATTCCTGGGCCATTTAGTGCAATCCGGTGGATCTGCTAGCATTCTGGTGGATCCCGAAGGTTTTGCTACCACGAGGGGAAGCGTCGCCCAATAACGAGTGGAATTTCTCTATGTATAGTCAGTTTTTAATTTACTGCTTTTGTTAGTTTTAAAGTTTAATGTTTAGCACAGTTATTGTGAACTTTAGTTTCATGATTATGAGTGGCTAAAATCTTCAGCAAAGGTTGAAGATGAAGCCTCGCTGTTGTTTGGCATAAGATTTTCAGATTTGTTTATACAATTCTGATGTTTTTTTAGTACAAATGTTCTGGTCAATTGTTTGAGTAAATTCTTATGATTGATAGTTTTTAAATTGTTCTGTTTGATATTCTATGTGTTTCATCTGATGGATATATCAAATCATTTTTGATTAAATTGGATATCCTTTGTGATTTGTTAAAAGCAGATACATTGGATTGTTTTGGTTTAATTGAGATATTTGTTGTGATTTGTTTAAAGTTGGATTCATGGAATGTTTTGATAGATTATTTTTATAGAACATGAAAATATATGCTTTACTTTGGTGGGGTGGATTCAGAAACCTTAGTGTTTTTTATCAATAGTTTTTAAATCAATTTAGTTTAAGTTTATATTTCTTTTGCAAGAATACAATTCAAAATTCGGAACTAGCTTAAGATAAGGTTAGTTTAGATAAAATTGTATTTTCACAACACAATTCCCTGTGGATTCGACCTCACACTTGCACAACATTATATTGCAAACAACTCGTGTGCTTGCGAATAATTTAAAACTCACAACAAGTTTTTGGCGCCGTTGCCGAAGAGTTGTTTTGTTTGTGAAATTTTTTTTTGTCTGAATTAATTTTATTTTTCTACTAGTTAGTTAGCATTGTTTGTTTGATTTTTCTTTTTGGTAATTTTATTTTGTTTTATTTGTTTATTAAAAAAAAATTTACAAATTTTTGTTAGCTCATTTTGTGAGTAGTGCGTTTGCTGTTTGTGCATTTATTCTATTTTATTTTGTAGTTTTTGCTGATTAGTTTATTTTAGTGCTTTTTGTGCGGTGTATGCTTGGTTGAAGATCCCTGAATTTAGATTTGATACATTTAGATCCCGACTTAGAAAGAACTCTTAGGAGACAGAAAGAGCACTAGTTGAAAGAGAGATTGTTGAGATGGGAGAAAACTTTAGGAATGCAAAACATCCGGAACATGTAGAGCAACCTAGAGCTTGGAACGTGGACTCCACTACATCCCTTAGGGATTTGTTTGCACTTGTTGCGACCAATTCATCTTCTTGCATAGTGTTGCCACCTACCAATGCCACCCATTTTGATTTAAAGCCACATGTCATCCAACTCCTACCCTCATTTCATGGCTTAGATCTTGAAAATCCTTATAGTCATGTAAAGAAGTTCAAAGACATTTGTGCCATATTCAAGTTTCAGAACTTCTCTGAGGAGTCAGTCAATCTTCGACTTTTCCCTTTTTCTCTTCACGATAAAGCTAGGGCATGGTTGGATTCAAACACGCCTGGGTCTATTACATCTTAGGAAAATCTGCTTAGCGAATTTTATCATAAGTTTTTCCCAATGTCTAGAGTGCATGAGTGCCGAAAGGAGATTAGTTCTTTCACTCAGGATAAGGATGAAAAGTTTTCTGAGAGTTGGGAGTGCTTCAAAGAGTTACTAATCAGATGCCCTCCACATGGATATGAAAAATGGAGACTCGTTCAGTTCTTTTATCAAGGGTTGACTCAACCCAACCGTAGCATGATTGAGTCTATGAATGGGGGAGCATTCTTGAGTCTGATGGGGGAGGAAGCATATAAGGCGTTGGACAAGTTGTCCGACAACTCTCAGCAGTGGGATTTTTCAAGCTGTCGAGATCAGTCCATTCGCACTCCCAAGAAAGGAGGCATCTATGAGGTCAGGGAAGACACTGATTTGAGGATAAAGTTAGATGCTCTCACTAAGAAGATTGACGCTCTCACTGTGGGCCAATCCATCAATGCTGCCAACACATTCAAGATTGATAGTTGTTCCATCTGTGCTAGTCCCATGCATCTAGCATAGAATTGTCCATCAATGCCAGTTTTTGCCGAGTATCCTATGGAACAAGTGAATGCTTTCAATGATTTTCAGAGGCAGTCAAATGGATCTTATTCCAAGATGTACAACTCAGGGTGGCGAAACCACTCTAATTTTTCATGGAAGCAGAGCCAACCAATGAATCAGGGAGGAGCCCCGTATCATGCTCAAAATCAATACCCTCCCGGATTTGCCCCACAAATTCCTAGTCATGGTCGCTCTGCCCATCCAGCACCATCACTTGCTTACCAAGCTCCAACTCAAATGCCAGTGCCAGTTTCACAGTCACTAGAGGACACCCTTAAGGAGTTCATGAAGATGACTAGCCAATCCATGAGTGAAGTAAGGTGTGCAACAACGGTAAACACCCAAGCAATTGCCAAACTGGAGAGTCAAATAGGGCAAATTGCAAGTCACTTGGGTGAAAGAGAGAAGGGAAAGTTCCCCAGTCAGCCCGTGCCCAACCCAAAAGGACAGTTTATGGTTGGAAATTCATCAACTCCTACGCACGGGGAGGAACAAGTTCAGTCGATTGTCACATTAAGGTCTGGGAGATAAGTGGACAATCGAGTGGAAGAGAACCCTACTATGCAGCAAGGGCAAGAAAGTGGAGACAAGGAGAAGAGAGATGCTGAGCCATCTACAGCCACATCTACTGTAAAGGACCCTCCTAGGTCGCTTGTACCTAAACTGCCATACCCTGAGAGATTACAGGCGCCCAAGAAAGGAGGGAAGTATGAGGAAATTCTGGAGGTATTCAAGCAGGTCCAAATCAATATCCCATTTTTGGATGCCATCCATCAAGTGCCGTCATATGCCAAGTTTTTAAAGGACTTGGTCACTATCAAGAGGAGGATGAATGTCCCAAAGAAGGCATTTTTTACTGAGCAGGTTAGCTCAATCCTTCAGTGCAAGCTACCCATCAAGTATAAGGACCCGGGGTGTCCTACCATCTCTTGCACTATAGGAGTCAGCCAGATTGAGAGGGCTCTCTTGGATCTAGGAGCAAGTGTGAACCTTCTACCTTACTTAGTCTATTTACGGTTAGGGTTAGGAGCACTGAAGCCCACAAACACGACGCTTTAATTGGCTGATAGGTCAGTGAAAATACCACACGGAATAATTGAGGACGTCTTGATAAAAGTGGATAAATTCTATTTCCCAGTGGATTTTATTGTGCTTGACACAGAGCTGGTTTAAAATATAGGGATTCAGATACTGGTTATTCTAGGGCGACCATTCTTAGCCACGGCTAACGCCCTGATCAATTGTAAGACAAGGGTGATGAAGATTTCTTTCGAAAATATGACAGTGGAGTTGAATATTTTTTATATCACTAGGCAACCACTGGAATATGATGAAGTGAGAAATGTATGCTTGATAGAGGAGATTCTTGAGGAGACTATGAATGAATCAAGCATTGAGGACCCCCTGGAGGCATGCTTTGCTCAATTTGGAGAGGATTTGGATTTAGATAAGTTACTCGAGCAAGCTAGTGCCATTTTGGAGTCTCCTCCTCGGGAGAGCAATGAGACGGAGGAGACCGCAGCACTTGAACCCCCTAAGAAGGAACTTAAACCTTTACTAGATAATCTTAAGTATAAGTTCCTAAGTCCAACCGATTGTTTGCCTGTAATTATAGCTTCAGATTTGGGTGAGGCTCAAGAGGAGATATTATTAGATGTTCTAAGAGAGCACAAGGAAGCTATTGGCAGAACTATTGAGGATATCAGGGGAATCAGCCCCTCGGTGGTGATGCACAAGATACATTTGGAGGAGAATGACAAGCCATCGAGGGAGCCACAAAGAAGGCTCAACCCAGCTATGCAAGAGGTTGTGAGAGCAGAAGTAATTAAGCTATTAGATGCAGGGATCATTTATCCCATCTCTGATAGCAAGTGGGTAAGCCCGATTCATGTCGTGCCCAAGCGAACTGGATTAACGGTAGTGAAGAATAAGGACTATAAGTTGGTGCCAACTCGTGTTCAGTCAGGGTGGAGAGTGTGTATAGACTACCGTATACTGAACGCTACCACAAGGAAAGATCATTTTCCACTCCTATTTATTGATCAGATGGTGGAGCGTTTGGCTGGGCACGAGTATTATTGCTTTTTGGATGGTTATTATGGATATTACCTGGTCCCCGTGGACCCCGAAGATCAGGAGAAGACAACGTTTACCTGTCCTTTTGGGACATTAGCCTACCGTCGCATGCCCTTTGGGTTATGCAATGCACCCGCTACTTTTCAGCGGTGCATAGTCAGTATATTCTCTGACATGGTAGAGCGGTTCTTAGAGATTTTCATGGATGACTTCTCCGTCTTCGGTTCAACATTTGAGGAGTGCCTGCACCGTCTCACTTTGGTTTTAGTGCGGTGCAAGGAGAAGAACCTGATGCTTAATTGGGAGAAGTGCCATTTTATGGTTAAGCAAGGTATTGTACTGGGGCATGTCGTATCTCATCAGGGGGATTTGGGTCGATAAAGCGAAGGTGGACCTGATTTCCAATCTTCCGCCCCCACGTACAGTGAAAGAGGTTCGATCTTTTCTGGGTCTGCAGGTTTCTACAAGCGATTTATCCAGAATTTCAGCAAAATCACCAGGCCCTTGTGCAAGTTATTACTGAAGGATGCCCCATTTGTATTTGATGAAGATTGTAAGAAAGCATTTGGGGATCTGAAGAAGATTCTAACGTCCACACCCATTATTCAGCCACCCGACTGGAATGTGCCTTTTGAGATTATGTGTGACGCATCAGACTATGCTGTTGGAGTTGTTTTAGGGCAGTATGTTGATAAAATTCCCTATGTTATCTATTATGTAAGTCGAACTCTAAACGACGCACAACTCAATTACTCTACCACTGAGAAGGAGTTTCTAGCAGTCATTTTTGCATTAGACAAGTTCAGATCCTACTTGTTAGGATCTAAAGTCATTATCTATTCAGACCATGTAGCATTGAAGTATATTTTTTCTAAAAAAGATGCTAAATCTCATCTTATCCGATGGATCTTGCTACTTCAAGAGTTCAACATAGAGATTCGGGATAAGAAAGGTTCCGAAAATGTGGTGGCGGACCATTTGTCTAGATTGATTGTGGATTTCACTGAGGCCGCCACTCCCATTTCTGAGACCTTTCCTGATGAACAGTTGATGCACATTGCTCACAATCCCATTCCATGGTTTACTGATATAGTGAACTATCTTGTCACCGGTCAAATACCTTTACATTGGGGGCGACAAGATAAATCAAAGTTTTTGGCCATGGTTAAACATTTTTTCTGGGATGATCCTTACTTGTTCAAGTATTGTCCCGATCAGATCATCAGAAGGTGTATTCCTGAGCATGACTAATCTAATGTCATCACCTTTTGTCATGATCATGCTTGTGGAGGCCATTTCAGTGCTAAAAAGACCGCTGCGAAGATTTTGCAGTGTGGATTCTATTGGCCTACCCTGTTCTGAGACTCTCACACCTACTGTGTATCTTGTAAGCGTTGCCAAAAGCTAAGGAGTCTTTCTAGGAGGAATATGATGCCCCTCAACCCTATCCTGATTGTTGAGATTTTTGATGTGTAGGGTATTGATTTTATGGGACCGTTCCCAAACTCCTTTGGCTACTTGTACATTCTGGTTGCTGTGGACTATCTGTCCAAATGGGTGGAGGTCATTGCATGCAAGACCAATGACCACAGATTTGTGGTCCAGTTTTTGAAGGACACTATCTTTGCTCGTTTTGGTACGCCTCAAGCAATCATAAGTGACGGAGGTAAGCACTTTTGCAACCGGATTTTTGAGCAGTTGATGAAGAAGTATTTCATCACACACAAGGTTGCCACCCCGTATCAACCACAGACGAGTGGACAAGTGAAAATTTCCAATCGCGAGATTAAGCAATTTTTGGGGAAGACTGTGAACCCCAGTAAAAAGGACTGGTCTCTACGATTGAATGATGCACTGTGGGCATATCAAATAGCATTCAAAATGCCAATTGGCATGTCTCCCTATCGTATTGTGTACGGAAAAGCCTGTCACCTTCCGTTTAAATTAGAGCATAGAGCCTATTGGGCTATCAAGCAGCTGAACTTCAATCTTTCAAAGTCAGGCTCACAAAGAAAGCTCCAACTCAATGAATTAGAGGAGCTGCAGAATGATGCATATGAGTGTGCACGGTCATACAAGGCACAAATGAAGAAGACTCATGACCAAAACATTTTGAGACGAGCTTTTGAGCCGGGTCAAAAATTTCTTCTTTATAACTCACGCCTGCATCTTTTTCCAGGCAAGCTCAAATCTCGATGGACAGGCCCATTTATTATTCAGACAGTTTTTTCTCATGAGGCCATCGAGATTGAGGATCCAAAGAATGGTAACACTTTCAAGGTAAATGGACAGAGGCTAAAACCATTCTTGGAGTTGAGGAGTCCGGACATTAAGATGATATTGTTGAAGGATCCTATTTACTCAGATTGAATGTCGTCTACTATGGAAAGTCTGTCTAAAGACTTTAAACTTAGTGCTCATGAGAGGCACCCCACAGCTTATCCTTTCTTTTTATTTATTATTTTACATATTTATGATTAATGTTTGTTTCCAGTATTTTTTGTTTTCTAGTCTTTATTTTTCAGGGACAACGCGTACTTCAATTCAAGTTTGAGGTATGCTACGAGCCATACTAGTCTAGATAGTTCTCCATATCCCAGGTCAGCTCTTTCCATATTATTCACACATTGGGGTCAATGTGTAATTTAAGTTTGGGGGTATAGGAGACACATTTCACACACTTTGTCCTAATTTATTGTTGTTTTTTTTAGTGAAGATAAATGCATGTTCATGATCGTCTGAAAATTTTGGTTGATCTTAGAAAATTGTGATGTTATTTCATTGGTGAGTTTAAAACTTTGAACACATGATCTGATGATAGAGTTTAAACTATAGTTACTTACTTTAGGCATTTGAGAATTCACATGTTTGATCTAATTTGACACGAGCACATTAGAACATAATCGTGTGAGGTATGCCATGTGATTTTAATGTGTATGTTCCATGGTTTAGCTGATTTCGGATGACTTGTTGGATGGACACTTTGGCATAGAGAAAAAAAAATGCTCATAATGATCATTGACAAACTTTCCACTTAGTAACTGGACCTCTTGCTTCAGTAAGCAGTGAGTGTTCACGTCAAAAGGTGGGAATTTTGCTTAGTTTCTGTTGGGTTTTGTCCAAGGATTAAACAAGTTTAATTCAGCATCAGGTCATGGGTGTGCGCCATGGCTCACAGAAAGTCCAGAAGATCTGCCCCTCCATGCACGCCGTGGCCCAAGGTGTGCGTGCCTCGACACAGGCCACCCAAGCCGTGGCCTCCAGCATGGCAGCCTATTCTCCCCTCATCTGAGCCGTGGCCTGCCCTACTCTGGGCCTCGACTCCAAGCACACCTAAAGCCAAGTTTCAGCACTCTTCTCCTGGTGCGTGGGGCTTGATTAAAATGCACAGGATAACTTAGACTTGTTAGAGGGCTATGATTGATTGGTCCTCAAAATCTAAGTGTTGAGATTGACTTCAAGATTGGTTTAAGAAGTTGGTGCACTATATAAAGGGTCACCTAGCTTGAATCACAAGGGAGAACATCATCATATGTGAGATAAAGTGTAAAAGTGCAAAGACACAAAACACAAGAGAGACTCATTGTAGATAGGCTGGTTGTTTAGAGAGAGAGTAGTATATATTGGGGATTCAAGGGCTTGTAAGTGGAATTTTCTTAGGGAAAATTCCAGGAAAAAACTAGTCCTTATCACTTTCTTGTTCTCTACTTTCATTCTTCAAGAACAAGAGGATTTTTGAAGAGGAGTTGATGTAATTGTAAGAACTCATTGATTTAGTGCAGAGAGCTCGGAGTAGCTCACGAGGACGTAGGAACATTGCCGAACCTCAATAACAATTGCTTGTGTTCTTTCTTTGATTGGTTTGTTTCTATTCCTTACAAGTCATTCTAGACTTTGGTGTTTGGAAGATCACCAATTGGCCATCTTAAGGTGATTTTCAATAGTTTTGTAGCATTTTTGACTTGAGTTAGTAAGTCCTTAGGGGTGTCTTTGCACCTATTGCCTTAAAACCATCTGGTTTGGGAGTCATTGACTCAACACTCACTACATGGGTTAATTAGAAAGCTTAAGGGGACTAAACATAGCGAGCCTCATAATAAAAGAAAGAAGGAAATAAAACTATGCCA
This sequence comes from Bretschneidera sinensis, assembly GCA_023935145.1. NCBI lineage: Eukaryota > Viridiplantae > Streptophyta > Magnoliopsida > Brassicales > Akaniaceae > Bretschneidera > Bretschneidera sinensis. The sequence goes on along the minus strand of CM043698.1, from coordinate 99,260,524 downwards.
TTATTGTTCGTTCTGATAGGAAATTCGGTGAATCTTGAGACATGAAGACATTACACATTGGAGTTATTTGGAAGCTTTATTTTTATATGCTAGTTCACTTTGCACAGATTCGAGCTTATGATGCCTTAGCCAGCCTCTTGTAAGTAATTAGATTTTAAAATTCCTATTCATTGCGAAGATGGGTTTACATTTTAAGCTTGCTCATGAATGAATATCATGGCTTTGTGTGCTACTTAAATTTTTAGACACCATGAATGATGGATTTATCTTTGTGTTCTTTGTTTTTCATTTAGTTTATTTATTTATTTAATTTGTTTTGCTAAGGGATTAGCAAAACTTAAGCTTGAGGGTATTTGATGAGTGCCAAATATTGCATATTTTGGCCCCTTAATTTACAATTATTAATTTTTTAGTTGTATCCTAATATGATATTTTGTGTTAGTTATATGATTTTTAATGTTTTATAGGATTGCAAAGGAAATTGGGGATTTAATGTGAAAAAAATGCAAAAGCTAGAATCTGCTGTTGCGATCGAGCACAGGAGACTTGTGATCGAGTGCAACAGTGCTCAAGTATTTATTTATATGTTTAACTTAAGAAAGTTATGGCAGTTTTAGTAGACAAAGGTCAGGCTGTGCATGATTTTAGCGTAGGCAGAAGTTTTGAAGGGCATGTGAAGGCTTAAATCCCACATCCCACATTGAGTGGAAACACATTCTACATCCCACATCCCACATCAGATTGGAAACACATTGCACTCATAGAGTTCCCCTATAAAAGCCCCATTTCACTTCATCAAATGGGTGTGCAATCTCGGAGGCTTTGCTACCAAGGGGTGCAATCTGGAGGATTTTGCTACCAATCGGGGGAAGCACCGCACAACAGCTACGGGTGGAATTTCTTTTAAGTTTTAAAGTTTAATGTTTAGCACTTTAATGTTTGCTCTAAATTTTCCCTTGATATTTTTGTTGTCCATTATATTTATGGGTAACTAAATTCTCAAGTGGGGCTAGGGATGAACTTGCACAGTAGATGGTATTTTTGTTTATTTTTTAATTTATGTATTTGACTTTCAATTACTAAAACTCTTTTATTTTATCATTCTCAATTCATTGGTAATGTTTTCTTCTCCGAATAATTGTAGAATTTATTCTATTTATGGATTCAGTCATGCTTTCTCTATTGAATGAATTAGCTCTCTGATTATGTTTGGATCAATTATTTATCTATATTGATTTAATTCTTTGCTACAATATCGCTTCCTGAGTATAGTGTCGTCGTTGGATTTTCTCAATAGTGATAATAATTTACGTATTTTAAAAGTGGTGAATGATTTTTCAGAGGGCTACATTTGGTTTAATCTTAGTTTATAAATCTACACCTTCTGATTGGGAATTTTGGGAATTGAGTTCCCAATTTAGTTATTCAATGAATTAAGAATAATTAAAATATCAGATTTGTGCAAGGGATTCCCGACGCTTTACTGTTTGTCAAATTTAAGTACTTTCTCTATTAGTCACTTTGCTTCACTTTAATTTGCATTTAAAAATTAATCTTTGTTCTCTATTAATCATTTAATATTTTTCTTTAGTTTCTTTGTTCTTTCTACTATTCTTTAAATTTGTCTCTCTGTGGAATTGATACCGCAAAGCTGTGCTACAACTACCGCGTTATTCTTTGGGTGTAATCAGGTCCAATGAGAATGACTTGGATCAAACTACTTGGAGTTTGGAGATCAGGTTTGAGGAGAAGGAAATAGATTCAAGTCCTCGGAGTTATGGAGATAAGTTCGAGAAAAATGTCTTGGATCAAACTCCTCAGAGTTTGGAGATCATATCCAAGAAGAAAGACATAGATCCAACACCTTGGAGTTATGGAGATAGGTGCAAGGAGAATGACGTGGATCAAACTCCTCGGAATTGTGGAGATAGGTCTGAGGAGAATGACTTGGATCAAAATCCTCAAAGTTAAGGAGATAAGTCTAAGGATAATGACTTGGATAAAACTCATCGGAGTTTGGAGATTAGGTCCGAGGAGAATAACATAGATCCAACTCCTCGGAGTTGTGGAGATGGGTTCAAGGAGAATAACTTGCATCAAACTCCTTGGATTTTAGAGATTAGGTCCGAGAAGAAGGGAATGGATCCAACTCCTCGGAGTTGTAGAGATAGGTCTGAGGAAATAGACTTGGATCCAACTCCTCAGAGTTGTGGAGATAGGTCTGAGGAGAATGACTTAGATCAAACTCCTCGAAGTTTGGAGATAAGTGACAAAGCAAAGGAGGGGAGACTTAATCACTGAAGTGCATATGCTCTCAGAAGATAGGTACGACTATGGATGTTTGGCCCATTTGATAGCCCTTGGGGCAGAACTTCTTTGAAGGCCCATTTTTGGAATTAAGACCTTTAGGGCCCATTATTTGGGCCATGATTTGGGGCCTATTGGTTGGGCCAAGATTTAGCGTGCATTAGCTTGATTTTGCTTTGAATGTGGGGCTCATAGGATGGGCCTATTAATATTGATTTTGGAGATTCTCAAGCTTTTGAGGTCCTAGAATGTTTTCTAGAATTTAATGAGGGAGTACCAAATCCCATTTTTGATCATTATGAAAGGACAACGCGTTCCTTGGTTTCATGAAAAAGACGATGCATGCTCTCTGTTATGTGAAAAAACAACGCTTCGTTACGACTGATTACAACTATTTTGATTAACTCCTCATCGTTTGAATAAAATACAGTTTTGAATAGTTCTACATAAGGGAGCAAAGACCTTACTTAGAATTCACCTTACTTATTTGCAAACTTGAAAATCTTTGAGAGAACTTGGAGTTTAAGCAATATAGAGAGCTCAGAATTTCTGGGAGAGGAGCCTCTCGTAGTTTGCTGGGTATTTGGAGTTTGTAGAGTGTTCAGAGTTTTGTGAGAGCAGAGTTTTTTGAAGTTTTTTACTTTTGGTAAGTCTTCTCCTCTCTTTACAATGCCTTCAAGTAGTGATAATAGTGATGGTACTCTTAGTCTTACGGAGGTCGAGGTAAATAATGTCTCAGCCGAATCTTGAGCCTTAGTAATTTATGAAGGTGGAAATCCTTCCTCATCCTCGGAGGGTAATCATGCCCTAGTTGAGCTTCGAGGAGAGATGGGTGAAGATGAGAGAGAAAATCTAGTGTTTTTGGCCAATTCAAAGCCAAGTGAGTTAGATGAGGAAAAGCTCTCGATACTTAGACTTAAGTATAGGATTCTTGAGGAGTACAAACTTAGGAATACCAAGGTAGGAGAGCGAGCGTGTGATGACCTCAAAGGGGAAGCACCCTTTGAGCTCTGCTTGCACACCTATACCTTTAAGGAAGGCCTTAGATTTCTTGTGCACCACTTCTTCTACTTCATCTTGAATCACTACGGTATAGCTCTATGCCAGATAGTACCGAACTCCGTACGTTTATTGATGGCCTTCATCTACGTCTGCACGAAGGTGCAGGGCTTGATGAACATTAATGTCTTCAAAGTTCTATTCTAAGTCAACTGGTGTGAAAATATTTGCAAGTGAACAAAATCACAACAAGAAGTAAAGTTTTAAAGAGAAAAATGTCGAACTCACAAGGACTAATTATGCTATTGAGTATTGAAATTTACTAAATTATTTACTATTTGGAAATAAAACAGAAATTTTAAAGACTTTATCACCTAAATTAAACTAAAATGCTTGACAAAAATAAATTAAAATAAAAGAGAATAAAACTTAAGGTTGTAGAGATAAAAAAAAAATAAATCTAGAGCTTTCGATTTCACCTAGCTAATCCCACTCAATTTATTATTCCTTTTTATAAAATTCTAACTTTTCAAGTCGATGAAAAATAAATCCCTTAATTATTCAATGTTTTCTCTCGAATAACATTGATTTTTCTTAATCTAAAATCACACTAGTCATGGTAAAGTATTGATGAGAGTCATAAAATGCTTCTCAACAGTGGTTAATTGTTAGCATTTTATGATTGATCTCGGTCTTTATTGCGCTTTTATGTGCTAATAACTCTAAAGTAATATTATTGGACCACTGACTTATTTCAGTGCAATTTCCAGGTACTTTGAGTTTAAAAGAGAAAAAGAAGCAATCGTTGCTTAAAAGGCCAAGATCCCAATCTTTTGGAAGGACAAGATGGACTGCTAACTGTACTGCGATCGAGCGCACAAGCAGTGCGATCGAGCGCACATCCCACATCGACCAAGAAGTACTTTACAGTGCAACTGTGATCGAGCGCACTAAGGCTGCGATCGAGTGCACTCGGGTAGTATCCTACATCGGTTAGAAAACACATAGCACTCTGGAAGTTTTCCTATATAAGACCCACTCCACTTCAGCTTTAGGCATCAATCGGAGCTCATCTGAAATCATGAGAGAGTGAATCCAGAGGGCCTTTAGGAGCAATCTGAAGTATACTTTTGGAGGGCATGCTGCGGAATCGCCAAAGCTTTCGCTACCAAGGAGGGGATGATCGTTGAGAGGCCGGAGGCAACTCAAGGAAGCATGAGCTCCATGGCCAGCTAATCTCCAAGCAAGGCGAAGGGATGAATCCCTAGGCGTAGTTGTTCTTATTTTCCTTTATTTGATTCAGTTGTAGTTTGGTATTATTTTCATTAAACATTGTTATGTTTTATTCTTTAATTTAATTAGTAGATTTCTTATTAGTCCGGTGATTGCATGCTTCTTTTCCATATAAGTATAGTCATGCTCTTCTTATGTGTATTTGTTTGGGTGTGATTGAGTCCGGTAGATCTCTTTTATAGATTTGTCCATTGCTGCGGTATTGTCATTTAGATATATCGTCATCTTTTGATAATTTATAAGTTAGGTCATGTGTGCTTGAAAGTAAAGAATAATTCATATCAATTACATTAGGGTTTATACATGCGCTTTAATTGAATATTTGCCGATTGCTTGTTTGGGATGTGAAACTTGTAATCGAGATAAACACAACTGAATCAGGTTAGGATTAGGACAACGAACCTAGGGAGGATTTCCAAAACCTTGTTGTTTCTTTATTATATTATCCATCAATTATTTACACAATTTTCACACAATCAACAATTTAGATTTTGTCATTTGATTTTTATCATTTGTGTTCAGGTTCACACATTCTCTTGTAGTTATCTTGTTTCCCTGTGGAATCGACTCCCCAAAGCTGCACTACAATTACCGCGTTATACTTTTGGGCGTAATCAAATTTTGGCACTGTTGCCTGGGAAATGCGCTTAAGTACAAGGAAGCTTGTCAACTTTGAGTGTGACGGTAGAAATATTGTAAATATTTTTCTTTTCAGCAGTTTGTAAATAAGATAATATTGTTCCTTTACCTTAGTTTTGAATTTCGGATTTATTTTGTTTTATTTATTTCCCCTCTGATTCATTTGGTGTATGCTTAGACCGAGAGATTTGCGAGGTAGATTCATTAGAGGACCCAAACTAGAATTACCCTCTCCTTCTGAGTCTGATAGTGAAACCTCTCCTAGATAAACCAATAGTAGAAACCCAAGTGAGAATTTAGAGGATTTTGTTAACATGACCGATAACCTTAATGAGAATGTTGCTAGGACACTTCAGGATTACCTCCACCCTACACGCACAGCCACACCATCATGCATCATGTTTCCAGCCAATACTCGCTAATTAGATCTTAAACTAGGGATGATTCAATAACTCCCTACATTTCATGGCTTGGATAATGAAAACCCATATGTGCACATTAGAGAGTTTGAGGAAGTAGTCGCGACTTTTCATAGTCAAGATGAAACCGATGACATTGTGAGGCTTAAGTTTTTTCCTTTCGCTTTGAAGGATAGAGCTAATAGTTGGCTATACTCACTAAGACCACAATCTATTAGGTCATGGACTGAGATGAATCGGGCTTTCTTTAATAAATACTTTCCCTAACATAAAACCAATGCTTTAAAAAGACAAATCTCCACCTTTGCACAAAAGGACAGTGAGACTTTGTATCAGTCTTAGGAGAGATTTAAGGAGTTGTTGAGTATGTGTCCTCACATGGGTATGAGAATTGGCGTTTAGTGAGCTATTTCTATGAGGGTCTTACCTATAGAGAACGCCAATTTGTAGAGATGATGTGTAATGGTGGGTTCTTGGAGAAAGATCCTGATGAGGCCATAGAGTACCTCAATGAGCTTGCTGAAAAAGCTCACACTTGGACTGGACCTAGTGCTACTGAAAGCACAAATAGGTCACGACCTATAGGGAACCCAAATGGTGGAGGAATTTACCATCTTAGGGAAGAGGATAACCTGAAGGCCAAGGTCGAGATACTCACTAGGGAACTAGAGGTATTAAAGACTAAGAGCTTAAAGCCAACACACGTGGTTAATCATGCAAAATCTTTTGAACCATGTTTTGTGTGTGGCGGGGTAGATCATCTCGCCCAAAAGCGTCCCACATTTGCTGAGATGAGAGGGATGTATAAGGAACAATGTAATGCCTTAGGTATGTACAAGAAGCCTTTGACACCCTTCTCTGATACTTATAATTTGGGATGGCAAAATGACCCCAATTTCAGCTGGAAGTCTGAAAACCAGCAGCTTGCACAATCCCCTGCACCATATCTTGAACCATATCATGCACCCGTGTCTTCTAGGAGTTCTTTAGAAGACACTTTACATGCTTTTATTGAAGCACAGGGGAAGACTAATCAAAGGCTTGAATCTTTAATTGTACAGGTTGTTGAAGAACATAAAGAGATAAAGAGCCAAGTGTCCAAGTTAATGAGCTACTTGAGTGTGACTGAGCGAGGTAAGTTCCCTTCTCAAGCTCAGTCCACATCTCATGGTCAGCACCTGGTGCAACAGAATATGAAGGAGGTGAATGCCATTGAGACAGTAAGTGGTAAGTTATTACACATCCCAACAACGAAAAAATCAGAGGATGTGGACGAATGCCACCAAGCATACATGATGGACTCATTCATGGAAAAGGTCCAACACCTTAATCCATTGGAGTCCACCCTCACTCATGGCTTCACAAAAGCATATATCGAGCCAGAATTTGTGGGTGTTACTGATGACATCCTTGAGGTCACTCAAAAACATACAAGCACCAAATTTAGCAATGAAGCAGTGGCGGGTGCATTCAACCTATGTTTTTCTAGGATGGAATAAGAGCGTCTGGCTGAAGACGTAAAACTTAGCGCTCATGGGAGGCACCCCACAGTATATCCTTTCACTATTATTGTTTTTCTTTCTTGTTTATTATTTAGATTTTTTTTTCTTCTGTTTTCCAGTATTTACTTAGTATTTCCTTTTCAAGGAAAAATATACGAAGCAGTCCAAATGGTGGAGCACAGTTTTCAGCTTTAGTGCACCTTTGGCTACAAGGGGAGTCTCCTTTACTCTTTCTTTTACATTGAGGTCAATGCAATTTTTAAGTTGGGGGTAGAGGAAATGCATCTCTTTGTTTCCATATTCTTTATTTCCATACATTTTTTTTTTCTTTTTCCATTGAACTGGTTGGTGTCATTTTCCTTTTTTTTATTTGTTTTTAGCATGCTTGATGTTGCCCTTTGAGTTAATTCACATGTCAATGATATAAACTTAATTGAGATAGTGGATAGCATGTAGAAGAAGTTAAATCTTGCTTCAGTTTGAAATTAATTTAAGCATCAATCTTCATTTGGTTTGAGACTCTAGTTTGTGGTAAGATAGTATGATTAGTCTTAAACATTTAGAAAAGTTTTATGTGTGAATATTTTGTGAATATTTTTGCGGTCTCGACAAGCTCTAGAACTTACTTGATAACCACTTGAGGCGAATTCCTAGAATGCACATTACTTAGGATATGATATAGGCCATTTTTGGACCGTTTGAGCCTTTCAAACCTACCATTGCTATATTTATCACTAGTCACCTATTTGAGCCTTTTTCTTGAAAAGAAAAATTGAGCCTTGTTTCTTTCGATAAACCATTTACTTACCTTTATGAGCCTAAAAATATTTTATCCTTACCTTTCTTTTAAAAGAACTTAGTTATACACATGTTGTGAGAAGCATTTAAAAGGAGTAAGGGTGGAAATATGAAAAAATATCACTACCACAACCCAAGTACATTAAAGGAGATAAGTTGGGGGTTGTGGAAAAGAAAAGGAAAAAAATGATGAAAAAGAAGGTGAATGGTTATGTGCCAAAATAAAAAATAAAAAAAATGAATTATGGCAAAGAAAGAAGAAAGAAAGAAAAAGAAAAGAAAAGATGGTGATTTGTTGAAAGAAATGCTCGAAAAATGGTTGAAAGAGTTGGGTGTTGAAGTAAAGGTTATTAAGTGCTTAAAGTGATTGTGTTTAAAGTTAAGAGATTGAGTTCTTTTCCTTGTGAATCCTTCCTATTCTTCCTTAGCCTTTACCTTAGCCTAACGTTACAAGCTTATTAAAGACCTTTTGGTCCAATGTAGTGTGATTTTTCTACAATAGTGGAGAGTGGTTTGAAAGGTAAGCATATGGAGCTTGTTTTTGTGATTGACGTCACAAAATTTATTATGTTTTTAGAGGCCAAGACTTATATTCATGAATGTTATGCATAAAATCATCCGGGTGTTTGGATTAATGGATTGTGGTAAGATGGATGTTAAGAGTCAATAACGATTTTAAGATTGATGTTTGGATTATTTTTGGACTTGAGTGATATTTAATGATTCTATGTGCCGTGTGCTATGTGCGATTTTTGAGACAAAAGTGAATTACTCTTGGTTTAACACTAATATTGTTTTTCATTTACTTTGATTCCCACCGTAGAATTCATCCTTTGTTTTCGCTTGAATTGCGAGGGACTAGAAATAAGCTAGTTAGGGGTTGTGATGAGAGTCATAAAATGCTTCTCAACAGTGGTTAATTGTTAGCATTTTAGGATTGATCTCGGTCTTTATTGTGCTTTTATGTGTTAATAACTCTAAAGTAATATTATTGGACCACTGACTTATTTCAGTGCAATTTTCAGGTACTTTGAGTTTAAAAGAGAAAAAGAAGCAATTGTTGCTTAAAAGGCCAAGATCCCATGCTTCTGGAAGGACAAGATGGACTGCTGCCTGTACTACGATTGAGCGCACAAGCAGTGTGATCGAGCGCACATCCCACATCGACCAAGAATTACTCTACAACGCAATTACGATCGAACGCGAAAATCTACGATCGAGTGCACATGTGATCGAGCGCACTAAGGCTACGATCGAGCGCACTCAGGCAGTATCCCACATCAGTTAGAAAACACATAGCACTCCGGGAGTTTGCCTATATAAGACCCACTCCACTTCAGCTTTAGGCATCAATTGGAGCTCATCTGAAATGATCAGAGAGTGACTCCAGAGGGCTTTTAGGAGGAATCTGAAGTATAATTTTGGAGGACAAGTTGATGAATTACCGAAGCTTTTGCTACCAAGGAGGGGATGATCGTTGAGAGGCCGGAGGCAACTCAAGGAAGCATGAGCTCCATGGCCAGCTAATCTCCAAGCAAGGCGAAGGGATGAATCCCTAGGTGTAGTTGTTCTTATTTTCCTTTATTTGATTCAGTTGTAGTTTGGTATTATTTTCATTAAACATTGTTATGTTTTATTCTTTAATTTAATTAGTAGATTTCTTATGAGTCCGGTGATTGCATGCTTCTTTTCCATAGAAGTATAATCATGCTATTCTTATGTGTATTTGTTTGGGTGTGATTGAGTCCGGTAGATCTCTTTTATAGATTTGTCCATTGCTGCGGTATTGTCATTTAGATATATCGTCATCTTTTGATAATTTATAAGTTAGGTCATGTGTGCTTGAAAGTAAAGAATAATTCATATCAATTACATTAGGGTTTATACATGCGCTTTAATTGAATATTTGCCGATTGCTTGTTTGGGATGTGAAACATGCAATCGAGATAAAAACAACTGAATCAAGTTAGGATTAGGGCAATGAATCTAGGGAGGATTTCCAAAACCTTGTTGTTTCTTTATTATATTATCCATCAATTATTTACACAATTTTCACACAATCAACAATTTAGATTTTGTCATTTGATCTTTAACGTTTGTGTTGAGGTTCACACATTCTCTTATAGTTATCTTATTTCCCTGTGAAATCGACACCCCAAAGCTGTACTACAATTACCGTGTTATACTTTGGGCATAATCAAGTATCTCTATCTTTCGCTCAACTAATGGTGTTTAATTCTAAAAACTTCTAATCACAAATTACCTCTCGGTTCCATTATGATTCAATAAATCAAACAATAATTGGCCAGAAAAATGTAAGCAATAAGATTAAGGATAAACACTCAACATTAAAAAACTTGAAATAAAATAACTTGGAATTTAAATTGTGTTCAAAGCTAGACTATATCAAAGCCCTAGAAAAATAAAATTAGTTCATAACAAATATGAAATCAACCACGTTCTTATTGGAATGCATCAAAAGAAAACTAAAGAGAAGAGACTAAAACTCTTTTGTTTGAAATAAGTTGATGAAGCATTCAAGATTGTTGAAGATATCTCTTCATTGAGACTTAGTAGCCGCCCTCTTTATCTTCTCTCTTTATTATCTTGTCTAGAAAAAATCTGTTGTGCTTTCAAGGCAAGGGCAACCAGCCTTATATAGGCATACTCCTAGAAAAGAAAAGGAAAGTACAATAATTCTACTCCTTCTAGGAAAAAGAAAGACACTGAAATGGGAAATACTTCTACTACTAGAAAAATATGAAATAGGAAAGTAACTAAAAGGAAATATAACACAAAATAGGAAAAAAAAATGTGGCACAAGCAAATAAAATAAAATCAAAAGAAATAAAAGAAAACTAACAATTTTAATAAGTAAAGAGTAAAAAAAAATCATGTAAAAATTACACTTATCATCAGCAAACATTCGGAGTGGGTTTGGGTGATGATCAGTTTGAGGGCAAATAAGTAGTTGCTGAAAAAAGAGCCCACCTTTATCAAACAGTGGAAGAAGAATTTGGACCTTCTGAAGCCCAATAGAAAACCAAACCTTTTAAGGTGCGAGGTGGATACAATGACTGATATGTTGGTCAGGGCCATAGACATTGCTATTTTATATAAAAATTCTGAGTTAAGCAAGCTCAAACTCTGTCCGGACTGTCTAGAGGAGACCATAGGTCCGAACCTTCTTACGTTATGCTTTATTTTTCCTTTTTTACTATTTGTACTTATATTCCTTGACTTGTTGCAGAGATGGATGAGGTTAAAGAAGCTCGGAGGGCCGCAAAAAGGTCGAAGTATAGGAGACTTGGCTCAAGTTGTGGGTCAACCCTCGGAGAAGAGGACTAATACTGAGGAATAGCCTCATTACCTAACTCTTCCTCTATCCTCTATCCAGGTGGATGACTCTACTTCTACTGCTCCACCTAGGCCATTGGTATCTAGGCTCCCATCTACTTTCGTATTTGCTTAACCTGCGCCTCTAGAGGTTCTAAGGCCGAATTGGTGTAAAGGTTATGGACTCAGTCCTTGGGAGCTCTAAGGTTACCCAAGAGTACTTAATCTTGGGTATCCCTCCTCAAAATCTGGTGAGGTTGAGCTAGGAGCCTATAGAGGCTCTCATTGGGATGGCTTAGGATCTGGTTTCGAAGGTAGGTCTTTAAACTTTTCCTTTCCTTATTCAATTTGCTGAACACCGAAGAATATTAACTTGTTTTTTTTCTCTTTTTCTGATTTCAATCGGGTGTGGTTGCTGACATATTATCTCTTCACTACATAGACCTAAACAAGAAGTTAGAGGAGAGTTGCTACCTCAACCAGCAGCTGCAGAACCTTTTTGATAAGAATAACACCAAAAAAAAAAAAGTTTAAAGGCCAAACTCCTTGCAGTAGCTAACTTAGAGAAGGTCAAGGGTGAGAGAGCTGAGATGGAGAAGTTTGTGGCCGAGAAGGAAATAGAAGTGAATGAGTTTGTGGAGAACTTCAAGAAGTCTACCGAATTTAAGTAGTCCATGAATGATGCTACTGGAGACTTCTACTTCAATAGTATTGAGGAGGCCAAGAAGAAGATCATAGAGACCTACCCCGAGCAAGACTTCTCCATGCTCAACCTCTCATCTTCTAATGATGAAATGAAAATCGTTGAAGGTGATAGCTAGGACAGGGAGAAGGATGGTGAAGAAGTCCAGACCTAAGCTACTATGGAGAACGAGGAGGAAGAGGAGAACAAGGTCGAGGTTTAGAGCCTTAGTTTTTTATTTTTGTTTTATTCAAGGTAATTAGTGCCTTTATGTTAAAAAAAATTGAACATTTTATCAAGTATCCCTTTTTTGCTCATTAATATGTGACGATTTATCTTCCAAGTTGTCTTAAATGTGAAAAATTTCGAGGAAGAAGAGCTCAATGCCTTCTCCTTGGTTTTTATCCAAGTAGAGAGAACTTTGGATTTTTATCAAAAACAAGGAGACATTCTAAGGGAGAAGTGCTCTAGGCCTTCTCCCTGGTCCTCATTTAAGTAGAAGGAGCTCGGAGCCCTTTAGTTACTTTATTATTGAGGGATCAGAGGAGGAAGAACTCGGGGCCTTCTTCTTAGTCTTTATATGAATGGAAGGAGCTTGGGGCCTTTGTCAAAATAAATGTTGATGAAAAACTGAAGCTAATATTTTATTAAGAATATCTAGAGATTACGTAAGTAAACTAAAGAAATAAGAGAAACTCTACAAGTAAACAACTAGAATAAATAGGAGAAACTCTATTGATAAAACTTATGAGGATTATCGACATTCCAAGTCTGGGGTATTGGTTTGCTATCTAGATCTTCAAGTTTGAATATGCTAGCTCGGCAGACTCTTTTGATATGGTAGGGTCCTTCCCAGTTTGTGACAAGCTTTTTTTTCTTTTGAAGGTAAGACACATCGTTCTTTCGGAGCACTAAATCATGTAATCTGAAGGTTTTCCCACTGACTTAGGAGTTATAATACCTTTACACCCTCTAGTGGTAGGCAGCAAGTTTGATTTTAGCCTTATTCATTGCCTCGTTAATTAGGTCAGCATTCATCTTGAAGGTTCTTCATTATTTTCTTCGTCGAAGCTTTGTACCCATAGCGATGGTATCTTTATTTTGAGTAGCATAACGACCTTAGAGTCATATACCAAGAGAAAAATAGTCTCTCCAATATGAGTCCGTGTAGTTGTCCAATAGGCCTAGAGGACATTCGGAAGGTGTTTCACCCATTGTCTATTAGCATCTTCGAGTCTCTTCTTGATGCCTTGTATGAGAGTTTTGTTAGTCACTTCGGATTGCCCGTTAGCCTAGGGGTAGCTTCGTGAGGAGAATTGGTGCTCGATCTCAAGGTTTTGGCAAAAGGATTTAAATCAGGAGCTATAAAATTGCTTACCATTTTGGGTGATGAGTATCCTCGGTATACCGAATCGACATACAATCGACTTTTAGATAAACTCTCGAGTTTGGTAATCGGTGATGCTAACAAGAGGCTCTAGTTTTGTATAGTTGGCGAAGTAGTCAGTGGCTACTATCAAGTGTTTCTTTTGCTTTAAAACTTCTTGGAAAGGACCGAGGATGTCCATTCCCTGCATAGCAAAGGAAAGTTGACTAGTGATTGACATCAATGGATTGGCGGGTCGCTTAAACACAGAGGTATGCTGCTAACATGTCTTGCATTTTTTGACCATCTTTATGACATCATGGATCATTTTCGACTAGTATTAGCCATCTTAGAGTATCTTGTATCCTAAAGCTCGACCTCTCAAGTGATTACCCATATGCCCTTGTGAACCTCTTGGAGGATATAGTCTGCGTCGGTAGACCCGAGGCAGTTCGGGAGTCATAAGGCCCTTTTTGTACCATTATCCTTCAATGATGGTGTACCACGAAGAATGGGGGATGATCTTCTTGGCTTCATTCTTCAGACTATGGAGTGTTCCATCTCTCAAGTACTAGAAGATCGAGTCCATCCAAGCTTATTCTTCGGTCATGAGCATGAAGTAGACTGCTTGAGTGAGGTCAGATTACTTAGGAAAGGTGAGCTGTGCCAAGGAATCTGTCTTTAAATTTTGTGCTCGAAGTACTTGTATTATTTTGAGCCTCTTGAAGGTTGAGGAGAGCTCGAGAGCTTTTTTGAGATATCTAATGATTTTCATACCTTTGGCTTCATACTCTTTAGTCATTTGATTAACCACTAGTTATAAGTTATTCTATGCTTCCAAGGCTTCGGCAGCCAATGTCTTTACTAGTTTCATCCCTGCGAGCAATGCCTCATACTCGACCTTGTTGTTTGAGGCCTTAAATTCAAACCTCAGAACATATTCTACTGTAAAACCTTCAGGGCTACTAAGCATAAGTCTGACTCCACTACCAGTGCTGTTGGAGGATCCATCAACATCAATGTCTAACTTAGTGTCTGTCCATTTTCCATAGACTCTTGCCTTTTAATAGGCATTTTGGTGAATGTGGTTTCCACTATGAAATCTGCTAAAGCTTGAGCTTTAATAGCTGTTCGGGGTTTGTATTGGATGTTGAACTCTCTAAGCTCTATAAACCATTTCACTAATATTCCAGAGATGTCTAGCTTGTGGAGTACTTATCTCATGGACTGACTAGTCAACAAAATGATACTATGGGCTTGAAAATATGGTCAAAGTTTTCGAGCTATGATCAGAATGGCGTATGCCATTTTTTAGATGGGTAGATACCTTACCTCAATGTCATGCAGTGTCTGACTGACATAATAGATGGGTTTCTCGACCTTACATTCCCCTTAGATCAGAACTAAGGCCACTATGTCTTGGCTTGCTGATATGTAGAGAAAGAGTTCCTCTCTAGTGATGGGCTTAGTCAAGAATGGTAGCGAGCTCAAATATTCCTTCAGTTCTTCAAAGGCTTTTTGGCAGTCCTCGGTCTAGGTGAAATCTTTGGCTTACCTAAGAGCCTTGAAGAAAGGTAGGCACCTCTCGACTGATTTGGACATGAATAGGCTAAGTGCGACAATACGCCCAGTTAACCTCTGCAACTCTTTAATGTTCTGGGGATGAGTCATGTTCAAATTGCCTCTATATTTTCAAGATTAGCCTTTATCACCCGTTGTGTGACCATGAAACCTAAGAATTTTTTGGAGGTAACTCCGGAAGCACACTTTCCCAGGTTCAACCTCATTTGGTGGTGTCAGAGTATTTTGAATGCTTCATCCAGGTCAGACTCAAGGTCCTCGACTTTAACACTTTTGACTAGTATATCATCCATATACACTGCCATATTCTTCCCGATCCGATCTTTAAAAATTTTGTTGATCAACCTCTGATAGGTTGCTCCAGAATTTTTTAGCTCGAAAGGAATTACCTTGTAATAGTATAAGCCTCGGCCAATGACAAAGACGGTCTTGAGCTGATTTGACTCATGTATGAGGATCTGGTTGTAACATGAGTCCATGAAATTGAGTAGCTTATGTTTGGAGGTGGCATCGATCAGTTGGTCTATCCACGTTAGAGGGAAGTTGTCTTTCGGATAGGTTTTATTCAGGTCGATGAAGTCAATATAGATCTTCCATTTTTCGTTGGCTTTCTCCACCATCATTACATTGGCGACCCACTTTGGGTAGCTTCCCATATAAAATCAACCGTAACGAGTTTGTTTACATTGCTGCTCTGGGGAAAATGAACTTTTCTTTTGAATAACAAGCTTGTGGTCCGAATCCATGTCCAGTTTGTGGATGATAAACTGGGAATCAATCTTAGGCATGTCGGAGGTCGACCATGCAAACAAGTCATGATTCTTTTGGAGAAATGAGATCAAGGATTCCTTGACTTTGTTGGGAAGGCTGGACCCAATCTATACAGTCCTCGAGTCTCCCTCGTTCAAGGGAATGAAGATTAGTTCTTCCATAGGCTAGCCTTGTAGAGTCATGGACTCATCTCGGAAGTCTTCAATCTCCAAAGGTAGGGCTTCTACTTTTTTCTACCCCTTGATGGAGTTCAAGTAATAAGATCGAGAGGCTTATTGGTCCTTCAAACTTCCCCTAAGCCTTAGTTCATAGGGAATTTCATCTTCATATGATAAGTGGAGACTACTGCCTTCATCTCATTAAGTGTTGGTCTTCCGAGGATCATGTTGTATGAGGACGGATGCTTGACCACCAAGAAAATGGTCATTACAATAGTAAGTTATGAAGCCATTCTTACGGTGACCAGAAAGGCTATACTACCATCAGCAAACACTAGCATTCCCAAGAAGCCATAGTTTCGAAGACATTGGCTTAAACTGGTCGTCCTTCAACTTCGTCTTCTTGTAGGCTTCGTAATAGAGAATGACCATCGAGTTTTCATTGTCCACCAGGATTCGTTCGATATTATAGTTGGCAATGAGGAGTGTGATAACCACTACATCATCATAGGGAGTCTGTATCCCCTCCAAATCATCATTCGTAAAGGAGATGACCTGATCTATTTTGACCTACTTATGAGGTCTGCTGATTGATACTACTAATCGGGCATAGGCTCTCCTTGCATGGGAGGACTGCTCACCTTCTACTGGCCCCCCAAAGATCATTTTGATGGTTCTTATAACTGTGGTTGTGTGACCTTGGTCACTCTGGGGGTGTCTATTATTTCGACCGTGTCTCCTCGGACTTAGCTTAGGGCTTTGCTTAGGCTTCGGAGATTACTTCGACCATGACTCAACTGTTTGGCAGTCTGCTTATATAGATATCTAGGGCTTCGTCGGAGACGATCTTCATCATTTTGGGATTGATCAGGTTCATTGTATTTCTTTAGATACCATCTATGGATGAGGGACTCAATCTCGTTTTTGAGAGTATAACACTCCTCGGTGTTATGCCATGATCTTTGTGGAAATGGCACTACTTGGTCTGATTCTTGTTCTCATTGGCGTAGAATGGATTTAGAGGCCAACGGAGACTGTCTTAGTCCCAAATATGCATGAGTGTGTTTGTCCTGGAGGCATTAAGTGGGGTAAAGTTTTCAAAGAGATGGGTGATTTTTGCTTTGCCCTCTTAACAGAGATTTTTTCACGCACTATCCTTCTGCTCATTGGCGTCCTTTTTCTTTTCTCTTTCTCTCATTCTTTTTCCTTTTGAAAAGCTTGATTTTCTTCGGCAATCATGAACTCTTTAGCTCGAGCATAGATTTTGTTCATATCCTTTGGTGGGTGCCTAAAAAGCTTGGAGTTAAAGGATCCCAACCTGAGTCCATTCTTGAATGCCAAGGTTTGCACCTTCGGATCAAGGTCCAGAATTTCCCAAGAAACGATGTTAAAACATGAAATATACTCTCAGATCTTCTCTCCCTTGCGTTGAATAATACTGAAAAGACTTTTCGAAGTCTTTTGGGGTCCCTTGCTGCTGTGGAAGTGTGCTGTAAAGGTACGATTGAGCTCTTGAAAGAGCTGATGCTTTTAGGCTTTAGGTTTGAGTTCCAGGTGCTTGCAGCCTTCTCGATCGTTAGAGGAAACGCTGAGCACATGACTACATCGGAATGGTGATGCAACATTATGGTGGTTTTGTAGAGCTAGAGATGGTCCATGGGATCTGTGGAGCCATCGTAGGCCTTTACAATTGGCATTCGAAAATTCTGAGGGAGATGAGCTTTGAAGATCTCTTTTTTAAAAGGTGAAGCTTGAGAGTTAAGTTCTTCTAGAATGTTTGTGTTATTTCCCTTAAACGCTTCTTCTATCCTTTTGTTCATCTCTTCCAATTTTCTATCCAGGTCAGTGCAGTTCTTAGATATGGTGAAACTTCGAGACTTAGTCCTAAGAGAGGGCTTGGAGGTAGAAAAATCTCGAGACTTAGACACAGGATGAGGAGAAGACCCAGTGGTAGAGTGTCTGCTAGCCGTTTTGTTGAGATTAGTTCGCCTTGTAAGCTGAGGGCTTCGGTGAGGTGGAAGTGGAGGTGTAGGAGGACGAGCTTGCCCCCTGAATCTAGTAGCGAGATTCGTGACAAGTTGGGTAAGTTCCAAGAATTGCTCTTGAGTTACTAGAGTAGTGGGATTTTGTGCTAGAGGTGCCTCCAAGTTCTCTTGGGCACTAGGGTCTATCGGGTTGAGCTGATGAGGTTGTTCATACCTAGTTCTTCCATTAGATTATTTGTTATGGTTCTGATTAGAGATGGCATGTTCTAAAATGATAAGGAGTCGTGAACCAGACTGTTGGCAACGAGTGGACGCTTGTGTGGTAACTAAGCTAGTACTAGTGGTATTCTTAGTAGGGTTTTTAGGCAGCATTGTAACAGATGAGTTATTTGTACCTCAAAAAGTTAAGAAGTTCCCACGGACGATGCCAATCTATTGATGCTGAAAATTTGCCAGGAAAACGAATAGCTAGGGATGCGGTACTTGCACACAAGAAACAAGGAAAAATCCTAAAAGTCATTGGAGGACCGAAGGGTTGTGCCTTCGAGGGACTCTCCGATGCTTAAGTTAGAATAGAGCATTTTGAGAACATGGAAAGCTAAATAAGACTGAGAGCAGTGAATGAGAATTAAATTTACCTTTTGATGGTGAGAGCCCCCTTATATAGTGTTTTGAAGTAGAGTTCAATTAGGAGAGTGATTTATCATTAAGTATCACGATAAGATCGAGATAATCTATAAGCTGTATTTGTTTAAATACTAGTTTATCCATAAGCTGGATAGTAGCTTATCCATAAGCTGGATAGTAGCTTATCCATAGACTGGAGTGTCATAATAATTTTGGGACATTGATGTGAAATTACCATTATGCCCTTTGCTAAGTGTGACGATTAGATTTGTCGATTTGTCTAGGTTGTGAAATTACTTTTTTGCCCTTAGAGGTTGCCATGTGTCGCGATTTCGTTGGACGAAGAATTTTCCCCTACATCAAAGAGATATAAAGATGGCATGAAGAATAGAGATACAAATACTATAATTATATCTATAAACACTAGAATTTAGAATTTATTGTTTATTTACTTAATTAATAATATTTAGGGTTTAATTAATAAAATTTAATATTTACTTAATTACTTAATTAAATAATAAATATTAGTATTTATTATTTGAAAAATATTTTTTTGAAAATAATAATAATAATTTTTTTTTTAAAAGTGATGATGATAAGGTCTTGATGGATAAAATAAAAGAGAGATATGAAAATAAAAGAATAAATAAGACTTAGAAAAAAAAGGTTGTTCTTGATAAGAAAAACAATACCATTGTTATTAAATGTCTAAAATAAAATTCTTCGAGAAAAGAACTATAGAAAAATATAAGTGGAAGAAAGTGACACCTAAACAAGACCAAAGGATGAGATAGGGTATATCATTGACGTGGCATATTGTTAGACAATGGATTAAGTTAGAACAAATTGATGAGATGGGCAAATAAGGACCGTTGATTAAAAAGGGTAAAGAAACATAAAATTGATGAACTTGGATATAATGAAGTCCAAGTTCATTACTGTCACATTAAAAAGTAAAATTTTGAAAATTTGTCACTCCCATCATTTTTTGTATCACAATGTTAGTAAATTTTCTCACATTATTCGGTAAATTGTCACATTGGGTTGTAAAACTTAGCCATAGAAAATTCTCACATTGGTCAGTAAAAATCTCACATTGGCACGTAAAAAAGTCACATTACCTTGTAAAGACTATCACATTTTCTCGTTAAGTGTCACATTGGGTTGTAACCATGCCCTTAGTAAATATGTCACAGTGACACGTAAATTTATCACATTGTCACGTAAACATGTCACATTGATACATAAATAAAATTGGTAACATCCGCTAGTGATTTTGTCACAGTCGCCAATAATTGTTCTCACATTGGATACCAATTTCTTACATAACCTAGTAAAATGTTACATTTGAGGTAAATAAGTCACATTGACTAGTTAAATTTCTCACATTATCAAGTAATATGCTACATTGGATCGTAAAACTGACCCATGTAAATATGTCATAATGGCACGTAAATTTGTTACATTGTCACATAATCATGTCACATTAAAACATAAAAAAAAAAAAAAAATTGGTAACAACCACTAGTAGTTTTGTCATAGCCTCCAATAATTTTACCCACATTGGATGTAAATTTCTTACATAACTCAGTAAAGAGTTACATTTGAGGTAAGATGTCATATTGGCCAGTAAAATTTATCATATTATACAACACGTATATTATTGGCTTGTAAAACTAGCCCATATAAATATGTCACAATGCAATGTAAATTTATCACAATGTTGTGTAAGCATGTCACATTAAAGCGTAAAAACATTTGGTAACCACCACCAATAATTTTATTACAACCACTTATCATTGTTCTCACGTTGGATATAAATTTCTTACATACCCTGGTAAAGTGTTTGATAAGTGCTTAAATAGTCATATTTAAGGCCCTTAACTTACGCTTGTTAGGCTCTTTGTTTATTTATTTTAGTAGATTTTACTTCATTTTTCGTGTTTTATGTATTTTTTACAGGACTTTGACAAAAATATGATAATTTGGAGCTTTTAGAAGTTAAAATTCAAGTTCTGCCATCAAGCAAGGTGCGCTTGAGCGCACCTCCCTTGTGATCGAGCGCACAGGCACACGAGCGCACTTGAAGAAGGCTCGAGCTCACACTTGCACTTGAGCGCATCCCGCATACGATCGAGTGCAAACACTATTGAGGCGGCAGAGCCAGATTTGGAAAGAAGTCTCTAGATCTCAAATAGGAAATTAGGGTTTCGGGACACCTTGAGAACCCTATATATAGCCCTGTAAAACACATAAACCAGACCTTTTGTTTTAGACTTGAAGTAGCAAGCTTAGGAGAGGAATTGACGACTCGTCTCCCGAGTCTTCTTCAGGTTTTATTTTTCTGTTTTTATTTCATTATGGTTAGAATGTTTAGTTTAGCTAACATATGTAACTAAACTCTTATAGGGCTCGATTGAAGCCCTAGTTATGCTTTTCCACATGTTTATTCATTGATTACCTTTGTTATAGCCTTATTAGAATGTTTAACTTGATTAATACCTGTTTGTATTTAAATTCCACATATATGTGTGTCTGATCAACGTATGCATGTGGTATGGATTCGTTAGTTGAATCAATTTGGATGACCGAGTCCTGGGTTCAACATTAGTAACAAGAGATATCCACACCGGATTCTCGGGTTAATCAACACGAAAAACCGGGAGCGGAGCAAGCCCTGGGTCCTGTATGGTTGTCGATCTCCACAGCCCTTATACTCTCCTAAGGAACAACTCAGTATACACCCATGCTGAATCCCTGAAGAGAGAAAAGAGTTAGAGTATACACCATGCCTAACTCGTTGCATAGGGAGATCAATAGCTTAAGGTGCGGACCAAGCCCTTAGGTTGCCAACCATTAAATATTCATGATAAGGCTAGAGTATTGGCACCTTACTTAGTGGGAAAGTATAATTAGTGGTGGATATCGTAGTCCTATGTTCTCATTATTATTCACTCATACTCAACAATATTTCTCTTTTTACTTTGAAAGAAACTAATTCTAAATTGAAATTGACCAATCCCTGTGGAAATGATCTCGCACTTGCACACTATGCTACCATTGAACTTGTGCACTTGCAAGTAAAACTAGTATGATTATTTGCATATTTATTTAGGTAGATAATCATCACAACAAGTTTTTGGCGCCGTTGCTGGGGATTGCGCTTAAATTTCTTTTTAGAATTATTTTAAGCATTGTTATTTATTTATTTATTTTTTACACTATTCTATTCTTATCTCAAGAAAATTTTAAATTTCTGTCTTTATCTTATTTTTGTTTCATTAAGAACACTAATCATATTCTTTCTATTTTATGTTTCAGGCACTCCAGAAGAGCTTTCTGTGCCACTTGCGATCGAGCGCACCCTCCTGTGCGATCGAGCGCATCCGCTTGTGCGTTCGAGCACAATTGAGGGAGAGAGTTACCCGAGCAGTAGTGTTTGACTGCTGCACTTACGTGACTGCCACCGATTCATGCACGGACGTCGATCCAAGCATTCGCCATTCTTTTCCCTTGATACCGAGCTTGAGCGGACTATTCGACAAAGGCTTAGAGACAACTCGGAAAAGGTAGAAGAAGGAATTGAGGAAGAAGCACCCATGGCGGAACAGATCGATAATCAGCAACCACCTGAGCGGAGGCCAATGAAGCAATCCTTCATCCCACAGAACCTCGACCAACCATCGTGCATTGTGTATCAACCTGAGGTGGAAGGAAACTACTACATATCTCCATTGATACTTAGTGCACTGACTCACTTTAGGGGTACACCTAATGAGGATCCACACCTGTACCTTCGAGAGTTCTTCGATCTTTGCAAATTCCAGCACATCAGAGGCTTAGACCAAGAAGGAATAAAGTTAATTCTTTTCTCTTTTTCCTTAAAAGATAATGCTAAACTGTGGTCTAATTCTTTGCCTGCAGTTTCTATCCACACTTGGGAGGAGTTGGCTAGCAAATTCCTAAGGAAGTTTTTCCCAGCCCAAAAGACGAGGTAAATGAGGAAGGAAATTCAGTCCTTCCAACAAAAGGATGGAGATCTGTTCTTCGAGGCCTGGTGGCATTTTAACGAGCTACTACTCAAATGCTCACACCACAACCTACCCTAAGACGAATTGGTACAAGCTTTCTATGAAGGTTTGAGTGATACTAACAAAAATATTGTGGATTCAAGTTATGGAGGAGTGCTGATGGAGAAAAGCAGCGAAGAAGCTACAGAGATCTTCGAAACTCTAAGTGAACACACTCAGCAGTTCTCCTCTCGAGGTAGACATATAACCAAGAGCAAGGGAATGTATGAGGTAAACTTGAATGGAGGATCATCTCCTCAAATAGCTACTGTGGAGAGGAAACTAGATCTAGTGGTTAAAGCTATGACTGCTCAAAATACCTCACCTAACCCACAAGCTACACCACTCTAGGTATGTGCTATTTGCTCCCAATTTGATCATAATACTGATATATATCCCTTGTATTCATCTGCAGATCATGAGCAAGCAAACTTTGTGGGACCAAACAATTATCCGCCAAAGAACAACCCTTATGCAAACACCTACAACCCTGGATGGCGGAATCACCCAAATTTCTCGTGGAGCAACAGTCAAGGGTAGCAAAGAAACTTCCAACCAGCAGCTCACTCAGCTCCTAAGACAAAGAAGAATGACCTCGAAAGTCTTGTGATACAATTGGCATCTTAGCAGCAACAACTCATGATCTCACATGAACAATTCATGGAAGAAACAAGAAAATTTCGGACTGAGATGAGACAAATTACTACAAAACATGATCAAGCCATTCAAGGACTAGAGGTACAAATGGGGCAATTAGCCAAGGAACTTAGTACCAGAAAACAAGGAGAGCTTCCAGCCCAGCCACTACCTAATCCAAGAGGACATTAGCAACTGAATGCTGTAACAACCCTAAGAAGTGGAAAGATCATAGGCATCAATGAGTCTGCACAAGCATCTCCAAACAAAGCCTCCACCTCTAAGATAAGTGAGACAGAAAAGGTAAATGAACCTCCACCCTTCCCTCAAAGGTTAGTAAAATCTAAAAAGGAAACTAAACTGAGTGACATTTTCGAAACCTTGAAAAAAGTGGAAATAAACATTCCTTCATTAGATGCAATAAAAAACTTCCTACTTATGCTAAGTTTTTAAAAGATTGTTGCACTAATAAAAGGAAGTTTCAAGAGCATGAGATGGTAGCCTTGACCGAAGAGGTGAGTGTTGTACTATTAAGAAAATTACCACCAAAACTAAAAGATCCGGGTAGTTTTACCATTCCTTGCAGGCTAGGTGACCAGCTATTCGAGCATACAATATTGGATCTAGGAGCGAGTGTCAACTTGTTACCATACAGTGTATTCGAGACACTAGGTTTGGGGGAGCTCCAACTAACCTCCATTAGTTTGCAATTGGCTGACAAAAGCATCAAACGACCGAGAGGTATCCTCAAGGATGTTTTGATAAGAGAAGGTAAATGTATTTTACCTGCTAATTTTATTTTGTTAAACATGGAGGAATGTCATATGCCATTACCACTCCCTATCATAGTTGTATCTTTTTATGTTAAGTCCATTCTGAGTGATAATCATCTCTATTAATGCCAAAATTGCGACAAGCGATCCCACGAGCACAGCGAAGTACTTTCATACACCGAAACAAAGAAATCCTAAGAAAGTTTCCTGAAGGGGGTGTGCTTCCTAGGGGACTTTTTGGTACCTAAGTCAGTAATCTAAGGAATGAAAAGACAAGAGAGTTGTGAGAATTTTTTGTTGTGTACCTGTTGTTAGTTAGAGTCCCTTTTATATAATGCTTAAGAATAGAGTGAAAGTAACTCAAATGTGAGTGTTGTGATAAAATTAGGGTTTCCATGAGTTTATCTTGGAAGGTATCTCCGAGATAAGTGTCATTGTAGAATTAGGATTTCTACTGTCTAGGGTTTAAGAGTGAAATTATCGTTTTACTCTTTGTCATGTGTAACCATCTTATTGGTTGTTCCTTTTTGCATATGAAATTACCCTTTCATCCTTTAGGGATGCCATGTGTCATCATGTTATTAGTTGGAGAAAATCACCCCACATCATATGCCCGTTACTTCTTGGAGCGTATTTATACATTTAAGGGAGAGGGAGATAGTCTAAAATCTAATTTTATTCTCACAACAATTGTATTAGTGTTTATATTAGATAATGCATTTATATAGAGCCTTTACTCTTAAAAGCTCTAAGATTTCTAAAATTGAAATTAAACCCCTGGTTTAATTAATTCTTAGAAATCTCTCCAATAGCCTATTAGTTTTCCATAATCTTGTAATTGCCCAATTGTGTGTGACCCCTTAGGTTCTGTATTGCGCAAACAGTAGGTCGTAACTTTTATATAACAATTGGATCCTATCCAATTAATTAAACTCTTTTTAATTTTAATTTGAATTAAAACTCTTTTTAATTCTCCATTTAATTAAGAATTAATTACAATTAATTCTTAAAGGCTTCTACAAGTCATGATTGACACCTAACAGTATGTCATGATTGCCCAAACAATATGAATTAATGTAAAGCTCCATCAACAAGCATAATGGGTGTTAACCTTTCTTAATTGTAGCTCACGTAGTCTTAAAGATATAACAAGTTCCATAAGTGTAGCTTCAGACTCATTCATTTTGTAGTTTATAATATATTGCGATAATGAGTTTTGAAGGGATTGAAGAATTAAGTCACTATTTAACTACACATCCATACTAAAACGAGCTAGTCTAACTACTCGATATAGTTTATCGCTTTTAATCTATGCTTATGGACTAATGATCCTATGGGAATTTTAGCCCTAAAGAGGTTATGCTCACCATAAAATTCCTGGAGATGAAGCAATATTGCAAAAGCAATTTCCATCTTGTCATATTGCTTCTAAAGCTCATTAGACATAGATGATAACATGTAGCGCCTAGCCCACATGTCATTCTCATCCCACTTCTTATAAGTAGCGACCTCTTCTTTCAAAATATTAATAATTATTGGAAGCAACTTATCAAGAAACTAGTTCATTTTCTCATAATTGAGAACAATTCTCAAATTCCTTAGTTAATCTAAGAGATCGGACCATTCAGTCTGTTTGCATCATGTATGCATGATAGTGAGTTTAATCATTGTGATCATTGATGTAACAACAAATAAAATTAGTTTCTACTCATATTTTTAACTACCATAGAAGGATTCCTAGTAGGGACTGAGATTCTATCACTTGTGTGTTATAGCCTTACGTTTGTGAAATGCACTTGATAGTTAGATAACTATTATCATTTTCTTCTCATGAAATTCCAAATTATAATTTAGCCTCTTAAATGTATATGACCTTAAGTTTGCACAACAAATCATATCTATTTTAGTTAAGTCAAGCCCACCGTTCTTTACAAAGTGTAAATTAGTGATATAGCCCTTATGTTTGCACAACAAAGCTATATCATTTGATTACCTCGTATACATCATATGTTTAATAATCAATATAATTTTCCTACAGGTGTAAATCTTACATTTGCACAACAAATTTACACATATACGAAACTTCGCATATTAACTGTAATGGTGGAAGGTTATGAGTACTCATTCCTAATGATTTTCGTTTACAACTTAATACTAAACTTTTGCGCATGAGGGATTAGATCTTTAAGTTTAGATTTCATCATTTAAACATGCATCAAATACATATAAAAAACACATAATTTAATTACATGCATAACATACATACATCACATACATTTATATTTTAACCTAAGTGGATGACTATAGACTTTCTAAGCGTGATTTACTTGAGCCAAGAAAATAAATCACTTGGTCAAACCCTATGTAATTATTACATGAATATGTTCCATACATTCACGGGTTTTCAATATTCAAATAGTCCACCATGTTTCCTTGTGCACTCCTTGATTTGCCTCAATATTATCTTATCTAACTCTAAGTAACTTTACATACATCAAAATATGTATAAGAAACCTTGATCAGAAATCAAGAAGAATTATGTTGGAGAGAGATAAAAATTTACATTAAGAGAAATAAGAGAAATTGAAGTATGCAAACCCATTTAAAATTGAATAAACATAAAATAATACAATGAATTTAACCAATTGCTAAGGTCTAAGTCCTATAGTCATACACTCATACAATCAAATTGCATAAATATAAAAGAATAATAATAATTATATTCTAGTTATGGCTATTTCTTCTTAGATTGCAATCCTAATCTTATTAGATTTCTAGAAACTTTTCTTAATCCTATTACAAATCATACTAAGATTTATTCTTCACTAGAATTCTTAATCCCAATGTTATAAGGATTTTGGAGCTTTGATTCCCAATCAAACTCTAATTGTTTAAACATTATTCCAAAATGAAGATCAATTATTAATTAACAAAAATATAATTTTTGACAATAAAAAATTATTTATTTATTGAATGAAATTTAAATTTCAAATTCAAATTCAAAACAAATTTGGAATCTAAAAAACTTGTAAAAACAATGAATTTTAGAAAAAATCGTTTTTGCTTATTTGAACACTGTCTATTTTTTTTAATCATTACTTAAAAAATACTTGGGATTTTGAATCATTGTTAATAGAATATGAAACTATACTTCCATATTTTTCCAGTACCTCTAAAAATGTTGAAATTTGATTTAAAACAAGTGAATAATACCCATTTGAGGTTCGACCAGAAAATTTGTCTTTCAAAGTTGACTCTCTGGCTTTGAGAGTCGACTTTCAAGGTCATATGATGTTTTTTATGAGATTCTACCCCATGGAGTCAACTCCTATAATCGAAAGTCGACTTCTAAAGCATACTCTGTAGATTTTCACGCATTTTCTATGTTTCTTCTTCCCCAAACTTGATTCAATTGGATCCAAAGTCAAATTTTTGACCTTTTAAATTGAATCTAATCAATATCAATTGATTTATGATGTTTGCGAAATTAATCTACAAAAAATTATCATCATCATATGAAAATAATCAATTCTAGAACACTTTCATGATTTTCTAGATTCTTTAATTTGCAATCATAAGAATTCTAAGATCAAATCTATTAAGCAACAACAATAGAATTAACAATCATTCTAATATTTCATGGAGTTGGCCCTGCTACCACTGTAAGTTTACCGGTATAAATACGCAACAAAAATTTTAAAAAAATTTCTATACCAATAAACATGATCACAAGAATTTCTCTATGAACCTATTAGAATGATAATTCATTTCCATACAAGGTTAGAGATTTACATATTTATGAAGATTTTGGTAGAGAATTTGGTGTAGAGGTCATGAACCGTTCAACCATCCGACCTCTAAAAGTAGCCACACGAGCAACTAAGAACAAGGATCTCCTTCTTCGGGATGTTGAACACCTTATGAACAAGCTGACTAAGACTGATCGAAAATTCCCTGAGTGCTCGCTCTGAAAATTTTGGCTCTTGAAGGGGAGAGAGAAAGTCTAAAATTTATTTTAGTCTCGCAATAATTGTGTTAGAATTTTTATCAAATAGAACCCTTTTATAGAGCCTTTGCTCTTAAAAGCTCTAAAATTTTTAGAACTGCAATTAAACCCTTTGTTTAATTAATTCTGAGGAATCTATCCATTAACTCATTAGTTTTTCTTAATCTTGCAATCTCCCAATTTTGTGTGACCTCTTAGGTTCGGTATTGCGCTGGAAGTAGGTTATAAATTTTACGTAACAATTTGATCCTATCGAATTATTTAAAATTTTTTAAACTTTAATTCGAATTAAAACTCTTTTTAATTATCTCTTTAATTAAGAATTAATTATAATTATTTCTTAAGGGCTTCTACAACTCATGATTGACACCTAGCTATAAATCATGTCTACCTAGACAATATGAATTAATTTGAACTTTCCATTGTCAGTTATCGTACAATTCAATTATTCCATCATGCAATGTCCCTGATTAAGCCTAAGGCATAGATTTACTATCAAGCCTTAATTATTTAATCATATGTATCTTGATCTCAAGTCCATAACTTAAATGGTGAAATAAAAAACTCCTTTCAAATTTCCTCCCCACCATAGCCAAGGAATTTCTAAGCTATGACTTAATCAGATCATATAGGACATTCGCTCTCTTTTACTACGAGAGATAGATCCTTTATTACACACTCACATACCTCCATGCATAGGTGGTCATACCCAATTACTACCCTTCTGTAACCAATGATTAGAATCACATTTAGGTAGAATCAAAGCATGATAACCTATACACAAGATATTCATGGTGCCTCAAGTCCAACGATCACTTATACAACTGCATTGCAAGAATTCTTATTGATAGCCAGTAAAATGTCTAATAGGAATTTATTAGTCGAGTCAGTTTGATGCACTTGTTCTCTAACAAGAACCTATATAACTTATTTTAGTGTCTCAAACACTAGTGACCGTGAGATCAATCACCCCCAACTCTTTGAAGAAACATAGTATATACTAATCTATCCGAATTCATTAATGTCCATCTTAGTGATCCTATGATTAGGAACATTTAAGAATAAAACTTAAGGAAATACATCTCACTAGCATAATCTCATCATGCTGCTTATTTTCATTGCTCTTATTCTACAAGCTTTATCATATAAGGCACTTACAATGATTTGTAATGAACATGATAAATAAGATAAATGCCAATAATAATATTTTATTTTCAATAAATAAATAAGATTAATTACAAGTAATATGTTCATAACATCAAATGTTGTTGGCTTGTTGGATATACTACTATCTAAATGTACTGAGGGAGTGGAATGCTATGGCTGCTTTCCTCAGGTCTTTTGGAGAAAATGTACTGAGGATAAATTCTACTCAAAGTATTGTCCTTCGAGGTTGTTGAAGAACCTACCAAGGAAGTGATCTTAGCACACTAGCCTTAGTGTTTGGTTGAGAAACCTACTGAGGGTATGATCTTTTGTTGATCTCATTGTTTGGTTGAGAAACCTACCGAGTGTGACATGTTCAACATATTAACCTTAGTGTTTGGTTGAAGAACGTACCAAAGGTGTGACATGCTTAACATACTTACCTCAATGTTTGGTTGAAAAACCTACTAAGGGTTTAGATTCCTCGTTATACTAACCTCGATGTTTGGTTGAAAAATCGGCATACGGACTTTAATGTTTTGTCGAAAAGCCTACCAAGGGTCCAGATTTCTCGTTATACTGACCTCAATGTTTGGTTGAAAAATATACCAAGAGTATGAATTGCTCGGCATACAAATGTCGATGTTTCATTAAAAAACCTACTGAGGGTCTAGATTTCTTGGCATAAGGATCTCGGTGTTTGGTTAAAAATCTACCGAGGGTAATGGCTTGATGTCTTGTTTTTGGTTCCCAAGCTCTATGACATGAGATTATTTGGGCACTCTCCTTTAGAGGTTGCCCACTAGTTGCTAGGTTGGTCCATTAGCCCATTTGTTTCCTTCTAAAGGTGAGATTCCAAGAGATTCTTTTCTTGGGCAGTGCAAAAGTATGAAAACTCTTTGGCTTTTGAAGTACTCTTTTTTACCTTGGGAAGCATAAGGCACGCGATTTGAGCCTTTGATTTACATCGATCAAAATTTTGGATTTTTTTTTATAAGAAAGGGATTTTTGGGTTTGAGTATCTTATTTCCGAAAAGTCCCTTTCTTATTTTTTTTATCCGAGTGCTCAATATTTTCTTCTCTTCTTCAAGTTTTTTTCTTCAACTCATATCATACTTTTGGTAAGCGTAATCTCTTTTCTTTTTAATTTACCATGTTTTCTTCTTCGTGTAACTCTAATAGTGATAGTAGTGATAGGGAGAAAAGTAAGAGTGATAAAAAGATGATCCATAATTCATCAAGAACCGAGATAGATAGTATCTGTAAAAGTTCCTACTTGGAGATATTGAGCCGTCAAATATGGACGAGGGTGTCCTTCAAGGGGAAGAGGGTGAGCCTAACCATTCTTTGATAGATGTCCAAGAAGATATGGTTGTGGATGCTTTAGGAGATTCTGTACTTAGCTGAGCTCAATGAGATTCTTTCTTTTTGTAGCTATGCCTCTAAGTATGAGCTATGTCGTGAAGGAGGTAAAGAAGAAGAAATGGGTTACGGAGGCTAAGAAAGGCAACCAGAGTGCCGAGAAGAGGCATCGAGGGACCCTTAGTGCTGGTGTTGTCGAGGAGGCTCCTTTTAAAGCCCGTTATTTGTTGATTTGGAGGATGGTCTTCCCATTGAGCAAGGCTCCGTGGTAAGTGGGTTAGGGACTCTTATTGATTTTTCTCTCTTCTTTCACAGTCTTTAGTCCTTCTTCCTAATTGGTTTGTTAACATGGAGGACTCGGTATTGGGATGCCCTAGGAGAATTTAATCAAGAGTATCCCACCAAAGGATATTGTGGAGCTGGTTGCTAGACTCTTTAGATTTTAGCCAACATTATCATGGAGTTGAAATCTAAGGTATGAATCTTTCTCTTTCTTTTTCTTCTTTGATTTCATGCTTAAGTATTTTTGTTCATGGTTTGCCTCTCTTATTTTTAGGCCAGTATTAGCGTAAAAGTGTTTGCTTATCGTTTCGTAGATGCAAACAAGTAGCTTGAGGAATGTAAAGACAGCATAGATCAACTTAAGACTGAAATTAAAAATGAGAGGATCTCCATAGCTGAGAGGGAGGTTTACATCCTTAGAAGAGATTTGGCCAAAGCCAAGAAGGAGGTTGAGGCACTGAAGGGCCAGCTCACTGAGGCCGAGAAGAAGGCCATGAAGGAGTACAGAGCTTCTAAAGGTTTGAAAGTCGAGTTCACAAAGGCCTGTGAGGAGGTCATGGCAGAGTACAAGACCTCTACGAATTTTGAGAGGCACGTGACAAATGAAGACAAGGATTACTACCTCTAAGGTTTCGAAGTGGTGAAGACCAAGATGTGAAGACCTTTCTTGATATCAATATCTCTGGTATCGATGTTTCTGATGATGAGACTACCATGGCCGGAGATGACCAGGAGGTCGATAACGGAAAAGATGAGGTTAGCACTGAGCCTAAAAGTCCCGAGGCTTAGGACAATTTTCTTTTTCTTTGTTTTTATAATTGGTTTACGAGCCCATTTTTTGTACTTAAAATTTGAATATGAATGAAAGAAAACTTCTTGCTTTTTTCCCATAGCTTTTTTTTTTCGAGGATCCAAGGGTTGATACTTGTAAGGATTTTTCTCATTTTCTTAAGGAGAAATCTTAAGCCCCAACTAAGTGGGCTTTATGATCTGGATGCATTGCTTTGTACCCGAGGGTTTTTACTTATGGAGATTTTCCTTGGTTTCATTCAAGGGGAAATTATGAGTCTCGACCTGGTATGTGTGGATTTTCGCTTGAGTTTAAGTATAACTTGGGACCTTATACTCAAGCTTATTGCCCTAGGTTTTTTTGGCTTAGGAGTTTATCCAAGTCATTCCCTATGTGTGAGAGTGTGTTAGTCTTTGAGCCTTTAGAGTGATCAGTTCTAAAGTGAGTGACCCTTGAAGGGGGGAGAAATCCCTTTATTAGCTATTATGCCACTCTCTGATCCTAAATATACTTAGGTTTTGGTGCCTCAAAGATAAGGGCTTAGTTCCTTAGAGATGAGAGCTTAGTGCACCAAAGGTGATGGCTTTGGTGCACTATAGGCGAAAGCTTGTGTACATCAAAGATGACAACTTGGGTCCATTAGAGATGACAACTTATTTAGTGTGTTTGAGCTAACTTAAGAAGTGAGTACTCTTAATGTTGTCACTATGTGCATGTGTTTCTTACAAGGAAATTATATAGGTGAAATAGTAGATTATTTTACATATTAATTAAATATATCGAAGCTACAAAGATAGACAAAATTTTGCAAAAAAGGAAAATTTTGTTATTGATGAAATTTCCTGAAGTTCTTGGCATCCCAAGTCCAAGGTACTAATGAACTGTCGAGGTTTTCAACCTCCATCTGAGCAACTTTATGGTCTTCAATCTATAAAGTCAGGGCCTTGGTCTTCTTGTGCCCCTTGATAGAGCTAAGTTAGCATGAATGAGATGTCACTTGACTTTCGCAGACTTCTCCGATGCTACTCTCAGTGGGGAACTTCATCTTCAAGTGGTAGTGGATATTACCACTTTCATAGCGTTCTGACTTGGCCTGCCAAGGATGACATTGCATGAAGATAGATGCTTAACAAACAAGAATATGGTCATGAAAATGGTTTGTTAGAGGGTGTTCTCGTGGTGACCTACTGGCAGGACAATGCAGCCTTCTGAGAATGTCAGCTCTCTCGAAAACCTATAGAATGTGGGGGTGACTGACTTGAGCCAGTTGTCACTGATTCCCATTTTTTTAACGCATCATGGTATAGGATATCGATCGTGCTTCCGTATTCAACCACGATCCATTCCACATTGTACTTCCTGATGAGTAAGGTGACAACCATTACGTCGTCATGGGACGTTTGCACCTCTAGGTTATCATTTGTAAAAGAGACCACCTATTTCATTCTTGCTTTTTTATTCAGCCCACTAACAGATGCTATTGACCTGTTGTAGGCCTTATTTGGTTGGAGCGACTATCCACTAGTAGCTGGGCCTCCAAGGATGGTTTTGACGGTGCTTGTGATCATGGGCCTATCTTCTTTACTGCCTCGTGGGCATATTTCATTGAGGATTTCTCTTCTTAGGCTTCTTTCATAGCTTTTCTAGGGTTTTATCTCAATTGATCTTTGTCATTTTTTGGTATGTTGGGCTCTCAATCTATTTTATCAAATATCCTCTCTAAATGAGGGACTCTTTTAGTCTTAAGTGTGTGGCACTCCTTAGTATTGTGGCCATGATCATGGTGTAACTGGCACCATCAATATTTTTCCTTGTTCTCACTAGTCCCCTTGGGCTTCGCAAGCTAGTAGACTTTGTATTGATCCTGGATTCCCATTAGTATGTTTGCTTTAGGAGCATTGAGAGGTGTATAGCTCTCGAACCTTCAAGGAGGCTTCTCACTTTCTTCTCGGCAAGGACTCTTTCGGAGTCGCCCTTCGAGTCACCCTGTTATTTCTTATGTTTCTCTCCATTTTCCTTGAATTCCTTTCAGCATGCTTGATCTTCTTTAGGAATTATGTATTCTTTGGCCTAAGCAAGGATCTCTTTCGTATCTCTGGCTGGGTCCTTGCAGTGCTAAAAAAGGGAGCCCAGTTTTGAAGGCCACCATTCAAATATTTGGATCAAGTTTAGGAACCTCCCATTCCCCTGCATTAAAATGAGAGATATAATATCGAAGCTTTTTACCTCTCTACTGTTGGAATAAGCTCTTCGAGGTCTTCCTCGGTACCTTGTTGTTGAGGAAGTGTGCGGAAAATGTAAGACTTAGTTTTTTGAAGAAACTGAATGTTCTAGGCCTTAGGTAGGAGTACAAGGTGCTAGCAGCCTTATCCAAACTTAAGGAGAATTCTTGGCATAATACTATGTTAGGATGGCGATGCAAGAGCATTATTGTCTTGTAGAGCTAGAGGTGATCCATTAGATTGGTGGTGCCGTCATTAGCCTTTATGAGCGGCATTCTGATGTGTCAAGGAAGTGGTGCATTAAGGATCTCTTGCATGAACGGGAGGAGGGTCTTAGGAGTCAAGGTCTCCCAGGATGTTCATCCCTCTGTTCTTGAACACTTCCCTTATGCGCTTATCCATATCCTCAAGCTTCTTGTTTGAGTCCACACTGTTCTTAGAAATCATGGAATGGTCTTGGGGTTTTACCTTATGACGAAGATGAGATGATCAAGTAGTAAACCCATGGTCGATGGAGTGAAGACTCCGGCTAGGCTAGTGCCTCACTGGTTGAGGGCTTTACTTGTAATCCCTGTCTTCTTAAAGTAAGGGTAAAGAAGTGATTTGATAGATATTACATGGAATTAAAATAATATATATATGAAAGATTTACCATTGAATGAAATAATTGTTTTGAAAAAAAAGGGGGTTGGACGGTTATTGTTACAAGGAGGAAAAAAAGGGGCTGGACGGTTGTTGTTACAAGGAGGAGAAAAAAATAAAATATAATAAAAAGAAAGAAAGACACCTGGACGTCTAGGTGTCTAGTTTTTGAAAGTTTAAAAAAAAGAGCCATCAAACACTTGGATGCCCAGGTGTAGGCTACCTAACATGCATATTTGCATGTTGGACAGCAAAGTGAAACGTGAAAGAAAGGTGGCAGATGGTGAAGGTTTAGTATAAAAAAAAAATTAATTAAGGTTTTGTTTAGGTTTGTAAAAAAAAAAAAAAAATCTTTTTACACTCTTTCAAATTGCTCTCTTTCTTTAAACATT
Organism: Bretschneidera sinensis; assembly: GCA_023935145.1. NCBI lineage: Eukaryota > Viridiplantae > Streptophyta > Magnoliopsida > Brassicales > Akaniaceae > Bretschneidera > Bretschneidera sinensis. The sequence goes on along the minus strand of CM043698.1, from coordinate 99,225,740 downwards.
TGGGGACTCAGAGAAAGGTTAAAAGATTTAAATTTTGAAGAAGTTTACAAGATAATTTTAAAGAGATTCGAGGGAAGCTTTAAGAAAAACAAAAGGTGTTGACGATCAACAATCGAGTGAAATTGCTGAAAAAAATAGGAAAGGAAATAAGGTGATCCACGGGTAGCTTTAAATGCTACATGGTAAGTTAGATTTACTTTCAGTAATCAAAACCAATAAAAATATGAAATTATGATATTTGAATAAATGGGTGAATTACAATGATTTAATAATGTCTTTTCTGTTATATATGAAAATTGATTGATTTATTGATTATGAATTTGAAAGTGTGTTAAATATTAATTATATAATAATTTATATTTTAAATAGGATGGATGAATGAAAAATATGCTGAGAAGTTTTAAGAAATTTATGAAAACTATGATTGAAAAGTGGATACGATATATGAGGAGATAATTTAATGAATATGATAATAATAATTTTGAGAAAGATCTGGATAGCTAAATTGAATGCTTGAATGTATGTTTGTTTTGATATTATTGCTCATATGCATAAAATAAAAGACTGGGAAGGCAGATGGTCTAGTTGAAAATAAAAGAACCAAGAAAGCAACCGATCTAGCTGAAAATAAAAGAACTAGGAAGGTAATCGGTCGAGCTTAAATTAAAAGAATCGAGAAGGCAACCGGTCTAGCTGAAAAATAAAAGTACTTGGAAGGTAGTTGGTCTAATTGAAAATAAAATAACTGGGAAGACAGCTAGTCTAGCGGAAAATAAAAGAACCGAGAAGGCAGCTGATGTAGCTGAAACATGTTGACATGTGGGAAGATGTTCCCAGATGATAATATGAAATGATCTGATGAGAAAGAAAGAAAGATAATTTAAATTCATGCACTGAATTTGTTTTAATTATTGATTTTATTGATTGAGATGCTAAAGTATCAGTCTTGATTGTGATATGATTGACAGAAAAATGAGTCTCACAGAGATAAATATATGATGAGAAAGAAATGTGACAGCAAGATATGATAAAAATTGATTTGCTAAATTGATTCTATGCTGTGAACCTCATAACGAGGTAAATAATGGTGTTAAATTGAAAATCTCAAGATAATTAAATATATGAGAAGAAAATTGATATGTTTGATGATTAATTTAAGATGAGATTGATAAATTGTTGAAATTATAATAGGATGTTATTATTGATCTATATGATATAATAGATGAATGAATATGGAAAGATTATTTGAAAGATTGAATGATTATTTATGAAGAAATAGATGATTTATATTGGTGAATTAGAAATGATTGAATTATAAGATGTGAGTGGAAGTATATAATCGAGTACTTCTAGCAAATTTAATTCGCTGAGCTACTGAAAGCTCACTTCTCATTGTTGAATAATTTCAAGTAGCGGGCAGGACAGATAGAATTGTGAGCTAAAATTCAGACTGAATCATTTTTTGTAAGCCATATAGTCCACATCGTCAGACTAATGGAAAACAATTTGTAAATATTCATGCATCATATGTTGTATATATTATTTTAGTTGAAATTTTAATGTTCTAATTCCCCTGTTGAGGGTTAAGGATTGATGTATATATACATATATATACATTTAGTTGATGTACATTTTGTTTTTATTATTGTATATATGTGTCGTGCTGGGATTTCAAAATGTGACGACACCGTCTCAGGGGTGGCCAACCCAGGATGGGTCATTACAATTTTGGTACCAGAGCATTAGGTTTTATGATTATGTAGACTGCATAAAAAGGAAAAAAGTTGAAGATTAAAATAAATTATATTTTAATGCATAGTATGAGGATAACACGTAGACGTGTTAGAGCTAGAGTTTAAGTTATTGACCTTAGAGGGCGCGGCAGGCCCCCAATATTTAAACGAGTCAAGGTTGAGATGGAGGTCGAGTCTAAGTTTGTGGCTCCTAGAAGGGAACATGTTGACGGCATAATTGATACTAGTAGGGGTGTGAGAGAATTTGGAGTTGAAAGAGATAAGCTAAAAGAAGCTCTTACTCATGCTCTTGAGAAAGTGAATGTAACAGATGATAGAGTTGATAGTCTATAACATAGACTTGATCAACAGGCTAGAGTAGTGCATGAGGTTGTTGTAAATCTAGTAATGGTAAACGTTGATGAGAGTCATAAAATGCATCTTAACAGTACTTACTTGTTAGCATTTTAGGGTTGATCTAGGGTTGAATTACTCATTTATACCTTAACAACTGTAAAGTGTCATTCTTGGATCATTGATCTATTTTGATGCATTTTCAGGTACTTTAAGTTCAAAAGAGATGGAAAAGCTATCATTGCTTGAAGTACAATGACTCGATGAACACCGGAGTGAAGGTTCACAAGCACTTGGAAAGGAGTTTCACTAAATTGCCAGAATTGCCCGTACAAATCAATCATTTTTGCAAATTAAACTGTATTGATGCAAGAAGAACCTAGAGATGATCCATATATGCTTATAAAGATCCATAAGTCTATTTTTTGGAGAACTTTACGGCTTATAAAAATGATTTTTCTAAAGAAAGTTATGGCAGTTTTAGTAGACAAAGGTCAGGCCTCCAGAACAGCATCTGCCCAGCGCCGCACCTTGGATTGCCCAGCGCCGCACTATCCAGAACAGCTGCCATTCTGCCAAGCATAGCACTGTGGCGTGGAGAAGAGGGCACCGCACCATCCAGAATAGCACCAATCTCGGACAAAGGCAGCGCCTAACCGTAGGTAAGGCTGAGGTGCGGCGCCAGCCCGGTCCCTTGACCTAATTAGGGCATTTTTTAATACATTTTCTAGACCAAAATACCCGTAAACCTTATGGGCTATAAATAGAACCTTAAGGTTTTGCAGCCACAATTCAATTTAACCATTCTTCCAAGTCTCTTAAGGCTGGAAATCAAAAGCAGAGCTCCACATTCTTCATCAACCTTGAGCCCCATGGCCAATTAATCTCCAAGCAAGGCAAAGGGATGAATTCCTAGGTGTTGTTGTTCTTATTTTCTATTCTTGATTCAGTTGTAAGGATTTATTGTTGAATATTGTTTATGATTTACTCTTTGATTAAGTAAGAATTAGAGACTTAACTCTTAATCAAATGATTGCATCTTCCTCCTCCACATAAGTTTAGTCGAGCTCTTCTTATGTCAAGTTGTTTAGATGTGATTGATTTCGGTAAATTTATCTTATAAATTGTCCATTACTGCGGTATTGTCATTGAGATATATTGTCGTTTCTTGATAATCTATGAGATAGATCATGTGTGCTTGAATCTAAACTAAAGAGTGATTTGTAGCAATTACATTAGGGTTTATAAATGTGCTTGATTGAATATTTGCTGATTGCTTGTTTGGGATGTGAAACTTGCAATCGAGATAAAAACAATTGAATCAAGAGTGGAACAAGCCAACAAACCTAGGAAGGATTCCCGGAACCTTGTTGTTTCGTTTATATTCTCAATTATATTTACACAATTTTTCTCACAATACATCATTATCAAAACTTATATTCTTTCATTGGATCGTTATCGTTCGTGTCAAAGTTTACATTTTCTTTTGTAGTTCGCGTTTCCTCGTGGGATCGACACCTTATCTATTCACAATAACTGTATGATAGTTTGAGTGTAATCAAATTTTGACGCCGTTGCCGGGGAAACGCGCTTAACTTAAGGAAGATTGTCAACTTGGAGACAAAGACGGTAATATTGTTCTTTTCTCTTTGTTTTGATTTTCTAATTTTCTTTTATTATTCTGTTTTATTTATTTATTTCCCCTCTAACTCATTTGGTGTATGCTTAGACCGAGAGATTCGTGAGGAAGATTCATTAGAGGACCCGAAATAGAGTTACCCTCGCCTTCCATGTCTGTTAGTGAAACCTCGCCTAGATCAAACCATAGTGCACCCCCATCCGAGAATTTAGAGGATTTTGTTAACATGGCCGAAAATCACAATGAAAATGTTGCTAGGACACTTAAAGACTACTTGCACCCTAGTCGAATGGCCACACCATCTTGAATCATGTTCCCCCCTAATGTTCAACAACCTGAGTTTAAGCCAGGCATGATACAATTGCTACCAACCTTCCATGGGTTTGAGAATGAAAACCCCTATGTTCATATTAGGGAATTTGAGGAAGTAGTAGCAACCTTTCAAAATAGGGCTGATATGGTGGACACCGTCAAATTTCGGTTTTTCCCTTTTTCACTTAAGGAAAAGGTCAAGGTTTGGCTTTACTCGTTAAGGCCTAGATCTATAGGTAGTTGGGATGAGATGACTCAAGCTTTTTTCCAAAAGCATTTCCCAACCCATAAGACCAATAACCTTAAGAGACAAATCTCAAACTTTGCACAAAATGAGAGTGAAACCTTATATCAAGTTTGGGAATTTTTCAAGGACCTTTAGAATTCTTGTCCACACCATGGGTATGAGAGTTGGCGGGTAGTTAGCTATTTCTATGATGGACTCCTAAGTAGGGAGAGGCAATTCATAGAAATGATGTGTAATGGGGATTTTCTTCAAAAAGATCCCGATCAAGCTATAGATTTCCTAGATGACTTATCAGAAAAAGCGCACACTTGGACAGGACCGAGTGCCATGGAAAGTACTAGGAGAAATCAACCTGCTGGAATCTATCAACTTAAGGAAGAGAATAGCTTTAAAGTCCATTTAGAGGCCCTAACTAAGGAAATTGAAGTGTTAAAAACCAAGGATACTAGAGCCCCCAAACTGGTTGCTAGGGTAGAGTCCCATGAACCCTGTTTCATGTGTAATGGGGTAGATCATGTACCTAAGGATTGTCCAACTTATTTGGAGATGAAAGGAGAGTGTAACGCCTTGGGTATACCCTTTAGGAAACCATACTCACCCTACTCTAACACCTACAATTCCGGTTGGAAGAACCACCCTAATTTCAGTTGGAAATTTTATGTGCAACCTCCTACCCAATCTAGCACCCATTGGAGATCCGATATACAACCTCATCCCCACTCTAGTACCCACTGGAGACCGGAAGCAACTTCATCTAGTGCCCCACAACAATCTTTACCTTTGGAAGATGCTTTTAAGTCATTTCTGCAGGTACATGCCAAGAGTGCGGAAGAACAGGTCAAGATAAATCAACGGTTGCTAGAGGAGCAAAAAGGAATCAAAGAGGAGCAAAATGAGATAAAAAGCCAACTCACCAAGTTGACTAGTTTTTGACAATTCAAGAGCAACGTTAGTTTCCTTCGCAGCTGCAACAAAATCCAAGGGGACAACATATGGCACAAACCTCCGATCTGAAAAATCACAATGTTAAAGAGGTTAATGCCATGATCACTCGCAGTGGTAAGAAACTGGATGGACCCACTCTACCATCAAATTTGAGTCCCAACTCTGTGAGCAACAAGGATAAAGCTCCCAAGGAACAAGATGCTCATATCAACCCTTCACCGGTGCCTTTCCCTCAAGCACTCCTTAAGCCTAAGGAGAGGACTTCAGCATTAAAAAGTGAGATCCTTGAACAACTTCAGCATGTTAAAATTAATGCCCTCTTCTTCATGTTATAAAATAGATTCCTAACTATGCTAAAGTCATCAAGGATCTATGCACACTCAAGAGGAGGCATAATGTTAAGAAGACCGCATTCTTAACCGAGCAAGCAAGTGCGGTAATTGATAGCATGACACCACCCAAATATAAAGATCCAGGCTGTCCAACGATGGCTTGTCAAATTGGAAACAAATCTTGTGGCCAAGCATTGCTAGATTTGGGAGCTAGTGTGAACCTCATGCCATACTCCATGTACTTGCAACTCGGTTTAAGTGAGATCAAACCAACCTCCATAGTACTCCAACTAGTTGATTGATCGGTAAGAAAACCAAGAGGTATTGTGGAATATGTTTTGTTGCAAATTGATAATTTCTACTATCCTGTTGACTTTTTGGTTTTAGATACTGTTTCTATGATGAATATGGAGTCCAAAATTCCTTTGATACTTGGAAGACCATTCCTTGCCACCGCTAACGCCCTCATTAATTGTAGGAATGGCCTAATGACATTATCATTTGGCAATAGGACATTAGAGGTAAATGTTTTCCGAGTCTCAAGGCAGCCACATGAAAAGGATGAGTGTTTCGACACTTATATGATTGATAATCTCAATTTAGAGGATAAGCAAATTAAAGATAATTCTTACTCTTTGGAATTCCCTCCTAATAATTTTGAGTTCGATGATTCTTCAATTTATCCCTATGCCGTTAATATTATTGATGTTTTTGATAAGTCATAGGGAGTTATTAAGAAATCATGGCAAGCATGCTTTGAGGAGTTGCTTTAGAGAAGTCACATGGATGCGGGAATCAAATACCCTACTACTGATAGTAAATGGGCAACATCAAGAACACTTGAGCCATATGTGGTGGACTTTAATTATTCCTTGCAAAAAGACTAGCATTAAGGCCATTAAGTATGGAGCCTCATCTTTAGCACCACAATGAGGCCAACAATGAGAGTGGTGCAACATCTGGTTGAAGACGTAAAACTTAGCGCTCATGGGAGGCACCCCATAGCATATCCTTTTATTTTTATTGTTTTTTATAATTCTTTTTCTTATTTATTATTAGTATTTTATTGTTTTCCAGTATTACCTTCGTATTTCTTTTTCAGGGACAAATACGCACAGCAGTTCAATTGGTCGTGCACAACTTTCGGCTCCACACACCTTTAGTTAAAAAGGGAGTTTCCTTAACTTTTGCTTTTACATTGAGGACAATGCCTATCTTAAGTTGGGGGTGGAGGAAACACATTTCTTATTGCATACCATTGAATTGTTGGGTGTCAACTTCCCTTTTTCGTTTTAATTTGTTTGTTTTGTTTTAAAACACTTGTTTGTTAGGATAATATGTTTTAAAAAAAAGTTATGTTTAGTTTTATTTGTTTTTAGCATGCTTTATGTTAGCCTTGGAGTTAATTCACATGTCGATGATATGAGCCTAATTGAGATAGCATATAGCGTTTAGAAGAAGTTAAATCTTGCTTCGCTTTGAGAATAAATTAAGTGTCAATCTTTCTTTGGTTTGAGACTCTAGTTTGTGGTAAGATTGCATGATTAGTCTAAAGCATTTGGAGAAGTTTTATGTGCGATTGTTTTGTGAATACTTTTGCGGTCTCAACAAGCTCTAAAACTTATTTGATAATCACTTGAGGCAAAATTCATAGAATGCACATTACTTAGGATATGACGTAGGCCATTTTTGGACCGTTTGAGCCTTTTTAAACTTACCCTTGTTATTTTTATCGCTAGTTGCCTGTTTGAGCCTTGTTTCTTTTGATAACCCATTTACCCACCTGTATGAGCTTAAAAATATTTTATCTTTACCTTACTTTTAAAAGAACTCAGTTATACACATTTGTTGAGAAGCACTTAAGAAGAGTAAGGATGGAAATATGAGAAAATATTACTACCATAACCCAAGTACATTAAAAAAGATAAGTTGGGGGTTGTGAAAAGAGTAAAAAAATGAAAAAAAAGGAGGTTAATGGTTATGTGCAAAAAAAAAAAAAAAGAAGTGAATTATGGCAAAGAAAGAAGAAAAAAAAAGTGGTGATTTATGGAGAGAAATGCTCGAAAAATAGTTGAAAGAGTTGAGTGTTGAAGTAAGGTTATCTAGTGCTTAAAGTGGTTGTGTTTAAATTAAGAGACTTAGTTCTTTTATTTGTTTAAACTTTCCCGTTCTTTCTTGACCTTTACCCTAGCCTAACGTTACAAGCTTATTAAAGACCTATTGATCCGATGTAGTGTGATTTTTCTACATAGTGGACAGTGATTTGAAAAGTGAGCCTATGGAGCTTGATTTGTGATTGATGTCACACAATTTAATATGTTTTTAGAGGCCAAGACTTGTATTCATGCTATGTTGTGCATAAAATCATCCGGGTGTTCAGACTAATGTATTGTGGTAAGATGGACGTTAAGAGTCAATAACGATTTTAAGGTTGACATTTGGATTATTCTTAGACTTGAGTGATATTTAATGATTCTATTTGTTGTGTGTTATGCCTGTTTTTGAGACAAAAATTTTGAATCACTCTTAGTTAACGCCAACATTGTTGTATTTTGTTTTGATTTCTAAATAAAGAATTCATTTTATGTCTTTCGCTTGAATTGCTAGGGACTGGCAATAAGCTAGTTGGGGGTTATGATGAGAGTCATAAAATGCATCTTAACAGTACTTACTTGTTACCATTTTAGGGTTGATCTAAGGCTGAATTACTCATTTATACCTTAATAACTCTAAAGTGTCATTCTTGGATCATTGATCTATTTCGATGCATTTTCAGGTACTTTAAGTTCAAAAGAGATGGAAAAGCTATCATTGCTTGAAGCACAATGACTCGATGAACACCAGAGTGAAGGTTCACAAGCACTTGGAAAGGAGTTTCACTAAATTGCCAGAATATCCTGTACAAATCAATCATTTTTACAACTAAAACCGTATTGATGCAAGAAGAACCAGGAGATGAACCATATATGCTTAGAAAGATCTGAAAGTCTATTTTCTAGAGAATTTTATGGCTCGAAAAAATGATTTTTCTAGATAAAGTTATGATAGTTTTAGTAGACAAAGGTCAGGCCTCCAGAACAGCATTTGCCCAGCACTGCACCTTGGACTGCCCAGCGCCGCACTGTCCAGAATAGCTACCATTTTGCCAAGCCAAGCGCCACGACGTGGAGAAGAGGGCGCCTCATCGTCCAAAACAGTACCAATCTCGGACAAAGGCAGCGCCTAGGCGCGGGTAAGGCTGAGGTGCGGCGCCAGCCCAGTCCTTTGACCTAATTAGGGCATTTTTGAAGATATTTTCTAGCCCAAAATGCCCCTAAACCTTATGGGCTATAAATAGAACCTTAAGGGTTTGCAGCCACAATTCAATTTAAACATTCTTCTAAGTCTCTTAAGGCTGGAAATCAAGAGGAGAGCTCCACATTCTTCATCAACCTTGAGCCCGATGGCCAACTAATCTCCAAGCAAGGCAAAGAGATGAATTCCTAGGTGTTGTTGTTCTTATTTTCCATTCTTGATTCAATTGTAAGGATTTATTATTGAATATTGTTTATGATTTACTCTTTGATTAAGTAAGAATTAAAGACTTTACTCTTAATCCGGTGATTGCATCTTCCTCCTCCACGTAAGTTTAGTCAAGCTCTTCTTATGTCAAGTTATTTAGATGTGATTGATTTCGGTAAATTTATCTTATAGATTGTCCATTACTGCAGTATTGTCATTGAGATATATTTTCGTTTCTTGATAATCTATGAGATAGATCATGTGTGCTTGAATCAAAACTAAAGAGTGATTTGTAGCAATTACATTAGGGTTTATAAATGTGCTTGATTGAATATTTTCTAATTGCTTGTTTGGGATGTGAAACTTGCAATCGAGATAAAAACAATTGAATCGAGAGTGGAACAAGGCAACGAACCTAGGAAGGATTCCCGGAACCTTGTTGTTTCGTTTATATTCTCAATTATATTTACACAATTTTTCTCACAATACATCATTATCAAAACTCATATTCTTTCATTTGATCGTTATCGTTCGTGTCGAAGTTTACATTTTCTTTTGTAGCTCGCATTTCCTCATGGGATCGACACCTCATCTATACACAATAACCATGTGATAGTTTGAGCGTAATCAGACGTTCAAAAAGGGAAAGGTGAATTTATGCATGAGATGTAAGGAGATAGTTTTGTTAGATATATTAAGTTAAATACTTTGTTGTTTAAAGGATCTATAAATCCTTTTGAGCCTGAGCTATGGGTGAAACATGTAGAAAGATTATTTGGTATTTTACCAGTGACTAATAGGCAGAGGGTCACCTTTGCTTTGTTTGAGTTAGAAGGAGAAGCTTTAGAATGGTAGGATGATAATCTTCCTAGGGTAAGCGTATATGTTGATAGACCCTTAACTTTGAGTAGATTTAAGGATGTTTTTTCTTTTATAAATATTGCTCATATACTTTCAGAGCTCAATAGAAAAGAGATTTCATTTATTTAAGGTAAAACATGTTGACTGTGGCTTAGTGTGATAGCAGATTTGTGGCATTGACAAGCTTTGTATCGAAAATGGTAGACATAAAGGAGAAGAAGTGTAAGAGATCCATAGATGGACTATATTTTGAGATTAGATCAAAATTATCTTACACGAGGCATATGAATTATGTTAGTTTGGCAGATATAGTACTTCAGATTTAGAAGGAAATAATGGAATTTAGAGGTATGAGGGATTGGCTGAAGTGGTCTAGATTTGAGGAACCCAGAGGTGGTAGCAGTATGAGTGTTCAGGGTGGAAGACCACCTCAGAGGGGGGGGTTCCTTATCACAGGGACCTATGATGCAGAGTCAACGGAGCCAGACTAGATCTATAGCTTCAGTGGCTCAGAGTTCTGTTGGAAAAACCCTTAGGTTTTGGAAACAACCTATGGGTGCTGGAGGATTTGGTAAAGGTGGAAATATACCACCTAGGGGAGGTGGTAGTGTTATATTTGATAAAGAGAGCAGAACATGTTACAAGTGTAATCAGATAGGAAATTTTTCTCGGAATTGTCCTACCTTGATGTGTTTTGTCTGTGGAGAGAATGGACATATTTGTGTGGATTGTCCATTGAGGAGATCAACTGATATGATGAATGTTGAAGGTGTTAGGAGAGGATATTTAAAGAGAAGAAGTGGATCCGGAAGTATTTGGGGTAGAGCTTCCAATAGAGAACAATTGCTGAGAGAGGGAATGGTAGTCAGACGTAGCCCAGAGAAGGTAAAGTATATTGATTGACCTAACAGGACGCACAAGCAACTCCTGACGTCATGATGGGTACAATATCTATTCTTGATAGACTTTCTAGATTATTAATTGATCCTAGTGCAACTCATTCTTTTGCATCCAATACTTTTATGAGATCCATTGATGTATGTGATAGTTCTTTGATTGATAATAATGTTGTTAAGGTTCCTACTAGGGATAGGGTTGTGTGATTCATATAGGTGATAGATAATTTGAAGTGGATTTATTATCTCTGAACATGATTGATTTTGACTTGATATTGGAGATGGATTGGTTGTTTGTATATCATGTATGGGTTAATTGTTTTAGGAAGAATGTGGTGTTTAAAATTCCTGGAAATAAGAAGTTTAGCTTTCAGGGAGAACATAAGATACTTGCCAACTGTCTTATTTCTAGCCTGACTGCTAGTAGATGGTTGAAGAAAAGGTTGTGATGGGTATTTAGCATATATAGTGGATCCTAGTAAGGAGGATAGAAAGCTGGAAGAAATTTTAATGGTGAGAGATTATTCAAATATATTTATTGATAAAAATGTATGGTTTGCCTCTTAGTAGGGAGATTGAATTTTCCATTGATGTGATTCTGGTTTTTGAACCTATTTCAATAGCAACCAACAGAATGAGACCTATTGAATTGAGAGAACTGAAGGTTCAACTTTAGGAATTGTTAGACAAATAATTTATTCGACCAAGTGTGTCACCATGGGGAGCCTCTGTATTGTTTGTGAAGAAGAAAGATAGAACGATGAGATTATGTATAGATTATAGACAGCTGAATAAGATAACTATTAAGAACAAATATCCTTTGTCCATGATAGATTATTTGTTTGCACTGTTGTAGAGAGTGAGGGTATTTTCAAAGATAAACCTGAGATAAGGTTATCACCAGTTAAGGATAAAAAGAGGGAGACGTGTCTAAGACTGCTTTAGGACACGTTATGGTCATGAGTTTCTTGTAATTCTACTTGATGAATAAAATGTTTAAACAATTTATTGATAACTTTGTAGTTGTGTTCATTGATGACATCTTAGTGTATTCTAAGACTAAGGAGGAGCATGTAAAACATTTAGAAATTGTGTTAGAGATTTTGATAAGAGAGATATTTTATGCTATATTTTCTAAATGTGAGTTATGGCTGAATGAAATAACTTTCTTGGGGCATGTAGTATCTGAAGATGGTATAAAAATTGATCCATAGAAGGTAGAAACAATGTTGAGCTAGGAAAGACCCATTAGTGTGATTGAAATTAGAAGTTTTTTTAGATTGGTTGGTTATTATAGGAGGTTTATTCAGAATTTTTCTATTATTACTGGACCATTGACCAAATTGACTAGGAAGGAATTAAAGTTTATGTGGTCAGAAGAATGTGAGAAGATTTTTCAATTGTTGAAAGAGAAATTGACTACTGCCCTGATATTAGTGCTTCCTTCTGGTGATGAAGGATTTGTGGTATATAGTGATGCATCACATCAGGGGTTGGGATATGTGTTGATGCAACATGGGAGAGTTATAACTTATGCTTCTAGTCAATTGAAAATCCATGAAAGGAATTACCCGACCCATGATTTATAATTGGTTGCTATAGTTTTTGTATTGAAGATTTGGAGACATCATCTATATGGAGCCACTTGTGAGATATTTATAGACCATAAGAATTTGACATACTTATCTACTCAGAAAGAGTTAAATTTGAGGCAGTGGCATTAGATGGAGTTGATTAGTGATTATGATTATATAATTCATTACCATCCAGGGAAGGCAAATGTGGTAGCTGATGCATTGAGTAGAAAATCTATAGGAAGGGTAGCTGTTACAGAAATCCATGATGTGAATCTGATGATAAAGTTGAGAGAGATGAGAATGAATTTGAATATTAATGATTGAGAAGTATTATTGGCAAACATGGTTGTACAATCACCCATTATAGAACACTTTTTAGAAATGCAAAATAGAGATGAAGAGATGGAGAAGACTAAGAAAGAAGTGTCGAGTGGAAAACATAATGAATTTCGAAGTACAGATAATGGTATGTTGGTATTGGGACATAGGAATGGTATTCCTAATGGTGCTGAGTTGAGAAATGAGATATTGAGAGAAGCACATGATTTTGTAAACTCAATGCACCTAGGTAACAATAAAATGTATAGGGGATTGAAACAGAACTATTAGTTGTCAGGACTAAAGAGGGATGTAGCTAAATACATTTCTAGATGTTTTGTTTGTCACCAAGTGAAATCAGAGAATAGACATCGGTAGGTTTACTACAGCCTCTTCTTGTGCCTGAATGGCCATGGGAGAATATGAGTATGAATTTTGTTTCTAGATTTTCCTATACCCAGAGAAGTCGATGTTGCTTGCGTAATAGTAGATAGACTTTTTAAGTCATTTTATTTTTCTTCCAATTAAAACTACTTGGAGTCTTGAAAGGTTGGCTGAATTGTATGTAGCTGAGATTGTGAAGTTACATGAAGTACCTTTGAGCATAGTGCCAGATAGAGATGCTAGATTTATATCTCAGTTTTGGAAAGGCTTTTAGAAAGCCATTGGTATGCAATTATAGTTTAGTACTACTTTTCGTCCGCAAACAGATGGGCAAAAAAAAGGATTATTCGAGTACTAGAAGATATGTTGAGAGCTAGTGTGATAAGTTTCTCAGTAAGTTCTGATGCTTATTTACCCTTAATTGAATTTGCTTATAATAAGTAGTATGAAGCTATAATGACACCATTTGAGGCGTTATATGGTAGAAGATGTAGAACCACTGTATGTTGTGAAGAGGTGGGAGAGAAAAACATATTTGGTCTAAAAATTATTGAATTAACAATTGAAAGGATCAAATTGGTTGGAGAAAATGTTAGAGCAGCACAGAGCAAACAGAAGAGTTACGCTGACAACAAGAAGAGACCTCTTGAGTTTCAAGTAGGCAATTAGGTATATTTGAAGATATATCCATGGGATAGTGTATTGAAATTCAAGAAGAAAGGAAAGTTGAGTCCGAGGTTTGTGGGACCTTATGAAATTATTGAAAGAATTGGGCTAGTAGCGTATAGACGGGACTTACCTCCAGAGTTAAAGCAATTACAAAATATGTTTCATGTTCTCTTTTGAGAAAGTGTTTACATGATGAATCCTATAGTATTCCGAATCAGGCTATAGAACTTCAGGAAGATTTGACCTTTATGCAAGTACCAATCAGAATTCTAGATAGAAAGGAACAAGTCTTGCGTAATAAAGTTATTCCTTTGATTCAAGTATTATAACAAAACAAAGATATTGTAGAAATTACATGGAAGCATGAGGCAAGAATGAGGAAATAGTACCCCCAACTTTTTCATGAGTTAGGTAAGAAAATTTCAAGGACAAAATTTTTGTAAGGTGGGTAGAATTGTATTACCCATCTTCTTAAAATAAGGGTAAAGAAGTAATTTTATAGATATTACATGGAATTAAAATAACATATATATGAAAGATTTATTATTGAATGAAATAATTCTTTTGAAAAAGGGGGGGGTTGGAAGGTTGCTGTTTCAAGGAGGGAAAAAAAGGCTGGACAATTGCTGTAACAAGGAAGAGAAAAAAAAATAAAAGAAAAAGAAAAAAAGAAAGAAAGACACTTGGACGTTCAAGTGTCTAGTTTTTGAAAGTTAAAAAAAAAGGGCACCAAACACCTGGATGCCTAGGTGTAGGCTACCTAACATGCAGACTTGCATGTTGGATAGCAAAGTGAAATGTGAAAGAAAGGTGGCAGATGGTGAAGGTTTAGTATAAAAAAAAATTAATTAAGGTTTTGTTTAGGTTTGTAAAAAAAAAAAAAAAAATCAGTTTACACTCTTTCAAATTGCTCTCTTTCTTTAAACACTTGGAGACTCAAAGAAAGATTATTTGAAAGATTGAATGATTATTTGTGAAGAAATAGATGATTTATATTGGTGAATTAGAAATGATTGAATTATAAAATGTGACTAGAAGTATATAATCGAGTATTTCTAGTAAATTTAATTTACTGAGCTTGTGAAGCTCACTCTTCATTGTTAAATAATTTCAAGTAAAGAGCAAGATAGATAGAATTGTGAGTTGAGATTCAGACTGAATCATTTTCTGTAAGCCACGTGATCCACAACCTCAGACTAATGGAAACAAATTTGTAAATATTCATGCATCATATGTTGTATATATTATTTCATTTGAAATTTTAATAATGTAACTCCCCTGATGAGGATTGATGTATATATACATATATGTATATTCAGTTTATGTACGTTTTGTTTTTAATGTTGCATATATGTGTCGTGCTGGAATTTCAAAATGTGATGATACCGTCTCAGAGGTGGCCAACCCCGGATGGGTCATTACATTACTATGGCATTTGAGACTGGGTAGGAAGGGTTGCCCACTAAGTCATACAGCTAAGTAGGCTACCACCTGGGTGAGCTTTAGGAGCTGTGCTTGGCTGATTGGAGCTTCCAGATTAATGCGACTTTGGTGATGGACTGAGTTATCCTACTCAGATTATTAGGTCTTCTCCAATTTCCTATTGGATTTATTGGTTGAACCTTTGCTGGTTGAATTGTTCTCTGGAATCATGGGTAGATCAGAGCTAAGATGTGAATCCTGAATGGTAGAGGCCAAAGTTATGCGGTAACGACAGTAGCTTCGGAACCGGTGTTCTTCATCATGTTTTGGGTCGGTGATGAGAGTCATAAAATGCATCTTTACAGTACTTAATTGTTAGCATTTTAGGGTTGATCTAGGTTTGAATTGTACTTTTATACCTTAACAACTCTAAAGTGCCATTCTTGGATCATTGATCTATTTCGATGCATTTTTAGGTACTTTAAGTTCAAAAGACATAGAAAAGCTATCATTGATTGAAGCACAATGACTCGATGAACACCGGAGTGAAGGTTAACAAGCACTTGGAAAGGATTTTGACTAAATTTCCATAATTGCCCGTACAGATCAATCATCTTTGCAAATTAAACTGTATTGATGCAAGAAGAACCAGGAGATGAGCCATAAATGCTTAGAAATATCTGGAAGTCTATTTTCTGAAGAATTTTACGACTCGTCAAATGATTTTCCTAGAGAAAGTTATGACAGTTTTAGTAGACAAAGGTCAGGCCTCCAGAACAGCACCAGCCAGTACCGCGGTGCCCAGAAGCCTATATGTCTTGAACCATTAGCTAGCACCGCGGTGCTCCTCAGGCAGCATCGCAGTGCCTAGAAGCACACCCAACCAAGCTGAAGCTAGCACCGTAACACCCATAAAGGAGCACCGCAGCGTGCACACTTTTTTCTTCTCCGAGCTTTGACCTAATTAGGATTTTAATGACTTTTTAAACCCTAAAACACCTTTGGACCTTGTGTATTATAAATAAACCACTTAGGGTTTGTAAAAAGATCATCTTTTTGAGAGGCCGAAAGCTGGAGGAAAACTCCATCAAGCATGAGCCCTATGGCCAACTAATCTCCAAGCAAGGCGAAGGGATGAATCCCTAGGTGTAGTTGTTCTTATTTTCTAGTCTTGATTCATTGTAGTTTGGATTTATTATATTAAACATTGTTATGATTTACATTTTTAATCTAATTAGAAGATTTCCCTTTAATCCGGTGATTGCATCTTTCTCCCCCATATAAGTCTAGTCATGCTCTTCTTATGTGATGTTGTTGAGGTGTGATTGAGTCCGGTAGATTTCTCTTATAGATTTGTCCATTACTGCAGTATTGTCATTATGATATATTATCGTTTCTTGATAATCTATAAGTTAGGTCATGTGTGCTTGAAAGTAAAAATGATTTCATAACAATTACATTAGGGTTTACATGCACTTTAATTGAATACTTGCCGATTGCTTGTTTGGAATGTGAAACTTGCAATTAAGATAAACAATTGAATCAAGATTGGAGTAGGGTGATAAATACTTAAATAGTCATATTTAAGCCCCTTAATTTACATTTGTTAAGTTCCTTATTTAACTATTTCTATGGATTTTACTTCGTTTTCGTGTTTTATTTGTTTTTCACAGGACTTGGACAAAAAGTAATAATTTGGAGCTTTTAGGAGCAAAAGTCAGTTCTGCCATTAAGCAAGGTGCGCTCGAGCGCACAAGAGCACGAGGGCACTTGAAGAAGGCTCGAGTGCACACATGCGCTCGAGTGCATACTGTATATGCTCGAGCACAATCACTCCAGAGGCGGTAGAGCCAGAATTGGAAAGAAGTCTTCCGACTCCACAAAGGAATTAGGGTTTCGGAACACCATAAGGACCCTATAAATAGCCTTGTAAAACACATAACCCACATCTTTTGTTCTAGATTCGAAGTAGAGAGCTTAGGAGAGGAATTAACGACTCGTCTCTCGAGTCTTCTTCGATTTTAGTTTTTTGCTTTTATTTAATTATGTTTAGCATGTTTACTTTACTTAGTATGTGTAACTAAACTCCTATAGGGCTCGATTGAAGCCCTAGTTATGCTTTACCACATATTCATTCATTGATTATCTTTGCTATAGCCTTATTAGAATATTTAACTTGATTAATACCTGTTTATATTTACATTCCTCATATGTATATGCCTGATCAATGTGTGCATGTGGCATGGATAAGTTTGTCGAATCAATTTAGATGATTGAGTCCTGGATTCGACATTAGTAACAAGGGATATCCACACCGGATTCCTGGGTTAATCAACATGGGAAACCGAGAGTGGGCCAAGCCCTAGGTTCCGTGTGGTTGCCGATCTCCACAGCCCTCATGCTCTCTTAAGGAACAACTCAGTATACACCCATGTTGCATCCCTTAAGAGAGAAAAGAGTTAGAGTATACGCTATTCCTAACTCGTTGCATAGGGAGATCAATAGCCTAAGTTGTGGGCCAAGCCCTTAGGTTGGCAACCATTAGATATTCATTATAAGGCTAGAGCACTGAAACCTTAGTTAGTGGGAAAGTATAATTAGTGGTGGATATCGTAGCTCTATGATCTCATTATTGTTATTTACTCACAATCAAATTGCTATTTCTCTTTTTAACTTGAAGAAACTAATTCTAAAACGAAATTCACCAATCCCTGTGGAAATGATCTCGCACTTGCACCCTATGCTACCATAGACCTTGTGCACTTGGAAGTCAAACTAGAACGGTTATTCGCTTAATTATTTAGGTGTATAATCGATCCAACAAGTTTTTGGCGCCATTGCCGGGGATTGCACTAAATTTATTTTTAGAATTAATTTCTCATTTAAATTAATTATTGTTATTTCCTTTTTATTCAATTCTTAATCATTGTGTTTATCTTATTTTTCGCTTCATTAAAAACACTAATCAATTTCTTTTTTTTTTCTGTTTCAGGTACGCCAGGAGAGCCTTCTGTACCATTTGCGATCGAGCGCACTCTCTTGTGCGATCGAGCGTAATTGCGGCAGAGAGTCATCTGAGCAGCAGTGTTTAACTGCTGTACTCAAGTAATTACCACCGATTCATGCACGGACAAAGATCCAAGAATCCAGCATTCATTCCCTTTGATCCCGAGCTTGAAAGGTCTATCCGACAAAGGTTTAGGGATAACTCGGAAGAGGTAGGAGAAGGGAGTGAGGAAGAGACACCACCAATGGCAGAACAAATAGCTGAACAGCAACCACCTGAATGGAGGCTGATGAAGCAATCCTTCATCCTGCAAAACATCGATCAACCTTCGTGCATTGCATATCAACCTGAGGCGGAAGGAAACTATTGCATATCTCCGCAGATACTCAGTGCACTGACTCACTTTAGGGGTACACCTAGTGAGGATCCACATTTGCACCTTCGAGAGTTCTTTGACCTTTGCAAATTCCAGCACATCCGAGGCTTAGACCAAGAAGGAATAAGGTTAATTCTTTTCCCTTTTTCCTTGAAAGATAATGATAAATTATGGTATAATTCTTTGCCTACAGTTTCCATCCACACTTGGGAGGAGTTGGCGAGCAAATTTCTAAGGAAGTTCTTCCCAGCCTAGAAGACAAGGAAAATGAGGAAAGAAATACAATCCTTCTAACAAAAGGATGAAGATTTGTTCTTCGAGGCCTGGGGACACTTCAATGAGCTACTACTTAAGTGCCCACACCACAACCTACCCCAAGACGAACTGGTACAAGCCTTTTATGAAGGTTTAAGTGATTCTAACAAAAATATTGTTGATTCAGGTTGTGGAGGGGTACTGATGGAGAAGAGCAGCGAAGAGGCAACGAAACTTTTTGAAACCCTGAGCGAACACACACAGCAGTTCTCCTCTCAAGGTAGACATATAACAAAGAGTAAGGGTTTGTATGAGGTAAGCTTGAACGGAGGATCGTCCCCTCGAATAGCTGCCCAGAACACCTCAGCTAACCTGTCAGCTGCACCACTACAGTTATATGCCATTTTCTCACAGTTTGATCATAATACTGATGTGTGTCCCTTATATTCATTTGCAAGCCAACTTTGTGGGACCAAACAATTATCCGCCAAAGAACAACCCCTATGCAAACACATACAACCCTGGATGGCGGAATCACCCGAACTTCTCATGAAGCAACAACCAAAACAGTCAAGAGCAGTAAAGAAACTTACAACCAGCAGTCCAAATTGCCCCTGAACCAAAGAAGAATGACCTTGAAAGCCTTGTGAGGCAACTAGCATCTCAACAACAACAAATCCTGAATAAACATGAACAATTCATGGAAGTGTCAAGGCAATTTCGGACTGAAATGAGGCAAATAACTGCAAAACATGATCAAGCCGTTCAAGTGCTAGAGGTACAAATGGGACAGTTAGCCAAAGAATTGAGTACCAGAAAATATGACGAGCTCCCAGCCTAGCCATTACCTAATCCAAGAGGACATCAGCAACTGAATGCTGTAACAACCTTAAGAAGTGGTAAGATCATCGGCACCAATGAGCCTACACAAGCATCTCCAGACCAAGCCTCCTCATCTAAGGTAAGAGAGATGGAAAAGGTAAATACACCTCCACTCTTCCCTCAAAGGTTAGTGAAGCCTAAAAAGGAAACTAAAATGATTGACATTTTTGAAATTTTGAAAAAGGTATAAATAAATATTCCTTTATTAGATGCAATAAGGCAACTACCTACTTATGCTAAGTTTTTAAAAGATTGTTGCACTAACAAAAGAAAGTTTCAGGAGCATGAGACAGTAGCCTTGACCGAAGAGGTGAGTGCTGTATTATTAAGAAAATCACCACCTAAACTAAAAGATCCAGGAAGTTTCACTATTCCTTGCAGGCTAGGTGAGCAGCTTTTCGAGCATGCATTATTGGTCCTAGGAGCGAGTGTCAATTTGCTACCTTATAGTGTATTCAAGACATTAGGTTTGGGGGAACTCCAACCAACCTCCATTACTCTACAATTGGCTGACAGAAGCATCCAACAACCACGAGATATCCTCGAGGATGTTTTGGTAAGAGTAGGTAAATTTATTTTACCTGCTGATTTTATTGTATTAGACATGGAGGAGTGTCATATGCCTGTACCACTCCCTATCATCTTAGAGAGACCATTTATGATCACTACTGACACAAACATTAATGTAAAAAGAGGTATTGTCACAATGAGAGTAAATGATGAAGAGGTAGAATTTAAAATCTTTAATACACTAGACTCTACAAAAACTAATGATGAATGTCACAATGTAAGTTTCATACAAGGTGTTGATAAGGAAGTATCTAAAGTCCATTACACTGCTCCATTGAAGACCATCCATGCTAACATGAGATTAGACATTAGGCTAGAGGATAATGTGATTAAAGATATCCATGGAGCTGTGCACACCATCAAGAGCACACCTAAACCTACAAGTAAGTATAATCCTAAAGTTAAAAATCTTGCACTTACTAATACTACTCCTTATTTTATTGACCAGGCACCAAAATGGGAGACAAAGTAGCCATCAACCGCACTAGAACCACCTGATGGGGGCCTTCAGTGCCTCCTTCAAAGGACATAGCCTTGAAGCTACCATAGAGAGCACTTGAGCAAATTCCACTTACATAACATATAGCTCAAGTGCCTCTATCGAGGTTAGTGGTACTGAGGCCACTACAAATTGGTATGACTGTATCGTTCCTATTTTTACCTTATTTCATTTCTTTATACTCTTTTTAATATTTATAAAATTTCTACCATGCGATCGAGCGCATACCCTATGCGCTCGAGCGCTGCCTTGCCCTGCATTATGCGCGAAAGTATCACACTACGCACTTGTGTATCATGCGATCAAGCGTACTTCACAAATGCGCTCGAGTGCAATCAGGGCAGAGAAGTCACGTGCATGTTATAAACAGTTCCCCGTTCCTTCACTCACTTACACTCGATCACACTTCTGCTCTCTCTCTCTCTCTCGCACGAACCATCTCACATAGCAAAACCCTACCTTCCACTCTCATCCAGCACATCAGACCACCATCACCTAACCACACAACCAAGCCAACCACAAGGAAAATACATTTTCTTCCTCCCTTACACACATGCCATACTCCTAAAGGACACAAGGTACATACCTATTTTTGTTACTCACACACATACACAGTTTTGGATCTTCAGCTCACATATATATTCTATATATGTTATTCTTGTGTATTGATTGGATAGTTTTATATTTGCAGGAGGTTTGGATCAAGGGTGTATAAATCCTACAACTTTTGATTTTTGGTGCACATAAGATGTTCGACATATTGCCTGGCCGAGTGCGAACGAGCGCACCTCAATCTGTGTGATTGAGTGCACCAACAGCTGCGCACGAGCGCAATCACACCAGAAGCACTACTATTTGCCTATAACTCATGGCTTCCACATCCCGAGCTTCCAGCAGCTATCATCAGACATCCTGGCCCAGTTTCGAACAGCATGAAATACTGTTCGAGACAATATTCAGTGTGGAAGAGGACTTTAAGATTTTGGATGCCACAAGATGGGCGGTCTAAGAATTTAAGAACCGGGGTCTCAGGTGGCTATTCAAGCCGGTCTGCTAGACGGCATACAGTCGATTCGTGGTCAGTTTCTACGAAAACCTTACGTATGACTGCACTAGGCCAAAAATCTTATCTTCTTCAATCCAGGGCCAATTTATAAAGCTGACCACCACTGACATAGCCAGCTCTTTACACTGTTGTGATGAATCCCCACCAGAGGACAGCCACATAGAGGAGCAGCCTGACTCGTTCCCTCTCCCACACATCATTGAGGACATGTGTGCGGGGCAGTATGCTGACCACCACAACAATGCAGGGAGTCAATCAAGGTTGCCTCCCCGTCTATGGTCGTTGACTCAGTCCTGCAGCGTAATGTGTGTTCTTTGGGGCACAAGACACAGAGGCGAGATCAATTTCGGCAAGCTCTCTACGCTTTCCACCAAGGTCACTGGTACTCTATCCCAGCAGTCATATAGAGTCAGATACACAAATTCTGGGATGGGGTGCATAATCGGCAAACAACCACAGCTAATGCTTGGGGTCTTCCTTTCCCCTTCTTGCTCAGTCATATCTTCAAGAAGAAGGGGATTAGGGGATCCTCTATAGACAGCCCGGTTAGCGACCACTCTTTCTTTGGGAGAGCCCAGTGGAGCCTCAGCCAGTCTCACATGCCCCGAGGACCCCGAGCATAAATTCCAGTTGCCGAGCCTATAGTGGATGATCCGATGGAGGCCGAACATCCACCGATGAGCCCTTCATAGGAGGAGGATCAGACAGACATGGGATCCATGGAGTATCAATATCTCCTAGATAAGCTATCTTCCTTTCGATGTGAGCTGTCCGACATCCGTCGGGAGGATCGTGAGGCAGCCCATTTGATCTATCAGCGGATCGATGGGTTAGAGGCACAGTTTACACGATAGGAGGCGATGCTACAGGCCATCCTTAACCGCCTACCTCCTGCACTCGGTACCTCATCGACTGCACCCACTGATGATCAACAGTGAGAGGATACCCTTCTGGCTGAAGATGTTAAGCTTAGCACTCATGGGAGGCACCCCAGACATATCCTTTTCATTTTAGTACTTTTATTTTAGTTATAGTTATATTTACATGTCTAGTTTACATTTTTTGTTTTCTGGCACAATGTTTATTTTTCTTTGTCAGGTACTTAATGCGTGCATCCAGTTCAAGTTTAGGGGAGTGTACAAGCAAGCAACCTAGTTCTCCATTTCCCAGGTCAGATCTTTCCATGCCACACACACATTGGGGACAATGTGTATTTTAAGTTTTGGGGTAGTGGGAGATACTAGATACTATCACACACGCATTTGAAACACATGCACACACTAAGTCCCAGTTTTTTTTAGGAAGATAAATGCATGTTCTTTTGGTAAACCAAAAATTTTGGTTGATTTCAAAATTTTATAACACTTCATTAGTAAGCTTAAAAGCTAGAACACATAGTCTTGCAATGGAAATTTTACAAAAGTTTAGTTACCTACCTCAAGGCACCTAAGAATTCACGAGTTTTGATCCAAATTTGCACGAGCACATATAACACACATTTGTGTGGGGTATAACATATAATTCTCTTGTATATGTTCCATAATCTAACTGTAAATCGGATAACTTGTTGAAAAAAACACTTTGGCATAAGAAAAATAAAGAAGAAAAGAATAAAGAAAAATGTTCATCATGCAAAAAGTGATCAAAAAGCTTCTAATGATCAGTAAAAACTTTTCACTGAGTAACTGAGCCTCTTGCCTCAGTAAACATTGAGTGTACATGTCAAAAGGTGGAAAGTAAACCTTTAATGATCATAATAAATATTCCCACTAAGTAACTGGGCCTCTTGCCTCAGTAAGCGTTAAGTGTTCATGTCAAAAGGTGGGAATTTCATTAAGAAGTATAAAAAAAACCAATTAGTTCCGTAGCCTTTTTGACTCGAGTTAGTAAGTCCTTAGGGGTGTCTTCACACCTAATGCCCTAAAACCATCTGGTTTGGGAGTTATTGGCCAAACACTCGTTACAAGGGTCAACTAGAAAGCTCGAGGGAACTTAACATGGTAGCATGGGAGTCATTTAGAAGTATTAAAACCTATTAGTTTCGTAGCCTTTTTGACTCGAGTTAGTAAGTCCTTAGAGGTGTCTTTACACCTAATGCCCTAAAACTATCTGGTTTGGGAGTCATTGGCTAAACACTCCTTACAAGGGTCAAATAGAAAGCTTGATGGAACTCAACATGGCAAAGATCGCATGATAAAAAGAAAAAAAGAAAAAGAAGCAAGTATTATGCCATTTTTGTTCTCTTTGATAAGGAATTCGATAAAAGTTTGGGCATCGAAACCCTATACGCTAAAATTATGTGGAAGCCCTATCTTATAAGTGCTAACTCATCACACACAAATCAAACTTGCGATGCCTTAAGCCAACCTTAAGTAAGTGACTTAAAACTTTTGAAAGTCCTTTTGCAATCCAAAATGTGTTTTTATTTTAAGCTTACTCATGAACGGTTATCATAGTTTTATGTGCAACCCAAATCTTTGAGTATCATGGAAATGAATTTATCTTTAATTTTTGTTCTAACATAGTCTTTAATTTTGTATTGCTAAGGGACTAGCAATATGTAAGTTTGGAGGTGTGATAAGTGCTTAAATAGTCATATTTAAGCCCCTTAATTTACATTTGTTAAGTTCCTTATTTATCTATTTCTATGGATTTTACTTAATTTTCGTGTTTTATGTGTTTCTCACAGGACTTGGACAAAAAGGTAATAATTTGGAGCTTTTAGGAGCAAAAGTCAAAGTTCTGTCATCCAGCAAGGTGTGCTTGAGCGCACCTCCCTTGAGATCAAGCGCACAAGAGCACGAGCGCACTTGAAGAAGGCTTGAGCGCACACATGTGCTCGAGCACATACCGCATATGCTCGAATGCAATCACTCCAGGGGCGGCTGAGCCATAATTGGAAAGAAGTCTTCCGACTCCGAAAGGGAATTAGGGTTTCGGAACACCATAAGGACCCTATAAATAGCCCTGTAAAACACATAACCCACACCTTTTGTTCTAGATTCGAATTGACGAATCGTCTCCAGAGTCTTCTTTGGTTTTAGTTTTCTATTTTTATTTAATTATGCTTAGCATGTTTACTTTACTTAGTATGTGTAACTAAACTCCTATAGGGCTCGATTGAAGCCCTAGTTATGCTTTACCACATATTCATTCATTGATTATCTTTGCTATAGCCTTATTAGAATATTTAACTTGATTAATACCTGTTTATATTTACATTCCTCATATGTATGTGTCTGATCAACATGTGCATGTGGCATAGATAAGTTAGTCGAATCAATTTGGATGACCAAGTCCTGGGTTCGACATTAGTAACAAGGGATATCCACACTGGATTCCCGGGTTAATCAACATGGGAAACCGAGAGCGGACCAAGCCCTAGGTCCCGTGTGGTTGCCGATCTCCACAGCCCTCAGACTTTCTTAAGGAACAACTCAGTATACACCCATGCTGAATCCCTTAAGAGAGAAAAAAGTTAGAGTATACGCCATGCCTAACTCGTTGCATAGGGAGATCAATAGCCTAAGGTGTGGGCCAAGCTCTTAGGTTGGCAACCATTAGATATCATGATAAGGCTAGAGCACTGAAACCTTAGTTAGTGGGAAAGTATAATTAGTGGTGGATATCGTAGCCCTATGATCTCATTATTGTTATTTACTCACAATCAAATTAATATTTCTCTTTTTAACATGAAGAAACTAATTCTAAAATGAAATTCACCAATCCCTGTGGAAATGATCTCGCACTTGCACACTATGCTACCACAGACCTTGTGCACTTGCAAGTAAAACTAGAACGGTTATTCGCTTAATTATTTAGGTGTATAATCGATCCAACATAGGGCAACAAACCTAGGGAGGATTCTCGGAACCTTGTTATTCTCTATTATAGTTACTCAATTATTTCACACTACTTCAAACTCATATTTTCTCGTTTAACTTTTATCGTTCATTTTAAGGTTTGCACTTTCTCTTGTAGTTAGTTTGTCTCCCTGTGGAATCGACACCCCAAACCTGTGCTACAACTACCGCATTATGTTTTGGCGTAATCAGTCGGCATCGTTAACAAATGAGTTCTTCTTGATGATTTCCCACGGATGGTGCCAATCTGTTAATGTCCAAATTATGACAAGTGATCGCACGAGCATGGCGAAGTACCTGCACACACAAAAAAAGAGAAATCCTAAAAATGTCACCGAAGGAGGATGTCCATCCGGGGAGGACTTCGATGCCTAAGTCAGTAATCTGAGGAATGAAAAGGTAGGAGAGTTGTGAGAATTGTTTGTTGCGTACCTGTGTGACAGTGAGAGCCTCCTTTATATAATGCTTTAGAGTAGAGTACGTTTAGCAAAGTAACTCAAATGTGAGTGTTGTAATAGAATTTGGGTTTCTATGAGCTTATCTAGGAAGGTATCTCGAAGATGAGTGTTTTTGTAGAATTGAAGTTTTTTTATATGAATTTATGAGTGAAATTACCGTTTTACCCTTTGTCATGTGTGATCCTTTCATCCTTTAGCGTTGCCACATGTCGTTACATTATTGGTTGGAGAAAATCACCCCACATCCATCCGTAATAAAATTGATGTAATTGTTACTATAGTACATTGATTAAATAATATATTTAAATTGTAAAATATGTCTGCTAAATACCTTTTGTAATGAAACACGTATCTATATTATTAAATCAATGTATTACACCATAAACGTTAATAAAAGTTTACTATAACATATATATATATAGATAAAGAAAATCATTGGTTGGAGAAAATCATCCCATGTCAATACGTAATAAAATTGATATAATTGTTACTATAGTACATTGTTTAAATAATATATTTAAATTATAAAATTTATCTTCTAAGTACCTTATTTAACCCATGTCTATATTATTAAATCAATGTATTACACCATTATCGTCAATAAAAGTTTCCTATAACATATATATATAGAGAATAATCCTAAAACATATATATATATATATATATATATATATATATATATATATATGGGAAGAAGTGAATAACTCCAAGCGCTTAGATATATAAGGATGAGGTTGACACCTTCATGTGGACCCTAAATTGTCCATTTCTAACCATATCTTACTTGGCATTTCCATGAACTCCGACTCGATCTGTTTGGTTGCATTAGTGCCCAAATCTAATCAAAGTTAAATTAAATGCAAGGTTATATAACGAGAAACAATATATTATTGCAGCTCAACATATTTTCTTTTTTTTATAAGCATATATGGCAAACTCAACTTCAATCACGATCGACTTCGACCCCTGAGATTGCCTGTCTTCTTTTCTTATCAAGGCGTTTAAATTTTGGAAATTTGAGTATCAATGCCACATCACCTGGTCTATAGCCTAGAGGTAAAAAATAAGGGTTGAACTAGAATGTCATGTTCATGTCTTTTATTGGTGGTTATATTTTGAATTATGTAATTTTATTTATATGGTCAGCTTTAAACTCACATCTGAATTTTGGTTTTATGTTATTTTTTTTAGTTTTGTTGTGTTTTTATCCTCTTTTAGTTGTTACATTTTATTTTATTTTTTTGAAAAAAACAGTTAGAGGTTTATGCCAAACCCTTTTAATTATAAAAAAAAGTGTTCGTTTTTTTTTTATATATATAAAAAGTAAAGGTGACAAACAATTGAGCCAAGCTGAGTAGGAATGGTTCATCATGGATCATAAATAAGTATGGTTAAAAAATACTCATTTTCCAATTGATTTAATTTTTTCTTACATACATCTGACCCATTTATTACGGTCCGTAGATAATCTGACAAATTTAGGTGCCTAACACTTAGGTTCCTAAATTATGAATTTGGAACTATATGTCTTTGAACTTTCAATTATTGCAATGTTATCTTTTTCATTAATAAAATCTCTATTTTTCTCTTTTTAACTTAAACAAGGTTTCAATTGACTCTATAAACCATTTGGAAGCCATCTGTTTGTTGTAGTATTTTTATTTTTATTTTTTAATACTCATACTAAACAAATAAATAAAATATTTTCAATACAAAAAATTATTATCCTTTTTATTAATGGTATTACCAATCACATTTATATTTGCATGTGTACAAAATTTATGATCAAATTCTTTATATGATTAAGTTTATAAGACAATTTCATTAATGAATAATACTTGAAAGGAATTGTATTGCAACTAGTTGAAAGTTTGAAAATCTTCAGTGTGAAATTTATAGTTTAAAAATTTAAGCTATAAAAAAAAAATGACAGACCTCCTGTGCAATCAGTCCTTTAAATTTTCATATTAGGTATCAGTTGTTTGATATCTCGTTCAAATATAATGTCAAATTATAAGAATTCTTCTAAATTCACCTCGACCTATTTTACTGTGAATTATATAATCTTGTTAAATGCATATGCACATGTAATTTATAGGAGGCTAAATCTATGGTTACCTAATGAAAAATAAAGTCACCACAACTTTTTTATGCATTTGATAGAGATGTAGGGGAAAAATTTCCATCCAATAACACAGTGATATGTGGCTCCCGTTAAGGGCAAAATGGTAAAATCTTAGACGAAAATCCTCACCCAATAGCATAATGACACATAGCAACCTCAAAGGGAAAAAGGGTAGTTCCACGACTCAGACAAACCAATCAGTCAAATCGTCACACCTGAAAAATGGCACAATGATAATTCCGCACCAAGACCCCTAGTACCATTACAATACTCCAGCCTATGGATAAATAGTTATCCAGCTTACGATAATGATAAACTTATCTCCAAGAGTTCTATTACTATCGGGACATTGAATCCTTCTCCTAATCAAACACTACTCTGAAACACTATATAAAGAGGGCTCTCACAATCAAAAGGTACGTGCAATTCTCCACTTATAGCTCCCATTCTCATTGACTTTCCTTATTCTAAAAAAAAAACCTATTTTAACTTGAGCATCATAGAGTCCCCTTGGAGGCACAACCCTTTCGGTTCTCCGACGACTTTTAGGGCTTTTCCTTGTTTCGCGTGCGCAGGTACCGTTTCCTGACCATTCAGATTCCACGCAGATTTTCGGCATCAACAGATTGGCATCATCCTTAGAAACACTCCTTGATTTTGTGAAAAGAACTCATCTGTAACTATGTTGCCCAAGAATCCCGCCAAGAACACCACTAGCCCCACCACTCGGGCCTCTAACCGCAGTTAACAACGAGGCCAAGAACTTTTTGGAATCCAGGAATATGACACCCCAGAGAAGAATTATAGCTAACCATCTGATGCACGGAGAAGGCATGAGTTGCCTACCCAATCCAACATGGCGAATCTGAACGCCCTAAGAAATCAATTCCACCCAAACCAGTCACCCAAGAGAAATTCAAGGAACTCACATAGGTGGTGGCAGAACTAGCCACCAAATTAGGAGAACATGCTCATCCGCTTCGCCCCCACAAAATCGATGAAGTCCTCAGCTTACGAGGCGTCAAAATAGCTTTCGACGAGGCAATAGCCACTCAACCACTAGGTTTTTACCTTACAATCCACTAGGGTCCCGAGTTCTCTCTACGGCCAAAAGCCATACCAACCTTAATAAAAGGCTAAAAGACATGGACAAAAAAATAGAACAAGCATTTAAGGGGAGGAACACTAATGTGCTGGATGAAATCAATTATCAAGATCCCTCTTTTACACAGGCCATTCTTTATGAGCCTCTCCCAAGACACTTCAGAATGCCTCTCATAAAGGCGTATGATGACACCTGATTACGCCCAAAACATAATGCGGTTGTTGTAGCACAACTTTGGGGTGTCGATTCCATAGGAAAACAAGTTAACTACAAAAGAAGGTATGAACCATAACACAAACGATAAAGATTTAAGTGAGAGAATAAAGTGTTGTGTGAAAATTGTGTA
Organism: Bretschneidera sinensis; assembly: GCA_023935145.1. Classification (NCBI taxonomy): domain Eukaryota; kingdom Viridiplantae; phylum Streptophyta; class Magnoliopsida; order Brassicales; family Akaniaceae; genus Bretschneidera; species Bretschneidera sinensis. The sequence goes on along the minus strand of CM043698.1, from coordinate 99,195,998 downwards.
GATAGATTATTTTGGAGAACAAGGTTCCGGGATTCCTCCCTAGGTTCGTTGCCTTGTTCCAATCTTGATTCAATTTTTTTTATCTCGATTTCAAGTTTCTCATCCCAAACAGGCAATCGACAAATATTCAATTAAGCACAAGTAAACCCTAATGTAATTGTTATGAACTCCTCTTTATTTTCAAGCACACATGACCTAACTTATAGATTATCAAGAAAAGACAATATATCTTAATGATAATACTGCAGTAAGGGACAAATCTATAAGAGAAATCTACCAGACATAATCACACCTTAACAACATCACATAAGAAGAGCATGACTAGACTTATATGGGGGAGAAAGATTTAATCACCGGATTAAGGGGAAATCTTCTAATTAGATTAAAAAGTAAATCATAACAATGTTTAATGATGATAAATCCAAACTACAACTGAATCAAGAAAAGAAATAAAGAACAATTACACATAGGGATTCATCCCTTTGCCTTGCTTGGAGATTAGAAGGCCATGGGGCTCCTCCTTGAGTCTTTGAACCCTTGTCCAGCCTCCAATTGATTCCCCTCTCTTAAACCCTAAGTGATCTATTTATAGTACAAAGGTCCAAGGGTGTTTTCGGGTTTAATCTATTGTTTAAAACCCTAATTAAGTTTTAACTCGAAGATATAACATCGTGTGCGCGCTGCGGTGCTCCTTTATGGGCGCTGCAGTGTTGGCTTCAGCTTTGGTTGGGTGTGCTTCTGGGTACCGCGGTGCTGCCTGAGGGGCATCGCAGTACACACTAATGGTTCAAGATGTGGAGGCTTCTAGGCACCACGGTGCTGGCTGAGGGGCATCGCGGTGCACACTGATGACTTGATTTTTTCTTCATGTTCGCTTCTTCGCAACCACTCCGACACTCCGTTATGCGTGGAATCTTCACGCTTTAAGCAACGATTGCTTTTTCTTCTCTTTTGGACTCAAAGTACCTGAAAATGCACTGAAATAAGTCAGTGATCCAATAATATCACTTTAGAGTTATTAATATATAAAAGTGCAATAAAGACCGAGATCAATCCTAAAATGCTAACAATTAAACACTATTGAGATGCATTTTATGGCTTTCGTCACAACCCCCAACTAGCTTACTGCTAGTCCCTAGCAATTCAAACGAAAACAAAGGATGAATTCTACGGTGGGAGTTAAAAACAAAGTAAAGCAATGCTAGCGTTAAACCAAGAGTAATTCATTTTTTTTTGTTTCAAAAATTGCACGCAACATACAGCACATAGAATTATTAAATATCACTCAAGTCAAAAAGTAATCCAACCATCAATCTTAAAATCATTATTGACTCTTAACATCCATCTTACCACAATCCATTAATCTGAACACCTGGATGATTTTATGCACAACATTCATGAATACAAGTTTTGGCCTCTAAGAACATAATAAATTGCATGACATCAATCACAACTCAAGCTCCATAAGCTTACTTTTCAAATCACTCTCCACTTTTGTAGAAAAAATCACACTACATTGGATCAATAGGTCTTTACTAAGCTTATAACGTTAGGATAAGGTAAAGGTTAAGAAAGAACGGGAAGGATTCAACAAGTAAAAGAACTTAATCTCTTAGTTTTGAACACAACTCTTTAAGAACTAGATAACCTTACTTCAATACCTAACTCTTCCAACCATTTTCCGAGAATTTATTTCAACAAATCACCATTTTTTTTCTTTCTTTCTTCTTTCTTTGCCATAATTCACTTCTTTTTTTTTTATTTTATTTTGGCACATAAGATCATTCACTTCCTTTTTCATTATTTTTTTTCTTTTCCACAACCCCCAACTTATCTCTTTTCATGTATTTGGGCTATGGTAGTAATATTTTATTTTCTCATACTTTCATCCTTACTCCTCTTGAGTGCTTCTCAACAAATGTCTATAACTAAGTTCTTTTAAAAGGAAGGTAAAGATAAAATATTTTAGGCTCATAAAGGTGAGTAAATGGGCTATTGAAAGAAACAAGACTCAAATTCTTTTTCAAGAAAAAGGCTCAAATAGGTGACTAGTGATAAATATAGCAATGATAAGTTTGGAAGGCTCAAACAGTTAAAAAATGGCCTATATCATATCCTAAGTAGTGTGCATTCTAGAAATTCGCCTCAAGTGATTATCAAATAAGTTCTAGAGCTTGTCGAGACCACAAAAGTATTCACAAAACAATCACACATAAAACTTCTCTAAATGTTTTAGACTAATCATACATTCTTACCACAAATTAGAGTCTCAAACCAAGTGAAGATTAATACTTAAATTAATTTCAAACCGAAGTAAGATTTAACTTATTCTAAATGCTATATGTTATCTTAATTTAGGCTCATATCAGTGACATGTGAATAAACTCTAAGGCTTAACACAAAGCATGCTAAAAACAAACAAAAAAGGGAAATGACACCAAGCAGTTCAATGAAAAACATGAAAAACAGAAATATGTTTCCTCCACCCCCAACTTAAAGTAGGCATTGTCCTCAATGTGAAAGCAAAAGATAAGGAAACTCCCTTTGTAGCCAAAAGTGCACAGAAGCTGAAAATTGTGCACCACCATTTGAACTGCTTCGTATATTTGTCCCTGAAAAAAAAATACGAAAGTAAAACTGGAAAACAGCAAAATAATAATAATAAATAAGAAAAAGAAATATGAAAAATAGTGAAAATAAAAGGATATGTTGTGGGTTGCCTCCCATGAGTGCTAAGTTTTACGTCTTCAAATAGACGCTCTTATTCCCTCCTAGACAAACATAGGTTGAATGCACCAGCCACTGCTTTATTGCCAAATTCGGTGCTTGTATGCTTTGGAGAGGCCTCAAGGATGTCATCAGTAACATCCATAAATTTTGGCTTGATAAATGCTCTTGTGAAGCCACGGGTGAGGGTGGACTCTAATGGATTAAGGTGCTGGACCTTTTCCATGAATGAGTCAATCATGTATGCTTGGTGGGTTTCGTCCACATCCTCTGATTTTTTCGTTGTTGGGATGTGAAATAACTTGCCACTTAGTGTCTCAATGGCATTCACCTTCTTTATATTCTGTTGCACTAGGTGTTGACCATGGGGTGTGGACTGAGCTTGAGAAGGGAACTTACCTCGCTCAATCACACTCAAGTAGCTCATCAACTTGGACACTTGGCTCTTTATCTCTTTATTTTCTTCAACAGCCTGCGTAATTAAAGATTCAAGTCTTTGATTAGTCTTACCCTGTGCCTTAATAAAAGAATGTAAAATGTCTTCTAAAGAACTCCTAGAAGATACAGGTGCATGATATGGTTCAAGATATGGTGCAGGGGGTTGTGCAAGCTGCTGGTTTTCAGACTTCCAGCTAAAATTGGGATGATTTTGACATCCTGGATTATAAATATCAGAGAAGGGTGCCAAAGGCTTCTTGTATATGCCTAAGGCATTACATTGTTCCTTATACATCTCTCTCATCTCAGCAAATGTGGGGCACTCTTGGGCTAGATGATCTACCCTGCCACACACAAAACATGGTTCAAAAGATTTTGCATGATTAACTACGTGTGTTGGCTTTAAGCTCTTAGTCTTTAACACCTCTAGTTCCCTAGTGAGCATCTCAGCCTTGGCCTTAAGGTTATCCTTTTCCCTAAGATGGTAAATTCCACCACCATTTGGGTTCCCTACAGGTCATGACCTATTTGTGCTTTCAGTAGCACTAGGTCCAGTCTAAGTGTGAGCTTTTTCAGCAAGCTCATTGAGGTACTCTATGGCCTCATTAGGATCTTTCTCCAAGAACTCACCATTACACATCATCTCTACAAATTGGCGCTCTCTATATGTAAGTCCCTCATAAAAATAGCTCACTAAGCACCAACTCTCATACCCATGGTGAGGGCACATACTCAACAACTCCTTAAATCTCTCCCAAGACTGATACAAAGTATCGCTGTCCTTTTGTGCAAAGGTGGAGATTTGCCTTTTTAAAGCATTGGTCTTATGTTGGGGAAAGTATTTATTAAATAAAATTCGAGTCATCTCAGTCCACGACCAAATAGATCATGGTCTTAGTGAGTATAGCCAACTCTTAGCTCTATCCTTCAAAGCGAAAGGAAAGAACTTAAGTCTCACAATGTCATCGGTTTCATCTTGACTATGAAAAGTCGCGACTACTTTCTCAAATTCTTTAATGTGCACATATGGGTTTTCATTGTCCAAGCCATGAAACGTAGACAGTAATTGTATCATCCCTGTTTTAAAATCTAGATGGCGAGCGTTGGCTGGAAACATGATGCATGATGGTGTGGCTGTGCGTGTAGGGTGGAGATAATCCCGAAGTGTCCTAGCAACATTCTCATTAGGGTTATCGGCCATGTTAAAAATCCTCTAAATTCTCTGGTGGGGGTGCACTATGGTTTGATCTAAGTGAGGTTTCACTAATGGACATGGAATGAGAGGGTAATTCTATTTCGGGTCCTCTAATGAATCTACCGAGCGCATCTCTCGGTCTATGCATACACCAAATAAGTCAGAGAGAAATAAATAAATGAAAAAAAATAAAAAAAAAACAGAAAATCAAATCAAAGAGAAAGGAACAATAATAAATAAAAATAATATAAAAAGAAAGAAGATTTTTTTTTTGTAGCAAGCTAAAAGAGGGAACGAAGTTACCGCATTTACAAACTGCTGAAAGAAAAACTATCTACAAATCTTCTACTGTCTTGTCTTAGAGTTGACAATCTTCTTTGTACTTAAGCGCGTTTCCCCGGCAACGGTGCCAAAATTTGATTATGCCCAAAATATAATGCGGTTGTTGTAGCACAGCTTTGGGGTGTCGATTCCACAGGGAAACAAGTTAACTACAAAAGAAGGTGTGAACCATAACACAAACGATAAAGATTTAAGTGAGAGAATAAAGTGTTGCGTGAAAATTGTGTAGATAGATTATGTTGGAGAACAAGGTTCCAGGAATCCTCCCTAGGTTCATTGCCTTATTCCAATCTTGATTCAATTGTTTTTATCTCGATTGCAAGTTTCTCATCCTAAACAGGCAATCGGAAAATATTCAATTAAGCACAAGTAAACCCTAATGTAATTGTTATGAAATCCTCTTTACTTTCAAGCACACATGACCTAACTTATAGATTCTCAAGAAAAGACAATATATCATAATGACAATACTGCAATAATGGACAAATCTATAAGAGAAATCTACCAGACTCAATCACACCTTAACAACATCACATAAGAAGAGCATGACTAGACTTATATGGGGGAGAAAGATGTAATCATCGGATTAAGGGGAAATCTTCTAATTAGATTAAAAAATATATCATAACAATGTTTAATGATGATAAATCCAAACTACAACTGAATCAAGAAAAGAAATAAAGAACAATTACACCTAGGGATTCATCCCTTTGCCTTGCTTGGAGATTAGACGGCCATGGGGCTCCTCCTTGAGTCTTTGAACCCTTGTCCAGCCTCCTATTGATTCCCTTCTCTTAAATCCTAAGTGATCTATTTATAGTACAAAGGTCCAAGGGTGTTTTTGGGTTTAATCTATTGTTTAAAACCCTAATTAAGTTTTAACTCGGAGATATAACATCGTGTGCACGCTGTGGTGCTCCTGTATGGGCGCTGCGATGTTGGCTTCAGCTTTGGTTGGGTGTGCTTCTGGGCACCGTGGTGCACTCTGATGACTTGATTTTTTCTTCATGTTTGCTTCTCCGCAACCACTCCGACACTTTGTTATGCATGGAATCTTGATGCTTTAAGCAACGATCGCTTTTTCTTCTTTTTTGGACTCAAAGTACTTGAAAATGCACTGAAATAAGTCAGTGATCCAATAATATCACTTTAGATTTATTAACATATAAAAGTGAAATAAAGATCGAGATCAATCCTAAAATGCTAACAATTAAACACTGTTGAAATGCATTCTATGGCTCTCATCAGCACCGCTGATCCCATGTATCATCTCTAACTCTATAAAAAAACTATGCTTCTACACCGCCATCCCGACGTTGTCATGTGCCGAGCCTTCTCCTTGATCCTCTAGAAGACTATAAGTACCTGGTACTCGCATCTCAAACCCACCACCATCAGCTCATTTGAAGAACTAAGTCGTGCATTTACAGCACACTTCCTCAGCAGTAAGGGACTAAGGAAAACGTCAGAGAGCCTCTTTAGTGTCATTTAGCGTAAAGGAGAAAAGCTCCAAGAATATATCTTGCGGTTCAACACCACTGCATAGGAGATCCTAGATCTCAACCCTAATATTCAAATTATAGTGTTCGAAAATGGGCTCGCGTCAGGACATTTTAGCTCCAAGCTTACGAGGCACCCCTAAAGAACATTAACGACATCCTCACTCGAGCTGAGGAATACATGATCGCAGAAGACGATCAAGCATTTAGATGAGAAAGGGATAGAGGAATAAAGAAATGGAAGATAGACTCTAATGAACCAAGAGATGGTGAGGCAAAAAAGCCCCACCGAGAGGGCAGAACCAGCTGTGTGTTTGGGAACTTCTCTCTGTTAACCACCTCCAAGACCAATATATTGATGGGAATTCAGAATCAGGACATTCTCTAATGGCCATAGAAACCCCTTTACACTAGTAGAAATAAAGACCAAGGCAAATGGTGTTGTTTCCACAAAGACTTTGGACACGACACCGAGGAGTGTCACACATTAAAAAATCATATGCAAGAAAGACCTATGCTAGGTCAGTAGCATCAATCAGCGGGCCTCATGAGTAGGTCAAGATAGAACAAGTAATTTCTTTCACAGATGACATTCTACAAGGACTACAAACACCTCATGACGATGCTGTGTTCATCACACTCCTCATCTCAAATTATAATGTTGAAAGGATCTTATTAGATAGCGGAAGCTCGGCTGACATCCTTTACTACGACGCCTTCAAGAAGATGAAGCTAAGAGATGAATAGTTCAAGCACGTGTCTTCCTTACTGTATAGATTTTCGGGAACCTCGATATTTCCCGAAGGAAGCATAGTCCTTCCGGTCACCAAAGAAACGACTCCATAGCTCACAACAGTAATGACCACTTTCCTAGTGGTCAAACATCCATCCTCTTACAATGCGATCTTCGTGAGACCAACCCTAAATGATATGAAAGCAGTAGTCCCCACCTATCACCTGAAGGTAAAATTCCCTACCGATCAAGGTGTTGGGGAAGTATGAGGAAATCAACATGTGTCTCGATCCTGTTATCTCAATTCCAGCAAAGGGCATAAAAAGTCTGAAGCTTTGCCTTTAGAGATCAAAGATTTGCAAGGTGAGTTCAAGAATCCACGAGCCAACCTATAGAAGAATTAATAACCGTCCCTTTAAATGATGAAGATTCTAAGACTGTACAAATTGGGTCCAATCTTCCCAAGGATATCAGAGAATCTTTGATCTATTTCCGTTGAAGGAATCATGATCTGTTCACATGGTCGACCTCTGACGTGCCCGGTATTGACCCTCAAGTCATCATCCACAGATTGAATATGGATATGAACTACAAGCCTATTGTTGTGAGTTTTAATTTACTCGCAAGCGCACGAGTCGTTTGCAGTATAGCGTTGTGCAAGTGCGAGGTCGAATCCACAGGGAATTGCGTTGTGAAAATATAATTTTTAATCTAAACTAACTTTATCTTAACCTAGTTCCGAATTGTGAATGATATTGCAAAAGAAATATAAACTAAACTAAGTTGATTTAAAAACTAATAATTAAAAACACTAAGGTTTCCGAATCCACCCCACCAAAGTTAAGCATATATGTTCTAAAAATATAGCCTATCAAAACATTCCATGAATCCAACTATAAGACAAAAAACAAAGAATATCCCAACTAAACCAAAAGCATCCAATGTATCCGCTCTTAACAAATCACAAAGGAAATCCAATTTAATCGAAAAGCATTCAATGTATCCATCAGATGAAACACAAGGAATATCCAACAGACAATTTAAACTCAATCAATTATAAGATTAACTCAAATAATTGACAGAACATTTATACTAAAAATTGTCAGATTTGTACAAGCAAATCTGAACTACTACGCCAAACAACGGCGGGGCTTCATCTTCAACCTTAGCTGAAGAGTCTAGCCACTCATAACTATGAAACTATAATTCATAATAAAAGTGCTAAACATTAAACTACAACAACTAAATAAAAATAAATAAATAAACAACTTTACATGGGAGAAATTCCACTCGCTGACGGGCGGCGCTTCCCCTCGTGGTAGCAATGCCTTCGGGATTCACCATAATGTTGGCGGATGTCAACCAGTAAACACCATAGTGGCTCAGAAATTGTACACTGAATGATGAAGCCAGATGGTGTTTATATAGGGGAAGACCCGGAGCAATATGGGTTGCAGATTCGATGTGGGATACTGCTTGTGTGCGCTCGATCGCAGTATGTTGCGATCGATTGCAGGTGCGCTCGATCGCGCTGTAAAGATTCTGATCGATGTGGGATGATCGCTTGCGATCGATCGCAAGTCTGTGCGCTCGAGCGCAGGTGCGATGCACTGCAAACATTTTGATGTGGGATCGATGACCTTGCGCTCGATCGCAGCATAGTGCGATCGATCGCAATTTCTCTTGAAGCTTCACATCTCCTGAAATGCTTCATTTTCTCCACAATCCTGTAAAAATACACAAAACACGAAAAAAAAACATAAAATAAAGTGAAATACTAATAACTAAGAGCATAACAAATATAAGTTAAGGGTCTAAAATATGCAATATTTTATACTCATCACCTATTATTCAAAAGAAGAGATATTTTGTCCTAGATCAATAAGAAGCCATAGAAGAAGAGGTAAACAAGCTCCTAGCGGCGGACTTCATCTGAGAGACCCCCTATCCGGATTAGGTCACCAATGTAGTCATGGTTAAAAAAGGTGAATGGAAAATGGAGAATTTTTATAGGCACAACTGACCTAAATAAGGCTTGTCCAAATGATAGTTTCCCTCTGCCATGAATAGACCAGCTAGTCGACGCAACCTTAAGCCATGAACTACTAAGTTTCATGAACGTATATTCAGGATACAATCAGATCCTCATGCATGAGCAAGATCAACCAAAGACCACCTTCATCACTAATCAGGGTTTATATTATCACAAAGTAATGCCCTTTGGGCTGAAAAATGCAAGCACAACTTACTAGAGATTGGTCAATAAGATCTTCAAGCAACATATCTTGAGGAATATTGAAGTATACGTGGATGACACGTTTGTTAAAAGCATTGAAGCAAAATACCATGAATCCAACCTAGAGGAGGTATTTAGAGTACTCTAGAGATATCAGATAAAACTTAACCCCGAGAAGTACGCCTTTGGAGTCGCCTCAGGAAAATTTATAGGCATCATGGTCACATAGCGAAGGATAGAAGCAAATCCCGAGAAGATAAAAGTAATTCTGGATATGAGCCCTCTGCAGAACATCAAAGAAGTACAAAGGCTGACTAGACGAGTAGCCACACTCAGTCGTTTCATGTCTAAATCAGCTGAAAGGTGCCTGCCTCTCTTAAAAGTAATCAGAAACGCAAAGGACTTTGCTTGAAGCAAAGATTGCCAAAAATCTTTTAAAGAATTGAAGGAATATTTGAGCTCGCCACCACTCCTGACTTAGCCGATCACTGGAGAGGAGTTCTTCCTCTATATATTAATAGGCCAGGACGTAGTAGCTTCAGTTTTGATCCAGGAAGAAAGTGAGGTCCAGAAACCCTTTTATTATGTAAGTTGGGTACTCCATGACGTCGAGGTGAGCTATCTCCCTATCGAGAAAATGGATTACACCTTTCTGATCATAGCTTGAAAACTCAGATCATATTTCCAAACCCACACTATTATCTTTCTTACTGACCAGCCCCTAAGGTAAGTGCTCCACTAGCCTAACATTTCTGGAAGACTAGTAAAGTGGTCTATAGAACTTGGAGAGTTTGATATCCGGTACAAGCCTCAGATAGCAATTAAGGCTTAGGTCCTAGCTGATTTCATCGTAGAAACCACATTATCCGAAATGCTTAAACAAAGGCAAGAACTCGAGCAAGATTAGCAGATGCTGTGTTGAACCTTGTATGATGATGGATCCTTAAACAGTACTAGCAACGGAGCTGAGCTTATCCTTAGTCGCCCCGAAGGCTTTACGATAGAATATGCCCTCAGGTTTGAGTTCAAAGCTTCAAATAACGAGGCCGAGTATGAGGCATTGCTCGCTGGAATAAAACTTATAGAAACACTAGCTATCTAAGACTTAAAGGCATAGAGCAATTCATAGCTGGTGGTTAACCAGATTAATAAAGAATACGAAGCCAAAAGTACGAAAATCATGAGGTATCTCGAAAAAGCTCGTGGACTTATGGCAACCGTCAAGAAATTTTAAATAACCTAAGTGCCCCAGGTGAAAAGTCTGAAGATAGATGCATTGGCATGGCTTGCCTCCTTTAGGTAGTCTAATCTCAAGCAAGCAGTCTATTTGGAGGCTCTTTCCACCCAAAGCATCTATGAGACCTTGATCGTAACGCTGACAGAAGAGAAATCTTTGATGGACCCGATCTTCAAGTATTTAAAGGATGAAATACTTCCTAGTGAGAAAGTAGAAGCCAAGAAGATTATCTCTCGTGCCTCACGGTATCCCATTATCAAAGATCATTTGTACAAGAAAGGCCTCAGAATGCTTTATCTGAAGTGCCTCAGGCCTATTTGAGACAAACTATGCCCTCCGAGAGGTTCATGAGGGTATATATGGAAACCATTTGGGAGGTCGGGCTATGGTGTTTAAGATCCTCCAACATGGTAACTATTGGCTGAAGATGCTTAAAGATGCTATAGAGATGGTTAAGAAATGTAAGACATGCTAGCAGCACACTTCCGTGCCTCGAAGACCTGCCAACCCGCTGACGTCGATCACTAGTCCTCTTCCCTTCACTATGTGGGGGATAGATACCATCAGGCCCTTTCAAGAGGCTCTGGGACAAAAGTAGCACCTGATAGTCACTATCGACTACTTCATTAAACGGACAGAGGTCGAACCTCTCACTAGCATCACTGACTATCAAACCTGGGGATTTGTGTGGAGATCCATAGTTTGTCGATTTGACATACCAAGGGTACTTATCACCGATAATGGCAAGCAGTTCGATAGCTCCCAGTTCAAGACCTTTTGCTAAGACCTTAAAATTAAGCATCGATTCTCCTCGGTAAGCTATACCTTAAGCAAACGGTCAAGCTAAAGTGACCAACAAAACCTTATCCCATCACCAAGGCAAACGATGAGCGAACCCTATCCCATCACCAAGCTAGATTACTTTCAGACTAGGTGACCCGATTAGAAGATCCCGAAGCAGACCTAGTCACCCATCAGCGTCAATTCGATGAACTAACCACACGGTTCAACCAAGTAGCCCTAAGCCGAGTAGAATTAAGCATCATCAATCACTAGTTTGAACCACCAACATGACTAAAATGACCACTGAGGTTGTACCTGAGGGTGACTTCTTAAAGCGCGATAAGGTTTCTGTCCATCCATCAGAGGTAGTGGTAGATATAGTTCAAGATGATTGGTATCATCCACCTCGGAGATTGGATGAACAATATTACTTCTCAATGTAGGGGAAATGGATTCTTCATAGGTGGTATCTTTTAATAGATGAAGATTATGTGTTCCCACATACGACACCAATTATGTTGATGCTGAAAATAGGTCAGATCCACTTGGATCAATTCAGTTTATCTTTGGAGGTTGGGTAGGATTTGGATATTAGGTTTGATGTGATTTAGTTTGAGCTGATCTACTCTGACCTAATCTGCTATGGTTTGGGCTGGCTGACACAAAGTGTTTTTCTCTAGGAAGTGCTCTTCGATACTTAAGTCAAAGTATGACCAGAAAGAGTGGGGTTAATATAAATAGAGTGTGTAAAGAATGAGTTACCAAAAACAGTGCTCCTATTTATAGAGCATTAGATGTGTGAAATTATTATTTCGCCCTTGGTGTAAATATCTTTATGCCTTTGAGGGTTTTCAAGTGCCAATTTTTAATAGGGTAGTATATTTGATTCACATCATGCACCAATGAAGAAAAATATTTTTATCGCATGAAATCGTAAAACTAAGCTACACATTTTTAGCTTTGATTACATGTGCTTATTACATACATGAAAAATAATGAATCTTGTTCACTCAACACACTCCCAGCAAAGACGGAAAGACATTAAAGAGAACACAAAAAGGTTAAAGAAGTATTCCTTAATATACATTTAAGATTTTATAGTACCATCAATATATATATATATATATATATATATATATATATATATATATCACTTCGATTAGGTTTGGAAGCCTCAATGGATTAGTCTTTAGTGGAGTACATATTAGATCGAGTATATGTGTCCAATACACGTCTTGAACCCAATGTCTAACACTTGGATATTGTTAGTTTTGAACCTTAAAAAGTATAGAAGCTTGCATTAGTGATTAAAGTACAATTCTAATATATTTTTAATGTGTACTTGCATGAATAAGCACAACACTCCAAACCTTAAACTTGTGGCATCCATGATGTTGAAGAACTAAGGATAACATTTCTATTAACTAACAATATTTGATTTATTGATTATTATTTTAAGTAAAATGTGTGCTTTGAGCTTTCGAATTTGATTCATCAAGTTAATAATTTTTTAATAAGTAAAGATAACAGTGGTGTGAATACATTGAAAATAGAGTAAGTCAGATATTGTTGTAAATAAATTAAGAAAAAAAATAGTATTCCCGTTAATATGAGTAATCCTTACATAGACTCAACGTATACCATGTTAACTATAGACGGGATCTCAAAGGTTTTCATGCATGTCAACTAATGTGGAACATCAACTCCTACTTGATCACAGTGATTACATCAAGCACGAATCGTATGGTTAAGCAAGAATTGATGTCTCGCACTGAGATAGATATAATATCATATTCGGACTATTTTTCACAATAAGAAACATTAAGATAAATTAAATAATCTTCAAGTGCCACTCTTTTTTTATTCAAATTCCTAAGCAAAAGTCAGTTTTAAAGGTTTTAAAATTCTGTGAATCCCATTCTCCCAAAAAAAGAATGCAACTAGTTTTACGTGATATAATAATTCCAATGCAAAAATTGCAAACGATATCCTTCAGTTACAGAAAAAGGAACTTTATGCACCTTTTACTAATAACCTTCATTTCAACAAAACAGTATCCTTATCCACAAAAGGTACCAATAATGCATATTGATAAGTGTAATTTTTAAATAATTTTTATTACTTTTTCACTTCTTAAAATTGTTAGTTTTCCTTTATTTCTTTTGATTTGATTTGATTTTTATTTATTTTATTTGCTTGTGTTTAAATGAATGAGAAGGTTTATTGAAAAAGAAGACCAATTCCTAGTGTGTAGATTGACCAAGTCAATCAACTTGTGCAAAATGTGGATAACTGTTAGTGGGTGGTTACTTGATGAGTGGATAAGATCAAAGAGTCATGATCAGATGGTGCTCCTAAAACCTAGTTGCTGAGGTTATCAGCTGGTGGCTATAAATAACCATGGCATTTTGATGAGTCATAAAATGCATCTTTACAGTACTTAATTGTTAGTAACAAGGGATGACCGAGTCCTGGGTTTGATATTAGTAACAAAGGATATCCACACCGGATTCCCGGGTTAATCAACATGGGAAACCGAGAGCGGACCAAGCCCTAGGTCCTGTGTGGTTGTCGATCTCCACAGCCCTCATGCCCTCTTAAGGAATAACTCAGTATACACCCATCCTGAATCCCTTAAGAGAGAAAAGAGTTAGAGTATATGCCATGCCTAACTCGATGCATAGGGAGATCAATAGCCTAAGGTGTGGGCCAAGCCCTTAGGTTGGCAACCATTAGATATTCATGATAAGGCTAGAGCACTTAAACCTTAGTTAGTGGGAAAGTATAATTAGTGGTGGATATCGTAGCCCTATGATCTCATTATTGCTATTTACTCACAATCAAATTGTTATTTCTCTTTTTAACTTGAAGAAACTAATTCTAAAACGAAATTTACCAATCCCTGGGAAATGATCTCGCACTTGCACACTATGCTACCACAGACCTTGTGCACTTGCAAGTAAAACTAGAACGGTTATTCACTTAATTATTTAGGTGTATAATCAATCCAACAAGTTTTTGGCGCCGTTTCCGGGGATTGCGCTAAATTTTTTTTAGAATTAATTTCTCATTTAAATTAATTATTGTTATTTCCTTTTTATTAAATTCTTAATCATTGTGTTTATCTTATTTTTCGCTTCTTTAAAAACATTAATCAGTTTTTTTTTTTTTTTTTTGTTTCAGGTATGCTAGGAGAGCCTTTTGTACCATTTGCGATCAAGCTCACTCTCTTGTGCGATCGAGCGCAATTGAGGCAGAGAGTCATCCGAAGAGCAGTGTTTAACTGCTGCACTCAAGTAATTACCACTGATTCATGCACGGACGAAGATCCAAGAATCCAGCATTCCTTCCCTTTGATCCCGAGCTTGAGAGGTCTATCCAACAAAAGTTTAGGGATAACTCGGAAGAGGTAAGAGAAGGGAGTGAGGATGAGACGCCACCAATGGCAGAACAAATAGCTGAACAGCAACCACCTGAACGGAGGCCGATGAAGCAACCCTTCATCCCGCAGAACATTGATCAACCTTCGTGCATTGCGTATCAACCTGCGGTGAAATGAAACTATTACATATCTCCGCAGATACTCAGTGCACTGACTCACTTTAGGGGTACACCTAGTGAGGATCCACATTTGCACCTTCGAGAGTTCTTCGACCTCTGCAAATTCCAGCACATCTGAGGCTTAGACTAAGAAGGAATAAGGTTAATTCTTTTCCCTTTTTCCTTGAAAGATAATGCTAAATTATGGTATAATTCTTTGCCTGCAGTTTCCATCCACACTTGGGAGGAGTTGGCAAGCAAATTTCTAAGGAAGTTCTTCCCAGCCCAGAAGACAAGGCAAATGAGGAAAGAAATACAATCCTTCCAACGAAAGGATGGAGATATGTTCTTAGAGGCCTGGGGACACTTCAACGAGCTACTACTTAAGAGCCCACACCATAACCTACCCTAAGATGAACTGGTGCAAGCCTTTTATGAAGGTTTAGGTGATTCTAACAAAAACATTGTTGATTCAGGTTGTGGAGGGGTGCTGATAGAGAAGAGCAGCGAAGAGACAATGGAACTTTTCGAAACCCTGAGTGAACACACACAGCAGTTCTCCTCTCGAGGTAGACATATAACCAAGAGTAAGGGTGTGTATGAGGTAAGCTTGAATGGAGGATCATCCCCTTAAATAGCCACGGTGGAAAGAAAACTTGACCTATTAGTTAAAGCCATGGCCGCCCAGAACACCTCAGCTAACCTGTCAGCTGCACCACTACAGGTATGTGCCATTTGCTCACAGTTTGATCATAATACTGATACGTGTCCCTTATATTCATTTGCAGATCATAAGCAAGCCAACTTTGTGGGACCAAACAATTATCCGCCAAATAACAACCCCTATGCAAACACATACAACCCTGGATGGCGGAATCACCCGTACTTCTCATGGAGCAACAACCAAAACAGTCAAGGGCAGCAAAGAAACTTCCAACCAGCAGCCTAAACTACACCCGAACCAAAGAATAATGACCTTGAAAGTTCACGGCAGAAGAAAGGCAATTCTGGACTGAACTAAGGCAAACCACAGCAAAGCATGAACAAGCTATCCAAAGGCTAGAAGTACAAATGGGACAAATGACTAAGGAGATGAATAATAGAGAGCAAAGTGAGATTCCAGCTCATCAACAACTCAAAGTTGTCACGACCCTTAGAAATGGTAAAGTGATAAGGTCCGATGAATCTGCAACAACATCAAAGATGAGTGAAACGGAGAAGGTGAATGCCCCACCCTTCCCGCAAAGGTTAGTAAAACAAAAGAAAGAAAATAAATTACTTGATATTTTTGAAACCTTACGAAAAGTTGAAATAAACATTCCTTTGCTAGATGCAATTCAACAAATACCAGCTTATGATAAATTTTTAAAGGATTGTTGCACTCATAAAAGAAAATTTCAAGAACGTTAAATTGTAGCCTTAACTGAAGAGGTAAGTGTCGTGCTATTAAGAAAACTCTCACCGAAACTAAAGGATCCGGGTAGTTTTACTATTCCCTGTAGGATAGGTGATCAGTTATTTGAGCGAGGATTGTTAGATTTGGGAGCGGGTGTAAATTTGCTACCTTACACAGTATTTGAAACCCTAGGATTGGGGGAGCTACAACCAACTTTCATTACCTTACAGTTAGCAGATATAAGTATAAAAAAACCTAGGGGTATTCTTGAGGATTTCCTATAAAGGTAGGAGAGTTCATTCTACCTGTAGATTTCGTTGTGTTAGATATGGAAGAATGCCCTATGCCATTACCATTGCCCATCATTTTAGGAAGACCCTTCATGAGAACCACTGATACAAAAATTTGTGTGAAAAAGGGTAAAGTAAGTATAAAGGTGAATGGGGAGAAAATAGAATTCAAAATATTTGATGCACTAAGATTACCTCAAGATGATATGGAATGCTTTAATGTATGTATGATACACAATTTTGTTGAGCAAGCTTTTTAGGTCTAGCATGTTGATCCCTTGGAGACTACTCTTACTCATAGCCTTACAACTGTGGATATTGAGCAAGAACCGGAAGATATCACTAATAGCATCATGAAAGCTGTGCACCTTCTTGAGGCTTCTCCAAAATATTCAAGTAAGTATGTTCCTCCATTTGAAACTCTCATACCTACTAATACCACTCTTCTTTCTTCTATTGTCCAGGCACCAACTTTGGAATTAAAGCAGCTACCAGAACATTTAACTTATGCTTACTTGGGAAAGAAGAAAACATTACCGGTAATTGTGGCTGCTAATTTGAGTATTGGAGAAGAAGACAAATTATTAAGAGTTCTAATGGAGTACAGATCCGCTATTGGATGGACCATTGCTGACATTAAGGGAATAAGTCCGTCCAAGTGCATGCATAATATGTACCTTGAGGATGAAGCAAGGCCCACTCGAGATGCTCAAAGAAGACTTAACCCACACATGAAAGAGGTAGTAAAGGCCGAGATATTGAAACTCTTAGATGTTGGCATTATCTACCCTATTTTCGACAGTAAGTGGGTAAGCCCGGTTCAAGTTGTTTCTAACATTTGATTAATGAATTGCAAGATTGATGTTTAAATTAATTTTGGACTTGGGTGAAATTTAATGATTCTATGTGTCGTGTGTTATGTGCAATTTTTGAGACAAAAGTGAATTACTCTTGGTTTAACACTAACATTGCTTTATTTTGTTTTGATTCCCACCATAGAATTCATCTCTTGTTTTCGCTTGAATTGCTAGGGACTAGCAATAAGCTAGTTAGGGGTTGTGATGAGAGTCATAAAATGCATCTTAACAGTAATTAATTGTTATCATTATAGGGTTGATCTAGGTTTTAATTGCACTTTTATACATTAACAACTCTAAACTATCATTCTTGGATCATTGATCTATTTCGGTGCATTTTCAGGTACTTTAAGCTCAAAAGATGAGAAAAAGTTATCATTGCTTGAGATACAAATACTCGAGGCATATTGGAGTGAAGGAATGCTTCCGGAAGGACAAGATGGAGGGCTTAAAAGAGCAACAGCTGCTGCCCGCACTGGAAAGGAGTTTCACAAAATTGTCAGAATTGCCCGTACAGATCAATCATTTTTGCAAACTAAACTGCATTGATACAAGAATAACCAGGAGATGAACCATATATGCTTAGAAAGATCCAGAAGTCTATTTTCTGGAGAATTTTACAGTTCATAAAAATGAATTTTCTAGAGAAAGTTATGGCAGTTTAAGTAGACAAAGGTCAGGCTGTGCAGGCTGTGCGGGATTTCAGCGTGAAGGGCATGTGAAGGTTTAAATCCCACATCCCACATCGGTTAGAAACACATTTCTATATCTCACATCCCACATTGGATTGGAAACACATTGCACTCATGGTATTTGCCTATATAAGACCCACTCCACTTCAACTTTAAGGACAATCGAAGCTCATATGAAATCATCAGAGAGTGAATCCAGAGGGCCTTTAGGAGCAATCCAGAGGGCCTTTAGGACGAATCCGAAGTATAATTTTGGAGGGTAAGCTGAGGAATCATTGAAGCTTTCACTACCAAGGAGGAGATGATCGTTGAGAGGCCGGAGGCAACTCAAGGAAGCATGAGCTCCATGGCCGGCTAGTCTCCAAGCAAGGCGAAGGGATGAATCCGTAGGTGTAGTTGTTCTTATTTTCCTTAATTTGATTCAGTTGTAGTTTGGTATTATTTTCATTAAATACTGTTATATTTTATTCTTTAATTTAATTAGTAGATTTTTATTAGTCCGGTGATTGCATGCTTCTTTTCCATATAAGTCTAGTCATGCTCTTCTTATGAGTATTTGTTTGGGTGTGATTGAGTCCGGTAGATCTCTTTTATAGATTTGTCCATTGCTGCGGTATTGTCATTTAGATATATCATCGTCTTTTGATAATTTATAAGTTAGGTCATGTGTGCTTGAAAGTAAAGAATAATTCATATCAATTACATTAGGGTTTATACACGCGCTTTAATTGAATATTTACCGATTGCCTGTTTGGGATGTGAAACTTGCAATCGAGATAAAAACAACTGAATCAAGCTAGGATTAGGGAAACAAACCTAGGGAGAATTTCTAGAACCTTGTTATTTCTTTATTATACTACCCATCAATTATTTATACAATTTCCGTACAATCAACAAATAAGATTTTGTCACTTTAACTTTTATCGTTTGTGTTGAGATTTATACCTTCTTTTGTAATTAACTTGTTTCCCTATGGAATCAACACCCCAAAACTATACTACAACTACCGCATTATGTTTTGGGTGTAATCAGTTAGCTAAGGATACCAAATTTGAATGGACTAATAATTGTATGACAGCTTTCAACATGCTGAATGATGTTCTAACCTCCGCCCCAATAATAATGGCACCAGATTGGAGCCTTCCATTCGAGTTAATGTGTGATGCTAGTGATTTTGCCTTGGGAGCTGTCCTAGGTCAAAGAGTCAATAAGGTATGACAACACAAGGAAAGAAGTGGTTAATATCCATGTCTCGATACTACCATTGGGATGATCCCTACCTTTTCAAATTCTGTCCGGATCAGATCATTCGGCGGTGTGTCTCGGAAGAGGAGTATTTGAGCTTATTACAACACTACCACCTGTTTACTTGTGGAGGACATTTTGGGGCCAAGAAAACAGCACCTAAGGTACTACAATCTGATTTTTATTGGCCTAATATGTTTAAAGACGCCTTCACATTTTGCAGCTCATGTGATAGATGCCAACGGACAGGTAACATATCATCCCGAAACCAAATGCCCCTACAAAATATCCACATAGTAGAACTTTTCGATGTATGGGGCATTGATTTCATGGGTCCCTTCCCCAATTCCTTTGGTAATTTATATATCCTTGTGGGTGTGGATTATGTGTCTAAATGGGTTGAGGCAGTCCCCTCAAAGATTAATGATCACAAAGTGGTGTTGAAGTTTCTACAGAATAACATTTTTACCCGGTTTGGCACACCAAGAGCAATCATTAGTGACGGAGGCAGCCACTTCCATCATCATTATTTTGCCGTACTCATCAGAAAATATAGAATCACCCATAAGGTTGGCACCCCATATCATCCCCAGACTAGTGGCCAAGTGGAGATTAGTAACCGAGAAATTAAAAGCATCCTGGAGAGAACCATGAATCCTAGTCAAAAGGATTGGTCGTTAAGACTCAATGATGCTTTGTGGGCATACAGGACAGCATACAAGACACCAATTGGAATGTCCCCTTACCGCTTATTCTTTGGAAAAGCATGCCATCTACTAGTAGAACTAGAGCATCGGGCATATTGGGCAATTAAACAATTCAACTTTGATATGAAACAAGCGGATAAAAAGAGAAGGCTGCAGTTAAATGAGCTAGAAGAATTACGGTATGACGCTTATGAGAATATCAAACTTTACAAGGAAAGGGCAAAGGCCTATCATGACAAAAAAATAGTGTGAAAAGAGTTTCAAGTTGGACAAAAGGTGCTGCTCTATAACTCAAGATTGAGGTTGTTTCCAGGAAAACTCAAGTCCCGTTGGGTTGGACCGTATATGGTTACCAAGGTCTTTCCACATGGGGCTTTGGAAATTCATAACTCTAATAGTAACCAGACATTTACAGTCAATGGACACCGAGTCAAGCCGTACCTTGATCTTACCATACCTTCTAGGGACGAGGACTTAACACTTCAAACTGTACAATATATAGCTGATCCTGGGACACCTGACCCATTTGAAATTGCAGTTTCTGCAGCACATAACGACACTATTTGATACATGTGCGATCGAGCGTATATACCTTTGCGATCGAGCGCAATTACCCCAAAAGCTACACTCTTGCACCCGGTACCTCCTCGACTGCACCCACAGATGATCAGCAGTGAGAGGATACCCTGTCTTGCTGAAGACGTTAAACTTAGCGCTCATGGGAAACACCCCAGACATATCTTTTTCATTTTAGTACTTTTCTTTTAGTTATAGTTATATTTACATGTCTAGTTTACATATTTTGTTTTTCGGCACAACATTTATTTTTCTTTGTCAGGTACTTAAATGCGTGCATCCAGTTCAAGTTTGGGGGCTTGTACAAGCAAGCAAGCAAGCAACCTAGTTCTCCATTTCCTAGGCCAGATCTTTGCATACCACACACACATGAGGGACAATGTGTATTTTAAGTTTGGGGGTAGTGGGAGATACTAGATACTATCACACACGCACTTGAAACACATGCACACACTAAGTCCCAGTTTTTTTTAGGAAGATAAATGCATGTTCTTTTGGTAAACAAAAATTTTGGTTGATTTAAAAATTTTATAACACTTCATTAGTAAGCTTAAAAGCTAGAACACACAGTCTTGTAATGGGAATTTTACAAAATTTAGTTACCTACCTCAAGGCACCTAAGAATTCATGAGTTTGATCCAAATTTGACGAGCACATTTAACACACATTTGTGTGGGGTATGACATATAATTCTCTTGTATATGTTTCCATAATCTAACTGTAATCGGATAACTTGTTGAAAAGAACACTTTGGCATAAGAAAAATAAAGAAGAAAAAAAATAATATGTTCATCATGCAAAAAGTGATCAAAAAGCTTCTAATGATCAGTAAAAACTTTTCACTGAGTAACTGGGCCTCTTGCCTCAGTAAGTATTGAGTGTTCACGTCAAAAGGTGGAAAGTAAACCTTTAATGATCATAATAAATATTTCCACTGAGTAACTGGGCCTCTTGCCTCAGTAAGCATTGAGTGTTCACGTCAAATGGTGGGAAATTCATTAAGAAGTATAAAAAAAAACGTGTTAGTTCCGTAGCCTTTTTTACTCGAGTTAGTAAGTCCTTAGGGGTGTCTTTATACCTAATGCCCTAAAACAATCTGGTTTGGGAGTCATTGGCCAAACACTCGTTACAAAGGTCAACTAGAAAGCTCGAGGGAACTCAACATGGCAGCATGGGAGTCATTTAGAAGCATTAAAACTTGTTAGTTCCGTAGCCTTTTTGACTCGTGTTAGTAAGTCCTTAGGGGTGTCTTTACACCTAATGCCCTAAAACGATCTGGTTTGGGAGTCATTGGCTAAACACTCATTACAAGGGTTAAATAGAAAGCTCGATGGAACTCAACATGGCAAAGATCGTATGATAAAAAGGAAAAAAAGAAAAAGAAGCAAGTATTATGCCATTTTTGTTCTCTTTGATAAGGAATTTGATAAAAGTTTGGGCATCGAAACCCTATACGCTAAAATTATATGGAAGCTCCATCTTATATATGCTAACTCATCACACACGAATCAAACTTGCGATGCCTTAAGCCAACCTTAGGTAAGTAACTTAAAACTTTTGAAAGTCCTTTTGCAATCCAAAATGTGTTTTTATTTCAAGCTTAGTCAGGAACAGTTATCATAGTTTTATGTGCAACCCAAATCTTTGAGTACCATGGAAATGAATTTATCTTTAATTTTTGTTTTAACATAGTCTTTAATTTTGTATTGCTAAGGGACTAGCAATATGTAAGTTTGGGGGTGTGATAAGTGCTTAAATAGTCATATTTAAGCCCCTTAATTTACATTTGTTAAGTTCCTTATTTATCTATTTCTATGGATTTTACTTCATTTTCATGTTTTATATGTTTTTCACAGGACTTGGACAAAAAAGTAATAATTTGGAGCTTTTAAGAGCAAAAGTCAAAGTTCTGCCCTCCAGTAAGGTGCGCTCGAGTGCACCTCCCTTGAAATCGAGCGCACACATGCGCTCGAGCGCAATCACTCCAGAAGTGGCAGAGCCAGAATTGGAAAGAAGTCTTTCGACTCCAAAAAGGAAATAGGGTTTTGGGACACCATAAGGACCCTATAAATAACCCTGTAAAACACATAACCCACACCTTTTGTTCTAGATTCGAAGTACAGAGTTTAGGAGAGGAATTGACGACTCGTCTCCTGAGTCTTCTTCGGTTTTAGTTTTCTGTTTTTATTTAATTATGTTTAGCATGTTTACTTTACTTAGTATGTCTAACTAAACTCCTAAAGGGCTTGATTGAAGCCCTAGTTATGCTTTACCACATATTCATTCATTGATTATCTTTGCTATAGCCTTATTAGAATATTTAACTTGATTAATGCCTGTTTATATTTACATTCCTCATATGTATGTGCCTGATCAACATGTGCATGTGGCATGGATAAGTTAATCGAATCAATTTGGATGACCGAGTCCTGGGTTCGACATTAGTAACAAAGGATATCCACACCGGATTCTCGAGTTAATCAACATGGGAAACCGGGAGCGGACCAAGCCCTATGTCCCGAGTGGTTGCCAATCTCCATAGCCCTTATGCTCTCTTAAGGACCAACTCAATATACACCCATGCTGAATCCCTTAAGAGAGAAAAGAGTTAGAGTATACGCCATGCCTAACTCGTTGCATAGGGAGATCAATAGCCTAAGGTGTGGGCCAAGCCCCTAGGTTGGCAACCATTAGATATTCATGATAAGGCTAGAGCACTGAAACCTTAGTTAGTAGGAAAGTATAATTAGTGGTGGATATCTTAAAACGAAATTCACCAATCCCTATGGAAATGATCTCGCACTTGCACACTATGCTACCACAGACTTTGTGCACTTGCAAGTAAAACTAGAACGATTATTCGCTTATTATTTAGGTGTATAATCGATCCAACAGGAACGAAGCTTCGAGAACTTCCTATATGAATGGTGGGTTCTAAATGCTGAGTTCATCCATAACATTATAATTTCGGTCTTTGAGGGCTTTGTTCATTCTCTTTTCCATCTCTTCGATCCGTTTGCCTAAGTCGAGGTTGCTTTTAGAGGAGAATGCTCCTCTAAATCTATTGGCATTAGATGGTGAAGACTTTGTAGTGGGATGATTGTCAATGGGGAGCCTATCGTTAGGGGGCTAGTTCACCTAGGAGTGCAGTGAGGGGATGGGGGCGAGTGCTGTCGAGCTCCTCCCCGAACTTTGATAGCCAGGTCTGTTACCAAACGAGAGAGCTCTAAAAACTGTGCTTGAATCATTGAGATGGTGAGATGCGTTAAGGTGGCTCCTTTGAGGTCTTTAATAGGATCTATCTCCGCTTAACGAGGATGTTTCATTCCTGAAAGAGCTCGCGGGTCACGGCCAAGGTCATGTGTTTAGACACAGCAAGGAACCTCGAGCTAGACAGCTAGTTGTGAGCACTATTTCATGTATGTGATGCACTAGTTCCGGCAATTCCCTTGCCGGTATTTTTGGTAGTGTTTCTAGGTGGCATGGTAATAGATGAGTTTTTAGACTTCTTCGCTTCTGTTGGTTAGCGAGAGATTGGTTTCCCACGAACGGTGCCAATCTGTTAATACCAAAAATCTGTAGCTGAACTGGAGGTACAAAATCTTGAGGTATGCACAAAAAGAGAGTGATGAACTGGGGGGAACGAAATCTTCTTCTTGAAAGATGAAGAAAGTGCAAACTATTTGAACGGCCACTCCGGAGGAAAGGGGGGTGGTACCTCCGAGGACTCTCCGATGCCTTTGTTAGTGCAAGGTTTTGAGAGAGAAAAATAAGGGTAGGGATAGTGGCAATAGTGCTTTATTGTGAATGAACGAATTGTGTCTGTTGTAATCTGCGTACATTGGACCATTTTATAGTTGTTTAGGAAATAAATTTGTCATATGCTCAAGATGATGCGATCATTGAATTACCACATTCCTTTTGAAGAGTCGTGTTACGTGTTCAGGGACGACGCAATCCCTAAAATCTCACTTCCATTTTTGCATGTGAGAAGTTTGTGAATGATTATGACTTCATCATTTGCTATGCTACATGCCCATCATTAATGCAACCACACGTCATCATGTCATTTGAGGGAGAGTTATCCATGTGTCATCAGGCTATTGGAGAGTGAATTATCTATTACATCAATTATCATTCAAAATTTCAAACAATTTGCAGTTTAGTTTGTAAACTTTTTTTAAGATATTTTAATGGAATGTGTATCTTTACTGATAAAAATATGGTAGTAACCAAACACCAAAGTGGTAAAGGTATAACTTAGGTATAAAGATCTAGGCGAAAGGAAAGTTATAAAGAAGATTGTACAAAACAAAGAGATGGTGTTATTATTTTGACTAATGTGGCATTGTAGCTACAAAAATTTTATAATTATTATGCATTTCAAGAAGGAAAATAATCTTGTTTTAGATTATAATGATGTGGATTTCTGATTTTGTCTTTCCATTTCATTGGTGCCGAAATTAATTTGCTCAATATTCAATTGAAGTCGCTAGCGAGTTTACGAAAGTAATTATCATATTGAAGATGAATGGGAAAGATAGAAGAAAAGATCACGCAAGAGAATTACGTGAATTACAACAAATATTGGCTGCATATATAGAGATCTAGATAAAGAAAAAAGAAAAATGAGGTTCAAATGTGTTTGGCAAACGAGAAAATGTGTATAGTTGCTTCTTGGGCTATGCGAACATTTTTATCATTCTTTCTCTCTTCAAATTTTGATCCCCTCCAAATGAGTTATATGAAGACTATTGTTGTTCGTTTATCTACCTAAATTATTAAGCAAATAATCGAACTTGTTTTACTTGCAAGTGCACAAGGTCAACAGTAGCATAGTGTGCAAATGCGAGATCATCTCCACAGGGATTGGTGAATTTCGATTTAGAATTAGTTTCATAATATAAAAAGATAAAAAGAAATATTGAGTTTAGAAAAATAATAATAAAAGCGTAGGGACTTGATATCCACCACTAATCATGCTACCCCAACAAAACAATATGCCAATGCTCTACTCATGCTATGAACACCTAATGTTTGTCAACCTAAGGGTTTGGTCCACTCCTTAAGCTATTGATTTCCCTAAGCAATGAGTTAGGCATGGTGTATACTCTATACTCTAACTCTTTTCTCTCTTAAGGGATTCAGCATGGTGTATACTGAGTTGTTCCTTAAGAGAGCATAGGATCTGTGGAAATCGACAACCACACGAGACCTAGGGCTTGGTCAGCTCCCGGTTTCCCATGTTGATTAACCCAAGAATCTGGTGTGGATTTCTTTTGTTACTATTGTTGAACCCAGGACTCAGTCATCCAAATTGATTCAACTAACTAATCCATACCACATGCATACGTTGATCAGACACACACATATGAGGAATTTAAATAAAAATAGGCATTAATCAAATCAAGAATCACAGTATAAATATTGCAAAGGCGCCAATACTGAATTATTGGTTAAACATAATTAGGGCTTCAACCAAGCCCTTACTAGGATTTAGTTACACATGGTTGTGATGCTAAACATATTCATAAAATAAAAATAAAGGGGAAAGAATAAACCCAAGAGAAGAGTCGTCAATTCTCCTCCAAAGCTTACAATTCCAATAGGAAATTCAAAAGTGTGCTTTCTGTGTTTTACAAGCCTATATATAGGATTCTAAGGGTGCCTCGAAACCCTAGTTTTCAATTTAAGATCCAGAGACTTCTTTCCAAAACTAGTTATGCTGCCTCTCTGTGCGTGTGCGCTCAATCGCGTGCTTCTGCGCTCGAGCACATGGGTGCGCTCGAGCCTTCTAAGTGTGCGCACGAGTACTTGTGTGCTCTATCACAGGGAAGCTGCGCTCGAGTGCACCTAGCTGATTTGTAGATCTTCACTTTTTCTTCCTTAGAGCTCCAAAATATCATATTTTCTTCAAAGACCTATGAAAAATACAAAAAACACAAAAATGAAGTAGAATATACTAAAATACATAAACAAAGAGCCTAACAAGTGTAAATTAAGGGGCTTAAATATGACTATTTAAGAACTTATCACACTCCTAAACTTACATATTGCTAGTCCCTTAGCAATGCAAAACAAATGACTATATAAAAATAAAATCAAAGATAAATTCATCATTCATGATTTTTGAAATTTTAGGTTGTACATAAAAACTATGATGTTTGTTCATGAGTAGGCTTAAAATATAAACACATCTTTCCGATGAATAAGGAGTTAAAATTCTAATCACTTACACAAAGCTGGTTTAGGCATCACAAGTTCATCTTAGTGTGTGTGAATTAGCATATAAAGGATGAAGCTTCCAAATAATTTTTAATATATAATGTTTCAATGTCATAACTTTCATCAAATTTCTTATTAAGGTGAACAATAATGGCATAGTTTTATTTCTTTCCATTTTCTTTATATCATGAGATTTTTTTACCACATTAAGTTCCATTAAGCTTTCTAATTAACCCACGTAGCGGGTGTTTAGCCAATGACTCCCAAACCAGATGGTTTTAGGGCATTAGGTGTAAAGACACCCCTAAGGACTTACTAACTCGAGTCAAAAAATGCTACAAAACTAACTGGTCTTAATGCTACCAAGTAAAAATCCCCACCTTTTGACGTGAACACTCACTGCTTACTGAGGCAAGAGGTCCAGTTACTCAGTGAAAAGTTTATTTAACGATCATTAAGAGCATTCTTTTTCTCTTTTTGCATGATAAACATTTTTCTTTATTTTTCTATGCCAAAGTGTTCTTCTAACAAGTTATCTGATTATAGTTAGGTTATGGAAACATATACATAAAAATTATATGTAATACCCCACACAATTGTGTGCTAATGTGCTCGTGTCAAATTTAGATCAAACTTGTTAATTCTTAAGTGCCTTGAGGTAGGTAATTAAACTTTTAAAACTCTTATTACTAGACTATTTGTTATAGATTTTAAGCTTATTGATGATGTTTTATCATAATATTTATTTTAAATCAACCAAAATTTGCAAAACAAAATGAACATGCATTTATCTTTTTAAAAAATAAAAAAAAACTGGGATATAGTGTGCAAATGTGACAGAGTGTGTGAATGTGTCTCCCATACCCCCAAACTTAATGTACACATTGTCCCCAATATGTGAGTGACATGGAAAGATCTGACCTGGAAGATGGAGAACTAAATGGCTGGCATGGCTCGTAGTACGCCCCCAAACTTGAACTTGATGCACTCACTGTGTCCCTAAAAAAGAAAAATAAGCGTACTACTAGAAAACAAGGAACACTAATAATAAACAAGTATATAAAAGTAAATACTAACAATAAATAAAAGAAAATACTAAAAATAAAAGGATATGCTGTGGGGTGCCTCCCATGAGTGCTAAGTTTTACGTCTTCAGCCAGACGGGGTACCTTCTCACTGCTGGTCTCCAGGTGGTGCAGTCAATGAGGTACCGGGTGTGGGAGGTGGAGGCTGACTGTTTAGGCATCTAGGCTATTTTTTGCCCAATTTGTGCTCGATCACAAATGCCTTGCGCTCGAGTGCCCTGGGTCAGGCAATCTGTCAAACAGTTTGTGGGCGAAAAATGTGCAAAGCTATGGGCAGCACCCCGCAAATCTTTTGATCTCCGTACTTCAGTGGCCTTAGTACCACTAACCTCAATAGAGGCGCTTGAGCTACATGGTTGTCAAAGTCTAAACTGCTCAAGCGCTCTCTATAGCAGCTTCAACTTTAGTCTTTTGGCTGGGAGTACTTAAAGCCTACTACATGTGGCTCAAGTGCTCTTGGTGGTGCTGCATTTTCATCATGACTCAATTGTTCTAGCTTATTCGAATGCAACTTCTTCGTATCACCCAGTCTTGGATGAATAGGATGGACTTTAGGGAGGTGCACAGCTTCAAAGATGTCATCACTAACAGTTTCTGATGCAGGCTCAATACCAATCTTTTGCAAGGCTGGGTTATGGTAGTCTCCAACGGATTAATGTGTTGGACCTAAAAAACTTGCTTAGCAAGACCTTACATCAAGCACACATTAGAACATTCCATGTTATCTTCGGGTGAATTTAATGCATTAAATATTTTGAATGGTATCTCCTCACCATTTACCTTCATAGTGACAATAACTTTTTTCACACAAATATTTGTATCAGCAGTTATCATAAAGGGTCTTCCTAAGATTAAGGGCAGAGGTAATGGAATAGGGCATTCTTCCATATCCAATACAATAAAATCAGTAGGTAAAATAAATTTACCTACCTTCACCAAGACATCCTCAAGAATACCTCTTGGTCGTTTTAGGCTTCTGTCTGCCAATTGCAAGGTGACGGAAGTTGGTTGAAGCTCCCCTAACCCTAGTGTCTTGAATACCGTGTATGGAAGCAAATTTACACTAGCCCCTAGATCCAACAATGCATGCTCAAAAAGGTGGTCACCTATCTTGTAGGGAATGGTAAAACTACCTAGATCTTTTAGCTTTTGTGGTAGCTTTCTTAATAATACCGCACTTACCTCTTTAGTTAAAGCCACTGTCTCATGCTCCTAAAACTTCCTTTTATTAGTGCAACAATCTTTTAAAAATTTAGCATAAGCAGGAATTTGTCGAATTGCATCTAATAAAGGAATGTTTATTTCTATTTTTCTCAAAATTTCAAAAATGTCAAGCACTTTATTTTCTTTCTTTTGCTTTACTAACCTTTGAGGGAAGGGTGGTGCATTCACCTTCTCCATTTCACTTACCTTGGATGTGGACGCTTTTTCTAGAGATGTTTATGCATGCTCATCAGCTCTTATGATCTTACCATTTCTGAGAGTGGTCACGGCATTCAGTTGCTGGTGTCCTCTTAGATTAGGTATTGGTTGGGCTGGAAGCTCACCTTACTTTCTTCCACTCAGTTCCTTAGTAAATTGGCCCATTTGAACCTTTAGTCTTTGAATGGCTTGTTCATGTTTAGCAGTGGTTTATCTTAGCTCAGTCCGAAATTGCCTTTCATCTGCCATGAATTGCTCTTGTGAAGTCATCAACTGTTGTTGCTGAGATACCAATTGTTGTTGCTAAGTTGCTAACTGCCTCACAAGACTGTCTAGGTCACTACTCTTTGATTCCAGGACTGGTTGGGCTGCTTGTTGGGAGTTCCTTTGCTGCCCTTGATGGTTCAGGGCATTCTGATTGTTGCTCCAAGAGAAATTCAGATGGTTTCGCCATCCAGGATTGTAAGTGTTTGCATACGGATTGTTCTTTGGTGAATAGTTATTCGGTCCCACATAATTTGCTTGCTCTGGATCTGCAGATGAATATAAAGGACATGTCTCAGTATTATGATCAAAATGAGAACAAATCACACATACCTGGAGTGGTGTAGCTAGTGGATTAGGTGAGACATTATGAGCAATCATGGCTTTCATAAGTAGACCTAGCTTCCTCTTTATAGCAACTATTTGGGTAGAAGATCCTCCATTTAGGTTCACCTCATACATACCTTTTCTCTTAGTTCCATATCTACCTCGAGAGGAGAATTGCTGGGTGTGTTCACTTAATGTCTCTAATAGCTCCATGGCTTCTTCGCTGCTTTTCTCCATCAGCACTCCTCCACAACCGGAATCCACAGTACTTTTATTAGTATCACTTAAACCTTCATAGAAAGCTTGTACCAGTTCATCTTGAGGTAGATTGTGATATGGGCATTTGAGTAGCAGCTCGTTGAAATGTCCCCATGCCTCAAAGAATAGGTCTTCATCTTTCTGTTGGAAGGACTGAATCTCCTTCCTCATTTGCCTCATCTTTTGGGATAGGAAAACTTTCTTAGGAACTTGGTAGCCAACTCTTCCCAAGTGTGGATAGAAACTTCAGGCAATGAATTGTACCATAGTTTAGCATTATCTTTTAAAGAAAAAGGGAAAAGAATTAACTTGATTCCTTCTTGGTCTAGGCTCTAGATGTGCTGGAACTTGCAGAGATCGAAAAATTCCCGAAGGTGCAGGTGTGGATCCTCATTAGGTGTACCTCTAAAGTGAGTCAATGCACTAAGTATCTATGGAGATATGTAATAATTGCCTTCCACCTTATGTTGATACTCAATGCATGATGGATGATCAATGTTTCTTGGGATGAAGGATTGCTTCATCAGTCTTCTCTCAAGTGGTTGTTGGTTTTCTAGTTGTTCCGCCATTTATGCTTCTTCCTCGAATTCTTCTTCTACCTCTTCATAATTGTCTTTAAACCTTCATCGAATGGTCCGCTCAAGCTCTGTATCGATGGGAAAGAAAGTTGGATGCCTAGATTGAAGCCCTTGCATAAATCAATGAAAACCACTTCAGTGCAACAGTTCAGTACTGCTGCTCGGCTCGATCACGCAAGGTAATGCACTCGATCGCAAAGTGTTGCGTTTGATCGCACAAGGTGTTACGCTTGAGTACAGTGTCTCAGAGAGCTTCTGCTGCAGTGCCTGAAATAGAAACAAAAAGAAAATAGATTAGGTTTTTGAAAAATAAAAATGAAAAACAGAAACTTAAAATTTTTAGATTTTTGATAAAATAAAACAGAATAAAATAAACTAAAAAGGATTAATTTAAACGAAAATAATTCTAAAAAGAAATTTAGTGCAATCCCCGGTAAAAGCACCAAAAACTTCTTGTACATTTATCTACCTAAATTGCAAATAATCGCACTTGTTTTACTTGCAAGTGCACAAGATCAACAGTAGCATAGTATGCAAATGCGAGATCATCTCCACAGGGATTGGTGAATTTTGATTTAGAATTAGTTTTGCAATATAAAAAGATAGAAATAAATATTGAGTTTGGAATAATAATAATAAAAGTGTAGGGACTTGATATCC
This sequence comes from Bretschneidera sinensis, assembly GCA_023935145.1. Classification (NCBI taxonomy): domain Eukaryota; kingdom Viridiplantae; phylum Streptophyta; class Magnoliopsida; order Brassicales; family Akaniaceae; genus Bretschneidera; species Bretschneidera sinensis. Next base: position 99,164,686 of record CM043698.1, on the reverse strand, counting down.
ACCACTAATCATGCTACCCCAATAAAACAATATGCCAATGCTCTACTCATGCTATGAATACCTAATGTTTGTCAACTTAAGGGTTTGGTCCACTCATTAAGCTATTGATTTCCCTAAGCAATGAGTTAGCCATGGTGTATACTCTAACTCATTTCTCTCTTAAGGGATTAAGCATGGTATATACTGAGTTGTTCTTTAAGAGAGCATAAGATCTGTAGAAATTGACAACCACACGAGACCTAGGGCTTGGCCCGCTCCCGGTTTCCCATGTTGATTAACCCAAGAATCCGGCGTGGATTTCTTTTGTTACTATTGTTGAACCCAGGACTCGATCATCCAAATTGATTCAACTAACTAATCCAACCACATGCATACGTTGATCAGACACACACTTATGAGGAATTTAAATAAAAACAGGCATTAATCAAATCAAGAATCACAACATAAATATTGCAAAGGCACCAATACTAAATTATTGGTTAAACATAATTAGGGCTTCAACCAAGCCCTTACTAGGATTTAGTTACACATGGTTGTGATGTTAAACATATTCATGAAATAAAATAAAGGGGAAAGAATAAACTCGAGAGAAGAGTTGTCAATTCTCCTCCAAAGCTTACCCAATTCCAATAGGAAATTCAAAAGGTGTTTTCTGTGCTTTACAAGCCTATATATAGGGTTCTAAAGGTGCCTCGAAACCCTAGTTTCCAATCTAAGATCCAGAGACTTCTTTTCAAAGCTGGTTTTGCCGCCTCTCTGTGCGTGTGCGCTCGATCGCGTGCTTCTGCGCTCGAGCGCATGGGTGTGCATGAGTGCTTGTGCGCTCGATCATAATGATGGTGCGCTCGAGCGACCTAACTGGTTTGCAGATCTTCCCTTTTTCTTCCTTAGAGCTCCAAAATGTCCTATTTTCTTCAAAGACCTATGAAAAATACAGAAAACACAAAAATGAAGTAGAATCTACTAAAATACATAAACAAAGAGCCTAACAAGTGTAAATTAAGGGGCTTAAATATGACTATTTAAGCACTTATCACCTATTTATAGGCAAATACAGTGATTGCTTTTGGGAGGGAAAATCTGTTACTTCATCTAACTGTGACCGACTCATTTTTGCTATGTTAGCATGCCATATCAGAGTGGTCTAACTGAATCACAATCTGTTATAACAGAAGCAATCCACTACTTTTGAATCCCAAATAGGACTCTATTCCCACTTGCACTATCCCATAAAATTCATCTATGTGGCGATGTACTTTTTTCATATCTACATTTTTGCCCTCTATATATGTGCGAAACTTTATAACCTGCGACATAGGCAAACTTAATTCCTTGTATTTTTTTTTTCAAAATATCTTTGAGTAACTACTTCTTTGCTTTTTTTTTCTTTGATTCAAAATGTTGTCCAACTTTATGATTATCTTCTAGCTTGTGTTGATTATGTAATAAAATCAAAATGACCTATGCTCCAAGCAAACCTAGCCTAAATCTTTCTTCAGAGCTTCTTGACGAATTTCGTTCTTTTAGATATTCTTTTCATTCTAATTTTTTTTTTGAATTCTTGCTATAAATATCCTTTTTCTTTTTGGGAAACATGCCTCAGATAGTGTATTGGCCCCTCGATCAATATATTATTTCGCATTCTTTCTCTTGAAAAACCCTTTTCTAATGTTTATTTTGGGATGCATGATAATACGCATCACTAATGGCGTAAATGGTGTGAACATATTTTAAATAATAACTAGGATATACATATCCTCAAATTTGATTGTGTTTATAGTGCAATCCGTGCTACTCAACACTGGAAGGTATCAGTAAATAGAGATGGTATTTGTACTTTGATGTTGCACTGGAGTCATCAGTCACACACATTCGTAGCATCATTTGGAGAGTTCGCTATTTTGCTGGAGCACATCACCCATTTGCTAGATTTACTAGTTATGGGCACAAAAGATATTTTGAATCTACATCCATCCCCTCCTCAAATTAGAGAGGCCAAATTTTTTTATTATCTTATTGAGGAAGATTGATCAAATTTCGAAGGTACTAGATCTAATATCCGCTTTTATCATACTCGTTAGATTGAATGTTATTTAGAGATTCTCATCCTAAAGTCCATGGACCAAGCTTTTAGAGTGCTTATGAACTGATTACATTTGTTTCCCTTTGGCTAGATAAATTTGTGTTCCTGGGTAATCTGCCTTATTGTGTTCATCCTCATGTCGTCAAGTTTGTTGTCAAAATTGAAAGTGGAATACATTTAAGTTTAGCCCCATGTTATTTGGATTCTTTATATTATTGTATAGATCAATTCCATGAAGATCTAGAGAGATCTTTTAAGCATTTTTCGATCATAAGTTTTGTTGATCTGGTTGTGCTTCAATGTTTCTTGTGCATTCATTATCCTGACTACGCACAAAAGTGTAAGGCTTTTCCCAACAATCTTCCTCTAATCTGCTTTTGGTTTGCCCTTAAAAACCCCAATATGTTTATCATCAAATTATCTTATTATGAAAATAAAGTTCAATGGAGACCATTTTTTTAATTTATACTTCCAATCTTGTTTTAGTAAATAAAAAATCTAGTTTCTGCACCAAAAAATTTTGTTCTTAAAACGTCTCCATGCCATTTGTCACTTTGCTGCATTTTTCATGCAGACCTGACTCTTTGCTTACACGAGTCAAACATAGCCATTTCGAACCCTTATGACTCCTCATTATTCGCATGCGGTATATTTAAAAACCCATTCTCTTCTCAGCAACTTTACACTTCTTTCTTGAACTCTAAAAGAAGTCACAAAATTCTTGCCTTAAGCACGTGAATCCTCCTTCATCATCTCCAACTTGCAAAATTTCCAAGAAAATCCCAAATATGGTTAAAACAACTCATTGTGATTCATGCCCCAATGAATAGGCACAAATTAAGACTCCTTTTATTGCTCTTGATACTGCTAAAAAACACACACCCAATAAGAAGACGACACGTGGACCATCCCAAGGGTAGGCAGCAGGTCGACACGTGGAGAACCCAAGCTTGGACAGCTGGACTCTAGGTCATCACCGCCCTTCGGATCACATTTCCCTTAGCACAAGGGCTACCTCATGCGTGGATAGCCCCTAACCAAGACAGTAGGGCCACCCAGCTAGGCCTCTTGGGCATCATTTTCTATCCAACCGGGCCTCCACGTCATCACCACCCTAGGTGAAAGGCCACCTCAAAACCCTATAAAAAGAGTCAGGTGCGCATTCCAAAAGAGATCAGACTTTTCTGGACCTAAAAAGAGAACACCTGTTACTTTCACACATTTTATCTTATGCTAACAAAAGCTTCGGAGCATCCTCGGAGGTACTCCCTCCAGCGACCCCTAGCTCACCTCTTCTCCCCTGTGCAGGCTCCTTCGAGGCCCGGCCTCCAACTCAGCAACCATATTTTTGGCATCAACAGATTGGCGCCATCTGTGGGAAACCACCATCTCTCGCTAAATAGTAGAAGCATAGAAATCTAAAGAACTCATTTGTTGTCATACCGCCTAAACACACCGCCAGGGACTCTGGTAAAGGAGTAGCGGGGACTAGTATTCACACCCATCAACATGGATCAAGTTCCTTAGCCGAATCCGATGCTCGCCCCAACATGCCTACGCTCTAAGCACAGTTCATAGTACTCTCCTGACTGGTGGCCGACCTGGCCACCGAGGTCCTGATGAGAGCCATAAAATGCATCTTAATCGTACTTATTTGTTAGCACTTTAGGGTTGATTTAGGTTTTAATTGCATTTTTATTCGTTAACAACTCTAAATTGGTATTCTTGGAGCATTAACTTATTTCGGTACATTTTTAGGTATCTTGAGTTAAAAGAGATGGAAAAGCTATCATCATTTTAAACATGAAGCTTCAATGAATACTCGAATGAGAGAATGAGAATGGTCATGAAAGAGCCAAGATGAAGAGAAACCAAGAAATGAGTTTTCATTACCTGCCAGAATTGCCATACAGATCAATCATCTTTGCAAATTAAACTGTATTGATGCAGGAAGAACCAGGAGATGAGCCATATATGCTTAGCAATATCTGGAAGTCTATTTTCTGGAGAATTTTACGGTTCATAAAAATGATTTTTCTAGAGAAAGTTATGGCAATTTTAGTAGACAGAGGTCAGACCTCCAAAACAACATCAGGTCAAGGTGCACCTTGGAGAAGCTGAGGCGCACCCTTCAGAAGGAAGACCAAAAGAAGCTTAAAGAGCCATCAGGCTTAGGTACACCTTGGATCAACTGAGGTGCACCTTGAAGGGCTGAGGTGCACCCCACCGCACACACAAGAAACTTGACAAAAGCCAAGGTGCAGCGTGACTAAGCTAAGGTGCAGCGCATGCACAGACCCTGTTCTCTGAGTTAGACCCTAATTAGGTCTTTTAATGATTTGTTCAAACCCTAAAACACCCTTAGGCCTTGTACACTATAAATAGACCACTTAGGGTTTGTAATTAGGCATTCAAAACCTGGAAAACTCAAGGGAGGCTGCCACACTCTCCTCCATGGCTAACTAATCTCCAAGCAAGGCAAAGGGATGAATCCCTAGGTGTAGTTGTTTCTATTTTCCTTACTTGATTTAATTGTAATAGAGCTTTAGCATTCAAACAATGTTATGATTTACTTTTTAATCTAATTAGTAGATTTCTTATTAGTTCGGTGATTGCATGCTTCTTTTCCATATAAGTCTAGTCATGCTCTTCTTATGTGTATTTGTTTGGGTGTGATTGAGTCCAGTAGATCTTAGTTATAGATTTATGCATTGCTGCAGTATTGTCATTTAGATATATCATCATCTTTTGATAATTTATAAGTTAGGTCATGTGTGCTTAAATGTAAAGAATAATTCATATCAATTATATTAGGGTTTATACATGCGCTTTAATTGAATATTTGCCGATTGCCTGTTTGGGATGTGAAACTTGCAATCGAGATAAAAACAACTGAATCAAGTTAGGATTAGGGCAACGAACCTAGGGAGGATTCTCGGATCCTTGTTATTTCCCCTATTATATTTCACAATCTACTTTACACAATTGCTTCACTATCAATTTCAGATTCTCTTACTCATTTGGATTTATCGTTTTGGATTAAAGTTTACACCTTCCTTTGTAGTTAACTTGTTTCCCTATGGAATCGACATCCCAAAGCTGTACTACAACTACCACGTTATACTTTGGGAGTAATCACATTTTAGTGCCGTTGCTGGGGAGTCGTGCTTACAAACAAGGAAGAATGTCAACTTTGAGACAGAACGGTAATATCATTCCTTTCTTGAAGTTTTGATTTTCTGATATTTTTTTTTATTTTGTTCTTTGCTCTTTGTTTTGATTTTCTAATTTATTTATTTATTCATTTTTCTTTCTGTTTTATTTATTTCCCCTAACATTGCCGAAAATCACAATGAAATTGTTGCTAGGACACTTAAAGACTACTTGCACCCTAGCCGAACGACCACCCCATCTTGTATCATGTTCCCCCCTAATGTTCAACAACCTGATTTTAAGCTGGGCATGATCCAATTGCTACCGACCTTCCATGGGTTTGAGAATGAAAACCCCTATGTCCACATTAGGGAATTTGAGGAAGTAGTAGCAACTTTTCATAGTAGGGCTGATATGATAGACATCGTTAAACTTAGATTTTTTCCTTTTTCACTTAAAGAAAAAGCCAAGGCTTGGCTGTACTCGTTAAGGCCTAGGTCCATAGGTACTTGGGATGAGATGACATGAGTTTTCTTCCAAAAGCACTTCCCAATCCATAAGACCAATAACCTCAAGAGACAAATCTCAAGCTTCGCACAAAAGGAGAGCGAAACCTTATATCAAGTTTGGGAACGTTTCAAGGACCTTTTGAATTCTTGTCCACACCATGGGTATGAGAGTTGGCGGGTGGTTAGCTACTTATATGATGGACTTCTAAATAGGGAGAGTTAGTTCATAGAAATGATGTGCAATGGGGATTTTCTTCAAAAAGATCCCAACCAAGCCATGGATTTCCTAGATGACCTATCAGAAAAATCCTACACTTGGACAGGACCAAATGCCATAGAAAACACTAAGAGAAATCAACCCACTGGGATTTATCAACTTAAGGAATAGGATAACCTTAAAGCCCGTTTAGAGGCCCTAACTAAGGAAATTAAAGCCTTAAAAACCAGAAATGCTAGGGCTCCTGAACTGGTTGCTAGGGTAGAGTCCTATGAGCCTTGTTTCATGTGTAATGGGGTAGATCATTTACCTAAGGATTGTCCAGTTTATTTTGAGATGAAGGAAGAGTGTAATGTTTAAGGTATACCCTTTGGGGAACCACACTCACCCTACTCTAACACCTATAATCTCGGTTGAAAAAATCACCCAAATTTTAATTGGAAACCCGATACACAACCTCCTGCCCACTCTAGTACCCAATGGCAACCAGAAGCAACTTCATATAATGCACCTCAACAATCTTTACCTCTGGAAGATATGTTTAAGTCATTTATGCAGGTACATGCCAAGAATGTGGAAGATCAAGGCAAAATAAATCAACAGCTATTAGAGGAGCAACAAGAGATCAAAGCGGAACAAAAGGAGATAAAGAGCCAACTCATTAAGTTGACTAGTTTCTTGGCGATTCAAGAGCAAGGGCAGTTTCCTTCACAGCCACAACAAAATCAATGGGGACAACATATGACACAAACCTCCAATCCTAAAATCAAAATGTTAAAGAGGTTAATGTCATAATCACCCGTAGCGGTAAGAAAATTGATGGTCCCACTCTACCATCAAACTTGAGCAACAAAGATGAAACCCCCAAGGAACAAGAGGCCCATGATGATTATTCTCCACTGGTGCCTTTCCCTCAAGCACTCATTAAACCTAAAGAGATAAATTCAGCATTAAAAGATGAGATTCTTGAACAACTTCAGCATGTTAAAATTAACCTCCCTCTTCTTCATGTTATAAAACAGATTCCCAACTATGCTAAATTCATCAAGGATCTGTGCACACTCAAGAAGAGGCACCATGTGAAGAAGACGACATTCCTAATGGAGCAAGCAAGTGCAGTTATTGACAGCAAGCCACCGCCCAAATATAAAGATCCGGGCTGTCCAACAGTGGCTTGTCAAATTGGAAACAAATCTTGTGGCCAAGCATTGCAAGATTTGGGTGCTGGTGTGAACCTCATGCCATACTCCATATACTTGCAGCTCGGTCTAGGTGAGATCAAACTAACCTCCGTGGTACTTTAATTAGCGGATAGATCGGTAAGAAAATCAAGAGGTATTGTAGAAGATGTTTTGTAGCAAATTGATAATTTCTATTATCCTGTTGATTTTTTGGTTTTAGATACTGTTTCTATTGTAAACATGGAGTCCAAAATTCTTTTGATACTTGGAAGACCATTCCTTGCCACTTCCAATGCCCTCATTAATTGTAGGAATGGACTAATGACATTATCATTTGGAAATAGAACTTTAGAGGTAAATGTTTTCCAAGTCTCAAAACAGCCACATGAAGAGGATGAGTGTTTCGATACTTACATGGTTGATAAGCTCAGTTTGGAGGATGAGCACGCTAAAGATAATTCTAACTCTTTGGAATTCCCTCCTAATAATTTTAAGTTCGATGATTCTTTAATTTCTTCTTATGCCGTTACTGTTGTTGATATTTTTGATAAGTCATAGGAATTTATTAAGAAATCATAGCAACCATGCTTTGAGAAGTCACTTGAAAGAAGTCATATGGATGCGAAAATCAAATATCCTACTGCTGATAGTGAGTGGGCAACACCAAGAACACTTGAGCCACATGTCGTGGACTTTAAGTATTCCTTGCCAAAAGATTAGCATTAAGACCATTAAATTAGAGCCTCATCTTCAGCACTACAATGAGGCCAGCAGTAAGAGTGGTGCAGTGTCTGGCCGAAGACGTAAAACTTAGCGCTCATGGTAGGCAACGCACAACATATCCTTTTATTTTTTATTTTTCGTATTTCTTTTTCTTGTTTATTATTATTATTTTGCTGTTTTCCAGTTTTACTTTCGTATTTCTTTTTCAGGGATAAATATACAAAGCAGTTCAAATGGTGGTGCACAATTTTCAGCTTCTGTGCATTTTTGGCTACAAAGGGAGTTTCCTTAACTTTTGTTTTTACATTGAGGACAATGCTTATTTTAAGTTGGGGGTGGAGGAAACATATTCCTGTTTTTCATGTTTTTCATTAAACTGCTTGGTATCATTTTTTCTTTTTTGCATGCTTTGTGTTAGCCTTAGAGTTAATTAACTTGTCAATGATATGAACTTAATTGAGATAGCATATAATATTTAGAAGAAATTAAATCTTGCTTCGGTTTGAGAATAATTTAAGTGTCAATCTTAATTTGGTTTGAGACTCTAGTTTGTGGTAAGATTGTATGATTAGTCTAAAAACATTTAGAGAGGTTTTATGTGTGGTTGCTTTGTGAATACTTTTGCGGTCTCGACAAGCTCTAGAACTTATTTGATAATCACTTGAGGCGAATTCCAAGGATGCACACTACTTAGGATATGATATAGGCCATTTTTGAACCGTTTGAGCCTTCCAAACTTACCATTGCTATATTTATCACTAGTCACCCATTTGAGCCTTTTTCTTGAAAAAGAATTTGAGTCTTGTTTCTTTCAATAGCCTATTTACTCACCTTTATGAGCCAAAAAAATTTAGCCATACCTTCCTTTTAAAACAACTTAGTTATACATATTTGTTGAGAAGCACTCAAGAGGAGTAAGGATGAAGGTATGAGAAAAAAAAACATATTACTACCATAGCCCAAATACATGAAAAGAGATAAGTTGGGGGTTGTGGAAAAGAAAAAAAAATTGATGAAAAAGGAGGTGAATTATGGCAAAAAAAGAAGTGAATTACGGCAAAGAAAGAAGAGAGAAAGAAAAAAAATGGTAATTTGTTGAAAGAAATGCTCAAAAAATGGTTGGAAGAGTTGGGTATTAAAGTGAGGTTATCCAGTGCTTAAAGAGTTGTGTTCAAAACTAAGAGATTAAGTTCTTTTACTTGTTGAATCCTTCCCGTTCCTTCTTAACCTTTACCTTAGCCTAACGTTACAAGCTTAGTAAAGATCTACTGATCCAATGTAGTGTGATTTTTCTACAATAGTGGAGAGTGATTCGAAAAGTGAGCCTATGGAGCTTGTTTTTTGTGATTGATGTCACACAAATTAATTTTTAGAGGCCAAGACTTGTATTCACGAATCTTATGTATAAAATCATCCGGATGTTCAGATTAATGGATTGTGGTAAGATGGATGTTCAGAGTCGATAACAATTTTAAGATTGATGTTTACATTACTTTTGGACTTAAGTGAAATTTAATGATTCTATGTGTCGTGTGTTATGTGCAATTTTTGAGACAAAATGTGAATTACTCTTGGTTAACACTAATATTGCTTTTCATTTACTTTGATTCCCACCGTAGAATTCATCTATTGTTTCCGCTTGAATCGCTAGGTACTAGCAATAAGCTAGTTGGGGGTTGTGATGAGAGCCATAAAATGAATCTTACTCGTACTTATTTGTTAGCACTTTAGGGTTGATTTAGGTTTTAATTGCATTTTTATTCGTTAACAACTCTAAAGTGGTATTCTTAGAGCATTAACTTATTTCGGTACATTTTCAGGTATCTTGAGTTAAAAGAGATGGAAAAGCTATCATCGTTTTAAACACGAAGCTTCAATGAATATTCGGGTGAGAGAATGGTCGTGAAAGAGCCAAGATGAAGAGAAACCAAGAAAGGAGTTTTCACTAAATTGCCAGAATTGCCATACAGATCAATCCTCTTTGCAAATTAAACTGTATTGATACAGGAAGAACCAGGAGATGAACCATATATTCTTAGAAAGATCTGGAAGTCTATTTTCTAGAGAATTTTATGGTTCGTAAAAATGATTTTTCTAGAGAAGGTAATGGCAGTTTTAGTAGACAGAGGTTAGACCTCCAGAACAGCATCAAGTCAAGGTGCACCCTGGAGAAGCTGAGGCTCACCCTTCAGAAGGAAGACCAAAAGAAGCTTAAAGGATGATCGGGCTGAGGTGCACCATGGATCAACTGAGGTGCACCTTGAAGGGCTGAGGCACACCCCACCACACACACAAGAAACTTGACAAAAGCAAAGGTTCCGCGCGACTAAGCCAAGGTGCAGCGCGCGTACAGACCCTGTTCTCCGAGTTATACCCTAATTAGATCTTTTAATGATTTGTTCAAACCCTAAAACACCCTTAGGCTTTGTACACTATAAATAGACCACTTAGGGTTTGTAATTAGGCATTCAAAAACCTGAAAAACTCAAGGGAGACTGCCACACTCTCCCCCATGGCTAACTAATCTCCAAGCAAGGCGAAGGGATGAATCCCTAGGTGTAGTTGTTTCTATTTCCCTTACTTGATTCAGTTGTAATAGAGTTTTAGTGTTCAAACATTGTTATGATTTACTTTTTAATCTAATTAGTAGATTTCTTATTAGTCCGGTGATTGCATGCTTCTTTTCCATATAAGTCTAGTCATGCTCTTCTTATGTGTATTTGTTTGTGTGTGATTGAGTTCGGTAGATCTTAGTTATAGATTTGTCCATTGCTGCAGTATTGTCATTTAGATATATCATCGTCTTTTGATAATTTATAAGTTAGGTCATGTGTGCTTAAAAGTAAAGAATAATTCATATCAATTACATTAGAGTTTATACATGCGCTTTAATTGAATATTTGCCGATTGCCTGTTCGGGATGTGAAACTTGCAATTGAGATAAAAACAACTGAATCAAGTTAGGATTCGGGCAACGAACCTAGGGAGGATTCCCGGATCCTTGTTATTCCCCCTATTATATTTCACAATCTACTTTACAAAATTGTTTCACTATCAATTTTAGATTCTCTTACTCATTTGGATTTATCGTTTTGGATTAAAGTTTACACCTTCCTTTGTAGTTAACTTGTTTCTCTGTGGAATCGACACCCCAAAGCTGTACTACAACTACTACGTTATACTTTGGGCGTAATCAGGTCCACAGAGGGGCTCGTCAGCCTTCTTCCACATCGTCATGACCGGACCCCAGCCACACTAGCTAGGCCAACCGTAGGCCCCCCGTCGACGACTGTTCCGCGACGGAGTCCTCCCCACCTCGGATCTCCAAGTCCAGAGAAAGACCCTCGTCCGAGAGCAATGAGGGCCTCGACAAGTGAATAGAGGATATAGAATGATGAATTAACAAAGCACTCAAAGGCCATAACCATAGCATAATGGACGAGCTCAACATCCAGGACCCTCCCTTCACTCAAGAGGTCCTTGAGGCCCCCCTCCCACCGAACTTTTGAATGCCCCAGATCAAACTATACGACAATTCTATGGACCCCCTGGATCACCTCCAGTACTACAAAACCACAATGACGCTCCACAGACATTCCAATCCAGTGATGTGTCGAGCTTTCCCCCAAACACTTGAAAAGCGGTCGGGACATGGTATTCTCGTTTGAAACCGGGGGTTATCCACACATTCAAAGAGCTAAGTTATGCCTTTGCCTCACACTTACTTAGCAGTAAAGGCATAGGAAGACCTTAGAGTCCCTATTCAATATCATCCAGATAAAAGGGGAGAAGCTCCGAGCCTATATATCAAGGTTCAATTCAGCGGCAGATCCCCGACCTTGACCCTAGTGTCCAAATACTAGCATTCAAGAACGAGTTAAGATCCATGATCTTCAGCTCAAAACTCACCAGGTGACCGCCAGGTGACATGAATGAAATCTTGGCCCGAGTCGAGAAATACATGCTGACGGAGGATAACTAGGCCTTTCGGAGAGAGTGGGAAGGGGACGCCGAAAGAAAAAGGAAGGGCCCTACTAGCTCATGTCAGGAACTCATCAAATGACCCTTCTGCAAGGATAGACCTAGGCTCCCCAGGCCCTTCGGAAGCTTTACTCCTCTCAACGTATCCAGAACTGATGTCTTGATGCAGATTCAGGACAAGGCGATCTTGCAGTGGCCTCCTAAACCACTTCACCTCAATGAGGACCGGGAGAAATGGTGTCATTTCCATAGGATCCATGGGCATGACATAGAAGATTATCAGCCACTAAAGTACCAGATAGAAGCTCTCATCAACAGAGGGTAGCTAAAAGAATTCACTGGTCCCCGATTAAAGAAATTCACGGGGTGGCTCCGAAGGAGTCTCGAGCACCCCTCTAATCAGGATAGGATGGTCTGGCCTACTTGAAAGAGTCCCGGTCCAAGCCACGGAGAGCCCAACTAGAAGAAACCAGAGGTCATTGCTTCCAAGGTCATTAAAACCATCTTTGGGGGGGCCCGCAGTCGGGGGCACTTTCGGGAACGGTAGAAGGACTTATGCCCGATCCATAGCTTCAATCACTAGACCCCACAAGAGACGGAAGGCGGATACGATCATCACCTTTTCAAATGAGGACCTAGAGGGAGTCCAGACTCCGCATGACGAGGTCGTGGTCATATCTCTCCTCGTGGCCAACCACGAGGTCAGACGCGTCCTAGTCGATAACAGGAGTTCGGTCGACATCTTGTTCTACGACGCTTTCCAACAGATGCAGTTGGGAGACTCTCAGCTGGAGCCAGTCTTCACCCCACTTTATGGCTTCTTGGGGGGCCCGGTGTTTACAGAGGGTAGCATAGTCCTCTCGGTGACCGCAGGAACGGCCTCACAAGTAACCACCTTGCAAACTACTTTCCTGATCGTTCGGTAGCCTTCGTCCTATAACATGATCTTGGGTGAACCCACTCTCAATAGGCTCCAAGCAGTTGTCTCTACATATCACTTGAAAGTGAAGTTCCCAACCGAAGGTTGAGTAGGCGAAGTTAGGGGGGATCAGCAGATCTCCTAGTCTTGCTATCTCAATGCAGTAAGAGAAGATCGAAGGACGGAGGCCCTTTCGCTCGAGTTGGATCACCTTAGGGATGAAAGGAGGAGCCTACGGGGCCAACCGATGGAAGAACTGACCACAATACCCCTCAGAGAGGATGCCTTCCAAACCATCCAAATTAGCTCCAATCTCCCTGAGGGCCTTAAAGGACCCTTGCTCGCCCTCCTCTAAGAAAACCAGGACCTCTTTGCCTGGTCAGGGGCAGACATGCCCGAAATCAGCCCGGAGGTGATCATGCACAAGTTAAATATGGACCCAAGCCACAAACCAGTCATCCAGAAAAAGAGATCGTTCGCTCCCGAGCTACAAGCCGCTGTTCAGGCTGAGGTGGATAAGCTACTCACGGCTAACTTTATTCGCGAAGCAAACTACCCATATTGGGTGTCCAACGTGGTGATGGTAAGGAAGGCCAATGGAAAATGGTGAATTTGCATCGACTTCTCATATTTAAGTAAAGCCTATCCAAAAGATAGCTTCCTTTTACCAATGATTGACCAACTTACCGATGCAACATCGGGGGCATAAGAGATTGACCTTTATGGATGCATACTTCGGGTATAACCAGATTCTTATGTATAGGCTCAATCAAGAGAAAACGGCCTTCATCATACGGCAAAGGGCTCTACTGCTATAAAGTTATGCCATTCAGATTGAAGAACACTGGAGCCACCTACCAGAGATTGGTAAATAAGATTTTTTAGGAGCAGATCGGCCTAAACATGGAGGTCTCTGTGGACGATATGCTGGTGAAAAGTATCAAAGCCAAAGATCACCTTGGAAAAAGCCTTCAAAGTCCTTTAGTGCCATCAAATAAAGCTTAACCCCTCTAAGTGTGCGTTCGGGGTTACAGGAGGAAAGTTCCTCGGCTTCATGGTGACATAAAGGGGCATCGAAGCAAACCCCAAAAAATAGAGGCCATCCTCGGTATGAAATCACCCCAGACTGTAAGAGAAGTCTAGCGACTCACTGGCCCGATAGTGGCTTTGAGCCGGTTTATGTCAAAATCAGCAGAAAAATGCCTCCCTTTCTTCAAAGCCATTAGAAAGGTCAAGGAATTTGTCTCGTCCAAGGATTGCCAAGAAGCATTTGAGGAGCTGAAAAGGTACTTAAGCTCGCCCTTTTACTCACCAAGCCCGCCACCGGTGAAGAGCTTTTTCTATACCTCTCAACCGGGCATGAGGTGGTGGTCTCCGTCCTAATCAAGGAAGAAGCAGGTGTCCAAAGGCCCGTGTACTATATGAGCAAGGTTCTCCACAATGCGGAGGCCACATATCTTCCAGTGGAAAAAATGGCGTATGCACTCCTGGTCACGGCCCGCAAGCTCCGGCCATACTTTCAAGCGCACACGATTGTCCTCTTAACCAACCAGCCTCTTCGGCAAGTGCTCCACAAGCCGGATATCTTTGAAAGACTGGTCAAATGGTCAGTGGAACTTAGAGAATTTGACATTCGTTATCTACCTCGTACGGCCATCAAAGCCCAGGCCTTGGCCAACTTCATTGTGGAAACCACACTCCTAATTTATGAGGATTCTATCTCGGATCTCGACATGACCAAGGAAGTCCCTCAATGGACACTCCACGTTGATGGATCCTCGAACGACACCAAGAGTGACGTCAGACTCATCCTGAGTAGCCCGAACGGCTTTACAATCGAGTACACCATAAGGTTCGGGTTTAGAGCCTCGAACAATGAAGCTGAGTATAAGGCTCTACTGACAGGGATGAAGTTAGCCAGGGCACTATCTGTAAAGGCCCTAAACGCCTACAGCGACTCATAGTTGGTTGTAAACCAGATCAATGGAGAGTTCGAGGCCTGGGGAGAGAAGATTGCTTGCTACCTAGGGAAAGCCAAAGAACTTATCGCCAAGTTCCAAGTGTTCCAAATCAACCAGGTTCCCTGGGCTGAAAATTCAAAGGCTGACTCCCTAGCCTGGCTCGCCTCTTCTCGACAGCTAGAATCCACATGAGCGGTCTACCTTAAAACACTCACGATGCATAGCATTGATGAAACACCCGTGTTATCCGTGACCACTGAGGGAACCTGGATGGATCATATCCTCGGGTATTTGAGGGATGGGCGTCTTCCGAGCGAAAGGAGCGAGGCCAGAAAGGTCGTCTCCCGAGCCACATGGTACCCCATTTTGAACGATCAACTATATAAAATGGGCCTTACAACCCCTTATTTGAAATGCTTGGGCCCGATTGAGGCCAATTATGCCTTCTGCGAAGTTCATGAGGGGATCTGCAGGAATCATCTTGGAGGACGAGCCCTCGCTTTCAAGATCCTTCACCAAGGTTACTATTAGCTCGAAATGCGAGGGGAAGCCGTGGAACTGGTAAAGAAGTGCAAGACTTGCTAGCAATATGTTACCGTCTCCCATAGATCGATGAATCCCCTCACACCGATCACTAGCCCACTACCTTTCACCATGTGGGGGATGGACCTTCTCAGACCTTTCATCAGAGCGCCCGGCCAGCAGAAGTGCCTTATAGTGGCAATAAACTATTTCACAAAGTGGGTAGAAGCTGAACCACTAGCCAGCATCACTGACAATCAAGCCCGAGGTTTCATATGGAAATCAATAGTGTACCACTTTGGAATACCCCGAGTGCTGGTGACAGACAATGGCAAACAATTTGATAGTACTCGGTTCAAAGCATTTTGTGATGAGCTGCATATCGAGCACCGCTTCTCGTCCATTAGATACCTGCAAGTTCATGGGCAAGCCACAGTAACTAACAGAACCCTTTTACTGGGCATCAAAAGAAGGCTAGACGAGGCAGACCGACAGTGGACGAACCACTTATCGAATATCCTATGGGTGTTTCGGACCACTATGTGAGCACCCACTGGTAAAACTCCTTTCTTCATGATTTACGGCTCTGAAGCCATCATCCCCTTGAAAATCAAAGTGCCCCCACTCCGAATACAAAATTTTGAAGGTAAAAGCAATGACGAAGCTCTTCGTATGAATGCCGACCTTCTCGACGAAGCGTGATATAAAGCTTAGATCTGACTAGTGGCTTATCAGCAACGGACCGCCAAGTATTACAACTCTCGAATACGAGGAAGGAATTTTTGGCTTCGCGATCTCGTTCTATGGAAGAACGAAGTATGTCATCCACGAGAAATGGGAAAGTTGATCCCTAACTAGGAAGGCCTGTATCGCATCAGGAGGGTATGCCGTCCTGGCACCTTCAACCTTGAACAGCTAAGTGGAAAGTGTATTCCATGAATTTGGAACACCGAACGTCTTCGATGTTTCTACCAATGAATCCAGATCCCGCGCATGAGTTTCAAAAGGAAGTTCGGTTGAAATAGAAATTGTAAACGAAAAATTATTATAAAACACCAAAGTTGGAAGAAAAAAGAAAAAAACTTCTATTAACATTCTCAAAGAGGGTTACAAAAGCAGGCACTAACGACCTTAAGAAACAAAGAAAAAGCAAAAGGAAACCTAGTCTAAAGTGAGCGCCGCCTCTGCATCAGCCACTGGCTCGACCACCGTCTTTTCCCCAGCTAGAGCCTCGGCCTCCTCATCCGCAGGGAGCTCCTCCTCCTTCTCCTCTTCCTCTCCCTCCTCGTCTCTTTCCTTAGGCTCTAGTAGGTCGAGGCCCAAAAAATCCATCTCTGGGTGCATGGCCTCGACCTTCCTCCTGGCATCCAGGAAGCCCTCAAGGAACTGTTTTCCCCCCTCCAGATCAACGGCTACCCTGAAGGCGTATGAGCCCTAAAAAGCAATCAAGGCCTCCTCGACAGCTGCCCAAGTGTGAGCCTCGTCTTCGTCCCTCAGGAGCTGCATAGCCCGCTATTGAGCAACAAGTTACCTAAATTAATAGGCAAATAATCGAACTTGTTTTACTTGCAAGTGATCAAGGTTAACAGTAGCATAGTATGCAAATGTGAGATAATCTCCACAGGGATTGGTAAATTTTGATTTTGAATCAGTTTTGCAATATAAAACAATAGTTATAAATATTGGGTTTGAACTAATAATGATAAAAACATAGGGACTTGACATCCACCACCAATCATGCTACCATAATAAAATAATATGCCAAATCTTTTAAATATATCATGAAAACCTAATGTTCGTCAACCTAAGGGCTTAGTCCGCTCCTTAAGCTATTGATTTCCCTAATCAACGAGTTAGGCATGGTTTATACTCTAACTTTTTTCTTTCTTAAGGGATTCAGCATGGTGTATACTGAGTTGTTCCTTAAGAGAGCATAGGATATGTGGAAATCGACAACCACACGAGACCTAGGGAATGGTGTATACTCTTGGTTTCCCACGTTGATTAACCTAAGAACCCGACGTGGATTTCTTTTGTTACTATTGTTAAACCCACGACTCGGTCATCCAAATTGATTCAACTAACTAATCCATACTACATGCATAAATTGATCAGACAGACACATATGAGGAATTTAGATAAAAATAGGCATTTAATCAAGTTAAGCATCACAACATAAATATCACAAAGGTCTCAATATCAAATTATTGAGTAAACATAATTAGGGCTTCAATCAAGCCCTACTAGAAAATTAGCTACACATAGTTGTGATGCTAAATGTCATCATGAAATAAATTAAAAGAGAAGAATAAACCCGAAAAATACTATGGAGAAGAGTTATCAATTCGTATCCAAATTTTAAACTAAAAAGAAGATCCTTTTTCTGTGTTTTACAAGTCTATTTATAGGGTCTTATGACATCGCTCGAGCCTTCTATGTGTGCGTACGAGTGCTTGTGCGCTCGATCACACACTTCTGTGCTCTATCGCACTTGGCTGCTTCCAGGTCTTCTAGATTTCTTCCTTTGAGTTCCAAAATGCTACATTTTCTCCAAGAACCTATAAAAACACAAAAATGAAGTAAAATAGAATAAAACACAAAAATGAAATTAAGGGGCTTAAATATGAATATTTAAGCACTTATCACACCCCCAAACTTACATATTACTAGTCCCTTAGCAGTACGGAACAAAAAACTAACTGAAAACAATAACAAAATTAAATCCACTATTCATGATATCCAAAAATTTGGGTTGCACACAAAACCATGATATTTATTCATGAGCAAGTTTAAAATCTAAATACATCTTTGCAATGAATAAGAGTTTTAAAATCTAATCACTTACACAAGGCTGGTTAAGGCATCACAAGTCTATCTTAGTGTGTGGTGAATTTGCACATAAAAGATGAAGTTTCAAAATAACTCCAATGTGTAGTGTTTTGGTGTCTCAACATTCATCAAATTTCATATCAGACTGAATAATAATAGCATAGTTTTATTTCTTTCTTTTTCTTTTATTATGAGATTTTTGCCATGTTGAGTTCCTTTAAGCTTTCTAATTGACCCATGTAGTGAGTGTTTAGACAATGACTCCAAAACCATATGGTTTTAGGGCATTAGGTGTAAAAACACCCTTAAGTACTTACTAACTCAAGTAAAAAAGGCTACGAAACTAACTGGTCTTAATGTTGCCAAGCAAAATTCTCACCTTTTGACGTGAACACTCACTGTTTACTGAGGCAAGAGGTCCAATTACTTAGTGAAAACTTTATTTAATAATCATTATAAGTATAATTCTCACCTTTTGACGTGAACACTCACTGCTTACTGAGGCAAGAGGTCCAGTCACTCAGTGGAAAGTTTATTTAATGATCATTAGGAGCATTTTATTTTCTCTTTTTGTGCAAGAAAAATTCTTTTTCTATTTTGCTATGCCAAAGTGTTCTTCTAACAAGTCATCTGATTATAGTTAGGCCATGGAAACATACATATAAAAATTATATTTCATACCCCACACAATTATGTGCTAATGTGCTCGTGTCAGATTTAGATCAAACTTGTGAATTCTTAAATGCCTTGAAGTAAGTAATTAAACTTTTAAAATTTTATTATTAGACCATGTGATCTAGATTTTAAGCTTACTGATGAAATCTTATCATAATATTTGATTAAATCAACCAAAATGTTCAAAACAATATGAACATGCATTCATTTTTTTTCAATAATAATAATTAAAAAAATTGGGACAAAGTGTGTGAATGTGTGTGATTGTGTCTCCCATACCCCCAAACTGAATTTACACATTGTCCCCAATGTGTGAGTGACATGGAAAGATTTGACCTAGGAGATGGAGAACTAGCTGGCTAGCATGGCTCATAGCGCACATATTGTCCCTAAAAAAGGAAAAACGAACGAATACCGAAAAACAAGAGATACTAATAGTAAATAGTTATAAAATAAATACTAATAAGAAAGGTGAAAAATACTAAAAATAAAAAGGATATACTGTGGGGTGCCTCCCATGAGCGCTAAGTTTTACATCTTCAGCCAGATGGTGCACCTCTCTCACTGCTGGTCTGCAGGTGGTGCAAATGATGAGGTGCCAGGGGCGGGAGGTAGTCGATCAAGAATGGCCTGGAGCATTGCCTCTTGCCTCGCAAAGCGTGCCTCCAAACCATCGATGCACTAATAATGTGGCCTCCCTATCCGCTCGGCGAATGTCAGAGAGCTCACACGGGAAAGAGGACATCTCCTCGAGAATGTACTGGTACTCAGTGGGTCCCATGAATGGATGCTCCTTCTCCCAAGTATGGCTTGCTGTGGGGTCCTCGGTCTCTATTGGATCATCCTCCACCCTCTCAGTAGCAGGAGCATGCCCTCGAGGTCCTCTGGGCATGTGCGACTGGCTTAGGGTCCACTGAGCCTTCCCAAAGAATGGGTGCTCCCATATTGGTCCATCAATGGATGAGCCCTTAATCCCCTTCTTCTTGAATATGTAGCTGAGGAGGAACGGGAATGGGAGCCCCCATGCATTCGCTGTGGTGACATGGCATGCATGGATATGGTCCTAGAACTTATGTTACTGGCTCTAGATGACAGTTGAGATGGAGTACCAGTGGCCTCTGTGGAATGCATATAATGCCTGTAAAAATTGGTCCCTCCTCTGGGTCTTGTGCCCCAATGGGCACATATTCCGCTGGAGAATGAAATCCACGAGCCAGAGTCATGAAAGCAACTTAGAACGATTCCCCGCATTGTTGTGCTGATCGGCATACTGCCTAGCACACATGTCCTCAATGATGGAGGACAAGGGGAAGGACTCCGGCTGCTCCTCCATTTGGGTGTCCTCAGGAGGGGACTCATCACAACAAGGAAGAGCAGCAACTATATTAGCAAAGGTCACATCTATATACTTGCCCTGGACCGATGAGGACAAGACACCCAACCTGCTGCAGCCAAAAGACAGGTTCTCATAAAATTGGACAATGAAATGGGTGTTGGCAGTAGAGCAAACAGGCTTGAATAGCATCTTCAATCCCCGATGCTTGAATTCTTGGACCGCCCATTGAGTGGCTTCTAAGTTCTTGAAGTCAGTGTCAATGTTGAATGTAGTTTCGAACAAAATCTCTCGTTGTTCAAAACTGGGCTGGGATGACTGGGCATGGCTTCCCGAGGCATGGGGCGTGGAAGCTATCTGTTTAGGCATGTTGGCTAAGTTACTGCACAAATTGTGCTCGATCTCAGTGAAGTGCACTTGATCGCACTTGGCCTATGTGCTCGATTACACAAGACCTTGCACTCGATCGCACTAGTTGGTTTTTCACTGAGTATTTTTAGCAAACAGCTTAAGGGTGACAGTGAATTGAAGCTGTGGCCAACACTTCTAACAAAGTCTCAACCTTCTGCAAAACCAAAATAGCACCACACAAACAAAAAAAAAAAACAACACAATGTATATGCAATAAATTAGTAAAAAGATAAATTAAGAATGTGTGTGATAAACAACACAACGTATATGGGTATACCTAAAGTCACGAAGTGGCGCAACATTTTGGTAAAATAGGGAGATGATGATTGATGGTGATAAGTGATGGAGATAAGTGATAGTGAGTGTGCAGGTGTGAGGGTTGGGGTGAGTGAGGTTTGAGTGCTGTGCGAGAGTGAAAATGTGCAGGTGAAAGTGAAGAGTGTTAAGTGAGGGAAGTGTATTAAAATAAACACATAACTTTCTGCCCCGAGTGCGCTCGATCACACTTGTGCGCAAGTGTGCGTATTGGTGTGATGCACTCGCGCGCAATTGAGCGCATGGCGAGGTTACACTCTAGCACACTGTTACATGTGCTCGATTGCAAGGGCAGACTACACTAAATGACAAACTGAACTATGGACAGTAAGGAAAAAGTGATAATAATAAAAATAAGAACAAAAGTAGAAATGTACCGTATTCAGTGGCCTCAGTACCACTGACCTCAATAGAGGCGCTTGAGCTATAAGTTTATCAAAGTTTGAACTGCTCAAACACTCTCTATAGTAGTTTTAGCGCTAATCTTTTGGCAAGGAGTACTTAAAGTCCTCCTCATGTGGCTCAAGTGCTCTCAGTTCTGCTGTATAGTTATCATGCCTCAATTCACCCAGCTCATACAAATACAACTGCCTCTTATCACCCGATCTGGGATGCATAGCTTCCATGATGTTATCAGTAACATCTGTAGATTCTGGCTCAATATCTACTCTTGTGAAACCATGGGTGAGGGTGGACTCCAATGGATTAAGCTGATGGACCTGAAAAACTTCCTCAACAACACTTTGCGTTATGCATACATTAAAATATTCCATATCATCTTGGGGTAATTTTAATGCATCAAATATTGTGAATTCAACCTTCTCACCATTTACCTTCATACTTACAATACCCTTTTTCACACAAATTTTTGTATCAGCAGTTCTCATAAAGGGTATTCCTAAGATGATGGGCAAAGGCAATGGCATAGGAGATTCTTCTATATCTAATACAATAAAATCAGCAAGTAAAATAAATGGACCTACCTTTACCAAGATATCCTCAAGAATACCTCAAGGTCTTTTGATGCTTCTGTCTTCCAATTGCAAGGTGATGGAAGTTGGTTGAAGCTCCCCCAAACCCAGTGTCTCAAATACATTGTATAGCAGCAAGATGACACCAGCCCCTAGGTCTAGTAATGCACGCTCAAAAAGCTGGTTACCTATCCTGCAAGGAATGGTAAAACTACCTGGATCTTTTAGCTTGGGCGATAGTTTTCTTAACAATACTGCACTTACCTCTTCAGTTAGAGCCACTATTTCATGCTCCTAAAACTTTCTTTTATTAGTGCAACAATTTTTCAAAAATTTAGCATATGCAGGAATTTGTTGAATTGCATTTACTAAACGAATGTTTATCTCTACTTTTCTTAAAATTTCAAAAATATCAAGAAATCTATTTTCTTTCTTTGGCTTTACTAACCTTTGAGGGAAGGATGGTGCGTTCACCTTCTCCATCTCACATACTTTTGATGTGGATACCTTATTTGGAGATGCTTGTGCAGGCTCATCAGTGCCTATGATCTTACCGTTTCTAAGAGTTGTCCCGGCATTCAGTTGCTGATGCCCTCATGGATTAGGTAGTGTTTGGGCTGGAAGTTCACCCAGCTTTCTTCCACTCAGCTCTTTAGCTATTTGCCCCACTTGTACTTCTAGTCTTTGAATAGCTTTCACATGCTTTGCATTGATTTGTCTTTGCTCAATCCGAAATTGTCTTTCCTCTGCCATGAACTGTTCTTGTGAAGTCATTAGTTGTTGTTGTTGAGTTGCCAATTGCCTCACAAGACTTTTTAGGCCATTCTGCTTTGATTCTGGAACTGGTTGGGCTGCTGGTTGGGAGTTCCTTTGTTGCCCTTGAAGATTCAAGGTATTCTGATTGTTGTTCCATGAAAAGTTGGGGTGGTTTTGCTATCCAGGATTGTAGCTATTTGCATACGGATTATTCTTGGGAGGATAGTTGTTTGATCACACATAGTTTGCTTGCTCTAGATCTGCAGATGAATACAAAAGGAAAGTTTCAATAGTGTGATCAAAATGAGAACATATAGCACATACCTGGAGTGGTGTACCTTATGGACTTGGTGAAGCATTCTGAGCAGTCATGGCTTTTAAAAGCAGATCTAGCTTCCTTTCCACAGCAACCATTTGATTTGAGGATCCACCATTAAAGTCACCTCATACATACCTTTGCTCTTAACTCCTTATCTACCTCTAGAGGAGAATTGCTGGGTGTGCTCACTTAATGTCTTAAACAGCTCCATGGCTTCTTCACTGCTCTTTTCCATCAGCACACCTCCACAACCTGAATCCACGATACTTTTATTAATATCACTCAAACCTTCATAGAAAGCTTGTACTAGTTCATCTTGAGGTAGATTGTGATGTGAGCATTTGAGTAGCAACTCATTAAAGTGTCCTGATGCTTCAAAGAAAGTGTTGTTATTTGCCTAAGTTTCAAATATGTCCAAACATGGTCTAAGGTTCGTTAATGTCCAAACCAATGATGGGATATCAAATTTCAGCAAGTTATGAGGTTGCACACATGTGTGTGCTTCAATTTTGAGCATAGGAAGGTCAGGCACACTGCTGTGGAAGTTTCTGCCCACAGGCAGGAGGTGTGCGCACAGCATCAGGAGGCTGCAGCATCAGGTCACGCCGCAGCACACAGCACCACACCAAAACACACAGCATCACTTGGAGAGTGATGTAGGGCTGAGATTAAAGGAAGAACATGATCAAAGGGAGGATAATGACTCACAAGAATGTCCAAGAATTAAGAGGCTGTAAAAGGGGTTCTCAAGGCCTCATTTCATAAGATAATACAAGATACAAAAACACACATACAAGAGAGTTTTGTGACATTGTGAGATCATTGTAAACACTAAGAGAGAATTGTGTAGAGAGACATAAACACAAGAGGGACTCTTGTAGTGAGGCTGGTTGTAATTAGATAGAGAGAGTCTAGATTAGATTAGAGAACATTGTTGAGTTCTCATCTTCTTCCTTCTCTTCTTGTTTCTTCAAGAACTTGGATTCTTGAAGGGGATTACTGTAACTTTGTAAGAACCATTTAGATAGTGCAGAGAGTTCGGAGGAACTCACGGGGACGTAGGCACATTGCCGAACCTCGACAACAAATTACTTGTCTTCTTTCTTTCTTTGATTTTCTGTTCTTGTGTTCGATTGCTGAAATTCTTTCTACAAGTCATTCAAGACTTGGGTGTTTGGAAGATCACCACCTGGGCATCTTGTCAAGGTGATTTCCAACAGTGGTATCAGAGCACAGCAGCTGGTTATCGGAACAAGAAGTAGAAGGTACGGAGCCAAGACTCCAAGAATCAAAGATCAAACTTCTTGGGTGAATCAAGAACGGTTAAAGATCAAGATCCGGTCGTGTTCTTGAAGGTTGATTCAAGAACGGTGTTAAAGATCCATCTTCGATCTGTGTTCTTGAGGTTAAAGAAAGTAGTTGTGGTTAGTGCACAAATCTGGGATCTTGTCCGCAAAAGATGGCTTCAAATTTCTGTGTGGAGAAGTTTGATGGAAAGGGGGACTTTACCCTATGGAAGTGGAAGATCAAGGCAGTTCTAATGCAGCAGAAAGTGGACTTGGCTATTGGAGAAGATGATGCTTTTCCAGCAAGTGTCACGGAGGACCAGCGGACCGAGATGAAGAAGATGGCCTACAGCATCATTTTCTTGCCCATGTCGAATAGTATCACAAGGGAGTGCGGAGACTCGGAGGATCCGGCTGTCATATGGAAGAAACTAGATAAGTTGTTTCTTACCAAAACTCTTCCTAACAAAATTTATCTTCTTAAAAGAATCTTTGCTTGTAAAATGGACCATAGTAAGGATTTGCAAGACAATCTTGATGTCTTTAACAAGCTAGTTCAAGATTTGAATAGCTGTAGCATTACTTTTCCGGATGAACAATTGGTTGTCATTTTATTAAATTCACTTCCAGATTGCTTTGATAATTTGATTAATGCAATTGAGTATGGAAGGGATTCTTTGACAAAGGAGATTGTGATTAATGCCATAAGGGCACATGATTTCAAAGCCAAGATGAAAGAGGCATCAAGTGGTGAAGGGCTGTTCGTAAGAGGAAGACCAGCAGCTCGGAATGGCAGTAGCACTTATGGCAGCTACCGGGAGAAATCAAGAGGTAGAGGGCAAAGCCATCGGAGATCTCACTCCAAGACAAGATATGGAGGAGGAAAGAGATGCTTCTACTGCAACAAGGAGGGTCATTTCAAGAAAGATTGCAAGAAGAGGATATGGGATGAGAGGAGAAGTCATACCAACAATGGAGAGGCTTCGGTTGCCAAAGGAGAACAGCAAGATGATGTTCTTGTTGCATGGTCAAATGTGAGCAGGAGGCAAGGCAACGAAAAGTGGATTCTTGACTCCGGGTGCACCTATCATATGTGCCCTCACAAAGAATGGTTCAAGAATTTCAAGGAGATCAATGAGGGAAGAGTCTTCTTGGGGAATGACAATTCTTGCCAAGTGAGAGGGATTGGAGACATCCAATTGAGGATGTTTGATGAAGTCACAAGGCTGCTACGAAATGTAAGATATCTTCCAGACTTGAAAAGGAACTTGATCTCATTGGGGCAGCTAGACTCCATGGGGTACACATGTAAATTAGAGGGAGGAAAGATCAAGGTGGCCAAGGGATCTTTGGTAGTGATCAAGGCAGCAAGAAATGATGGACTCTATGAGATGATCGGAGAAACAGAAACCAACGGTCAAGCAGCAAGCTTGATGGCTAAGCTGGACAAGGCAGCCCTTTGGCACACTCGCTTGGGACACATGAGCGAAAAAGGCCTGTAAGTGCTTAGCAAGGAAGGTCTACTTGGTGGTGACAAAGTAGAAAAACTGGATTTCTGTGAGAGTTGCATTCTTGGGAAGCAACACCGGGTCAGCTTTAACACCGGAGTGCACAAGTCTAAGGGGATTCTTGATTACATTCATTCGGACCTTTGGGGACCAGCAAGAACACCAACACAGGGAGGTAACTTTTACTTTCTGTCTTTAATTGATGATTATTCAAGAAGAGTGTGGATTTATTTGCCTAGGAATAAATCGGATGCCTTGAATAAATTTGTTGTGTGGAAGAAATTGTTGGAAACCCAAACTGGTAGGGTAGTTAAAGCTTTAAGAACCGATAATGGTTTAGAATTTTGCAACAAGGATTTTGATAAATTCTGTGAATTAAATGGCATTCTAAGACATAGAACGGTTGCAAAAACACCCCAGCAAAATGGAGTTGCTGAAAGAATGAATCGAACCCTTATGAAAAAAGTTAGGTGCATCCTAATAGGATCCGGGTTACCAAAATATTTTTGGGGAGAAGCTGTAGCTACAGCTGCATACTTGGTGAATAGATCACCCTCTAGAGTAATAGAGCTCAAGACTCCCATGGTGATGTAGAGTGGAAAACCCCCTGAATTAAGCAACCTTAGGACTTTTGGATGTGCAGCATATGCACACCAAAAGGAGGATAAACTTGACCCTAGGTCTAGAAAATGTGTATTTCTAGGATATGGTGATGGGGTTAAGGGATATAGGTTGTGGTCCTTAGAAAAGAAGGGCATGAAACTGATTATAAGTAGGGATGTTGTCTTTAATGAATTATTATTTCCCTACTTGGAGAAAACTAACCCTGCAGGGGCTAGTGAGCAAACCAATTCAGAAATTGTTGAGCATCACATCAAAGAGCACTCGGTTCAGGTAGAGCAGAGGAGGCAAGAGTGTTCGGACCAGGTAGAGCCCTTAGAGGAAGGCCAAGAAGCTCAAGAAACTCAAGAAGAGGCTGAACAAGAAGTGGTTGATGCAGTAAATAACTACCAGCTCATAAGAGACCGGGAAAGAAGAGTGGTTAGACCACCCTTGAGATATGGGTTTGCAAATGCTGTAGATGCAGTAGCTCCTTGGATAGAAGGAGGGATGGCTGAACCAGAAACTTACACGGATGCCATGGAGTGTAAGGATTCGTCAAAGTGGCAGCTGGCTATGGAGAAAGAAATGGATTCTTTGATAAAGAACAACTCTTGGGAGCTGGTACCAAAACCAGAAAAATAGAGAGTGGTGGATTGTAGGTGGCTCTACAAGATCAAAGAAGGGAATACTTCGGGGGATGAAGTCCGGAACAAGGCTAGGCTGGTGGCGAATGGGTTCACAAGGAAAGAAGACATAGATTTCACAAGAACTTTCTCACTTGGACACAAGGTGGAGAAGATGGTGAGTATCCTCATCTATGTCATTAATGGGCTGTTGGTTTGGAACAGCAGGGAGAGGATGGAAAGGTTTACATCTCAACTTAGTGAGGAGTTCGAGAGGAAGGATCTCAGCCTTGCACAAAAGATCCTTGGGATGAGAATCATCCAAGAAAAGGAGAGAAGCCGGTTGAGGGTTTCTTGGGAAATGGTTGTTCTCAGCAAAATTGTGAATAATCCTGGAAAAGAGCATTGGCTTGGGATGAAGTGGCTGCGAAGGTATTTGAAGGGAAGCCTAGAAGTAGGGATGGTGTATGAGAAGAGGGGTAATGCAATCTGCCTTGAAGGGTTTGCAGATTCGGACTATGGAGCAGACCGGGATAAAAGGAGATCGATTACCTTCTACTTCTTCAACTTAAATGGATGTTGTGTAAGTTGGAAGGCTCAGTTGCAGCCAGTGGTAGCACTCTCAACAACTGAGGCTGAGTACATAGCTGCTACAGAGGCCATTAAGGAAGCTATGTGGTGCAAAGGGTTGCTTGAAGAGTTGAAGGTACTGGATGAGCAGGTTGTGGTATTTTCGGATAATCAAAGTGCCTTGCACTTGTGTAAAAATCCAGTGTTCCATGAGAGGACAAAGCACATGGATGTTCGGTATCATTTCATTTGGGAAAATGTTACGAAAGGATGCATCCATGTGGACAAGGTTGCCACGGAAGAAAATCCTGCTGACTTGGGTACTAAAGTCTTACCTCTAAGTAAGTTCAATAATTGCCTTGAATTACTTAGGATTGGAGTGGGTTAAGTGGTAACTCAATATGAGTTTGGATCCCGAAACTTTCTGCACAATGGTTCAGGTTTTGTTTTGTTTTTTTTTTAACACTTAGACAAAGGTAGAGATTGTTGTTATTTGCCTAAGTTTCAAATATGTCCAAACATGGTCTAAGTTTGGTTAATGTCCAAACCAATTGTGGGATATCAAAGTTCAGAAAGTTATAAGGTTGCACACATGTGTGTGCTTCAATTTTGAGCATGGGAAGGTTAGGCACACTGCTGTGGAAGTTTCTGCCCATAGGTAGGAGGTGTGCGCACAGCATCAGGAGGCTGCAGCATCAGGTCACGCCGCAGCACACAGCACCACACCAAAACACACAACATCACTTGGAGAATGATGTAGGGCTAAGATTAAAGGAAGAACATGATCAAAGGGAGGATAATGACTCACAAGAATATCCAAGAATTAAGAGGCTATAAAAGGGGTTCTCAAGGCCTCATTTCATAAGATAATACAAGATACAAAAACACACATACAAGAGAGTTTTGTGACATTGTGAGATCATTGTAAACACTAAGAGAGAATTGTGTAGAGAGACATAAACACAAGAGGGACTCTTGTAGTGAGGCTAGTTGTAATTAGATAGAGAGAGTCTAGATTAGATTAGAGAACATTGTTGAGTTCTCATCTTCTTCCTTCTCTTCTTGTTTCTTCAAGAACTTGGATTCTTGAAGGGGATTGCTGTAACTTTGTAAGAACCATTGAGATAGTGCAGAGAATTCGGAGGAACTCACGGGGACGTAGGCACATTGCCGAACCTCGACAACAAATTACTTGTCTTCTTTCTTTCTTTGATTTTCTGTTCTTGTGTTCGATTGCTGAAATTCTTTCTACAAGTCATTCAAGACTTGGGTGTTTGGAAGATCACCACCTGGGCATCTTGTCAAAGTGATTTCCAACATAAATGGTTTACATCCTTCTGTTGGAAAGATTGAATCTCTTTCCTCATCTGTCTTATCTTTTGTGCTGGAAAAAACTTCTTTAGGAACCTACTGGATAGCTCTTCCCAAGTATCGATAGACACTGCAGGCAATGAATTATACCACAACTTAGCATTATCTTTTAATGAAAATGGCAAAAGAATTAACCTAATTCCCTCTTGATCTAGGCCCCGGATATGCTAGAACTTGCAAAGGTCAAAGAATCGCCGGACGTGCAAATGTGGATCCTCAGTAGGTGTATCCCTGAAATGAGTCAAAGCGCTGAGTATCTGTGGAGATATATAATAATTTCCTTCTCCCTCAGGTTGATAAGTAATGCATGAGGGCTGGTTGAGGTTCCATGGGATGAAAGATTGCTTCATGGGTCTTCGCTCTGGTGGTGGTTGGTTGTCAAGCTATTCTACCATTATTGCTTCTCCCTCAAATTCTTCTTCTTCCTTCTCAATGTTAGGCCTCTGTCGAATGGTCCGCTCAATCTTTGTATCAAGTGGAAAGATGGTTAGATTCTTGGATCGAAGCCCTCGCATGAATCAGCTGAAACTCTTAAGTGCAGTAGCTTCAATACTGCTACTCGAGTAGTTTCTGGACCTTTTGCACTCGATCTCACCAAGCACTATGCTCTATCGCAATGCCAGAAATTAATCTGCTGCAAACCTGAAACAGAAAAACAGAAAACAACAAAAATGAAGAAATAAATTAGATATTTAATGAAACAAAATAAAACAAAACAGAAAAATAAAACTTAACGAAAAATAATTCTAAACAGAAATTTAGCGCAATCCCCGGCAACGACACTAAAAAATTGTTGTGCAAAAAGTTACCTAAATTAATAAGCAAATAATCGACGCAAGTGCACAAGGTCAACAGTAGCATAGTGTGCAAATGCGAGATCATCTCCACAAGGATTGGTAAATTTTGATTTAGAATAAATTTCGCAATATAAAACAATAGAAATAAATATTGGGTTTGAATTAATAATGATAAAAACGTAGGGACTTGACATCCACCACCAATCATACTACCACAATAAAAATATATGCTAATGCTTTAAATATGTCATGAATACCTAATGTTTGTCAACCTAAGGGCTTAGTCCGGTCCTTACGCTATTGATTTCCCTAAGCAATGAGTTAGGCATGGTGTATACTCTAACTCTTTGATTTCTTAAGGGATTCAGCATGGTGTATACTGAGTTGTTCCTTAAGAGAGCATAGGATCTGTGGAAATCGACAACCACACGAGGCCTAGGGCATAGTGTATACTCTCGATTTCCCATGTTGATTAACCAAAGAACCCGGCATAGATTTCTTTTGTTACTATTGTTAAACCCAAGACTCGGTCATCCAAATTGATTCAACTAACTAATCCATACCACATGCATACGTTGATCAGACAGACACATATAAGGAATTTAATTAAAAATAGCTATTTAATCAAGTTAAGCATCACAGCATAAATATCGCAAAGGCGCTAATACCGAATTATTGAGTAAACATAATTAGGGCTTCAATCAAGCCCTACTAGAAAATTAGCTACACATAGTTTTGATGCTAAACTTCATCATGAAATAAAATAAAAGGGAAGAATAAACCCAAAAAATACTGTGGAGAAGAGTTGTCAATTCGTCTCCAAAGCTTCAAACCAAAAAGAATATCCTCTTTTGTGTTTTACAAGTCTATTTATAGGGTCTTATGACATCTGGAAACCCTAACTAAGAAAACAGAACCCTAACCCTACTTTCCAAAATAGGTGCTTCCGTTTTACTGCACGGGTGCGCTCGATCTCATGCTTGTGTGCTTGAGCGCAAGGTTGCGCTCGAGCCTTCTATGTGTGCGCACGATTGCTTGTGCGCTTGATCACACTCTTCTGTGCTCGATCGTACTTGGTTACTTCTAGGTCTTCTAGATTTCTTCCTTTGAGTTCCAAAATGCTACATTTTCTCCAAGAACTTATAAAAACACAGAAAACACAAAAATGAAGTAAAATAGAATAAAACACGTAAATGAAGAGCTTAAGAAATGTAAATTAAGGGGCTTAAATATGAATATTTAAGCACTTATCACCCGCTCAGCCTCGACATGGGCGCAGAGGGGGATGTCCCTCTCCCGGACTGCCTCGACCTTGGCCCTGTTGGTTGCATCTTTTGTGGCCGGCAGCAGTTGGACAACCGCGGTCTTCTCCTCCAGCTAGCGCTGGGTACGATCCAGCAACTCGGCCGTCTCGATGCAACGGTGGGAGGTAACATCGAGGAGATTGACCATCTATGGCCAAGGAAAAGAGTGTTACTATGAATAAATCAAGGCACAATCTAAACAAAAGTAAAGAATCAGGAAGAAGGGAATACTTGAGAGGCGACGGTCTCCAGAACTGAGTAGAGGGCCTCGGTCGGCCTCTGGGACAGCTCTTGGAGATCCTGGGGAGGGATCCCTATGATCAGGTGCTCTCTCATTACTCATGGGCGAGTGAACACAGAGTCTTCGACCTTCAGGGCCCAGTTGGGCCTAAAGATCGCTGCCCCCCGAAGCGGCACCCACTGAGGGGCTAGGAGTAGCCAAGGCCACCGGGGGAGCACATGTTACCGGAACGGGCTCCGACTGTGGAAGGTGTCATGGAGGGCTCTCCAGATCTATAAGGGTGGAGGGTTGAGCCCTCTTCCTTGTCCTTGAGCCTGAGGCCTGCTGCCTCTCGGCCGAGGCAGACTTCCTTCTCTCCAAGGCAAGTTTCCTCGCCTGCTCTAGGGCATGTGCCGTGGCGTCCATCTCTGCTCAGCACGAAAGAAAGAAAAGTGCATAAGTAAAACTATAAGGCAACAAGCAAAACAGAGACAAAACTACAAATATTAAAGGCATGGATCTTTACCACTCTCGAGCTAAGACTCAGTGCGTGGAGGGCACAGGCTGCGCCTTGCCAGCTCCTCATTACTGTAGAGGACTTTAACATCTAGCAACGAGGCCATCATGGCATCCATGACCTCTTGCTCGCTTGGATGAAGACTTATTTTCTTACATTTCTTGGTTCGGTCCATACTCCACAAGCGAGGAAGGTCGAAGTATTCGGCAGATCGGATAAAGAAGAAGTATTTCTTCGATCTCATGATTGATGATGGAGTCCTCTTCAGCAGCCTCCTCTTGGCCCGGGTGCTGAAAACCACCCATCTGATCTAGCTGTGCCTACTAATCAGGAAGTGGGCTTTGAAAATATCCATATTTAGTGGCCCACCCACTTCCGAGCAGACACAGATAAAGGCCATAATCAGTTGTACCGAGTTCGGCACTAGTTAACACAACGAGATATCAAAGTACCTTAAAACGACACAAAAGAAGGGGTGAAGGGGGAACCAAAGCCCGGCCCTCATGTGGTGTTCATACACGCACAGTTCGTAGGGCGCACGACTCAAAAAGGGGTCGCAAGCCCTCTCCCCTGCCTTGGCCACCCGAAGGGCATACCAGCACAGAATGCGGTATGTCTTCCGGATCACCTCTAGGTCCACCTCCTTCAACTGGCTAGGGATCTCATTTGCTGCATAATTCCACTCTTCCCTTTCATCCACAGCCGAGGTCCCCCTAATATCAGCCAGGTCCTCATCTCTAGAAAAGGAGTCCACTTCATACTCCACAATTACGGGGATGTTTGGCACCATTACCAAAGGGCCTTCCCTGATGATAAGAGTCATAAAATGCATCTTAATAGTACTTAATTGTTATAATTTTAGGGTTGATCTAGGTTTTAATTGCACTTTTATACGTTAACAACTCTAAAGTATCATTCTTGGATCATTGATCTATTTCGATGCATTTTCAAGTACTTTAAGCTCAAAAGAGGAGGAAAATTTATCATTGCTTGAAGCACAAAGACTCAAGGCATACTGGAGTGAAAGAATGCTTCCAGAAGGACAAGATGGAGGGCTTAAAAGAGCAACAGCTGCTGCCCGCACTAGAAAAGAGTTTCACTAAATTGCCAGAATTGCCCGTACAGATCAATCATCTTTGCAAATTAAACTATATTGATACAAGAATAACCAGGAGATGATCCATATATTCTTAGAAAGATCCGGAAGCCTACTTTTTGGAGAATTTTATGGTTCATAAAAATGATTTTTCTAGAGAAAGTTATGGCAGTTTAAGTACACAAAGGTAAGGCTGTGCGGGCTGTGCGGGATTTCAGCGTGAATTGCTTGTGAAGGCCTAAATCCCACATCCCACATCGGTTAGTAACACATTTCTATATCCCACATCCCACATCGGATTGGAAACACATTGCACTCGCAGTATTTGCCTATATAAGACCCACTCCACTTCAGCTTTAAGATCAATCGGAGCTCATCTGAAATCATTGGAGAGTGAATCCAGAGGGCCTTTAGGAGCAATCCAGAGGGCCTTTAGGAGGAATCCAAACTATACTTTTGGAGGGCAAGCTGAGGAATCGCCGAAGCTTTCGCTACCAAGGAGGAGATGATCGTTAAGAGGCTGGAGGCAACTCAAGGAAGCATGAGCTCCATGGTCGGCTAGTCTCCAAGCAAGGCGAAGGGATGAATCCCTAGGTGTAGTTGTTCTTATTTTTATTTATTTGATTCAGTTGTAGTTGGTATTATTTTCATTAAACATTGTTGTATTTTATTCTTTAATTTAATTAGTAGATTTCTTATTAGTCTGGTGATTGCATGCTTCTTTTCCATATAAGTATAGTCATGCTCTTCTTATGTGTATTTGTTTGGGTGTGATTGAGTTTGGTAGATCTCTTTTATAGATTTCTCCATTGCTACGGTATTGTCATTTAGATATATCGTCGTCTCTTGATAATTTATAAGTTAGGTCATGTGTGCTTGAAAGTAAAGAATAATTCATATCAATTACATTAGGGTTTATACGTGCGCTTTAATTGAATATTTGCCGATTGCCTGTTTGGGATGTGAAACTTGCAATTGAGATAAAAACAACTGAATCAAGTTAGGATTAGAGCAACAAACCTAGGGAGGATTTCTGGAGCCTTGTTGTTTCTCAATTATATTCTTCATTACAATTACTCAATTATTTCACATTTCTCAATTCAGATTCTTTCAATCAATCTTTTATCGTTTGTGTTGAGGTTCACACCTTCTCTTGTAGTTATCTTGTTTCCGTGTGGAATCGACACCCCAAAGTTGTACTACAATTACCGCGTTACACTTTGGGTGTAATCAAATTTTGGCGTCGTTGCCGGGGACACGTGCTTAAGTACAAAGAAGATTATCAACTTTTAATATGATGGTAGAAGAGTTGTAAATAGTTTTTCTTATTAGCAGTTGTAAATGCGGTAACTTCGTTCCATCTTTTAGCTTGCTGCATTATTATATTTTTTTTATTTTATTTGACTCTTTCTTTTTTTATAGTATTTTTATTATGTGGGTAGATTTGGTTGTAGGCCTATGTTAGAGTCAGAATTTAATTCTTTTTCAAATCCTTTATTTGACAATCCATCTAGTCCCGAAGAAATGAGTGAACACGAAGATCAACCCCCCTAGGACACTTAAGGATTACTTGCACCCTAACCGTATGACCACACCATCGTGTATCATGTTCCCCCCTAACGTTCAACAACCTGATTTTAAGTCGGGCATGATCTAATTGCTACCAAATTTCCATGGGTTTGAGAATGAAAACCCCTATATCCATATGAGGGAATTTGAGGAAGTAGTAGTTGCTTTTCACATTAGGGCTGATATGATAGACACTGTCAAACTTCGGTTTTTCCCTTTTTCACTTAAGGAAAAAGCCAAGGCTTGGCTGTACTCGTTAAGGCCTAGGTCCATAGGTAGTTGGGATGAGATGACCCAAGTTTTCTTCCAAAAACACTTCCAAACCCATAGGACCAACAACCTCAAGAGACAAATCTCAAACTTTGCACAAAAGGAGAGTGAAACATTATATCAAGTTTGGGAGCGTTTCAAGGACCTTTTGAATTCTTATCCACACCATGGGTATGAGAGTTGGCGGGTAGTTAGCTATTTCTATGATAGACTCCTAAGTAGTGAAAGGTAGTTCATAGAAATGATGTGCAATGGGAATTTTCTTCATTTCCTAGATGATCTATCACAAAAAGCCCACACTTGGACTGAACCAAATGCCATGGAAGGCACTAGGAGAAATCAACCCGCTGGGATTTACCAACTTAAGGAAGAGGACAGCCTTAAAGCCCGTTTAGAGGTCCTAACTGAGGAAATTGAAGCCTTAAAAACCAAGGATACTAGAACCCCTAAACTGGTTGCTAGGGTAGAGTCCTATGAGCCTTGTTTCATGTGTAATGGGGTAGATCATTTACCTAAGGATTATCCAGTTTATTTTGAGATGAAGGATGAGTGTAATGCTATAGGTATATCCTTTGGGAAACCACACTCATCCTACTCTAACACCTACAATCCCGGTTGGAAGAATCACTCTAATTTTAGTTGAAAATCTGACATACAACCCCCTGCCCACTCTAGTACCCAATGGCAACCAGAAGCAACCTCATTTAATGCACCTCAACAATCTTTACCTTTGGAAGATATGTTTAAGTCATTTATGCGGGTACATACCAAGAGTGTGGAAGATCAAGGAAAAATAAATCAACGGTTGTTAGAGGAACAACAAGCGATCAAAGAGGAACAAAAGGTAATAAAGAGTCAACTCACCAAGTTGACTAGTTTCTTGACGATTCAAGAACAAGGTTAGTTTCCTTCATAGCCACAACCTAATCCAAATGGACAACATATGACACAAACCTCTAATCCTGAAAATCAAAAAAATAGAGAGGTTAATGCCATAATTACTCGTATTGGTAAGACAATTGATGGTCCCTCTCTACCATCACACTGGATTCCTAATACCGTGAGCAACAAGGATAAAGCCCCCAAGGAACAAGAGGCCTGTGATGTTTATCGCCCACCGGTGCCTTTCCCTCAAGCACTCCTTAAACTTGAGGAGATAAATACAGCATTAAAAGGTAAGATTCTTGAACAACTTCAACATGTTAAAATTAATCTTCCTTTTCTTCATGTCATAAAACAGATTCCTAACTATGCTAAAGTCATCAAGGATCTATGCACACTCAAGAAGAAGTACAATGTGAAGAAGACGACATTCTTAATGGAGCAAGCAAGTGCTGTAATTAACAATAAGACACCACCAAAATATATAGATTCGGGCTGTCCAACGATGGCTTGCCAAATTGGAAATAAACCTTGTGGCAAGGCATTGCTAGATTTGGGTGCTTGTGTAAACCTCATGCCATACTCCATGTACTTACAGCTCGGTCTAGGTGAGATCAAACCAACCTCCGTGGTACTTCAATTAGCAGATAGATCGGTAAGAAAACCAAGAGGTATTGTAGAAGATGTTTTGTTGCAAATTGATAATTTCTACTATCCTGTTGACTTTTTGGTTTTAGATATTGTTTCTACTATAAACACGGAGTCCAAAATTCCTTTGATTCTTGGAAGACCATTCCTTGCCACCACCTATGCCGTCATTAATTATAGGAATGGCCTAATGACATTATCATTTGGAAATAGGACTTTAGAGGTAAATGTTTTTCGAGTCCCATGGCAGCCATATGAAGAGGATGAGTACATCAAAGATAATTCTAACTCTTCGAAATTCATTCCTAATAATCTTGAGTTCAAAGATTCTTCAAATTATCCCCATGCCGTTAATGTTGTTGATGTTTTTGATAAGCCACAAGAATTTATTAAGACATCTTGCCAACCATGCTTTGAGAAGTTGCTTGAGAGAAGTCACATGAATGCGGGAATCAAATACCCTACTGCTGATAGTAAATGGGCATCACCAAAAACACTTGAGCCACATGTGGTGGACTTTAAGTATTCCTTGCCATGGCCAAAGCATACAAGCACAAAATTTTGTAGCAAAGCAGTGGCTGGTGCATCCAACTCATATTTTTCGAAGAGGGAATAAAAGCGTCTGGCTGAAGACGTAAAACTTAGCGCTCACGGGAGGTAACCCACAACATATCCTTTTACTTTTACTGTTTTTCATATTTCTTTTTCTTGTTTATTATTATTATTTTGTTGTTTTCCAGTTTTACTTTAGTATTTACTTTTCAGGGACAAATAAAATGAAGCAGTTCAATTGGTCGTGCACAACTTTCAACTCCATGCACCTTTGGTTAAAAAGGGAGTTTCCTTAACTTTTGCTTTTACATTGAGGACAATGCTTATCTTAAGTTGGAGGAGGAGGATACACATTTCTTATTGCATACCATTGAATTGATGGGTGCCACTTTCCCTTTTTATTTGTTTTTAGCATGCTTTGTGTTAGCCTTAGAGTTAATTCACATGTCAATGATATAAACTTAATTGAGATAGCATAAAGCATTTAGAAGAAGTTAAATCTTGCTTCGGTTTGAAATTAATTTAAGCATCAATCTTCATTTGGTTTGAGACTCTAGTTTGTGGTAAGATTGTATGGTTAGTCTTAAACATTTAGAGAAATTTTATGTGTGATTGTTTTATGAATACTTTTGCGGTCTTGACAAGCTCTAGAACTTACTTGATAATCACTTGAGGCGAATTCCTAGAATGCACACTACTTAGGATATGATATAGGTCATTTTTGAACCGTTTGAGCCTTTTAAACCTACCATTGCTATATTTATCGCTAGTCACCTATTTGAGCTTTTTCTTGAAAAATAATTTGAGTCTTGTTTCTTTCAATCGCCCATTCACACACCTTCATGAGCCTAAAAATATGCATCCTTACCTTTCTTTTAAAAGAACTTAGTTATACACATTTGTTGAGAAGTACTTAAAAGGAGTAAGGATGGAAATATGAAAAAAAAAAAAATATATATATATATATATCACTACTGGCTCTACCACAACCCAATTACATTAAAGAAGATAAGTTGGGGGTTGTGGAAAAGAAAAGAAAAGAAAAAGAGAAGTGAATTATAGCAAAGAAGAAGAAAAGAAAAGAAAAGTGGTGACTTATTGAGAGATATGCTCTTATAAAAAATGGTTGAAAGAGTTAGGTGTTGAAGTAAGGTTATTAAGTGCTTAAAGTAGTTGTGTTTAAAACTAAGAGATTGAGTTCTTTTACTTGTGAATCTTTCCCGTTCTTTCTTAACCTTTACCTTAGTCTAACGTTACAAGCTTATTAAAGACCTATTGATCCAATGTAATGTGATTTTTCTACAATAGTGGAGAGTGGTTTGAAATGTAAGCATATGGAGCTTGTTTTTGTGATTGATGTCACAAAATTTATCATGTTTTAGAGGCCAAGACTTGTATTCATGAATGTTATGCATAAAATCATTTGGGTGTTCGGATTAATGGTTTTTGGTAAGATGGATGTTAAGAGTCAATAACGATTTTAAGATTAATGTTTGGATTACTTTTGGATTCGGGTGAAATTTAATGATTCTTTGTGCCGTGGGTTATGTGCAATTTTTGAGACGAAATGTGAATTACTCTTGGTTAACACTAATATTGCTTTTCATTTACTTCGATTCCCACCATAGAATTCATCTCTTGTTTTCGCTTGAATTGCTAGGGACTAGCAATAAGCTAGTTAGGGGTTGTGATGAGAGTCATAAAATGCATCTTAACAGTACTTAATTGTTATTATTTTAGGGTTAATTTAGGTTTTAATTGCACATTTATACGTTAACAACTCTAAAGTATCATTCTTGGATCATTGATCTATTTCGGTGCATTTTCATGTACTTTAAGCTCAAAAGAGGAGGAAAAGTTATCATTGCTTGAAGCACAATGACTCGAGGCATACTGAAGTGAAGGAATACTTCTGGAAGGACAAGATTGAGGGCTTAAAAGAGCAACAACTGCTGCCCGCACTGGAAAGGAGTTTCACAAAATTGCCAGAATTTCCCGTACAGATCAATCATCTTTGCAAATTAAACTGTATTGATACAAGAATAACCAGGAGATGAGCCATATATTCTTAGAAATCTTTGGAAGTCTATTTTCTGGAGAATTTTACGGTTCGTAAAAATGACTTTTCTAGAGAAAGTTATGGCAGTTTAAGTAGACAAAGGTCAGGCTGTGCGGGCTGTGCGGGATTTCAGCGTGAATTGCTTGTGAAGGCCTAAATCCCACATCCCACATCGGTTAGTAACACATTTCTATATCCCACATCCCACATCGGATTGGAAACACATTGCACTCATGGTATTTACCTATATAAGACCCACTCCACTTCAGCTTTAAGATCAATCGGAACTCATCTGAAATCATCAGAGAGTGAATTCAGAGGCCTTTAGGAGCAATCCAGAGGGCCTTTAGGAGGAATCCGAAGTATACATTTGGAGGGCAAGCTGAGGAATCACTGAAGCTTTCGCTACCAATGAGGAGATGATCGTTAAGAGGCCGGAGGCCACTCAAGGAAGCATGAGCTCCATGGCTAGCTAGTCTCTAAGCAAGGTGAAAGGATGAATCCCTAGGTGTAGTTGTTCTTATTTTTCTTTATTTGATTCAGTTGTAGTTGGTATTATTTTCATTAAACATTTTTATGTTTTATTCTGTAATTTAATTAGTAGATTTCTTATTAGTCCGGTGATTGCATGCTTCTTTTCCATATAAGTCTAGTCATGCTCTTCTTATGTGTATTTTCTTGGGTGTGATTGAGTTCGGTAGATCTCTTTTATAGATTTTTCCATTGCTGCGGTATTTTCATTTAGATATATCGTCGTCTCTTGATAATTTATAAGTTAGGTCATGTGTGCTTGAAAGTAAAGAATAATTCATATCAATTACATTAGGGTTTATACATGCGCTTTAATTGAATATTTGCCGATTGCCTGTTTGGGATGTGAAACTTGCAATCGAGATAAAAACAACTGAATCAAGTTAGGATTAGGACAACAAACCTAGGGAGGATTTCTGGAGCCTTGTTGTTTCTCCATTATATTCTTCATTACAATTACTTAATTATTTCACATTTCTCAATTCAGATTCTTTCAATCAATCTTTTATCGTTTGTGTTGAGGTTCACACCTTCTCTGGTAGTTATCTTGTTTTCTTGTGGAATTGACACGCCAAAGCTGTACTAAAATTACCGCGTTACACTTTGGGAATAATCACCTGACCACGGCCCTTTTCGGGGTCGCACTCCTTGAAGAGGACGTGGACAACCCCGTCTCCTTGGCACTACTGCTACCACTATCAGTTTCATTAATACTACCCCTACTACTACCACTACTGGGCTGGTCCCGATACTTATCAAACGAAGACATATTTAAAGAGAAAAGATGGATGAACAGACCAACTGTTCGAGGGATTCAGACTAATCAAAGTTCTTGATGAGAGTGATAAAATGCACCTTAACAGTACTTAATTGTTAGCATTTTAGGGTTGATCTAGGTTTTAATTGCACTTTTATATGTTAACAACTCTAAAGTATCATTCTTCGATCATTGATCTATTCTGGTGCATTTTTAGGTACTTTCTGCTCAAAAGAGGAGAAAAAGTTATCATTACTTGAAGCACAAAGACTCGAGGCATACCGGAGTGAAAGTATAGTTGTGGAAGGGCAAATGAAGAAAAAACAAGTCTTGAGTGTGCACGCTGCGGCCTAAAGATATCCAAGCCTCAGCCTCCAAAACCGAGCAAAAGAACAAGGAAGAAGCTTCAGTGGAAGCCGCGGCCTGGACTAAGCAGGGCCGCGGCCTCCAACAAGGTATGAAAACAAAGAAACAGTGGAAGCCGCGGCACAAGGAAGGGAGAGCCGCGGTGCTCACCCGGTCCACTTCTCTGAGATATGACCTAATTAAGACTTTTTTTAGCCTTAAAATACCCTTGGACCTTGTACATTATAAATAGACCACTTAGGGTTTGTAATTAAACATTCATTAGAGGCCGGAGGCCAGGGAAAACATCATGAAGGCTGCCACACTCTCCCCCATGGCCAACTAATCTCCAAGTAAGAAGAAGGGATGAATCTTTAGGTGTAGTTGTTCTTAATTTCTAGTCTTGATTCATTGTAGTTTGGATTTATTATCATTAAACATTGTTATGATTTACTTTTAAATCTAATTAGAAGATTTCCGCTTAATTCGGTGATTGCATCTTTCTCCCCTATATAAGTCTAGTCATGCTCTTCTTATGTGATGTTGTTGAGGTGTGATTGAGTTCGGTAGATTTCTCTTATAGATTTGTCCATTACTGTGGTATTGTCATTATGATATATTGTCGTTTCTTGATAATCTATAAGTTTGGTCATATGTGCTTGAAAGTAAAGAGTATTTCATAACAATTATGTTAGGGTTTATATATGTGTTTTAATTGAATATTTGCCGATTGTTTGTTTGGGATGTGAAACTTGCAATCGAGATAAAAATTAAGATTGGAATAAGGAAACGAATCTAGGGAGGATTCCCGGACCCTTGTTGTTCTCCATTATATTTACACAACTATTTCACACTACTTTAAACTCAGATTATTTCCTTTGACTTTTATCGTTTCGTATTAAAGTTTACATCCTCTCTTGTAGTTTGCTTATCTCCCTGTGGAATTGACACCCCAAAGCTGTGCTACAAGTACCGTGTTACACTTTGGGTGTAATCAAATTTTGGCGCCATAGAAGAATTGTAGATAATTTTTCTTTTCAGTAGTTTGCAAAGGCGGTAACTTCGTTCCTTTTTTTAGCCTGCTGCATTAATTTTTTTATTTCATTTTATTTTATTCCTTCTTTTTATATATTATTTTGTGATCTTGCATGCCCCGATATAGAGACACTTTGGGTAGATTTGCTTGTAGGCCTGTGTTAGAGTTAGAATTAAATTCTTTTCTAAATCCTTTATTTGACAATCCATCTAGTCCTGAGGAAATGAGTGAACACGAAGATCAACCCCCTAAGACCCTTCAGGATTACCTTCACCCTACACGAACAGCCACACCATCATGCATCATGTTTCCAGCCAATACTCGTCATTTAGATTTTAAAACAGGGATGATACAATTACTCCCTAGGTTTCATGGCTTGGAAAGTGAAAACCCATATGTGGACATTAGAGAGTTTGAGGAAGTAGTTACGAATTTTCATAGTCAAGATGTAACTGCTGACATTGTGAGACTTAAGTTCATTCCTTTCGCTTTGAAGGATAAAGCTAAGAGTTGGATATACTCACTGAGACCATGATCTATAGGGACGTGGATTGAGATGACTCGAATTTTCTTTAATAAATATTTTCCCCAACATAAGACTAATGCTTTAAAAAGGAAAATCTCAACCTTTGCACAAAAGGATAGTGAGACTTTGTATCAGTCTTGGGAGAGATTTAAGGAGTAGTTGAGTATGTGCCCTCACCATGGGTATGAAAATTGGCGCTTAGTGAGCTATTTTTATAAGAGACTTACATATAGGGAGTGCCAATTTGTAGAGACGATGTGTAATGGTGAGTTTTTAGAAAAAGATCCTGATGAGGCCATAGAGTACCTCAATGAGCTTGCTGAAAAAGCTCACACTTGGACTGGACCTAGTGCTACTGAAAGCACAAACAGGTCACGACCTGTAGGAAACCAAAATGGTGGTGGAATTTACCATCTTTGAGAAGAGAATAACCTAAAATCTAAGGTACAGATGCTCACTAGGGAACTAGATGTGTTAAAGACTAAGGGCTTACAGAAAACACCCGTAGCTAATCATGCAAGGTCTTTTGAACCATATTTTGTGTGTGGCGGGGTAGATCATCTCGCCCAAGAATGTCCCACATTTGCGGAGATGAGAGGGTGTATAAGGAACAATGTAATGCCTTAGGTATGTACAAGAAGCCTTTTTCACCTTTCTCTGATACCTATAATCCGGAGTGGCGGAATCACCCCAATCTTAGCTGAAAATCTGAAAACCAGCCGCCTACACAACCCCCTAGATCATATCCTGCACCATATCATGCACCTGCACCCTCTTGGAGTCCTTTAGAAGAAACTTTGCATGCATTTATTAAGGCACAGGATAAGACTAATCAAAGAATTGAATCTTTGATTACGCAGGTTGTTGAAGAACATAAGGATCTAAATAGCCAAGTGTCCAAGTTGATGAGCTCCTTAAGTGTGAATGAGCGAGGTAAGTTCCCTTCCCAAGCTCAGTCCACACACCATGGACAACACCTGGCGCAAAAGAATTTGAAGGAGGTGAATGCCATTGTGACACTTAATGGTAAGTCGTTACACATCCCAACACCGAACAAATCAGAGGATGTGGACAAGAGCCACCAAGTATATATGATTGACTCACCCATGGAAAAGGTCCATCATCTTAATCCATTGGAGTCAATCCACACACAAGGTTCATGATGAGAGTGATAAAATGCATCTTAACAGTACTTAATTGTTATCATTTTAGGGTTGATCTAGGTTTTAATTGCACTTTTATACGTTAACAACTCTAAAGTATCATTCTTGGATCATTGATCTATTTCGGTGCATTTTCAGGTACTTTAAGCTCAAAATAGGAGGAAAAGTTATCATTGCTTGAGGTACAAAGACTCAAGGCATACTGGAGTGAAGAAATGCTTCCGGTAGGACAAGATGAAGGGCTTAAAAGAGCAACAGTTGCTGCCCGCACTGGAAAGGAGTTTCACTAAATTGCCAGAATTGCCCGTACAGATCAATCATATTTGCAAATTAAACTATATTGATACAAGAAGAACTAGGAGATGAGCCATATACGCTTAGGAATATTTGAAAGTCTATTTTCTGAATAATTTTACGGTTTGTAAAAATGATTTTTCTAGAGAAAGTTATGGCAGTTTAAGTAGACAAAGGTCAGGCTGTGCGTGCTGTGCGGGATTTCAGCGTGAAGGGCATGTGAAGGCTTAAATCCCACATCCCACATCGGTTGGAAACATATTTCTATATCCCACATCCGACATCAGATTGAAAACACATTGCACTCGTGATATTTGCCTATATAAGACCCACTCCACTTCAGCTTTGAGGGCCTTTAGAAAGTGCATCCAGAGGGCCTTAAGGAAGTGAGATCATCTGAGATCATTAGAAAGTGAATCCAGAGGGCCTTTAGGAGCAATCCAGAGGGCCCTTAGGAGCAATCCGAAGTACTTTTGGAGGGCAAGTAGAGGAATCGCTGAAGCTTTCACTACCAAGGGGGAGATGATCGTTGAGAGGCCGGAGGCAACTCGAGGATGCATGAGCCCCATGGCCGGCTAGTCTCCAAGCAAGGCGAAAGGATGAATCCCTAGGTGTATTTGTTCTTATTTTCCTTTATTTGATTCAGTTATAGTTTGGTATTATTTTCATTAAACATTATTATGTTTTATTCTTTAATTTAATTAGTAGATTTCTTATTAGTCCGGTGATTGCATGATTCTTTTCCATATAAGTCTAGTCGTGCTCTTCTTATGTGTATTTGTTTGGGTGTGATTGAGTCCAGTAGATCTCTTTTATAATTTGTCTATTGCTGCAGTATTGTCATTTAGATATATCGTCATCTTTTGATAATTTATAAGTTAGGTCATGTGTGCTTGAAAGTAAAGAATAATTCATATCAATTACATTACGGTTTATACATGCGCTTTAATTGAATATTTGCCGATTGCCTGTTTGGGATGTGAAACTTGCAATCGAGATAAATACAACTTAATCAAGTTAGAATTAATGCAACAAACCTAGGGAGGATTTCCATAACCTTGTTGTTTCT
This sequence comes from Bretschneidera sinensis, assembly GCA_023935145.1. Lineage (NCBI taxonomy): Eukaryota > Viridiplantae > Streptophyta > Magnoliopsida > Brassicales > Akaniaceae > Bretschneidera > Bretschneidera sinensis. The sequence goes on along the minus strand of CM043698.1, from coordinate 99,120,232 downwards.
TTATTATATTATCCATCAATTATTTACACAATTTTCACACAATCAACAATTCAGATTTTGTCACTTTAACTTTTATCATTTGTGTTGAGGTTTACACCTTCTTTTGTAATTAGTTTGTTTCCCTGTGGAATTGACACCCCAAAGCTGTACTACAATACCGCATTATATTTTGGGCGTAATTAAATTTTGGTGCCGTTGCCGGGGAGACACGCTTAAGTACAAGGAAGATTGTCAACTCTGAGACAAGATGGTAGAAGAATTGTAAATAGTTTTTCTTTTCAGCAATCGTAAAGGCGCTAGCTTCGTTCCTTCTTTTAGCTTGCTGCATTATTTTTTTCTTATTTCTTTTTATAGTATTTTTTTATTATTGTTCTTTTTTCTAAGTTATGATTTTCTGATTTTTTTATTCTGTTTTATTAATTTCCTCTCTGATTCATGTGGTGTATGCTTAGACGGAGAGATTTGCGAGGTAGATTCATTAGAGGACCTGAAAATAGAATTACCCTCTCCATCCATGATGAGAGTCAAAAAATGCATCTTAACAGTACTTAATTGTTATCATTTTAGGGTTGATCTAGGTTTTAATTGCACTTTTATACGTTAACAACTCTAAAGTATCATTCTTGGATCATTGATCTATTTCGGTGCATTTTCAGGTACTTTAAGCTCAAAAGAGGTGGAAAAGTTATCATTTCTTGAAGCACAAAGACTCAAGGCATACTGGAGTGAAGGAATGCTTCTAGAAGAATAAGATGGAGAGCTTAAAAAAGCAACAACTGTTGCCCGCACTAGAAAGGAGTTTACTAAATTGCCAAAATTGCCCGTACAGATCAATCATCTTTGCAAATTAAACTGTATTGATACAAGAAGAACCATAAGATAAGCCATAAATTTTTAGAAAGATCCGGAAGTCTATTTTCTGGAGAATTTTACAGTTCATAAAAATGATGTTTTAGAGAAAGTTATGGCAGTTTAAGTAGACAAAGGTTAGGCTGTGCGGGCTGTGCAGGATTTCAGCGTGAAGGGCATGTGAAGGCCTAAATCCCACATCCCACATCGGTTAGTAACACATTTCTATATCCCACATTCCATATCGGATTGGAAACACATTGCACTCATGGTATTTGCCTATATAAAACCCACTCCACTTCAGCTTTAAGGACCATCGGAGAATCTGAGATCATCTGAGATCATCAGAAAGTGAATCCAGAGGGCCTTTAGGAGCAATCCAGAGGGCCCTTAGGAGGAATCCGAAGTAATTTTGGAGGGAAAGCTGAGGAATCGCCCAATCTTTCGCTACCAAGGGGGAGATGATCGTTAAGAGGCCGGAGGCAACTCGAGGACGCATGAGCCCCATGGCCGGCTAGTCTCCAAGCAAGGCGAAGGGATGAATCCCTAGGTGTAGTTGTTCTTATTTTCTTTTATTTGATTCAGTTGTAGTTTGGTATTATTTTCATTAAACATTGTTATGTTTTATTCTTTAATTTAATTAGTAGATTTCTTATTAGTCTGGTGATTGCATGCTACTTTTCCATATAAGTCTAGTCATGCTCTTCTTATGTGTATTTGTTTGGGTATGATTGAGTCTGGTAGATCTCTTTTATAGATTTTTCTATTGCTGCAGTATTGTCATTTAGATATATCATCGTCTTTTGATAATTTATAAGTTAGGTCATGTGTGCTTGAAAGTAAAGAATAATTCATATCAATTATATTAGGGTTTATACATGCGTTTTAATTGAATATTTATCGATTGCCTGTTTGGGATGTGAAACTTGCAATCGAGATAAAAACAACTTAATCAATTTAGGATTAGGGCAGCGAGCCTAGGGAGGATTTCTGGACCTTTGTTGGTTCTTTATTTATTATCCATCAATTATTTACACAATCAACAATTCAGATTTTATCACTTTAACTTTTATCGTTCGTTTTGAGGTTTACACCTTATTGTGTAATAAGTTTGTTTCCCTGTGGAATCGACACCCCAAAGCTGTACTACAATACCGCATTATGTTTTGGGCATTATCAAATTTTGGCGCCATTGCCGAGGAAACGCGCTTAAACACAAAGAAGATTGTCAACTTTTGACATGACGGTAGAAGAGTAGTAAATAGTCTTTCTTTTCAACAGCTGTAAAGGCGGTAACTTCGTTCCTTCTTTTAGCTTGCTACATTAATTTCTTATTTTTTTTATTTTATTTGATTCTTTCTATTTTATTGTAATTTTGATTGTGTGATTTTGCATGCCCAGATATAGAGACACTTTGGGCAGATTTGCTTGTAGGCCTGTGCTAGAGTCAGGATTAAACTTTTTAAACCCTTTATTTGATAATCCATCTAGTCCTGAGGAAATGAGTGAACACGAAGATCAACCTACTAGGACCCGCCAGGATTGCCTCCACCCTACACGCACAACCACACCATCTTGCATCATATGTCCAGCTAACATTCCCCAGTTAGATTTTAAAACAGGGATGATACAGTTACTCCCTATATTTTATGGCATGGAAAATGAGAACCCTTATATGCACATTAGAGAGTTTGAGGAAGTAGTTGCGACTTTCCATAGTCAAGGTACAATTGCTGACATTGTGCGACTTAAGTTCTTTCCTTTCGCTTCGAAGGATAGAGCTAAGAGTTGGCTATACTCACTAAGACCACGATCTATTGGATCGTGGACTGAGATGACTTGGGCCTTCTTTAACAAATACTTCCCTCAACATAAGACTAATACGTTGAAAAGACAAATCTCCACCTTTGCACAAAAGGAAAACGAGACTTTGTATCAGTCTTGGGAGAAATTTAAAGAGCTGTTAAGTATGTGTCCACACTATGGGTATGAAAATTGGCGTTTAGTGAGCTATTTCTATGAGGGTCTTACCTACAGAGAACGCCAATTTGTAGAGATGATGTGCAATGGGGAATTTCTACAAAAAGACCCCGATGAGGCTATTGAATACCTCAATGAGCTTGCTGAGAAAGCTCACATATGGACTGGACCTAGTGCTACTAAAAGCACGAATAGGTCACGACTTATAGGAAACCCCAGTGGTGGAGGAATATACCATCTTAGGGAAGAAGACAAGCTGAAAGCTAACGTTGAACTGCTCACTAGGGAGTTAGAGGCATTGAAAACTAAGGGCTCAAAGCAAACACATGTGGTTAATCATGCCGAGTCTTTAGAGTCGTGCTTTGTGTGTGGCGGGGTAGATCATCTCACCCAAGAATGCCCCCACATTTGTTGATATGAGAGGGTTATATGAGGAACAATGTAATGCCTTAGGCATGTACAAGAAGCCTCTTGCACCTTTCTCTAACACTTATAATCCGGGGTGGCGGAATCACCCCAACTTCAGATGGAAATCTGAAAATCAACAGCATGCACAGCCCTCTAGATCATCCCCTGTACCTTATCATGAACCCTCATCCTTTAGGAACTCCTTAGAAGACACCTTACAGGCTTTTATAGAGGCACAAGGTAAGACAAACCAAAGGGTTGAGGCATTAATTACGCAGGTGGTTGAAGAGAATAAAGAAATTAGGAGCCAAGTGTCCAAATTAATGGGCTCCTTAAATGTGACTGAGCGAGGTAAGTTCCCTTCCCAAGCTCAGTCCATACCTCATGGTCAACATGTGGCACAAGAAAATTTGAAAGATATAAATGCCATTATGACCCGAAGTGGTAAGTCACTACACATCTCACCAATAAATGAATCCGAGGATGTGGAAAAGGGCCAAACTAGTAGTAATACCAAGCTGTCCAAAGACCCTGAAGTGACCAAAAGTCCTGTTAAGGCACCATTCCCTTAAGCCTTAAAGTCAAACAAGAAAAATCTGGACTTAAATAATGAAATCCTAGAGAACTTGAGGCAAGTGAAACTTAATCTTCCTCTTTTTCATGTGATTAAACAAGTTCTTACTTATGGAAAAGTTCTCAAAGATTTATGCATAATTAAGAGGAAACACCATGTCAAGAAAACTACATTCCTAACTGAGCAAGTCAGTGCTTTAATTGAGGAAAGAATTCCCCCAAAATATAAGGATCTGGGCTATCCTACCATTGCTTGTAGCATTGGAAAGCATGAGGTTGGACAAGCCTTGCTAGATTTAGGAGCTAGTATAAACCTGATGCCATTTTCCATTTATTTACAGCTAAGTTTAGGGGAAATCAAACCAATCGGTGTGGTGCTACAACTGGCTGATCGGTTAGTCAAAGTACCCCGGGGTGTGGTAGAGGATGTGTTGATTCAGATTGATAAATTTTACTATTCTGTTGATTTCCTAATCTTTGATACTACTTCTGCTGTTGACACTAACTCTAGAATTCCTTTGGTTTTGGGTAGACCTTTCCTTGCTACAACAAATGCTCTTATTAATTGTAGGAATGGACTCATGAAGCTGTCTTTTAGAAACATGACCTTAGAAGTGAACATTTTCAATGTTACAAAACAGCCCGAAGATGAGGACAAAAACCACCAGCTATACATGATCGAGTCACTCATCGATGAGGGAGTTTCCATGGCTCATGATTTTGATCATTTTAAGAGTTTTCTTGTTAATTCTGAGATTGATTTATTTGATAATAAAACTGATATAATTGATATTTGTGCTGTTTTTGACAAATCTTAGGATTATTGCACTTGGGCATGGCACCCAAGGTTCTAGGAGTTGCCTGAAAGAAGCGAAAAACAAATCCCCTCAAGCGTGGAAGCACCTAAAGTCGAATTGAAGCCACTACCTAAGGGTTTAAAGCATGCCTTTCTCGGTCCAGGTGATACCTTTCCTGTTATTATTTCATCTGAATTATCTGAGACCCAAAGTGAGAAATTAATTCAGACCTTAATTGCACATAAATCAGCCTTAGGATGGAGCATGGCTAATTTTAAGGGAATTAGTCCCCTGATCTGCTCCCATAAAATAAATTTGGATGAAGGAACCAGTCCTTGTAGAGACCCCCAACGTAGACTTAACCCTACTATGAAAGAAATAGTGAAAAATGAAGTGCTGAAACTATTAGATGCGGGTATTATATATCCCATAGCTGATAGTAAATGGGTAAGTCCTCCATAAGTCGTTTCCAAAAAGTCCGGAGTCACTGTGGTAATGAATGACCTAGGAGAGTTAGTCCCTACCAAACTTGTGACCGGGTGGTGTATGTGCATTGATTACAAAAAATTAAATGCTGCCACCAGGAAAGACCACTTCCCACTCCCTTTTATTAATCAAATTCTTGAGCGTGTAGCTGGTCATCCTTTTTACTGTTTCTTAGATGGTTATTCTAGCTATTATCAAATTGAAATTGCATTAGAAGATCAGGATAAAACCACTTTTACTTGTCCCATTGGTACTTACGCTTTTCGTAGAATGCCATTTGGATTATGTAATGCACCTGCCACTTTTCAACGTTGCATGTTGTGAGTTTTAAATTACTCGCAAGCGCACGAGTCATTTGCAATATAGTGTTGTGCAAGTTCGAGGTCAAATCCATAGGGAATTGCGTTGTGAAAATGTAATTTTATCTAAACTAAACTTATCTTAACCTAGTTTCGAATTTTGTATTATATTGTGCAAAGAAATATAAACTTAAACTAAATTGGTTTAAAGCAAATGATAAAACGACTAAGGTTTCTGAATCCACCCCACCAAAGTAAAGCATATATTTTCATGTTCTATATAAAAGTAATCAAAAAATTCCATGAATCCAACTTTAAACAAAAAACAACGAATATCCCAATCAAACCAAAAGCATCCAATGTATCCGCTTTTAACAAATCGTAAAGGAAATCCAATTTAATCGAAAACAATTCGATGTATCCATAAGATGAAACACAATGAATATCCAATTTAACAATTAAAAGCAATCAATCATAAGATTTACTCAAATAATTGAACAAAACGTTTATACTAAAAACATCAGAATTATTATGCGCAAATCTGAAAATATAATGCTAAACAATGGAAAGGCTTCATCTTCAACCTTAGCTGAAGATTTTAACCTCTCATAATTATGAAACTAAAGTTCACAATACAAGTGCTAAACATTGAACTTTGAAACTAGATAAAAAGAAATAAATTACTATACATGGGAGAAATTCCACTCGTTGTTGGGCGGCGCTTCCCCTCGTGGTAGCAAAGCCTTCAGGGTCCACCAGAATGCTAGCAGACATCCACCGGATTACACCAAATGGCCCAGGAATTGCACACTGAATGATGAAGTGAGATGGTGCTTTTATAGCGGGAGTCCCAGAGCACAATGGATTGCAGATTCGATGTGGGATATTGTCTGAGTGCGCTCGATCGCAGAATGGTGCGATCGATCGCATGTGTGCTCGATCGCATGTCTTGTACGCATGATCGCATGTGCGCTCGATGACATGTCTGATGTGCTCGATCGCAGGTGCACTACATTACAAATATTTCCATGTGGGATGTTGACCATGCACTCGTTCGTAGGCAGGTGCGCTCGATCGCATCTCTCGTGCGCTCGATTGCACTAGGCATCCTCAGCTTTTGCTCTTGAAGCTTGATATCTCCTGAAATGCTTCATTTTCTCCACAAACCTATAAAAATACACAAAACACAGAAAAGACATAAAATAAAGTGAAATAATACAAACTAAGAGCTTAACAAATATAATTTAAGAGCTTAAATATGCAATATTTAAGACTCATCATTGCATGATAAGTGTTTTTAGTGACATGGTTGAAAATTGCACGGAGGTTTTTATGGATGACCTAACTGTTTTTGGATCTTCATTTGATACATGTTTAATCAATTTGGAAAGAGTATTAATTCGATGTGAGGAAAAAGAATTGGTTTTAAACTGGGAAAAATGTCATTTCATGGTATCATCCGGTATTGTTTTAGGGCATATTGTCTCTTCTAAAGGAATAGAGGTTGATCAATCTATGATTGAATTAATCTCTAAATTGCCTACACCTAAGACAATAAAGGATGTGAGATCTTTCCTTGGTCATGCTAGCTTTTATAGGAGGTTCATACAAAATTTTCCTAACATATCTAGACCACTATGTGCCCTCCAAATTAAAGATGCCCCATTTAAGTGGACTCAAGCTTGTCAAGATGCCTTTAAAAAACTGATTGGCAAGCTTACTTCAGCACCTATAATGCAGTCACCTGATTGGAATTTACCCTTTAAAATCATGTGTGATGCTAGTGACTATGCTGTAGGTGCTGTTCTTGGACAGTGAAGAGAGGGAAAATCTTTTGTCATCTACTATGCTAGTAAGACTTTGAATAGTGCTCAGATGAATTACTCCACAACTGAAAAAGAATTGCTAGCTGTAGTATTTGCTTTAGATAAATTTCGTGCATACTTAATTGGTTCTCCTATCCTTATTTTTACAGATCATGCGGCTCTCAAATACCTTCTTACAAAGAAGGATGCTAAGGCACGCTTAATACGATGGATCCTACTCCTACACGAATTCGAAATCACCATCAAAGATAAGAGAGGAGTGGAGAATGTAGTAGCTGACCATCTCTTGAGGCTCACATTTGAGAACATTTGCGATGACACACCAATTAAGGATGACTTTCCTGATGATTATTTACTCTCTGTTACTTCTTTACCATGGTTTGCTCACATCGTGAATTATTTGACCACAAGTGAGATACCAATGGATTGGAGTGCTCCAGACAAGAGAAAATTCTTATATGAGGTACGTAATTTCTTTTGGGATGACCCCTATATTTTCAAGTACTGCCCTGACCAAATTCTAAGACGTTGCATCCCTAATGAAGAGATTGTAAGTGTTTTAGAATTTTGTCACTCCCAAGCTTGTGGATGCCACTTTTCAATGAAAAAACAGCTGCACAAATTTTGTAGTGTGGATTTTATTGGCCTACCTTGTTTAAAGATGCAAACACCTATTGTTGCTCATGTGAAAAGTGTCAAAAGTTAGGAGCAATGTCTCGTCGAAATATGATGCCCTTAAACCCTATTTTGGTGATTGAAATCTTTGATTGTTGGGGCATCGATTTTATGGGACCTTTTCCTCCTTCCTTTGGATACCAATATATTATTATGGCAATAGATTATGTATCTAAGTGGGTAGGGGCAGCAGCTTTCCGAAACAATGATAATAGAACGGTAATTAAATTTCTTAAAGAAAATGTGTTATCTCGATTTGGTACACCACGTGCTATAATTAGTGATCGAGATACATATTTTTGCAACCGTTCTTTTGAAGCTTTGATGTGAAAATACGGGGTGTTACATAAAATTTTTACTGCCTATCATCCTCAGACTAGTGGGCAAGTAGAGCTTGCTAATAAGGAGATTAAACAAATTTTAGAAAAAACGGTTAACCTAGATCGCAAGGATTGGTCTTTGAGACTAGTTAATGCAATTTGGGCTTACCATACAGCTTCTAAACTCCCTTAGGTATGTCACCTTATCAGATTGTTTTTGGAAAGCCTTGCCACTTACCTGTAGAGCTCGAGTATCGAGCGCATTGGGTAATCAAATCTTTTAATTTTAACATTGGAAAAGCCAGTAAGCTTTAGAAATATCAGTTGACCGAGTTAAAGGAGTTAAGGAATGATGCTTATGAGAACTTTAGAATCTATAGGGCTAAGATGAAAGTATTCCATGATAAAAATATTTTAAGGAAAACATTTAAACCTAATGATCGGGTGTTCTTATATGACTCTAGACTCCATAAGCATCCTGAAAAACTTCGGTCGAGGTGGACCTGCCCTTTTGTGGTGAAAAATGTTTTTGAAAATGGGGCGGTAGAAATTGAGGATACTAGAGATGGTCGGGTCTTTAAAGTCAATGGTCAATGCCTTAAGATCTTAAGGGATAGACAAGATCTGGAAGTGGAAGACATTCCGCTTATGGATCTTATCTACTTACCTTGACCACACAACAGAGGTACGTTTTTTTTTCTTTTTGTGTTGTTTATTTGTTTTTTTTATTATTATTATTGAATGCATTTTAATTTTAATTTTTAGTGTGCTAACACATGGTGAGAGTCTTTAATTTGTTTTGTTGTAGATCAAACTTTCAACAAGAATGTTAGCATGCAATTCATATGGAGGTGCACAAATTTAAGCTTCCGTGCACTTTTGCTTACAAAGGGAGTTTCCTTTACCTTTTCTTTAACATTGAGGACAATATAATTTTTCAGTTGGGGGTGGAGGAAACATATTCTTTTTCTTTCATTGAACTGCTTGGTGTCATCTTTGTTTTTGTTTAGCATGCTTTGTGTTAGCCTTAGAGTCAATTTACATGTTAATGATATAATTTTAATTGAGGTAGCAGATAGCATTTAGAAGAAATTAAATCTTGCTTCAGTTTGAAACTAATTTAAGCAGCAATCTTCATTTGGTTAGAGACTCTAGTTTGTAGTAAGATAGTATGATTAGTCTTAAACATTTAGAAAGTTTTATGTGTGATTATTTTGTGAATATTTTTGCGATCTCGACCAGCTCTAGAACTTACTTGATAACCACTTGAGGCGAATTCCTAGAATGCACATTACTTAGGATATGATATAGGCCATTTTTGAACCGTTTGAGCCTTTCAAACCTACCATTGCTATATTTATCACTAGTCACCTATTTGAGCCTTTTTCTTGAAAAGAAAAATTGAGCCTTATTTCTTTCGATAAACCATTTACTTACCTTTATAAGCCTAAAATTTTTTTTATCCTTACCTTTCTTTTAAAAGAACTTAGTTATACACATGTTGTGGGAAGCACTTAAAAGGAGTAAGGGTGGAAATATGAAAAAATATTACTACCGCAACCCAAGTACATTAAAGGAGATAAGTTGGGGGTTGTGGAAAAGAAAATAAAAAAAAATGAAAAAGAAGGTGAATGGTTATGTGCCAAAATAAAAAATAAAAAAAATGAAAAATGTTCGAAAAATGGTCAAAAAATTTGGGTATTGAAGTAAGGTTATCTAGTGCTTAAAAGTGATTGTGTTTAAAGCTAAGAGATTGAGTTCTTTTCTCGTGAATCCTTCCCATTTTTTCTTAACCTTTACCTTAGCCTAACGTTACAAGCCTATTAAAGACCTATTGATCCAATGTAATGTGATTTTTTTACAATAGTGGAGAGTGGTTTGAAATGTAAGCATATGGAGCTTTTTTTGTGATTGACATCACAAAATTTATCATGTTTTAGAGGCCAAGACTTGTATTCATGAATGTTATGCATAAAATCGTCCGGGTGTTCGGATTAATGGTTTGTGGTAAGATGGATGTTAAGAGTTAATAACGATTTTAAGATTAATGTTTGGATTACTTTTGGATTTGGGAGAAATTTAATGATTCTTTGTGCCGTGTGTTATGTCCAATTTTTAAGACAAAATGTGAATTACTCTTGGTTAACACTAATATTGCTTTTCATTTACATTGATTCCCACCGTAGAATTCATCTCTTGTTTTCTCTTGAATTGCTAGGGACTAGCAATAAACTAGTTGGGGGTTGTGATGAGAGTCAAAAAATGCATCTTAACAGTACTTATTTGTTATCATTTTAGGGTTGATCTAGGTTTTAATTACACTTTTATACGTTAACAACTCTAAAGTATCATTCTTGGATCATTGATCTATTTCGGTGCATTTTCAGGTACTTTAAGCTCAAAAGAGGAGGAAAAGTTAACATTGCTTGAAGCACAAAGACTCGAGGCATACTGGAGTGAAGGAATACTTCTGAAAGGACAAGATGGAGGGCTTAAAATTGCAACAGTTGCTGCCCGCACTAGAAATGAGTTTCACTAAATTGCCCATACAGATGAATCATCTTTGCAAATTAAACTGTATTGATACAAGAAGAACCAGGAGATGAGCCATATATGCTTAGAAAGATCCAAAAGTCTATTTTCTGGAGAATTTACTGATGAGAGTCATAAAATGCATCTTAACAGTACCTAATTGTTATCATTTTAGGATTGATTTAGGTTTTAATTGCACTTTTATACGTTGACAACTCTAAAGTATCATTTTTGGATCATTGATCTATTTCGGTATATTTTCAGGTACTTTCAGCTCAAAAGAGGAGGAAACGTTATCCTTGCTTGAAGCACAAAGACTCGAGGTATACTGGAGTGAAGGAATACTTTCGGAAGGATAAGATGGAGGGCTTAAAAGAGCAACAGCTGCAGCCCGCACTGGAAAGGAGTTTCACTAAATTGCCAGAATTTCCCGTACAGATCAATCAACTTTGCAAATTAAACTGTATTGTTACAAGAAGAACCAGGAGATGAGCCATATATGCTTAGAAAGATCCGGAAGTCTATTTTCTGGAGAATTTTATGGTTCATAAAAATGATTTTTCTAGAGAAAGTTATGACAGTTTAAGTAGACAAAGGTCAGGCTGTGCAGGCTGTGCGGGATTTCAGCGTGAGGAGAAGTTTTTGGGCTTAAATCCCATATCCCACATCGGTTAGAAAAATATTTCTGTATCCCACATCCCACATCAGATTGGAAACACATTGCACTCGTGGTATTTCCCTATAAAAGGCCTACTCCACTTCAGCTTTGAGGCATCAATCGGAGCTCATCTGAAATCATCAGAGAGTGAATCCAGAGGGCCTTTAGGAGCAATCCAGAGGGCCTTTAAGATGAATCTGAAGTACAATTTTGCAGGGCAAGCTGAGGAATTGCCGAAGCTTTCGCTACCAAGGAGGAGATAAGCGTTGAAAGGCCGGAGGCAACTCAAGGAAGCATGAGCTCCATGGCTGGCTAGTCTCCAAGCAAGGCGAAGGGATGAATCCCTAAGTGTAGTTGTTCTTAGTTTCCTTAATTTGATTCAGTTGTAGTTTGGTACTATTTTTATTGAATATTGTTATGTTTTATTCTTTAATTTAATTAGTATACTTTTATTAGTCCGGTGATTGCATGCTTCTTTTCCGTATAAGTCTAGTCATGCTCTTCTTATGTGTATTTGTTTGGGTGTGATTGAGTCCGGTAGATCTCTTTTATAGATTTTTTCATTGCTGCGGTATTGTCATTTAGATATATCATCGTCTTTTGATAATTTATAAGTTAGGTCATGTGTGCTTGAAAGTAAAGAATAATTCATATCAATTATATTAGGGTTTATACATGCACTTTAATTGAATATTTGCTGATTGCCTGTTTGGGATGTGAAACTTGCAATCGAGATAAAAACAACTGAATCAAGTTAGGATTAGGGCAACGAAACTAGGAAATATTTTTGAAACCTTTTTGTTTCTTAATTATACTATCCATAAATTATTTACATAATTTTCATACAATCAACAAATCAGATTTTGTCACTTTAACTTTTATCGTTTGTGTTGAGATTTATACCTTCTTTCGTAATTAACTTATTTCCCTGTGGAATCGACACCCTAAAACTGTACTACAACTACCACGTTATGTTTTAGGCATAATCAAATTTTGGTGCCATTGCCGGGGAAACGCGCTTAAATACAAAGAAGATTGTCAACTTTTGACATGACGGTAGAAGAGTTATAAATAGCCTTTTCATCAGTTGTAAAGGCGATAACTTCGTTCCTTCTTTTAGCTTGCTGAATTAATTTTTTTATTTGATTTGATTTGATTTTTTCTTTTTTTATATAGTATTTTTATTATTATGTGATCTTGCATGCCCAGATATAGAGACACTTTGGGTAGATTTGCTTGTAGGTCTGTGCTAGAGTCAGGATTAAAATTTTTAAACCCTTTATTTGATAATCAATCTCCTTCCGAGTTTGATGGTGAAACCTCGCCTAGATCAACTCATAGTGGAAACCCAAGTGAGAATTTAGAGGATTTTGTTAACATGGCCGATAACCTTAATGAGAATGTTGCAAGGACACTTCAGGATTACCTCCACCCTACACGCACAGCCATATGATCATGCATCATGTTTCCAGCCAATACTCACCAATTAGATCTTAAACTAGGGATGATTCAATTACTCCCTACATTTCATGGCTTGGATAATGAAAACCCATATGTGCACATTAGAGAGTTTGAGGAAGTAATCACGACTTTTCATAGTCAAGATGAAACTGATGACATTGTGAGGCTTAAGTTCTTTCCTTTTGCTTTGAAGGATAAAGCTAAGAGTTGACTATACTTACTAAGACCACGATCTATTGGGTCATGGACTGAGATGACTCAGGCTTTCTTTAACAAATACTTTCCCCAACATAAGACCAACGCTTTGAAAAGGCAAATCTCCACCTTTGCATAAAAGGATAGTGAGACCTTATATCAGTCTTGGGAGAGATTTTAGGAGTTATTGAGTATGTGCCCTCACCATAGGTATGAGAACTGGCGCTTGGTGAGCTATTTTTATGAGGGACTTACATATAGAGAGCGCCAATTCGTAGAGATGATGTGTAATGGTGAATTTTTGGAGAAAGATCCTGATGAGGCCATAGAGTACCTCAATGAGCTTGCTGAAAAAGCTCACACTTTGACTAGACCTAGTGCTACTGAAAGCACAAATAGGTCACGACCTATAAGGAACCCAAATGGTGGTGGAATTGACCATCTTAGAGAAAAGAATAACCTTAAGGCCAAGGTAAAGATGCTCACTAGGGAATTAGAGGTGTTAAAGCCAAAGAGCTTAAAGCCAACACACGTAGCTAACCATGCAAAATCTTTTTGAACCATGTTTTGTGTGTGGCGGGGTAGATCATCTCGCCCAAGAGTGCCCCACATTTGCTGAGATGAGAGGGATGTATAAAGAACAATGTAATGCCTTAGGCATGTACAAGAAGCCTTTGGCACCCTTCTCTGATAACTATAATCCGGTATGGCGAAATCACCCCAATTTCAGCTGGAAATCTGAAAACCAATAGCTTGCACAACCCCCTGCACCATATCTTGAACCATATCATGCACCTGTATCTTCTAGGAGTTCTTTAGAAGACACTTTACATGCTTTTATTGAGGCATAGGGTAAGACTAATCAAAGACTTGAATCTTTAATTACGTAGGCTGTTAAAGAAAATAAAGAGATAAAGAGCTAAGTGTCCAAGTTGATGAGCTACTTGAGTGTGACTGAGCGAGGTAAGTTTCCTTCTCAAGCTCAGTCCACACCCCATGGTCAACACCTAGCGCAACAGAATATAAAGGAGGTGAATGCCATTGAGACACTAAGTGGTAAGTTATTACACATCCCAACAACGAAAAAATCAGAGGATGTGGACGAAACCCACCAAGCATACATGATTGATTGATTCATTCATGGAAAAGGTCTAGCACCTTAATCCATTAGAGTCCACCCTCACCCATGGCTTCACAAAAGCATATATCAAGCCAGAATTTGCGGATGTTACTGATGATATCCTTGAGGCCTCTTCAAAGCATACAAGCACCCAATTTGACAGTGAAGTAGTTGTTGGTGCATTCAGTTCATGTTTGTCTAGGAGGGAATAAGAGCGTCTGGCTGAAAATGTAAAACTTAGTGCTCATGGGAGGTACCCCACAGCATATCCTTTTACTTTTATTGTTTTCATATTTCTTTTTCTTGTTTATTGTTCATTTTTTTTTTGTTTTCCAGTATTAACTTAATATTTCTTTTTCAGGGACAAATATACGAAGCAGTTCAAATGGTGGAGCACAATTTTCAGCTTCTGTGCAACTTTGGCTACAAAGGGAGTTTCCTTTACTCTTTCTTTTACATTGAGGTCAATGCAATTTTTAAGTTGGGGGGTGGAGGAAACGCATCTCTTTGTTTCCATATTCTTTATTTCCCTACATTTTTTTTCCATTGAACTGCTTGGAATCGTTCTCCCTTTTTGTTTGTTTTTAGCATGCTTTGTGTTAAGTCTTAGAGTTTATTCACATGTCAATGATATGAGCCTAAATTGAGATAACATATAGCATTTAGAAGAAGTTAAATCTTGCTTCGGTTTGAAATTAATTTAAGCATCAATCTTCATTTGGTTAGAGACTCCAGTTTGTGGTAAGATAGTATGATTAGTCTTAAACATTTAGAAAAGTTTTGTGTGATTATTTTGAGAATATTTTTGTGGTCTTGACAAGCTCTAGAACTTACTTGATAACCAATTGAGGCAAATTCCTAGAATGCACATTACTTAGGATATGATATAGGCCATTTTTGGACCGTTTGAGCCTGTTAAACCTACCATTGCTATATTTACCACTAGTCACCTATTTGAGCCTTTTCTTGAAAAAGAAGTGAGCCTTGTTTCTTTCAATAGCCCATTTACTCACCTTTATGAGCCTAAAGAGAATATTTTATCCTTACCTTTCTCGTAAAAGAACTTAGCTATACACATTTGTTGAGAAGCACTTAAAAGGAGTAAGGATGGAAATTTGAGAAAATATCACTACCATAACCCAAGTACATTAAAGGAGATTAGTTGGGGGTAATGTAAAAGAAAAGAAAAATGAAAAAGGAGGTGAATGGTCTTATGCCAAAATACAAAAGAAAAGTGAATTACGGCGAAGAAAGAAGAAAAGAAAAGAAAAGTGGTGATTTTGAAAAAAAAAAAAGAAAAATGCTCGAAAAATGGTCAAAAAAGTTGGGTGTTGAAGTAAGGTTATCTAGTACTTAAAAGTGATTGTGTTTAAAGCTAAGAAATTGAGTTCTTTTTCTCATGAATCCTTCCCATTTTTTCTTAACCTTTACCTTAGCCTAACGTTACAAGCCTATTAAAGACCTATTTATCCAATGTAATGTGATCTTTCTACAATAGTGGAGAGTGGTTTGAAATGTAAGCATATGGAGTTTTTTTTTGTGATTGACGTCACGAAATTTATCATCTTTTAGAGGCTAAGACATGTATTCACGAATGTTATGAATAAAATCATCCGGGTGTTCGGATTAATGGTTTGTGGTAAGATGGATGTTAAGAGTCAATAATAATTTTAAGATTGACGTTTGGATTACTTTTGGATTTGGGTGAAATTTAATGATTCTTTGTGCCGTATATTATGTGCAATTTTTGAGACAAAATGTGAATTACTATTGGTTAACACTAATTTTGCTTTTCATTTACTTTGATTCTCACCGTAGAATTCATCTCTTGTTTTCGCTTGAATTTTTAGGGACTAGCAATAAGCTAGTTGGGGGTTATGATGAGAGTCATAAAATGCATCTTAACAATACTTAATTGTTATCATTTTAGGGTTGATCTAGGTTTTAATTGCACTTTTATACGTTAACAACTCTAAAGTATCATTCTTGGATCATTGATCTATTTCGGTGCATTTTCAGGTACTTTAAGCTCAAAAGAGGAGGAAAAGTTATCATTGCTTAAAGCACAAAGACTCGAGGCATACTGGAGTGAAGTAATGCTTCCGGAAGGATAAGATGGAGGGCTTAAAAGAGCAACAGCTGCTGCCCGCACTAGAAAGGAGTTTCACTAAATTTCCAGAATTGTCCGTACAGATCAATCATCTTTGCAAATTAAACTGTATTGATACAATAAGAATCAAGAGATGAGCCATATATTCTTAGAAAGATCTGGAAGTCTATTTTTTGGA
Source organism: Bretschneidera sinensis (assembly GCA_023935145.1). Lineage (NCBI taxonomy): Eukaryota > Viridiplantae > Streptophyta > Magnoliopsida > Brassicales > Akaniaceae > Bretschneidera > Bretschneidera sinensis. The sequence continues at coordinate 99,103,765 of CM043698.1, read as the reverse complement.
GAATTTTACGATTTGTAAAAATGAATTTTCTACAGAAATTTATGACAGTTTAAGTAGACAAAGGTCAAGCTGTGCGGGCTGTGCGGGATTTCAGCGTGAGCAGAAGTTTTTGGGCTTAAATCTCATATCCCACATCGGTTAGAAAACAAATTTCTATATCCCACATCCCACATTAGATTGGAAACACATTGCACTCGTGGTATTTCCCTATAAAAGGCCTACTCCACCTCAGCTTTGAGACATCAATCGGAGCTCATCTGAAATCATCAGAGAGTGAATCCAGAGGGCCTTTAAGAGCAATCAAGAGGGCCTTTACGACGAATCCGAAGTATAATTTTGGAAGGCAGGCTGAGGAATTGCCGAAGCTTTCGCTACCAAGGAGGAGATGATCGTTGAGAGGCCGGAGGCAACTCAAGGAAGCATGAGCTCCATGGCCGGCTAGTCTCCAAGCAAGGTGAAGGGATGAATCCCTAGGTATAGTTGTTCTTATTTTCCTTAATTTGATTCAGTTGTAGTTTGGTATTATTTTCATTAAATATTGTTATGTTTTATTCTTTAATTTAATTAGTAGATTTTTATTAGTCCGGTGATTGCATGCTTCTTTTCCATATAAGTCTAGTCATGCTCTTCTTATGTGTATTTGTTTGGGTGTGATTGAGTCCGGTAGATCTCTTTTATAGATTTGGCTTTTGCTACGGTATTGTCATTTAGATATATCATCGTCTTTTGATAATTTATAAGTTAGGTCATGTGTGCTTGAAAGTAAAGAATAATTCATATCAATTACATTTGGGTTTATACATGCGCTTTAATTGAATATTTGCCGATTGCCTGTTTAGGATGTGAAACTTGCAATCGAGATAAAAACAACTGAATCAAGTTAGGAATAGGGTAACGAACCTAGGGAGGATTTCTGGAACCTTGTTGTTTCTTTATTATACAATCCATCAATTATTTACACAATTTTCTTACAATCAACAAATCAGATTTTGTCACTTTAACTTTTATCGTTTGTGTTGAGATTTATACCTTCTTTTGTAATTAACTTGTTTCTCTGTGGAATCGAAACCCCAAAACTGTACTACAACTACCGCGTTATGTTTTGGGCGGAATCAGAGGAAACATATCTCTTTGTTTCCATATTCTTTATTTCTATACATTTTTTTTCTTTTTCCATTGAACTGCTTGGTGCCATTTTCCTTTTTGTTTGTTTTTAGTATGTTTGGTGTTAGCCTTAGAGTTAATTCACATGTCAATGATATGAGCTTAATTGAGATAGCAGATAGCATGTAGAAGAAGTTAAATCTTGCTTCGGTTAGAAATTAATTTAAGTATCAATCTTCATTTGGTTTGAGACTCTAGTTTGTGGTAAGATTGTATGATTAGTCTTAAACATTTAGGGAAATTTTATGTGTGATTGTATTTTGAATACTTTTGCGGTCTTGACAAGCTCTAGAACTTACTTGATAATCACTTGAGGCAAATTCCTAGAATGCATACTATTTAGGATATGATATAGGCCATTTTTGAACCGTTTGAGCCTTTCAAACCTACCATTGCTATATTTATCACTAGTCACCTATTTGAGTCTTTTTCTTGAAAATAAAAATTGAGCATTGTTTCTTTCGATAAACCATTTACTTACCTTTATGAGCCTAAAAATATTTTATCCTTACCTTTCTTTTAAAAGAACTTAGTTATGCACATGTTGTGAGAAGTACTTAAAAGGAGTAAGGGTGGAAATATGAAAAAAAATATCACTACCACAACCCAAGTACATTAAAGGAGATAAGTTGGGGGTTGTGGAAAAGAAAAAAAAAATTATGGAAAAGAAGGTGAATAGTTATGTGCCAAAATAAAAAAAAAATGAATTATGGCAAAGAAAGAAGAAAGAAAGAAAAGAAAAAAAAATGGTGATTTGTTGAAAGAAATGCTCGAAAAATGGTTGAAAGAGTTGGGTGTTGAAGTAAAGGTTATCAAGTGCTTAAAGTGATTGTGTTTAAAGCTAAGAGATTGAGTTCTTTTACTTGTAAATCCTTCCCGTTCTTCCTTAGCCTTTACCTTAGCCTAACGTTACAAGCTTATTAAAGACCTTTTGATCCAATGTAGTGTTATTTTTCTACAATAGTAAAGAGTGGTTTGAAATGTAAGCATATGGAGCTTGTTTTTGTGATTGACGTCATGAAATTTATCATGTTATAGAGGCCAAGACTTGTATTCATGAATGTTATGCATAAAATCATTTGGGTGTTCGTATTAATGGTTTGTGGTAAGATGGATGTTAAGAGTCAATAACAATTTTAAGATTGATGTTTGCATTACTTTTGGATTTGTGTGAAATTTAATGATTCTTTCTGCCGTGTGTTATGTGCAATTTTTGAGACAAAATGTGAATTACTCTTGGATAATACTAATTTTGCTTTTCATTTACTTTGATTCCCACTGATTACACCCAAAGTATAATGCGGTTATTGTAGCATGGCTTTGGGGTGTCGATTCCACAGGGAAACAAGTTAATTACAAAGGAAAGGTGTGAACCTTAAAACGAACGGTAAAAGTTAAACAATAAAATACAAGTTTTGATAATGATGTATTGTGAGAGAAATTGCGTAAATATAATGAAATACAAATGAGAAATAAGGAGGTTCCGGGAATCCTCCTTAGGTTCGTTGCCGTGTTCTACTCTTGATTCAATTGTTTTTATCTCGATTGCAAGTTTCACATCCCAAACAAGCAATCGGAATATATTCAATCAAGCACATTTTTAATCTAACGTAATTGCTATAAATCACACATTGATCTCGATTTAAGCACATACGACCGATCTTAAAGATTATCAAGAAACGACAATAAATCTCAATGATAATACCGCAGTAATGGATAATAAATAAGATAAATCTACCGGAATCAATCACATCCAAACAACATCACATAAGAAGAGCATGACTAGACTTATCTGGGGGAGGAGCATTTAATCACCGGGTTAAGAAAATCTAAAAGAAGAAGAATAAAAAGTGCAACTATCACATGAACTCAAATCCTTCTTACTTAATCAAAGAATGAATCACAACGAATATTGAACAATAAATCCGTACAACCGAGTCCAGAACAGGAAAAAAAAGAACAACAAATCCCTAAGGATTCATCCCGTTCTCTTATTTGATGATTAGTTGGCCATGAAGCTCAAGGTGGAAGAACAATATGGATATTCTCCCCTTGATTTCATGGCTATAGAGCTCAAGGTGGAAGAACAATATGGATTCTCTCCCCTTGAGTTCCAGCCCTCAAAAGACTTAGAAATATTCTGGATTTGGATCCCTTGGATCCCCTTTTGAAGATGCTCTCCCCTTTTGAAGATGCTGGCTGCACACTCCTTAAAGATGTATTTATATAGTACAAGTAGTTAGGGGCATTTTGGTCCAAAAAATGTCATTGTGCAGCCCTAATTTTGTCTTGGAACGAGTGGGCGCTGGAAAGTGAGGGGTGCAGTGCTGGAAAGTGAGGGTGCAGTGCTGGAAAGTGAGGGACGCGACGCTAGGTGGACGCTGATCTGGAGGCTTGACCTATGTGTACTAAAACTACCATAACTTTCCCTAGAAAAATCCTTTTTATGAACCGTAAGATTCTACAGAAAATAGACTTCTGGATCTTTCTAAACGTATATGGCTCATCTCCTGGTTCTTCCTATATCAATACAGTTTAATCTGAAAAGATGATTGATCTGCACAGGCAATTTAGTGAAACTCCTTTCTTGGTTTCTCTTCATCTTGGCTCTTCCGCGACCATTATCTCACTCGATTATTCATTGAAGCTTCGTGTTTAAAATGATAATTGCTTTTTTTTTATCTCTTTTTTAAGCTCAAAGAACCTGAAAATGCACTGAAATAAGTAAACGATTCAAGAATAACACTTTAGAGTTACTAAGGTATAAAAGTGTAATTCCAACCTCGATCAACCCTAAAATGCCAAAATTTGATTACGCCCAAAGTATAACATGGTTATTGTAGCATGGCTTTAGGGTGTTGATTCGACAAGGAAACAAGTTAATTACAAAGGAAAGGTGTGAACCTTAAAATGAACAGTAAAAGTCAAACGATAAAATACGAGTTTTGATAATGATGTATTGCGAGAGAAATTGGGTAAATATAATGAAATACAAATGAGAAATAACAAGGTCCCAGGAATCCACCTTAGGTTCTTTGCCTTGTTCTACTTTCGATTCAATTATTTTTATCTCGATTGCAAGTTTCACATCCCAAACAAGAAATCGGAATATATTCAATCAAGCACATTTATAATCTAACGTAATTGCTATAAATCATTCATTGATTTCGATTTAAGCACATACGACCGATCTTAAAGATTATCAAGAAATGACAATATATCTCAACGATAAGATCACAGTAATGGACAATAAATAAGACAAATCTACAGGAATCAATCACATCCAAACAACATCACATAAGAAGAGCATGACTAGACTTATATGGGGGAGGAGCATGTAATCACCGGGTTAAGAAAATCTAAAAAAAGAAGAATAAAAAGTGCAGCTATCACATGAACTCAAATCCTTCTTACTTAATCAAAGAATGAATCACAACAAATATTGAACAATAAATCCGTACAACCGAATCAAGAACAGGAAAAAAAAGAACAACAAATCCATAAGGATTCATCCCCTTCCCTTATTTGATGATTAGTTGGCCATGAAGCTCAAGGAGGAAGAACAATATAGATGTTCTCCCATTGATTTCATAGCCATGGAGCTCAAGGAGGAAGAACAATATGGATGCTCTCCCCTTGAGTTCCAGTCCTCAAAAGACTTGGAAATATTCTAGATTTGGATCCCTTGGATCCCCTTTTTAAGATGCTCTCCCCTTTTGAAGATGCTGGCTGCACACTCCTTAAAGATGTATTTATAGAGCACAAATAGTTAGGGGCATTTTGGTCCAGAAAATGTCATTGTGTAGCCATAATTTGGTCTTGGAACGAGTGGGCACTAGAAAGTGAGGGGTGCTGTGCTGGAAAGTGAGGGTGCAGTGTTGGAAATTGAGGGGCGCGACGCTAGGTGGATGCTGATCTGGAGGCCTGACCTGTGTCTACTAAAACTGCAATAACTTTCTCTTGAAAAATTCTTTTTATGAATCGTAAAATTCTCCAGACAATAGACTTCCGGATCTTTCAAGCATATTTGGCTCATCTCCTGGTCCTTCCTGTATCAATACAGTTTAATCTCCAAAATGATTGATCTGCACTGGCAATTCTGGCAATTTAGTGAAACTCATTTCTTGGTTTCTCTTCATCTTGGCTCTTCTGCGACCATTATCTCACTCGAGTATTCATTGAAGCTTTGTGTTTAAAATGATGATAGCTTTTCTATCACTTTTTAAGCTCAAAGTACTTGAAAATGCACTAAAATAAGTAAACGATTCAAGAATAACACTTTAGAGTTATTAAGGTATAAAAGTGTAATTCCAACCTCGATCAACCCTAAAATGCCAAAATTTGATTACACCCAAAGTATAACACGGTTATTGTAGCGTGGCTTTGGGGTGTCGATTCCATAAGGAAACAAGTTAATTACAAAGGAAAAGTGCGAACCTTAAAGCGAACGGTAAAAGTTAAACGTTAAAATACGAGTTTTGATAATGATGTATTGCGAGAGAAATTGCGTAAATATAATGAAATACAAATGAGAAATAACAAGGTTCCGGAAAGCCTCCTTAGGTTCATTGCATTGTTCTACTCTTGATTCAATTATTTTTATCTCGATTGCAAGTTTCACATCCCAAACAAGCAATCAGAATATATTCAATCAAGCACATTTATAATCTAACGTAATTGCTATAAATAACTCATTGATTTCGATTTAAGCACATACGATCGATCTTAAAGATTATCAAGAAACGACAATAAATCTCAATGATAATATCGTAGTAATGGACAATAAATAAGATAAATTTACCGGAATCAATCACATCCAAACAACATCACATAAGAAGAGCATGACTAGACTAATATGGGGGAGGAGCATGTAATCACCGGGTTAAGAAAATCTAAGAGAAGAAGAATAAAAAGTGCAGTTATCACATGAACTCAAATCCTTCTTACATAATCAAAGAATGAATCACAACAAATATTGAACAATAAATCCGTACAACCGAATCAAGAACAGGAAAAAAATGAACAACAAATCCCTAAGGATTCATCCCATTCCCTTATTTGATGATTAGTTGGCCAAGAAGCTCAAGGTGGAAGAACAATATGGATGTTCTCCCCTTGATTTCATAGCCATGAAACTTATGGTGGAAGAACAATATGGATGCTCTCCCCTTGAGTTCCAGTCCTCAAAAGACTTGGAAATATTCTAGATTTAGATCCCTTGGATCCCCTTTTTAAGATGCTCTCCCCTTTTGAAGATGCTGGCTGCACACTCCTTAAAGATGTATTTATAGAGCACAAGTAGTTAGGGGCATTTTGGTCCAGAAAATGTCATTGTGTAGCCATAATTTGGTATTGGAACGAGTGGGCGCTAGAAAGTGAGGGGTGCTGTGCTGGAAAGTGAGGGTGCAGTGTTGGAAATTGAGGGGTGCGACGCTAGGTGGATGCTGATCTGGAGGCCTGACCTGTGTCTACAAAAACTACCATAACATTCTCTAGAATAATCCTTTTTATGAACAGTAAAATTCTCCAGAAAATAGACTTCTGGATATTTCTAAGCATATATGGCTCATCTCCTGGTTCTTCCTGTATCAGTACAGTTTAATCTACAAAGATGATTGATCTGCATAGGCAACTTGGTTTCTCTTCACCTTGGCTCTTCCGCGACCTTTATCTCACTCGAGTATTCATTGAAGCTTCGTGTTTAAAATGATGATAGCGTTTCTATCTCTTTTTTAAGCTCAAAGTACCTAAAAATGCACTGAAATAAGTAAACTATTCAAGAATAACACTTTAGAGTTATTAAGGTATAAAAGTATAATTCCAACCTCGATCAACCCTAAAATGCCAAAATTTGATAACGCCCAAAGTATAACACGGTTATTGTAGCATGGCTTTGGGGTGTCAATTCCATAGGGAAACAAGTTAATTACAAAGGAAAGGTGCGAACCTTAAAACGAACGGTAAAATTTAAATGATAAAATACAAGTTTTGATAATGATGTATTGCGAGAGAAATTGCGTAAATATAATGAAAAACAAATGAGAAATAACAAGGTTCCGGGAATCCTCCTTAGGTTCGTTGCCTTATTCTACTCTTGATTCAATTGTTTTTATCTCGATAACAAGTTTCACATCCCAATCAAGCAATTGGAATATATTCAATCAAGCACATTTATAATTTAACATAATTGCTATAAACCACTCATTGATTTCGATTTAAGCACATACGACCGATCTTAAAGATTATCAAGAAACGACAATAAATCTCAATGATAATATCGTAGTAATGGACAATAAATAAGATAAATCTACCGGAATCAATCACATCCAAACAACATCACATAAGATGAGCATGAGTAGACTTATATGGGGGAGGAGCATGTTATCACCAGGTTAAGAAAATCTAAAAGAAGAAGAATAAAAAGTGCAGCTATCACATGAACTTAAATCCTTCTTACTTAATCAAAGAATGAATCACAACAAATATTGGACAATAAATCCGTATAACCGAATCAAGAACAGGAAAAAAATGAACAACAAATCCCTAAGGATTTATGCCTTTCCCTTACTTAATGATTAGTTGGCCATGAAGCTCAAGGTGGAAGAACAATATGGATGTTCTCCCCTTGATTTCATGGCTATGGAGCTCAAGGAGGAAGAACAATATGGATGCTCTCCCCTTAAGTTCCAGCCCTCAAAAGACTCAGAAATATTCTGGATTTGGATCCCTTGGATCCCCTTTTGAAGATGCTCTCCCCTTTTGAAGATGCTGGCTGCACACTCCTTAAAGATGTATTTATATAGTACAAGTAGTTAGGGGCATTTTGGTCCAAAAAATGTCATTGTGCAGCCCTAATTTTGTCTTGGAACGAGTGGGCGCTGGAAAGTGAGGGGTGCAGTGCTGGAAAGTGAGGGTGCAGTGCTGGAAAGTGAGGGACGCGACGCTAGGTGGACGCTGATCTGGAGGCCTGACCTGTGTCTACTAAAACTACCATAACTTTCCCTAGAAAAATCCTTTTTATGAACCGTAAGATTCTACAGAAAATAGACTTCTGGATCTTTCTAAACATATATGGCTCATCTCCTGGTTCTTCCTATATCAATACAGTTTAATCTGAAAAGATGATTGATCTGCACAGGCAATTCTGGCAATTTAGTGAAACTCCTTTCTTGGTTTCTCTTCATCTTGGCTCTTCCGCGACCATTATCTCACTCGATTATTCATTGAAGCTTCGTGTTTAAAATGATAATTGCTTTTTTAATCTCTTTTTTAAGCTCAAAGAACCTGAAAATGCACTGAAATAAGTAAACGATTCAAGAATAACACTTTAGAGTTACTAAGGTATAAAAGTGTAATTCCAACCTCGATCAACCCTAAAATGCCAAAATTTGATTACGCCCAAAGTATAACATGGTTATTGTAGCATGGCTTTAGGGTGTTGATTCGACAAGGAAACAAGTTAATTACAAAGGAAAGGTATGAACCTTAAAATGAACGGTAAAAGTCAAACGATAAAATACGAGTTTTGATAATGATGTATTGCGAGAGAAATTGGGTAAATATAATGAAATACAAATGAGAAATAACAAGGTCCCAGGAATCCACCTTAGGTTCTTTGCCTTGTTCTACTTTCGATTCAATTATTTTTATCTCGATTGCAAGTTTCACATCCCAAACAAGAAATCGGAATATATTCAATCAAGCACATTTATAATCTAACGTAATTGCTATAAATCATTCATTGATTTCGATTTAAGCACATACGACTAATCTTAAAGATTATCAAGAAATGACAATATATCTCAACGATAAGATCACAGTAATGGACAATAAATAAGACAAATCTACAGGAATCAATCACATCCAAACAACATCACATAAGAAGAGCATGACTAGACTTATATGGGGGAGGAGCATGTAATCACCGGGTTAAGAAAATCTAAAAAAAGAAGAATAAAAAGTGCAGCTATCACATGAACTCAAATCCTTCTTACTTAATCAAAGAATGAATCACAACAAATATTGAACAATAAATCCGTACAACCGAATCAAGAACAGGAAAAAAAAGAACAACAAATCCATAAGGATTCATCCCCTTCCCTTATTTGATGATTAGTTGGCCATGAAGCTCAAGGTGGAAGAACAATATAGATGTTCTCCCATTGATTTCATGGCCATGGAGCTCAAGGAGGAAGAACAATATGGATGCTCTCCCCTTGTGTTCCAGTCCTTAAAAGACTTGGAAATATTCTAGATTTGGATCCCTTGGATCCCCTTTTTAAGATGCTCTCCCCTTTTGAAGATGCTGGCTGCACACTCCTTAAAGATGTATTTATAGAGCACAAATAGTTAGGGGCATTTTGGTCCAGAAAATGTCATTGTGTAGCCATAATTTGGTCTTGGAACGAGTGGGCACTAGAAAGTGAGGGGTGCTGTGCTGGAAAGTGAGGGTGCAGTGTTGGAAATTGAGGGGCGCGACGCTAGGTGGATGCTGATCTGGAGGCCTGACCTGTGTCTACTAAAACTGCAATAACTTTCTCTTGAAAAATTCTTTTTATGAATCGTAAAATTCTCCAGACAATAGACTTCCGGATCTTTCAAGCATATTTGGCTCATCTCCTGGTCCTTCCTGTATCAATACAGTTTAATCTCCAAAATGATTGATCTGCACTGGCAATTCTGGCAATTTAGTGAAACTCATTTCTTGGTTTCTCTTCATCTTGGCTCTTCTGCGACCATTATCTCACTCGAGTATTCATTGAAGCTTTGTGTTTAAAATGATGATAGCTTTTCTATCACTTTTTAAGCTCAAAGTACTTGAAAATGCACTAAAATAAGTAAACGATTCAAGAATAACACTTTAGAGTTATTAAGGTATAAAAGTGTAATTCCAACCTCGATCAACCCTAAAATGCCAAAATTTGATTACACCCAAAGTATAACACGGTTATTGTAGCGTGGCTTTGGGGTGTCGATTCCATAAGGAAACAAGTTAATTACAAAGGAAAAGTGCGAACTTTAAAGCGAACGGTAAAAGTTAAACGTTAAAATACGAGTTTTGATAATGATGTATTGCGAGAGAAATTGCGTAAATATAATGAAATACAAATGAGAAATAACAAGGTTCCGGAAAGCCTCCTTAGGTTCATTGCATTGTTCTACTCTTGATTCAATTGTTTTTATCTCGATTGCAAGTTTCACATCCCAAACAAGCAATCGGAATATATTCAATCAAGCACATTTATAATCTAACGTAATTGCTATAAATAACTCATTGATTTCGATTTAAGCACATACGATCGATCTTAAAGATTATCAAGAAACGACAATAAATCTCAATGATAATATCGCAGTAATGGACAATAAATAAGATAAATTTAGCGGAATCAATCACATCCAAACAACATCACATAAGAAGAGCATGACTAGACTAATATGGGGGAGGAGCATGTAATCACCGGGTTAAGAAAATCTAAGAGAAGAAGAATAAAAAGTGCAGTTATCACATGAACTCAAATCCTTCTTACATAATCAAAGAATGAATCACAACAAATATTGAACAATAAATCCATACAACCGAATCAAGAACAGGAAAAAAATGAACAACAAATCCCTAAGGATTCATCCCATTCCCTTATTTGATGATTAGTTGGCCAAGAAGCTCAAGGTGGAAGAACAATATGGACGTTCTCCCCTTGATTTCATAGCCATGAAACTTATGGTGGAAGAACAATATGGATGCTCTCCCCTTGAGTTCCAGTCCTCAAAAGACTTGGAAATATTCTGGATTTAGATCCCTTGGATCCCCTTTTTAAGATGCTCTCCCCTTTTGAAGATGCTGGCTGCGCACTCCTTAAAGATGTATTTATAGAGCACAAGTAGTTAGGGGCATTTTGGTCCAAAAAATGTCATTGTGTAGCCATAATTTGGTCTTGGAACGAGTGGGCGCTAGAAAGTGAGGGGTGCTGTGCTGGAAAGTGAGGGTGCAGTGTTGGAAATTGAGGGGCGCGACGCTAGGTGGATGCTGATCTGGAGGCCTGACCTGTGTCTACAAAAACTACCATAACATTCTCTAGAATAATCCTTTTTATGAACAGTAAAATTCTCCAGAAAATAGACTTCTGGATATTTCTAAGCATATATGGCTCATCTCCTGGTTCTTCCTGTATCAGTACAGTTTAATCTACAAAGATGATTGATCTGCATAGGCAACTTGGTTTCTCTTCACCTTGGCTCTTCCACGACCTTTATCTCACTCGAGTATTCATTGAAGCTTCGTGTTTAAAATGATGATAGCGTTTCTATCTCTTTTTTAAGCTCAAAGTACCTAAAAATGCACTGAAATAAGTAAACTATTCAAGAATAACACTTTAGAGTTATTAAGGTATAAAAGTATAATTCCAACCTCGATCAACCCTAAAATGCCAAAATTTGATAACGCCCAAAGTATAACACGGTTATTGTAGCATGGCTTTGGGGTGTCAATTCCATAGGGAAACAAGTTAATTACAAAGGAAAGGTGCGAACCTTAAAACGAACGGTAAAATTTAAACGATAAAATACAAGTTTTGATAATGATGTATTGCGAGAGAAATTGCGTAAATATAATGAAAAACAAATGAGAAATAACAAGGTTCCGGGAATCCTCCTTAGGTTCGTTGCCTTATTCTACTCTTGATTCAATTGTTTTTATCTCGATAACAAGTTTCACATCCCAATCAAGCAATTGGAATATATTCAATCAAGCACATTTATAATTTAACATAATTGCTATAAACCACTCATTGATTTCGATTTAAGCACATACGACCGATCTTAAAGATTATCAAGAAACGACAATAAATCTCAATGATAATATCGCAGTAATGGACAATAAATAAGATAAATCTATCGGAATCAATCACATCCAAACAACATCATATAAGAAGAGCATGACTAGACTAATATGGGGGAGGAGTATGTTATCACCGGGTTAAGAAAATCTAAAAGAAGAAGAATAAAAAGTGCAGCTATCACATGAACTTAAATCCTTCTTACTTAATCAAAGAATGAATCACAACAAATATTGGACAATAAATCCGTATAACCGAATCAAGAACAGGAAAAAAATGAACAACAAATCCCTAAGGATTTATGCCTTTCCCTTATTTGATGATTAGTTGGCCATGAAGCTCAAGGTGGAAGAACAATATGGATGTTCTCCCCTTGATTTCATGGCCATGGAGCTCAAGGAGGAAGAACAATATGGATGCTCTCCCCTTGAGTTCCAGCCCTCAAAAGACTTAGAAATATTCTGGATTTGGATCTCTTGGATTCCCTTTTGAAGATGCTCTCCCCTTTTGAAGATGCTGGCTGCACACTCCTTAAAGATGTATTTATAGAGCACAAGTAGATAGGGGCATTTTGGTTCGGAAAATGTCATTGTGCAGCCCTAATTTGGTCTTGGAACGAGTGGGCACTGGAAAGTGAGGGGTGCGACGCTAGGTGGATGCTGATCTGGAGGCCTGACCTGTGTCTACAAAAACTGCAATAACATTCTCTAGAAAAATCCTTTTTATGAACCGTAAAATTCTCCAGAAAATAGACTTCTGGATCTTTCTAAGCATATAAGGCTCATCTCCTGGTTCTTCCTGTATCAATACAGTTTAATCTTCAAAGATGATTGATCTGCACAGGCAATTCTGGCAATTTAGTGAAACTCCTTTCTTGGTTTCTCTTCATCTTGGCTCTTCCGCGACCATTATCTCACTCGAGTATTCATTGAAGCTTCGTGTTTAAAATGATGATAGCGTTTTTATCTCTTTTTTAAGCTCAATGTACCTGAAAATGCACTGAAATAAGTAAACTATTTAAGAATAACACTTTAGAGTTATTAAGGTATAAAAGTGTAATTCCAACCTCGATCAACCCTAAAATGCCAAAATTAGATTATGCCCAAAGTATAACACGGTTATTGTAGCATGGCTTTGGGGTGTCGATTCCACAGGGAAACAAGTTAATTACAAAGGAAAGGTGTGAACCTTAAAGCGAATGGTAAAAGTTAAACGTTAAAATACGAGTTTTGATAATGATGTATTGCGATAGAAATTGCGTAAATATAATGAAATACAAATGAGAAATAACATGGTTCCGGGAAGCCTCCTTAGGTTCGTTGCCTTGTTCTACTCTTGATTCAATTATTTTTATCTCGATTGCAAGTTTCACATCCCAAACAAGCAATTGGAATATATTCAATCAAGCACATTTATAATCTAACGTAATTGCTATAAATAACTCATTTATTTCGATTTAAGCACATACGATCGATCTTAAAGATTATCAAGAAACGACAATAAATCTCAATGATAATATCGCAGTAATGGACAATAAATAAGATAAATCTATCAGAATCAATCACATCCAAACAACATCATATAAGAAGAGCATGACTAGACTAATATGGGGGAGGAGCATGTAATCACCGGGTTGAGAAAATCTAAGAGAAGAAGAATAAAAAGTGCAGCTATCACATGAACTCAAATCCTTCTTACTTAATCAAAGAATGAATCACAACAAATATTGAACAATATTTCCTTACAACCGAATTAAGAACAGGAAAAAAATGAACAACAAATCCCTAAGGATTTATCCCATTCCCTTATTTGATGATTAGTTGGCCAAGAAGCTCAAGGTGGAAGAACAATATGGATGTTCTCCCCTTGATTTCATAGCCATGAAACTTATGGTGGAAGAACAATATAGATGCTCTCCCCTTGAGTTCCAGTCCTCAAAAGACTTGGAAATATTCTAGATTTGGATCCCTTGGATCCCCTTTTTAAGATGCTCTTCCCTTTTGAAGATGCTGGCTGCGCACTCCTTAAAGATGTATTTATAGAGCACAAGTAGTTAAGGGCATTTTGGTCCAGAAAATGTCATTGTGCAGCCCTAATTTGGTCTTGGAAGGAGTGGCCGCTGGAAAGTGAGGGGTGCTGTGCTGGAAAGTGAGGGTGCTGTGCTGGAAAGTGAGGTGCGCGACACTAGGTGGATGCTGATCTGGAGGCCTGACCTGTGTCTACTAAAACTGCTATAACTTTCTCTAGAAACATCCTTTTTACGAACCGTAAAATTCTCCAGAAAATAGACTTCTGGATCTTTCTAATTATATATGGCTCATCTTCTGGTTCTTCCAGTATCAATACAGTTTAATCTCCAAAATGATTGATCTGCACTGGCAATTCTGGCAATTTAGTGAAACTCCTTTCTTGGTTTCTCTTCATCTTGGCTCTTCCGCGACCATTATCTCACTCAAGTATTCATTGAAGCTTCGTGTTTAAAATGAAGATAGCGTTTCTATCTCTTTTTTAAGCTCAAAGTACCTAAAAATGCACTGAAATAAGTAAACTATTCAAGAATAACACTTTAGAGTTATTAAGGTATAAAAGTGTATTTCCAACCTCGATCAACCCTAAAATGCCAAAATTTGATTATGCCCGAAGTATAACACGGTTATTGTAGCATGGCTTTGGGGTGTCGATTCCACAGGAAAACAAGTTAATTACAAAGGAAAGGTGTGAACCTTAAAGCGAACAGTAAAAGTTAAACGTTAAAATACGAGTTTTGATAATGATATATTACGAGAGAAATTGCGTAAATATAATGAAATACAAATGAGAAATAACAAGGTTCCGGGAATCCTCCATAGGTTCGTTGCCTTGTTCTACTCTTAATTCAATTGTTTTTATCTCGATTGCAAGTTTCACATCCCAAACAAGCAATCAGAATATATTCAATCAAGCACATTTATAATCTAACGTAATTGCTATAAATAACTCATTGATTTCGATTTAAGCACATACGATCGATCTTAAAGATTATCAAGAAACGACAATAAATCTCAATGATAATATCGCAGTATTGGACAATAAATAAGATAAATCTATCAGAATCAATCACATCCAAACAACATCACATAAGAAGAGCATGACTAGACTTATATGGGGGAGGAGCATGTAATCACCGGGTTGAGAAAATCTAAAAGAAGAAGAATAAAAAGTGCAGCTATCACATGAACTCAAATCCTTCTTACTTAATCAAAGAATGAATCACAACAAATATTGAACAATAAATCCGTACAACCGAATCAAGAACAGGAAAAAAAAGGACAACAAATCCCTAAGGATTCATCCTTTTCCCTTATTTGATGGTTAGTTGGCCATGAAGCTCAAGGTTGAAGAACAATATGGATGTTCTCCCCTTGATTTCATGGCCATGGAGCTCAAGGAGGAAGAACAATATGGATGCTCTCCCCTTGAGTTCCAGTCCTCAAAAGACTTGGAAATATTCTAGATTTGGATCCCTTGGATCCCCTTTTTAAGATGCTCTCCCCTTTTGAAGATGCTGGCTGCACACTCCTTAAAGATGTATTTATATAGCACAAGTAGTTAAGGGTATTTTGGTCCAAAAAATATCATTGTGTAGCCCTAATTTGGTCTTGGAACGAGTGGGCGCTGGAATGTGAGAGGTTCAGTGCTGGAAAGTGAGGCTGCAGTGCTAGAAAGTGAGGGGCGCGATGCTAGGTGGATGCTGATCTGGAGGCCTGACCTGTGTCTACTAAAACTGCCATGACTTTCTCTAGAAAAATTCTTTTTATGAACCGTAAAATTCTACAGAAAATAGACTTCCGGATCTTTCTAAGTATATATAGCTCATCTCCTGGTTCTTCCTGTTTCAATACAGTTTAATCTGCAAAGATGATTGATCTGCACAGGTAGTTCTGGCAATTTAGTGAAACTCCTTTCTTGGTTTCTCTTCATCTTGGCTCTTCCGCGACCATTATCTCACTCGAGTATTCCTTGAAGCTTCGTGTTTAAAATGAATAGCTTTTCTATCTCTTTTTTAAGCTCAAAGTACCTGAAAATATACTGAAATAAGTAAAAGATTCAAGAATAACACTTTAGAGTTACTAAGGTATAAAAGTGTAATTCCAACCTCAATCAACCCAAAAATGCTAACAATTAAGTATTGTTTAGATGAATTTTATGACTCTCATCACCCACCGTAGAATTCATCTCTTATTTTCGCTCGAATTGCTAGGGACTAGCAATAAGCTAGTTGGGGGTTGTGATGAGAGCTATAAAATGCGTCTTAACAGTGCTTAATTGTTATCATTTTAGGGTTGATCTTGGTTTTAATTGCACTTTTATTTGTTAACAGCTCTAAAGTATCATTCTTGGATCATTGATCTATTTCAGTGCATTTTCAGGTATTTTAAGCTCAAAAGAGGAGGAAAAGTTATCATTGCTTGAGGCACAAAGACTCCAGGCATACTAGAGTGAAGGAATGCTTCCAGAAGGACAAGATGGAGGGCTTAAAAGAGCAACAGCTGCTGCCTGCACTGGAAAGGAGTTTCACTAAATTGCCAAAATTGCCCGTACAAATCAATCATCTTTACAAATGAAAATGTATTGATACAAGAAGAACCAGGAGATGAGCCATATATTCTTAGAAAGATCCAGAAGTCTATTTTCTGGATAATTTTACAGTTCATAAAAATAATTTTTCTAGAGAAAATTATGGCAGTTTAAGTAGACAAAGGTCAGGTTGTGCGGGCTGTGTGAGATTTCAGCGAGAAGGGCATGTGAAGGCTTAAATTCCACATCCCACATCGGTTGGAAACACATTTCTATATCCCACATCCCATATCGGATTGGAAACACATTGCACTCATGGTATTTGCCTATATAAGACCTACTCCACTTCAGCTTTGAGGATAATCGGAGAATCTGAGATCATTAGAAAGTGAAACCAGAGGGCCTTTAGGAGCAATCCAGAGGGCCCTTAGGAGGAATCCGATATATACTTTTGGAGGGCAAGCTGAGGAATCACCAAAGCCTTCGCTACCAAGGAGGAGATGATCGTTGAGAGGCCGGAGGCAACTCAAGGAAGCATGAGCTCCATGGCCGACTAGTCTCCAAGCAAGGCGAAGGGATAAATCCCAAGGTGTAGTTGTTCTTATTTTCCTTTATTTGATTCAGTTTTAGTTTGGTATTATTTTCATTAAATATTGTTATGTTTTATTCTTTAATTTAATTAGTAGATTTTTATTAATCCGGTGACTGCATGCTTTTTTTCCATATAAGTCTAGTCATACTCTTCTTATGTGTATTTGTTTGGGTGTGATTGAGTCCAGTAGATCTCTTTTATAGATTTATCCATTGATGCTGTATTTTCATTTAGATATATCATCATCTTTTGATAATTTATACGTTAGGTCGTGTGTGCTTGAAAGTAAAGAATAATTCATATCAATTACATTAGGGTTTTTACATGCACTTTAATTGAATATTTGCCGATTGCCTGTTTGGGA
Organism: Bretschneidera sinensis; assembly: GCA_023935145.1. Classification (NCBI taxonomy): domain Eukaryota; kingdom Viridiplantae; phylum Streptophyta; class Magnoliopsida; order Brassicales; family Akaniaceae; genus Bretschneidera; species Bretschneidera sinensis. The sequence continues at coordinate 99,086,256 of CM043698.1, read as the reverse complement.
TGTGAAACTTGCAATTGAGACAAAAACAACTGAATCAAGTTAGGATTAGGGCAACGAACCTAGGGAGGATTTTTGGAACCTTGTTATTTCTTTATTATACTATCCATCAATTATTTACACAATTTCCATACAATCAACAAATCAGATTTTGTCACTTTAACTTTTATCGTTTGTGTTGAGATTTATACCTTCTTTTGTAATTAACTTGTTTCCCTATGGAATGGACACCCCAAAACTGTACTACGACTATCGCGTTATATTTTGGGTGTAATCAAATTTTGTCGCCGTTGCCGGGGAAATGCGCTTAAATACAAGGAGGATTATCAACTTTTGACATGATAGTAGAAGAACTATAAATAGTTTTTTCATTAGCTGTAAAGGCGGTAACTTCATTCCTTCTTTTAGCTTGCTGAATTAATTTTTTATTTTATTTTATTTTATTCTTTCTTTTTTATTTTTTTTATTTTTTTATATAGTATTTTTATTATTTTGTGATCTTGCATGCCCAGATATATAGACACTTTGGGTAGATTTGCTTGTAGGCTTGTGCTAGAGTTAGGATTAAACTTTTTAAACCCTTTATTAGACAATCCATCTCCTTCCAAGTCTGATAGTGAAACTTCAACTAGATTAACCCGTAGTGGAAACCCAAGTGAGAATTTAGAGGATTTTGTTAACATAGCTGATGAGAGTCATATAATGCATCTAAACAATACTTAATTGTTAGCATTTTAGGGTTGATCTCGGTCGTAATCACACTTTTACATGTTAATAACCCTAAAGTGATATTCATAAATCATTGACTTAATTCGATGCATTTTAAGGTGTTAAGCGATCCATGTTTAAAGCGCCAAAAGATCTTGGGTGTCGGTGCTCGTATTTGTCGAAGGTTTAGATATGTCCAAACATGATTCAAAGATGGTTAAAGTCTAAAATAAGGTTGGATTAATAAATTAGAGTAAGTTAAAAGACTGCACACAAGTGTGTGCATCACTTTGGAGCAAGTTAAGGCTAGGCACACTAGTGTGTGCACTTCTTGATACAAGCTAAAGGAGTTTCACTAAATTGCCAGAATTTCCCGTACAGATCAATCATCTTTGCAGATTAAACTGTATTGATGTAAGAAGAACTAGGAGATGAGGCATATATACTTAGAAAGACCCGGAAGTCTATTTTCTAGAGAATTTTGCAGTTCATAAAATGGAGTTTTCTAGAGAAAGTTATGGTAGTTTTAGTAGACACAGGTCAGGCCTCCAGATCAGCATCCACCTAGCACCGCGCCCCTCACTTTCCAGCGCTGCACTCTCACTTTCCAGCCCTGCACCTCTCACTTTCCAGCTCCCACTCGGTCCAAGACCAAATTAGGGCTGCACAATGACATTTTATGGACCAAAATGCCCCTAACTACTTGTGATCTATAAATAGATGCTTAAAGAGTGTGCAGCCAACATTCATTTCAAGAAAGGAGGAGAGAAAAAAGAGAGGATCCAAGGGATCCAAATCCAGCATTCTTCCATTTTATTTCTAAGTTTCTTGAGGGCTGGAAATCAAGGGGATGAGCATCTGTATTGTTCATCCACCTTGAACTCCATGGCCAAATCAAGGGGAGAGCATCCATATTGTTCTTCCACCTTGATTTCCATGGCCAACTAATCATCTTACAAGGGAAAGGGATGAATCTTTAGGGATTTTTTGTTCTTTATTTCCTGTTCTTGATTCAGTTGTATGGATTTATTGTTGAATATTGTTTACAAATTATTCATTGATTAAGTAAGAAGGATTTGATTTCATGTGATAGATGCACTTTTTATTCTTCTTCTTTTAGATTCTCTTAATCCGGTGATTGCATCCTTCTCCTCCATTGAGGTTGTTTAGATGTGATTGATTCCGGTAGATTTATCTTATTGATTGTCCATTACTGCTATATTGTCATTAAAGATATATTGTCGTTTCTTGATAATCTTTAAGATCGGTCATATGTGCATGAACCAGAATCAATGATTAATTTGTAGCAATTATATTAGAGTTATAAATGTGCTTGATTAAATATATTCCGATTGCTTGTTTGGGAGGTGAAACTTGCAATCGAGATAAAATCAATTGAATCAATAGTGGAAATAGGGAACGAACCTAAGGAGGATTCCCGAAACCTTGTTATTTCTCATTTATATTTCATTTACATTTATGCAATTTTTCTCACATTATCTCATTATCAAAACCCAAAAATCTTTCGTTTAACTTTTATCGTTCGTTTTAAGGTTCACACCTTTCCTTTGTAATTAACTTGTTTCCCTGTGGAATCGACACCCCAAAGCTGTACTAAAATAACCGCGTTATACTTTGGGCGTAATCAAATTTTGGCACTGTTGCCGGGGAAACGCGCTTAAGTACAAGGAAGTTTGTCAACTTTGAGTGTGACGATAGAAGAATTGTAAATATTTTTCTTTTCAGCAGTTTGTAAATACGGTAATATTGTTCCTTTACATTTGTTTTGATTTTCTAATTTTCTTTCATTATTCTGTTTTATTTTATTTTATTTTATTTCTTTCTTTCCCTGTTTTATTTATTTTATTTCCCCTCTAAATTAATTGGTGCATGCTTAGACTGAGAGATTCGCGAGGTAGATTCATTAGAGGACCCGAATTAGAGTTACCCTCTCCTTCCACGTCCGTTGATGAAACCTCGCCTAGATCAAACCATAGTGCACCCCCATCTGAAAATTTAGAGGACTTTGTTAATATGGCCAATAATCCTAATGAGAATGTTGCTAGGACACTTCAGGATTACCTCCACCCTACACACACAGCCACACCATCATGCATCATGTTTCCAGCCAATAATCGCCAACTAGATTTTAAACTAGGGATGATACAATTACTCCCTACTTTTCATGGCTTGGATAATGAAAACCCATATGTGCACATTAAAGAGTTTGAGGAAGTAGTTGCGACTTTTCATAGTCACGATGAAACCAATGACATTGTTAGGCTTAAGTTCTTTCCTTTCACTTTGAAGGATAGAGCTAAGAGTTAGCTATACTCACTAAGACCACGATCTATTGGGTCGTGGACTGAGATGACTCAAATTTTCTTTAATAAATACTTTCACCAACATAAGACCAATGCTTTACAAAGATAAATCTCCACCTTTGCACAGAAGGACAGCGAGACGTTGCATCGGTCTTGGGAGAGATTTAAAGAGTTACTGAGTATGTGCCCTCACTATGGGTATGAGAATTGGCTTTTAGTGAGCTATTTCTATGAGGGTCTTACCTATAGAGAACGCCAATTTGTAGAGATGATGTGTAATGGTTAATTCTTGGAGAAAGATCCTGATGAGGCTATAGAGTACCTCAATGAGCTTGCTGAAAAAGCTCACACTTAGATTGGACCTAGTGCTACTGAGAGCACAAATAGATCACGACCTATAGAGAACCCAAATGGTGGTGGAATTTACCATCTTAGGGAAGAGGATAACCTTAAGGCCAAGGTCAAGCTGCTCACTAGGGAACTAGAGGTATTAAAGACTAAAAGCTCAAAGCCAACACACGTGGTTAATTATGCAAAATCTTTTGAACCATGTTTTGTGTGTGGCGGGGTAGATCATCTCGCCCAAGAATGTCCCACTTTTGCTGATATGAGAGGGATTTATAAGGAACAATGTAATGCCTTAGGCATGTACACGAAGCCTTCTACACCCTTATCTAATACCTATAATCTGGGATGGTGAAATCACCCCAATTTCAGTTGGAAGTCTGAAAACCAGCAGGTTGCACAACCCCCTCCGTGTCTTCTAGGAGTTCTTTAGAAGAAACTTTACATACTTTTATTGAAGCATAGGGGAAGGCTAATCAAAGGCTTGAATCTTTAATTGTGCAGGTTGTTGAAGAACATAAAGAGATAAAGAGCCAAGTGTCCAAGCTGACGAGGTACTTGAGTGTGACTGAGCGAGGTAAGTTCCCTTCTCAAGCTCAGTCCACATCGTACGGTCAGCACCAAACGCAACAGAAGAAAGAGGAGGTGAATGCCATTGAGACACTTAGTGGTAAGTCGTTACACATCCCAACACTGAACAAATCAGAGGATGTGGACGACAACCACCAAGTATATACCCTCACCCATGGCTTCATAAGAGCATATATCGAGTCAAAATCTGCAAATGTTACTGATGACATCTTTAAGGTCTCTCCAAAGCACACAAGCAGCAAATTTAACAGTAAAGCAATTGCTGGTGCATTCAACTCATGTTTGTCTAGGAGGGAATAAGAGTGTCTGGCTGAAGACGTAAAACTTAGCGCTCATGGGAGGCACCCCATAGCATATCCTTTTATTTTTATTATTTTTCATAATTCTTTTTCTTGTTTATTATTAGTGTTTTGCTGTTTTCCAGTTTTACTTTCGTATTTCTTTTTCAGGGACAAAAATACCAAGCATTTTAAATGGTGGTGCACAATTTTCTGCTTCTGTCCACTTTTGGCTACAAAGGGAATTTCCTTATCTTTTGCTTTCACATTGAGGACAATTCCTACTTTAATCGAGATAAAAACAACTTAATCAATTTAGGATTAGGGCAATGAACCTAGGGAGGATTTCCAGACCCTTGTTGGTTCTTTATTTATTATCCATCAATTATTTACACAATCAACAATTCAGATTTTTTCATTTTAACTTTTATCGTTCGTTTTAAGTTTTTCACCTTCTTGTGTAATTAGTTTGTTTCCCTGTGGAATCGACACCCCAAAGCTGTACTACAATACCACGTTATGTTTTGGGCGTAATCAATCCACGTCCGATATTGAAACCTCGCCTAGATCAAACCATAGTGCACCCTCATCAGAGAATTTAGAGGATTTTGTTAACATGGCCGATAACCCTAATGAGAATGTTGCTAGGACACTTCAGGATTACCTCCACACTACACGCACAGCCACACCATCATGCATCATGTCTCCAGCCAATACTCGCCAATTAGATCTTAAACCAGGGATGATTCAATTACTCCCTACATTTCATGGTTTGGATAATGAAAAACCATATGTGCACATTAGAGAGTTTGAGGAAGTAGTCGCGACTTTTCATAGTCAAGATGAAGCCAATGACATTGTGAGGCTTAAGTTCTTTCCTTTCGCTTTGAAGGATAGAGCTAAGAGTTGGCTATACTCACTAAAACCACGATCTATTGGGTCGTGGACTGAGATGACTTGGGCTTTCTTTAACAAATACTTTCCCCAACATAAGACCAACGTTTTGAAAAGATAAATCTCGACCTTTGCAAAAAAGGATAGTGAGACCTTATATCAGTCTTGGGAGAGATTTAAGGAGTTATTGAATATGTGCCCTCACCATGGGTATGAGAGTTGGTGCTTGGTGAGCTATTTTTATGAGGGACTTACATATAGGGAGCGCCAATTCGTAGAGATGATGTGTAATGGTGAATTTTTGGAGGAAGATCCTGATGAGGCCATAGAGTACCTGAATGAGCTTACTGAAAAAGCTCACACTTAGACTGGACCTAGTGCTACTGAAAGCACAAATAGGTCACGACCTATAGGGAACCCAAATGGTGGTGGAATTTACCAATCTTAGGGAAGAGGATAACCTTAAGGCCAAGGTTGAGATGCTCACTAGGGAACTAGAGGTATTAAAGGCTAAGAGCTTAAAGCCAACACACGTGGTTAATCATGAAAAATCTTTTGAACCATGTTTTGCGTGTGCCGGGGTAGATCATCTCGCCCAAGTGTGTCCCACATTTGCTGAGATGAGAGGGTTGTATAAGGAACAATGTAATGCCTTAGGCATGTACAAGAAGCCTTTGACACCCTTCTCTGATACTTATAATCCGGGATGGCGAAATCACCCCAATTTCAGCTGGAAGTCTGAAAACCAGTAGCTTGCACAATCCCCTGCACCATATCTTGAACCATATCATGCACCTGTGTCTTCTAGGAGTTCTTTAGAAGACATTTTACATGCTTTTATTGAAGCACAGGGGAAGACTAATCAAAGGCTTGAATATTTAATTGTGCAGGTTGTTGAAGAACATAAAGAGATAAAGAGCCAAGTGTCCAGGTTAATAAGCTACTTGAGTGTGACTGAGTGAGGTAAGTTCCCTTCGCAAGCTCAGTCCATATCTCATGGTCAGCACCTGGTGCAATAGAATGTGAAGCAGGTGAATGCCATTGAAATAGTAAGTGGTAAGTTATTACACATCCCAACAACGAAAAAATCAGAGGATGTGGATGAAAGCCACCAAGCATACATGATGGACTCATTCATGGAAAAGGTCCAGCACCTTAATCCATTCGAGTCCACTCTCACCCATGGCTTCACAAGAGCATATATCGAGCCAGAATTTGTGGGTGTTACTGATGACATCCTTGAGGCCTCTTGGAAGCATACAAGCACCAAATTTGACAGGGAAGCAGTTGTGAGTGCATTCAGTTCAGGTTTGTCTAGGAGGGAATAAGAACGTATGGCTGAAGACGTAAAATTTAGTGCTCATGGGAGGCACCCCACAGCATATCCTTTTACTTTTATTGTTTTCGTATTTCTTTTTCTTGTTTATTGTTCATAGTTTTTTTGTTTTCCAGTATTAACTTAGTATTTCCTTTTCCAGGAAAAATATAAGAAGTAGTCCAAATGGTGGAGCACAATTTTCAGCTTCTGTGCACCTTTGGCTACGGGGAGTCTCCTTTACTCTTTCTTTTACATTGAGTTCAATGCAATTTTTAAGTCGGGGGTGGAGGAAACGCATCTCTTTGTTTCCATATTCTTTATTTCCATACATTTTTTTTCTTTTTCCATTGAACTGCTCGGTGTCATTTTCCTTTTTGTTTGTTTCTAGCATGCTTGGTGTTAGTATTAGAGTTAATTCACATGTCAATGATATGAGCTTAATTGAGATAGCAGACAGCATGTAGAAGAAGTAAAATCTTGCTTCTGTTTGAAATTAATTTAAGTATCAATCTTCATTTGGTTTGAGACACTAATTTGTGGTAATATAGTATGATTAGTCTTAAACATTTAGAAAAGTTTTATGTGTGATTATTTTGTGAATATTTTTGCGGTATTGACAAGCTCTAGAACTTACTTGATAACCACTTGAGGCAAATTCCTAGAATGCACATTACTTAAGATATGATATAGGCCATTTTTGGACCGTTTGAGCCTGTTAAACCTACCATTGCTATATTTACCACTAGTCACTTATTTGAGCCTTTTCATGAAAAAGAAGGGAGCCTTGTTTCTTTCAATAGCCCATTTACTCACCTTTATGAGCCTAAAGAGAATATTTTATCCTTACCTTTCTCTTAAAAGAACTTAGCTATACACATTTGTTGAGAAACACTTAAAAGGAGTAAGGATGGAAATATGAGAAAATATCACTACCATAACCCAAGTACATTAAAGGAGATTAGTTGGGGGTTATGTAAAAGAAAAGAAAAATAAAAAAGGAGTTGAATGGTCTTATGCCAAAATACAAAAGAAAAGTGAATTACGGCAAAGAAAGAAGAAAAGAAAATAAAAGTGGTGATTTTGAAAAAAAAAAAATTAAAAAATGCTCGAAAAATAGTTGAAAAAGTTGGGTGTTGAAGTAAGGTTATCTAGTGCTAAAAAGTGATTGTGTTTAAAGCTAAGAGATTGAGTTCTTTTTCTCGTGAATCTTTCCCATTTTTTCTTAACCTTTACCTTAGCCTAACGTTACAAGCCTATTAAAGACCTATTGATCCAATGTAATGTGATTTTTCCACAATAGTGGAGAGTGGTTTGAAATGTAAGCATATGGAGCTTGTTTTTGTGAATGACGTCACAAAATTTATCATGTTTTAGAGGCCAAGACTTGTATTCATGAATGTTATGCGTAAAATCATCTGGGTGTTCGGATTAATGGTTTGTAGTAAGATGGATGTTAAGAGTCAAAAACGATTTTAAGATTGATGTTTGGATTACTTTTGGATTTGGGTGAAATTTAATGATTCTTTGTGCCGTGTGTTATGTGCAATTTTTGAGACAAAATGAAAATTACTCTTGGTTAACACTAATATTGCTTTTCATTTACTTTGATTCCACCATAGAATTCAACTCTTGTTTTCGCTTGAATTGCTAGGGACTAGCAATAAGCTAGTTGGGGGTTGTGATGAAAGTCATAAAATACATCTTAACAGTACTTAATTGTTATCATTTCAGGGTTGATCTAGGTTTTAATTGCACTTTTATACGTTAACAACTCTAAAGTATCATTCTTGGATCATTGATCTATTTCGGTGCATTTTCAGGTACTTTAAGCTCAAAAGAGGAGGAAACGTTATCATTGCTTGAGGCACAAAGACTCAAGGCATACTGGAGTGAAGGAATGCTTCCGATAGGACAAGATGGAGGGCTTAAAAGAGCAACAGCTGCTACCCGCACTGGAAAGGAGTTTCACTAAATTGCCCGAATTTCCCATACAGATCAATCATATTTGCAAATTAAACTGTATTGATACAAGAAGAACTAGGAGATGAAACATATATGTTTAGAAAGATCCAGAAGTCTATTTTCTGGAGAATTTTTCGGTTCATAAAAACTGATTTTTCTAGAGAAAGTTATGGCAGTTTAAGTAGACAAAGGTCAGGCTGTGCGGGCTGTGCGGGATTTCAGTGTGAAGGGCATGTGAAGGCTTAAATCCCACATCCCACATCGGTCGGGAACACACTCCTGGTATTTGCCTATATAAGACCCACTCCACTTCAGCTTTGAGGACCATCGGAGAATCTGAGATCATCTGAGATCAACAGAAAGTGAATCCAGAGGGCCTTTAGGAGCAATCCAGAGGGCCCATAGGAGCAATCCAAAGTACTTTTGGAGGGCAAGCTGAGGAATCACCGAAGCTTTCGCTACCAAGGGGGAGATGATCATTGAGAGGCCAGAGGCAACTCGAGGACGCATGAGCCCCATGGCCGGCTAGTCTCCAAGTAAGGCGAAGGGATGAATCCCTAGGTGTAGTTGTTCTTATTTTCCTTTATTTGATTTAGTTGTAGTTTGGTATTATTTTCATTAAACATTGTTTTATGCTTTATTCTTTAATTTAATTAGTAGATTTCTTATTAGTCAAGTGATTGCATGCTTCTTTTTCATATAAGTCTAGTCATGCTCTTCTTATGTGTATTTGTTTAGGTGTGATTGAGTCCAGTAGATCTCTTTATAATTTGTCTATTGCTGCGGTATTGTCATTTAGATATATCATCGTCTTTTGATAATTTATAAGTTAGGTCATGTGTGCTTGAAAGTAAAGAATAATTCATATCAATTACATTAGGTTTTATACATGCACTTTAATTGAATATTTGTCGATTGCCTGTTTGGGATGTGAAACTTGCAATCGAGATAAAAACAATCGAATCAAGTTAGGATTAGGGCAACGAACCTAGGGAGGATTTCCATAACCTTGTTGTTTCATGTGTGCTTGAAAGTAAAGAATAATTCATATCAATTACATTAGGTTTTATACATGCACTTTAATTGAATATTTCTCGATTGCCTGCTTGGGATGTGAAACTTGCAATCGAGGTAAAAACAATCGAATCAAGTTAGGATTAGGGCAACGAACCTAGGGAGGATTTCCATAACCTTGTTGTTTCTTTATTATATTATCCATCAATTATTTACACAATTTTCACACAATCAACAATTCAGATTTTGTCACTTTAACTTTTATCGTTTGTGTTGAGGTTTACACCTTCTTGTGTAATTGGTTTGTTTCCCTGTGGAATCGACACTCCAAACCTGTACTACAATACAGTGTTATGTTTTGGGTGTAATCAGTTCACAAGAGCATATATTGAGCCAAAATCTGGAGATGTTACTGATGACATCCTTGAGGCCTCTTCGAAGCATACAAGCACCCAATTTAACAATGAAGCAGTTGCTGGTGCATTCAGCTCATGTTTGTCTACGAGGGAATAAAAGTGTATGGCTAAAGACATAAAACTTAGCACTCATGGGAGGCACCCCACAGCATATCCTTTTACTTTTATTGTTTTCATATTTCTTTTTCTTGTTTATTGTTTGTATTTTTTTTTTTTCTGTTTTCTAGTATTAACTTAGTATTTCTTTTTCAGGGACAAATATACAAAGCAGTTCAAATGGTGAAGCACAATTTTCAGCTTCTGTGCACCTTTGGCTGCAAAGGGAGTTTCCTTTACTCTTTCTTTTACATTGAGGTCAATGCAATTTTTAAGTTGGGGGTGGAGGAAACGCATCTCTTTGTTTCCATATTCTTTATTTCCATACATTTTTTTCTTTTTCCATTGAACTGCTTGGTGTCGTTCTCCCTTTTTGTTTATTTTTAGCATACTTTGTTTTAGTCTTGGATGTAATTCACATGTCAATGATATGAGCTTAATTGAGATAGCATATAACATTTAGTAGAAGTTAAATCTTGCTTCGGTTTGAGAATAATTTAAGTATCAATCTTCATTTGGTTTGAGACTCTAGTTTGTGGTAAGATTGTATGATTAGTCTAAAGCATTTAGAGAAGTTTTATGTGTGATTGCTTTGTGAATACTTTTGCGGTCTCAGCAAGCTCTAGAACTTATTTGATAATCACTTGAGGTGAATTCCTAGAATGTACACTACTTAGGATATGATATAAGCCATTTTTGGATCGTTTGAGCCTTTCAAACCTACCCTTGCAATATCTATCACTAGTCACCTGTTTGAGCCCTTTTCTTGAAAAAGAATTTGAGCCTCGTTTCTTTTGAAAACCCATTTACTTACCCTTATGAGCCTACCCTTCTTTTAAAAGAACTTAGTTATACACATCTGTTGAGAAGTACTGAAGAGGAGTAAGGATGGAAATATGAAAAATATTACTACCATAACCCAAGTATATTAAAGGAGATAAGTTGGGGGTTGTGGAAAAGAAAAGAGAAGAAAAGAAAAGAATGAAAAAATAGGTAAATGGTCTTATGCCAAAAATACAAAAGAAAAAGAATGAAATATGGCAAAGAGAGAAGAAAAGAGAAGAAAAGTGGTGACCTATTGAGAGAAAAGCTCTTATAAAAATGTTTGAAAGAGTTGGGTGTTGAAGTAAGATTATTCAGTGCTTAAAGTGGTTGTGTTTAAAGCTAAGAGATTAAGTTCTTTTATTTTGTTGAATCCTTCCAATTCTTTCTTAAACCTTTACTTTAGCCTAACGTTACAAGCTTATTAAAGACCTATTGATCCAAGGTGGTGTGATTTTTCTACAATAGTAGAGTGATTTGAAAAATAAGCGTATGGAGTTTGTTTATGTGATTGATGTCACACAATTTATTATGTTTTTAGAGACCAAAACTTGTATTCATGAATGTTATGCATAAAATCATCCGGGTGTTCGAATTAATGGATTGTGGTAAGACGGATGATAAGATTCAATAACAATTTTAAGATTGATGCTTGGATTACTTTTGGACTTAAGTGATATTTAATGATTCTATGTGCTGCGTATTATGTTCAATTTTTGAGACAAAAATATGAATTGCTCTTTGTTTAACACTAGCATTGCTTTACCTTGTTTTGATTCCTACCATAGAATTCATTTCTCGTTTTTGCTTGAATTGCTAGGGACTAGCAATAAGCTAGTTGAGGGTTGTGATGAGAGTAATAAAATGCACCTTAACAGTACTTAATTGTTAGCATTTTAGGGTTGATCTAGGTTTTAATTGCACTTTTATACGTTAACAACTCTAAAGTATCATTCTTGGATCATTGATCTATTCCGGTGCATTTTCAGGTACTTTATGCTCAAAAGAGGAGGAAAAGTTATCATTTCTTGAAGCACAAAGACTCGAAGCATACCAGAGTGAAAGCATAGTTGTGGAAGGACAAATGAAAAAAAACAAGTCTTGAGTGTGAGCGCTGCGGCCTAAAGATATCCAAGCCATGGGCTCCAGAACTGAGCAAAAGAACAAGGAAGAAGCTTCAGTGGAAGCAACGACCTGGACTTGGCAGGGCTGCGGCCTCCAGCAAAGCAAGAAAACAAAGAAACAGTGGAAGTCGTGGCACAAGGAAGGGAGAGCCGCGGCACCCACCCGATCCACTTCTCCGAGATATGACCTAATTAAGACTTTTTTTAGCCTTCAAACACCCTTGGATCTTATACATTATAAATAGACAACTTAGGGTTTGTAATTAAACATTCATTAGAGGCCGAAGGCCGAGGAAAACATCATGAAGGCTGCCACACTCTCCCCCATCGCCAACTAATCTCCAAGCAAGGCGAAGGGATGAATCCCTAGGTTTAGTTGTTCTTAATTTCTAGTCTTGATTTATTGTAGTTTGGATTTATTATCATTAAACATTGTTATGATTTACTTTTTAATCTAATTAGAAGATTTCCTCTTAATCCGGTGATTGCATCTTTCTCCCCCATATAAGTCTAGTCATGCTCTTCTTATGTGATGTTGTTGAGGTGTGATTGAGTTTATTAGATTTCTCTTATAGATTTGTCCATTACTGCGGTATTGTCATTATGATATATTGTCGTTTCTTGATAATCTATAAGTTAGGTCATCTGTGCTTGAAAGTAAAGAGTATTTCATAACAATTACGTTATGGTTCATATATGTGCTTTAATTGAATATTTACCGATTGCTTGTTTGGGATGTGAAACTTGCAATCGAGATAAAAAAAACTGAATCAAGATTGGAATAAGACAACGAACCTAGGGAGGATTCCCGGACCCTTGTTGTTATCCATTATATTTACACAACTATTTCACATTACTTTAAACTCAGATTCTTTCCTTTGACTTTTATCGTTTTGTATTAAAGTTTACATCCTCTCTTGTAGTTTGCTTGTCTCCTTGTGGAATCAACACCCCAAAGTTATGCTACAACTATCACGTTACACTTTGGGTGTAATCAGTTCTCCAGGAAAAATCTCCTCGCCTGCGGCTCTCCAAACAACACGGCCCCCGTACCACCAACCGAGCACGAACCCTCAGTAACTACCGAGCAAGAACATCTCCAAAAACTTCAAGACGAGGATCCTCACAAAATCAGAACGAAGACTCCCAACAGTGGGGTAAGAAAACTCTCAGCAAAGATTGGTATAAGGAAAAATACTCTAAGGAAAAAGGGAATGCGGATGAGGGCTCTCAAAGATATCTTACTCTTTACAAATGCTCACTATGCTATGAGGTGAAGAAGGAAGCAAATAAAAGCCTCCTTATATAGGGAAAGAAGGCACAACAGGCGAGGAAAATTAAATGAAGAGACAGTTGGGGAGGTGACGCCTCAAGAGCTAAAGGAAACTTTCACTCTCCCCAAAGAGTTTGCTGCCATGCACTAGGCAGCCCATGATTACGACTGCTTTACACATGCTCGGCCCACTAGCTTCAAGGTCCGAGCAGATGGATTGCTCCACACATGCTTGGAGTTATGTCTCTAAGGCTGAGCAGATGGATTGCTTAACACACGCTCGACCCACTAGCTCCAAGGGCCGAGCAGATAGATTGCTCCACGCATGCTCGAACTTATGTCTCCAAGGCCGAGCAGATGGATTGTTCCACACATGCTAGGCCCACTAGCTCCAAGGTCCGAGCAGATGGATTGCTCCACCCATACTCAGACACGTGTCGCCAAGGCAGAGCAGATGGCTTGGTACACACTTGCTCAGCCCACTAGCTCCAAGGTCCGAGCAGATGGATTGTTCCACACATGCTAGGACTCATGCCTCCAAGGCCGAGCAGATGGATTGCTCCATATATGCTTGGCCCACTAGCTTCAAGGTCCAAGTAGATGGATTGCTCCACACATGCTCAAACATATGTCTCCAAGGCCGAGTAGATGGATTGCTCCACACATGCTCGGACTCATATCTCCAAGGCCGAGCAGATGGATTGCTCCATATATGCTCGGACTCATATCTCCAAGGCCGAGCAGATGAATTGCTCCACATATGCTCGACCCATTAGCTCCAAGGTCCGAACAGATGGAATGCTCCACACATGTTCGGCCCACTATCTCCAAGGTCTGAGCAGATTAATTGCTCCACACATGCTCGGACTCATGTCTCCAAGGTCGAGCAGATGGATTGATCCACACATACTCGAACTAATGTCTCCAAGGCCAAGTAGATGTATTGCTCCCCATATGTACGGCCCACTAGCTCTAAGGTCTGAGCAGATGGATTTCTCCACACATGCTTGGACTCAAGTCTCTAAGACCGAGCAGATAGATTATTCCACAAAAGCTCGGCCCACTAGCTCCAAGGTTCGAGCAGATGGTGGGTCCACACATGCTTGGATTCATGTCTGTAAGGTCGAGCAGATAGATTGCTCCACAAATGCTCAGCCCACTAGCTCCAAGGTCCGAGCAGATGGATTGCTCCACACATGCTTAGACACATGTCTCCAAGGTCGAGCAGATGGATCACTCCACACATGTTCGGTCCACTAGCTCCAAGGTCTCAGCAGATGAATTGGTCCATGCATGCTAGGACCCATGTCTCTAAGACCGAGCAGATGGATTGCTCCACACATGATCGGCCCACTAGCTCCTAGGTTTGAGCAGATAGTGGGTCCACACATGCTTGGACTCATGTCTCTAAGGTCGAGCAGATGGATTGCTCCACACATACTCGACCCACTAGCTCCAAGGTCCGAGCAGATGGATTACTCCACACATGCTCAGCCCACTAGCTCCAAGGTTCGAGCAGATGGTGGGTCCACACATGTTTGGATTCATGTCTTTAAGGTCGAGCAAATGGATTGCTCCACACATACTCAGCCCACTAGCTCTAAGGTCCGAGCAGATGGATTACTCCACACATGCTCAGCCTACTAGCTCCAAGGTTCGAGCAGATGGTGGGTCCACACATGCTTAGATTCATGTCTCTAAGGTCGAGCAGATGGATTTCTCCACACATGCTCAGCCCACTAGCTCCAAGGTCCGAGCAGATGGATTGCTCCACACATGCTTAGACACATGTCTCCAAGGTCGAGCAGATGGATCACTCCACACATGTTCGGTCCACTAGCTCCAAGGTCCCAGCAGATGAATTGGTCCATGCATGCTAGGACCCATATCTCTAAGACCGAGCAGATGGATTGCTCCACACATGATCGGCCCACTAGCTCCTAGGTTCAAGCAGATAGTGGGTCCACACATGCTTGGACTCATATCTCTAAGGTCTAGCAGATGGATTGCTCCACACATACTCGACCCACTAGCTCCAAGGTCCGAGCAGATTGATTACTCCACACATGCTTGGATTCATGTCTCTAAGGTCGAGCAGATGGATTGCTCCACACATGCTCAGCCCACTAGCTCCAAGGTCCGAGCAGATGGATTGCTCCACACATGCTTAGACACATGTCTCTAAGGTCGAGCAGATGGATCACTCCACACATGTTCGGTCCACTAGCTCCAAGGTCCCAGCAGATGAATTGGTCCATGCATGCTAGGACCCATGTCTCTAAGATTGAGCAGATGGATTGCTCCACACATGCTTGGATTCATGTCTCTAAGGTTGAGCACATGGATTGCTCTACACATGCTCAGCCCACTAGCTCCAAGGTCCGAGCAGATGGATTACTCCACACATTCTCGGACTTATGTCTCCAAGGCCGAGCAGATTGATTGCTCCACATATGCTTGGCCCTCTATCTGTAAGGTCCGAGTAGATTGATTGCACCACACATGCTCCGACTCATGTCTACAAGGCCGAGCAGATAAATTGTTCCACACATGCTCGGAGCACTAGCTCCAAGGTCCGAGCTGATGGAATACTCCACATATGCTCGGACTCATGTCTCCAAGGACAAACATATGGATTGCTCCATATATGCTCGACCCATTAGCACCATGGTCTGAAAAGATGGATTACACCGCGCATGCTCAGACTCAAGTCTCCAAGACCGAGCAGATGGATTGCTCCACACTTGCTCGGACTCATGTCTCCAAGGCCGAGCAGATGGATTGCTCCACACAAACTCGGCCCACAAGCTCCAAGGTCGAGCATATGGATCACTCCAAACATGCTTGGACTCATGTCTCTAAGGTCAAGCAGATGGATTGCTCCACACATGTTCGGCCCACTAGCTCCAAGGTTTGAGTAGATGGATTACTCCACGCATTCTTGGACTTATATCTCCAAGGCCGAGCAGATGGATTGCTCCACACATGCTTGACCCTCTAGCTCTAAGGTTCGAGTAGATTGATTGCTACACACATGCTCGGACCCATGTCTCCAAGGACAAACATATAGATTGCTCCATACATGCTCAGCCCACTAGCACCATGGTCCGAGAAGATGGATTACTACACACATGCTCGGACTCATGTCTCCAAGATCGAGCAGATGGATTGCTCCACACTTGCTCAGACTGATGTCTCCAAGGCTGAGCAGATGGATTGCTCCACACATACTCGACCCACAAGCTCTCAGGTCGAGCAGATGGATCACTCCACACATGCTTGGACTCATGTCTCTAAGGTCGAGCAAATGGATTGCTCCATACATGATCGGCCCAGTAGCTCCAAGGTCTGAGCAGATGGATTACTCCACACATTCTCGGACTTATGTCTCCAAGGTCTAGCAGATGGATTGCTCCACACATGCTCGACCCTCTAGCTCTAAGGTCTGAGTAGATTGATTGCTCCACACATGATCCGACTCATGTCTGTAAGGCCGAGCAGATAGGTTGTTCCACACATGCTTGGCGAATTAGCTCCAAGGTCCGAGCAGATGGATTGCTCTACACATGCTCAGACTCATGTCTCCAAGGCCGAACAAATGGATTACTCCATACATGCTCAGCCCATTAGCACCATGGTCTGAGCAGATGGATTACTCCACGCATGCTCGGACTTATTTCTCCAAGACCAAGTAGATGGATTACTCGACACTTGCTCGGACTCATATCTCCTAGGCTGAGCAGATGGATTGTTCCACACATGCTCGGCGCATCAGCTCCAAAGTTAGAGCACAAAGATTGCTCCACACATGCTCAGACTAATGTCTCCAAGGCCGAGCAGATGCATTGCTCCATACATGCTCGACCCATTAGCACCATAGTCCGAGCAGATGGATTCCTCCACACATGCTTAGACTCATGTGTCCAAGACCGAGCAGATAGATTGCTCCACACATGCTCGGCCCACTAGCTCCAAGGTCCGAGCAGGATGATTGCTCCACCCATGCTCGAACTCATGTCTCCAAGGCCGAGCAGATGGATTACTCCACACATGCTCCACCCACTAGCTCCAAGGTCCGAGCAGATGGATTGCTCCAACCATGCTTAGACTCGTGTCTCCAAAGCCGAGCAGATGGATTGCCCCACACATGCTCAACCCACTAGCTCCAAGATCAGAGTAGATGGATTGCTCCACACATGCTCGGACTCATGTCTCCAAGGCCGAGCAGATAGATTGCTCCTGATTACGCCCAAAACATAACGCGGTATTGTAGTACAGCTTTGGCATGTCGATTCCACAGGGAAAAAAACTAATTAAAAAAGAAGGTGTAAACCTCAACACAAACGATAAAAGTTAAAGTGGCAAAATCTGAATTGTTGATTGTGTGAAAATTGTGTAAATAATTGATGGATAATATAAAAAAGAAACAACAAGGTTCTAAAAATCCTCCCTAGGTTCGTTGCCCTAATCCTAACAGATTCAGTTGTTTTTATCTCGATTGCAAGTTTCACATCCCAAACTTGCAATCGGCAAATATTCAATTAAAGTGCATGCATAAACCTTAATGTAATTGATATGAATTATTCTTTACTTTCAAGCACACATGACCTAACTTATAAATTATCAAAAGATGATGATATATCTAAATGACAATACTGCAGCAATGGGCAAATCTGTAAAAGAGATCTACCGGACTCAATCACACCCAAATAAATACACATAAGAAGAGCATGACTAGACTTATATGGAAAAGAAGCATGCAATCACCGAACTAATAAGAAATCTACTAATTAAATTAAAGAATAAAACATAACAATGTTTAATGAAAATAATACAAAACTACAACAGAATCAAATAAAGGAAAATAAGAACAACTACACCTAGGGATTCATCCCTTTGCCTTGCTTGGAGACTAGTCGGCCATGAGGCTCATGCTTCCTCGAGCTGCCTTCGGCCTCTCAATGACCATCTCCCCCTTGGTAGTGAAAGCTTTAGTGATTCCTCAGCTTGCCTTCCAAAAGTACTTCGGATTCCTCCTAAGAGCCCTCTGGATTGCTCTTAAAGGCCCTCTAGATTCACTTTCTGATGATCTCAGATTCTCTGATTCCTCCTAAAACTGAAGTGGAGTGGGTCTTATATAGGCAAACTCCTGGAGTGATATGTGTTTTCTAACCGATGTGGGATACTGCCTGAGTGCACTCGATCGCAGCCTTAGTGCGCTCGATCAAAAATTGGTGCGCTCTATCGCAGTTGCTCTGCAGAATACTTCTTGGTCGATGTGGATGTGTGCTCGATCGCACTGCTTGTGCGCTCGATCGTAGTACAGGCAGCAGTCCATCTTGTCCTTCCAGAAGCATGGGATCTTGGTCTTTTAAGCAACGATCGCTTCTTTTTCTCCTGTAAACTCAAAGTACCTGAAAATTGCACTGAAATAAGTCAGTGGTCCAGTAATATTACTTTAGAGTTATTAACACATAAAAGTGCAATAAAGACCGAGATTAATACTAAAATGCTAACAATTAACCACTATTGAGAAGCATTTTATGACTTTAATCACAACCCCCAACTAGCTTATTGCTAGTCCCTAGTAATTCAAGCGAAAAGAATGGATGAATTCTATGGTGGGAATCAAAGTAAATGAAAAGCAATATTAGTGTTAACCAAGAGTAATTCACATTTTGCCTAAAAAATTGCACATAACACACGGCACAAAGAATCATTAAATTTCACCCAAATCCAAAAGTAATCCAAACATCAATCTTAAAATCGTTATTGACTCTTAACATTCATCTTACCACAAACCATTAATCCAAACACCCGGATGATTTTATGCATAACATTCATGAATACAAGTCTTGGCCTCTAAAAACATAATAAATTGCGTGACATCAATCACAAAAACAAGCTCCATAGGCTCACTTTTCAAATCACTCTCCACTATTGTAGAAAAATCACACTACATTGGATCAAAAGGTCTTTAATAAGCTTGTAACGTTAGGCTAAGGTAAAGGCTAAGGAAGAACGGGAAGAATTCACAAGTAAAAGATCTCAATCTCTTAGCTTTAAACATAATCACTTTAAGCACTTGATAACCTTTACTTCAACACCCAACTCTTTCATCCATTTTTCGAGCATTTCTTTCAACAAATCACCATTTTTTTTGTTTTCTTTCTTTCTTCTTTCTTGGCCATAATTTAGCTTTTTATTTTTATTTTGGCACATAACCATTCACCTTCTTTTTCATTATTTTTTTTCTTTTCTTTTCCACAAGCCCAACTCATCTCCTTTAATGTACTTGGGTTGTGAGGGTGATATATATATATCATATTTTTTTTTCAACAAATGTGTATAACTAAGTTCTTTTAAAAGAGAGGTAAGGATAAAATATTTTTAGGCTCATGAAGGTGAGTAAATGGTTTATCAAAAGAAACAAGGCTCAAATTTTCTTTTCAAGAAAAATGCTCAAATAGGTGACTAGTGATAAATATAGCAATGGTAGGTTTGAAAGGCTTAAATGGTTCAAAAATGGCCTATATCATATCCTAAGTAGTGTACATTCTAGGAATTCATCTCAAGTGATTATCAAGAAAGTTCTAGAGCTTGTCAAAACCGCAAAAGTATTCATAAAACAATCAAACATAAAATTTCTCTAAATGTTTTAGACTAATCATACAATCTTACTGCAAACTAGAGTCTCAAACCAAATGAAGATTGATACTTAAATTATTCTCAAACTGAAGCAAGATTTAACTTCTTCTAAATGCTATATGCTATCTCAATTAAGCTCATATCATTGACATGTGAATTAACTCAAAGGCTAACACCAAGCATGCTAAAAACACACAAAAGGGAAAATGACACCCAACAATTCAACGGAATGCAATAGGAATTGTGTATCCTCCACCCCCAACTTAAGATAAGCATTGTCCTCAATGTAAAAGCAAAAGTTAAGGAAACTCCCTTTTTTAACCAAAGGTGCATGGATCAGAAAGTTGTGCAGGACAAATTGAACTGATGCGCATATTTGTCCCTGAAAAAGAAATACGAAAGTAAAACTGGAAAATAGCAAAATAACGATAATAAACAAGAAAAAAGAAATATAAAAAACAGTAAAAATAAAAGGATATGTTGTGGGTTGCCTCCCATGAGCGCTAAGTTTTACATTTTCAGCCAGATGCTCTTATTCCCTCCTAGAAAAACATAGGTTGAATGCACCAGCCACTGCTTCACTGCCAAATTCGGTGCTTGTATGCTTTGGCGATGGCAAGGAATACTTAAAGTCCACCACATGTGGCTCAAGTGTCTTTGGTGATGCCCATTTACTATCAGCAGTAGGGTATTTGATTCCCTCATCCATGTGACTTCTCTCAAGCAACTTCTCAAAGCATGGTTGGTAAGGTGTCTTAATAAATTCCTGTGGCTTATCAAAAACATCAACAACATTAACAGCATGGGGATAATTTGAAGAATCTTTGAACTCAAGATTATTAGGAATAAATTATGAAGAGTTAGAATTATCTTTGATGTACTCATCCTCTTCATGTGGCTACCATGGGACTCGAAAAACATTTACCTCTAGAGTCTTATTTCCAAATGATAATGTCATTAGGCCATTCTTACAATTAATGAGGGCATTGGTGGTGGCAAGGAATGGTCTTCCAAGTATCAAAGGAATTTTGGACTCCGTGTTTATAGTAGAAACAGTATCTAAAACCAAAAAATCAGTAGGATAGTAGAAATTATCAATTTGTAACAAAACATCTTCTACAATACCTCTTGGTTTTCTTACCGATCTAACCGCTAATTGAAGTACCACGGAGGTTGGTTTGATCTCACCTAGACCAAGCTGTAAGTACATGGAGTATGGCATGAGGTTCACACTAGCACCCAAATCTAGAAATGCTTGGCCACAAGGTTTGTTTCCAATTTGGCAAGCCACCATTGGACAGCCCGGATCTTTATATTTGGGCAGTGTCTTGCTGTCAATTACTGCACTTGCTTGCTGCATTAAAAATGTCGTCTTCTTAACAATGTGCCTCTTCTTGAGTGTATATAGATCCTTGATGACTTTAGCATAGCTGGGAATCTGTTTTATGACATGAAGAAGAGGAAGATTAATTTTAACATGCTGAAGTTGTTCAAGAATCTCACCTTTTAATGTTGTATTTATCTCCTTAGGTTTAAGGAGTGCTTGAGGGAAAGGCACCGATGGAGAATAATCATCATGGGCCTCTTGTTCCTCAGGGGTTTTATCCTTGTTGCACACGGTGTTAGGATTCAAGATTGATGATAGAGGGGGTCCATCAATTTTCTTACCACTGCGAGTGATTATGGCATTAACCTCTCTAACATTTTGATTTTTAGGGTTAGAGGTTTGTGCCATATGTTGTCCCTTTGGATTAAGTTGTGGTTGTGAAGGAAAATGACCTTGGTCTTGAATTGTCAAGAAACTAGTCAACTTGGTGAGTTGGCTCTTTAATACCTTTTGTTCCTCTTTGATCGCTTGTTGTTCCTCTAACAACTGTTGATTTATTTTTTCTTGATCTTCCACACTCTTGGCATGTACCTACATAAATAACTTAGACATATCTTCCAAAGGTAAAGATTGTCGAGGTGCATTAGATAAGGTTGCTTCCGGTTGCCATTGGGTACTAGAGTGGGCATGGGGTTGCATGCCAGATTTCAAACTGAAATTAGGGTTATTCTTCCAACCGGGATTATAGGTGTTAGAGTAGGGTGAGTGTGGTTTCCCTAAGGGTATACCTACAACATTACACTCTTCCTTCATCTCAAAATAAACTGGACAATCCTTAGGTAAATGATCTACCCCATTACACATGAAACAAGGCTCATAGGATTCTACCCTAGCAACCGGTTCAGAGGCCCTAGCATTTTTGGTTTTTAAGTCTTCAATTTCCTTAGTTAGGGCCTCTAAACGGACTTTAAGGTTATCCTCTTCCTTAAGTTGATAAATCCCAGCGGGTTGGTTTTTCCTAGTGCTTTCCATAGCATTTGGTTCAATCCAAGTGTGGGCTTTTTCTGATAGGTCATCTAGGAAATCTATGGCTTGGTCGGGATCGTTTTGAAGAAAATTCCCATTGCACATCATTTCTATGAACTGCCTTTCCCTACTTAGGAGTCCATCATAGAAATAACTAACTACCCACCAACTCTCATACCCATGGTGTGGACAAGAATTCAAAAGGTCCTTGAAACGTTCCCAAACTTGATATAAGGTTTCACTCTCCTTTTGTGCAAAGTTTGAGATTTGTCTCTTGAGGTTGTTGGTCTAATGGGTTGGGAAATGTTTTTGGAAGAAAACTCGGGTCATCTCATCCCAACTACCTAAGGACCTAGGCCTTAACAAGTACAGCCAAGCCTTGGCTTTTTCCTTAAGTGAAAAAGGGAAAAACTGAAGTTTGACGGTGTCTATCATATCAGCCCTACTGTGAAAAGCAGCTACTACTTCATCAAATTCCCTAATATGGATATAGGGGTTTTCATTCTCAAACCCAAGGACAGTTGGTAGCAATTGGATCATGCTAGGCTTAAAATCAGGTTGTTGAACATTAGGGGGGAACATGATACATGATGGTGTGACCGTACCGTTAGGGTGCAAGTAATCCTTAAGTGTCCTAGGGGGTTGATCTTCGTGTTCACTCATTTCTTCGGGACTAGATGGATTGTCAAATAAAGGATTTGAAAAAGAATTAAATTCTGACTCTAACACAGGCCTACAACCAAATCTACCCACAGGGTCTCTATGTCTGTGCATGTGAGATAACAAAATTATAAAAATACTATTTAAAAAAAGAGTCAAATAAAATATAAAATAAAAAATTAATGCAGCAAGCTAAAAGAAGGAACGAAGTTACCGCCTTTACAGCTGCTAAAAAGAAAAACTATTTACAACTCTTCTACTGTCATGTCAAAAGTTGACAATCTTCTTTGTACTTAAGTGCGTTTCCCCGGCAACGGCGTCAAAATTTGATTATGTCCAAAATATAGCGCGGTATTGTAGTACAACTTTGGGCTGTCGATTCCACAGGGAAACAAACTAATTACAAAAGAAGGTGTAAACCTCAACGCAAACGATAAAAGTTAAAGTGACAAAATCTGAATTGTTGATTATGTGAAAATTGTGTAAATAATTGATGGATAATATAATAAAAAAACAACAAGGTTTCGAAAATCCTCCCTAGGTTCGTTGCCCTAATCTTAACTTGATTCAATTGTTTTTATCTCGATTGCAAGTTTCACATCCTGATGAGAGTCGTAAAATGCATCTTAACAGTACTTAACTGTTATCACTTTAGGGTTGATCTAGGTTTTAATTGCACTTTTATACGTTAACAACTCTAAAGTATCATTCTTGGATCATTGATCTATTTCGGTGCATTTTCAGGTACTTTAAGCTCAAAAGAGGAGGAACAGTTATCATTGCTTGAAGCACAAAGACTCGAGGCATACTGGGGTGAAGGAATGCGTCCGAAAGGACAAGATGGAGGGCTTAAAAGAGCAACAGCTGCTGCCCGCACTAGAAAGAGTTTCACTAAATTGCGAGAATTGCCCATACAGATCAATTATCTTTGAAAATTAAACTGTATTGATACAAGAAGAATCAGGAGATGAGCCATATATGTTTAGAAAGACCCGGAAGTCTATTTTCTGGAGAATTTTACGGTTCGTCAAAAGGATTTTTCTAGAGAAAGTTATGGCAATTTTAGTAGACAAAGGTCAGGCTGTGCGGGCTGTGCGGGATTTCAGCGTGATTTTGGGCTTAAATCCCACATCCCACATCGGTTGGAAAACACATTTCTATATCCCACATCCCACATCGGATGGGAAACACATTGCACTCTTGGTATTTGCCTATATAAGACCCACTCCACTTTAGCTTTGGAAATCAATCGGGGATGAATCCAGAGGGCCTTTAGGAGCAATCCAGAGGGCCTTTAGGAGGAACCTGAAGTTTAAAGTTTGAAGATCGGGAGAGATGATCGTCGGGAGGCCGGAGGCAACTCGAGGACACATGAGCCCCATGGCCGGCAAGTCTCCAAGCAAGGCGAAGGGATGAATCCCTAGGTGTAGTTGTTCTTATTTTCCTTTATTTGATTCGGTTGTAGTTGGAATTATTTTCATTAAATATTGTTATGTTTTATTCTTAATTTAATTAGTAGATTTATTATAACTCCGGTGGTTGCATGCTTCTTTTTCATATAAGTTCAATCAAGCTTTTCTTATGTGTACCTGTTTGGGTGTGATTGAGTCCGGTAGATCTCTTTTATAGATTTGTTCATTGGTGCGGTATCATCATTTTAGATATATCGTCATCTCTTGATAATTTATAAGTTAGGTCATGTGTGTTAGAAAATAAAGAATAACTCATAGTGATTACACTAGGATTTATAAATGCACTTTAATTGAATATTTTCCGATTGCTTGTTTGGGAGGTGAAACTTGCAATCGAGATAAAAACAATTGAATCAAGTTAGGATTAGAGCAATGAACCTTGGGAGGATTCTCGGAACCTTGTTGTCATTTTTATTTTAAACTTATTTACAAAATTACCCTTTCCTCAAAACAACTCAGATTTTATCCTTTTAATCTTTTATCGTTTGTGTTGAGGTTTACACCTTCTATTGTACTTAACTTGTTTCCCTGTGGAATCGACACCCCAAAACTGTACTACAATAACCGCGTTATGTTTTGGGCGTAATCAAATTTTGGCGCCATTGCCGGGGAAACGCGCTTATGTACAAGGAAGCTTGTCAACTTTGAGTGTGACGGTTAAAAAAAAAAAAAATTCTTGTTTTATTTATTTTATTTCCTCTCTGATTCATTTGGTGCATGCTTAGACACGAGATCTGCGAGGTAGATTCATTAGAGGACCTGAGCTAGAATTACCCTCTCCTTCCGAGTCTGATAGTGAAACCTCACCTAGATAAACCCATAGAGAAAACCCAAGTGTGAATCTAGAGGATTTTGTTAACATGGCTAATAACCATAATGAGAATGTTGCTAGGGCACTTCAGGATTACCTCAACCCTACACGCACAACCACACCATCATGCATCATATTTCCAGCCAATACTCGCCCATTAGAGTTTAAAATAGGGATGATACATTTATTCCCTACATTTCATGGCTTGGATAATGAAAATCCATATGTGCACATTAGAGAGTTTGAGGAAGTAGTCGCGACTTTTCATAGTCAAGACGAAATCGATGACATTGTGAGGCTTAAGTTCTTTCATTTCACTTTGAAGGATAGAGCTAAGAGTTGGCTATACTCACTTAGACCACGATCTATTGGGTCGTGGACTGAGATGACTCGGATTTTTTTTAATAAATACTTTCCTCAACATAAGACCAATGCTTTAAAAAGGCAAATCTCCACCTTTGCACAAAAGGACAGCGAGACTTTGTATCAGTCTTGGGAGAGATTTAAAGAGTTATTAAGTATGTGCCCTCACCATGGGTATGAGAGTTAGTGCTTAGTGAGTTATTTTTATGAGGGACTTACATATAGAGAGCGCCAATTTGTAGAGATGATGTGTAATGGTGAGTTTTTAGAGAAAGATCCTGATGAGGCCATAGAGGACCTCAATGAGCTTGCTGAAAAAGCTCACACTTGGACTGGACCTAGTGCTATTGAAA
Organism: Bretschneidera sinensis; assembly: GCA_023935145.1. NCBI lineage: Eukaryota > Viridiplantae > Streptophyta > Magnoliopsida > Brassicales > Akaniaceae > Bretschneidera > Bretschneidera sinensis. The sequence continues at coordinate 99,060,434 of CM043698.1, read as the reverse complement.
GCAAAAATAGGTCACGACCTATAGGGAACCTAAATGGTGGTGGAATTTATCATCTTAGGGAAGAGGATAACCTTAGAGCCAAGGTCGAGATGGTCACTAGAGAGTTTGATGCATTTAAAACTAAGGGCTCAAAGCAAACACATAGGGCTAATCATGCTGAGTCTTTAGAGCCGTGCTTTGTGTGTGGCGGGGTAGATCATCTCGCCAAAGAGTGCCCCATATTTTTTGATATGAGAGGGGCGTATGAGGAACAATGTAATACCTTAGGCATGTACAAAAGGCCTCCTGCACCTTTCTCTAACACTTATAACCCAGGGTGGCGAAATCACCCCAACTTCAGCTGGAAATCTGAAAACCAGCATGCACTGCCCCCTCGATCATCCCCTACACCTTATCACGCACCCTCAGCCTCTAGGAACTCTCTAGAAGACACCTTACAGGCTTTTATAGAGGCACAAGGCAGAACAACCAAAGGTTTGAGGCACTAATTACGCAGGTGATGGAAGAGGGTAAAGAAACTAGGAGCCAAGTGTCCAAGTTGATAAGCTACTTGAGTGTGATTGAGCAAGGTAAGTTCCCTTCTTAAGCTCAGTCCATACCCCATGGTCAACACCTAGCATAAAAGAATTTAGAGGAGGTGAATGCCATTGAGACACTTGGTGGTAAATCAGTACACATCCCAACAACAAAAAAATCAGAGGATGTGGCTGAAAGCCATCAAGTACAAGCATACATGATGGACTCGTTCATGGAAAAGGTCCAGCACCTTAATCCATTAGAGTCCACCTTCACCCATGGCTTCACTAAAGCATATATCGAGCCAGCATTTGCGGATGTTACTGATGACATCCTTAAGGCCCCCCAAAAGCATAGAGGCACCGAATTTGGCAGTGCAGCAGTGGTAGATGCATTCAACCTATGCTTTTCGAGGAGGGAATAAGAGTGTCTGGCTGAAGACGTAAAACTTAGTGCTCATGGGAGGCAGCCCACAACGTATCCTTTTACTTTTATTGTTTTTCATATTTCTTTTATTATTATTATCTTGTTTTTTTCCAAGTTTTTACTTTTGTATTTATTTTTCAGGGACAAATAAATGAAGCAGTTCAAATGGTGGAGCACAATTTTCAGCTTCTGTGCACCTTTGGCTACAAGGGGAGTTTCCTTTATTCTTTCTTTTACATTGAGGTCAATGCAATTTTTAAGTTGGGGGTGGAGGAAACACATCTTCTTTGTTTCAATATTCTTTATTTTTTGTTTCCATATTCTTTATTTCCATACATTTTTTTCTTTTTCCATTGAACTGCTTGGTGTCTGTTTCCCTTTCTTTTTGTTTTAAAGCATGCTTTGTGGTTGCCTTGGATGTAATTCGCATGTCAATGATGTGAGCTTAATTGAGATAGCATATATCATTTAGAAGTAGTTAAATCTGGCTTCAGTTTGAAATTAATTTAAGTATTAATCTTGATTTCGTTAGAGACTCTAGCTTGTGGTAAGATTGTATGATTAATCGAAAGCATTTAGAAAAGTTTTATGTGTGATTATTTTGTGAATACTTTTGCGGTCTTGACAAGCTCTAGAACTTACTTGATAATCACTTGAGGCGAATTCTTAGAATGCACACTACTTAGGATATGATATAGGCCATTTTTGAACTATTTGAGCCTTTCAAACCTACCATTACTATATTTATCACTAGTCACCTATTTGAGCTTTTTTCTTGAAAAGAAAAATTGAGCATTGTTTCTTTCGATAAACCATTTACTTACCTTTATGAGCCTAAAAATATTTTTATCCTTACCTTTCTTTTAAAAGAACTTAGTTATACACATGTTGTGAGAAGCACTTAAAAGGAGTAAGGGTGGAAATATGAAAAAAAAAAATATCACTACCGTAACCCAAGTACATTAAAGGAGATAAGTTGGGGGTTGTGGAAAAGAAAAGAAAAAAATAAACAAAAAACAAAAAAGAAAGTGAATGGTTATGTGCCAAAATAATAAAAAAGAAATGAATTATGGCAAAGAAAGAAGAAAGAAAGAAAAGAAAAAAAATGGTGATTTGTTAAAAGAAATGCTCGAAAAATGGTTGAAAGAGTTGGGTGTTGAAGTAAGGTTATCCAATGCTTAAAGAGTTGTGTTCAAAACTAAGAGATTAAGCTCTTCTACTTGTTGAATGTTGCGCGTTTATATACCTAAATAAAATAGGTGAATAATCGTACTTTGTTTTACTTGCAAGTGCACAAGGTCAACAGTGTAGTATAGTGTGCGAATGCAAGATCATCTCCACAGGGATTGGTAAAGTTCAATTTAGAATTATATTCACAATATAAAAAGATAGAAATAATAAAAGAGTTAATTTTGATAAAGATAAAATACTAAGGATAAAGGCGTAGGGACTTGATATCCACCACTAATTATGCTACCACAATATAATAGTATGCCAATGCTTTATTCATGCCATGTATACCTACTGGTCGCCAACCTAAGGGCATGGTATCTACTCCTTAAGCTATTGATTTCCCTAAGCAATGAGTTAGGCATGGTATCTACTCTAACTCTTTTCTTCCTTAAGGGATTCAGCATGGTATCTGCTTGAGTTGTTCCTTAAGAAAACATAAGTACTATGGAAATCGACAACCACATGAGACCTAGGGCATGGTATCTACTCCCGGTTTCCCATGTTGATTAACCCGGGTATCCGGATAAGATATCCCTTGTTACTAATGTTAGACCCAGGACTCGGTCTTCCAAATTGATCTAACTAACAAGTCCATACCACATGCACATATTGATCAGACATATACATATGAGGAATTTAAATAAAAGCAGGTATTAATCAAGTTTAAGCAACACAACATAAATATCGCAAAGGCGCCAATACTAAATTTATTGAGTAAACATAATTAGGGCTTCAACCAAGCCCTACTAAGAATTTAATTACACATAATAAAATAAAAAGGAAAGAAGAAACCCGAGAGAAGAGGCGTCAATTCTGCTCCACGGTCTCCTTCTCCAAGCTAAAGAAAAAGAGAAAAGTGTTTTCTATCTAAGGTTGTTTTTGTGTGTGAGTTTACAAGTGTATTTATAGGTCCTTGAGAAGTCCTCATAGACTCATGAGTTTCTAAACTTTCCTAAAACACAAAACTCCCTTATTTCCAAAATAGAGTTATTTTTCCAAAATAAGGTTATTTCCAAAATAGGGTTTTGCAGTTTACTATTCATGCCTGTACATTTGCGCTCGATCGCATGTGTCCTTGCGCTCGATCGCAGTGTGCGCTCGATCCTACAAGTGTGCGCACGATCGTATGTGCGCTCGATCGCATTGCATGTGCGCTCGATCGCACTTTGTCTAGAAAGTGCTTCAGGGCTTCTAGATTTCTTCCTTAAAGTGCCAAAACTGCTTCTTTTTCTCCAAGACCCTATAAAAACATGTAAAACACACAAATGGAGTAAAAGATACCAAATTAACGTAATAAAGGATCTAACAAGTGTAAATAAGGGGGCTTAAATATGTATATTTAAGCGTCTATCATTGAATCCTTCCCGTTCTTTCTTAACCTTTACCTTAGCCTAACGTTACAAGCTTATTAAAGACCTTTTGATCCAATGTAGTGTGATTTTTCTACAATAGTGGAGAGTGATTTGAAAATTAAGCGTATGGAGCTTGTTTTTGTGATTGATGTCACGCAATTTATTATGTTTTTAGAGGCGAAGACTTGTATTCATGAATGTTATGCATAAAATCATCCGAGTGTTTGGATTAATGGTTTGTGGCAAGATGGATGTTAAGAGTCAATAACGATTTTAAGATTGATGTTTGGATTACTTTTGGACTTAGGGGAAATTTAATGATTCTATGTGTCGTAAGTTATTTGCAATTTTTGAGACAAAAAGTGAATTACTCTTTGTTCAACCCTAGCATTGCTTTACTTTGTTTTTAACTCCTACCATAGAATTCATCTCTTATTTTCGCTTCAATTGCTAGGGACTAGCAATAAGCTAGTTGGGGGTTGTGATGAGAGTCGTAAAATGCATCTTAACATTACTTAACTGTTATCACTTTAGGGTTGATCTAGGTTTTAATTGCACTTTTATACATTAACAACTCTAAAGTATCATTCTTGGATCATTGATCTATTTCGGTGCATTTTCAAGTACATTAAGCTCAAAAGAGGAGAAAAAGTTATCATTGCTTGAAGCACAAAGACTCGAGGCATACTGGAGTGAAGGTATGCTTCCAAAAGGACAAGATGGAGGGCTTAAAAGAGCAACAGCTATTGCTCGCACTGGAAAGAGTTTCACTAAATTGCGAAAATTTCCCGTACAGATCAATCATCTTTGAAAATTAAATTGTATTGATACAAGAAGAACCAGGAGATGAACCATATATGCTTAGAAAGATCCGGAAGTCTATTTTCTGGAGAATTTTACGGTTTGTCAAAAGGATTTTCCTAGAGAAAGTTATGGCAGTTTTAGTAGACAAAGGTCAGGCTGTGCGGGCTGTGCGGGATTTCAGCGTGATTTTGGGCTTAAATCCCACATCCCACATCGGTTGGAAAACACATTTCTATATCCCACATCCCACATCGGATGGGAAACACACTGCACTCTTGGTATTTGCCTATATAAGACCCACTCCACTTTAGCTTTGGAAATCAATCGGGGATGAATCCAGAGGGCCTTTAGGAGCAATCCAGAGGGCCTTTAGGAGGAACCCGAAGTTTAAAGTTTGAATGTCGGGAGAGATGATCGTCCGGAGGCCGGAGACAACTCGAGGACGCATGAGCTCCATGGCCGGCTAGTCTCCAAGCAAGGCGAAGGGATGAATCCCTAGGTGTAGTTGTTCTTATTTTCCTTTATTTGATTCGGTTGTAGTTGGAATTATTTTCATTAAATATTGTTATGTTTTATTCTTAATTTAATTAGTAGATTTATTATAACTCTGGTGGTTGCATGCTTCTTTTCCATATAAGTTCAGTTAGACTTTTCTTATGTGTACCTGTTTGGGTGTGATTGAGTCCGGTAGATCTCTTTTATAGATTTGTCCATTGCTGAGGTATCGTCATTTTAGATATATCGTCGTCTCTTGATAATTTATAAGTTAGGTCATGTGTGTTAGAAAGTAAAGAATAATTCATAGCGATTACATTAGGATTTATAAATGCGCTTTAATTGAATATTTTCCGATTGCCTGTTTGGGATGTTAAACCTGCAATCGAGATAAAAACAACTGAATCAAGTTAGGATTAGAGCAACGAACCTAGGGAGGATTCTCGGAACCTTGTTGTCATTTTTATTTTAAACTTATTTACAAAATTAACCTTTCCTCTAAACAACTCAGATTTTATCCTTTTAATCTTTTATCGTTTGTGTTGAGGTTTACACCTTCTGTTGTACTTAACTTGTTTCCTTGTGGAATCGACATCACAAAACTGTACTACAATAACCGCGTTATGTTTTGGGCGTAATCACATCCCAAACAGGCAATCGGCAAATATTCAATTAAAGCACATGTATAAACCTTAATGTAATTGATATGAATTATTCTTTACTTTCAAGCACACATGACCTAACTTATAAATTATCAAGAGACGACGATATATCTAAATGACAATATCGCAGCAATGGACAAATCTATAAAAGAGATCTACCGGACTCAATCACTCCCAAACAAATACACATAAGAAGAGCATGACTAGACTTATATGGAAAAGAAGCAAGCAATCACCGGACAAATAAGAAATCTACTAGTTAAATTAAAGAATAAAACATAACAATGTTTAATGAAAATAATACCAAACTACAACTGAATCAAATAAAGGAAAATAAGAACAACTACACCTAGGGATTCATCCCTTTGCCTTGCTTGGAGAGTAGTCGGCCAAGGGGCTCATGCTTCCTCGAGCTGCCTCCGACCTCTCAACGATCATCTCCCCCTTGGAAGCGAAAGCTTCGGCGATTCCTCAGCCTGCCTTCCAAAAGTACTTCGTATTCCTCCTAAGAGGCCTCTGGATTGCTCCTAAAGGCCCTCTGGATTCATTTTCTGATGATATCAGATTCTCCGATTCCTCCTAAAGCTGAAGTGGAGTGGGTCTTATATAGGCAAACTCCCGGAGTGATATGTATTTTCTAACCGATGTGGGATACTGCCTGAGTGGGCTCGATCGCAGTTGCGCTACAGAGTACTTCTTGGTCGATGTGGGATGTGCGCTTAATCGCACTGCTTGTGCATTCGATCGTAGTACAGGCAGCAGTCCATCTTGTCCTGGCAGAAGCATGCAATCTTGGCTTTTTAAGCAACGATCACTTGTTTTTCTCTTTTAAACTCAAAGTACCTGAAAATTGCACTGAAATAAGTTAGTGGTCCAATAATATTACTTTAGAGTTATTAACACATAAAAGTGTAATAAAGACCGAGATCAATCCTAAAATGCTAACAATTAACCACTGTTGAGAAGCATTTTATGACTCTCATCAGCTCCACACATGCTCGACCCTCTAGCTCTAAGGTCCGAGCAGATGGATGGCTCAACATAAGCTCGGACTCATGTCTCTGTGGTTGAGTAGATGGATTGCTCCACATATGCTTGGCTCATTAGCTCCAAGGTCTGAGCTGATGGATTGCTCCACCTATGCTCGAACTCGGGTCTCCAAGGCCGAGCAGATGGATTGCTCCACACATGGTTGGACTCATGTCTCCAAGGCTGAGCAGATAGACTGCTCTACACATGCTCGGCCCACTAACTCCAAGGTCCGAGCAGATAGATTGTTCCACCCATGCTCGGACTCATGTCTCCAAGGTCGAGCAGATGGATTACTCTACACATGCTCAGTCCATTAGCTCCAAGGCCGAGCAGATGGATTGCTCCACACATAGTAGGCCCACTAGCTCTAAGGTTCGAGTAGATGGATTGTTCCACTCTTGCTCGGTCGACTAGCTCCAAGGCCGAGCAGATGAATTGCTCCACACATGCTCGGCCCTCTAGCTCTAAGGTCTAAGCAGATAGATTGCTCAACATATGCTCAGGTTCATGTCTCCAAGGGCGAGCAGATGGATTGCTCCACACATGCTCGGCCCTTTAGCTCTGAGGTCCAAGCAGATGCATTGCTCCATGCATGCTCGCACTCGTGTCTCTAGGACCGAGCAGATGGCTTGTTCCACACATGCTTGACCCACTAACTCCAAGGTCCAAGCAGATAGATTGCTCCACACATGCTAAGACTCAGGCCTTCAAGGGTGAGCAGATGGATTGCTCTACACATGCTCGGCCAACTAGCTCCAAGGTCCGAGCAGATGGATTGTTCCACACTTGCTTAGCCCACCAGCTCCAAGGTCGAGTAGATAGATTACTCCACAAATGTTCAGCTCTCTGGCTCTAAGGTCTAATTAGATTGATTGCTCCACACATGCTCCGACTCATGTCTGCAAGGCCGAGCAGATAGATTGTTCCACACATGCTCGACGCATTAGCTCTAAGGTCCGAGTAGATTGATTGCTCCACACATGCTCTGACTCATGTCTACAAGGCCGAGCAGATGGATTGTTCCACACATACTCGGTGCACTAGCTCCAAGGTTCGAGTAGATGGATTGCTCCACACATGCAAGGACTTATGTCTCCAAGTACAAACATATGGATTGCTCCCTGCATGCTTGGCCCACTAGCACCATTGTCTGAGCATATGGATGACTCCACGCATGCTCGGACTCATGTCTCTAAGACTGAGTAGATGGATTGCTCCTCACTTGCCAGGACTCACGTCTCCAAGGTCGAGCAGATGGATTACTCCACACATGCTCGACACACAAGCTCTAAAGTTGAGCAGATGGATCACTCCACACATGCTCGACCCAGTAGCTCCAAGGTCCCAGCAGATGGATTGGTCCACGCATGCGAGGACTCAAGTCTCTAAGGATGAGCAGATGGATTGCTCCACACATGCTCGGCCCACTAGCTCCAAGGTCTGAGAAGATGGATTACTCCACACATTCTCGGGCTTATATCTCCAAGGCCGGGTAGATGGATTGCTCCACACATGCTCGGCCCTCTAACTCTAAGGTCCAAGTAGATTGATTGCTCCACACATGCTCTGACTCATGTCTACAAGGCCGAGCAGATAGGTTGTTCCACACATGCTCGGCGCATTAGCTCTAAGGTCCGAGCAGATTGATTGCTCCACACATGCTCAGACTCATGTCTCCAAGGCCAAACAGATGGATTGTTCCATACATGCTCGGCCCACTAGCACCATTGTCTGAACAAATGGATGACTCCACGCAAGCTCAGACTCATGTCTCCAAGACCGAGCAAATGGATTGCTCCACACTTGCTAGGACTCAAGTCTCCAAGACCGAGCAGATGGATTGCTCCACACATGCTCCGACTCATATCTGCATGGCTGAGCAGATGGATTGTTCCACACATGCTCGGTGCATTAGCTCCAAGGTTCGTGCAGACGGATTGCTCCACACATGCTCGGACTCATGTCTCCAAGGACAAACAGATGGATTGCTCCCTACATGCTTGGCCCACTAGCACCATTGTCTGAGCAGATGGATGACTCAACACTTGCTAGGACTCATGTCTCCAAGGCTGAGCAGATGGCTTGCTCCACACATGCTAGGCCCACTAGCTCCAAGGTCCGAGTAGATTGATTGATCCACACATGCTCGGACTCATGTTTCCAAGGCCGAGCAGATGGATCGCTCCACACATGCTCAGCCCATTAGCACCAGGGTTCGAGCAGATGGATTGCTCTATGCATGCTCGGACTCATGTCTCCAAAGACGAGCAGATGGATTGCTCCACACATGCTTGGCCCACTAGCTCCAAGGTCTGAGAAGATGGATTACTCCACACATTCTTGGACTTATGTCTTCAAGGCCGGGTAGATGGATTGCTCCACACATGCTCTGACTCATGTTTGCAAGGCCGAGCAGATGGATTGTTCCACACATGCTCGACGCATTAGCTCCAAGGTCCGAACAGATTGATTACTCCACACATGCTCGGACTCATATCTCTAAGGCCAAATAGATGGATTGCTCCATACATGCTCGGCCCACTAGCACCATAGTCTGAGCAGATGGATTACTCCACGCATGCTCAGACTCATTTTTCCAAGACTGAGCAGATGGATTTCTCCACACTTGCTCGGACTCATGTCTCCAAGACCGAGTAGATTGATTGCTCCACACTTGCTTGGACTCGTGTCTCTAAGGTCGAGCAGATGGATTGCACCACACATGCTTGGCCCACTAGCTCCAAGATCAGAGCAGATGGATCACTCCACACATGCTCGGCCCATTAGCCTTATGGTCTGTGCAGATGGATTGCTCCATGCATGCTCGAACTCGTGTCTCCAAGGCAAAGCAGATGGCTTGCCCCATATATGCTTGGCCCACTAGCTCCAAGGTCTGAGCGGGCGGATTGTGCAACATATGCTCGGACTCATGTCTCCAAGGCCGAGCTGATGGATTCTTCCATACATACTCGACCCAATAGCAACAAAGTCCCATGCTCAGACTCATGCCTCCAAGGTAGAGCAGATAGATGACTCCACACATGCTCAGCCCATTAGCCTTATGGTCTGTGTAGATGGATTGCTCTATGCATGCTCGAACTCGTGTCTCCAAGGCAAAGCAGATGGCTTGCCCCATATATGCTTGGCCCACTAGCTCCAAGGTCTGAGCGGGCAGATTGTGTAACATATGCTCGGACTCATGTCTCCAAGGCCGAGCTGATGGATTCTTCCACACATACTCGGCCCAATAGCAACAAGGTCCCATGCTCAGACTCATGCCTCCAAGGTAGAGCAGATAGATGACTCCACACATGCTCAGCCCACTAGCTCCAAGGCCAAGCAGATAGATTGCTCCACATATGCTCAGCCCACTAGCTCCAAGGTTCGAGCAAATGGATCGTTCCACACTTGCTTGGCCTATAAGCTCCAAGACCGAGCAGATTGATTGCTCCAAAAATCCTCGGCCCACTAGCTCTAAGGTCTGAGCAGACGAATTGTTCCACACATACTTGGCCCTCTAGCTCAAAGTTCTGAGCAGATGGATTATTCCACACATGCTCGGACTCATGTCTCCAAGGCCGAGCAGTTAGATTATTTCGCATATGCTCGGACTCTTGTCTCCAAGTCCGAGTAGATGCATTGCACCACACATGCTCAGCCCACTAGCTCCAAGGTCTGAGCAGAATAATTACTACCCACATGCTCGGACCCATGTCTCCAAGGCCGAGCAGATGGATTGCTCCACACATGCTCGGACTCATTTCTCTAAGGCCAAGCAGATTGATTGTTCCACACATGCTCAGCGCACTAGCTCCAAGGTCTGAGCAGATGGATTGCTCTACACATGCTTGGACTCATGTCTCCAAGTCCGAGTAGATGGATTGCTCCATACATGCTCGACCCACTAGCACCATTGTCCTAGCAGACAGATTTCTCCATGAATGCTCAGACTCATGTCTCAAAGACTAAGCAGATTGATTGCTGCACACATGCTCGGCCCACTAGCTCCAAGGTCTGAGCAAACGAATTGCTCCACACATGCTCAGACTCATGTCTCCAAGGCCGAGCAGATGGATTGTTCAACACATGCTCGGTCCACTTGTTCTAAGGTCCGAGCAAATGGATTGCTCCACCCATGCTCGACCCTCTAGCTCCAAGGTCAAGCAGATGGGTGACACCACACATGCTTGGCCCACTAGCTCCAAGGCAGAGTATATGAATTGCTCCACACATGCTCATCCCACTAGGTCCAAGGTCTGAGCAAATGGATTGTTCCACACTTGCTCGGCCCACAAGCTCCAAGGCCGAGCAGATGGATTGCTCCACACATTCTCGACCCTTTAGCTCTAAGGTCTGAGCAGATGGCTTGCTCCACACATGCTCGGACTTATGTCTCCAAGGCTGGGTAGATGGATTGTTCCTTACAAGCTCGGTGCACTAGCTCCAAGTTCCAAGCAGATGGATTGCTCCACATATACTCGAACTTATGTCTCCAAGGTGAGCAGATGGATTGCTCCATATATGCTTGGCTCACTAGCACCATGGTTCGAGCAGATGGATTGCTCCACGCATGCTCGGACTCATGTCTCTAAGACCGAGCAGAGAGATTGCTCCATACATGCTCGACCCACTAACTCTAAGGTCCGACCAAAAGGATTGCTCCACACATGCTCGGACTTGATTACACCCAAAGTGTAACGCGGTAACTGTAGCATAACTTCGGGATGTCGATTCCACAGGAAAACAAGTTAACTATAAAAGAAGGTGTGAACTTTAATACAAACGATAAAAGATTGATTGAAAGAATCTGAATTGTGTGAAAATAGTGTGAAGTAAATTGTGTAAATAGATTTATGATGGAGAAATAACAAGGTTCCAGGAATCCTCCCTAGGTTCGTTGCCCTAATCCTAACTTGATTCAATTGTTTTTATCTCGATTGCATGTTTCACATCCCAACAAGCAATCAGCAAATATTCAAATAAAGCACATATATAAGCCCTAATGTAACTGATATGAATTACTCTTTACTTTCAAGCATATATGACCTAACTTATAAATTATCAAGAGACGACGATATATCTACATGAAAATATTGCAGCAATGGACAAATCTATAAAAGAGATCTACCGGACTTAATCACACCCAAACAAATACACATAAGAATACCATGACTAGACTTATATGGAGGAGAAGCATGCAATCACTGGATTAATAAGAAATATTTTAATTAAATCAAAGAATAAATCATAACAATGTTTAATGAAAATAATTCCAAACTACAACTGAATCAAATAAAGGAAAATAAGAACAACTACACGTAGGGATTCATCCATTTGCCTTGAATGGAGACTAGTCGGCCATGGGGCTCATGCTTCCTCAAGGTGCCTCGAGCCTCCCAATGATCATCTCCAGCCTCTAATTTTTCTCCTAAGGGCCCTCTGGATTGCTCCTAAAGGCCATCTGGATTCATTTTCTGATGATCTCAGATGATTCCCAAAGCTGAAGTGGAGTAGGCCTTTTATAGGGAAATACCACGAGTGCAATGTGTTTCCAATCTGATGTGGGATATGGGATATAGAAATGTGTTTCCAACCAATGTGGGATATGGGATTTAAGCCCAAAAACTTTTGCTCATGCTGAAATCCCGCACAGCCCGCACAGTCTAACTTTTGTCTACTTAAAGTACCATAACGTTTTCTAGAAAAATCATTTTCATGAACCGTAAAATTCTCCAGAAAATAGACTTCCGGATATTTCTAAGCATATATGGCTCCTCTGCTGGTTCTTCTTGTATCAATACAGTTTAATTTGCAAAGATGATTGATCTGTACGGGCAATTCTGACAATTTAGTGAAACTCCTTTATAGTGCGGGCAGCAGCTGTTGCTCTTTTAAGCCCTCCATCTTATCCTTCTAGAAGAATTCCTTGACTCCAGTATGCCTCGAGTCTTTATGCCTCAAGCAATGATAACTTTTCCTCCTCTTTTGAGCTTAAAGTACCTGAAAATGCACCGAAATAGATCAATGATCCAAGAATAATACTTTAGAGTTGTTAACGTATAAAAATACAATTAAAACCTAGATCAACTTTAAAATGATAACAATTAAGTACTGCTAAGATGCATTTTATGACTCTTCACAACCCCCAACTAGCTTATTGCTAGTCCCTAGAAATTCAAGCGAAAACAAGAGATGAATTCTACGGTGGCAATCAAAGTAAATGGAAAGCAATATTAGTGTTAACCAAGAGTAATTCACATTTTGTCTCAAAAATTGTACATAACACAAGGCACAAAGAATCATTAAATTTCACCCAAATCCAAAAGTAATCCAAATATCAATCTTAAAATCGTTATTCTTAACATTCATCTTACCACAAACCATTAATCTGAACACTCGGATGATTTTATACATAACATTCATGAATACAAGTCTTGGCCTCTAAAACATGATAAATTTCGTGACATCAATCACAAAAACAAGCTCCATATGCTTACATTTCAAATCACTCTCCACTATTGTAGAAAAATCACACTACATTGGTTCAATAGGTCTTTAATAAGCTTATAACGTTAGGCTAAGGTAAAGGTTAAGAAAGAACGGGAAGGATTCAACAAGTAAAAGAACTTAATCTCTTAGTTTTGAACACAACTCTTTAAGCACTGGATAACCTTACTTCAACACCCAACTCTTTCAACCATTTTTTTTATAAGAGCATATCTCTCAATAAATCACCACTTTTCTTTTCTTTTCTTCTTTCTTTACCATAATTCACTTTTTTGTTTCTTTTCTTTTGTATTTTGGCATAAGACCATTCACCTCCTTTTCATTTTTTTTCTTTTCTTTTCTACAACCCCCAACTTATCTTTTTTAATGTACCTAGGTTATGGTAGTAATATTTTTTTTTCATATTTCCACCCTTACTCCTTTTAAATGCTTCTCACAACATCTGTATAACTAAGTTCTTTTAAAAGAAGGTAAGGATAAAATATTTTCAGGCTCATAAAGGTGAGTAAATGGTTTATCGAAACAAACAAGGCTCAATTTTTCTTTTCAAGAAAAAGGCTCAAATAGGTGACTAGTGATAAATATACAAATGGTAGGTTTGAAAGGATCAAACGGTCCAAAAAATGCCTATATCATATCCTAAGTAAAGTGCATTCTAGGAATTCGCCTCAAGTGATTATCAAGTAAGTTCTAGAGCTTGTCGAGACCGCAAAAGTGTTCACAAAACAATCACACATAAAACTTTTCTAAATGCTTTAGACTAATCATACAATCTTACCACAAAGTAGAGTCTCAAACCGAATGAAGATTGATACTTAAATTAATTTCAAACCGAAGCAAGATTTAACTTCTTCTAAATGTTATATGCTATCTCAATTAAGCTCATATCATTGACATGTGAATTAACTCTAAGGCTAACACCAAGCATGCTAGAAACAAACAAAAAGGAAAATTACACCAAACAATTCAATGAAAAACAGTCATATGTTTCCTCCACCCCCAACTTAAAATAAACATTGTCCTCAATGTAAAAGCAAAAGTTAAGGAAACTCCTTTTTTGACCAAAGGTGCATGGAGTTGAAAGTTGTGCACGATCATTTGAACTGCTTCGTTTATTTGTTCCTGAAAAATAAATATGAAAGTAAAACTGGAAAACAACAAAATAATAATAATAAACAAGAAAAAGAAATATGAAAAACAATAAAATTAAAAGGATATGTTGTGGGTTACCTCCCATGAGCGCTAAGTTTTATGTCTTCAGCCAGACCCTTTTATTCCCTCATCGAAAAATATGAGTTAGATGCTCCAAGCACTGCTTTGCTGCAAAATTTTATGCTTGTATGCTTTGGCGATGGCAAGGAATACTTAAAGTCCACTGCATGTGGCTCAAGTGTTTTTGGTGATACCCATTTACTATCAACAGTAGGGTATTTGATTCCCGCATCCATGTGACTTCTCTCAAGAAACTTCTCAAAGTATGGTTGGCAAGATGTCTTAAAAAATTTCTGTGGCTTATCAAAAACATCAACAACATTAACGATATAGGGATAATTTGAAGAATCTTTGAACTCAAGATTATTAGGAATGAATTCCGAAGAGTTAGAATTATCTTTGATGTACTCATCCACTTCATGTGGCTGCCATGGGACTTGAAAAACATTTACCTCTAGAGTCCTATTTCCAAATGATAATGTCATTAGGCCATTCCTACAATTAATGAGGGCATTGGCGGTGGCATGGAATGGTCTTCCAAGTATCAAAGGAATTTTAGACTCCTTGTTTATAGTAGAAACAGTATCTAAAACCAAAAAATCAACAGGATAATAGAAAATATCAATGTGTGACAAAACATCATCTACAATACCTCTTGGTTTTCTTACCGATCTATCCGCTAATTGAAGCACCACGGAGGTTGGTTTGATCTTACCTATACCGAGCTGCAAGTACATGGAGTATGACATGAGGTTTACACTAGCACCCAAATCTAGTAATGCTTGGCCACAAGGTGTATTTCCAATTTGGCAAGCCACCATTGGACAGCCCGGTTCTTTATATTTGGGTGGTGTCTTGGTGTTAATTACAGCACTTGCTTGCTCCATTAAGAATGTCGTCTTCTTCACATTGTGCTTCCTCTTAAGTGTGCATAGATCCTTGATGACTTTAGCATAGTTAGGAATCTGTTTTATGACATGGAAAAGGTCCATCACCTTAATCCATTGGAGTCCATCATAGAAATAGCTAACTACCCGCCAACTCTCATACCCATGGTGTGGACAAGAATTCAAAAGGTCCTTGAAACGTTCCCAAACTTGATAAAAGGTTTCACTCTCCTTTTGTGCAAAGTTTGAGATTTGTCTCTTAAGGTTGTTGGTCTTATGGGTTGGGAAGTGTTTTTGGAAGAAAACTCGGGTCATCTCATCCTAACTACCTATGGACCTAGGCCTTAACGAGTATAGCCAAGCCTTGGCTTTTTCCTTAAGTGAAAAAGGGAAAAACCGAAGTTTGACGGTGTCCATCATATCAGCCATACTGTGAAAAGCAGCTACTACTTCCTCAAATTCCCTAATATGGATATAGGGGTTTTCATTCTCAAACCCATGAAAAGTTGGTAGCAATTGGATCATGCTCGACTTAAATCGAAAATTAGGGGGGAATATGATACACGATGGTATGGCTGTATGGTTAGGGTGCAAGTAATCCTTAAGTGTCCTAGGGGGTTGATCTTCGTGTTCACTCATTTCTTCGAGACTAGATGGATTGTCAAATAAAGGATTTGAAAAAGAATTAAATTTTGACTCTAACACAAACCTACAACCAAATCTACCCACAGCGTCTCTATGTCTGTGCATGTGAGGTAACAAAATAATAAAAATATTATAAAAAAAAGAAAATCAATAAAATAAAAAATAAAAAATTAATGCAGCAAGGTAAAAGAAGGAACGAAGTCGCCGCCTTTACAGCTGCTGAAAAGAAAAACTATTTACAACTCTTCTACTGTCATGTTAAAAGTTGACAATCTTCTTTGTATTTAAGCATGTTTCCCCGGCAACGGCGCCAAAATTTGATTATGCCCAAAGTGTAACGCGGTAGTTGTAGCACAGGATTGGGGTGTCGATTCTACAGGAAAACAAGTTAACTATAAGAGAAGGTGTGAACTTTAACACAAACGATAAAAGATTGATTGAAAAAATCTAAATTGTGTGCAAATAGTGTGAATGATATTGTGTAAATAGATTTATGATGGAGAAACAACGAGGTTCCGGGAATCCTCCCTAGGTTCGTTGCCCTAATCCTAACTTTATTCAATTGTTTTTATCTCGATTTCAAGTTTCACATCCCGAACAGGCAATCGACAAATATTCAATTAAAACACAAATATAAGCCCTAATGTAATTGATATGAATTACTCTTTACTTTCAAGCACATATGACCTAACTTATAAATTATCAAGAGACGACGATATATCTATATGACAATATTGCAGTAATGGACAAATCTATAGAAGAGATCTACCGGACTCAATCACACCCAAACAAATACACATAAGAATACCATGACTAGACTTATATAGAGGAGACGCATGCAATCACCAGATTGATAGGAAATCTTCTAATTAAATCAAATAATAAATCATAACATTGTTTAAGGAAAATATTTTTGTTGTGCGAAAATATATCTAAATAAATGGGTAAATAATCGTACTCGTTTTACTTGCAAGTGCACAAGGTCAACAATGTAGCATAGTGTGCGAATGCAAGATCATCTCCACAGGGATTGGTAAATTTAACTTTAGAATTAGTTTTGCAGTAATAAAAAGATAAAAATAATAAAAGAGTTAATTTTGATAAAGCTAAAATAATAAGGATAAAGGCATAGGGACTTGATATCCACCACTAATTATGCTACCACAATATAACAGTATGCTAATGCTTTACTCATGCCATGTATACCTATTGGTTGCCAACCTAAGGGCATGGTATCTACTCCTTAAGCTATTGATTTCCCTAAGCAACGAGTTAGGCATGGTATCTACTCTAACTCTTTTCTTCCTTAAGGGATTCAGCATGGTATCTGCTTGAGTTGTTCCTTAAGAAAACATAAGTACTATGGAAATCGACAACCACATGAGACCTAGGGCATGGTATCTACTCCCAGTTTCCCATGTTGATTAACCAAGGTATCCGGATAAGATTTCCCTTGTTACTAATGTTAGACCCAGGACTCGGTCATCCAAATTGATCTAACTAACAAGTTCATACCACATGCACATATTGATCAGACATATACATATGAGGAATTTAAATAAAAGCAGGTATTAATCAAGTTTAAGCAACACAACATAAATATCGCAAGGCACCAATACTAAATTTATTGAGTAAACATAATTAGGGCTTCAACCAAGCCCTACTAAGAATTTAGTTACACATAATAAAATAAAAAGGAAAGAAGAAACCCGAGAGAAGAGTCGTCAATTCCACTCCACGGTCTCCTTCTCCAAGCTAAAGCAAAAGATAAAAGAAGGGATCTAAGAAGTGATCCCCCCAAGAGGTGATGCCTTTTGTGTGTGATTTACAAGTGTATTTATAGGTCTTTGAGAAGTCCTAATCGGCTCATGAGTTCCTAAACTTTCCTAAAACGTAAAACTCCTTTATTTCCAAAATAGGGTTATTTCCAAAACAGGGTTCTGCAGTTTACTGTTCACGCCCGTACATGTGCGCTCGATCGCATATGTGGTGCGCTCGATCGCAATGCTGCGCTCGATCACATAGAGGAGTGCGCTCGATCGCAATTTAGCCAGCAGCTGCTCTAGGATTTCCAGATTTATTCCTTTAAGTGCCAAAAATGCTTTTTTTTCTCCAAGACCCTATAAAAACGTGTAAAACACAAAAGTGAAGTAAAATAGACTAAAACATATAGATAAAGAACTTAACAAATGTAAATTAAGTCCCAAACTTACATATTGCTAGTCCCTTAGCAATACAAAACCAAAAACTAAATGAAAAACAAAGACCCAAAGATAAATCCAATGCTCATGGTGTCCAACAAAAGTTTAGATTTCACACAAAACTATGATGCGCATTCATTAGCAAGTTTAACAAGTATAAACACATCTTTGCAATGAATACGATTTTTGAACGCAAATCACTTTAATGTGGCAGGTTAAGACATCACAAGTTTGACTGAGTGTGTGGTGGACTAGCACATAAAAGATTGGGTTTCCAAATAATTCTAATGTGTAGTGTTTCGATGACTTAAGATTCACCAAATTTCCTATTAGAATCAATAAAGATGGCATAAATTTTCTTCTTTTCTTTTATTTATGAGATTTTTGCCAAGTTAGTTCCCTTAAGCTTTCTATTTGACTCGTGTAACGAGCGTTTAGCCAATGACTCCCAAACCAGATGGTTTTAGGGCATTAGGTGTAGAAACACCCCTAAGGGCTTACTAACTCGAGTAAAAAAGGCTACGAAACTAACTTGTCTTCATGGTACAGATCAGAATATTCCACCTTTTGACGTGACACTCACTGCTTACTGAGGCAAGAGGGCCAGTTACTCAATGGAAAGTTCTTTTTAATGATCTTTAGGAGCATTTTTTTTTCTTTTTGAGCACTAACGAACTTTTTCTATTTTCTTATGCCACCGCGTTAATCTAATAGGTCATCTAGCTCACAGTCAAGCAAAAGAAACATACAAATCAAAATTACATGTCATACCCCACACAACTATGTGTTAATGTGCTCATGTTTAGTTTAAGTCGAACTCGTGAATCCTTAAATTCCTAAAAGAAAGTTATTATGGTTCAAAACTTAATTATTAGCCCATATGTTCAAGGTGTTAAGCTCACTTATGAAGTCAAATCATATTATTTGTTTAGAACACCCAAAAATTTTGGAATGGAATGAACATGTATTTATCTATGAAAAACAACAGAACAAAAAAACCTGGGACAAGGTGTGTGTGAATGTGCCTCCCATGCCCCCAAACTTAAATTACATATTGTCCCTAATGTGTGAATAACAAGGAAAGAGCTCACCTGGGAGATGGAGAACTAGCTAGGTCGGCATGGCTCATAGCGTACCCCCAAACTGGAACGGATGCACACATTGTCCCTAAAAAAGAAAAACTAAAGTAATACAGGAAAACAATAAGTAATAAAAATAAATAAATACGTAAAATAATAAAAATAAAAGGATAAGCTGTGGGGTGGCTCCCATGAGCGCTGAGTTTAACGTCTTCAGCCGGACCAAACTTTATTTTTCCCCAAAACTAAGAGTGGCAGCAGCTAGCATAGGAAGTGTCTTATTCTCTCCCATATAAGCATAAGATAAGTGCTCGGGAAACTGTTTGAATTCCAAGTTAGGTGCCTGTACAATAAAAGGGGGAACAATAGTATTAGTAGGCCCAAGAATTTCAAATGGATCAGTGTACTTACTTGAAGGCTTTGGAAAGGCCTCTAGAAGGTGCATAGTTTCAATAATGTCATCAGTAACATCCTTGCATTTGGGCTCAATATCTGATCTTGGGATACTATAGGTAAGAGCAGTTTCTACTGGATCAACGTGATGGATCTGAAAAGCTTCCTCAATAACACTTTGCGTCATGCATACATTAAAACATTTTATATTATCTGGGGGTAATTTTAATGCATTATATCTTTTGATTTCAACCTTCTCACCATTTACCTTCTCCATCTCACTTACCTTGGATGTGGATGCTTGTGTAGGCTCATCAGTTTCGATGATCTTACCATTTGTTAGAGTTGTCACGGCATTTAGTTGCTGATGTCCTCTTGGAGTAGGTAGTGGTTGGACTAGAAGTTCACACAACTTTCTTTCACTTAGCTCCTTAGCCAATTGCCCCATTTGTTCCTCGAGTCTTTGAATGGCTTGCTCATGTTTTGTAGTGGTTTGTCATTGCTCAATCATGAACTGTTCTTGTGAAGTCATCAGTTACCTCATAAGATTCTCTAGGTCACTATTTTCTGATTCCGGCACTGGTTGGGCTGCTGGTTGGAAGTGTCGTCGCTGTCCTTGAAGATTCAAAGTATTTTGAGTGTTGCTCCATGAGAGGTTGGAGTTGTTCTGGCATCCAGGATTGTAGGTATTTGTATATGTGCTGTTCAGTCCCTTATAATTTGCTTGCTCTTGATCTGTAGTTGAATACAGAGGACAAGTATAAGTATTATGATCAAAATGAAAGCATATAGCACATACCTGGTGTTGTGTCGCTTGTGGACTAGGTGAGTTGTTCTGATCAGCCATGGCTTTTATGAGCATGTCTAGCTTTCTTTCCATAGCAGCCATCTGATTTGAAGATCTATCATTGAAGCTCACCTCATACATACCCTTGCTTTTAATTCCTTGTCTACCTTTTGAGGAGAATTGTTGGGTGTGCTCACTTAATGTCTCAAACAGCTCCATGGCTTCTTCACTAGTCTTCTCCATCAGCACACCTCCACAACCGAAATCCACTATACCTTGATTTATGCCACTCAAACCTTCATAGAAAGCTAGGACCAGCTCATCTTGAGGTAAGTTATGATGTGGACATTTGAGTAGCAGCTCATTAAAGTGTCCCCATGCCTCAAAGAAAAAGTCTCCATCCCTCTGTTGGAAGGATTGAATCTCCTTCCTCATCTGCCTTGTCTTTTGGGTTGGAAAAAATTTCCTTAGAAATCTACTGGATAGCTCTTCCCAAGTATTGATGGAATCCGCAGGCAATGAATGATACCACATTTTAGCATTATCTTTTAATGAAAAAGGGAAAAGAATTAACCTGATTTCCTCTTGATCTAGGCCCCGAATATGCTGGAACTTGCAGAGATCACAGAATTCTCGAAGGTGCAAGTGTGGATCCTCAGCAGGTGTACCCCTAAAATGAGTCAAGGCACTGAGTAGCTGCGGAGATATGTAATAATTTTCGTCCGCCTTAGGTTGATATGCAATGCATGAAGGATGGTTGAGGTTCTGTGGAATGAAGGATTGTTTCATAGGTTTCCGTTCTGGTGGCAGTTGGTTGTAAAGTTGTTCCATTGGTGCTTCACACTCAAATTCTTCTTCTTTCTCCTCGAAGTTGTTTCTAGGCCTCTTTTGAATGATATGCTCACTCTCTATATCAAGTGGAAGGATGGTTGGGTTCCTCAGTTGAAGCCCTTGCATGAATTAGTAGGAATACCTTAGTGCAGCAGCTTCAGTACTGCTGCTCAGGTAGTCTCTAGACTATTTGCGTTCGAGCACACACTGAAGTACGCTAGATCGCAAACTTGCGCTAGATCGCACAAGGCACTGCGCTCGATCGCAATGAGGACAGAAACTCCTCCTCTGCACACCTGAACAGAAAACGAAAATGAGGAATAAATCTGATTTTTGATAAAAATAAAAATAAAACATAAAATAAAATAGAATAAATTAAAATAATAATAAATAAATAAAACTAACGAAAATAATTCCAAAAAAAATTTAGCATAATCCCCGGCAACGGCGCCAAAAACTTATTGTGCGAAAAAATATCTAAATAAATGGGTAAATAATCGTACTCGTTTTACTTGCAAGTGCACAAGGTCAACAATGTAGCATAGTGTGCGAATGCAAGATCATCTCCACAGAGATTGGTAAATTTAACTTTAGAATTAGTTTTGCAGTAATAAAAAGATAAAAATAATAAAAGAGTTAATTTTGATAAAGCTAAAATAATAAGGATAAAGGCATAGGGACTTGATATCCACCACTAATTATGCTACCACAATATAACAGTATGCGAATGCTTTACTCATTCTATGTATACCTACTAGTTGCCAACCTAAGGGCATGGTATCTACTCCTTAAGCTATTGATTTCCCTAAGCAACGAGTTAGGCATGGTATCTACTCTAACTCTTTTCTTCCTTAAGGGATTCAGCATGGTATTTGCTTGAGTTGTTCCTTAAGAAAACATAAGTACTATGGAAATCGACAACCACATGAGACCTAGGGCATGGTATCTACTCCCAGTTTCCCATGTTAATTAACCCAGGTATCCGGATAAGATTTCCCTTGTTACTAATGTTAGACCCAGGACTCGGTCATCCAAATTGATCTAACTAACAAGTTCATACCACATGCACATATTGATCAGACATATACATATGAGGAATTTAAATAAAAGCAGGTATTAATCAAGTTTAAGCAACACAACATAAATATCGCAAGGCACCAATACTAAATTTATTGAGTAAACATAATTAGGGCTTCAACCAAGCCCTACTAAGAATTTAGTTACACATAATAAAATAAAAAGGAAAGAAGAAACCCGAGAGAAGAGTCGTCAATTCCACTCCACGGTCTCTTTCTCCAAGCTAAAGCAAAAGATAAAAGAAGGGATCTAAGAAGTGATCCCCCCAAGAGGTGATGCCTTTTGTGTGTGATTTACAAGTGTATTTATAGGTCTTTGAGAAGTCCTAATCGGCTCATGAGTTCCTAAACTTTCCTAAAACGCAAAACTCCTTTATTTCCAAAATAGGGTTATTGCCAAAACAGGGTTCTACAGTTTACTGTTCACGCCCGTACATGTGCGCTCGATCGCATATGTGGTGCGCTCGATCGCAATGCTGCGCTCAATCTCACAGAGGAGTGCGCTCGATCGCAATTTAGCCAGCAGCTGCTCTAGGATTTCCAGATTTATTCCTTTAAGTGCCAAAAATGGTTCTTTTTCTCCAAGACCCTATAAAAACGTGTAAAACACAAAAGTGAAGTAAAATAGACTAAAATATATAGATAAAGAACTTAACAAATGTAAATTAAGGGGCTTAAATATGAATATTTAAGCTCCTATCAATTTTCAAACTACAACTGATTTAAATAAAAGAAAATAAGAACAACTACACCTAGGGATTCATCCCTTTGCCTTGCTTGGAGACTAGTCGGCCATGGGGCTCATCCTTCCTCGAGCTGCCTCGGGCCTCCCAAAGATCATCTCCGACCTCTAATTTTCCTCCTAAGGGCCCTCTGGACTGCTCCTAAAGGCCCTCTGGATTCACTTTCTGATGATCTCAGATGATCCCAGATGATTCCCAAAGCTGAAGTGGAGTAGGCCTTTTATAGGGAAATACCACGAGTGCATTGTGTTTCCAATCCGATGTGGGATATAGAAATGTGTTTCCAACTGATGTGGAATGTGGGATTTAAGCCCAAAAACTTTTGCTCACGCTGAAATCCCGCACAGCCCGCACAGCCTGACCTTTGTCTACTTAAACTGCCATAACTTTCTCTATAAAAATCATTTTTATGAACCGTAATATTCTCCAGAAAATAGACTTCTGGATCTTTCTAAGCATATATGGCTCATCTCCTGGTTCTTCTTGTATCAATACAGTTTAATTTGCAAAGATGATTGATCTGTATGGGTAATTCTGACAATTTAGTGAAACTCCTTTCCAGTGCGGGCAGCAGCTATTGCTCTTTTAAGCCCTCCATCTTGTCCTTCCGGAAGCCTTCCTTGACTCTAGTATGCCTCAAGCCTTTGTGCCTCAAGAAATGATAACTTTTCCTCATCTTTTGAGCTTAAAGTACCTGAAAATGCACCGAAATAGATCAATGATCCAAGAATGATACTTTAGAGTTGTTAACGTATAAAAGTGCAATTAAAACCAAGAACCCTAAAATAATAACAATTAAGCACTCTTAAGATGTATTTTATAACTCTCATCAGGACTCATGTCTCTAAGGCCAAGCAGATGGATTGCTCCACACATGCTCGGCTAACTACCTGAAGGTACGAGCAGATGCATTACTCCATCCATGCTCGGACTCCTGTCTCTAAGGCAGAGTATATGGATTGCTCCACACATGCTTGGCTAACTAGCGCCAAGGTCCGAGCAGATGGATTCCTCCACACATGCTCGGCCCACTAGCTCCAAGGTCCGAGTAGATGGATTACTACACAATGCTCGGATTCATGTCTCCAAGGCCGAGCAGATGGATTACTCCACCCATGCTCGGCCCTCTAGCTCCAAGGTCCGAGCACATGGATTGCTCCACACATGCTCGGACTCTTATTTCCAAGGCCGAGCAAATGGATTGCTCCACACATGCTCGGCCCTCTAGCTCTAAGGTCCGAGCAGATGGATTGCTCCACACATGCTTGGCCCTCTAGCTCTAAGGTCTAAGCAGATGGATTGCTCCACACAAGCTCGGACTCATGTCTCCAAGGCCGAGCAGTTAGATTATTCCATACATGCTCGTACTCATGTCTCCAAGTCTGAGTAGATGGATTACACCACACATGCTCAGCCCACTAGCTCCAAGGTCCGAGCAGATTAATTACTACCCACATGCTCGGACCCATGTCTCCAAGGCCGAGCAGATGGATTGCTCCACACATGCTCGACCCTCTAGCTCTAAGGTTTGAGCAGATGGATTGCTCCACACATGCTCGGACTCATTTCTCCAAGGCTAAGCAAATTGAATGTTCCACACATGCTCGGCGCACTAGCTCCAAGGTCTAAGCAGATGAATTGCTCCACACATGCTTGGACTCATGTCTCCAAGGCAGAGCAGATGAATTGCTCCATACATGCTTGGCCCACTAGCACCATGGTCTGAGCAGATGGATTGCTCCACGAATGCTCGGACTCATGTCTCCAAGACCGAGCAGATGGATTACTGCACACATGCTTTGCCCACTAGCTCCAAGGTCCAAGCAAATGGATTGCTCCACACATGCTCAGAATCATATCTCCAAGGCTGAGCAGATGGATTGCTCAACACATGCTCGGTCCACTTGTTCTAAGGTCTGAGAAGATGGATGACACCACACATGCTTCGCCCACCAGCTCCAAAGCCGAGTAAATGGATTGCTCCACATATACTCGTCCCACTAGGTCCAAGGTCTGAGTAAATGGATTGTTCCACACTTTCTCGGCCCACTAGCTCCAAGGCCGAGCAGATGGATTGCTCCACACATGCTCGTCCCTCTAGCTCTAAGGTCCGAGCAGATGGATTACTCCACACATTCTCGGCCCTCTAGCTCTAAGGTCCGAACAGATGGCTTGCTCCACACATGCTCGGACTTATGTCTCTAAGGCCAAGCAGATGAATTGTTCCTTACAAGCTCAGTGCACTAGCTCCATGTTCCAAGCAGATAGATTGCTCCACATATACTCGAACTCATGTCTCCAAGGCGAGTAGATGGATTGCTCCATACATGGTCGGCCCACTAGCACCATGGTACGAGCAGATGGACTTCTCCACGCATGCTCGGACTCATGTCTCTAAGATCGAGCAGATAGATTGCTCCATACATGCTCGGCCCACTAGCTCCAAGGTCCGACCAGAAGGATTGCTCCACACATGCTCGGACTCATGTCTCCAAGGCTGAGCAGATGGATTGCTCCACACATGCTCGGCTAACTACCTCAAGGTCTGAGCAGATGCATTACTCCATCCATGCTCGGACTCCTGTCTCCAAAGCCGAGTATATGGATTGCTCCACACATGCTCGGCTAACTAGCTCCAAGGTCTGAGCAGATGGATTGCTTCACACATGCTCGGACACATGTCTCCAAGGCTGAGTATATGCTCCACACATGCTCGGTCCACTAGCTCCAAGGTCCAAGCAGCTGGATTACTACACACATGCTTGTACTCATGTCTCCAAGGCCGAGTAGATAGATTACTCCATGCATGCTCAACCCTCTAGCTCTAAGGTCCGAGCACATGGATTACTCCACAGATGCTCGGACTCATGTCTCAAAGGTCGAGCAGATGGATTGCTCCATATATGCTCAGCCCACTAGCACCATGGTCCGAGCAGATGGATTCCTCTATGTATGCTCGGACTCATTTCTCCAAGGCTGAGCAGATGGATTACTCCACACATGCTCGGCCCTCTAGCTCTAAGGTCTGAGCAGATGGATTGCTCCACATAAGCTCGGACTCATGTCTCCATGGTTAAGTAGATGGATTACTCCATACTTTCTCGGCACACTAGCTCCAAGGTCCAAATAGAAAGATTACTCCACACATGCTCAGACTCATGTGTCCAAGGCCGAGCAGATGGATTGCTCCATACATGCTTGGCCCACTAACACCATGGTCCGAGCAGATAGATTCCTCCACGCATGCTCGGACTCATGTGTCCAAGAGCAGATAGATTGCTCCACACATGCTCGGCCTATTAGCTCCAAGGTCTGAGCAGGATGATTGCTGCACCCATGCTCGGACTCATGTCTCCAAGGCCGAGCAGATGGATTACTCCACATATGCTCGGCCCTCTAGCTCTAAGGTCTGAGTAGATGGATTACTCCATATATGCTCAGATTCATGTCTCCATGATTGAGTAGATGGATTGCTCCACTCTTGCTCTGTGCAATAGCTCCAAGGTTCGAGCAGATGGATTGTTCCACCCATGCTCGGACTTATATCTCCAAGGCCAAGCAGATGGATTGTTCCTTACAAGCTCAGGGCACTAGCTCCATGTTCCAAGCAGATGGATTGCTCTACATATGCTCGAACTCATGTCTCCAAGGCGAGTAGATAGATTACTCCATACATGGTCGGCCCACTAGCACCATGGATCGAGCAAATGGATTTCTCTATGTATGCTCAGACTCATTTTTCCAAGGCCGAGCAGATGGATTACTCCACAGATGCTCGGCCCTCTAGCTCTAAGGTCTGAGCAGATGGATTGCTCCACATAAGATTAGACTCATGTCTCCATGGTTGAGTAGATGGATTACTCCATACTTGCTCGGCACACTAGCTCCAAGGTCCAAGCAGAAAGATTACTCCACACATGCTCAGATTCATGTGTCCAAGGCCGAGCAGATGGATTGCTCCTTACATTCTTGGCCCACTAACACCATAGTCTGAGCAGATGGATTCCTCCACGCATGCTTGGACTCATGTCTCCAAGGCCGAGCAGATGGATTACTCCACATATGCTCGGCCCTCTAGCTCTAAGGTCTGAGTAGATGGATTACTCCATATATGCTCAGATTCATGTCTCCATGGTTGAGTAGATGGATTGCTCCACTCTTGCTCCATACAATAGCTCCAAGGTTCGGGTAGATGGATTGTTCCACCCATGCTCGGACTTATGTCCCCAAGGCCAAGCAGATAGATTGTTCCTTACAAGCTCAACGCACTAGTTCCATGTTCCAAGCAGATGGATTACTCTACATATGCTCGAACTCATGTCTCCAAGGCGAGTAGATGGATTGTGCCATACATGGTCGGCCCATTAGCACCATGGTTCGAGCAGATGGATTCCTCTATGTATGCTTGGACTCATTTCTCCAAGGCCAAGCAGATGGATTACTCCACACATGCTCGGCCCTCTAGTTCTAAGGTCTGAGCAGATGGATTGCTCCACATAAGCTCGGATTCATGTCTCCATGGTTGAGTAGATGGATTACTCCATACTTGCTCGGTATACTAGCTCCAAGGTCCAAGCAAAAAGATTACTCCACAAATGCTCAGACTCATGCGTCCAAGGCCGACCAGATGGATTGCTCCATACATGCTTGGCCCACTAACACCATGGTCCGAGCAGATGGATTCCTCCACGCATGCTCGGACTCATGTCTCCAAGGCCGAGCAGATGGATTACTCCACATATGCTCGGCCCTCTAGCTCTAAGGTCTGAGTAGATGGATTACTCCATATATGCTCAGATTCATGTCTCCATGGTTGAGTAGATGGATTGCTCCACTCTTGCTCCATGCAATAGCTCCAAGGTTCGAGCAGATGGATTATTCCACCCATGCTCGGACTTATGTCTCCAAGGCCAAGCAGATGGATTGTTCCTTACAAGCTCAGCGCACTAGCTCCATGTTCCAAGTAGATGGATTGCTCTACATATGCTCGAACTCATGTCTCCAAGGCGAGTAGATGGATCGCTCCATACATGGTCGGCTCACTAGCACCATGGTTCGAGCAGATGGATTCCTCTATGAATGCTCGGACTCATTTCTCCAAGGCTGAGCAGATGGATTACTCCACACATGCTTGGCCCTCTAGCTCTAAGATCTGAGCAGATGGATTGCTCCACATAAGCTCGGACTCATGTCTCCATGGTTGAGTAGATGGATTACTCCATACTTGCTCGGCACACTAGCTCCAAGGTCCAAGCAGAAAGATTACTCCACACATGCTCAGACTCATGTGTCCAAGGCCGAGCAGATGGATTGCTCCATACATGCTTGGCCCACTAACACCATGGTCCGAGCAGATAGATTCCTCCACGCATGCTCGGACTCATGTGTCCAAGAGCAGATAGATTGCTCCACACATGCTCGGCCCATTAGCTCCAAGGTCTGAGCAGGATGATTGCTGCACCCATGCTCGGACTCATGTCTCCAAGGCCGAGCAGATGGATTACTCCACATATGCTCGGCCCTCTAGCTCTAAGGTCTGAGTAGATGGATTGCTCCATATATGCTCAGATTCATGTCTCCATGGTTGAGTAGATGGATTGCTCCACTCTTGCTCTGTGCAATAGCTCCAATGTTCGAGCAGATGGATTGTTCCACCCATGCTCGGACTTATGTCTCCAAGGCCAAGCAGATGGATTGTTCCTTACAACCTCAGCGCACTAGCTCCATGTTTCAAGCAGATGGATTGCTCTACATATGCTCGAACTCATGTCTCCAAGGCGAGTAGATGGATTGCTCCATACATGGTCAGCCCACTAGCACCATGGTTCAAGCAGATGGATTTCTCCACGCATGCTCGGACTCATGTCTCTAAGATCGAGTAGATAGATTGCTCCATACATGCTCGACCCACTAGCTGCAAGGTCCGACCGAAAGGATTGCTCCACACATGCTCGAACTCATCTCTCCAAGGTCGAGCAGATGGATTGCTCCACACATGCTCGGCTAACTGCCTCAAGGTCTGAGCAGATGCATTACTCCATCCATGCTCGAAATTCTGTCTCCAAAGCCAAGTATATGGATTGTTCCACACATGCTCGGCTAATTAGCTCCAAGGTCCGAGCAGATGGATTGCTTCACACATGCTCAGACACATGTCTCTAAGGCTGAGTATATGCTCCACACATGCTCGGTCCACTAGCTCCAAGGTCAAAGCAGATGGATTACTACACACATTCTTGTACTCATGTCTCCAAGGCCGAGTAGATGGATTACTCCATGCATGCTCAACCCTCTAGCTCTAAGGTCCGAGCACATGGATTACTCCACAGATGCTCGGACTCATGTCTCAAAGGCCGAGCAGATGGATTGCTCCATATATGCTCAGCCCACTAGCACCATGGTCCAAGCAGATGGATTCCTCTATGTATGGTCGGACTCATTTCTCCAAGGCCGAGCAGATGGATTACTCCACACATGCTCGGCCCTCTAGCTCTAAGGTCTGAGCAGATGGATTGCTCCACATAAGCTCGGACTCATGTCTCTATGGTTGAGTAGATGGATTACTTCATACTTGCTCGGCACACTAGCTTCAAGGTCCAAGCAGAAAGATTACTCCACACATGCTCAGACTCATGTCTCCAAGGCCGAGCAGATGGATTGCTCCATACATGCTTGGCCCACTAACACCATGGTCTGAGCAGATGGATTCCTCCGCGTATGCTCGGACTCATGTGTCCAAGAGCAGATAGATTGCTCCACACATGCTCGGCCCGTTAGCTCAAAGGTCTGAGCAGGATGATTGCTGCACCAATGCTCGGACTCATGTCTCCAAGGCTAAGCAGATGGATTTACTCATTGATTTTGGTTCAAGCATACATGACCGATCTTAAAAATTATCAAGAAACGACAATGTATCTTAATAGACAATATCGCAGTAAAGGACAATCAATAAAATAAATCTACCGGAATCAATCACATCCAAACAACCTCAAAGGAGGAGAAGGATGCAATCACCAGATTAAGAGAATCTAAAAGAAGAAGAATAAAAAGTACATCTATCACATGAACTTAAATCCTTCTTACTTAATCAATGAATAATTTACAAACAATATTCAACAATAAATCCATACAACCGAATCAAAAATAGGAAATAAGGAACAATAAATCCCTAAGGATTCATCCTTTTCCCTTGTATGAAGACTAGTTGGCTATGGAAATCAAGGTTGAAGAACAATAAGGATGCTATCCCCTTGATTTGGCCATGAAGTTCAAGGTGGATGAACAATATAGATGTTCTCCCCTTGATTTGCAGCCAAAGAAAACTTGGAAAGAAAATGGAAGAATGCTGGATTTGGATCCTCTCTTTTTTCTCTCTTCCTTGCTTTCTCTCTTCAATGCCCAGCTGCACACTCCATAAAGATATATTTATAGAGCATGAGGGGGGTGTTTTGGTCTTGGAGAATGTCATTTGCTTGCCCTAATCTGGTCAAGAGGCGAGTGGGCCGTGCTGTGCGCCTGGGCCTGCTGTGCGTCTGGGCCTGCTATGCTAGCCTAAACTGTTTCCACTAAAACTGCCATAACTTTCTCTAGAAAAATCCTTTTTATGAACTGTAAAATTCTCCAGAAAATAGACTTTCGGATATTTCTAAGAATATATGGCTCATCATCTGGTTCTTCCTACATCAATACAGTTTAATCTGCAAAGATGATTGATCTGTGCGGGAAATTCTGGCAATTCAGTGAAACTCCTTCAGCTTGTATGCAGAAGTGCACACACTAGTGTGTCTACCCTTAACTTGCTACAAAGTGATGCACACACTTGTGTGCAGTCTTTTAACTTACTTTAATCTATTAATCCAACCTTGGTTTAGACTTTAACTATATTTGGATCATGTTTGGACACGTCTAAACCTAGGACAAAAACGAGCACCGACACCCAAGATCTTTTGGCGCTGTAAACATGGATTGCTTTATTATCTCTTTTGTACTCAAAGCACCTGAAAATGCATCGAATTAAGTCAATGATTTATGAATATCACTTTAGAGTTATCAACATGTAAAAGTGCGATTACGACCGAGATCAACCCTAAAATGTTAACAATTAAGTATTGTTTAGATGCATTTTATGACTCTCATCACTCCCCCAAACCTAGCGTCTCGAATACACTGTATGGTAGCAGATAGACACTTGTTCCAAGATTTAATAGTGCATACTCGAATAGCTGGTCACCTAACCTGCAAGGAATAGTAAAATTACCCAGATCTTTTAGTTTTGGTGGTAGTTTTCTTAATAGCACAACACTTTCCTCTTCAGTCAAAGCTACTGTCTCATGTTCCAGAAACTTCCTTTTTTTAGTGCAACAATCTTTTAAAAACTTAGTGATGAGACTCATAAAATGCATCTTTACAATACTTAATTGTTAGCATTTTAGGGTTGATATAGCTTTGAATTACACTTTAATACCTTAACAACTCTAAAGTGTCATTCTTGGATCATTGATCTATTTCGATGCATTTTTAGGTACTTTAAGTTCAAAAGAGATGGAAAAGCTATCATTGTTTGAAGTATAATGACTTGGAGAACACCGGAGTGAAGGTTCACAAGCACTTGGGAAGGAGTTTCACTAAATTGCCAGAATTGCCCGTAGAGATCAATCATCTTTGCAAATTAAACTGTATTGATGCAAGAAGAACCAGGAGATGAGCCATATATGCTTAGAAAGATCTGAAAGTCTATTTCTGGAGAATTTTACGGCTCATCAAAATGATTTTCCTAGAGAAAGTTATGGCAATTTTAGTAGACAAAGGTCAGGCCTCTAGAACAGCACCAGCCAGCACCGTCGTGCTCCTCAACCAGCACCGCGGTGCCCAAAACCTCCACATCTTGAACCACCAACCAGCACCGTAGTGCCCATAAAGGAGCACCACAGCGCGCACACGTTTTTCTTCTCCAAGCTTTGACGTAATTAGGATTTTAATGACTTTTTAAACCCTAAAACACCCTTGGACCTTGTGTATTATAAATAGACCACTTAGGGTTTGATATTATGATTATTAAAAACATCTTTTTGAGAGGCTAGAAGCGGGGGAAACCATCATGAAGGCTGCCACACTCTCCCCCATGGCCAACTAATCTCCAAGCAAGGCGAAGGGATGAATCCCTAGGTGTAATTGTTCTTATTTTCTAGTCTTGATTCATTGTAGTTTGGATTTATTATCATTAAACGTTGTTATGATTTACTTTTTAATCTAATTAGAAGATTTGCCATTAATCCAGTGATTGTATCTTTCTCCCCTATATAAGTTTAGTCATGCTCTTCTTATGTGATGTTGTTGAGGTGTGATTGAGTTCGGTAGATTTCTCTTATAGATTTGTCCATTACTGCGGTACTGTCATTATGATATATTGTCGTTTCTTGATAATCTATAAGTTAGGTCATGTGTGCTTGAAAGTAAAGAGTATTTCATAACAATTACGTTAGGGTTTATATATGTGCTTTAATTGAATATTTGATGATTGCTCGTTTGGGATGTGAAACATCCAATCGAGATAAAAACAACTGAATCAAGATTGGAATAAGGCAACGAACCTAGGGAGGATTCCCGGAACCTTGTTCTCCATCAATCTATCGACACAGTTTTCACACAATACTTTATTCTCTCACTTGATCTTTATCGTCTGTGTTAAGGTTCACACCTTCTCTTGTAGTTATCTTGTTTCCTTGTGGAATCGACTCCCCAAAGCCGTGCTACAACTACCGCGTTATACTTTGGGCGTAATCAAATTTTGGCGCCGTTGCCAGGGAAACACGCTTAAGTACAAGGAAGATTGTCAACCTTGAGACATGTTGGTAGAAGAACTGTAACTAGTTTTTTTTTTCAACAGCTTTAAAGGCAGTAACTTCGTTCCTTCTTTTAGCTTGCTGCATTATTTTTTTATTTTTTTCCCTTCTTTCTTTTAATAGTATTTTTTTGTTATTGTTCTTTTTTCTAAGTTTTGATTTTTTGATTTTTTTATTCTGTTTTATTTATTTCCTCTCTGATTCATTTGGTGCATGCTTAGACCGAGAGATTTACGAGGCAGAATCATTAGTGGACCCGAACTAGAATTACACTCTTCTTCCACTTCTGAAACCTCTCTTAAATCAAACCATAGTGCACCCCCACACGAGAATTTAGAAATTTTTTATTTTTTTAACATGGCCAATAACCCTAATGAGAATGTTGTTAGGACACTTCAGGATTACCTCCACCCTACACGCACAGCCACACCATCATGCATTATGTTTCCAGCCAATACTCGCCAATTAGAGTTTAAAATAGGGATGATACAGTTACTCCCTACGTTTCATGGCTTGGACAATGAAAACCCATATGTGCACATTCGAGAATTTGAGGAAGTAGTTGCGACTTTTCATAGTCAAGATGAAACCGATGACATTGTGAGGCTTAAGTTCTTTCCTTTCACTTTGAAGGATAGAGCTAAGGGTTGGCTATACTCACTATGTCCTCGATCTATTGGGTCATGGACTGAGATGACTGGGATCTTCTTTAATAAATACTTCCCTCAACATAAAACCAATGCTTTAAAAAGGCAAATCTCCACCTTTGCACAAAAGGATAGTGAGACTCTGTATCAGTCTTGGGAGAGATTTAAGGAGTTGTTGAGTATGTGCCCCCACCATGGGTATGAGAATTGGTGCTTAGTGAGCTATTTTTATGAGAGACTTACATATAGGGAGCACCAATTTGTAGAGATGATGTGTAATGGTGAATTTTTAGAAAAAGATCCTGATGAGGCCATAGAGTACCTCAATGTGCTTGCTGAAAAAGCTCACACTTGGACTGGACCTAGTGCTACTGAAAGCACAAATAGGTCACGACTTGTAGGGAACTCAAATAATGGTGGAATTTACCATCTTAGGGAAGAGGACAACCTAGAGGCTAAGGTCGAGATGCTCACTAGGGAACTAGATGTGTTAAAGACTAAGAGCTTACAGCAAACACACGTAGCTAATCATGCAAGGTCCTTTGAACCATGTTTTGTGTGTGGCAGGGTAGATCATCTCACCCAAGAATGTCTCACATTTGTGGAGATGAGAGAGATGTATGGGGAACAATGTAATGCCTTAGGTATGTACAAGAAACCTCTTTCACCTTTCTCTGATGCCTATAATCCGAAATGGCGGAATCACCCCAATCTTAGCTGGAAATCTGAAAACCAGTCGCCCACACAACCCCCTAGATCATATCCTACACCATATCATGCACCTGCACCTTCTAGGAGTCCTTTAGAAGAAACTTTGTATGCGTTTATTGAGGCACAAGATAAGACTAATCAAAGGCTTGAATCTTTAATTACGCAGGCTATTGAAGAAAATAAAGAGAAAAAGAGCCAAGTGTCCAAGTTGATGAGCTACTTGAGTGTGACTGAGCGAGGCAAGTTCCCTTCTCAAGCTCAGTCCACACCCCATGGTCAACACCTAGCACAATAGAATATAAAGGAGGTGAATGCCATTGAGACACTAAGTGGTAAGTTATTACACATCTTAACAACGAAAAAAATCAGAGGATGTGGATGAAACCCACCAAGCATACATGATTGACTCATTCATGGAAAAGGTCCAGCACCTTAATCCATTAGAGTCCACCCTCACCCATGGCTTCACAAGAGCATATATCAAGCCAGAATTTGCGGATGTTACTGATGACATCCTTGAGGCCTCTCCAAAGCATATAAGCACCAAATTTGGCAATGAAGCAGTGGCTAGTGCATTCAACCTATGTTTGTCTAGGAGGGAATAAGAGTGTCTGGCTGAAGACGTAAAACTTAGCACTCATGGGAGGCAACCCACAACATATCCTTTTATTTTTACTGTTTTTCATATTTCTTTTTCTTATTTATTATTATTATTTTCTGTTTTCCAGTTTTACTTTCGTATTTCTTTTTCAGGGACAAATATACGAAGCAGTTCAAATGGTGGTGCACAATTTTCAGCTTCTGTGCACTTTTGACTACAAAGAGAGTTTCCTTATCTTTTGCTTTCACATTGAGGACAATGCCTACTTTAAGTTGGGGGTGGAGGAAACATATTCCTGTTTTTCTTTTTCCATCAAACTGTTTGGTGTCATTTTCCCTTCTTGTTTGTTTTTAGCATGCTTGTGTTAGCCTTAGAGTTAATTCACATGTCAATGATATGAACTTAATTGAGATAGCATACAGCATTTAGAAGAAGTTAAATTTTGTTTCGATTTGAGAATAATTTAAGTGTCAATCTTGATTTGGTTTGAGACTCTAGTTTGTGGTAAGATTGTATAATTAGTCTAAACATTTAGAGAATTTTTATGTGTGATTGTTTTGTGAATACTTTTGTGGTCTCGACAAGCTCTAGAACTTATTTGATAATCACTTGAGGCAAATTTCTAGAATGCACACTACTTAGGATATGATATAGGCTATTTTTGAACTGTTTGAACCTTCCAAACTTACCATTGCTATATTTATCGCTAGTCACCTGTTTGAGCTTTTAAAGAATTTGAGCCTTGTTTCTTTCGATAACCCATTTACTTACCCTTATGAGCCTAAAAATATTTTATCCTTACCCTTCTTTTAAAAGAACTTAGTTGTACACATTTGTTGAGAAGCACTTAAGAGGAGTAAGGATGGAAAATATGAAAAAAAATATATATATTACTGCCATAACCCAAGTACATTAAAAGAGATAAGTTGGAGGTTATGGAAAAGAAAAAAAAGAAAAAAAAAAGAGAAGAAAAAGAGAAGTGAATGATGGCAAAGAAAGGAAAGTGGTGACTTATCGAAGATATGCTCTTATAAAAAAAATTGGTTGAAAGAGTTGGGTGGAAGTAAGGGTTGTCCAGTGCTTAAAAGTGGTTGTGTTTAAAGCTAAGAGATTGAGTTCTTTAACTTGTAAATCCTTCCTGTTCTTTCTTAACCTTTACCTTAGCCTAACGTTACAAGCTTATTAAAGACCTATTGATCCAATGTAGTGTGATTTTTCTACAATAGTGGAGAGTGATTCAAAAAGTAAGCCTATGGAGCTTGATTTGTGATTGATGTCACGCAATTTAATATATTTTAGAGGCCAAGACTTGTATTCATGAATGTTGTGCATAAAATCATCCGAGTGTTCAGATTAATGGATTGTGGTAAGATGGATGTTAAGAGTCGATAACAATTTTAAGATTGATGTTTAGATTACTTTTGGACCTG
Source organism: Bretschneidera sinensis (assembly GCA_023935145.1). NCBI lineage: Eukaryota > Viridiplantae > Streptophyta > Magnoliopsida > Brassicales > Akaniaceae > Bretschneidera > Bretschneidera sinensis. Next base: position 99,024,322 of record CM043698.1, on the reverse strand, counting down.
GGTGAAATTTAATGATTCTATGTGCTGTGTGTTATGTGCGATTTTTGAGACAAAAGTGAATTACTCTTGGTTTAACACTAACATTGCTTTATTTTGTTTTGATTCCCACCGTAGAATTCATCTCTTGTTTTCGCTTGAATTGCTAGGGACTAACAATAAGCTAGTTGGGGGTTATGATGAGAGTCATAAAATGCATCTTTACATTACTTAATTGTTAGCATTTTAGGGTTGATCTAGGTTTGAATTGCACTTTAATACCTTAACAACTCTAAAGTGTCATTCTTGGATCATTGATCTATTTCTATGCATTTTTCAGGTACTTAAAGTTCAAAAGAGATGGAAAAGCTATCATTGCTTGAAGTACAATGACTCAATGAACACCATAGTGAAGGTTCACAAGCACTAGGAAAGGAGTTTCACTAAATTGCCAGAATTGCCCATACAGATCAATCATCTTTGCAAATTAAACTGTATTGATACAAGAAGAACCAGGAGATGAACCATATATACTTAGAAAGATCCGGAAGTCCAATTTCTGGAGAATTTTACGGCTTGTCAAAATGATTTTCCTAGAGAAAGTTATGGAAGTTTTAGTAGACATAGATCAGGCCTCCAGAACAGCACCAGCCAGCACCGCGGTGCTCAGAACCTCCACATCTTGAACCAACAGCCAGCACCACAGTGCCCATAAAGGAGCACCGCAGCGCGTACACATTTTTCTTCTCCGAGCTTTGACCTAATTAGGATTTTAATGACTTTTTAAACCCTAAAACACCCTTGGACCTTGTGTATTATAAATAGACCACTTAGGGTTTGATATTATGATTATTAAAAACATTTTTTGAGAGGCTGGAAGCGGGGGAAACCATCATGAAGGCTTCCACACTCTCCCCCATGGCCAACTAATCTCCAAGCAAGGCGAAGGGATGAATCCCTAGGTGTAGTTGTTCTTATTTTCTAGTCTTGATTCATTGTAGTTTTGATTTATTATCATTAACGTTGTTATGATTTACTTTTTAATCTAATTAGAAGATTTGCCCTTAATCCAGTGATTGCATCTTTCTCCCCCATATAAGTTTAGTCATGCTCTTCTTATATGATGTTGTTGAGGTGTGATTGAGTTCGGAAGATTTCTCTTATAGATTTGTCCATTACTGCGGTATTGTCATTATGATATATTGTCGTTTCTTGATAATCTATAAGTTAGGTCATGTGTGCTTGAAAGTAAAGAGTATTTCATAGCAATTACGTTAGGGTTTATATATGTGTTTTAATTGAATATTTGTCGATTGCTCATTTGGGATGTGAAACTTGCAATCGAGATAAAAACAACTGAATCAAGATTGGAATAAGGCAACGAACCTAGGGAGGATTCCCGGAACCTTGTTCTCCATCAATCTATCTACACAATTTTCACACAATACTTTATTCTCTCACTTGATCTTTATCGTCTATTTTAAGGTTCACACCTTCTCTTGTAGTTATCTTGTTTTCCTGTGGAATCGACACCCCAAAGCCGTGCTACAACTACCGTGCTATACTTTGGGCATAATCAATTAGCATAAGCGGGAATTTGTTTAATTGCATCTAATAAAGGAATGTTTATTTCCACCTTTTTCAAAGTTTCGAAAATGTCAATCAGTTTAGTCTCTTTCTGAGGTTTTACTAACCTTTGAGGGAAAGGTGGAGGTGTATTTACCTTTTCCATCTCACTTACCTTAGATGTGGATGCTTTGTCTGGAGATACTTGTGCAGGCTTATCGACGCCTATGATCTTTCCACTTCTTAGGGTTGTCACAGCATTCAGTTGCATTTATTTACCTAAATAAATAAGCAAATAATCATACAGTTTTATTTGCAAGTGCACAAGGTCAATAGTAGCATAGTGTGCAAGTGCGAGATCATCTCCACAGGGATTGGTAAATTTTGTTCTTAGAATCAGTTTCACAATATGAAAAGAGAGAAATAATCATTAAGTCTTGATGAGAGCCATAAAATGCATCTTAATTTTACTTATTTATTAACACTTTAGGGTTGATTTAGGTTTTAATTGCATTTTTATTTGTTAACAACACTAAAATGGTATTCTTGGAACATTAACTTATTTCTTGAACTTTCAGGTATCTTGAGTTAAAAAAGATGGAAAAAGCATTTGGTGCTTGAAGCAAGATGATTCGATGCATACCAAAGTGCAGCTATGGCTGCGGAAAGATAAAACAAAGAAGATCTCTACAAATCAGGTCAAGGTGCACCTTGGATCAGCTGAGGTGCACCTTGAAGGCCTGACGCACACCCTGGAGAAGCTGAGGCACACCCCATTGTACACATAAGAAACTTGACAAAAGCCAAGGTGCAGCGCGACTAAGCCAAGGTGCAGCGAACGCACAGACCATATTCTTCAAGTTAGACCCTAACTAGGTCTTTAATGATTTGTTCAAACCCTAAAACACCCTTAGGCCTTGTACACTATAGATAGACCACTTAGGGTTTGTAATTAGGCATTTAAAAAATATATAGAAGGCTGGAAAACTCAAGGGAAGCTGCCACACTCTCCCCCATGGCTGACTAATCTCCAAGCAAGGCAAAGGGATGAATCCCTAGGTTTTGTTGTTCTTTAATTCCTTTATTAGTTTAGTTGTAATATGGATTTATCGTTAAAAATTATTATGATTTACTTTTCAATTTAATTAGAAGATTTTCTCTTAATCCGGTGATTGTATCTTTCTCCCCCATATAAGTCTAGTCATGCTCTTTTTATGTGATGTTGTTGAGGTGTGATTGAGTCCGGTAGATTTCTCTTATAGATTTGTCCATTACTACAGTATTGTCATCATGATATATTGTCGTTTCTTGATAATCTATAAGTTAGGTCATGTGTGCTTGAAAATAAAAAGTATTTCATAACAATTACATTAGGGTTTATATAGGTGCTTAATTAAATATTTGCCGATTGCTTGTTTGGGATGTGAAACTTGCAATCGAGATAAAGACAACTGAATTGAGACTAGAATAAGGCAACAAACCTAGGGAGGATTCCCAGACCCTTGTTGCCTCTATTATATTATCTACACAATTTTCACACAATATTTTATTCTCTCAATTGATCTTTATCGTCTGTGTTAAGATTCACACCTTCTCTTGTAGTTATCTTGTTTCCCTGTGGAATCGACACCCCAAAGCTGTGCTACAACTGCCACATTATACTTTGGGTGTAATCAAGTCTAGATTGATAATGATAAGAACATAGGGCTTTGCTATCCACCACTAATCATACTTTCCCAATAAGTAATGTCCCAATGCTCTAGTCATACTATGAATACCTAATGGTTGTCAACCTAAGGGCATGGTATCTACTCCTTAAGCTATTGATCTCCCTAAGCAATGAGTTAGGCATGGTATCTACTCTAACTCTTTTCTCTCTTAAGGGATTCAGCATGGTGTATGCTGAGTTGTTCCTTAAGAGAGCATAAGATTTGTGGAAATTGACAACCGCACAAGACCTAGGGTATGGTGTATACTCCCGGTTTTCCATGTTGATTAACCCAAGAATCTGGATAAAATATCTTTTGTTACTTTTGTTGAACCCAGGACTTGGTCATCCAAATTGATTTAACTAACTAATCTATACCACATGCATACATTGATCAGACACACACATATGAAGAATTTAAATATAAACAGGTGTTAATCAATAAAGCATCATAACATGGCTATTGGCAAAGGTAATCAATGAATATATATATGGAAAATCATAATTAGGGCTTCAATCGAGCCCTATAAAGAGTTAGTTACATATGCTATCTATGATAAACATCATCATAACATAAACTAAAACAGAAAAATAAAACTCGAAGAATACTGTGGAGACGAGTCGTCAATTCCTCTCCAAAGCTTATAACTTCAAGCCAAAGCAAAAGATAAAAAGAAGGATGTGTTTTCTATTTTTTACAAGCCTATATATAGGGTTCTAAGAGTGTCCCGAAACCCTAGTTTCCAAAACAAGATATGGAGAGTTTTTTCCAAAACAGGTGCGGCTGTTTTTACTGTTCACGCCCGTACGCATGCGCTTGATCACTTGCTTCTTCCAGATTCTTATGTGCATGATCGCGGCCATGTTGCGCTCAATCGTACTAGCTTCTTCCAGATTCTTCAGCTTTCTCTCTTTAAGGCTTCAAGATGCTTTATTTTATTCACAAGCCTATCACAAACACAGAAAACACAAAATGAAGTAAAACATAATAGAATATGCACATAAAGAGCTTAACAAATGTAAATTAGGGGGCTTAAATATGAATATTTAAGTGCCTATCAGAAGACCAGGATAAAACCACTTTCACTTGTCCTTTTGACACTTATACTTTTTGTAGAATGCCATTTGGATTGTGTAATGCACCTACCACTTTTCAACATTGTATGATGAGCATTTTTAGTGATATGGTTGAAAATTTCATGGAAGTTTTTATTGATGACTTAACTATTTTTGGATCTTCATTTGATGCATGCTTATTGAATTTAGAAAATGTATTGATTCGTTGTGAGGAGAAAGAATTAGTCTTAAATTGGGAAAAATTTCATTTCATGGTATCTTCGGGTATTGTCTTAGGATATATTGTTTCTTCTAAGGGGATAAAGGTTGACGAATCTAAGATTGAATTAATCTCTAAGTTGCCTACACCTAAAACAGTAAAGGATGTGAGATCCTTTCTTGGTCATGCTGGTTTTTATAGGAGGTTCATACAAAACTTTTCTAACATATCTAGACCACTATGTGCCCTCCTAGTTAAAGATGGCCCATTTGAGTGGACACAATCTTGTCAAGAGGCCTTTAAAATGCTGATTGGCAAGCTTACTTCAGCATCTATAATGCAGTCACCTGATTGGACTTTACCTTTTGAAATAATGTGTGATGCTAGTGACTTTGCCGTAGGTGCTGTTCTTAGACAGCGAAGAGAGGGGAAACCTTATGTCATTTACTATGCTAGTAAAACCCTAAATAGTGCTCAAATGAATTGCTCCACTACCGAAAAAGAATTGCTAGCTATAGTATTTGCTTTGGACAAGTTTTGTGCTTATTTAATTGGTTCTCCTATTCTTATCTTCATAGATCATGCAGCCTTTAAGTATCTTCGTACAAAGAAGGATGCTAAGGCACGACTAATACGGTGGATCCTACTCTTACAAGAATTTGACATCACCATCATAGACAAGAAAGGAGTAGAAAATGTAGTGGCTGACCATCTCTCAAGGCTCGCATTTGAGGACACTTGATTACATCCAAAGTATAACGCAGTTATTATAGTACAGCTTTGGGGTGTCGATTCCACAGGGAAACAAACTAATTACAAAAGAAGGTGTAAACCTCAACACAAATGATAAAAGATTGATTGAAAGAATCTGATTTGTTGATTGTTTGAAAATTGTGTAAATAATTGATGGATATAAATAATAAAAAAACAACAAGGTTTCAAAAATCCTCCCTAGGTTCGTTGCCCTAATCCTAACTTGATTAAATTGTTTTTATCTCGATTGCAAGTTTCACATCCCAAACAGGCAATCGGCAAATATTCAATTAAAGCACATATATAAGCCCAAATGTAACTGATATGAATTACTCTTTACTTTCAAGCACATATAACCTAACTTATAAATTATCAAGAGACAACGATATATCTACATGACAATATCGCAGCAATGTAAAAATCTATAAAAGAGATCTACTGGACTCAATCACACCCAAACAAATACACAAAAGAAGAGCATGAGTAGACTTATATGGAAAAGAAGCATGCAATCACCAGACTAATAAGAAATATACTAATTAAATTAAAGAATAAAACGTAACAATTTTTAATGAAAATAATATCAAACTACAACTGAATCAAATAAATAAAAATAAGAACAACTACACCTAGGGATTCATCCCTTCGCCTTGCTTGGAGACTAGCCGGCCATGGAGCTCATGCTTCCTTGAGTTGCCTCCGGCCTCTCAACGATCATCTCCTCCTTGGTAGCAAAAGCATCGGTGATTCCTTAGCTTGCCCTCCAAATATATACTTCGGATTGCTCCTAAAGGCCCTCTGGATTGCTCCTAAAGGCCCTCTGGATTCACTTTCTGATGATCTCAGATTCTCCGATGGTTCTCAAAGCTGAAGTGGAGTAGGCCTTTTATAGGAAAATACCACGAGTGCAATGTGTTTCCAATCTGATGTGGGATGTGGGATATAGAAATGTGTTTCCAACCAATGTGAGATGTGGAATTTAAGCCTTCACATGCCCTTTACGCTGAAATCCCGAACAGTCCGCACAGCCTGACCTTTATCTACTTAAACTGCCATAACTTTCTCCAGAAAAATCATTTTTATGAGCTGTAAAATTCTCCATAAAATAGACTTCCAGATATTTCAAGTATATATGGCTCATCTCCTGGTTCTTCTTGTATCAATACATTTTAATTTGTAAAAATGATTGATCTGTATGGGCAATTCTGGCAATTTAGTGAAACTCCTTTCCAGTGTGGGCAGCAGTTGTTGCTCTTTTAAGAACTCCATCTTGTCCTTCCGGAAGCATTCCTTCACTCCAATATGCCTCGAGTCTTTTTTGCTTCAAGCAATGTTAACTTTTCCTCCTCTTTTGAGCTTAAAGTACCTGAAAATACACCGAAATAGATCAATGATCCAAGAATGATACTTTAGAGTTGTTAACGTATAAAAGTGCAATTAAAACCTAGATCAACCCTAAAATGATAACAATTAAGTACTGTTAAGATGCATTTTATGACTCTCATCAACAACTCTGACGACATGCCAATCAAGGATGATTTTCTCGATGAGCAATTACTCTCTATTACTTCTCTACCATGGTTTGCTCATATCGTGAATTATTTGGCTACCGGTGAGATACCAATGGATTGGAGCACTCAAGACAAGAAGAAGTTCTTAAGTGAGGTACATAATTTTTGTTAGGATGACCCCTGTCTTTTCAAGTACTGCCCTGACCAAATTTTAAAGCGGTGCATCCCTAATTAAGAGATTGCCAGCATCTTGGAATTTTTTCACTCCCAAGCTTGCGGAGGCCACTTTTCAATGAAAAAAACCGCTGCAAAAATTTTGCAGTGTGGATTTTATTAGCCTACCTTGTTTAAAGATACAAACATCTATTGTCACTCATGTGAAAAGTATCAGAAGTTAGGAGTTGTGTCTCGTCGTAATCTGATGCCCTTAAACCCAATTTTAGTGATTGAAATCTTTGATTGTTGGAGCATTGATTTTATGGGACCATTTCCTCCTTCTTTCGGATATCAATATATCATTATGGCAATAGATTATATGTCAAAATGGGTAGAGGTAGCAGCTTACCGAAGCAATGATAATAGAACGGTAATTAAATTCCTCAAAGAAAATGTGTTATCTTGATTTGGTATACCACGTGCTATAATTAGTGATCGAGGTACACATTTTTGCAACCGTTCCTTTGAAGCTTTGATGAGAAAATATGGGGTGTTACATAATATTTCTACAACTTACCACCCTCAGACAAGTTGACAAGTAGAACTTGCAAATAGGAAAATTAAACAAATTCTAGAAAAAAAAGGTTAACCCGGATCGCAAGGATTGGTCTTTAAGACTAGTTGATGCGCTTTGGGCTTACCATACAGCTTTCAAAACCCCCTTATGTATGTCACCTTATAGGCTTGTTTTTGAAAAGCCTTGCCACTTACCTGTAGAGCTCGAGCATCGAGCTTATTGGGCCATCAAGTCTTTCAATTTTGACATAGGAGAAGCAGGTAAGCTTAGGAAATATCAGTTGACCGAGTTAGAGGAGTTAAGAAATGATGCTTATGAGAACTCTAGAATCTATAAGGCAAAGATGAAAGTGTTTCATGATAAAAATATTTTTAGGAAAACATTCAAGCCTAATGATCGGGTGTTCTTATACGATTCTAGACTCCATAAGCATCTAGGAAAACTTCGGTCGAGGTGGACCGGTCCTTTTGTAGTGAAAAATGTTTTTGCAAATGGGGCGGTAGAAATTGAGGATACCAGAGATGGTAGGATTTTTAAAGTAAATGGTCAATACCTTAAAATCTTAATCGATAGGCAAGATCTGGAAGTGGAAGACATTTCGCTTATGGATCCAGTCTATTCACCTTGACCTCACCACAAAGGTATGTTTTTATTTATTTTATTTTTAATTAAATTCATTTCAATTTTAATTTTTAGTTCTTTTTCTAGTTTGATTTAATCTAATTTTTAGTTTAACGTTTATTTTTATTAATTTTGTTTTGCTAACTTTATAATTTTATTTGGCACACTAACAAGATTTTTTCCCAAAAACAATAGCCCGTGCGCCTAGGCTCGGCCCACAACACGCCTTGCCCAGTGCCGCAGCCCAGCCTATCTCGCATTGTAGTGCACAGAGACATGCACAAGAGGGCTAGGTCTTCAAGCCGCTGCCCACATAAGTGCAAGCCACGGCGCACACTCGTTCTGCACTTAATAAACCTAAATTTGCAGCCTGCTTCTTCATTTCCACCTTGAAAACACACGGTACACTTGATGAGAGTCATAAAATGCATCTTAACAGTACTTATTTGTTAGTATTTTAGGGTTGATTGAGGTTTGAATTACACTTTTATACCTTAATAACTCTAAAGTGACATTCTTCGATCATTGACTTATTTAGGTGCATTTTCAGGTACTTTATGTTTAAAAGAGATGGAAAAGCTATCGTTGCTTGAAGCACTAAGATTCCATGCATATCGAGGTGAAGGAGTGGTTTCAGTAGGACAAAATGAAGAGAAACTAAGTCTTAGGTGTGTGCGCTGTGGCCTAAAGAAGTCTAAGCCTCGGCCTCCAGAACCAAGCTCAAAAGAGCGAAGAAACCATCAGCAAGCGTCGCGACCGTGATCAATGAGAGGTTCGGCCTCCAGAAGCAAGGAGAAAACCCAAAGGTCTGAGTCGCGGCCTGGACTAATGAGAGGTGTGGTGCCCACGCGATCCCCTGCTCCGTATCATGACCTAATTAGGACTTTAATGATGGTTTAAACCCAAAAACACCCTTGGACCTTTTGTATTATAAATAGATCACTTAGGGTTTGATAGGAGAAGAATCATTAAGGCTGGAAATTGAGGAGAGACCTCGACATTACGGTGTTCAAGCATGAGCCCCATGGGCAACTAATCTCCAAGCAAGGCGAAGGGATGAATCCCTAGGTGTAGTTGTTCTTATTTTCCATTATTGATTCAGTTGTAGTTTGGATTTATTATCAAAACATTGTTTATGATTTACTCTTTAATTAAACAAGAAGAATTTAGGTTAATATGATAGCTGCAATTTATGTTCTTTTTATCTTAGATTTTCTTAATCCGGTGATTGCACCCTTCTCCTCCATATAAGTCTAGTCAAGCTCTTCTTATGTCAAGTTGTTTGGATGTGATTGAGTCTGGTAGATTTATCTTTTAGGTTTGTCCATTACTGCGATATTCTCATTGAGATATATTATCATTTCTTGATAAATCTATAGGATAGGTTATGTGTGCTTGAATCGAAAGTAACGAGTACATCATAGCAATTGCATTAGGGTTTACATGCGCTTTGATTAAATATACATTGATTGCTTATTTGGGATGTGAAACATGCAATCGAGATAAAAACAATTGAATCGAGAGTGGAATAAGGTAACGAACCTAAGGATGATTCCCGAAACCTTGTTATCTCTCATTTATATTCTTCATTACATTTACACAATTTCCTTCACATTATTTCATTATCAAACTCAGATTTACTCATTTAGATTTTATCGTTCGTGTTAAGGTTTACATCTTCTCTTGTAGATCACTTGTCTCCCTGTGGAATCGACACCCCAAAGCTGTGCTACAACTACAGCGTTATTCTTTGGGTGTAATCAAATTTTGGCGCCATTACCGGGGAAACGCTCTTAAAGTACAAGGAAGATTGTCAACGTTAAGACAAGACGGTAATATCATTTTTTGCTCTTTGTTTTGATTTTCAAATTGTTATTTTTTTTGTTTTATTTGTTTCCGTCTAATCCCTTTGGTGTATGCATAGACTGAGAGATTCGCGAGGTAGATTCATTAAAAGACCTGAATTAGAGTTACCCTCTCCTTCCACGTCTGTTAGTGAAACCTCGCCTAGATCAAACCATAGCGCACACCTAAGTCAGAATTTAGAGGATTTTGTTAACATGGTCGAAAATCACAATGAAAATGTTGCTAGGACACTTAAAGACTACTAGCACCCTAGCCGAATGGCCACACCATCTTGTATCATGCTCCCCCCTAATGTTCAACAACCTAAATTTAAGCTGTGCATGATCCAATTGCTACCAACCTTCCATGGGTTTGAGAATGAAAACCCCTATATCCATATTAGGGAATTTGAGGAAGTAGTAGCAACCTTTCAAGGTAGGGCTGATATGGTAGACACCATCAAACTTAGGTTTTTCCCTTTTTCACTTAAGGAAAAGGCCAAGGTTTGGCTGTACTCGTTAAGGCCTAGATCCATAGGTAGTTAGGATGAGATGACACGAGTTTTCTTCCAAAAGCACTTCCCAACCCATAAGACCAATAACCTCAAGAGACAAATCTCAAACTTTGCACAAAAGGAGAGTGAAACCTTATATCAAGTTTGGGAACGTTTCAAGGACCTGTTGAATTCTTGTCCACACCATGGGTATGAGAGTTGGTGGGTAGTTAGCTATTTCTATGATGGACTTCTAAGTAGGGAAAGACAATTCATAGAAATGATGTGTAATGGGGATTTTCTTCAAAAAGATCCCGATCAATCCATATATTTTCCTAGATGACCTATCAGAAAAAGCCCACACTTGGACAGGACCAAATGCCATGGAAAGTACTAAGAGAAATCAAACCGCTGGGATTGATCAACTTAAGGAAGAGGATAACCTTAAAGCCTATTTAGAGGCCCTAACTAAGGAAAATGAAGCCTTAAAAACCAAGGATGCTAGAGCCCTTGAACCGGTTGCTAGGGTAGAGTCCCATGAACCTTACTTTATATGTAATAAGGTAGATCTTAGGTATTGTCCAACCTATTTTGAGATGAAGGGAGAGTGTAATACTTTAGGAATACCCTTTAGAAAACCAGACTCACCCTACTCTAACACCTACAATGTCAGTTGGAAGAATCACCCTAATTTTAGTTGGAAATCCGATATGCAACCTCCTGCCCAATCTAGCACCCATTGGAGATCCGATATGCAACCTCATCCCCACTTTAGTACCCAATGGCATCCAGAAGCAACCTCATCTAATGCACCTCAACAATCTTTACCTTTGGAAGATATGTTTAAATCATTTATATAGGTACATGCCAAGAGTATGGAAGAGCAAGGCAAGATAAGTCAACAGTTGCTAGAGGAACAACAAGCGATCAAAGAGGAACAAAAGGTGATAAAGATTCAACTCACCAAGTTGACCAGTTTCTTGACGGTTCAAGAGCAAAGTCATTTTCCTTCACAGCCACAACCTAATCTAAGGGGACAACATATGGCACAAACCTTCGATCCTGAAAATCAAAATGTTAGAGAGGTTAATGCCATAATCACCTGCAGCGGTAAGAAAATTGATATTCCCACTCTACCATCACACTTGATTCCTAATACTGTGAGTAACAAGGATGAAGCCCCCAAGGAACAAGAGGCTCGTGATGATTATTCTCCACCAGTGCCTTTCCTTCAAGCACTCCTTAAGCCTATGAAGGGAAATTCAGCATTAAAAGGTGAGATCCTTGAAGAGCTTCAGCATGTTAAAATTAACCTCCCTCTTCTTCATGTTATAAAATAGATCCCCAATTATGCTAAAGTCATCAAGGATCTATGCACACTTAAGAGGAGGCACAATATGAAGAAGATGACATTCTTAACGGAGCAAGAAAGTGCAGTAATTGACAGCAAGACACCACCCAAATATAAATATTCAGGCTGTCCAACGGTGGCTTGCCAAATTGGAAACAAATCTTGTGGCCAAGCGCTGCTAGATTTGGGTGCTAGTGTGAACCTCATGCCATACTCCATGTACTTGCAGCTCAGTCTAGGTGAGATCAAACCAACCTCCGTGGTACTTCAATTAGCGGATAGATCGGTAAGAAAACCAAGAGGTATTGTGGAAGATGTTTTCTTGCAAATTGATAATTTCTATTATCCTGTTGACTTTTTGGTTTTAGATACTGTTTTTATCATGAATACAGAGTTAAAAATTCCTTTGATACTTGGAAGACCATTCCTTGCCACCGCCAATACCCCCATTAATTGTAGGAATGGCCTAATGACATTATCATTTGGAAATAGAACTTTAGAGGTAAATGTTTTCTGAGTCCCAAAGCAGCCACATGAAGAGGATGAGTGTTTCGATACTTACATGATTGATAAGCTTAATTTGGAGGATTGGCACATTAAAGATAATTCTAACTCTTTGGAATTCCCTCCTAATAATTTTAAGTTCAATGACCCTTCAATTTATCCTCATACCGTTAATGTTGTTGATGTTTTTGATAAGTCACAGGGATTTATTAAGAAATCTTGGCAACCATGCTTTGAGGAGTTGCTTGAGAGAAGTCACATTGATACGGGAATCAAATACCCTACTGCTGATAGTAAATGCGCAACACTAAGAACACTAAAGCCACATGTGATGGACTTTAAGTATTCCTTGCCAAAAGACTAGCATTGAGGCCACTGAGTATGGAGCCTCATCTTCAGCACCACAATGAGGCACACAGTGAGAGTGGTGCAGCGTCTGGCTGAAGACGTAAAACTTAGCGCTCATGGGAGGCACCCCATAACATATCCTTTAATTTTATTATTTTTCTATATTTCTTTTTCTTGTTTATTATTAGTATTTTGTTGTTTTCCAGTATTACCATTGTATTTTTTTTAGGGACAAATATGCATAGCAGTTCAATTGGTCGTGCACAACTTTCAGCTCCACGCATCTTTGGTTAAAAAGGGAGTTTCCTTAACTTTTGCTTTTAAATTGAGGACAATGCTTATTTTAAGTTAGGGTGGAGGAAAGGAAACACATTTCTTATTGCATACATTGAATTGTTAGGTGTCACCTCTCTTTTCTTTCTCGTTTTAATTCATTTATTTTTATTTGTTTGTTCTTAGCATGCTTTATGTTAGCCTTGTAAGTAATTCACATGTCAATGATATGAGCATAATTGAGATAGCATATGACAATTAGAAGAAGTTAAATCTTGCTTTAGTTTGAGAATAATTTAAGTATCAATCTTCATTTGGTTTGAGACTCTGGTTTGCGGTAAGATTGCTTGATTAGTCTAAAACATTTAGAGAAGTTTTATGTGTGATTGTTTTGTGAATACTTTTGCAGTCCTGACAAGCTCTAGAACTTATTTGATAATCATTTCCAGGCGAAATCCTAAAACACACAATACTTAAGATATGACATAGGCCATTTTTGGACCGTTTGAGCCTTTCAAACTTACCCTTGCTATATCTATCGCTAGTCACCTGTTTGAGTCTTTTTCTTAAAAAAAGAATTTGAGCCTTATTTCTTTCAATAACCCATTTACTTACCTTTATGAGCCTAAAAATATTCTATCCTTACCTTTCTTTTAAGAGAACTTAGTCATACACATTTGTTGAGAAGCACTTGAGAGGAGTAAGGATGGAAATATGAAAAAATATTACTACCATAACCCAAGTACATTAAAGGAGATAAGTTAGGGGTTGTGGAAAAGAAAAGAAAAAAAATGAAAAAGAAGGTGAATGGTCTGATGCCAAAATAAAAAAAAAAGGAAGTGAATTATGGCAAAGAAAGAAGAAAAGAAAAAAAAAAGTGGTGATTTATTCAGAAAAATGCTCGAAAAATGGTTGAAAGAGTTGGGTGTTGAAGTAAGATTATCCAGTGCTGAAAGTATGTTGTGTTTAAAACTAAGAGATTAAGTTCTTTTATTTGTTGAAACCTTCCCGTTCTTTCTTAACCTTTACCTTAGCCTAACGTTACAAGCTTATTAAAGACCTACTGATCCATGGTAGTGTGATTTTTCTACAATAGTGGAGAGTGATTTGAAATGTGAGCCTATAGAGCTTGTTTTGGTGATTGATTTCTTGCAAATTAAATATTTTAGAGGCCAAGACTAATACTCATGAATGTTATGCATAAAATCATCCGGGTGTTCGGATTAATGGATTGTGGTAAGATGGATGTTAAGAGTCGGCAATAATTTTAAGATTGATGTTTGGAATACTTTTGGACTTGGGTGAAATTTAATGATTCTATGTGTTGTATGTTATTTGCGATTTTTGAGAAAAAAAAAAGTGAATTACTCTTGGTTTAACGCTAACATTGCTCTACTTTGTTTTGATTCCTACCATAGAATTCATTTCATATTGTCTTGTTTTTGCTTAAATTGCAAGGGACTTGCAATAAGCTAGTTGGGGGTTATGATGAGAGTCATAAAATGCATCTTAAGAGTACTTATTTGTTAGCATTTTAGGGTTGATTGAGGTTTGAACTACACTTTTATACCTTAATAACTCTAAAATGATATTCTTGGATCATTGACTTATTTCGGTGCATTTTCAGGTACTTTGTGTTTAAAAAAGATGGAAAAGCTATCATTTCTTGAAGCACTAAGATTCCATGCATATTGAGGTGAAAGAGTAGTTTTGGTAGGATAAAATGAAGAGAAACCAAGTCTTAGGTGTGTGTGCTGAGGCCTGAAGAAGTCTAAGCCTCGACCTCAATAACCAAGCCCAAAAGAGCAAAGAAGCCATCAATGGGCGCCACGGCCTGGATCAATGAGAGGTGCGGCCTGGAAATGAGAGGCACGGCCTGGAAATAAGAGGTGCGGCCTCCAGAAGCAAGGAGAAAGCCCAAAGGTCTGAGCCACGGCCTGGACTAATGAGAGGTGCGGTGTCCATGCGATCCCCTACTCCGTATCATGACCTAATTAGGACTTTAATGATGGTTTAAACCCGAAAACACCCTTGGACCTTTTGTATTATAAATAGATCACTTAGGGTTTGATAGGTGAAGAATCATTAAGGCTGAAAACTGAGGAGAGAGCTCGACAGTATGGTGTTCAAGCATGAGCCCCATGGCCAACTAATCTCCAAGCAAGGCGAAAGGATGAATCCCTAGGTGTAGTTGTTCTTATTTTCCATTATTGATTCAGTTGTAGTTTGGATTTATTTTCAAAACATTGTTTATGATTTACTCTTTGATTAAACAAGTAGAATTTAGGTTCATATGACAGCTGCAATTTATGTTCTTCTTATCTTAGATTTTCTTAATTCGGTGATTGCACCCTTCTCCTCTTTATAAGTCTAGTCAAGATCTTCTTATGTTAAGTTGTTTGGATGTGACTGAGTCCAGTAGATTTATCTTTTAGGTTTGTCCATTACTGCGATATTGTCATTGAGATATATTATCGTTTCTTGATAAATCTATAGGATAAGTCATGTGTGCTTGAATCAAAATTAAAGAGTACTTTATAGCAATTACATTAAGGTTTACATGTGCTTTGATTGAATATACACCGATTGCTTGTTTAGGATGTGAAACTTGCAATCGAGATAAAAACAATTAAATCGAGAGTGGAATAAAGTAACGAACCTAGGGAGGATTCCCAGAACCTTGTTATCTCTCATTTATATTCTTCATTACATTTACACAATTTCCTTTACATTATTTCATTATCAAACTCAGATTGATTCATTTGGATTTTATCGTTCGTGTTAAGGTTTACATCTTCTCTTGTAGATTGCTTGTCTCCCAGTGGAATTAACACCTAAAAGTTGTGCTACAACTACCGCGTTATTCTTTGGGTGTAATCAACACTCCTCTCTACAAACCCTCACTTACCCACTCACTTTTGCTCAAAATTTCTTGATTCTAACATCATTTCTTAGAGGATTTAGCACTAACATTGCAGATTTTGTTGGAAATTTCTCCAAAAAGCTTGGTTCTAAAAGGATTTTGGGTTCTTCAAGAAGACTTCAAGTTGGTGGGTATTCTTTCTCTCTCCAATTTTGGGCATCAATCGGCGTCCAGTATAGTCCTGATGAGGAGGCCCAGCAACCCAAGAAGCCCATCGATGATGGCATGCTCACTCTGATTAAAGGCTCAAGGCCGCCAGCTCCGGGAGATAGAGTGCCGATTGCTGCTCCCCCTCCTCCCTCTAATCATTTCACTGTTGCCGAGCGCCTTGAGCGTTTAGAGATTCACTTTGACGAGCATCAGAAATTCTTGCATGATAGATTTGATTGTCAAGAACAATTCTTGGCTAGGCAAGCTGATTATCAGGCGGGAGTATATTCTTCTTTTGGTCAAATGTAACAACAGCTTGCTTCCGCTACTAGTTGCCACATGGATTACTTTCCCACCTTGCCACCCTATCTGGGTTCGTCTTTTGATCCAACTCCAGAGGAAGGTGAAGAGAATGAAGACATCGATGATTAGTTTTGGGTTCTATCTTGTTTGTCTCCTTTTATTTTATTTTATTTTATTATTATTATCGAACAACTGTACTAACATTTATTGTGTCTTTCTTTTCATACTTTATTTTCGTTTTTATTTATTTCCATTTCATATGTTAACCTAACAAACGGTGGGAATCTTAATGTTACACCGCAGTTGCTTTCTTTTTGTTTGTTTTGTTCTATGTTATAGATCAAAATTTCAGCAAGACGAACAGCATGCAGTTCAAAGGGTACTGCACAATTTTCAACTTCTGTGCACTTTTGCTTACAAAGGAAGTTTCCTTTACTTTCTTTTTTTCACATTGAGGTTAATGTAATGTTTAAGTTGGGGGCGGAGGAAACGTATTTCTTTTTTTCATTGAATTGTTTGGTGTCATTTTCCCTTTTTGTTTGTTTTTAGCATGCTTTGTGTTAAGCCTTAGAGTTAATTCACATGTCAATGATATGAGCTTAATTGAGATAGCATATAGCATTTAGAAGAAGTTAAATCTTGCTTCGGTTTGAGAATAATTTAAGTGTGGATCTTCATTTGGTTTGAGACTCTGGTTTGTGGTAAGATTGCAAGAGTAGTCTAAAACATTTAGAGAAGTTTTATGTGATTGTTTTGTGAATGCTTTTGCGGCCTCAACAAGCTCTAGTACTTATTTGATAATCATTTGACGCGAATTCCTAGAATGCACATTACTTAGGATATGATATAGGGCATTTTCGGACCGTTTGAGCCTTTCAAACTTACCCTTGCTATATTTATCGCTAGTCACCTGTTTGAGCCTTTTTCTTGAAAAAGAATTTGAGCCTTGTTTCTTTTGATAACAAATTTACTCACCTTTATGAGCCCAAAAATATTCTATCCTTACCTTTCTTTTAAGAGAACTTAGTCATACACATTTGTTGAGAAGCATTTGAGAGGAGTAAGGATGGAAATATGAAGAAATATTACTACTATAACCCAAGTACATTAAAGGAGATAAGTTGGGGATTGTGGAAACGAAAAGAATGAAAAAGAAGGTGAATGGTCTTATGCCAAAATAAAAAGAGAAATGAATTATGGCAAAGAAAGAAGAAAAGAAAAAAAGTGGTGATTTATTGAGAAAAATGCTTGAAAAATGGTTGGAAGAGTTAGGTGTTGAAGTAAGGTTATCTAGTGCTGAAAGAAGGTTGTGTTTAAAACTAAGAGATTAAATTCTTTTATTTGTTAAAACCTTCCCGTTCTTTCTTAACCCTTACCTTAGCCTAACATTACAAGCTTATTAAAGACCTATTGATCCAAGGTAGTGTGATTTTTCTACAATAGTGGAGAGTGATTTGAAAAGTGAGCCTATGCAGCTTGTTTTTTTGTGATTGATGTCACATAAATTAAATATTTTAGAGGCCAAGACTTGTGTTCATGAATGTTATGCATAAAATCATCCGGGTGTTCAGATTAATGGATTGTGGTAAGATGAATGTTAAGAGTCGACAACAATTTTAAGATTGATGTTTGGATTACTTTTGGACTAGGGTAATATTTAATGATTCTATGTACTTTATGTTATTTACGATTTTTGAGACAAAAGGTGAATTACTCCTGGATTAACACTAACATTGCTTTACTTTGTTTGATTCGTACCAAAGAATTCATTTCATATTGTCTTGTTTTCACTTGAATTGCTAGGGACTAGCAATAAGCTAGTTGGGGATTATGATGAGAGTCATAAAATGCATCGTAATAGTACTTATTTGTTAGCATTTTAGGTAGATCGAGGTTTGAATTACACTTTTATACCTTAATAACTCTAAAGTGACATTCTTGGATCATTGACTTATTTCGGTGCATTTTCAGGTGCTTTGAGTTCAAAAGAGATGGAAAGCTAACATAGCTTAAAGCACGACACTTCGATGCATATTCGAGTGAGGGCATGGTTGCGAAAGAACAAAATGAAAAGAAACCAAATCTTAAAGTATGGGCACTGCGGCCTAAAGAAGTCGAAGCCTCAGCCTCAAGAACCAAGCCCAAAAGAGCAAGGAAGCCATCAAACAGAGCCGCGGCCTAGACCAGTGAGGGCCGCGGTGCCCAAAGCATGCACAACCATCAACACCAGGCTGAGCTGCAGCCTGGAATAGGTAGGGCCGCAGTGCCCAGAAGCTTACTTAACCAAGACCAGACAGAGCCGCGGCCTACATAAGTGAGAGCCGCGGCGTGCACACGAACCCCTGTTTTCCTAATTAGGGTTTTAGTTGATTGATTAGACCCAAACCGCTCTTGGGCCTTTGTATTATAAATAGTTCACTTAGGGTCTGATAAAAAGAACATCATTAAGGTTGGAAAACCCAGGAAGGCTACCACACTCTCCATCAAAGTGTTCAAGCATGAACTCAATGGCCAACTAATCTCCAAGCAAGGCGACGGGATGAATCCCTAGGTGTAGTTGTTCTTATTTTCTATTATTGATTTAGTTGTAGTTTAGATTTATTGTCAAAACATTGTTATGATTTACTATTGGATTTAATTAGAAGATTTTCTCTTCATCTGATGATTGTATCTTTATCTTCGATATAAGTCTAGTCATGCTCTTCTTATGTCAAGATTGTTGGATGTGATTGAGTCTGGTAGATTTATCTTTTAGGTTTGTCCATTACTGCGATATTGTTATTAAGATATATTGTTGTTTCTTGATAAATCTATAGGATAGCTCATGTGTGCTTAAATCGAAAGTAAAGAGTATTTCATAGCAATTGTATTAGGGTTTACATATGCTTAGATTGAATATTTGCCGATTGCCTGTTTGGGATGTGAAACTAGCAATCGAGATAAAAACAATTGAATCAAGATTAGAATAAAGCAACGAACCTTGGGAAGATTCCCGAATCCTTGTTGTTACTCTATCATATTCTTCCATCTATTTACACAATTTTCTCATATTACTTCACTATCCAAACACAAATTTTCTCACTTGGTCTTTATCGTTTGTGTTAAGGTTTACACTTTTCTTTGTAATTCACTTTTCCTCGTTGGATCGACACCTCAACTATACACAATAACGACGTATTAGTTTGAGCATAATCACCGCTCTGGGTGAAAGGCCGCCTCAAAACCCTATAAAAAGACTCAGGTGAGCATTCCAAAAGGGGTTATACTTTTTTGGACCTAAAAAGAGAATGCATGTTACTTTCATATATTTTATCTGATGCTAACAAAAGCTTCGGAGCATCCTCAGAGGCACTCCCTTCGGCGACCCCCTAGCTCACCTCTTCTCCCCTGTGCAGGCTCCTTTGAGGCCTGGCCTCCAACTCAGCAACCACATTTTTGGCATCAACAACTCTTTTTATTGCTTATTTTGAGGCTCAATTTCCCAATCAGAGCATCATCACAACTGATAGGTTTATAGCTATATACATGCTATAATAAGAAATTGTTTTTACCAGAGATATAATTCATAAGTTTTTCTCGTATTCTCTATATTCACTTGTCATTTTTTTTAATTTGGTTTGAAAAAATGGGACCTTTACCCTTATAATTCAAATTTTAGGCAAACTCAGCAAGACTGTGGTAAATAAGGATGTGCTTCATACTTTGTGGCTTCTATGTCAAAAGCTCATACTATTGTGGTTCAGACGATTTCAAATAATCCTTGCTTTCAGACCATTTCTTCCTCCACCCTAGTGCCTATGGCTACTACGGTTTTGAAGAGTGAATTCGCTCCCAAAGGTGGCTCGTCAGCCTCTCAGCCTAAGAAAGTCAAGGCCACTCCATCTGCTTCTCAACCCAAAGAAGTATGCTCCTAAAAAGAATAGGAAATTCATTCATGCTGAGGATTCTGAGGTAAAAGATGATGCCGAATCTTTATCAGATGATGTAGACATCTTTTATTCAAATACAACGAACTTCCTTTGTGCAGATTCAGAGGATTGCTCCCTTTTCTGCTATTAGGTCTGAGAGTTTCCCCAATCTGCGAGTGAAGCAGAATCATACCTTAAAAGGAGGCGTATGCTTCAAGAGGAAAGCCTTAGTATGTGTGTATATTTATATTCCTGTTTGTTGGTTTTTTTTTTTGGTACTTTCTTTCTTCTTTCCTCCCTAGCACCATTTGGAGAGACTTACAGCATAAACAAGGGCCTCTCGAGTTTAATACTTGGAATATGAAACAACACTTCAAAATCTATATGTGAATGGCGTTATAGGTCCTTCAAAAAATTTGATGATCATTGACTCCTATGTACATGAGTCATTAAAAAAATATAATCTGATTGTTGATAGCATGTTTTGGGGTAAATCTTTCTTCTTCAATATTTTATTTTACTTCTCTTGAGTGTTTGCTCTTTTTTCTTGATTGAATTGTTTGATGTCTTATTTTATAGATATGCGTAGTCAGATTTTGGACACCATGTCCAGAAATATAGGTTTGGAGGCGAAGGATTTAGAAAAGGTAAAAATGATAGAGATCAAAGAGAGACTTGCCTCCCCTCCCACCTCTCCCCTCATGTCCAAGAAGAAAAATCGTCTAGTGCACCCACAAAAAGGCCCAATGTCAGGCTAAAAAGAAACAAGTTATCAAGGTAGAAGAGAATTGGAGGGAAGGTGTTAGGTGATCAAAAGAGGAGGCAAAAATAGAAGAAAATGCTGTTAAAGTGGCTGAACTTTACGCTCACAGAAATTTTCTTCCTGTAACCTGCTTGGGAATCTTCGCACCTATTATTTGGACCATCCTGCAGAAGTTGAGATTGCTCTAGCAAATTCTAATCTACCCCAGATGACTATTGGCATATCAGAGTCTTTATCTTCTATTAGTGTATCAGGATCTCAGCCTTTCTCAGAGGCAATGGAGGTACTTGAACCAAAAGCCACCACCGTGGAAGTTACTGTGGAAGGAACATCATCAGGCAATGAAACGAAGGTAACAGAACTATAAATTACCATTGTAGAAATTACTATAAAGGGAACAACATCAAGTGCTAAAGATATAGCTCCTTCAGTTATATCCATTGTAGTTCCAAAGGATATAACTCTACTTGATCCCTTGGAAATTGCTATTGATATAGCATGTGAGGTTTTAAGGGAATAGAATGTTAGTGAAGGTGGCTCTGATGAGGATTTTCTTTTTGAACTAAGGTCTAACGACAGCATCTCCATTGCAAAGGCTAGGGAGAGTGATGAAGTGGATCAGACGGATGTGTTATTTGATGATGTTGCAGTCGCACTTGATCAAGTTAGTTCTCCAGGGAGTGGTGGTGCTTTCACTACACCCCATCTTGGGATCTCACATTCCTTTTTTGTTTTTGTTCCTCTGAATGTGTCCTTTACGCTTTTAGAAAGTTCTACAACATCAATGGGGGAGCTTACTATTAAGCTAACTTCCCTAAGGACATTTATGAGGCTTTAACATGAGATGATGATGGAGAAGATGATAAAGTTCCTTGAAAGAGTTGTTGTTCCAAACTATTCCTCCAATAATGTGCTAGATCATCTGTTGAAGATAGATTATTTGCAGAGGTAACATATTCCTGCTAAAACTTGGTCAATGCTTGACTCAATGGATTTCTTTAGTAAATCTTGCTTCCCTGTTGAATATTTTCATTTCTCTCTCTCTCTCTATTTTGGTTGCGCTTTATATCATTTATGTTGGCTAACTTTGCATCTATTATACAGATTGAACGATTTGAGACCTGCCAATCACACAAATTATAAATAGAAAAAAAACGAGATAAGATTTACCCAGGTTCACCCCGGAATACGGCTACATCCTACTAGAAGTTTCACTATTATTAACCTCACAAATCTCCCATTACAATGTGTGCTATGTACATAAAGAGTATTTATAAGCAACTTAAGATGCCCTAATTAGGGTTTCTGCCCTGTTGCAAAACCATAACTATTCATGGGCCCAAGCCCAAATCACCAAGCAGGAAACCAGACCTAACTCATGTACAAGGCTAAAAGTTTCAGAGGAGCTACCCCCTAACCCCCGCTCGCTCACCGGGGAGCGGGACCCTCGTGTTTGTTAGGGGTTCTACAGATCTGGACCCATTGAAGTATGCACCAACTCTAATAATCTCTCACTTGGTAAATACTTCATAGACATGGCAAACTTCCCATAACTCTGTTTCTTCAATCCTATCTCAGTAGCACACCACTCAAACTTCACTAAACTAACTGCTGTAGTCAAGAAATCTGTGTTGTTCACTATTGTATCGACTTTCTCCAAGATTGTCACATTTTCTTCAATATTTTCCCAGATGAAGTGATATTGGATATCAATGTGCTTCATCCGTGAATGAAATGCGTGATTCTTTGCTAAGAAGATAGCACCTTGATTGTCACATTTAACCTTCACTACTCCTTGTTTAAACCCAAGCTCAGCACACAACCTTTGAAGCCAAACCGCTTCCTTTCCAACTTCCATATACTCTATTTTGTGGATGAAAGATTAACAATGCTTTGCCTCTTGCTCATCTAACTTACCGCCCCACCAAACAGATTGAACACATATACTGTTGTAGACCTCCTGCTATCATTGTCTCTTTCCCAGTCAGCATCAACAGTTCCTACAATATCAAGATTTTTCTTACCTCCGATACCTCTATAACACAATGTAAACTCTGATGTGCCACGAAGATATATAAGAACTCTCTTGATTGCAGTCCAATGCTCTTTCCTAGGATTAGACGTATATGTAATACCCATGCTCTTAAGTATGGGTAAAGAAGTAATTTGATAAATATGACATAGAATTAAAATAATATATATTTAAAAGATTTATTATTGAATAAAATAAATCTTTTGAAAAAAACGGACGCGTGGTGATGTGAAGAAAAAGAAAAATGAAAAAGAAAAAAAAATTGAAGCGTCCAGGAGGACAAAAGAAAAAGAAAAAGGAAAAAAAAGAGAAAAGAGTAAGAAGAAAAAAACAGTTTTGGTCTTTAAAAAAAAATTGGGAAGGGTCCAGCATGGAGAAGAAGAAAAGAAAAGAAAAAGAAAAAAAAAAGAAGTATGCAACACTTGGAAGTCCAAGTGTTGCACAAAATGACACTAATCTAAATTTAGAAGAATGGTGGACACTGAGTATGAAATGCAACAGTGCCACCGTTAATAAATCGTGTACAAATTGATTTTATTGAATTGTTTTATTAGTTTTACCAAATCTTGTTTGGTTTTATTCCTTCTTCAATACAAACTACTCTATTTCTTTAAACACTTGGAACTGAAAGAAAAGTTGAAATAGTAAAATTTTGAAGAGGTTTGCGGGAGAATTTTACAGAGAGTCACAGAAAGCAGTTAGAAAAACAAAAGGTAATAACGTGAATTTTATTTTTGAAATTTAGCATACATGAAATTTCCTTCAATTCAATGTAGGAATTTTCAAAGGGTATGAATTATGGAAGAATTGAATAATAAATTAGAAATTTTAATATAAATATTATGCTAGGTGTTAACGATCAACAATCGGGTGAAATTGCTGAAAGGAGCAGGAAAGGCAAGGAGGTGATCCACGGGTAGCTAATAAGTGCTTAAATATTCATATTTAAGCCCTTTAATATACATTTGTTAAGCTCTTAGGGTGCATATTTTATGCTATTTAACTTCCTTTCTGTGTTTTATGGGTTTTTATAGGTTCTTAGAGAAAATGAAGAATTCTGGAGCGAAAAAAGAAAATCTGGAAAATCTGTCAGTTACTTAGTGTGATCGAGCGCAGAGAAGCTGCGATTGAGCGCACTAGCGCCCAAGCCAGGATTAAGTGCAATTTGCGCTGACACACAAGAAGAAGGTTGCGCTCGAGCGCAAGAGACTGCGATCGAGCGCACATGTACGGTAGTGAACAGTAAAAACAGCAATTCCTATTTTGGAAAGTAGGGTTTCCAAGTGTCTATAGAACCCTATAAATAGAATTGTAAAATACAGAAACAGGATCTCTCTTTTAAGGAGCATATCTTCCTTTTAGTTTAGTTTTTGTTCGGGGAGATCGGAGAAGGAAACTGTGGAGAAGAATTGACGACTCTTCTCTCGGGTTTCTTCTTTCCTTTATTTTTATTATGTGTACTTAAACTTTTAGTAAGGGCTTGGTTGAAGCCCTAATTATGTTTACCAAATAAATTCGGTATTGATGCCTTTGCGATATTTAAGTTGTGTTGCTTAACTTGATTAATACATGTTTTTATTTAAATTCCTCATATGTGTGTGTCTGATCAACGTATGCATGTGGTATTAATTAGTTAGTTGAATCAATTTGGATGACCAAGTCCTGGGTTTAACATTAGTAACAAAAGATATCCACGCCGGATTCTTGGGTTAATCAACATGGGAAACCAGGAGTAGATACCATGCCCTAGGTTCCGTGTGGTTGTCGATTACAACAGATCCTATGCTCTCTTAAGGAACAACTCAGTATACACCATGATGAATCCCTTGAGAGAGAAAAGAGTTAGAGTAGATACCATGCCTAACTCGTTGCTTAGGGAGATCAATAGCTTAAGGAGTAGATACCATGCCCTTAGGTTGACAAACATTAGGTATTCATGATATGAGTAAAGCATTGGCATACTGCTTTGCTGTGGTAGCATGATTAGTGGTGGATATCAAGTCCCTACGCCTTTATCTTTATTATTTCAAACTCAATATTTATTTCTCTTATTTTTGTTTTATTATTGCGAAACTAATTCTAAATCAAAATTTACAAATCCCTGTGGAGATGATCTTGCATTCGCACACTATACTACTAAGTTGACCTTGTGCACTTGCAAGTAAAATAAGTTCGGTTATTTGCTTATTAATTTAGGTAGATAAACGCACAACAGTAGCTCTAAGTGCTACGTGGTGAGTTAGATTTACTTTAAGTAATCAAGATAAATATGTAATATATAGTGATAGATTTGAATAAATCAATAACTTATGATTTGGTGATAGATGAAAGTTGGTTGATAGGTATGTTCGGAATAATGGATGTGTAGAGAATTATTTTATGAGAAATAATATTATTGGAATAATGAGTCGATTTAATAATAAAGGTGATAAGTGAAATTCTTAATGAGCTATTGTTAAGGATTTGATATGATTTATGAGAGAGGAATTTAGTGGAATTTTTCAAAAAATAATTTGAGAATAATCAGGATAGTTAATTTGAATGTTTGAAGACATACTTATTTCTATATTATTGTTCATATGTATATTTCATATCATTAATCATATGCATATGCATGAAATAAAAGAATCGGGAACGCAGTCGGTCTAAATAAAAATAACAGAATGGGAAGACAGTCGGTCTAAATAAAAATAAAAGAATCAGGAGGGCAGTCAGTCTAAACGAAAACCGTGACAATTGGTATATGCTGGAAATAAAAGAACCTGGAGGGTAGCTGGTCTAAATGAGAATAAAAAAACCGAGAAGACAGACTGTCTAAATGAGAATGAAAGAATTGGGAAGGCAACTAGTCTAAGATAAAAACATGTCGACATGTGGGAAGACGTTCCCAATAATAATAACATTTACATTCACGCATTGCATTTTCTTTAAATATTGCTTAAGATGTTAAAGTACTATTCTTGATTTTAAATTTATTTATAGATGAATGAATCTCACAGAGAGACATATTTGGTGAGAAAGAAACATGGAAGTATGATATGATAGGAACAATCTAAATGATAGATTATATGTTGTGAACCTTATAAAGAGCTAAGTATGAGGTATAATTGATTATCTCGGGAGGGATAAATATATGAGAAAAAGAGATTGATAAAAAATAGAGATTATGATATGAGTAGTGATAATAGAATGCGATTATCAAATTTTATGAGATAAAGATGATTGAATATTGAAAGATGACTTATATAAATTGAATACTTCTAGTAAATTTAATTCACTGAGCTTGTGAAGTTCACTCCTCATTGTACAATGATTTCAGGTAGTAGGCCGAACATATAGTTTGGTGAGTTGAGATTCAGACGAAATCATTATCTGTAAGCCACGTGGTTCACATCCTCAAACTAATGAGAAAATAAAATAAAATTTTATTTGTAAATATTCATGCATATTATGTTGTATAAAATGTTTAAGTTGAGAGATGAATAATGTATCTCCCCTATAAAGGGTTGAGGGTTGATGTAAACAATTGCAATTGTATTATTTTTATTATTGCATATATGTGTCGTGTTGGGATTTCAAAAAGTGACGACACCATCTCGAGGGTGGCCAACCCGGGATGGGTCGTTACAATATATCTGCTCAATACTCCCACTACTTGGGCAATATCTGGTCTCAAACACACCATGGCATACATCAAGCTTCCAACTGCACTAGCATAAGGTATGTGCGCCATCTCTTTAGCTTCTTCCTCTATCTTCAGACATTGTTCCGCAGATAACTTGGTTACCAAAGGCATGGGAGTCCTTACTGGCTTGCTGTCAAACATGTTAAATTTCTTCAACACTTCTTCAATATACTTTTTCTGACTCAGCCACAGTTTTCGATTTTCATGGTCCCTCTTTATCTGCATGCCCAAGATAAAGTTTGCTGGCCCTATGCCTTTCATGTCAAACTGCCTTGCCAACGATGCCTTTAGAGTGCTCATCATCTTCTTCTTATTTCCAATCAAAAACATATCATCAACATACAAGGTTAAAATGACAAAATCAACCCCTAACCTTTTCACATAGATCCAATGATCAGCATAGCTATAAGTGAACCCAAGCTGAATGGCATATGTGTCAAACTTCTGGTACCACATCTGTGGTGACTGCTTTATTATGTATAAAGACTGCTTCAATTTACAAACCAACTCTTCTTTGCCTTTGCTCACAAAGCCTTCAGGTTGTTTCATGTAAATTTCCTCTTCTATATCTCCATGAAGGAAAGTTGTCTTCACATCCAGTTGCTCAACCTCTAGATTATAAGTAGCTTATATGGATAAGACAAATCTGGTAGATATTAACTTTCCTACCAGGGAAAATATCTCACCATAGTTAATTCCCTTTATTTGCGAG
This sequence comes from Bretschneidera sinensis, assembly GCA_023935145.1. NCBI lineage: Eukaryota > Viridiplantae > Streptophyta > Magnoliopsida > Brassicales > Akaniaceae > Bretschneidera > Bretschneidera sinensis. The sequence goes on along the minus strand of CM043698.1, from coordinate 98,996,888 downwards.
TACGCTTTTGCAACCAGATGTGCCTTGTACTTTTCTACAATTCCATCTACATTTGTTTTCTTCTTGAAAACCCATTTGCACCTAATTGCCTTCCTATCCTTAGGAAATTTCACAAGGCTCCATGTTTCATTCCTGTCTAGTGCCTACATCTCATCTTTCATAGCATTCTCCCACAGATTTGCATCCTCCGAGGTCCTCGCCTCTTTCACTGTGCAAGGATCATCACCCGTAATATTTAAAGCATATAATGCACTACAAGCACTAGGGGAATACCTGATGAGTGGCCTCCTAACCCGTGTTGATCTCCTTATGACAAGTGTGGTCTCTACCTTCGAGCCAGCATCTGAATCCTCATCCTCTACATCAGAAACATGAATATTAAGCTCATACCTAACTGACTCAGAATCTGAAGTATCCGATGCAGTCTATGGGATAGTCTCTCACTCTTTATCTCTCGGGTTAAGATCAATCTGAACCTGCTTTGGCTGTTCTGGTACATATTGGACAACTGCCATATCCCTTTATGTTTCTCTGAACACAACATCTTCTGCTGAACATTGTACTCTTGTTTTATGGATTCCATAACTTGTACCCCTTGACCCCATCCTTATAACCAATGAAAATGCACTTCACTAATTTGCTGTTAGGTTTCTTCCTCTTTCCTTTTGGCACATGCATATAAGCATCACACCCAAACACCCTAACATAAGCCAAACTAGGCTTCTTCCCAAATAGTGCCTCATGGTGTTTGTTCCTATAAAGCTGACGTAGGTGACCTGTTCTTAGATGACATGTTGTAGCTACAGCCTCTGCCCAGAACTCCGGCTCCAAGCTTGCATAACTTAATATACTCCTCGATTTCTCCATGAGTGACTGATTGAGTCTCTCGGCCACCCCATTTTGTTGAGTTGTATATGGAGTTATTTTTTATCTTGCAATGTCGTTTGCCACGCGGAATTGCTCAAACTTGTTTGAGCAAAATTCCCCTTCATTATCTATTCTCAATGCCTTTATCTTTCTTTCCATATGATTTTTTACCAATGCTTTAAACTCACGGAACTTATCAAATGCTTTAGCTTTACTCTTAATGAAATAAGTCCATGCATACCTTGAAAAATCATTAATGAAAGAGACATAATACCTTGATTTTACAAGAGATTGGACTAGAACTGGCCCAAACACATCACAATGTATTAAATCCAGAATACCTTTTGCCCTCGTGCCAGCGGACTTAAAACTCACACGGTTCTGCTTGCCATGTAGACAATCCTCATAAAAACTGAATCCCAAGGAGCAATCTAGGACTCCCATCACCATCTGTTTCGACGATAAAGTAAATAGTCCCTTAACATTGATATGCTCAAGCCTCCGATTCCTTAACATAGAGGACTTCGCCTCATCATCAGTCGCCTTCTTAGAGATAAAACCTCTACTACACTGACTTTGTACTGTACTTCCCAGCAACTTATACAATGTACCATACTAAACACCTCATGCGATTACTAGCAACCCACGAGTTATCTTGCATGAATTTTTGTTACAGCTAAAATTCACTCCCCTAGTTGTCATCTTGCTGACTGACATCGGGTTCTTACTGAGCCCTAGAATATGCATTACACTTGGAAATGTCCTGACTGCTCCATCATTCATCTTCAACTGCACCTTCCCACGACCAATAATTTTGACTGAAGAGTTATCTCCCAATAAAGCGTTTCCCCCATCAAAGGTTTTGTACTCACGAAACCAGTCTCTATGAGTTGTAATGTGAAAAGATGCTCATGTGTTAATTTTCCAAACACTCCGATCTGATTGAGCCAAACAAGATGCTATATTTAAGTCTCCAGCATCATCTTTATAGCAGTTCTTATTTTCTGAAGCTGGTATCTTGCCTATATGTTTTTCAGGGTTCACAATCCTACTTTTGCAATCCTTCTTTCGATGCTCGGGCTTCCTACACTTCCAACACTTCAACTCGGATTTATCCCTACTTTTCGATCTTCCCCCGAACTTGGTTTTATCACCACACCACTTATAGTCTATATCATGGGTTTGCCCTCTCATAGATAAGGCCTCGTTTGATGAGTTCTTTGTACCCTCCTGCCTCATCTCCTCACACAATAGGGCTGCCATGACATTCTCAAATGACAGATCAGTCGTACCACTACCAATCGCAACTATCAAGTTATCCCACGAATCAAGCAATGAACAGAATAGTGTAATAGCTTTATCATCATCTATCACATCAACACTAATAGATAATAACTGGCCTATCAAAGTGTTGAACTCATGTAGATGAATAGAAAAAAAATCACCTTTAGCCATCTGAAGGTTGTACAACTTCTTCCGTAGAAACAGTTTGTTTACTAGAGATTTACTCTGATAAAAGCTTTCCAGCTTCTTCCAGAGATCTTTTGCAGTCTTCTTTCCAAAAACATTTATCAGGACAGGATTGACTAGGCACAGCCGAATTAGACTTCGTGCATTCCAATCGAGCTTCTCCCACTCCGTGATGGCCTCTGTAGATGATGCCAAACCCACCACCGGCGACGCCGCCTCTGCCTTGGACGCTGCTGTTACGCTCATCGTATTCTTCGGCATCTAATCGACTACCATTGTCCACAAGTAGATCCTCCATCTTCAACTTCCATAACTGGAATCTTTTCCCTCCGAACTTCTCGATTTTAATCCGTGATCGTTAATTCTTGAACCAAGCTTTAATACCAATTGAATGATTCAAGACCTTCCAATCGCACAAATTATCAACAAAAAGAGAACAAGACCAGATTTACCCAGGTTTACCCTAAAATAGGGCTACATCCTGCCAGAAGTTTCACTATTATCAACCTCACAAATCTCTCATTATAATGTGTGCTCATTACATAGAGAGTATTTATAAGCAACTTAAGACGCTCTAATTAGGGTTTATGTCCTACTACAAAACCACAGCTATTCATGGGACCAAGCCCAAACCGCCAAGCAAAAAACCAGACCCAACATGGTGCTACTGAAGAGTTTAAATTAGTCACTCATTTTCTATCTTCTAAAACACCTACTATTTCTATTGTCACCATATTAGAGGTGATGGACATCTCTTCTGACTCAAAGGTAGAAGATTTTGACATTATGGATATAACACCAACTGATGAGAGTCATAAAATGCATCTAAACAACACTTAATTATTAGCATTTTAGGGTTGATTGAGGTTGGAATTACACTTTTATACCTTAATAACTCTTAAGTGTTATTCTTGAATCGTTGACTTATTTCAGTGTATTTTCAGGTACTTTGAGCTTAAAAAAAGAGATAGAAAAGCTATCATCATTTTAAACATGAAGCTTCAATGAATACTTGAGTGAGATAATGGTCGCGGAAGAGCCAAGATGAAGAGAAACCAAGAAAGGAGATTTACTAAATTTCCATAATTACCCGTACAGATCAATCATCTTTGAAAATTAAAATGTATTGATGCAAGAAGAATCAGGAGATGAGCCATATATTCTTAGAAAGATCCGGAAGTCTATTTTCTGGAGAATTTTAGGGCTTGTAAAAATGATTTTTCTAGAGAAAGTTATGGTAGTTTTAGTAGACAAAGGTCAGGCTGTGCGAGTTGTGCCGGATTTCAGCGTGATTTTGGGCTTAAATCCCACATCCCACATCAGTTGGAAAACATATTTCCATATCCCACATCCCACATCAGTTGGAAAGCACATTTCTATATCCCACATCCCACATCAGATTGGAAACACATTGCACTCATGGTATTTCCCTATAATAGGCCTACTCCACTTCAGCTTTGAGGCATCAATCAGAGAATCTGAGATCATCAGAAAGTGAATTCAGAAGGCCTTTAGGAGCAATCCAAAGGGCCCTTAGGAGGAATCTGAAGTACTTTTGGAGGACAAGCTGAAGAATTGCCGAAGCTTTCGCTACCAAAGGGGAGATGATCGTTGAGAGGCCAGAGGCAACTCGAGGACGCATGAGCCCCATGGCCGGCTAGTCTCCAAGCAAGGCGAAGGGATGAATCCCTAGGTGTAGTTGTTCTTATTTTCCTTTATTTGATTCAGTTGTAGTTTGGTATTATTTTCATTAACATTGTTATGATTTATTTTTTAATTTAATTAGTAGATTTCTTATTAGTCCGGTGATTGCATGCTTCTTTTCCATATACTATCAGCTATAGGATATATAATTCCCACATCTAATAGTTTTAGCACTTTATTTTTCACTACTTCTTTCATAGTGGGGTTAAACCTACGTTGAAGGTCTCTACGAGGACTAGTTCCTTCATTCAAATTTATTTTATGTGAACAAATCAGGGGACTAATACTTTTTAAATCAGCCTTAAGCCATGCTCCAACCTAAGGCTGATTTATGTGCATTTAAGGTTTGAATTAATTTCTCACCTTGGGTCTCAGATAATTCAGAGGAGATAATAACAGGAAAAGTATCACCTGGACTGAGAAATATATGCTTTAAAACCTTAGGTAGTGGCTTCAATTCGAATTTAGGTGCTGCCATACTTGAGGGGACTTGTTTCTCACTTCTTTTGGGCAGCTCCTCAAACTTCGGTTGCCATGCCCGAGTGCCATAATCCTTGGATTTATCAAAAATAGCACAAATATCAATTATATCAGTTCTACCATCAAATAAATCAATCTTAGAATTAACAAGAATAGTTTCAAGAGGATCATAATCATGAGCTATGGAAACTCCCTCATCGATGAGTGACTCAATCATGTATAGCTGGTGGTTTTTGTCCTCATCTTCAGGCTATTTTGCAACATTAAAAATGTTCACTTCTAGGGTCATGTTTCCAAAGGACAGCTTTATGAGTCCATTCTTGCAATTAATTTGAGCATTTGCAGTAGCAAGAAAAGGTCTACCCAAAATCAAAGGAATTTTAGAATTAGTGTTGATAAGTGCTTCAATATTCATATTTAAGCCCTTTAATTTACATTTGTTAAGCTCTTAGTGTGCGCATTTTATCCTGTTTTACTTCTTTTCTGTGTTTTATGGGTTTTTATAGGTTCTTCAAGAAAAGGAAGCATTTTGGAGCTCAAAGAGCAAATCTGGAAAATCTTTCAATTGTTTAGTGCGATCGAGCGCACCAGTGCCCAAGCAGGATCGAGTGCAACCTACGCTCGCACACAAGAAGAAGGCTGCACTCGAGTGCAAGAGACTACGATCGAGCGCACACATACGATAGTGAACAGTAAAAACAATAGTTCCTATTTTGGAAAGTAGGGTTTCCAAGTGTCCTTAGAACCCTATAAATAGACTTGTAAAACACAGAAACAAGATCTCCCTTTTGAGGAGCATATCTTCCTTTTAGTTTAGATTTTGTTCGGGGAGATCGGAGAAGGAAACTGTGGAGGAAAATTGACGACACATGGGAGGCACCCCACAGCTTATCCTTTTATTTTTATTGTTTTACATATTATTGTTATTTATTTATTTTTAATACTTCTTGTTTTCCCGTATTACGTTAGTTTTTCTTTTTTGGGGATAATGTGTGCATCCGTTCAAGTTTGGGGGTATGCTATGAGCCATGCCGACCCAGCTAGTTCTCCATCTCCCAGGTCAGATCTTTCCATGTTATTGACACATTGGGGACAATGTGTAATTTACAATTGGGGTATGGGAGACACATTCACACACTTTGTCCCATTTTTTTAAGATAAATACACATTCGTATTTAATGAATTTTTTTTTTGGTTCTTTACAACAAATATTATGATAAAACTTCATTAGTAATCTTAAAATCTAGAACACATAGTCTAGTAATAAGAATTTTAAAAGTTAGTTACCTACCTCAAGGCATTTAAGAATTCACGAGTTTGATCCAGATCTAACACGAGCACATTAGCACGTATTTGTGTGGGGTATGACATGTAATTTTAATATATATGTTTCCATGAATCAACCGTAATCAAATAACTTGTTAGATAAATACTTTGGCATAGATAAATAAAGAGAAAAATGTCCATCATGCAAAAAGAGAAAATAAAATGCTCCTAATGATCATTAAATAAAATTTTCACTGAGTAACTGGACCTCTTGCCTCAGTAAGCAGTGACTGTTCACATCAAAAGGTGGGGATTTTTACTTGGAAGCATTAAGATCTTTTAGTTTCGTAGCCTTTTTAACTCGAGTTAATAAGTTCTTAGGGGTGTCTTCACACCTAATGCCCTAGAACCATCTGGTTTGGGAGTCATTGGCTAAACACTCGCTACAAGGGTCAATTAGAAAGCTTAAATGGAACTCAACATGACAAAGATCTTATAATGAAAGAAAAAGAAAAGAAGTAATAACTATCCCATTTTTGTTTCGTCTAATAAGGAATTCGATGAAGGTTTGGACACTGAAACACTATACATTAGAAATATTTGGAAGTTCCATCTTTTATGTACTAATCCACCACATACACTAAGTCAACTTGTGATGCCTTAAACTAGCTTTGTGTAAGTAACATGAACTTTTAAAATCCTTATTCATTGCAAAAAAGAGTTTTTATTATAAGCTTACTCATGAACTATCATCATGGTTTTCTATGCAACCCAAGTTTTTAAATAAAACATGAATGCTGAATTTATCTTTGTTGTTTTTCATTTAATTTTAAGTATCGTATTGCTAAGGAACTAGCAATATGTAAGTTTCGCGGTGTGATAAGGGCTTAAATATTCATATTTAAGCCCTTTAATTTACATTTATTAAGCTCTTAGTATGCGTATTTTATGCTATTTTACTTCCTTTTTGTGTTTTATGGGTTTTTATAGGTTCTTGGAGAAAAGGAAGCATTTTGGAGCTTAAAGAGCAAATCTGGAAAATCTGTCAATTGCTTAGTGCAATCGAGCGCAGAGGAGCTACGATCGAGCACACCAGCGCCTATGCCATGATTGAGCGCAATTTGTGCTTGCACACAAGAAGAAGGTTGCGCTTGAGCGCACACGTACAAAAGTGAACAATAATGACTGCAGTTCCTATTTTGGAAAGTAGGGTTTCCAAGTGTCCTTAGAACCTTATAAATAGACTTGTAAAACATAGAAACAGGATCTCCTTTTTGAGGAGCATATCTTCCTTTTAGTTTAGTTTTTGTTCGGGGAGATTGGAGAAGGAAACTGTGGAGGAGAATTGACGACTCTTCTCTCGGGTTTCTTCTTTCCTTTATTTTTATTATCTGTACCTAAACTTTTTGTAAGGACTTGGTTGAAGCTCTAATTATGTTTACTAAATAAATTCAGTATTGAAACCTTTGTGATATTTACGTTTTGTTGCTTAACTTGATTAATACCTGTTTTTATTTAAATTCCTCATATGTGTGTGTCTGATCAACGTATGCATATGGTATGGATTAGTTAGTTGAATCAATTTTTGGATGACCGAGTCATGGGTTTAACATTAGTAACAAAAGATATCCACGCCGGATTCTTGGGTTAATCAACATGGGAAACCGGGAGTAGATACCATGCCCTAAGTTCCGTGTGGTTGTTGATTTCCTCAGATCCTATGCTCTCTTAAGGAACAACTCAGTATACACCATGCTGAATCCTTTGAGAGAGAAAAGAGTTAGAGTAGATACCATGCCTAACTCGTTGCTTAGGGAGATTAATAGCTTAAGAAGTAGATATCATGCCCTTACGTTGACAAACATTAGGTATTCATGACATGAGTAAAGCATTGGCATACTGTTTTGTTGTGGTAGCATGATTAGTGGTGGATATCAAGCCCTACGCCTTTATCTTTATTATTTCAAACTCAATATTTATTTCTCTTTTTTTTATTTTATTATTGCAAAACTAATTCTAAAGTGAAATTTACCAATCCCTGTGGAGATGATCTTGTATTCGCACACTATGCTACTGTTGACCTTGTGCACTTACAAGTAAAACAAGTCAGATTATTTACTTATTTATTTAAGTAGATAATCGCACAACAAGTTTTTGGCACCGTTGCCGGGGATTGTGTTAAATTTCTTTTTAGAATTATTTTTTTTAGTTTTTTTATTATTTTATTTTAGTCTATTTTATTCTGTTCCATTTTATTTTTATTTTTATCAAAAATCAGATTTATTCCTTCTTTTCGTTTTCTGTTTTTGTTCAGGTGTGCAGAGGAGGAGTTTCTGTTCTCATTGCGATCGAGCGCACTCCTTGGTGTGAGTGCAATCCCAGTGCGATCAATCGCTGTTCTTGGTGCAATCGAGCGCAAAAGCTCTAGAGAGTACCCGAGAAGCAGTATTGAAACTGCTACACTGAAGCTTTTCAACTAATTCATTCGAAGGAAAAGCACCAATGACAGAAACTAGTTATGCTTATCGAGCTGCTATGGAGAGGAAGCTAGATATGCTTATAAAAGCCATGATTGCTCAAAACATCTCACCTAGTCCACTAGCCAAAAAACTCCAGGTATGTGCTATATGTTCTCGTTTTGATCACACTACTAAAACTTGCCCTTTGTATTCATCTGCAGATCAAGAGCAAGCAAATCATGTGGGACCGAACAACTACAATATATATGCAAATACCTATAATCCTAGATGGCAGACTCACCCCAACTTCTCATGGAGCAACGATAAAAATTCCTTGAACTTTCAAGGGCAATAAATGAACTCACGACAAGCAGCCCACTCAGTTCCCGAATCAAAGAAAAATGACCTAGAGAGTCATGTAATGCAGTTGGCAATTCAACAACAACAATTGATGACCTCACAAGATCAATTTATGGCAGAAGAAAGGAAATTTCGGGCTGAGATAAGACAAACCACTGCAAGGCATGAACAAGCCATTCAAAGATTGGAAGTACAAGTGGGGCAATTGAATAAAAAGCTGAGTGAACGAAAACAAGGTGTTGTTGAGCAAGTTTTTCACGTCCATCACATTGATCCATTGGGGACCACCCTCACCCATTGTTTCAAAGGATCAGATGTTGAGCCAAAATCTGAGGATGTTGCTAATGACATCATTGGAACTGTGCACCTTCTAGAGGCTTCTCCAAAGCATCCAAGTAAGATCCATTTGAACCTCATGTGCCTACTAATACTATTTTTTTTCCTTCTATTGTCCACGCACCAAATTTGGAGTTGAAGCAATTGCCGAAGCATTTGACTTATACTTATATGGGAGAGACTAAGACACTACCTGTGCTAGTTGCTGCCAATCTTAGTTTTTGGGAAAAATAAGGCTTGGTCCGGCTGAAGACGTTAAAATTAGCGCTCATGGGAGGCACCCCACAGCTTATCCTTTTATTTTTATTGTTTTACGTATTTATTGTTATTTATTTATTTTTAGTACTTCTTGTTTTCCTGTATTACGTTAGTTTTTATTTTTTAGGGACAATGTGTGCATCCGTTCAAGTTTGGCGGTATACTATGAGCCATGCAGACCCAGGTAGTTCTCCATCTCCCAGGTCAGATCTTTCCATGTTATTCACACATTGGGGACAATGTGTAATTTAAGTTTGGGGGTATGGGAGATACATTCACACGCTTTGTCCCAGTTTTTTTAGATAAATACACATTCATATTTAATGAATTTTTTTTGGTTCTTTACAACAAATATTATGATAAAACTTCATTAGTAATCTTAAAATCTAGAACACATAGTCTAGTAATAAGAATTTTAAAAGTTAGTTACCTACCTCAAGGCACTTAAGAATTCACGAGTTTGATCCAGATCTGACACGAGCACATTAGCACGCATTTGTGTGGGGTATGACATGTAATTTTAATATATATGTTTCCATGACTTAATCGTACTCAAATAACTTGTTAAATAAACACCTTAGCATAGACAAATAAAGAGAAAAATGTTCATCATGCAAAAAGAGAAAATAAAATGCTCCTAATGACCATTAAATAAAATTTCCGCTGAGTAATTGGACCTATTGCCTCAGTAAGCATTGAGTGTTCACGTCAAAAGGTGGGGATTAAGCATTTAATGATCATAAAAATTACCGCTGAGTAACTGGACCTCTTGCCTTAGTAAGCAGTGAGTGTTCAAGTCAAAAGGTGGGGATTTTTAGTTGGAAACATTAAGATCTGTTAGTTTCGTAGCCTTTTTGACTCGAGTTAATAAGTCCTTAGGGGTGTCTTCACACCTAATGCCCTAGAACCATCTGGTTTGGGAGTCATTGGCTAAACACTCGCTACAAGGGTCAATTAGAAAGCTTAAATGAAACTCAATATGACAAAGATCTCATGATGAAAGAAAAAGAAAAGAAGTAAAAACTATGCTATTTTTGTTTCGTCTAACAAGGAATTCAATGAAGGTTTGGACACCGAAACACTATACATTAGAAATATTTGGAAGTTCCATCTTTTATGTGCTAATCCACTACATACACTAAGTCAACTTGTGATGCCTTAAACTAGCTTTCTGTAAGTAACATGAACTTCTAAAATCCTTATTCATTGCAAAAAAGAGTTTTTATTATAAGCTTACTCATGAACTATCATCATGGTTTTCTGTGCAACCCAAGTTTTTAAATAAAACATGATTGCTGAATTTATCATTGTTGTTTTTCATTTAGTTTTAAGTGTCATATTGCTAAGGGCCTAGCAATATGTAAGTTTAGGGGTGTGATAAGTACTTAAATATTCATATTTAAGCTCTTTAATTTATATTTGTTAAGCTCTTAGTATGCGTAATTTATGCTATTTTACTTCCTTTCTGTGTTTTATGGGTTTTTATAAGCTCTTGGAGAAACAGAAGCATTTTGGAGCTCAAAGAGCAAATCTGGAAAATCTATCAGTTGCTTAGTACGATCGAGCGCAGAGGAGCTGTGATCAAGCGCACCAGCGCCTAGTGCCCATGCTAGGATCAAGCGTAATCTACGCTCGCACACAAGAAGAAGGCTGCGCTCGAGCGCAAGAGACTACGATCGAGCGCACATATATGACAATGAACAGTAAAAACAGCAGTTCCTATTTTGGAAAGTAGGGTTTCCAAGTGTTCTTAGAACCCTATAAATAGACTTGTAAAATACAGAAACAGGATCTCCCTTTTGAGGAGCATATCTTCCTTTTAGTTTAGTTTTTGTTCGGGGAGATCGGAGAAGGAAACTGTGGAGGAGAATTGACAAATATTCTCTCGGGTTTCTTCTTTCCTTTATTTTTATTATGTGTACTTAAACTTTTAGTAAGGGCTTGGTTGAAGCCCCAAATATGTTTACTAAATAAATTCAGTATTGACGCCTTTGCGATATTTACGTTGTGCTGCTTAACTTGATTAATACCTGTTTTTATTTAAATTCCTCATATGTGTGTGTCTTATCAACGTATGCATATGGTATGGATTAGTTAGTTGAATCAATTTGGATGACCGGGTCCTAGGTTTAACATTAGTAACAAAAGATATCCACGCCGGATTCTTGGGTTAATCAAGTTACACTTAAAGAGCCTATTAATTTGGACACTTGGCTCCTTATTTCCTTATCTTCTTCCACAACCTGTGTGATTAATGCCTCATACCTTTGGTTTGTCTTATCCTGTGCCTCTATAAAAGCATGTAAAGTGTCTTCTAAAGAAATCCTAGAGGATGAGGGTGCATGATATGGTGCTGGGTAGAGGTGGCAATTTGGGTTGACAGATCGTATTCGTGTCATGCCGAAATTGGGTATAATACCAAATGAGTCGACACGAACACGACACAATTATTAATCATGTCAAGAAAACACAACACTAACATGACATGTTTATTAAACGAGTAACACGACACGACACACTTGACCCGTTTAATAAACGAGTCATGTTAGACACGACACGATTAACATATTAGACACGACAACCCGACACGACATGACTAACATGTTAAACACGACAACCCGACATGATTAACCAGACATGACCTATTTATTACATAAACAAATATAAGTTATATTACATAACCATCCATCTAATCAATCATAATTCAAATTCCAACATATTCATGATCCAAATACACATAAAAAAAGTCTAATTAATAACGTAAACATTATCTTATCAGCTATCATCTATATTGGGAGAGAGGAGAGAGTATGTAAACTCTATGATGCATCACTATTGAGTGAGTCTGTGAGGGAGTGTTTTGTGTTTGTAATGTGGTGAAAATGGAAATTATGGTTTATTTTATACACACTAAGAAATTTTTTTAATGTAACAGACAAATTTTTTAAATGGGTCATAAACAGGTCATAGGACATAATCGTGTCTACACGACTCATTAGACTCATGAATTTAATCGTGTCATTTTGGGTTGACGGGTCAACCCGTGACATGACACGATTTTTTCATGTCATAATCGTGTCGACACGATTACGACACAAATCCGATTATACTCAACACTAATACGGTTTATTTCATGTCATGTCATGTCGGGTTCACGTGTCGTGTCCAAAATTGCCACCCCTAGTGCAAGGTATGATCTAGAGGGTTGTGTAAGCTGCTGGTTTTCAGACTTCCAGCTGAAGTTGGGGTGATTTTGCCATCCCAGATTATAGATTTAAGAGAAAGGTGCTGAAAGCTTCTTGTACATGCCTAAGGCATTACATTGTTCCTCATACATCCCTCTCATCTCAGCAAATGTGGGATATTCTTGGGCAAGATGATTTACCCCACCACACACAAAACACGATTCTAAAGATTCGACCTGATTAGCCACGTGTGTTAGCTTTGAGCCTTTAGTCTTTAATGCATCTAACTCCCTAGTGAGCATTTTTACTTTAGCTTTCAGGTGGTCTTCTTCCTTAAGATGATATATCCCACCACCACTCGGGTTTCCTATAGGCCGTGACCTATTTGTGCTTTCAGTAGCACTAGGTCCAGTCCAAGTATGAGCTTTTTCAGTAAGCTCATTTAGGTACTCTGTGGCCTCATCAGGATCTTTTTGTAAGAATTCACCATTGCACATCATCTCTACAAATTGGCGCTCTCTATACGTAAGTCCCTTATAAAAATAGCTCACTAAATGCCAATTCTCATACCCATGGTGAGGGCACATACTCAACAACTCCTTAAACCTCTCCCAAGATTGATACAAAGTCTCACTGTCCTTTTGTGCAAAGGTGGAGATTTTCCTTTTTAAAGCATTGGTCTTATGTTGGGGAAAGTATTTATTAAAGAAGACACGAGTCATCTCAGTCCACAACCCAATAGATTGTGGTCTCAGTAAGTATAGCCAACTCTTAGCTCTATCCTTCAAAGCGAAAGGAAAGAACTTAAGTCTCACAAAGTCAGCAATTGCACCTTGACTACGAAAAGTCGCAACTATTTCCTCAAACTCCCTAATGTGCACATATGGCTTTTCATTTTCCATGCCATGAAATGTAGGGAGTAACTGTATCATCCCTGTTTTAAGATCTAGTTGGGGAATATTAACAAGAAACATGATGCAAGATGGTGTGGCTATGCATGTAGGGTGAAGGTAGTCCTGAAGGGTCCTAGTGGGTTGATCTTCATGTTCACTCATTTCCTCAGGACTAGATGGATTATCAAATAAAAGGTTTAAAAAGTTTAATTTTGACTCTAGCACAGGCTTACAAGCAAATCTACCCAAAGGATCTCTATATCTAGGCATGCAAGATCACAAAATAATAAAAGTACTATAAAAAGAAAGAAGAGAAAAAGAAAGAAAAAATAAAAAAATAAATAATGCAGCAAGTTAAAAGAAGGGACGAAGTTACCACCTTTACAAACTGCTGAAAAGAAAAAGTATTTACAATTCTTCTACCGTCATGCCTCAAGGTTGACAATCTCTTTGTACTTAAGCGCGTTTCCCCGGCAACGGCGCCAAAATTTGATTACGCTCAAAGTATAACGCAGTAGTTGTAGCACAACTTTGGGGTGTCGATTCCACAAGAAAACAAGTTAATTACAAGAGAAGGTGGAATCCTTAACACGAACGATAAAAGTTGAACGAGAGAATTTGAATAATAAAGTAAAGTGATATGAGAATTGTGTAATTGTAATGAAAACCATAATGGAAGCAACAAGGTTTCGGGAATCCTCCCTAGGTTTGTTGCCTTATTCCAATCTCAATTCAGTTGTTTTTATCTCGATTGCAAGTTTCACATCCCAAACAAGCAATCGACAAATATTCAATCAAAGCACATATATAAACCCTAATGTAATTATTATGAAATACTCTTTACTTTCAAGCACACATGACCTAACTTATAGATTATCAAGAAATGACAATATACCATAATGACAATACTGCAGTAATGGACAAATCTAGAAGAGAAATCTACCGGACTCAATCACACCTCAACAACATCACATAAGAAGAGGATGACTAGACTTACATGGGGGAGATCTTCTAATTAGATAAAAAAGTAAATCATAACAATGTTTAATGAAAATAAATCCATACTACAACTGAATCAAGAAAATAAAATAAGAACAACTACACCTAGGGATTCACCCCTTTTCCTTGCTTGGAGATTAGCTAGCCATGGAGCTCATGCTTCCTTGAGTTACCTCCGGCCTCTCAATGATCTCCCCCTTAGTAGCAAAGCTTCGGAGATTCCTCAGCTTGCTCTCCAAAAGTTCTTCGGATTCCTCATAAAGGCCCTCTAGATAAGGCCCTCTGGATTTGATCCCAGTTGAATCTCAAAGTTGAAGTGGAGAGGGGCTTTTATAGGGAAACTCTCGGAGTACTATGTGTTTTCTAACCGATGTGGGATTCTGCCCGAGTGCGCTCGATCGCAGCTTGGTGTGCTCAATCGCATTTGGTGCTACAAAGTACTTCTAGTAGATGTGGGATGGCGCTTATGCACTCGATCGCGGGATTTTGTGCTCGCGCGCAAGTGCGCTCGATCGCACCGCTTCTGTGCTCGATCGCAGTGCAGGCAGCAGCTCTTTACTCTTTTAAGCCCAACAGCTCCCAAAGTGCTTCCTTTTATTTAAAAACCTACAAAACATAGAAAACCCAGAAAACACATAAAATAAAGTGAAATAACACAACCAAGGACCTAACAACTGTAAATTAAGGGGCTTAAATATGACTATTTAAGCACTTATCACTTCCTAAGATTCTTCCATTGAGGCAAAGTATTCAACTTTTCACAATATGAACAAAAGTATTGGTATGTTTAAGTACTTTGAATTCCAAGTATGCATTTATTTCAAAAAAAATTTCGAGACTATTTGGAACATATTGCAAGAGGAATCAATAATGGCTAAAAACAAGATGAATCATAGCAATAATGCGTATAGAAATCGTCACACTAAGATTTCTTTTGTGCGCACTTATTTACTTCAATTAGAATATAGGCTTGTAGAGATGAGACAAAAGGGATATTACATTGTTTCTTATATTAATCACTTTACATTGCTAAAAGAAATTGATAAGCTGAAGATTATGGCCACAAAATTATAGGAATGACCTTTCATTGTTTTTTATATTTATTTAATACATGCATGGCGATGGCTTATTAATATAGTAAAAAAATTTCAATACAAAACGACATCTTTTAAGCATGACATTTCTTTAAGAAAGTAAAATTAATATGGACTGTAATTTTATCCATTTATGGATTATGTAAAGTACATCATCTACTGGAAACAATTTCATAAACTTGAAATGGCCTTCTCATTTAAGAGTAAATTTGTTATTTTGGGATATCTCTTTACGGATATGTTATACAACTTTAAGGACTAAATCTTTTTTTTTTAAAAATCGAGGACAAATGAGTTTGTTGTATGCCCTATTTACCTTTTCTCGGTATGTTTTGAAAGCAATTATGGACTTATCTCTTTTTATTCTAAAATATCCAACTCTGTGAATCTTTAATTACTATCTTCTAATTGTGACGTTGCTCTAATCTGAGTGGATTGCTTTAGAATTTCTGTTAGTACCACACATTTAGCCCTGTAAACTAACAAATAAGGAGACACATTTGTGGCAAAATGGTTGGTAACCATGTAGGCCTATAATGCTTCTAGAAGAGTGCCATGCCATGCCATGGGTTGATCATGTACAACCGTACTAAGGATTTTGATAAGTGTTTTATTTGTTGCTTCTGCTTAGTCATTCCCTTGAGGGTATGTGGATTTGAGGTGAGTAAGTTGATATGTCATAAGGAACTCTCCAAAAGTCTTGTTCATAAAAGGTGTACCATTTTCAAAGACGATTCTCTTGGGAATGCCAAAATGACAGATAACATTTTCCTTGATAAAGTTCAACATAGCCTGACTAGTGGACTTCTTAAGTGATACAGCCTCAACCCGTTTAGTAAAGTGTTATGTAGCAGTTAAAATCCAAATACACTATTGCACTAGTGGTGAAAGTGGAAAAATCAAATCCATGGCTCGTGTGAAAAGGACATGGGGTGCTTAGAGCATACAAATCAATAGGAGGTATGTGCAACACATTCCTATAAAACTAACACATCGCATTTTCTTACAAACTCTTTCACATCTTTTAGTATTTTGTCTAGTAATATCCAACTTCAAACAACTGTTCATAAAGGTTTGATCATCCTTTATGACCGCCACATACACTAGCATGAATCTTGTATAACAACACTTCCTGATCATGATCTCATATGTTTTTGAGCAGTTTTCTAAAGAAACTATTTCTATATAACATATTGTCCTTTATCACATATCTTTTAATTTTTATTTTCAATAGGATTTTATTTTTGGGCAAGTGCGATAAATTTCATCTCTCAATAGGTCTTCACAAGGTTACATCAATCTTTTATTACTTCCTTGAAATTAGATTCTACCACGTCTGGTGTATATGCACATCTTGAGAAATTATGCTCTTTTTCATCAACTTCTTTCTTCATGGTTGGCAAGTAAATATAGAAGCATTGAACTCTTTTGTATAATTAGGGCTCGTCTAATCCACATCAAATGTCATGGATCTCATCCATTTTACTTCTACGCTCTTTCACACCTACACATTTAACTAACACTCTTTCAAGTACTTTGTAATAAAGTATTCCATCAACAATGATGAAATCTTTTAGAATGCATAGCTTTTGGACGTCCTCAGGAATTTATTTTAAGTTTTCTTATAGATCTTTCCTCCAATCCTGTTTTCCCATTTTTTTGACACAATGGACTGAACTTGTAGCGTTCGTAGGAAACAAGTTAGATTGTTATTAATAAAACTTCTAACACATAATCAATGTGCTGAGTATGGGATGAAAGACCTGCCAACGCATTTACATATCTGTTATGGTTTCTGAGAACATGATAGAAGCGGATTTTAGCAAAATTGAGCACTTTGTGAGTTAATTCTGTATAACTTTCTAAAACCATATCCTTTAGCATGCATCCACCTTGAATTTGTTTTAGAATAAGATTACAATCCCCCTTGATAACAATTTCTTTGATTCTGGATTTTTGGGTCATCTATAACCCAATAACCAACACCTAATATTGTGCTTTATTGTTCATACAAGGGAAATTCAATGTGCAGGCTTTCATTGTTGTATCTCATTTTGGTTAACTGAGAATAATACATGCTTCTCAAATTCTTCCTAGACTTGCCCCAACAAAATACAACACATATTTCCCCCTTTACTAACTTGATAATTTTCAATATAAACCTCTTCACCTAAAACATCTTCTTTGATTGGCTCAAACTGTCCATATAAGAATTGGGCCAACATATCTGCCAGCGCCTATCTCTTTATAACAACTTGATATTCTTGACTTTGATGTGAAACTCATTAAAGAGAATCATCTATCTAGTCACTCCCCACTGAAGATAAGTCTGGAAAGAAAGAATAACATAGGATTAGATCTTGTGTACAAATGGATTTTGCAGCTAATCGTGTAGTGTCTGAATTTCTACGTTAATTATACTAGAGCTAATCAATGCTTCTCATGAGCTGAATAGCATACTTTTGGTCTCTTAATCATTCTTTTCAAATAATGAATAAACTTCTCCTCACAATCCACCTCCTAGGCTAGTAGGATACCTATAGACTTATTAGTGGAAGTTAGATACAATATAAACGACTTTCCAAGTATGGGTGCTATCAACAAATTTGTTGATGTCAACACTTGCTTAATCCTGTCGAAAGCTTACTGCTGCTGCAACTCCCATCTAAAAAGAACACTTTTCTTTAATAGAGGCATTATAGGTGATAAGAGCTCTAAAAGTACGAGTATAAGAACACTTTTCTTTTTATGTAAGATACGCGACTCATGAATGATTTGAGTTACTTAATATTTGCAGGAGGACTCATTTCTTTGATGGCTTTAACCTTATTTGGATGAAGGTCAATGCCATTTATGTACATGATGAATCCAAGAAAATTGTCTTTTTTTACTCGAAAGGCATATTTCAACGGATTAAACTTCAACTTATATGTTATGCACTTATTGAATATCTTCCGGAGTGTATTAAATGTTCTCCATTTTTTTTTTGGACTTATCAATCAGATCATCAACATAGACTTCCATTTTATTGTGAATAAGGTAATTAAAAATCATTTTTATTGCCCTCTGAAATGTAGCTCTAGTGTTTTTTAATCCAAATGGCATCACTATGTAACAGTAGTTGCCAAATGGAGTTCTGAAGGTGATTTTCTCACCATCTATAGGAAATATTAATATATAATGATAGCGACTAAAAACATCCATAAACGAAAATTTTTTGCATAATGTTGTTACATTAATCAGGATGTCAATGTTTGACAATGGAAAGTCATCTTTTGGTGTTGCATCATTAACAAGACGAAAATATTTGGATACTCGAGTCTCTCTGCTCTTTTTTGGTACTAAACTAGATTCACCAACCAAGTGGGATACTCCACCTCAATGATCTTATTATTCTTCAATAACTTTTCTACTTCTACTTTGAGAATCAATTCTTGTTCATGTGAGATTAGTCTTTGCGACTAGTTAAATGACTTCTTTTTAGGATCCAAATTTAGATGGTGAACCACCAATGCCAGATCAAAACCAAGTGTCTCTTCATATTTTCAGGCAAATACATCCATATATTCTCTCAGTAATGATACTAAGCTTTTTCTATGTAGTGGATTGAGTGTTTTAGAAATAAAAGTAGGTCTCTCCTCATTTCCTTCTTTGGCTAGGTCAATATACTTTAATTTATCTATAAATTTTTTGTTTTTCTCTGGCTTTTCTTCTTTGTGTTTCTCTGTGATCTTTAAGCATGTCATCTTCTAAGGTAGTTGCACACTCTATCATGTTCATATGATATCCAGGATCAAGAGACTTGGACTCTCTTGTCCCCCTGTCCCTTCACAAAATATAACGGATTTGGACATCGAGTAGGATGGTCTTAGGGATTCCCCCAACTATTTTTCTAGCATGATATTCATTCTTCTTTCTCTTGTTGCCTTTTTACTTCTTCCCTTCATTCAAATCTTCCTAAGAAGTTAACCTTAGACTTCTTGGAGGCTTAAAATTTTGCTTCATAAAAATGTGCCCTTATACTTCAAATAAGGCTTTGGAAGCATGTATAGTTACCTCATTTCCTCCATACTAGGCCTTCATGCACTAGTAGTATATAGATGGCACAGTTTGATTCTCGTGATACCATAGTATTCCTAAGATAACATGATAGGACGTCACAAAATTCACTATATGGAATTTGACCATACTACGTAAGGGACCTATGATGTGTCTAGCATCGCATACTTTAGGATCTACATCTCTGCTTTGTTAAAGCTTTTTACCATCATGGAATGCTTCACAATCAGCTTTTTTGCATCTCTGTGCATATAACAAAATTATATTGACAAGTGGGCCTCCATCAATTAATTTACGCTTTACTTTCAAACCATTCGGCATGGTTTCCAAATACAACGAAATGTTATAGTGTTCCCTTGGAACCAACTTATCTTTATGAGTAAACACCAAACTCACTTCTCTAAATTTTTTTATCTTCCTGGTTCTACTAATGCTCATGTTTCACTCCCCTTAATATCTTTCAACAATGTGTAGTAGTGCAGATATGACCTTTCTTCTGACTGTGCCATCTCCAAAGCTAATATTGTCAAAGGAACAGACAAAACAATGCATATTGGTTAAAAAGTTTGCCAATTTCTCATCACTTTCTTCTTTCATTACCTCTTCTGTGATTGGACCATCATAATGTATGTGTCTGCACTTATGCTGGTTGTTGACACCCAAAACTTCCCCAGTCAACGGATAACCTAGGTATTGAGTCTCATATGCTTTCTCCAGATGGAGTATCATTCCTACTTCTTCATTGTTTTCTTTTGGCCTCCAGAGAATTAAATATGTTGTTTTTATCATCCTATCAAAAATCCATCTAAGATTGAAGCACTCGTTAATCTAATGAGTAAGACTCTTGTGAAACAAACAAAATTTTGGCTAAGGCAAAGTGATTTGATTGTTTCGAATCCAATTTTTCACAATATCCACCACCTTATATGTTGAGCAAGGGAACTCTAGATGCTCTTTTACCTCCTTAAATCATTTCATCTACTTTTTTCTACTACTACTAACATTGGTGCACTCTGATTCCTTTTAAGGTAAGTAATCTAGGTACAAAGGCACTAGTTTTCTTGGCTTTTTGAAATAAAGCTTCGAAAGAATCTATATCCAAATTTTCTAGAAACATTTTGTACTCATCCCGCATTTGAGCAATACATAACCAAATATGATTCACAAGTCGAATAGGATCCAAAATCCGATAGAACCAAATATCCATATTTTTCTAACTTATTTACCATATCTTCATTAATATGATCTAGTCTTAAGTGCCACATGTAGGAATTATTTAGATCAATAACAAACATGTACTTAAGAATGTAAAGAACATTATACAATGTACCAAATATGATAATATTTATTACATATTATACCCGAAAATTATTACAGATATATGCGCCACAACCGATATCTAATACCTATGAAGAAGAATTGTTAACATTCAATTTAACATCAATAACAAACAATTCAGACATACCTTCCAAAGCCTTATCTTTCAAGGTTGCAAGGTACTCATTATAATTCCTCTTCCAATGTCCATCCTTGCCACAATAAAAGCATTGTCTCGTATCTTTCTTGGCTTTAGAAGAATTAACCTTACTAGTGCCACCCTTTGCTTTCAATGATTTCTTATTCTTCTTTAATACTTTCTTTTTAGAGGAAGAAGCTCCATCAACAAGCATAATAGGTTTTTTTTTTCTTTCTTGATTGTGTTCTCCGCAGTCTTCAACATGTTTACAAGCTCCAGAAATGTCGCTTCTATCTTGTTCATGTTATAGTTCATAACAAATTGAGAATATGAGTCTAGAAAGGATTGTAGAATCAAGTAGTTACTTAACTTCGAATCCATATGAAATTTGAGCTTGTCCAACTATTAAATGTAGTAGAGCATTTTTAATCCATCCTCATCGACTGATGATCCTTTGGGCATCTTATCCCTAAAGAGGTCCTTAGAGATCTGGAACCTTGCATTACGACTATGTTCACCATACAACTCTTTTAGATGAAGGAAAATAAAAAATTCACTTTTCATTTTATCATGTTGCTTCGGAAGCTCATTAGACATAGATGCTACAACACCTTGCCTTCGTGTCATCCTCTTGCCACTTCTCATAAGTAGTGACCTATTTTTTTAGGGTATTCTCAGCAAGATTAGTTGTGACTAATTGATCAAGAACAAAAGCTATTCTCTCAAAATTGAGAAAAATTCTCAAGTTTCTCAGCCAATCAATAAAATTAGGCCCAGTCAGCCCGTTTGTATCAAAGATTCTAAGTAGTAGGTTATGATTAGCTATTACGATCTACAATGTAACAATAGATAAATTAGTGTTTATTCATTTTATAAACTACCATAGAAATTTGGTCTTTAATTTAAATGGTGCCTCCCACTATTCTTTTCAATTCCTACATCCCTCAATGTGGAAAGCGTAAAACCCCTTTGGAAGGTTTTCTATTGGAGATTAGGATCCTATCACTTGCACATTATAGTTGTACAGTAGCCTAACAAACCACAATGCACTTGATAGGTAGATAAGTTTTATTAAGCGCATCTCATGCACTTACCAATCATTATTTAGCCTTTTAAATGTACATGATCTTACAGTAGCGTAACAAATCATATCATTTGTGTACCTCGTAATCACATCTTTTAATTGATAATATAATTTTCTTATAGGTGTAAACTTTACTGTAGCACAAAATTTACAAATATAGGAAACTTCACATATTGACTATAATGGTGGAAGGCTACTAGCAATCATTCTTAATGATTTATGTTACAACTTAATATTATTTTCTTTTGTGCATGAGAGATTTAGGTCCTTACATTTATATCTCATTATATAAAGTAAATTACTTAGTCAAATACTAGGTAATTATTACATGAGTATATCCTATACATTCATGGGTCTTCAATCCTCAAATGGTCTAACAAGCTTCCTTGCGCACTCTTTGATTCATCTCAATAAAATTCTATCTATCTCTAAGTAACTAAACATATCAAATACATAAGAAAGCTAGATCAGAATTCAAGGGGAATTACATTGAAGGGAGATAAAAATTTACATTAATAGAAATAAGAGAAGTGAGGTATACAAACCCTATTTAAAATTAAACAACTAACAATAATGCCATTAAATTCAACCAATTGTTATGGTCTAAGTTCAATAGTCATCCACTCATACAATCAAATTACATAATAAACAAAAATAATACTATTCTAGTTATGGCCTTATTCTTAGATTGCATTCATAATCACATAAGGTTATCAAAGACCCTTTCTTAATCCTATTTTAAATAGGATTTAGATTCCTTGATGCATTAGAATTCATAATTCCAATGTAAGAAGGATTTTGAAGTTTTAATTCCTAACCAAACTCTAATTTCTTAACAAAATAATTTTTGAAATTAAGAACAATTAATAATTAAGTAAATCAATTTAATTTAAATCTTTTAAAGATGCAAATTGAATAATTGATTTTAATTAAAAACATGTTTTAATGTTACGAAAATTTGAAACAATTTCAAAAATATTTTAAAAACTCAAAAAAACTTATTTTTTACGTGTCATTGTCAACTACCCTATTTGTATAATCTACTATCTGAAGTTGGCAATAATTTTTCTTTATGTCTGACAGGGGGTAGTCGACTATCTCTGTGTGATAGTTGATATCCACTAGGTGCTATAGAAAATTTTACATTTTTCTTCGTGTTTTTTCTCCCAAAAAAATTTTCTTTTGATTCAAAATCATATTTTTATAAACCAAAATTTTCATAATCAATCTCTTTTGATTTAATATGCTTGAAAAACAAACAATTTTTTTTATAATCATATGACAATAAATATTTCAAGAACCCCTTCTTGAATTTTATTGACGTAGGGTTTCATAAACCCTAATCTAACTTTTAGATTTTGTCATTTGCAATCTTTATAATTCAAGATCAAATCTTCCAAAGCCATAACAACATAATTAAAAATCATTCTAATAATTCATAGAGTTGGATGTAATACTACTGTATGTTTATCGGCATAGACTACACAACAAATTTTAATTTTTTTCGATTATTCTAATAAAATTCTATCAAGAAATTCTCTATGAATATATTAGAACAATAAATCTAATCTCTATACAAGGCTAGATATTTATACTTTTCATTGATGGAGATTCTTGCTAATCCTTTGCAAATGAGTTCACAAGCCAATTAAGCGCACGACCTTTAAGTGTTACATAAGAAAAACTAAGAATGAGGATCTCCTTCTACTGGACATCACAAATCGAGGAGGACTAGGGGTGGCTGAAATCTAGGAGTGCTAACTCTAAGAATTTCATCTTTTTAGAGAGAGTCTAAATATATGATTTTTTAGTCTCGCAAGTTCTGCATTAGGGTTTTTATCAAATAAAACCTTTATATAGAGCTTTTACTCTTAAAAGGTCTAGGATTTCTATAATTAAAATTAAATCCTTTTTTTATTTAATTCCTAAAAATCTCTCTATTAGCCCTTTAATTTTTCTTATTATTGTAATTGCTCAATTATGTGTGACCCTTTAGGTTTAATTTTGCGCTAGCAGTAAGTTGTAACTTTTATGTAACAATTGGATCCCATCCAATTAATTAAAATTCATTTTAATTTTAATTCAAATTAAAACTCCTTTTAATTAAGAATCAATTACAATTAATTCTTAAGGGCTTCTAAAAATCATGATTGATACATAGCAGTGTGTCACAACTACCCAGCCAAAATGAATTTAATGTGAACCTTTCCTTTGTCAGTTACTGTACAATTTAATCATATCATTATGTAATGTCCCTGATTATACCTAAGATATGGAATTATTGTAAAACCTTAATTATTTAAATGTACCCCACCTTAGCCAAGGAATTTCCTAGCTATGACTTAATCACATCACATAGGATATTCTCTCTCTTTTACTTAGAGTGATGGATTCACTATTGTATGCTCACACACCTCCATGCATAAGTGATCATACCTAATTGCTAACTTTATGTGACCCAAGATTAGAATCATATTTAGGTAGCATCAAAGCATGATTACTAATACGCAGGCATCCATGGTGACTTAAGTTTAAAGATCACTTGTAAAACTTCAATATAAGAACTCTTAATGACAATGAGTAAAATGTCCATTAAGAATTATTTAGTCGAGTCAGTTTGGTATACCTGTTCTCTAACATGCAACAACATAACTTGTTTTAGTGTTTCTTACACAAGTAACCATGATATCAATCACCCTCAATCCCTTAAGGAAACATAGCATGTACTAATCTATTCGAATTCACTAATACCTTTCTTAGTGATCTTATGGTTAGGAACATTTGAGAATAAAGCTTAAGCAAAACATCTCGTTAGCATGATCTCATAATGGTGCTTATTTCCATTGTTTCTATTCTATTGTATTTATCATGTAACATGCAATGTGATTTGTAATGAACATGATTAATAATATGGATGCTATAAATTAATATTTATTGTGAATAAATGAATAAGATCAATTACGAGAAATATGCTTAAAAATCAAATACTATTATCTTGTAAGGCATACTACTATCAACTCATTCCAAACCAAGGTTTGGTCCTTCTTAAGTAGCTAAAATAATGGTTTGCATATATGGGTAAGCTTAGATATGAACCTGCAGATGTACTGAATTCGGCCTAGGGGCGCTGGTATTTCCAAAGTAGCTGACACTTTCTTCGGATCTACCTCACAACCCTTTTGACTAATCATGAAACCCAAAAGGTTGTGTGTTGTGACTTAGAATTTACATTTATGTGGGTTCAATATGAGCTTGTAAGTATTACTTCTTTTAAAGAACTTTTGATGATCTTCTCATTGTGAATCACAAGATGCAATAGGGTGGTGGTCATTCTTTTTATAGTTTCTTATGTGTTCTTAAGTCCAAACGAAATTACAATATAGCAAAATGTGCCCCACTATGTGGTAAAGGTGGTCTTCTCTCTATCTTCAATTTCCATGAGAATCTGATTGTACCTAGAGTAACCATCCATAAAAGAGAGAAATGCATAACCATCTATGTTATTTACCAAAGTGTTAATATGTGGAAAGGGAAAATCATTTTTTGAACTTTCTTGAATCACATCTCAGTAATTAAAATATACTCTAGTTCTACCATCTTTTTTGGGCACTACCACCACATTGGTTTCCAATTGCAGATAGTCAAAGACCACAAGGAAACTAGCTCAGAGTTACTTTAGGATGTCTTCTCGAATCTTGTCCATCCAATCAACTCACATTTTGCTCAACTTTTTCTTGACAAGCTTTGCATTTGAGACCAAGGGAATCTTGTGTTGCATGATATCTGGATCAATACATAACATGTCCTCATATGACCTAGAAAATATATATTTGTATTCATGTAATATTTTAATTAAATATTAACTTTCATGTTAAGATAATATTGAGACAATGTGAATTTCTTGTGGATTTTCATTACTGTTTAAGTTAATTAGTCAAGTTTTTTATACTTTGGGCTTCGTTATACTTTCTTATTAATTTTCAACCAATCTGACTATTTCCTTTAAGGAGGAGTTTCGTCATCAAGTTCGTTTAGGGTTTTCTCATCACATAACAAAGACTCAAAATTCGCGAAATCACTACTGATCTTATTAGTTATTTCAAAAATGACATCTTTGGACTTGACTTCCCACTAGACTTGGCATTACTTGGCTCTCCTTTCAAAAATGACTATTTTCTTTTTCTCAACCTTCTAATGACATTACCATTAGTGGGTTCAATCAGTAGATGTGGATCCCAAGCTATTGTATTGACTTTGCTTTTATAGGCCATAAGAATTCCCATAGCTTCTCTATCAATGTATTTGATCCAATCTTAGACCTAGCTTACTGTCAGTGCATGTCTTTCTTATTTTCATTTTAGGAATTCAAGGTCAAAGAAGATCTTGAAATATAGGTACATCTTCTACGTCTTTTTGTGAATCTGTGACTAAGGGAATCAACACTAAGGGAAGTCTTTTCCATCTAACGAAACAATGATTCAAGGTCCAACAAAAGTTTCCCTTTAGGTTTTCCTCTTGCTTGCTAGGATCAAAGTCAATAGATATTTTCTCAATCACAATCACTTTTTCAAAGACAAACCATGCAATTCTTTGTTCTCAGCCTAAATATCAAAGACAGGTAGGATTCTTATCTCATCCCTATAAAGACTTACTATTTTGTCACCTCTTTTATACTTGACCTCATGGTGCAATATAGATGGAACTACACATAGGCCATGAATCCATGGTTTTCCAAGAAAAAGATTGAAAGCAACAGAAATGTCTATCACATGGAACTGAATGAGTTATTTTTCTCAACCTATTATACATTACAAAGTTACCACTCCTACCATTGCTCTTTTGGTGTTGTCGTAGGCTTTAACTGTCTAGCTACAAGGCCCAAAATTACATGGCTTCATTCCAAAGGCTTACACGGTTCTCATAAGAAATGCATTTAATGGGGATCAATTATCCACCAATGCTAATGGAATCCTCTTTCCATCTCTTTCAATAGTTAAGTGCATAGCTTCGGTATAAAGGCCTCCTTCAGCCAGAAGGTATTTATTAGTGAACTTGATGTCTAGATCCTCTTTCTTAGACACTAGGATTGATTCCAAGAGGCCCTTGGGTGTAGTGCTGGTGGGAACTTTACTCTCTTCGATTTAGGATAATCTGGTGGTGCTTAAGAGATGACACCAATAACCCCTATATTGAGATTTTTACTTGGTTCATATTTAATTAAAACAACATTAGATCTTCTTCTTCTTCTTCATTTTGTCCTTTCTTCTCACTGGTCTTCTCAATTCTTTTTTCAGTTTCAAGATCTCTTCCTGGGTGGTCCACCATAAGGTGAGGTGGTTTAAAGTTACGATCACCTCGAGTTAAGTGGTTCACTTATTCTTTTTTATCACTGCTATTATCCCAAAAACCCTTTGCCTTCTTTGTTGACACATTGGACACTTTTTTTCCCTTATGTTTTCTAATTGGGGTCCTACTTGGATAGTCTTTACTATCTTGAAGCTCATGGGAGCTTCATTAACACTCTATACTCCAAAAATGCTAAGATATTTCCAAGGCCCTAGATAGTCTTCCACTTAAGCCATGAGGCTAAAAAATTGTTGTGGATCCATATCTCCAAAAGAAGGGGTGGGTAAAGTATTTATGGTGAAGAAAGTGTTTAGGGTGCAAGTATTTAGTAGCTAAATGTTTGTAGGGAAAATGTTAAGGGTAAAAGTGTTAGTGGGGAAATTGTTTAGGGTGAAAGTGGAGATAGCATAGTTTTAGAGATGTTTCCTTTGTTCTTTGCAATACTTGATACAGTCTTTGGTTGTGTGGCCATAGGATTTGTGGTAGTCACAATACTTAGTGGGGTCAAAGAAAAGATTGTACTATTGCCCTTGATGAACTAATGCTTAGGATTTTAGATTTCTCAAGTAATCAAGTGTGATCACAGAGGTGTATATGGGCTTAGTGTTTAGGAAAATGTTTGGTGTAATGAGGTAGAAGGATCAAAGGCGGGATGAAAGGTCTCTATTGTGTTTAAAAAAATTGGAGGTGGAGTGACATGGTAGTTAGGCATGAGATTTTTGGTTACTTTGGAATGTAAACTTCATCATCGATTTCTATTATGTATTGGATTGCATTTCTGAGGGTCCAACATACATAAATCTCATGACCCAGTAATTAATGGAAGACATAGTATTTTGTGATGTCACAATGAAGAGGAATTGGGTTAGGCAAAGGTCGAGTAGATTAAAGGCATAGTTTTCCTTTCTTGATTAACTTGTCCATTGCTTAGGATACTGACATCCCTAAAGGAGGTAAACATTTTTTTCCTCGATGGTTCTTTCTAGTTTGTTTTTGTTACCTTGATTGTACTTGGGGCCTGATGCTTGCATATTGTTAACCCCAACATAGTTGGTCTCACTGCTCTTGGTGTCATTACTATTTTCACCTTGGTTTTTCCTTGTAAACTTGGCAGTGCTCTTCTCAAGTCTTCCCTAAAAGATGGCATCCTCAATCCTAGTTCTAGAATCTATCAACTGATCAAAGTTGGCAATAAAAAATCCAAACATCTTATCTTGATAGAGAGACAACAAGTTTTTCATCCCAATGCAGACTTGATCCTTCTCACTAGGCCTAGTAGCCATCTTTGCTAACATGAATCTCCAACGAAAGATGAACTCAGAAGAGGTCTCATTGGGCTTTTACTTTGCAGTATTTAGATCATGGATGGTGATGTCCAATTGGGTATTGTTGGTATATTGGGCAACAAAGGCTTGGGCCATTTTATACTATTCCTTCATAATGACGGGTTCTTGAGTATAGCACCACTTTAGGGAAACCAATGAGAAAGTGAAGGAAGTAAGAAGCCAACTGATCATTTCTTAGTCCAACGAGCCTTAGTAGCCCAACATACTACTTCAAATTAGTCTTAGGATCCTAAGTTCCATCAAATCAGTCCATGTCTCGCATTTTGAATTTTGGTGGCAAGCTCACCTTGGAGTAAGGGGAGAGACCCTCAATGTCGAATAGATAGCCATCAAAACCATTAGTTTTCCTCATAGCCATTTGAATCTTTCAAACTTGTCACTAATTGTCTTCACCTCTTGGTTCACAACTTTATTCTCCTTCTCCTTAAAATACACTTCTTCATCATAAAGGTCTCGATTATCTCCACCGGATTCAACAACTTCCTTCTTAACTACCCTCTTTTCCAGGTTGGTCGTATGACTAGCCATGTCAATGGACAAGGCAGTTATTAAATTCTCCAATTTAGTCAAATTGGTACTCTCTATGTTGTTAACCTTTGTCATTGTCTCTGATTCACTAACTGAAAAAATCTCATCTTTTGAACTTCATTCTAAAATGGTAACCACTTACTTATCAATCTTCTACTAGAATCTCGGTGCCAAGCAAGGGATGTACTATAGGACTTTGAGTACCGAAATAAAAGAGAAATTCCATCTTAAAATTTAAGTTCAAAGCCTTTTTGCTTGCCATGCTATCCCATCCTTAGTATTACTTTGACTATATTATTGGGCCTTTACTTTCTAAAAGAATTTTTGAAGGCCTATCAAATGGGTCAAAGACCACTTGAGGTAGGTATATCTAATTCAAAATGTTAGAAACAAAATTACACAATGCAAGGAGATTTTGCTTGACTAAGCCTAATTTAAATCTTTCCAAGTCCAAACATTATGATTTCGACTCATCATTGACTTTTATTTTTCTTAACGTCAAATAATGTTTGATTAAAATTAATATCTATTCCACAAAAATTAGGCCCAAAATGAAATAAGTTAAATTCAAAAGGTCAAAGTGAATAAGTTTAAACATAACCAAGTTAATATCATTTGCAATAGATTCATTCCTCTTAATCCCTAGGGATTTTAACAATGTTCAAACAAATTTACATGTGAATGAGACTTTTGGATTTAAACCCGATCAATTTGGGCTCAAATTCTAGTGTGGATCATCTATTGATACTAATTAAACATTGTCTATCTAAAAAAAAATTTCTCAACTCAAGGCTAAATTTTAATTTGGATTTATCTAAATTTAATTTAAGCTTAATCAAGCACACAAAGGGATAAAAAAGAGCCATGCCCTAGAATGATAGATTTAGGGTTTATCTAATGGTAGACTCAATATAATTCCAGATAGCTCGATACTCCATGGCTAGAAGGAAGCTCTTATTCTTCTCAAGTAGCCAAATTAGGTGAACCATAAGAGTATAAACACGGCGACAAACCTTCATTACCTGGACATTACTGTGTAACTCATGTCACAAAATAGTGGTCAATGAAAGTTAATAAAGGTCACACCAAGATACCGAATATGTAGTGGACCCCCAACCCATTCCATCTTAGCAAAACAAGGTTAAGTGTAAGTGTGCTAATGATGTGTAGCAAAAAAAAAAAAATATATATATATATAAGTCTAAGTTAATTTTTAAATATTTTTTCAATAACAAATTGAGGTTCAATCTCTCAAGCAGAGTCACTAACTGTAGTTACCGCTCCTTTCTGCCATACTCCATGACTTCGAGCTTAATACCCAAGGCCATTCCTTTCGAGGAAGGATGAATAAGCGAGGTTATGGATAGAAGTTTGTTGACATATGGAAAATAATGATGACTACTAGGTCTAATATAACCCTTTATACATAGTAAGGAGGCACCCATTATAGGTGCTATTTTAAGTGTTTAGACTACAAACTACATCACTATTATTTGGCATTTGCCATAACCGAGGGATATTTTCCAAAGAGACCTGTAATCTAAGAATAAAGCAAGGATGATGGGTATATTAGAGTTGCCATTTGACCTTAAAAGGGAACAAAATCCCTTATCATTTGTCTGCGTGAGAGATTCGGGACAAGAGATTAGGGTATGATAGAAGAATGAATTAAAGCTTCCACTCTTGCTTAGGTCAAAACCTAGCCCTTGTGTTCTTGAGAAAATATTTAATAATTATTTTAAACTACCTTTGTGACATTCTAACATACAATAACATGCAATAACAATTTATCTCACTCAATTTGGCAAAGCATCGATTATATCAAACAAGAGGTAATTATACATGGGAGTTAAATTACTATGTAAATAAAATATATGGTAACAATTAAAATAAAATAAAACATAAGATTTAAAAATTGAAAACACGTTAGTGCAGTAGAGAAATAAGAAAACAATTAAAAAAAGAAACAAAAAATTGCAAACACATGGAAAACAAATTTCAGATAGGCTAACTAGATCCAAAAAGGAACCGGACGATCCAAGAACAAGGCTAGCCAACCCTAGTGAGGAGCCGATCGGCTGACCAGCTTCCAATTCGGGAAGATTTCGAGTTTGAGTGAAATTCTCATTTTTTTTCAATTTCAAAAGTGATTTCAATAATGAAAAATCATCCAAAATCCTAATATAAATTAAATTTTAAAATGCAAGTAATCCTAAAATAATTATTTCTAGATGACACAAAATATCTAATTAATTATTTAGATGCAAAAAACATAATCTATGTGATATACAAAAATTGGATGCGAACTTAAAGCAGGTTTCTAAATGATGTACGAAACTAAAATTCTAAAGCATATGCAAATTTAATTATTGAATCTATGAAGGTTCAAAATAAATTATCATTCTTTTAAATTAAATTAAATTACTAACCTTTTGGCAAACGATTTAGTCTATCCGTGCTTGTACGAAGGGATTAATGATGAGTTAAAACAGAAGTGATTGTTGAATTTTCATGTATGGTGTGGATGCCTTCAAAGACTGACTGTTGTAGTAATGGATGAATGCACGTAAAAGGCTTTGATTTTGATCAAAAATTGGTGTCAAGAAAATAGATTTTGTGTTTATGGAATTTTATGGTGGTTAGGGTTTATGGAAAAGTTGGGAGTTTGGTAGAGATTTAGGGTAATGGAAAGATTTTGCAGTGTTGAGGGTTTAAGAAAACATTAGTTAGGAATTTTAGAGAAAAAAATATGGCGAGAGATTAGGTTTCTTTTCAGCTTTTTCTCGGGTGAATTCGGTATGTTTTTGGTTGTGGGTTAAAAGGGGTATATATAGGAGTTTAAAAAACTAGGGTTTTATGTGTTAGATTTAATCTGATGACCATCAAGGTTACTTTGGGACGTGAAAAAACTAGGGTTTCATGTTTGTTTTTAGGGTTTTGAAGGCTAGAGATGACTTCTAAAAGATTCAAAGGTGGAAGGGAAAAACTGTAGTGACATAGTGGATCAAGCCCAGGACTTGATCAGGGATCCTAGTGGCCCAACCGACCGACTGGGACCTAGCCTTCTGATCTATTATTTTTGAATTTTTGTTTCGTTTCATTTCACTTCGATCCAGTTTGATTTGGTTCAAATTTCTTTGACCAATTTTTATCCAAAATTAATTTTCTATAATTTACTCATCCATATTTAATTTGTTAGGACTAAAATATCATCACCGAGATCCACACGTGGTTTGTTCTAATAATTGAAATGAAATTGAATGTCTATATATGATCAAACCTCATTGGGTAAGCCACAAGAATGGACATCTCATACCTCACAAAGATGTTAAATATCCTCCTTTTGCTACTCATCAACATACTTTTGAAACCAAGGCACCAGTGTATTGGCGATGCTTCGAAATATCACAAAGTTTTTGGAGGTGTCACCCCCACCTTTGACTCGAAGCCATAGTCAAATTCTGTGAAATATTTCCATCCCAAGAGGATGATAGGCTCAGTGGTCTTGAACAATAGGATCTAGAACTCCATCAACTCAATCGGACACCTGTTGATCATGTTCAACTCACGGCCACGCTTGTAGTAGGTCACAACCACTGTAGTCTTCTAACAGTCGAAACAAAACACAAACGGTACTAAAGCTGGGATTTCCATTGTTAGGGTTTCTTTCTTTCTTTTTTTCACAACAAAGAGATCAATAGAAGCATAATGGATTATATTCTTCAGTTTTTTACGCTTTTGGTGAATTGTTTAGATGTCCAATTCTTAGGTGAAACCTTGAGGCTATATTAAATTAAAGGTTGGAGGACTTGAGTTGAGAGGATTTCATGGATTAGAAAAACGACGAACTCATTTGATGAAATTGAAGAATACGAAATTTTAATATTAACTTTTTTGATTTTTTATTTAGATTTCGTTAATGATTTGGACAGAATGTTAAAGAAAGTGTAGAATTGTTACAATTTTTAAAATTGAAAGTTTAAATTGTGATAGTCAAAACTTTAGGGTTTAAGTGCTAGGACCTTTCAAACCTTTGGGGTCAAAATGTATTTAAGCCTAAAAAAATCCATAGCCACTTAAAACCAGCTGAACTCTTGGTGCATAACATTTGTTCCAACAATAACTACTAAAAACTTCCAAAAGCACAAATACATGACACATGGCTCACTCAGCACAATAATAAAAAATAGGATACACCTTCTTCTTGCAAGGTAGTATAAGCTTGGATCCATGATGAGGATTCTACCATGGAGAGGATCATTAAGAGAATCCTACTGCAATTTTGACTTCAAATAGTGTAGAACCCGGGTTGCATTTTTCATTTATTTTATTTTATCGTGTGAGTCTGTTTGGGCATGAAAGATAATTTATTTTAAATTAGTTAATTATTTTAGGCCATCATAGAGTGTGGATGAACCATTTAAAATATATGAGAAGAATTTTTAAATACCTAAGATTTGAAAAGGTCAAGATAAGCTTCCTAGGAATTTTAAGAGAGACTAAGTAAAATGTGTAGAAAGAAGGGTAACTATAAAGGCAAAATGGATATATTTTTTTAAGGATAGTATATAAGTCTTAGACCAACCCACAACAACTCATTGGCTACAAAACACCTTTTTCTCCCTAGAAATCTTGAATTTCCCTCTCACTTTACTTCTTCACACAAAATCTAGAAACACCTAACACACCATACCTTAATATTGCTCACCCCTCCACACCCGACCAACAACCAAATTTTTCCTTTTTTATGTTTTTCAACCATTTTTGCTAAGATTTTGAGTTCCTTTTTCCTTTTTGTTTCTTATTTAAATTAGGTTCAGAAATTTAAATTTTGAACTTTGGTTAGATTGAATTGGATTTAAACTGAATAAGTTTGAGTTGTTGGAAGTTAGGTTGAGTTTTTGGAGGAGCACTTGAATTTTCCTTAAGATCTATTGTGCTAGAACATGATTTGGGTTATGGGTATTGTAACACACATAATTTTAGACCTAGGAGATAATGGATTTAGTTTGGTTTTGATTCAATTTTATAAAATGGAGATTTTCCTTAAGAAAAGCTTTAAACCTTATTGAAATTCCTATGGGTAAAATAAGAAAAAATTAACTATATTTTACTAAAAAATTGTTTTGCCTTTAATTAATTTCAAGTGAAGCTATAAATTTTCAAGCCAACAAAAATGATGGGTCATACACATTCTAAGCCAAAAATCTCACCATATAATGGTGCACAATGGATGAGTGGCACCACATAAGGGTTCACGGTGTATGTGTGTATTTCATTCTATGTAAATGGGTAGCATATAGTTTGTGGCTTGTGTGCGTATATTATTTTAGGCAATTGGCATCATGTAATGGTGAGTTATGTGTGCGCACATAGCATTCTAAACAAATGACATCATATAATAGTGACTTGGGTATACATATCTAGTATTCTAGGAAATTGTCATCATATAATGGTGATTTGTGTGTGCGTGCATAGCATTCTAAGTAATTAGCATTATGTAATAGTGTATCATGTATTCATGGATATTAGGATGTTGAAAAATGAAATGTTATATCTATTTAAGTGTTAGTTGAGATAACACAAAAGAAAAATGGCTCACTTAAAAGTATCCTAGGTCAGTCACGTGGCAAGGTGAGTTCATATTACTTCAAGTACTCAAGAAAAGATAAAAATTCTAGAGTGCCGACATGTGGGGAGACATCTCGTTGTGATAATAGAAATGAGTGGAGATTCTTGAGATGATGGCTATGTGAATGTGTGTAGGTGCAACTGCATTATTATGTAGCACTTGTTCATGAGGTGTTATAATGATGTGAATAGGTATTGTGTTGGGCTTGTACATGTGTGCGACGATGTGGAATTTATGGTGTGATGTGAAATGAAAATATCTCCTCTTCTTTGGGTATGTATAGAGGTTGAGTTTGATCAATGATGTAGATGCTTGTATATGAATGTGTACCTAGATATGCATGTGTGTATCGTTATGGCAACAATAATTTAGAACTAGATATATAATAAGGCTCAACAATTAGAAATTAAAAATCAGGTACGTTTTGTAAGTGAACATCCCTAGGCATTTTAGCTTACCCCCTCTCTTTTAATTTTTTTCTCCTAGTAATTTGCATGAATTTTGGAAATAAGCTTTGCGAAGAGCTTATAAGTTGGCATCTCTTTAGGTGCGTCCATCCGGACAGTATCCTCAGCATTTTTCTTTGGGAGTCAAGACTTTAACATTTATGTTGAAAATGTTGTTATGCATGGTTATGTAAACTTAATTTTCCTTATGTTTGAAATTTTTATGTATTCAGCTTGAGCTCGAGTTGAGGTGGTGATGATGTTGTGTGTGCTTGGATATGTGAATATAAATTATGATGTCTAATGGAGTCGGGATTGTATGGTTTTGTCCTAAGGCCATGTGGCATGGTATTTACAGGTCAGAGCTTGGTTTTTAAAAATATTGATTTTGTTCCAAGTAGGGCCCGCTTTGGATGGGTCATTATATTTTGGTACTAGAACTTTAGATTTAAAATTTTATAAAGTACATTGACATAAGCATGGTGCATTGTTTATTTCTAAAAAAATATCCTTTTAGTGTAGGGTTTGAGGATGTCAAATGGATGAGGTAGAGCTTGGTCCCGAGGAGGTGGCTGAGGTAAAGGTACTACACTATCACGGGGGCAAGGATGAATCTCTTTGCACAAGGTTGAAGAGGTCAAGGCTGACCCCATAGAATATGATGATGAGTATGTAGATAGTGTGCCTAATGCTACTACTGGTACTGTGAGAGATCCATTTTTAAGAAAGATGACCTACAAGAGGCCCTTGCGGAGTCTCTTAGTAAATTTGCTTAATTTGATGATAGAGTTGAGGAGTTATAGTAATAGTTGAGAGAGCAGGCTAGATAAGTTTTAGATCTACCAGAGGGTCAAGATTCCTAGAGAGAATTAGGTGATTTATCACATGAGATGCAAGGAGATGTGTTTACCCGGTTCAGCAAAGTTCAAACCCTCATTGTTCAAGGGTTGTGATGATTCATCTAATGCTAAGGAATGGATTAGGCAGATTAAGCGTATTTTCTCAGTATTGCCAATCATTGAGAGGTAGAAGGTAGCCTTTTCTTTGTATTATTTGGAGGGTATGGCCTTACATTGGTGGGATGTCATTTTTACTAGACTTGGTCAGGATGTAGACCGACTATTGACTTCGATTAGGTTTAGGGGATGCTCTTCGCCAAATATTTTCTAGATATATATTGGGCTCAACATGAGAGAGATTTTATTCATTTGAAACAGAATACCATGTAATTGTTTGAGTATGATGGACTATTTATTACCTTGTCTCGATTTTTCCCAGAGATAGCAAACACTAAGGAGAAGAAATGCAAGTGGTTTTTAGATAGGTGGAATAATGAGATCCTTTCCCGACTCTTTTACTTCAAACATTCTAATTATGCCACCTTCATAGACATGGTACTTCAGGTAGAGAAGGATTTGTTGGAGCTTAAGGGATGCTGTGAGCAAGAAAAGAGAGGTAGATCAGAAGGTGTTAGAGATAGTGGTTATGGGTTTGGGATGCAAGGGCACCTTCCTCTTAGAGGAGTTGTTTTCTTCCTTAGGGATAGGATGGGAAACATTAGTTTAGTAAACCAACCATTATAGGTTATAGTTAATAGATTAGATCACTCACATTAGTTGCTTAGAGCTTAACAAGAGGGACCCGAAGGTAGGGAAGGCAGTCAACACTAGTGGGTATACAAGACAGAGGAGTTAGTGTATTTGGAGCGGATCTTAGGACATGCTTCAAGTGTGGTTAGACATGTCACTTGTCTTATGATTGTGCTTTTCGAACCTGTTATCCGTGTGGATTAACAGAACACCTTACAAAAGATTGCTCTGCAGTACCGGATCCGATTTTTCATTTGTGATCGTGGTGGGCATAAAATCCCATAATTCCCGTAAAGATTAATACTGATTAGTAGTTTCACCACCGTCAGAGGTTCGGGAAAAGGACAGCAAGGCCGAGCTAATGGATCGAGGAGTGTTAGAGGGGGTATTAGGGTCATGGTGTAATGATGGAGAGAGGACATACTAGTCAGAATCAATAAGTTCAGAGTCATGTTTATGCATAGGACAAGCCAAATGTTGTCATAGACCCATTCATTTGTATATGTTACAATCATTTTGCCTGTTAATAGACCTAATGTACATTTTTATAATAATATGATAGTTAAGACTTCGAAAGGTGATAGAGTAAGAATCTAACATGTTTATTGGGGGTGTATCCTCGGTATAGAGCTTAGAGATTTGTAGGTAGATTTTTTATCTTTGGAGATAACCAATTTTAATTTAATATTAGGTATAGAATGGTTGCCAATGCATCATGCCTGGGTAGATTGTTTTATAAAGATGATGATTTTCTAGGTTCCAAGGCAGGAAGAGTTTAGTTTTCAGGGGGTGTGTAAGGTATTCCCCTCTTATCTTATTTCAACCTTAACAGTCTTGAGGTGGTTCATGAAAGGGTGTGATGGTTATTTGGCATATGTGATAGATTTTGAGAAATGAAGTGTGAGGTTAGAGGAGGTTTTAATGATAATGAATTTCTCGATGTATTTCCTAAGGAGTTACCTAGGTTTCCCTCAAATAAAAAAATTGTGTTTTAAATTGACTTGGTTCGCGGTGCGGCTCCAATTTCTATGGCACCTTATATGATAATGCCAATAGAATTGAGAGAGCTTATTGTACAACTATATGAGTTGTTGGATAAGCAGTTCATCCGTTCTAGTTTGTCACCTTGGAAAGCCCAGTGTTGTTTGTTAAAAAGAAGGATGAGACCGTTAGACTGTGTATTGATTACAAGCAATTGAATAAGATAACAATTCGTAACAAGTACTCTTTTCCTTAGATTAATGGCTTGTTTAATCAATTACTAGGAGCCAAGGTATTCTCTAAGATAGATCTGAGATTAGGGTATCATTAACTACGGAGGTAAATGTTCTTAAGATTGCTTTCAGGACATGGTATGGTCACTACGAGTTCTTAGTTATGCCTTTTCAATTGATAAATGCCCCCATTGCTTTTATGAACTTCATATATAGGATGTTTAAAGCCTTCTCGGATAAATTTTGGTAGTTTTTATTGATGATATTTTGGCATATTCTAAGAGTGAGGAGGAGCATGCTAGTCACTTGGTGATAGTGTTAAAGACACTTTGAAGGGAGAAGTTATATGCCAAATATAATAAATATGAGTTTTTGTTGGATAAACTTATCTTCTTGGGGCATATAGTATCAAGTGAAGGCATACCGATGGATCCTTAGAAAGTAGAGGCAGTTTTAAATTAGGACAAACCTACAACTATGACTAAGATTAGGAGCATCTTAGGGTCAATGGGTTATTATCTTAGGTTCATTTAGATATTTTCACTTATTGCAACTCCTTTGGCCAGGTTGATTAGGAAAGATGTAAAGTTTGAGTGGTTTGATGAATGTGGAAGGAGTTTCCAATTCTTTAAGGTAAGGTTAACTACCGCTCCTATGTTGACACTTCCTTCGGGGGTTGCTAGATTTGTGATATATAGTGATGCTTCACACATTGGTTGGGTTTGTGTTCTAATGCAACACAAAAAAGTAGTGGCTTATGCTTCTCGATAGTTGAAGAACCACGTTAGGAATTAACCCACCCATGATTTGAAATTGGCAGCGATAGTGTTTTTCTCTTTTTTTAAATAAAGAAGTCTCCTTGTGGTGGATGAGGGTTTGGTAAGGACCCCAACTAGTTTTATTAATTTTGAAAAAAATAGTACAAAGAAAAGCTAAGGCACCAAACCATACCTTGTAAAACAATGCATAACATAAAATATAGCTATAAGAGTGTTAAACTAAAAAATTATATTCTTTGTTGTACGATAAACTGGCAAGCCTTGGCTAACTTCAAAGCAAACCCGCGAAATATCTTGTAGAAAAGAGCTTGTAATTGAATAAATTTGATTACTGTGTGACTGTCATGGTCTGCCAGATTTTCCCTAAATTTAGAGGATCGTGCGGTGCTAGAACTTCTCTAAGTTCTAGTCAACATTTCTTCACGTTGAGTTTTCACCTCAAGAATTCACATGACAACCTTTTTGAAGCCATATAACTCGATATACTTTCTCTGAAACTCAAACCCATAATTTCATGAAACTCATAATACACTTAACATTATTCCAAAGGTTATCACACTGCTCTTAAACAAACCTAAAACATCCCACTCACCAGAATAGCCATGAACACGTGCTGATGGTCCTTATCAATCCTCATACCTTTATACCCTAATAAGGAACACTTACCCGATTAAGAGCACACGAGTAAAGTCTCATTGGTACCATAAGACATCCTAGAAATGCTATAGAGCTGTCATCTATGTCAATTCTTAGGTCAAAGGCCTGTAATCTATCGTACACTATTTGCCCACCGAAGACGCACAATGTAACCTCTTATTGTGCTTGCCACTTAACCATTGTTCGCCCAATGATGTACAATTCCATTTGTACTTGTGCTAGACGTATGCCATCCTAATTGAGAGCATACCAACCATAAATCAGACTTCCTATAACCAACTCTCAAACCTGACTACACACATATAGGCTACAATTCTAACCGAAGATAGTCGATGATGCACAGCTCAACCATCAGTGCATAATGCCTCCCATCATTATGTTGAACAAATAGATAATAGCCTATAACATAACCGATGATACCTCTACGGCTGTCTCATTTCCATAATAGAACTACACATTGCTTGCACAAATAGTGTTAAGATATATCTAATAGCCCACACGATATTGACCTTAAGGTCGAAGCCTCGAGCATGGGAGAATAGCGCAATATAATGCATACGAGCCACCAATACTGTCCATGAAGCTACCCACTTCATAAAGGATTGAGTCACCCTATAGTGGCCCCAAACCCATACCCCAAGTTTCTTTAGGAGGCTTACTTAGTGCCCACGCATAGCTCAAACCATGCCCATCATGGCCTATGTGTGAACACCGGGTGTGGTGATGAGCTTGACACACTGTCCCCCCTTATAGAGTCTTAAGTCATTCTGAGCATTACCAGAAGGAAACATATCTCATGCTTAAGTCATTATAATCCTTTAATAAATCCATTTTCCATAATCTACCAAATCCGAGTATACCATATCATTGAGTGCATCTTCCAGACACTCCCCTAAATTTCTCAATAATTTATGGAGTATAAACCACATAATTATGAAACTGCAGTTGTGCCACACTAGAACACCACTAATACACATCTACTGCACAACTGCCCCACAACTAAGCCACACTTGCTGCACAACAGTCACAAAGATCACCACACAACCCATTCAAAGTCCAACTCACGGGTAGTAACCATGTCAAATGGTGCGTACCGTGACATTCTCCCCCAATTCATTTTGTCGATGCCCCCATCGACGCATAACATAAGAACTAGAGGTAAGTTTCCACATAAAGCTTTGTGGCATCATCCCATGATCCATGGAGCACCACACATGCCGATCTATGAACTCACTACTCACCTGCCCATCTCTATGGACTTGATCAAAGATGTACACTCACACTTCTGCTTCCACCTCACTCACACTTGAATCAATTCTTTACCCTCAGAAGCATACAAGCTCAACTCAAAGCTCCACAATAGACTCCATGTAAGCCAACTAAAACACTGTATTAATTTCCCAATGATGACACCTCATCATGCCTCAAAATTGAAACTTAATTTGCAACGGGGTGTACAACTTTCTTCGTCACACCATGAGGTAACACTTTAACTTACCTTAAGTGAAATGTCTCGTCCCCCAACACTCTCATCTTTTTGGTTTCGATCCTATGAGCTGAACACTTATGCTAACCACACTCCTGTTGCACCGGTTCACTTGGGTGCACCCCTTTGGACGAGGCACTCACGCCAACCACATGCTTGTGGCACCCCTTATCTTAGGTGCGCCTCTCTGGGCGAGGCCCTCATGCTAACCACATGCTTATGGCACGACTTACCTTGGGTTCACCCCTCTGGGCAAGGCCCTCATGCCCACCAAACTCATGATCCCTCCTTCTAGGACTCGAGATGTCTTATGGATTCATTTAATAAGACAAATTATCAGGTTCCAACTATAAGGCTTACCCCAACTCAAGCTCCACCGAGCCATAACCAAAATCAAAACTGCCCGATGAACCTACCATTTAAGCTTTAAAATATATTCCTAATCAAGAACTCAAATTTTGTTGCACGTGTGCCTACTCTTATGCAAAACTAAGACACAAGCAAGGATGCAACCTTTCAGGTGTGGCTCACCAGCCAACCACCCACTAGTGGAACCCCCACTCTTATCTAATCAAATTTTCAAAATGTGCCTACCCTTAGGTCACACCAAGATGCAAGAAGAAATGCACCTCGCAAGGGGTGGCTCCCAAGCTAACCATCCTCTGATGACATCTTTCTTTGGTCCAAATGAAACTTAAAGTGTCTCCACTCTTGAAGAACACCATGATGAATTTTAAGTTTAGGTTTGAAGGACTCCCCCACTTAAACTCCCAATTCAGGGTAACACCATACCAAAGGAAACCTTTCCATTTCCAAGGGACCTTACTCAAAACTCAAGCTCAAATGTGTTCTTTATTGACACCATGGGTTCCCCTCACTTGGTCACTTTAAAATCAACCCTTAGTTAAGGAAATCCATTTTCTCTCTCAAGATGAAAACCTTTTTCCTCACAAGGAAGCCACCAATCCATATGCCACAACACTGCAATAAATCCTAGGTCTATGATGCCTCACAAAGCAAAACATTAACCTAAAACCGAAAGAACCAAACCAATACTCATGGCTAGAGTCCTTAAAGCTGACATTGAACCAGATGCCAACTCTAATCACAACCAAAGTAATTATCACACTTCACAGTACCCACATAAACACATAATCAATGTGCTCACTAACCAACTCTTATGTGCATGTCTGCCCTCTTAAACAAACACACAAGCCCACGCTTGAAAGCTCCGTCATGAAACATACCCATACATGTTCCACATGGGCCTGCTCTCCAACACTACTAACCTGAAAAATGAATTTTACTAACCAAGTCACATGAGAAAATGTGCCCTTTCAGATAAATACCTATGCTTGAAAGCTCCTTCATGAAACATGCCTATACATATTTGACGAAGGTCTGCTCTCCAAAGCTAGTAACCATACAAATGCCTTCTGGTTACGTTGGTCCACTAGTTCAAATCACAATATCAAGCCACCATTCAAACTCATGACAAGGCCACTACATGCCATCATTCAAGTGTTATCATGTTGAATCCTGCCAACTCATACATATCACAAAGCAGATAACCGATACTGCAATCTTGCTCAAGAAGACCAAGATGCTTAAGAAGTCACAACCCACTAATTGATCGAAGTCTCTTCTCGAAACCAAGCCACTCCAATGAGAGTAACCTTTTCTTTGATACCAACTGTCATGGTCCACAACATATGCCCTAAATCCATAGGATTGTGCGACACTTAAACTTCTCCAAGTTCTAGGCAACCTTTCTTCACCTTGAGTTTTCACCTTAAGAATTTACAAGACAACCTTTTTAAAGCCACATAACTCAACACACTTTCTCTGAAACTCAAACCCACAATGTCATGAAACTCGCAAGACACTTAACATTGTCCCAGAGTTTATCACACCACTCTTGAACTAACCTAAAACATCCCACTCACCTGAATAACCACGAACACGTGCTAATGGTCCTCATCAGCTGTCATGCCTTTAGATCCTCATGAGGAACACTTACCCGATTAAGAGCACACGACTAAAGTCCTATTGGTACCCCAAGACAT
The DNA here is from genome assembly GCA_023935145.1 of Bretschneidera sinensis. Taxonomy (NCBI): domain Eukaryota; kingdom Viridiplantae; phylum Streptophyta; class Magnoliopsida; order Brassicales; family Akaniaceae; genus Bretschneidera; species Bretschneidera sinensis. The sequence continues at coordinate 98,953,829 of CM043698.1, read as the reverse complement.
CCTAGAAATTTCACAGAGTTGTGATATGTGTCAATTCTTAGCTCAATGACTTTAAATTTATCATACACTATTTTCTCATTGAAGACGCACAATCTCGCCCCGCATTATGCTTGCTACTAAACCATTGTTCACCCACTAATGCACAATTCCCTCTGTACTTGTGTTAGACACATAGATGATAGTCCACCATCCTAACTGAGAGCATATTGCTCATAAATCTGACTTCCTATAACCAACTCTCAAACTTGACTCTTCACACATAGACTACAAGTCCAACCGAAGATAATCGATGCATAACTCAACTATTAATGCATAATGCCTCTTATTATTATGTTGAACATATAGATAATAGCCCACAACATAACCAATGATACATCCATTGGTATCTTATTGCCACAACAGAACTTCACATTGCTTGCACACAAAGTGTCAAGATATATATAATAGCCCACATGATAGAGACCATAAGGTTGAAGCCTCAAGCATGGGAAAAGAGCGCAATATAGTGCATACAAGCTACCAATATTGTCCATGAAGCTCTCCACTTCATAGAGGATTGAGTCACCCTATGGTGGCCCCAAACTCGCACCCCAAGTTTTCTTGGGAGGCTCACTTAGTGCCCACGCATAGCTTAAACCATGCCCATAATGGCCCATGTGTCTACACTGGGGGTGGTGGAGAGCTTGACACACTGTCCCCCCTTATAAAGTCTTAAATCATTCTGAGCATTACCATAAGGAAACACACCTCACACTTGAGTCATTATAATCCTTTAATAAATCCATTTTCCATAATCTATCGAATCCAAGCATAACATATCATTGAATGCATCTTCCAGACACTCCGCAAAATTCCTCATTAATTTCTGGAATATAAACCATATAGTTATGAAACTACCACTATGCCATATTAGCACACCACTGACACACATATGTTGCACAACTGGCCCACAACTAGGCCACACTTGCTGCACAACAGTCACAAAGATCACCACATAGCCCATTCAAAGGCCAACTCATGGGTAGCAACCATGTCAAATTGGGCATACCATGACACTGGTGCACCAAGGTTGCTAGACTATTTGGAGGACGATTTTCTTCTCTGTACGTGTGAACAATAGAGTATGAAGTAAGGAGTAGTGTCGAGTAAGCTTGAATTATGTAAAAAAAAAAATCTTCTGTAGGATAAACTTGTTGTTAAAACAATATATTAGCACCATAAAATCAGTTTCAATGAAAGAAATAGCTATATTTCTACTCCTAAAAAATTGTAGACATTTTAAAAGAGTTTTTGCATTACCTTCCATGTTAGAGCTTGTCCCAAAATAATAAAAGAATGCACTAACAACAACTCCAGTATAGTCTTTGATAAGACCGCCTCCTAAACATAGACCTTCTTAACTAGAACCATCTATATTTAGTTTCAAAAGACCAGGTGGAGGATGATAGATGCTTAAATATTCCCTTATTTACAGTCGTTAGGTCATTTATTACATTAATTTGGTCTCTTTTACTCCATTTGTATGTTTTACATGTTTTTAATAGGGTCTTGGAGAAAAAGAAGCAGTTTTGGTACTTAAAGGAAGAAATCTGGAAGCCCTGGAGCATTCTCTGGACAAAGTGCGATCGATCACACCATGCAATGCGATCGAGCACACATGTGATCGTGCGCACACTTGAAGGATCGAGCGCACACTGCGATCGAGCGCAAGGCACACTGCGATCGAGCGCACATGTACGGGCGTGAACAGTAAACTGCAGAACCCTATTTTGGAAATAAGAGAATTGTTGTTTTAGGAAGGTTTAGGAACTCATGGTTCTCTTAGGACTTCTCAAAGACCTATAAATACACTTGTAACTCACACACATAATACACACCTTAGATAGAAAACACTTCTCTCTTTTCTTTTACTTGGAGTTGAGGGCTTGGGAGAGAATTGACGCCTCTTCTCTCGGGTTTATTCTTCTCCTTTATGTTTAGTTTATTTATAATGTTTACTTCAGTTAATATGTGTAACTAACTCTCTTATAGGGCTTGATTGAAGCCCTAATTATGCATTTCCATATTTTTATTCATTGATAAAATCTTTGCCAATAGCTTATTATGTTACTTAACTTGATTAACACCTATGCTTATTTAAATTCCTCATATGTATGTGTAAGGCCAACGTATGCATGTGGTATGGATGGGTTAGTTAGATCAATTTGGATGACCGAGTCCTGGGTCTAACATTAGTAACAAGGGATATTTTATCCAGATACCCGGGTTAATCAACATGGGAAACCAGGAGTAGATACTATGCCCTAGGTCTCATGTGGTTGTCGATTTCCACAGTACTTATGTTCTCTTAAGGAACAACTCGAGTAGATACCATGCTGAATCCCTTAAGGAAGAAAAGAGTTAGAGTAGATACCATGCCTAACTCGTTGCTTAGGGAAATCAATAGCTTAAGGAGTAGATACCATGCCCTTAGGTTGGCAACCAGTAGGTAGACATAATAAAGCTAGTGCACTGATACCTTATACACATTGGGAATGTATGACTAGTGGTGGATATGAAAGCCTTATGTCTTTATTATCATCAAATCACTTTCCAACAGTTATTTATCTCTTTTTACTTTAGAGAAACTAATTCTAAAAGTAACTTTACCAATCCCTATGGAGATGACCTTGCTTTCGCAGACTAGACTACACTGATGACCTTGTGCACTTGCAAGTATAACTAGTATGATTATCTGCTTAAATTATTTAGGTATATAATCGCCCAACAAGTTTTTGGCGCCGTTACCGGGGATTGCGCTAAATTTTCTTTTAGAATTATTTTCGTCGTTATTTTTATTATGCTAAAAATCTCGAAAATTTTAAGTTTCTGTTTTTATTTTCATTGAAAACCCTAATCTATTTCTTTTTTGTTGCAGGTACTCCAGGGAGTTTTCTGTGCCACTTGCGATCGATTGCACCTTCTTAAGCGATCGAGCGCAATTAAGGCAGAGAGCTACCCGGGCGGTAGTATTTTTCTGCTGCACTTAGGAAATTGTTCCCAATTCATGCACGGACTACGATCCCAACATCCAACAGTCTTTCCCCTTGATCCCGAGCTTGAGAGGACCATCCGACACAATCTTAGAAACAATTTTGAGGAGGAAGAAGAGGAATTCATTGAAGAAACACCAATGGCGGAAAAGCTAGAAAACCAGCAACCACCTACACGAATACCGATGAAGCAATCCTTCATCCCATGAAACCTTAGTCAGCCATCATGCATTGCATATCAACCTGAGGCGAAAAGCAACTATTACATATCTCCGCAAATACTAAGTGCACTAACTCACTTTCGGGGTACACCCAACGAAGATCCACACTTGCACCTGCGGGAATTTTCCGATCTTTGCAAATTCCAGCATATCCAAGGCCTAGACCAAGAAGGAATAAGGTTAATTCGATTTCCCTTTTCCTTAAAAGATAATGCTAAACTGTGGTACAATTCTTTACCTGCAGTTTCAGTCCACACTTGGGACGAGTTGGCTATCAAATTCCTAATGAAATTCTTCCCAGCCCAAAAGACAAGGCAATTGAGAAAGGAGATCCAATCTTTCCAACAAAGGGATGGGGATCTATTCTTTGAGGCATGGGGACACTTCAACGAGCTAATACTCAAATGCCCACACCACAACCTACCTCAAGATGAGCTGGTATTAGCCTATTATGAAGGTCTGAATGACATGAATAAGAGCATTGCTGATTCCGGTTGTGGAGGGGTGCTGATGGAGAAAAGCAGTGAAGAAGCCATGGAATTGTTTGAGGCATTGAGTGAGCATACCCAACAATTCTCCTCAAGATATAAACAAGGAGTCAAGAGAAAGGGTATGTATGAAGCTACTCTAAATGGCAGAACCTCTACCCAAATAGCTACTCTGGAGAGGAAGCTAGATATGAGGCTAGATATGATTGTAAAAGCCATGACTGCTCAAAACGCCTCACCGAGTCCACAAGCTACATCACCCCAGGTATGTGCTATATGTTCCCAAATTAATCACACCACTGAGACCTGCCATTTGTATTCATCTATAGATCCCGAGCAAATGAACTATGTCGGACCAAACAGTGCATATGCATACAACCCTGGATGGCGGAACCACTCCAACCTATCATGGAGCAACAATCAAGACACCTTGAACCCTCAAGGGCAACAAAGGAACGTCCATAAAGCAACCCAACCCATTCCAGAACCCAAGAAGGATGATCTAGAGAGTCTTGTAAAGCAACTGGCCCTTCAACAACAGCAACTAATAACAACACATGAGCAAGCAATTCAAAGGTTAGAGGCACAAATGGGACAATTGGCTAAGGAGCGAAGTGAAAGGAAGCAAGGTGAACTCCCTGCACAAACATTACCAAATCCAAGAGGGCATCAGTAGCTGAAAGCCGTTACAACTCTCTGAAATGGTAAGATCATAGGAGTTAATGAGCCAACTCAAATATATCCAGCTAAGCCATCCACATCCAAGGTGAGTGAAATAGAGAAATGGAATGCACCACCTTTCCCTCAAAGGTTAGTAATGCCCAAGAAAGATAAACTTCTTGATATTTTTGAAACCTTGAGAAAAGTAAAAATTAACATTCCCTTATTAGATGCAATTAAACAAATTCCTACTTATGCTAAATTTTTAAAAGATTGTTGCACTAATAAAAGAAAGTTTCAAGAACATGAGACAGTGGCTCTAACTGAAGAGGTAAGTGCGGTATTGTTAAGAAAACTACCACCAAAACTGAAAGATTCGGGTAGTTTTACTATTCCCTGTAGGATAGGTGATAAGTTGTTTGAACGAGCATTACTAGATTTGGGAGCGGGGTTAAATTTGCTACCGTACACGGTATTCGAAACCCTAGGTTTGGGGGAGTTACAACCAACTTCCATTACTCTACAGTTAGCAGATAGGAGTATCAAAAGGCCCAGGGGTATTCTTGAGAATGTCCTAGTTAAGGTAGGAGAATTCATTTTGCCTGCTGATTTCATTGTGCTAGATATGGAGGAATGTCTTATGCCATTACCCCTACCAATCATATTAGGGAGACCCTTCATGTGAACTGCCGATACTAAGATTTGTGTGAAAAAGGGCATAGTAAGTATGAAGATCAATGGTGAGAAAACAGAATTTAAAATATTTGATGCAATGAAACTTCCTCAAGATGACTTTGAATGCTTTAATGTTTATATGATACAAAACTTTGTTGAGCAAGCTTTTCAGGTCCAACATATTGATCCATTAGAGACTACTCTCACCAATAGCTTCTTGGAGATGGATATTGAGCAAGAATATGAAGATGTTACTGATGACATCATCACAACTGTGCACCATCTTGCAATCTCTCCAAAATACTCCAGTATGTATCCTCCTCCATTTAAATCTCTCATACCCACTAATACTACTCTTCTCCCATCCATTGTGCAGGCACCAACATTGGAACTCAAGCAGCTACCCGAGCATTTAACATACGCCCACTTGGGAGAAAATGAGACTTTACCTGTGATTGTAGCTGCTAACTTGAGTAATGGAGAAGAAGGGAAGCTGTTAAGATTTCTTAGGGAGCATAAAACTGCCATTGGGTGGACCATTGCTGACATTAAGGGGATAAGTCCAGCAAAGTGCATGCATAATATTTACCTTGAAGAAGAAGCAAGGCCCACTCGAGATGCTCAAAGAAGACTTAACCCACACATGAAGGAGGTAGTAAAGGTCGAGATATTAAAGCTACTAGATGTTGGCATCATTTACCCTATATCAGATAGCAAATGGGTGAGTCTGGTCCAAGTCGTTCCTAAAAAGAGTGGGATAACCGTGGTAAAGAATGAAGATGAGGAGCTCATACCTACAAGAAAAACAACGGGTTGGAGAGTATGCATTGATTACCGGAGATTAAACAAAGTAACTAGAAAAGATCATTTTTCCTTGCCATTCCTTGATCAAATGATAGAGAGGTTAGCTGGACACAGTTATTACTGCTTCTTGGATGGGTATAGTGGATACAATCAAATCGCCATAGCACCTGAGGATCAAGAAAAGACTACATTCACATGTCCTTTCGGTACATTTGCTTATAGAAGAATGCCATTCGATTTATGCAACGCACCAGCCACTTTTCAAAGATGTATGATGAACATTTTTTCCGATATGGTAGAGAAATATATTGAGATATATATGGATGATTTTAGTGTCTTTGGATCTAATTTCGATGAGTGCCTAAATCCTTTGGAAAATGTCCTAAGGAGATGTGAAGAGAGTAATTTAGTACTGAATTGGGAAAAATGTCACTTCATGGTTCAACAAGGTATTGTGTTGGGTCACTCCATCTCAGACAAAGGTATTGAGGTAGACAAGGCTAAGGTTGACATCATTTCAAAGCTACCTCCCCCTCTCATAGTCAAGGGCATTAGAAGTTTCCTTGGACATGCCGGTTTTTATAGAAGATTCATCAAGGACTTCTCCAAAATCTCAAGACCTCTTTGTGCACTATTGACTAAAGATACCAAGTTTGAATGGAATGATGATTGTATGCAAGCTTTCAAAACCTTGAAGAATGTTCTACCTCTGCCCCAATAATGATGGCACCAGATTGGAACCTCCCTTTCGAATTCATATGTGATGCCAGTGACTTCGCCTTGGGAGCTGTCTTAGGTTAAAGAATCAATAAGGTACCTCATGCTATTTACTATGCTTCTAGAACATTAAATGATGCTCAGCTTAACTATTCTACTACTGAAAAAGAATTGTTAGCTATTATTTTTACTTTAGAGAAGTTTAGATCATATCTTATTGGTTCTAAAGTTATTGTATTCACTAACCATGGTGCTCTAAGATATTTGTTTTCTAAGAAAGATGCAAAGCCTAGGCTAATTAGATGGATACTCCTACTCCAAAAGTTTGATTTAGAGATCAAAGGCAAAAAGGGGAGTGAGAATGTAGTTGCGGATCATTTATCAAGACTCCCATATGAGAGTGATGATAAAGAGTTACCATTAAATGAGAACTTCCCTGATGAACAACTATTTGCACTCGAGGTAAAACTTCCATGGTATGCTGATATAGTTAATTATCTAACTGTTAAAATTTTTCCCCCAGGTATGACTACTCAAGAAAAGAAACGGCTAATATCTCTGTCAAGACACTACAATTGGGATGATCCATACCTTTTCAAGGTCTGCCCTGATCAAATCGTCAGAAGATGTATCCCAGAAGAGGAGCATTCGAGCTTGTTGCAACATTGCCATCAGTTTTCTTGTGGAGGTCATTTTGGAGCAAAACGAATAACTCTTAAGGTACTCCAATCTGGTTTCTCTTGGACTAACCTATTTAAAGATGCTTTTTCCTTTTGCAGCTCATGTGATAGATGCCAGCGAACAGGTAACATCTCTTCCCGAAATCAAATGCCCTTACAAAATATTCATGTAGTAGAACTCTTTGACGTATGGGGCATTGATTTCATGGGACCTTTTCCTAACTCATTTGGCTATTTATATATTCTTTTGGGTGTGGATTATATGTCTAAATGGGTTGAGGTTGTCCCTTTACGGACTAATGATCACAAAGTGGTTATCAAGTTTTTGCAGGCTAACATTTTTACTAGGTTTGGAACTCCAAGAGCAATCATCAGTGATGGGGGCAGCCACTTCCATCATCGTTCTTTTTTCTGAACTACTCCAAAAATATGGGATTACTCATAGAGTTTGCACTCCATATCATCCTCAAACCAGTGGCCAAGTAGAAATAAGCAACCGAGAGATCAAAGGAATTTTAGAAAGGACAGTAAAGCCGAATCGGAAGGATTGGTCTCTACTCTTAAATGATGCTTTGTGGGCATATAGGACAGCTTATAAGACCCCAATTGGCATGTCTCCCTACCGCCTAGTCTTTGGAAAAGCATGCCATCTCCCGATAGAATTAGAACATCGAGCATATTGGGCCATTAAGCAGTTCAACTTTGACATGAAGCAAGCGGGTGAGAAAAGGAAGCTACATCTAAATGAGCTTGAAGAATTGAGATATGAGGCCTATGAGAATGCAAAGTTATACAAGGAACGGACCAAAGCTTATCATGACAAACAACTAGCCTGGAAAGAGTTCCATGTAGGGCAAAAGGTGCTGCTATATGACTCCCGATTGCGGCTGTTCCCAGGCAAGCTCAAATCTCGATGGTATGGTCCGTACATAGTCACCAAGGTTTTTTCTCATGGTGCATTAGAAGTCTGTGACCCCAACGAAAATCAGCCCTTTACAATCAATGGACACAGAGCCAAGCCATACCTCGACACCAAATTTCCTCCAAGAGATGAAGACTTGTCACTTGAGTCAGTACAGTATACAGCTGAAACACAAGCACTAGAGCTCCAAGAGGTGGACTCTAAGTGCCTCCTTCCAAACAACTAGCACTGTAGCAAGAGAGTGCTTGAGCAAAGTAAAAATTTGATTACTTATTAAGCTCAAGCACCTCTGGTAAGGAGGCCATGCTGCAGGCCATTCTTGATCGCCTACCTCCAGCACCCAGTACCTCTCCGACTGCACCACCTGATGATCAGCAGTGAGAAAGTACCACGTCTGGCTGAAGACGTAAAACTTAGCGCTCATGGGAGGCACCCCACTGCATATCCTTTTTATAGATTTTTTTAGTATTTTATAGTTAACTTGTCTATTATTTATTACTTGTTTTCCATTTTATATTTGCTTTCTTTCTTTTTCAAGGACAGTGTCAGTGCATCCAGTTGAAGTTTGGGGGCGTGCTACGAGCTATGTCAGCCATCAGTTCTCCACCTCCCAGGTCCGATCTTTCCATGCTACTCACACATTGGGGACAATGTGCATTTTAAGTTTGGAGGTATGAGGACACATTCACACACTACACTATGTCCTACATTTTTGTTTTTATTTTTGTTGCTATTTTCATAGATAAATGCATGTTCATTCTGTCCAATAAACGTTTTTTGTGATCTAAACAAAACTGTATGATTCGACTTCATCAGCGAGCTTAACACTTTGAACATATAAGCCAATAATCAAGTTTTGAATCTAGATCACTGCCCTTTAGGCATTTAAGAATTCACAAGTTTAGCTTATCTATCACGAGCACATTAACACATGATCGTGTGGGATATGACATGTTTTTTGGATTTGTATGTTTCTTTTGCTTGACTGTGAACTAGATGACCTATTAGATTGACATATTGGCATATTGAAATAGAAAAGATTGATTAGTTCTCAAAAGAAACAAATGCTCCTAATGATCAATAAAACAAATCTTCCGCTGAGTAACTGGCCCTCTTGCCTCAGTAAGCATTGAGTGTCACGTCAAAAGGTGGAAAATCTTAAATGATCATTAAAAAGAACTTTCTGCTGAGTAACTGGCCCTCTTGCCTCAGTAAGCATTGAGTGTCACGTCAAAAGTTTGAAAATTCTAAATGGTAGCATTAAGACCAGTTAGTTTCGTAGCCTTGTTGACTCGAGCTAGTAAGTGCTTAGGGGTGACTTTACACCTAATGCCCTAAAACCATCTGGTTTGGGATTCATTGGCTAAACGCTTATTACACGAGTCAGTAAGAAAGCTTAAGGGAACTAACGTGGCAAAAATCTCGCAAATAAAAGTCTATGCCATGTTTGTTGACTCTAATAGGAAGTTTGGTGAATCTTAAGTCATCGAAACACTACACGCTTGAAGTTCTTGGAAACCCAATCTTTCATGTGCTAGTCACCACACACCAAAGTCAAACTTGTGATGTCTTAAACTACCTCATGAATATGATTTATGTTCAAAACTCTTATTCATTGCAAAAATATGTTTACATTTGTTAAGCTTGCTCATGAATGCGCATCATAGTTTTGTGTTAAATCTAGACTTTTGATTGACACCATGAATATTGGATTTATCTATGTCTTTCATTTTAGTTTTTAATTTAGTATTGCTAAGGGACTAGCAATATGTAAGTTTGGGGGTGTGATAGATGCTTAAATATTTATATTTAAGCTCCCTGCGATCGAGCCCAAGGCACACTGCGATCGAGCGCACATGTACGGGCATGAACAGTAAACTGCAGAACCCTATTTTGGAAATAAGAGAATTGTTGTTTTAGGAAGGTTTAGGAACTCATGGTTCTCTTAGGACTTCTCAAAGACCTATAAATACACTTGTAACTCACACACATAATACACACCTTAGATAGAAAACACTTCTCTCTTTTCTTTTACTTGGAGTTGAGGGCTTGGGAGAGAATTGACGCCTCTTCTCTCGGGTTTATTCTTCTCCTTTATGTTTAGTTTATTTATAATGTTTATGTCAGTTAGTATGTGTAACTAACTCTCTTATAGGGCTCGATTGAAGCCCTAGTTACACATTCCCATATTTTTATTCATTGATAAAATCTTTGCCAATAGCTTATTATGTTACTTAACTTGATTAACACCTGTGCTTATTTAAATTGCTCATATGTATGTGTAAGGCCAACGTATGCATGTGGTATGGATGGGTTAGTTAGATCAATTTAGATGACCGAGTCCTGGGTCTAACATTAGTAAGAAGGGATATCTTATCCGGATACCCAGGTTAATCAACATGGGAAACAGGGAGTAGATACCATGCCCTAGGTCTCATGTGGTTGTTGATTTCCACAGTACTTATGTTCTCTTAAGGGACAACTCGAGCAGATACCATGCTGAATCCCTTAAGGAAGAAAAGAGTTAGAGTAGATACCATGCCTAACTCGTTGCTTAGGGAAATCAATAGCTTAAGGAGTAGATACCATGCCCTTAGGTTGGTAACCAGTAGGTATACATAATAAAGCTAGTGCACTGATACCTTATACACATTGGGAATGTATGACTAGTGGTGGATATCAAAGCCCTATGTCTTTATTATCATCAAATCACTTTCCAACAGTTATTTATCTCTTTTTACTTTAGAGAAACTAATTCTAAAAGTAACTTTACCAATCCCTGTGGAGATGACCTTGCTTTCGCACACTAGACTACACTGATGACCTTGTGCACTTGCAAGTATAACTAGTATGATTATCTGCTTAAATTATTTAGGTATATAATCTCCTAATAGAGGAGCAATCCATTTCACCCCAAGAACCTCTATTTAGTTTAGGTTGAAGAATGGGAATCATTAAGGCTTGAAGAGATTTGGACGCTAGAAAATCAGCAGCAAGAGAGGGAGCAAAAGTCTTAAATATATTCTAGATCATATAATTACCTTTTGTATAATCTCTTGAGGTGAGTCTGGATTTACTCGATAGTGATACTCATTTTGTGCTTTTCAAATTTCCCAACATCCTATATTAAGTGCAAGAAATCTAGCAACTCCTATTTGAGAGGAGTGATTTACTTAAGAGTACCATAATTGAAACAAACCTACAATTCTAGTGGCTTTGTGCTTAATATGTACAGCATATTTCCAAAATAATACCACACTTGTTGGGCAACTGTATTGGTGACTTGGAAATGAGACATGGTCTCTATGTTAGGGGTTGAACAATAGCTACAAACCAAAGCCATTTGAATGCCTAGGCGTTGTATTATAGAGTCCACTGCTAAAACATATTGTAAAATTCTCCATATGAATAAGCCAATGTTTTTTGGCAGCCATTTTTTCCACAAAAATTTACATCATTGGAATCTATCATGGCGAAAACAATGAGAATGCTAGTATAAAGAAGAAGAGAATTCCCTAATGAAAGAGAAACACGAAATTAAACGATCTTCGCGCTGGTCTAACTAGATCTAATTCAATAAACAATGTTGCTTTGTCGTAAGCTCATTCTCAATGCTCTCCAAAAACACACCTGACTAAAGAGCTTCAGACACTATTATGGAACGAATAGCTTGGGTGCAAGCAAAATTCCTTTTGTAGACCATTAACTGAATTTTTCACAGTTGTTGGGAGAAAAGATTTTATTAACCTCTAGCCATGAGACACAAAAACTAGGTAATAGGAGTGAAGCACTACAAGAGGGTGACCATATTTATGATTCATTAAAGCTGCCCATAATGGCATCCCTTTCATAAAACTCCATCCTGATTTTGTATTTAGGGCTGTCATTACTAGGCTTAAATCTTTTATACCAAGACCTCCATTTTTAACTGGTAGGGACAGTCTTTCCTAAGACACTTAGTGCCTCTTTGATTCACCATTTGTAATCCAAAGAAAATCCATAAACATAGAATGCAAGCGATTGATAAGATATCTAGGAAGATGAATTGAGATAAAAGAGTAAGTTGGAATTGCAGTGAGCACCAATTTTACTAAAGTAATTTTTCTATCATACAAGAGCAACTTGAACTTCCATCCCTCTAGTCGTTGTCTAACCTTAGAGATTAGATAATTAAAATAATTCATTCGAGCTTTACCCTTGAATAACGAATCCTAAGATATTTGATAGGGCAAAGAGCTTGCTGCAAACCAATCCAAGCTCGAATCAAATTGCACTGGTTAAGAGAAGTTTTGTATAACATAGTGAAAGATATTTTTGAAACACTAAGCTACTAAGCACTTTCTTGTTTGATTAGGGCATGAAAATGCACTTCAAATAGAGTTAATTATATGCATTTGTTAAGAATAATTTTGATTATTCATTGAATTTCTTGAAAAGTGTGGTCCTTCGGAGAATTCTGTGTTTTAGTGTGTTGCAGATTTTAAAAAACAAAGAAGCGTTAAAAAAAATATAAAATATGTTTGAAAGAATCCACAACATCCAGACCAATTCAGATCAAGAAAACCATGTTTCCCAAGAGGAGTGCAACAAAACCCATCATTTCTAGACTATTAAAGATAAATTGAGTATTTTTCTAAGTCATGTTGTCACTAGCAAAGGGTGAAAGGAGTTTCACTAAATTGCCAGAATTGCCCGTACAGATCAGTTATTTTTGTGGAATAAACTGTATTGATTCAGAAAGAACCAAGAGATGAGCCATATATGCTTAGAAAGATCCGAATGTCTATTTTTTGTAGAATTTTACGACTCTTAAATATGAAATTTCTAGAGAAAGTTATGGTAGTTTTAGTAGACAAAGGTCAAGTTGTGCGTGATTTCAGCGTGGCAGAAGTGAAGGAGCTATTAAATTATAAATTTTTTTTGGATTTGCACGGCCTAGACAATAGCACAATCGGACTTGTATAGTAACAGAAGCACACAACCTGAACAGAAACCCTATGGAAACTTTTTTGTCTATAAAGCCGTCTCCATATAGCTATATATAGGATTTTAGACTCAGAGAATAGGGGGCTGAAGAGATACACACTGAATTTCTAGAGAGCTATTGTGATTATGTATTATTGGTGATTACGCCCAAAATATAACACGGTAGTTGTAACACAGCTTTGGGGTGTAAATTTCACAGGGAAACAAACTAACTACAAGGAAAGGTGTGAACCTTAACACAAACGATAAAATCAAGTGAGAGAATATGAATTTTGAGAAAGTTGTGTAAATAGATTGAAGGATATAATAAAGAAACAACAAGGTTCAGGGAATCTTCTCTAGGTTCGTTGCCTTAATCTAATCTTGATTCAACTGTTTATCTCGATCGCAAGTTTCACATCCCAAACAGGCAATCGACAAGTATTCAATTAAAGTGCATGTAAACCTAATGTAATTGTTATGAAATCCTCTTTACTTTCAAGCACACATGACCTAACTTATAGATTATCAAGAAACTACAATATATCATAATGACAATACTACAGTAATGGAAAAATCTATAAGAGAAATCTACCAAACTCAATCACACCTCAACAACATCACATAAGAAGAGCATGACTAGACTATTATGGGGGAGAAAGATGCAATCACCGGATTAAAGGGGAATCTTCTAATTAGATTAAAAAGAAAATCATAACAATGTTTAATGATAATAAATCCCTATTACAACTGAATCAAATAAAGGAAAATAGGAACAACTACACCTAGGGATTCATCCCTTCGCCTTGCTTAGAGACTAGACGGCCATGGGGTTCCTCCTTGAGTCTTTGGACCCTTGTCCAGCCTCCAATGATTGTTTTTCAAACCCTAAAGTGATCTATTTATAATGCAAAGGTCCAAGGGTGTTTTAGGGTTTTAAACTATCATTAAAACCCTAATTAGTTCGTATCTCAGAAAGAAAGGTTTCGTGCTCGCGTCGCGGCTCAACTTGTACTGATTCTTCATCATTCTATGGTGTAGATCGAGGTTTCAACCCAAGAGGGGGGTGAATTGGGTTTTTAAAACTTTTTGAGGAATTAATACAAATTTATAAAAACAAATAAGCAGCAAACAATTAAAACAAGTAATGTGCTGTAAATAAAGAGTTTAGAGAGAAGAGGATGCAAACTCAGATTATAGTGGTTCGGCAATATCGGATTCGTTCTGACCCTACGTCCACTCTCTTCAAGGAACTCCTTGAAGTAATCAACTAAGTAACTTAGTAGTACAACTTTCCTGGTGTTGTACAAACCTTACAATCCTTTCCTCTCGGAAGTAATCCCCTTCCTCTCGGAAGTAGTCCCTTTACAAAGATGATGTAAAGTAAATAGTAGAGAAACAGCTAATGGAAGCTTATACAACTGAATAATGTCTCTCTTTCAAAGTAAAGCTTGAAGAATGGCTTAATAAGAATATTTCAAAGCTTTTTGTGTTTCAAGAGTATAAAAACTTGATTTTGTGAGATCAACTCTTTTTGAATGTATGCAGCTTGTTATTGAATGCTCAATTGAATGGGTTTATATAGCAATCAAATAATATGGCCGTTAGGACTTTAATTTGAAAAAGATTTGCTTTAAAATGTTCAGATTTGGAGTCCAACGGTCATATTTTTGAACTACCAGTCGACTGGGTCGTGATACTAGTCGACTGGGTTCACTTAAAAAAATCACATTTTCAGACCTTCTGGGTATCCAGTCGACTGGTATCAATGACCCAGTCAACTGGAGACCTACTGTCTCATATATCAGTCGACTGGTATATGTACCCAGTCGACTGGGTTATCTTTCAACCCAGTTTTTCTGTTTTAATTTAAAATGTTTGTTTTAAAATGATCGATTTAGAAAAAAAATTTTGTTCGAGCCATTGAACAAGCTATTACAGTGTATAAGTGAGACTTACATTTGTTCTAAAACCTTAAACCTATGCTAGTTTTTCAGTCTTCACTTGATACTTTGATTCGGTTTGAGTTCTTGAACTTTGATCCTTAGTTGAATGCTTTTGTTGCTTACTACACTTAGTTAGTATAATAATAGTTGTGTTTTTTCATCATTAAAATACGGGTGAGGGTCAACAATCTCCCCCTTTTTGATGATGACAAAACTAGTGATGAGAAAACAGATAAAAAGGCTAAGTGTTTGATTTTTACAAAAAATCGGACAGAGTCTCCTCTGTTTTTCGAATAAAACCACCTTGTAAACAGACAAACGCAGTTCATATATCTATTTCAACCAACCACAATTAACTTAACCAATCAAACAATAAGTTTTGGAGCAGTGCTCCCCCTAAATCTATGCATTGGTTTCTTTTACTTGGTTTTTCTCGGTTTTTCTCATTTTTCTCTCCCGTTCTGAGAACAGGAACCAAAGGGGCTAGAAATCGAAAAATAAGTGACTTATCCACTACATTCATCTAGAGAATGATTAAACAAACCTGTATGCGAAATTTTGGCTTCATTCGGATTTCGAAAGCCTGCCCGGGAAGAACTGAAATTTTTCATACAAGCATTATCAGTTTCATAGCATTTTCATGAATAAAAGCAATTTAAAACTATGCAAACATATCACAAATGATGTAAATAGATATATAAAATATGGCTAATATAAATATAACATCATATAAAAAAGTCAATACAAGAACGGGCTTCATAGAGCCATAACTAAGACAAAATAATACAAAATATGTCTGTGCTATGTGGTAAGAGCTGGAAAACCCTATGTACATAATAAGGAAAAAAAAAACTCAAGGAGCGGGAGAGTCTGAGTCATCACGAAGAAGTTCCCTAATCTCAGCTAGGGAACCCCCGGTGTGCTCTCGATGTAACTCGAAGTCGTCCCATAGGTGGTCGATGGAGGAGCTCAATCTCTGGTACTCTGACTGCATAGACTGGAAATCGGACTCCATCGTCATCTGAAGGCTCAAGATAGCCTGAAGTATATCTCCGTATCTAGTCTGACCAGTACTCGAGTCACCAATCGGAAGTGCTGGGGTGTCAGTGTCCATATCAGCATAGGCAGCAGCCTCCTCCTCCTCATCATCATCATCACTCTCATCTCCTCGTATCCGTAACCGCTTCTGGGCCTTGGAGGCTGGTAGAGGCACTCGGAAGTGCTAGAGTATGAGCGTAATGAGCATCCCGTAAGGAAGACACCCAGAGTCGCTCGCTTCGCTATTTATCATGTTGGCGAGCAGCAGAGGATAAATATTGAAGTGGTGCCCAGATTTAAGGCAACAAATCAATATCGTATCTTTCTTAGATAGATACCCTCGACTCTCGAGTCTAGGGTGGATGGTCCAACTGACAATCAGCTGAAATATCTTTGAGTCGAGGGGCATGTCACTACACGTGTGAAATGTAGTGGGTCTGTACACATAGTTAGGGTCTCCCCTGACTATCTGACAGGCCGCCTCGACGTCAAAGCTATCTGGCCATCCATCCAGACTCCACTGAATCCCCCTTACTGGGATTCTCAATATGCTCATCAAGATGTCAGTGTTGACCTCAAACTCCACACAGCTGAATCTGGTTCTGAATCTCAGAGCCAGAGGACTAGGTTTCACCAAGTTCGCGTAGAACTGGTGAATCAGTCGCGGGTAATATTTTTCATGTATTCTGACCAGTGAGGTCAGATTTATTACCTCAAATGCTGGTAGAATATCAAAATTTCCATGATGAATAGAGTCGAAATCAACAACTCTACCCGTCATGATCTTCTTATTACAGATTATGGAGTTATTCCTCGTATGAGCAGCCGGACTGGAAAACAGAGTTTCTTCCAACTCTGTTCTGGGCGTTCTTCTAGATGAGCCTGCTGCTCCCTTTCTTCACGACTCTGATGCTGAAGGTTTTGAAGACTTTGGCTTTTTAGGTGCATTAGGTCCACTTGTTGTGAATTTTACACGGATCTTATCGCTCATTTTGAAGAAAAAAGAAGTTTTTGGGTAAAAAGGATTTTGGTGAAAATAAGAGATTTTAACCATAAAAAGTCAAAAATCTCTTTATGGATGAGTAGATCAATGTGTTTAGATGAAGTTTGGATGGTTTTTTGATCAAAATGGTGAATTTTTCTAGAGAGAGAAAACAGGGGTGCTCGAAAATAGAGTAAAAAATCAGAAAAATGAATAGTTCCTTATATAGAATCGCGATACCAGTCGACGGGGTAGCTTTGGAAAGATGAACAGTTTCCATACTAGTCGATTGGGTTTATGAACCAGTCGACTGGGTGAACTGACAGTAAGATATCAGTCGACTGGATTGAATTGACCAGTCGACTGGATGACAACTGATTTTCAAAAAATTGGCTCCAAACAGGATCTACAAATACCAGACTTCTGGACTGGATTTACCAGTCGTCTGGAAGAAGAGACAGAGACTTACCAGTCGACTGGATGAAAGGGCTGTGACTTACCAGTTGTCTGGTACAGATTCACCAGTCGACTGGACCCTTATGAAAATTTTCAGTCTTGTAATATAGTACGAAATTTGTTTATCTATGACATCTTGAGTGAGGGAGATATTTAAACAAGAATTAATACTCTTTCACTAGATGTTAAACATGCAAATGATGAATTATGAAGCAATCAGATATTCAGTTTATCATAATCCAGCAGTCTCATTAACATTCTTATCTTACAGAAACTAGCTTCACCTAGAGGTTTTGTAAGAATGTCAGCTATTTGATCTTCTGAAGGTATGAATTCTAGTCTTATGTCACCTTTTTTAGCATGGTCTCTTAAGAAATGATGTCTTATTTCTATGTGCTTTGTTCTAGAGTGCTGAATAGGGTTCTTGGTTAGGTTGATAGCACTAGTATTATCACAAAATATTGGAATGTTTTTTAGGTTAATGCCATAGTCTTTTAGTTGTTGTTTTATCCATAATTCTTGGGCACAACAACTTCCGGCTGCAACGTATTCCGCCTCGGTGGTTGATAGTGCAACGGAATTTTGTTTCTTGGAAAACCAAAAGGTTAACATAGCTCCTAAGAATCGGCATGTACCACTTGTGCTTTTTTTATCTAACCTATATCCATCAAAATCAACATCTGAATAACCTACAAGCTCAAAAGATGAATCTCTAGAGTACCATAATCCTATGGTTTGGGTTCCTTGTAGATATCTAAGGATTTTTTTTACTGCAACTACATGTGATTCCTTAGGATTAGATTGAAATCTAGCACACATGCATACACTAAACATTATATCAAGTCTACTTGTAGTCAAATAAAGCAAAGCATCTATCATGCTTCTATAATATTTAGTATCTACAGTTTTACCTCCTTCATCAAAATCAAGTTTTGTAGTTGTGCTCATAGGAGTTCCAAGTGGCTTTGAGCTTTCCATCTCGAATCTCTTTAGTAGGTCCTTAATGTATTTTGATTTATTGATGAAGATACCTCCTTTTAGTTGCTTGATTTGAAGTCCAAGGAAGTAGATAAGCTTTCCCATCATGCTCATTTCAAATTCACCTTGCATGCACTTTGCAAACTCTTGACACATAGATTCATTAGTAGCACCAAATATAATATCATCAACATATATTTGAACTATCAAAGTGTCATTTTTATGAGTTTTTATGAAGAGATTTGTGTCTATTCTACCTCTTACAAAATCATTGTCAATCAAAAATTTGCTTAGTCTTTCATACCATGCCCTTGGAGCTTGCTTCAACCCATATAGAGCTTTAGAAAGCTTGTAGACATGATTTGGAAGACTAGGATTTTCAAATCCAAGAGGTTGCTCAACATAAACCTCTTCTTCTATAAAGCCATTTAAAAAAGTACTTTTTACATCCATTTGAAATAGCTTGAACTTATTAAAGCATGCAAAGGCTAATAACATTCGAATAGCTTCTAATCTAGCCATGGGTGCATAAGTTTCATCAAAATCTATTCCTTCTTCTTGATTATATCCCTTAGCAACTAGTCTAGCCTTGTTTCTAGTTACTATTCCATTTTCATCCATCTTATTCTATATACCCATTTAGTTCCAATTATCGAATGATTCTCAGGTCTTGGAACTAGTTTCCAAACACTGTTTCTCTCAAATTGATTTATTTCTTCTTGCATTGCAATTATCCAATCATTATCTTTTTCAGCTTCTATAAATGTCTTAGGTTCTACTTGAGACAAATAAGCTACAAAATTGCAAATATTTCTAATAGAAGAGCGAGTTCTTACCCCTTGTGAAGGATCACCAATCACTTGATCAATCGGGTGATAATTTACATACCTCTAATCTTTGGGTAGACTTTCCTCTTGTTGGCTTGAGGATGGTTGGTCCAAATTCGGAGTCTCTATCTCTTCATTTGCTTGAGGTGGACTCTCCTTTGGGTCAACAATGGGAGTAGGAGTTTCTATTCTTGGAATAAAATCTGCATCATCTTTAAAGGAAACTTCTCTACTACTAATTGGGTTAGACTCATCAAGAGTTACATGTATAGATTCTTCTACCACTAGAGTTCTCTTATTGAAACCTCTATAAGCCTTACTAGATGTTGAATATCCTAAAAATATTCCTTCATCAGTCTTAGAATCAAATTTACCCAAGTTAGTTTTATTGTTATTTAAGATGAAACATTTACAACAAAATGCACGAAAATAGGAGATATTAGGCTTTCTCCCTTTCCATAGTTCATAAGGAGTTTTATCAAGCAGAGATCTTATCAAAATTCTATTTAAGATATAGCAAGAAGTATTCACGGCTTCAGCCCAAAAGTATTTTGGTAAACTATTTTCACAAAGCATAGTTCTTGAAAATTCTTCTAGAACTCTATTTTTCCTCTCAACAACTCCATTTTGTTGAGGAGTTCTAGGAGTTGAAAAGTTGTGATTAATTCCATTTTCATCACAAAATTTTGAAAAGCTTTGATTTTCAAATTCTTTGCTATGATCACTTCTTATGCTTGAAATACAAATTCTCTTTTCATTTTGTACCTTTTTGCAAAACTTTTCAAATCCTTTGAAAGCTTCATCCTTGTAAGCAATAAAAATAACAAAGGTATATCTTGAATAGTCATCAACAATAACAAGAGCATATTGATGGCCACCTAGACTAATGGTACTAATTGGACCAAATAAGTCCATATGCAAAAGTTCCAAAGGTCTAGTAGTTGAGACTACATTTTTTGCTATAAAAGAAATCCTAGTTTGTTTTCCCATTTGACAAGCACTGCGTACTTTGTCTTTTTCAAAATTGATTTTAGGAAGTCCAATAACTAAATCTTTTCTTGAAACGATTTTTAGCAAGTTCATGTTTACATGACCAAGCCTTATATGCCATAGCCATGGATTTTCACTAAAAGCAGGAAAACATTTTTCAATTTCAGAATGCAGGGATTTCAAATCAACTATGTAGATATTTTCATGTCTATGGCCAATGAATTTGATCTTATTGCTCTTTATGTCTATAACTAGATAATGAGAGGTCTCAAATGTGACTTTGTATCCTTTGTCACATAATTGACTAATGCTAAGTAAATTTGGCTTAAGGCCTTGTACTAGCAATACATTATCTAAGGTTGAGAAATCATTACCGACTTTTCCATGCCCGATGATCTTTATTTTAGTATTGTCTCCAATGGTCACAAGTCCACCATCTCTTAGAGTTAGCTCATTGAATACGCTTTTATCACCGGTCATGTGCTTCGAGCATCCGCTATCAAGGTACAAACAGTTACCTTTCTCCTTAGTGTGGAGGCAAATCTACATCACACAAGGATATACGATAGCACATTTAGGTACCCAAAATTTCTTGGGTCCTTCGGGGTTAGTCCTAGAAAACACGGTTCCTTTTGGAACCCAAACTTTCTTAACAGTATATGGTGATCTATGAACATATTGATGATGCACAATCCTAGGATGATAGTAATTAAAATTTCTAGGATATCTTACATGTGCATTCCTATAATCCTTAGGATAATAGTTCCTAGGATACATGTTTCTATGGTAAGGAGTACGAAAATGCATGTCGTTTCCAGAAAATGAATGATGATGCATTCTAGGATACATGCTAGCATATGTATGCAAATTATTTCTAGGATAACCATGATGGTAATTCCTAGGATGAGCATGTGCAGAGTTCATATGTTGATTATGTATATGTTGGTTATTTCTAGGATGTGTACAAGCATTTCTAGAGTGAGCATACATATAAGCATGTGTATTTCTAGGTTGCTTTATTTTTGTATGAACATTTGAATTCCTAGCATTTAATGAGGGAGTGCTTTTAATCTTGCTAGGGTTTCTTGAAGTAGAGGCTTCACTTACACATGAGGCTTTCATGAATAAGCTCTCTTTTGATTTTCGCTTTCCCAAAGGAGAGTATCCTACACCAGATTTTCCTCCACTTAATCTTTGGGAAGAAAGCACTTCATCAAGTTTTTCTTTACTAAGCATAAGTCTTGATATAGTGCTATTCAATTCAAAAATTTTATTTTTCAAATTCTCATTTTCATCTTTGAGAAAATCTTGAGAAGAATCATACAGTAAAGATGATAATTTTTCTTTTTCTTCTCTAAGACTTATCATCTCTTTAGAGAGAGATGATACCTCTTTCTTGAGAACAAAATTTATAGAATCAAATTTCCTCAATTCCTCATGCATTTCATTTATTATTTCTAGCAATTTTTTTACTACTACTCACAATATTATTTTTAGAAGAAGGAGAAGATGTTACGTCACTTTCATCGTCGATTGCCATCAAACAAAGGTTGGCAATTTCCTCGTATCCGATTTCTTTGTCTGATGACTCATCTTCTTCATCATCGCTCCAGGTAGTTGCTACCATGGCTTTCTTTTTGAAGCCCTTGTATGGTTTGTTTGAAACTGGACAATCAACTCTAATGTGACCGGGCTTCTTGCAGCCATAGCACATAAGCAGTTCCCTTTTCGGAGTGGGATTTTTTGTGTAAGGTTTCTTGCTTTTCTTCAAGAACCTGTGAAATCGTTTGGTGATCAACGTCATTTCACCATCTTCCTCGCTGCTATCAGCTTCTTTTTCTGATTCCATTTCTTTGCTGCTCGTAGAAGCTTTGAGAGCAATATACTTTTTCTTCTTCTCATCATTATTGACGATGGGAGTCATTTCTTCCATCTCATACGTCAATAATGACTCGAGTAGTGTCTCAACATCCAGTTTGTCAAGATTTTTGGCCTCCTGTATGGCTGTCCTCTTTGGTTTCCATTCTGGTGGCAGAGATCTCAAGATTTTTCTGGTTAGTTCTACCTCCTCAATATTCTTACCAAGCAGTTTTAAACCATTTATAATAGTGGTGAACCGTGAGTGCATTTCAGAAATAGTTTCGTCAGGAGACATTTTAAAGGATTCATACTCAGAAATTAGCATGTAAATTTTTGACATTTTTACTTCACTAGTTCTTTCATACGTGACTTGTAATTTGTCTCATATCTCTTTAGCAGAAATGCATGCAGATATTTTATTATATTCATAAATATCTAATGCACAATGTAACATACTTGTTGCTCTGTTATTAATAGACATCGTTTTACAATCCTCGTTAGTATACTCAGTTTTGAGTTTAGGTATTGTATGAAGAGTCTCTCCAATAACTATTTCTTTTAAAGGAATTCTAGGTCCTTCTTCAATGATTCTCCATAGATTGTAATCTTGTCCTTCGACAAAGATTTTCATTCTGTTTTTCCAATAGTTATAATTGGAGCCATTGAACAAAGGTGGTCTAGTATAAGAGTGTCCCTCAGAGTAGCTATTTGCTGCCATTGGATCAACTCAAGGATTTTAAGCCTAAAAATGAGAACAAAGCTCTGATACCAATTGTAGATCGAGGTTTCAACCTAAGAGGGGGGGTGAATTGGGTTTTTAAAACTTTTTACGGAATTAATACAAGTTTATAAAAACGAATAAGCAACAAACAATTAAAACAAGTAATGTGCTGTAAATAAAGAGTTTAGAGAGAAGAGGATGCAAACTCAGATTATAGTGGGTCAGCAATATTGGATTCGTTCCGACCCTATGTCCACTCTCTTCAAGGAACTCCTTGAAGTAATCCACTAAGTAACTTAGTCGTACAACTTTCCCAGTGTTGTACAAACCTTACAATCCTTTCCTCTCGAAAGCTATCCCCTTCCTCTCGGAAGTAATCCCCTTTCTTTTGGAAGTAATCCCTTTACAAAGATGATGTAAAGTAAATAGTAGAGAACTAGCTAATGAAAGCTTATACAACTGAATAATGTCTCTCTTTCAAAGTAAAGCTTGAAGAATGGCTCAATAAGAATATTTCAAAGCTTCTTGTGTTTCAAGAGTATAAAAACTTGATTGTGTGAGATCAACTCTTTTTGAATGTATGCAGCTTGTTATTGAATGCTCAATTGAATGGGTTTATATAGCAATCAAATAATATGGCCGTTAGGACTTTAATTTGAAAAAGATTTGCTTTAAAACGTTCAGATTTGGAGTCTAACGGTCATATTTTTGAACTACCAGTCACTTGGGTCGTGATACCAGTCGATTGGGTTCACTTGAAAAAATCACATTTTCAGACCTTCTGGGTATCCAGTCGATTGGTATGAATGACCCAGTCAACTGAGACCTACTGTCTCATATACCAGTCGATTGGTATATGTACCCAATCGACTGGGTTGTCTTCCAACCCAGTTTTTCTGTTTTAATTTAAAATGTTTGTTTTAAAACGATTAGTTTAGAAAACCTTTTTTGTTCGAGCCATTGAATAAGCTATTACAGTGTATAAGTGAGACTTATATTGGTTCTAAAACCTTAAACCTATACTAGTTCTTCAGTCTTCACTTGATACTTTGATTCGGTTTGAGTTCTTGAACTTTGATCCTTGGTTGAACGCTTTTGTTGCTTACTACACTTAGTTAGTATAATAACAGTTGTGTTTTGTCATCATTAAAATACGGGTGAGGGTCAACATGTGGGCCGCAGCCCAGCCTAATCCAGGCCGCAGCTCACCTTGATCCAGGCCGCAGCCTGACCTGATGCTTCTTCCTTGCTCTTTTGGTGCACTTTCTGGAGGTCGAGGCTTAGTTCTTTCAAGCCGCGGCACACACACTTTCTTCTCTTCATTATGTCCTTCCGAAAGCACTCCTTCGCTCCGATATGCATAGGATCTTTGTGCTTTATTCAATGATAGCTTTTCCCTCTCTTTTAGACTCCAAACACCTGAAAATGCATCAAAACAAATCAATGATCCAAGAATGACACTTTAGAATTGTTAAGGTATAAAAGTGCAATTAAAACCTAGATCAACCCTAAAATGCTAACAATTAAGTATTGTTAAGATGCATTTTATAACTCTCATCACAACCCCCAACTAGCTTATTGCTAGTCCCTAGCAATTCAAGCGAAAACAAGAGATGAATTCTATGGTAGGAATCAAAACAAAGTAAAGCAATGCTAGTGTTAAACCAAAAGTAATTCAACTTTTTGTCTCAAAAATCGCACATAACACACAGCACATAGAATCATTAAATTTCACTCAAGTTCAAAAGTAATCCAAACATCAATCTTAAGATCGTTATTGACTCTTTACATCCATCTTACCATAATCCATTAATCCGAACATCCGGACGATTTTATGCATAACATTCGTGAATACAAGTCTTGGCCTCTAAAACATGATAAATTGCGTGACATCAATCACAAAAATAAGCTCTATAGGCTTACATTTCAAGCCACTCTCCACTATTGTAGAAAAATCACATTACATTGGATCAATAGGTCTTTAATAAGCTTATAACGTTAGGCTAAGGTAAAGGTTAAGAAAGAATGGGAAGGGTTCACAAGTAAAAGAACTCAATCTCTTAGCTTTAAACACAACCACTTTTAAGAACTAGATAACCTTACTTCAACACTCAACTTTTTCGAGCATTTTTCGAGCATTTTTCTCAAATCACCACTTTTCTTTTCTTTTCTTCTTTCTTTGCCATAATTCACTTCTCTTTTCTTTTCTTTTGTATTTTGGCATAAAACCATTCACCTTATTTTTCATTTTTCTTTTCTTTTCCATAACCCCCAACTTATCTCTTTTAATGTACTTGGGTTATGGTAGTGATATTTTCTCATATTTCCATCCTTACTCATTTTAAGTGCTTCTCAAGAAATGTGTATAGCTAAGTTCTTTTAAGAGAAATGTAAGGATAAAATATTTTCTTAGGCTCATAAAGGTGAGTAAATGGGCTATTGAAAGAAATAAGGCTTAAATTCTTTTTCAATAAAAGGGATTAAATAGGTGACTAGTGGTAAATATAGCAATTGTAGGTTTGACAGGCTCAAACGGTCCAAAAATGGCCTATATCATATCCTACGTAATGTGCATTCTAGGAATTCACCTCAAGTGGTTATCAAATAAGTTCTAGAGCTTGTCGAGACTGCAAAAATATTCACAAAATAATCACACATAAAACTTCTCTAAATGTTTAAGACTAATCATACAATCTTACCACAAACTAGAGTCTCAAACCAAATGAAGATTGATACTTAAATTAATTTCAAACTGAAGCAAGATTTAACTTCTTCTAAATAATATCTTCTATCTCAATTAAGTTCATATCATCAACATGTGAATTAACTCCAAGGCAAACACAAAGCATGCTAAACACAAACAAAAAGGGAAAATGACACTAAGCAGTTCACTGAAAAACATGAAAAACAAGAATATGTTTCCTCCTCCACCCCCAACTTAAAATAAGCATTGTCCTCAATGTTAAAGCAAAAGTTAAGGAAACTCCCTTTGTAGCCAAAAGTGCACAGAAGCTGAAAATGTGCACCACCATTTGAATTGCTTCGTATTTTTGTTCCTGAAAAAGAAATACGAAAGTAAAACTAGAAAACAGCAAAATAATAATAATAAACAAGCAAAAGAAATATGAAAAACAGTAAAAATAAAAGCATATGTTGTAGGTTACCTCCCATGAGCGCTAAGTTTTACGTCTTTTGCCAGACGCTTTTATTCCCTCATAGACAAACATAGGTTGAATGCACCAACCACTCCTTCATTGCCAAATTCGGTGCTTGTATGCTTTGGAGAGGCCTCAAGGATGTCATCAGTAACATCCATAAATTCTGGCTCGATATATGCTCTTGTGAAGCCATGGGTGAGGGTAGACTCTAATGGATTAAGGTGCTGGACCTTTTCCATGAATGAGTCAATCATGTATGCTTGGTGGGTTTCGTCCACATCCTTTGATTTTTTCGTTGTTGGGATGTGTAATGACTTACCACTTAGTGTCTCAATGACATTCACCTCCTTTAAATTCTATTGTGCTAGGTGTTGACCATGGGGTGTGGACTGAGCTTGAGAAGGGAACTTACCTCGCTCAGTCACACTCAAGTAGCACATCAACTTGGACACTTGGCTCTTTATCTCTTTATTTTCTTCAACAGCCTGCATAATTAAATATTCAAGTCTTTGATTAGTCTTATCTTGTGCCTCAATAAAAGCATGCAAAGTGTCTTCTAAAGGAATCCTAGAAGATACAGGTACATGATATGGTGCAAGATATGGTGCAGGGGTTTGTGTAAGCTGCTAGTTTTCAGATTTCCAGCTGAAGTTGGGGTGATCGCGCCATCCCGGATTATAAATATTAGAGAATGGTGTAAAAGGCTTCGTGTACATGCCTAAGGCATTACATTGTTCCTCATACATCCCTCTTATATCAACAAATGTGGGGCACTCTTGAGCGAGATGATCTACCTCGCCACACACAAAACATGGTTCAAAAGATTTTGCATGATTAGCTACGTGTGTTGGCTTTAAGCTTTTAGTATTTAACACCTCTAGTTCCCTAGTGAGCATCTCGACCTTGGTCTTAAGGTTATCCTCTTACCTAAGATGGTAAATTCCACCACCATTTAGGTTCCCTATAGGTCGTGACATATTTGTGCTTTCAGTAGCACTAGGTCCAGTCCAAGTGTGAGCTTTTTAGCAAGTTCATTGAGGTACTCTATGACCTCATCAGGGTCTTTCTCCAAGAGCCCACCATTACACATCATCTCTACAAACTGGCACTCTCTATATGTAAGTCCTTCATAAAAATAGCTCACTAAGCGCAAACTCTCATACCCATGGTGAGGGCACATACTCAATAACTCCTTAAATCTCTCCAAAGACTGATAAAAAGTCTCACTGTCCTTTTGTGCAAAGGTTGAGATTTGTCTTTTTAAAGAATTGGTCTTATGTTGGGGAAAGTATTTATTAAAGAAAATTCTAGTCATCTCAGTCCATGACCCAATAGATCGAGGTCTTAGTGAGTATAGCCAACTCTTAGCTCTATCCTTCAAAGTGAAAGGAAAGAACTTAAGCCTCACAATGTCATCGGTTTCATCTTGACTATGAAAAGTCGCGACTACTTCCTCAAATTCTCGAATGTGCACATATAGGTTTTCATTGTCCAAGCCATGAAACATAGGGAGTAACTGTATCATCCCTATTTTAAACTCTAATTGGCGAGTATTGGCTAGAAACATAATACATGATGTGTGGTTGTGCGTGTAGGGTGGAGGTAATCCTGAAGTGTCCTAGCAACATTCTCATTAGGGTTATCAGCCATGTTAAAAATCCTCTAAATTCTCTTATGGGGGTGTGCTATGGTTTGATCTAGGTGAGGTTTCACTAACGGACGTAGAAGGAGAGGATAATTCTAGTTTGGGTCCTCTAATGAATCTACCTCGCTAATCTCTCGATCTAAGCATACACCAATTGAGTTAGAGGAGAAATAATTAAAACAAAATAAAAAAAATCAGAAAATCAAAACTTATGAGAAAGAACAATAACAAAAAAAAATTACTATAAAAATAAAGAAGGGAAGGAAATAAAAAAAATAATGCAGCAAGCTAAAAGAAGGAACGAAGTTATCGCCTTTACAGCTACTGAAAAGAAAAAACTATTTACAGTTCTTCTACTGTCATGTCAAAAGTTGACAATCTTCCTTGTACTTAAGCACGTTTCCCTGGCAACGGCGCCAAAATTTGATTACACCCAAAACATAACGCGGTAGTTATAGCACAGCTTTGGGGTGTCGATTCCACAGGGAAACAAACTAACTACAAGAAAAGGTGTGAACCTTAACACGAACGATAAAATCAAGTGAGAGAATATGAATTTTGAGAAAGTTGTGTAAATAGATTGATGGATATAATAAAGAAACAACAAGGTTCCAGGAATCTTCTCTAGGTTCGTTGCTTTACTCCAATCTTGATTCAATTGTTTATCTCGATTGCAAGTTTCACATCCCGAACAAGCAATCAGCAAGTATTCAATTAAAGTGTATGTAAACCCTAATGTAATTGTTATGAAATCCTCTTTACTTTCAAGCACACATGACCTAACTTATAGATTATCAAGAAATGACAATATATCATAATGACAATACTACAGTAATGGACAAATCTATAAGAGAAATCTACTAGACTCAATCACACCTCAACAACATCACATAAGAAGAGCATGACTTAGACTTATATGGGGGAGAAAGATGCAATCACCGGATTAAAGGGAAATCTTCTAGTTAGATTAAAAAGTAAATCATAACAATGTTTAATGATAATAAATCCCTATTAGAACTGAATCAAATAAAGGAAAATAAGAATAACTACACCTAGGGATTCATCCCTTTGCCTTGCTTAGAGATTAGATGGCCATGGGGTTCCTCCTTGAGTCTTTAGACCCTTGTCTAGCCTCTAATGATTGTTTTTCAAACCTTAAAGTGATCTATTTATAATACAAAGGTCCAAGGGTGTTTTAGGGTTTAAAACTATCATTAAAACCCTAATTAGTTCGTATCTCGGAAACAAAGGTTTCGTGCTCGCGCCGCGACTCAGATTAATTAAGACCGTTACTCAACTTGTGCTGATTCTTCATCATTCTGTGGGCTACGGCCCAGCCTAATCCAGGCCGCGACTCAGCCCTCCAGGCCGCGGCTCACCTTGATCCAGACCGCGGCCTGACCTGATGCTTCTTCCTTGCTCTTTTGGTGCACTTTTTGGAGGCTGAGGCTTAGCCCTTTCAGGCCATGGCACACATACTTTCTTCTCTTTATTTTGTCCTTCCGAAAGCACTCCTTCACTCTGATATGCATGGGATCTTTTTGCTTTATTCAATGATAGCTTTTCCCTCTCTTTTAGACTCCAAACACCTGAAAATGCATCAAAACAAATTAATGATCCAAGAATGACACTTCAGAATTGTTAAGGCATAAAAGTGCAATTAAAACCTAGATCAACCCTAAAATGCTAACAATTAAGTACTGTTAAGATGCATTTTATGACTCTCATCAATCGGCTAGGCTAAGTTTCAACCAAGGCAAAGAGATGAACTCCTAGACATAGCAGGTTTGGCTTGTATTTAATTTAGTATTTGTGTTTTTAACATTGAATAATTATTTTGCGTTGTTTCCTTTATTTAATATTGAAGTTGATGTTTTTGTGTGATAGACAATTATATTTTCTTCTTCCATAGATTTTATTTAACTCCAGTGATTGTTGTTCTTTTTCTCCATATAAGTTCAGTTATGCTTCTCTTATGTGTGGAATTTAGGATGCAATTGATTTTGGTATATTAATTATATACGATTGTCCTTTACTACGTTATTATCTCCGGATATATCGTCGATTTAGGATATCATTTATGATTGATCTTTGCATTACTTGTAAAAATAAGAAGAGGATTTCTCATAATAATTTACAAAAGAATATTTTTGGTACTTTCACTGTTATTTTTCGATTACACATTTGGGATGTGAAGCGCGTAGTTGAGTTATAATTACTGAAATGATACAAGTTGAAGCTATGAAATTTACGAGGGATTCTTAGACCCTTGTGTTTCTCATTATTGATTTTCTTTCCCTAATTTCAATCGCTTCATTTAATCCTCAACATTTTCTTAATATTAATTTTTAATTTTGTTTCCATTATTTTTTGCCTAAGACTTTGACTATAGAACGTTCTCTTAGTGGGATCGACACCCCATTCTATACTGTTACTACTCTATAGTACTGTTTAGGCATAATTCACTGTTAATAAAATGAGATGACTTTGAGGAGCTCATACAAAGAGTTTTTACTACCATTTGTGAATATAAGCATATTATCACAAATAATAAGTGAGAGACAAACTGAGCTCTTCCCAAAACCTGATATGGCAAAATTTTCCCTTATATGAGAAAAATAGGTCACCTTGTTTAACTTACCTGGTTGATGAGAAAAAAACCAAACAAATTCCCATTCAATTGCAAGATGTACCAATAATTAGACAAGCTTCTATAAATCATATCACACCAAACTTCTGAGAAACCAAATTTGTGCATTGTTGTGCGTTTATATACCTAAATAAATGGGTAAATAATCATACTAGTTATACTTGCAAGTGCACAAGGTCATCAATGTAGTCTAGTGTGCAAAAGCAAGGTCATCTCCACAGGGATTGGTAAAGTTGCTTTTAGAATCAGTTTCTCTAAAGTAAAAGAGATAAATAACTGTTGGAAGGTGATTTGACAATAATAAAGACATAGGGCTTTGATATCCACCACTAGTCATACTTTCCCAATTTGTATAAGGTATCAGTGCACTAGCCTTATTATGTATACCTACTGGTTGCCAACCTAAGGGCATGGTATCTACTTCTTAAGCTATTGATTTCCCTAAGCAACGAGTTAGGCATGGTATCTACTCTAACTCTTTTCTTCCTTAAGGGATTCAGCATGGTATCTGCTTGAGTTGTCCCTTAAGAAAACATAAGTACTGTGGAAATCGACAACCACATAAGACCTAGAGCATGGTATCTACTCCCGGTTTCCCATGTTGATTAACCCAGGTATCCGGATAAGATATCCCTTATTACTAATGTTAGACCCAGGACTCGATCATCCAAATTGATCTAACTAACCAATCCATACCACATGCATACGATGGCCTTAGACATACATATGAGGAATTTAAATAAGCATAGGTGTTAATCAAGTTAAGTAACATAATAAGCTATTGGCAGAGATTTTATCAATGAATAAAAATATGGGAATGCATAACTAGGGCTTCAATCGAGCCCTATAAGAGAGTTAGTTACACATACTAACTCAAGTAAACATTATAAATAAACTAAACATAAAGGAGAAGAATAAACCCGAGAGAAGAGGCGTCAATTCTCTCCCAAGCCCTCAACTCCAAGTAAAAGAAAAGAGAGAAGTGTTTTCTATCTAAGGTGTGTATTATGTGTGTGAGTTACAAGTGTATTTATAGGTCTTTGAGAAGTCCTAAGAGAACCATGAGTTCCTAAACCTTCCTAAAACAACAATTCTCTTATTTCCAAAATAGGTTCTGCAGTTTACTGTTCACGCCCGTACATGTGCGCTCGATCGCAGTGTGCCTTGCACTCGATCGCAGTGTGCGCTCGATCCTTCAAGTGTGCGCACGATCGCATTGCATGGCGCGATCGATCGCACTTTGTCTAGAGAATGCTCCAGGGCTTCCAGATTTCTTCCTTTAAGTGCCAAAGCTGCTTATTTTTCTCCAAGACCCTATAAAAACATGTAAAACACACAAATGGAGTAAAAGAGACCAAATTAACGTAATAAAGGACCTAACAACTGTAAATAAGGGAGCTTAAATATGAATATTTAAGCATCTATCACACCCCCAAACTTAAATATTGCTAGTCCCTTAGCAATACTAAATTAAAAACTAAAATGAAAGACATAGATAAATCCAATGTTTATGGTGTCAATCAAAAGTCTAGATTTAACACAAAGCTATGATGCGCATTCATGAGCAAGCTTAACAAATATAAACATATTTTTGCAATGAATAAGAGTTTTGAACGTAAATCATATTCATGAGGTAGTTTAAGACATCACAAGTTTGACTTTGGTGTGTGGTGACTAGCACATAAAAGATTGGGTTTCCAAGAACTTCAAGCGTGTAGTGTTTCGATGACTCAAGATTCATCAAACTTCCTATTAGAGTCAACAAGCATGGCATAGACTTTTATTTGCGAGATTTTTGCCATATTAGTTCCCTTAAGCTTTCTTGCTGACTCGTGTAACGAGCGTTTAGCCAATGACTCCCAAACCAGATGGTTTTAGGGCATTAGGTGTAAAGTCACCCCTAAGGACTTACTAGCTCGAGTCAACAAGGCTACGAAACTAACTGGTCTTAATGCTACCATTTAGAATTTTCCACCTTTTGACGTGACACTCAATGCTTACTGAGGCAAGAGGGCCAGTTACTCAGCGGAAAGTTCTTTTTAATGATCATTTAAGATTTTTCACCTTTTGACGTGACACTCAATGCTTACTGAGGCAAGAGGGCCAGTTACTCAGCGGAAGATTTGTTTTATTGATCATTAGGAGCATTTGTTTCTTTTGAGCACTAATCAATCTTTTCTATTTTCATATGCCAATATATCAATCTAATAGGTCATCTAGTTCATAGTCAAGCAAAAGAAACATACAAATCCAAATAACATGTCATACCCCACACGATAATGTGTTAATGTGCTCGTGATAGTTAAGCTAAACTTGTGAATTCTTAAATGCCTAAATGGCAGTGATCTAGGTTCAAAACTTGATTATTGGCTTATATGTTCAAAGTGTTAAGCTCGCTGATAAATTCAAATCATACAGTTTTGTTTAGATCACAAAAAAAAAAGTTTATTGGACAGAATGAACATGCATTTATCTATGAAAATAGCAACAAAAATAAAAAAAAATGTAGGATATAGTGTAGTGTGTGAATGTGTCCCCATACCCCCAAAATTAAAATGCGCATTGTCCCCAATGTGTGAGTAGCATGGAAAGATCGGACCTGGGAGGTGGAGAACTGATG
Source organism: Bretschneidera sinensis (assembly GCA_023935145.1). Classification (NCBI taxonomy): domain Eukaryota; kingdom Viridiplantae; phylum Streptophyta; class Magnoliopsida; order Brassicales; family Akaniaceae; genus Bretschneidera; species Bretschneidera sinensis. Next base: position 98,920,794 of record CM043698.1, on the reverse strand, counting down.
GCTGACATGGCTCGTAGCACGTCCCCAAACTTCAACTGGATGCACTAACACTGTCCTTGAAAAAGAAAGAAAGCAAATATAAAATGGAAAATAAGTAATAAATAATAGACAAGTGAACTATAAAATACTAAAAAAAAAACTATAAAAAGGATATGCAGTGGGGTGCCTCCTATGAGCACTAAGTTTTACGTCTTCAGCCAGACGTGGTACTCTCTCACTGCTAATCATCAGGTGGAGCAGTCGGAGAGGTACTGGGTGCTGGAGGTAGGCGATCAAGAATGGCCTGTAGCATGGCCTCCTTACCAGAGGTGCTTGAGCTTAATAGGTAATCAAATTTTTTACTTTGCTCAAGCACTCTCTTGCTACCGTGCTAGTTGTTTGGAAGGAGGCACTTAGAGTCCACCTCTTGAAGCTCTAGTGCTTGTGTTTCAGCTGTATACTGTACTGACTCAAGTGCCAAGTCTTCATCTCTTGGAGGAAATTTGGTGTCGAGGTATGGCTTGGCTCTGTGTCCATTGATTGTAAAGGACTGATTTCCGTTGGGGCCACAGACTTCTAATGCACCATGAGAAAAAACCTTGGTGACCATATACGGACCATACCATCGGGATTTGAGCTTGCCTGGGAACAGCCGCAATCGGGAGTCATATAGTAGCACCTTTTGCCCTATATAGAACTCCTTCCAGGCTAGTTGTTTGTCATGATAATCTTTGGTCCGTTCCTTGTACAACTTTGCATTCTCATAGGCCTCATATCTCAATTCTTCAAGCTCATTTAGATGTAGCTTCCTTTTCTCACCCGCTTGCTTCATGTCAAAGTTGAACTGCTTAATGGCCCAATATGCTTGATGTTCTAATTCCACCGGGAGATGGCATGGTTTTTCAAAGACTAGACGGTAGGGAGACATGCCAATTGGGGTCTTATAGGCTGTCATATATGCCCACAAAGCATCATTTAAGCGTAGAGACCAGTCCTTCCGATTCGGCTTTACTGTCCTTTCTAAAATTCCTTTGGTCTCTCGGTTGCTTATTTCTACTTGGCCACTGGTTTGAGGATGATATGGAGTGCCAACTCTATGAGTAATCCCATTTTTTCGGAGTAGTTCGGAAAAAGAACGATGATGGAAGTGGCTGCCCCCATCACTAATGATTGCTCTTGGAGTTCCAAACCTAGTAAAAATGTTAGCCTGCAAAAACTTGATAACCACTTTGTGATCATTAGTCCTTGAGGGGACAGCCTCAACCCATTTAGACACATAATCCACACCCACAAGAATATATAAATAGCCAAATGAGTTAGGAAAGGGTCCCATGAAATCAATGCCCCATACATCAAAGAGTTCTACTACATGAATATTTTGTAAGAGCATTTGATTTCGGGAAGAGATGTTACCTGTCCGCTGACATCTATCACATGAGCTGCAAAAGGAGAAAGCATCTTTAAATAGGTTAGGCCAATAGAAACCAGATTGGAGTACCTTAAGAGCTGTTCATTTTGCTCCAAAATGACCTCCACAAGCAAACTGATGGCAATGTTGCAACAAGCTCGAATGCTCCTCTTTTGGGATACATCTTCTGACGATTTGATCTGGGCAGACCTTGAAAAGGTATGGATCATCCCAATGGTAGTGTCTTGACAGAGATATTAGCTGTTTCTTTTCTTGAGTAATCATACCTGGGGGAAAAATTTTAACAGTTAAATAATTAACTATATCAACATACCATAGAAGTTTTACCTCGAGTGCAAATAGTTGTTCATCAGGGAAGTTCTCATTTAATGGTAACTCTTTATCATCACTCTCATATGGGAGTCTTGACAAATGATCCGCAACTACATTCTCACTCCCCTTTTTGTCTTTGATCTCTAAATCGAACTCTTGGAGTAGGAGTATCCATCTGATTAGCCTAGGCTTTGCATCTTTCTTAGAAAACAAATATCTCAGAGCAGCATGGTTAGTGAATACAATAACTTTAGAACCAATAAGATATGATCTTAACTTCTCTAAAGCAAAAATAACAGCTAACAATTCTTTTTCAGTAGTAGAATAGTTAAGCTGAGCATCATTTAATGTTCTAGAAGCATAGTAAATAGCATAAGGTACCTTATTGATTCTTTGACCTAAGACAGCTCCCAAGGCGAAGTCACTGGCATCACACATTAATTTGAAAGGGAGGTTCCAATCCAGTACCATCATTATTGGGGCAGAGGTGAGAACATTCTTCAAGGTTTTGAAAGCTTGCATACAATCATCATTCCATTCAAACTTGGTATCTTTAGTTAATAGTGCACAAAGATGTCTCGAGATTTTGGAGAAGTCCTTGATGAATCTTCTATAAAAACCGGCATGTCCAAGGAAACTTCTAATGCCCTTAACCGTAAGAGGGGGAGGTAGCTTTGAAATGATGTCAACCTTAGCCTTGTCTACCTCAATACCTTTGTCTGAGATGGAGTGACCCAACACAATACCTTGTTGAACCATGAAGTGACATTTTTCCCAATTCAGTACTAAATTACTCTCTTCACATCTCCTTAGAACATTTTCCAAATGATTTAGGAACTCATCGAAATTAGATCCAAAGACACTAAAATCATCCATAAATATCTCAATATATTTCTCTACCATATCAGAAAAAATGCTCATCATACATCTTTGAAAAGTGGCTGGTGTGTTGCATAAACCGAATGGCATTCTTCTATAAGCAAATGTACCGAAAGAACATGTGAATGTAGTCTTTTCTTGATCCTCAGGTGCTATGGCGATTTGATTGTATCCACTATCCCCATCCAAGAAGCAATAATAACTGTGTCCGGCTAACCTCTCTATCATTTGATCAATGAATGGCAAGAAAAAATGATCTTTTCTAGTTACTTTGTTTAATCTCCGGTAATCAATGCATACTCTCCAACCCGTTGTTTTTCTTGTAGGTATGAGCTCCTCATATTTATTCTTTACCATGGTTATCCCATTCTTTTTAGGAACGACTTGGACCGAACTCACCCATTTGCTATTTGATATAGGGTAAATGATGCCAACATCTAGTAGCTTTAATATCTCAGCCTTTACTACCTCATTCATATGTGGGTTAAGTCTTCTTTGAGCATCTCGAGTGGGCCTTGCTTCTTCTTCAAGGTAAATATTATGCATGCACTTTGCTGGACTTATCCCCTTAATGTCAGCAATGGTCCACCCAATGGCAGTTTTATGCTCCCTAAGAACTCTTAACAGCTTCCCTTCTTCTCCACTACTCAAGTTAGCAGCTACAATCACAAGTAAAGTCTCATTTTCTCCCAAGTAGGCGTATGTTAAATGCTCGGGAAGCTGCTTGAGTTCCAATGTTGGTGCCTGCACAATTGATGGGAGAAGAGTAGTATTAGTGGGTATGAGAGATTCAAATGGAGGAGGATACATACTAGAGTATTTTGGAGAGATTGCAAGGTGGTGCACAGTTGTGATGATGTCATCAGTAATATCTTCATATTCTTGCTCAATATCCATCTCCATGAAGCTATTGGTGAGAGTAGTCTCTAATGGATCAATGTGTTGGACCTGAAAAGCTTGCTCAACAAAGTTTTGTATCATACAAACATTAAAGCATTCAAAGTCATCTTGAGGAAGTTTCATTGCATCAAATATTTTAAATTCTATTTTCTCACCATTGATCTTCATACTTACTATGCCCTTTTTCTCACAAATCTTAGTATCGGCAGTTCTCATGAAGGGTCTCCCTAATATGATTGGTAGGGGTCATGGCATAGGGCATTCCTCTATATCTAGCACAATGAAATCAGCAGGCAAAATGAATTCTCCTACCTTAACTAGGACATCCTCAAGAATACCCCTAGGCCTTTTGATACTCCTATATGCTAACTGTAAAGTAATGGAAGTTGGTTGTAACTCCCCCAAACCTAGGGTTTCGAATACCGTGTACGGTAGCAAATTTACCCCCGCTCCCAAATCTAGTAATGCTCGTTCAAACAACTTATCACCTATCCTACAGGGAATAGTAAAACTACCTAGATCTTTCAGTTTTGGTGGCAGTTTTCTTAACAATACCGCACTTACCTCTTCAGTTAGAGCCACTGTCTCATGTTCTTGAAACTTTCTTTTATTAGTGCAACAATCTTTTAAAAATTTAGCATAAGCAGGAATTTGTTTAATTGCATCTAATAAGGGAATGTTAATTTCTACTTTTCTCAAGGTTTCAAAAATATCAAGCAATTTATCTTTCTTGGGCATTACTAACCTTTGAGGGAAAGGTGGTGCATTCCATTTCTCTATTTCACTCACCTTGGTTGTGGATGGCTTAGCTGGAGATGCTTGAGCTGGCTCATTAACTTCTATGATCTTACCATATCGGAGAGTTGTAACGGCTTTCAGCTGCTGATGCCCTCTTGGATTTGGTAATGTTTGTGCATGGAGTTCACCTTGCTTCCTTTCACTTAGCTCCTTAGCCAATTGTCCCATTTGTGCCTCTCACCTTTGAATTGCTTGCTCATGTGTTGTCATTAGTTGCTGTTGTTGAAGGGCCGGTTGCTTTACAAGACTCTCTAGATCATCCTTTTTGGGTTCTGGAATGGCTTGGGTTGCTTTATAGACGTTCCTTTGTTGCCCTTGAGGGTTCAAGGTGTCTTGATTGTTGCTCCATGATAGGTTGGAGTGGTTCCGTCATCCAGGGTTGTATGCATATGCACTGTTTGGTCCCACATAGTTCGCTTGCTCGGGATCTGTAGATGAATACAAATGACAGGTCTCAGTGGTGTGATTAAATTGGGAACATATAGCACATACCTGGGGTGATGTAGCTTGTGGACTCGGGGAGGCGTTTTGAGCAGTCATGGCTTTTACAATCATATCTAGCCTCATATCTAGCTTCCTCTCCAGAGCAGCTATTTGGGTAGAGGTTCCGCCATTTAGAGTAGCTTCATACATACCCTTGCTCTTGACTCATTGTTTATATCTTGAGGAGAATTATTAGGTATGCTCACTCAATGCCTCAAACAATTCCATGGCTTCTTCACTGCTTTTCTCCATCAGCACCCCTCCACAACCGGAATCAGTAATACCCTTATTCATGTCATTCAGACCTTCATAAAAGGCTAATACCAGCTCATCTTGAGGTAGGTTGTGGTGTGGGCATTTGAGTATTAGCTCGTTGAAGTGTCCCCATTCCTCAAAGAATAGATCTCCATCCCTTTGTTGGAAAGATTGGATCTCCTTTCTCAATTGCCTTGTCTTTTGTGCTGGGAAGAATTTCCTTTGGAATTTAATAGCCAACTCGTCCCAATTGTGGATTGAAACTGTAGGTAAAGAATTGTACCACAGTTTAGCATTATCTTTTAAGGAAAAAGGAAATAGAGTTAACCTTATTCCTTCTTGGTCTAGACCTTGGATATGCTGGAATTTGCAAAGATCGAAAAATTCCCAGAGGTGCAAGTGTGGATCTTCGTTGGGTGTACCCCGAAAGTGAGTTAGTGCACTTAGAATTTGCGGAGATATGTAATAGTTGCTTTCCGCCTCAGGTTGATATGCAATGCATGATGGCTGACTAAGGTTTCGTGGGATGAAGGATTGCTTCATCGGTATTCGTGCAGGTGGTTGCTGGTTTTCTAACTATTCTGCCATTGGTGTTTCTTCAGTGAATTCCTCTTATTCCTCCTCAAAATTGTTTCTAAGATTGTGTCGGATGGTCCTCTCAAGCTCTGGATCAAGGGGAAAGACTGTTTGATGTTAGGATCATAGTTCGTGCATGAATTGGGAACAATTTCCTAAGTGCAGCAGAAAAATATTACTGCCCGGGTAGCTCTCTGCCTTAATTGCGCTCAATCACTCAAGAAGGTGCGATCGATCGCAAGTGGCATAGAAAACTCCCTGGAGTACCTGCAACAGAAAAGAAATAGATTAGGGTTTTCAATGAAAATAAAAACAGAAACTTAAAATTTTTGAGATTTTTAGCATAATAAAAATAATGACGAAAATAATTCTAAAAGAAAATTTAGCGCAATCCTCGGCAACGACGCCAAAAACTTGTTGTGCGTTTATATACCTAAATAAATGGGTAAATAATCATACTAGTTATACTTGCAAGTACACAAGGTCATCAGTGTAGTCTAGTGTGCAAAAGCAAGGTCATCTCCACAGGGATTGGTAAAGTTGCTTTTAGAATCAGTTTCTCTAAAGTAAAAGAGATAAATAACTGTTGGAAGGTGATTTGATAATAATAAAGACATAGGGCTTTGATATCCACCACTAGTTATACTTTCCCAATTTGTATAAGGTATCAGTGCACTAGCCTTATTATGTATACCTACTGGTTGCCAACCTAAAGGCATGGTATTTACTTCTTAAGCTATTGATTTCCCTAAGCAACGAGTTAGACATGGTATCTACTCTAACTATTTTCTTCCATAAGGGATTCAGCATGGTATCTGCTTGAGTTGTCCCTTAAGAAAACATAAGTACTGTGGAAATCGACAACCACATGAGACCTAGGGCATGGTATCTACTCCTGATTTCCCATGTTGATTAACCCGGGTATCCGGATAAGATATCCCTTGTTACTAATGTTAGACCCAAGACTCGGTCATCTAAATTGATCTAACTAACCCATTCATACCACATGCATACGTTGGCCTTACACATACATATGAGGAATTTAAATAAGCACAGGTGTTAATCAAGTTAAGTAACATAATAAGCTATTGGCAGAGATTTTATCAATGAATAAAGATATGGGAATGCATAACTAGCGCTGCAATCGAGCCCTATAAGAGAGTTAGTTACACATACTAACTGAAGTAAACATTATAAATAAACTAAACGTAAAGGAGAAGAATAAACCCGAGAGAAGAGGCGTCAATTCTCTCCCAAGCCCTCAACTCCAAGTAAAAGAAAAGAGAGAAGTGTTTTCTACCAAAGGTGTGTATTATGTGTGTGAGTTACAAGTGTATTTATAGGTCTTTGAGAAGTCCTAAGAGAACCATGAGTTCCTAAACCTTCCTAAAACAACAATTCTTTTATTTCCAAAATAGGGTTCTGCAGTTTACTGTTCACGCCCGTACATGTGCGCTCGATCGCAGTGTGCCTTGTGCTCGATCGCAGTGTGCGCTCGATCCTTCAAGTGTGCTCACGATCGCATGCGCGATCGATCGCACTTTGTCTAGAGAATGCTCCAGGGCTTCCAGATTTCTTCCTTTAAGTGCCAAAACTGCTTATTTTTCTCCAAGACCCTATAAAAACATGTAAAACACACAAATGGAGTAAAAGAGACCAAATTAACGTAATAAAGGACTTAACAACTATAAATAAGGGAGCTTAAATATGAATATTTAAGCATCTATCACCATCACCTATAATAAAATAATAAAAATAATAAAAAACTTCATTCTATATGTTCATAAGCTTTAGCTATGTCAATTTTTAGAATGACAATACCCCAAATACTCTCTTATCAATATATGCCACTAATTCTGAAGCCAAAGCAATATTTCATGAATGCCATGTCCTTTTATAAATCCAAATTGCTTCAAGGAGATAAGAATTTGTAATAGACTTGATAACTTGCCATTAAGAATTTTAGCTATTATTTTGTAGCTAAAATTACGTAGACTAATTGGTCTTAGTTATTCAAATGATGTAGGAATGGCAACTTTAGGTAGAAGAACAAGATTAGTTAAAGTAATTGCTTTCGATAGGGACATACATAGAAAGAAAGAATGTACCAATTTAACCATATATGATTTAATAATGGACCAACATGTAGTATAAAAATTAACCTGTAAAGCCATCTGGTCCTGGGGCTCTATTAGCAATTAGAACAAAACTAGACTTTTTAATCTCTTCCTCAGAAGGAATGACCCAAATTATTCATTGTCCTAGTCAATTATAAGAGATGAAATACATTCTACAATAGAGCTACGAGAAGAATAAAGTTCTAAGTTGAAGATACCTTAAAAGTGTTTAATAAGAACTTAACTGATTTCCTACATATCAGAAATATAAGTGCCATCTTCGAGCAATATCTTGAAGGGAGGCTAGGAATGCCTTTCTTTAAGTTCCGAGGTAAAAAAAAATAGCGATAATGTCTGCTTTAAAAATTTGGAGACATCGTTTGTATGAAGCCACTTATGAAATATTTACTAATCATGAGAGTCTTATATACTTTCCCACTTAGAAGGAGTTAAACCTGAGACAGAGAATGTGGATACAGTTGATTAGTGAATATGATTGTACCATATATTATCACCCTGGAAAAGTCAATGTAGTTGAAAATTCTTTAAGCCAAATATCTTTTGGTAAATCGAAGACTTTGGGGAGTAATTATGTGGACTTGATGGTGGAGCTGAGGAGTATATGAGTGGAATTAGGTGTGAGTCCTAATGGAGGGTTAATAATGAATATAGTAGTGAAATAGTCCATAATTGAACATCTATTAGAGGCAGAAGGTAAGGATGAGGCATTGTTAGTGATAAATAAGAAAGTGATGGAGAGTAAGCGAACAAATTTTCAAGTACGAGAAAGTGGTATGGTGATGCTAGAAAATTAGGGGACTTAAGCAAGTGTTCCATATGATGTAGAGTTGAGAAAGAAAATCTTGAGGGACGCACATGACATTCATTATTTTATGCATTCAGAGAATGACAAGATGTATAGGGGATTTAAGCAAAAAATTTGATGGGCAAGCTCGAAGAATAATGTGGCAGAAAATGTCTCTTGGTGTTTGGTGTGTGAGTAGGTGAAAATAGAGAATAAACATCTAATGGGTTTATTACAGCCTTTTCCAATTCCTGAATGGTCCTAGGATAATTTGCCATGGATTTTGTTACAAGACTACCTCGTACCAAGTGGGGTTATGATATTATTTGGGTAGTAATAGATTGATTGCCAAATTTTCTCATTTTCTTCCTATTCAGCTTACTTAGACCCTTGAAAGGTTAGTGGAGTTATATTAGCTAGAGATATTGTGGTTACATAGGGTACCATTGGGTATTGTGTTTGATCGTGATGCTCGGTTTACTTATCAGATTTGGAAGGGTTTCCAGCAAGCCATGGGCACTCATCTACACTTTAGTATTGCTTTCTATCCCTAAACATATAGGGGTTTAAACAAACTATATGGACATTGGAAGACATGTTAAGATCTTGTATGATGAGTTTTTCAAGTAGTTGGGATTCTTATTTACCTCTTATGGAATTCACTTATAATAACAACTTTCAAGCTAGTATTGGTATGGCTCCTTTTAAGTTCTTGTATGATTGGTGGTGTAGGACTATTATGTTGGGAAGAGGCAAGAGAATGGAAGATTTTGAGTCCTAAGATGATGAATTTGACCATCGAAAGAGCCAAATTGATTTGGGAGCACTTAAGGGCAACCAAGAGTAGCCAGAAGAGTTATGTTGATAAAAGGAGGAGACCTCTTTAGTTTGAGGTTAAAGATTGGGTACATATCAAGGTTTATCCTTAGAATGGAGTATTTAGATTCAAGAGAAAAAATGGAAACTAAGTCCTCAATACAGTGGACTGTTTGAGATTACTGAGAAAGCTGGACACATGGTGTATAGGGTGGCATTACCTATAGAGTTGGTGCAGCTCCATGATGTTTTCCATGTAACAACCTTGTGTAAGTATGTACCTGATGAATCACACATTATTCCCTCACAGTTCATGGAAGCTTAGGAGAATCATTCTTATGTCGAAGTACCCATAAATGTTTTGGATACAAATGAACAAGTGTTACGGTACAAAGTCATTCTGTTGGTAAAGGTGTTTCGGAGAAACCGGGGAGTCAATGAAGTAACTTGACGGTGTGAAGAAAAAATAAGGAGTCAATACCTTTAGTTGTTTGATTACGCCCAAAACATAGCCGGTTGTTGTAGTACAGCTTTGGGGTGTCGATTCCACAGGGAAACAAGTCTAACTATAAATAGAGATGTAAACTTTAATATGAGACGATATAGTAAGTAAAGAATTTGAAATTGATGATGAAGCAATTGTGTAGGTTTGTGAAATACAATAGAGAGGCAACAAGGATCCAGGAATCCTCCCTGGGTTCATTGTCCTAATCCTAACTTGATTCAGTTGCTTTTATCTTGATTGCACGTTTCACATCCCAAACATGCAATCGGTAAATATTCAATGAGAACATGTGTAAACCCTAATATGATTGTAATGAAATACTTCTTATTTCTGATTCATGCATGTATGATCTATCCTATAGGTTTATTAAGAAACGACAATTTATCTTTGTTGACAATATTGCAGTAATGGACAAACCTAAAGCCTAGACTTACCGGACTCAATTATACCCAATAATCTTGACATAAGAGAAGCATGACTAAAGTTATATCAAGGAAAAGATGCAATCACCGGAGTAGATAAAATCTTATAATTAGATAAAGAAGTAAATCATGACAATGTTTGACAATAAATTCTTATTACAACTGAACCAAGTAAGGATAGATAGGAACAACTACACCTAAGGATTCATCCCTTCACCTTGCTTGGAAGTGAGTTAGCTATGGTGTTCATGGCTATACTCTTTTTTGGACGAGAGTTGCTGTCTTCCACTTCTGGGTCTTTGCTCATAGCCAAGATGTCTTCTCTTAAACCCTAAGTGTCTTATTTATAGTACCAAATACCAAGGGTATTCTTGGGTTTAATCTAGTGTTTAAAAACCCTAATTACAGTCTAACTCGGAGATATAAATACGTGTGTGTGCTGCGGTGCTGCTGGGGAGCGCCGCGGCGCTAGGCATAAGCTAGAATAGGCGACCTTCTAGGTGCCGTGGTGCTGGCTGGTGGTTCATAATATGCATGTTTTTGGGTACCGTGGTGCTGCTGAGGAGCACTGCGGTGCTGGCCTTTTTGCTAATAATCTTCATGCTTTGCCTCTCCGTAGCCATTCTTTTGCTTCGTCGTGCATGGACCCTTGGTGATTTTAAACAACGATCGCTTCTTCTTTTCTTTGGACTCAAAACACCTAAAAATGTACTTGAATAAGTTAGTAGTCCAATGATATTACTTAAGAGTTATCAACACGTAAGAGTGCAATAAAGACCGAGAAGAATCATAAAATGCTAACAATTAAACATCTTTGAGGTGCATTTTATGGCTCTTATCACAACCCCCAACTAACTTATTGCTAGTCTCTAGCAATTCAAGTGGAAACAAGAAATAAGTTCCATGGTGGGAATCATAAGCAAAGTAAAGCACTACTAGAGTTAACCAAGAGTATTTCACTTTTGTCTCAAATATTGCACACAACATACAGCACAAAGAATCATTAAATTTCACCCAAATCCAAAAGTAATCCAAACATCAATCTTAAAATCGTTATTGACTCTTAATATCTATCTTACCACAATCCATTAATCCAAACACCCGGATGATTTTATGCATAACATTCATGAATACAAGTTTTGGCCTCTAAAATATATTAAATTGCGTGACATCAATCACAAATCAAACTCCATAAGATTATTTTTCAAATCACTCTCCACTATTGTAGAAAAGTCACACTACATTGGATCAATAGGTCTTTACTAAGCTTGTAACGTTAGGCTAAGGTAAAGGTTAAGAAAGAATGGGAAGGATTCAACAAGTAAAAGAACTTAATCTCTTAGTTTTGAACATAACTCTTTAAGCACTGGATAACCTTACTTCAATACCCAACTCTTCCAACCATTTTTCGATCATTTCTTTTAACAAATCACCATTTTTTTTCCTTTATTTCTTATTTCTTTGCCATAATTCACTTCATTTTTATTTTGGCACATAAGACCATTCACCTCTTTTTTCATCAATTTTTTTTTCTTTTCCACAACCCCCAACTTATCTCTTTTCATGTGTTTGGGCTATGGTAGTAATATTTTTTTTCTCATACTTTCATCCTTACTCCTCTTGAGTGCTTCTCAACAAATGTGTATAACTAAGTTCTTTTAAAAGGAAGGTAAGGATAAAATATTTTTGGCTCATAAAGGTGAGTGAATGGCTATTGAAAGAAACAAGGCTCAAATGGGTAACTAGTGATAAATATAGCAATGGTAAGTTTGGAAGGCTCAAACGGTTTAAAAATGGCCTATATCATATCCTAAGTATTGTGCATCCTAGGAATTTGCCTCAAGTGATTATCAAATAAGTTCTAGAGCTTGTCAAGACCGCAAAAGTATTCACAAAGCAATCACATATAAAACTTCTCTAAATATTTTTAGATTAATCATACATTCTTACCACAAACTAGAGTCTCAAACCAAGTGAAGATTGATACTTAAATTAATTTCAAACCAAAGCAAGATTTTACTTCTTCTAGATGCTATATGTTATCTCAATTAAGCTTATGTCATTGACATGTGAATTACATCCAAGGCAAACACAAATCATGCTTAAAACAAAAGGTAAGGGAAGGTAACACCGAACAATTTAAAGAAATACGTTTCCTCCACCCCCAACTTAAAACTAGCATTGTCCTCAGTGTTTAAAGAGAAAGTAAAGAAAACTCCCTTTTTGTAAACACGAGTGCACAGGTGCTGGAAAATGTGTACTATTGGGTGAAGTGCTTGCCATTCCTCTTGCTGAAATTCCAATCTACAACATAGAACAAGACAACAAAGAGAAAACAACTTTGGTGTGCCCTTAAGATTCCCACCATATGTTAGGTTAGTACAGGAAATAAATGAAAAATAAACAAAATAAACAAACAATAAAAAAAATAAATAAACAAAGAGAAACAAACAAAACAAAGGACCTAAAACTAATCCTCTAAATTCTCATCATCCTCTTCATTCTCATCATTTTCTTTACTCTCCTCATTTTCTTCATTCTCCTCACCTTCCTCAGGAATGGGATCAAAAAATGAACCCCCCCCGGATAGGGTAGCATAGTAGGGAAGTGATCCATATTACAACTAGAAGCGGAGGCAAGGTGGTGGCACATCTGACAAAAAGAAGAGTAGACCCCAGCTTGACAATCGGCCTGTTGAGACAAGAATCTGTTTTGCCGAGCCAATATTTTTTCTTGACGATCTAACCTATCAAGCAATAATTTCTGATGCTCATTAAAACAAATCTCTAGACACTCAAAGCGCTCGACAATAGTGAGAGGCCTAGAGGAAGAAGGACGATCAGCAGAGGCTGCTCCCTCTCCCGGAATGGGCGGCCTTGAGGCCTGAATCTGTGCTAGCAAGCTATCATCAATGGGTCTTTTGGGTTCATGAGCCTCTTCATCAGGGCTGTATTGGACTTCGACTCGGATGCACAATTGGGTTATTAAAGAAGGAAAATATAATCTGAGCTTTTGTCTAATAGTGTGGTTGATTGAATCATGTATGACTTGGCCGACATCAATAGTCATTCCCATTAAAATTGCATAGACTAACACAGCTCACTCAACAGTTAAGGCACTACAATGTAAAACAGGCATCATCCGCTGACATATAAAATATTTCTAAGCCCTAGCAGTGACATTGAGAGAAGTACCGGGCAAAGTGACAGAGAGATCACCCGTCATTTTCCATGTAGTGCCCGGAATACAAAGGGTATGGCAAATCTCGTCATAATTGATGGTAGACACATATAAGCTATACTCACTATGCCTAATGTTAGGTAATCCATAGAAGTTATTAATGGATGCGCTGCTAAAAGAGACTAGTCGTCCTCTCACTCTTACTTCACCATTCCTATGCTCAGGTGCATTGGCATAAAATTCTCTAACCAAATTTGGGAGGGAGTGAGAGGGTTGTTGTGTAAATGTGCCCCAATTTCTATCTAGAATCATTCTAAATAAGGTCGGATTTCCCCTCTCGGTGATGTTGAATCCTCTTTCGGGAATGAGTTTTCGACTTTGCAACATACTAATATATCTCTCACTCGCTGCAAAACTCACAAATTTGGTCTCATCATATTCTTCCTGTGGTCTCCCCCTAGGTCTTTTGGTCTTAGGTGCTATGGAAACAAATATTTTAAAATAATAGATTTAAGGCAAAGTATAATCACTAATTAGTACAAATGCACAATAAAATGGAAGAAAGTGGTCTTACTTGATGTCCATGGTGGAAAGAAGAAAGACTATCTACCTCTTGGAGTGTTCTTGATGATCCCAATGGTCTTCTTATAACCAAGCTTTTGAAGGAGAATGCTAGCAAAATCAGCAACAAAAGTGAGCAATTGAGTAAGAAATGATGGTGCAACAAGAAATTTTGAGTTCAAGTGAGTGTGCAAGTGGAGAGAGGAGGGAGTGTGCTGCTAGTTTTGTGAAGAAAAAATGAGGAAGAAGGGGGTAAAATGGCTTTTATAGTGCAGAATTTAGGGTTAGGTTGTGTTGGGCTCGGGCTAGCGCCGTGTAGTGTGCTGCGGTGCTGGGTCTGGCGCTGCGGTGCTAGGCCTGGCGCTTGCTGGACTCGGTACTGGGCACCCCGGTGCTGCTGAGGAGCACCACGGTGCACACTAGTGCCCAAAAATTCTGGTTGTCCAAAAGAGAAGAGAAATAAAATAAAGTTAAAAAAATAAATCATAGAAATTAAATTAAACTTAACTAAAAAAAAGAAGAACTAACAATTGAGATTGAATAAAATGTAATTAAAAACAAAATAAACAAATCAAAAGAAAAATAAATGAAAACGTACCTGGGTGGTAAAGTCTAAGGGAAATAGACCGGATCCATAAGTGGAATGTCTTCCACCTCCGGATTTGGCCTATTGATTAAGATCTTAAGGTCTTGACCATTCACTTTAAAAATTCAACCGTCCTTAATGTCCTCAATTTCCGCCGCTCTATTTTCAAAAACATGTTTTACTATGAAAGGACCGGTCCATCTTGACCGAAGTTTCCCTGGATGCTTATGGAGTCTAGAATCGTATAAGAATACTCGATCATTAGGTCTAAATGTTTTCCTCAAAATGTTTTTATCGTGGAATGCTTTCATCTTGGTCTTATAGATTCTAGAATTCTCATAAGCATCGTTTCGTAATTCCTCTAACTCGGTCAGTTGATACTTCCTAAGTTTACCCGCCTCTCCTATGTCAAAGTTAAAAGACTTGATGGCCCAATAAGCTCTATGCTCGAGCTCCATGGGTAAGTGACAAGGCTTTATAAAAACAAGCCTCTAAGGTGACATGCCTAAGGGTTTTTTAAAAGCAGTACAATAGGCCCAAAGTGCATCAACAAGTCTTAAAGACCAATCCTTGCGATCCAGATTAACCATTTTTTCTAAAATTTGTTTAATTTATGTATTAGCAAGCTCTACTTGTCCACTAGTTTGAGGATGATAGGCAGTACAAATTTTATGTAACACGCCATACTTTCGCATTAAAGCTTCAAAAGAACGGTTATAAAAATGTGTACATCGATCACTAATTATAGCACGTGGTGTACCAAATCGAGATAACACATTTTCTTTAAGAAATTTGATTACTGTTCTATTATCATTGCTTTGGCAAGTTGCTGCCTCTACCCACTTAGATACATAATCTATTGCCACAATGATATATTGGTATCCAAAGGAAGGAGGAAAGGGTCCCATAAAATCGATACCCCAACAATCAAAGATTTCAATTACTAAAATAGGGTTTAAGGGCATCATATTTTGACGAGACATTGCTCCTAACTTTTGACACCTTTCACATGAGCGACAATAGGTGTTTGCATCTTTAAACAAGGTAGGCTAATAAAATCCACACTGTAAAATTTTTACAGTGGTTTTTTTCATTGAAAAGTGGCCTCCACAAGCTTGGGAGTGACAAAATTCTAAGACGCTGGCAATCTCTTCATTAGGGATGCAACACCTTAAAATTTGGTTAAGGCAGTACTTGAAAAGATAGGGGTCATCCCAATAAAAATTATGTACCTCATATAAGAATTTCTTCTTGTCTTGAGCACTCCAATCCATAGGTATCTCACCTGTAGCCAAATAATTCACGATGTGAGCAAACCATGGTAGAGAAGAAATGGATAATAATTGCTCATCGGGAAAATCATCCTTGATTGGCATTACATAATCCAAATGACATTCTACGAAAAGCATAGGTGCCAAAAGGACAAGTAAAAGTGGTATTTTCTTGGTCTTCTAATGCAATTTCTATTTGATAATAACCAGAATAACCATCTAGAAAATAGTAAAAGGGATGACCAGCTACACGCTCAAGAATTTGATCAATAAAAGGGAGTGGGAAGTGGTCCTTCCAGGTGGCAGCATTTAATTTTCTGTAATCGATGCACATACACCACCCGGTCACAAGTTTGGTAGGGACTAGCTCTCCTAGGTCATTCTTTACTACCGTGACTCCGGACTTTTTAGGGACGACTTGTGTCGGACTAATCCATTTACTATCAGCTATAGGATATATAATACCCGCATCTAACAGTTTTAGCACTTCATTTTTCACTATTTCTTTTATAGTTGGGTTAAGCCTACGTTGAGGGTCTCTACGAGGACTAACTCCTTCATCCAAATTTATTTTATGGGAGCAGATTAGGGCACTAATTCCCTTTAAATCAGCCATGCTCCAACCTAGGGCTGATTTGTGTGCATTCAAAGTTTTAAGTAGTTTCTCACCTTGGGTCTCAGATAATTCAGAAGAAATAATAACAGGAAAGGTATCACCTAGACCGAGAAAAGCATGCTTTAAGCCCTTAGGTAGTGGCTTTAGTTCAACCTTAGGTGCTTCCACACTTAAGGGGACTTATGTCTTGCTTCTTTCGGGTAGCTCCTCAAACGTTGGTTGCTATGCCCGATTGCTATAATCCTGAGATTTGTCAAAAATAGCACAAATATTAATCATATTAGTTTTATCATCAAATAAATCTATCTCAGAATTAACAAGAAAACTCTTAAGAGGATCATAATTATGAGTTAAAGAGACTCCCTCATTGATGAGTGACTCAATCATGTAAAGCTGGTGGTTTTCGTCCTCTTCTTCGAGTTGCTTTGCAACTTTGAAAATATTCACTTCAAGTGTCATGTTGCCAAAAGACAGTTTCATGAGTCCATTCCTACAATTTATTAGAGCATTAGCAGTAGTAAGGAAAGGTCTACCCAAAATCAAAGGGATTTTAGAGTTAGTGTCAACAGTAGAAGTAGTATCAAGAATTAAGAAATCAACAGGATAGTAAAATTTATCAATTTGAATCAAGACATCCACTACCACACCCCGGGGTGCTTTGACTGAACGGTCATCCAATTGCAATACCACGCCGGCCGGTTTGATTTCTCCTAACCCCAGCTGTAAGTAGATGGAGAATGGCATCAGGTTTACACTAGCTCTTATTTCTAGTAAGGCTTGTCCAATCTCATGATTTCCAATGCTGCAAGTAATAGTAGGACAGCCTAGATCTTTGTATTTTGGGGGAATTCTTTGCTCAATTAATGCACTAACTTGCTCAGTTAGGAATGTCATTTTCTTGACATGGTGTTTCCTCTTAATGGTGTATAAATCCTTGAGAACTTTTGCATAGGTAGGGATTTGTTTAATCACATACAAAAGAGGAAGATTAAGTTTCACTTACCTTAAGTTCTCATTATTTATTTCCAGATATTTTTTGGATTTTAAGGCTTGGGGGAATGGTGCCTTAACAGGATTTTTGGTCACTTCAGGGTCTTTAAGCAACTCGGCTTCACTATTAGTTTGACTCTTTTCCACATCCTCAGATTTATTCATTGGTGGGATGTGTAGTGACTTACCACTTCGGGTCACAATGGCATTTACATCTTTCAAATTTTCTTGTGCCATATGTTGACCATGAGGTATGGACTAAGCTTGGGAAGGAAACTTACCTTGCTCAGTCACACTTAAGGAGCCCATTAATTTAAACACTTTGCTCCTTATTTCTTTGTTCTCCTCAACAACTTGTGTAATTAATGCCTCACACCTCTGATTTGTTTTACCTTGTGCTTCTATGAAAGCATGTAAGGTGTCTTCTAAAGAGTTCCTAGAGGATGAAGGTGCATGATAAGGTGTTGGGTATGATCTAGGGGGCTATGCATGCTGTTGGTTTTCAGATTTCCAGCTGAAGTTGGGATGATTTCGCCACCCCGGATTGTAACTATTAGAGAAGGGTGCTTGAGGCTTCTTGTACATACCTAAGGCATTACATTGTTCCTTGTATAGCCCTCTCATGCCAACAAATGTGGGGCAATCTTGAGCAGAATGATCAATCCCACCACACACAAAACATGTTTCTAAAGGTTCAGCTTGATTAACCATGTGTGTTGGTTTTTTAGTTTTCAGTGCCTCTAACTCCCTAGTAAGCATCTCGACCTTGGCCTTAAGATTATCCTCTTCCCTAAGATGGTAGATTCCTCCACCACTAGGGTTTCTTATAGGTTGTGACCTATTTGTGCTTTCAGTAGCACTAGGTCCAGTCCATGTGTGAGCTTTTTCAACAAGCTCATTGAGGTACTCAAAAGCCTCATCAGGGTCTTTTTGCAGAAATTCACCATTGCACATCATCTCGATAAACTGGCGCTCTCTATAGGTAAGACCCTCATAGAAATAGCTCACTAAGCGCCTCATACCCATGATGTGGACACATACTTAACAGCCCTTTAAATTTCTCCCAAGACTGATACAAAGTCTTGTTTTCCTTTTGGATACAAATAAACAAGTGTTACGGTACAAAGTTATTCTGTTGGTAAAGGTGTTTTGGAGAAACCGGGGAGTCAATGAAGTAACTTGATGGTGTAAAGAAAAAATAAGGAGTCAATACCCACAGCTTTGGGGTGTCGATTCCACAGGGAAACAAGTTTAACTATAAAGAGAGATGTAAACTTTAATATGAGACGATATAGTAAGTAAAGAATCTGAAATTGATGATGAAGTAATTGTGTAGGTTTGTGAAATATAATAGAGAGGCAACAAGGATCCCGGAATCCTCCCTGGGTTCGTTGTCCTAATCCTAACTTGATTCAGTTGCTTTTATCTCGATTGCACGTTTCACATCCCAAACATCCAATCGGCAAATATTCAATGAGAATATGTGTAAACCCTAATATGATTGTAATGAAATACTTCTTATTTTTGATTTATGCATGTATGATCTATCCTATAGGTTTATCAAGAAACGACAATATATCTTTGTTGACAATATTGCAATAATGGACAAACCTAAAGGCTAGACTTACCGGACTTAATTATACCCAATAATCTTGACATAAGAGAAGCATGACTAAAGTTATATCAAGGAAAAGATACAATCACCGGAGTAGATAAAATCTTATAGTTAGATAAAGAAGTAAATCATGACAATGTTTGACAATAAATTCTTATTACAACTGAACCAAATAAGGATAGATAAGAACAACTACACTTAGGGATTCATCCCTTCGCCTTGCTTGGAAGTGAGTTAGCCATGGTGTTCAAGGCTATACTCTTTGGTGGATGAGAGTTGTTGTCTTCAACTTCTTGGTCTTTCCTCACAGCCAAGATGTCTTCTCTTAAACCCTAAGTGTCTTATTTATAGTACAAAAGACCAAGGGTATTCTTAGGTTTAATCTAGTGTTTAAAAACCCTAATTAAAGTCTAACTCGGAGATGTAAATACGTGTGCGCCCTGCATGTTAAAATGTAAATGACCTGGTTAAAATACATGGAAATGATTTTTAAACACGTTATATTTGTATAAGTTAAAATAAGCTTCCTAGTAAAATGTGTAGTATGGGTAATTGGAAATAACAAAATGGACATTTATTTTCCAAGGATAGTATATAAACCTTAGACCAACCAACAACCACTTATTGGCAACAAAATGCCATTCTCTCTCTAGAAATGTTGAATTTCTTTCTCTTCTTCTCCACTCAAAACTTAGGAACACCTAAAACACCTTACCTTAGAATTGCTCACCCCTCCATACCTAACCTCAACTTGCACTAAAATTTTTCAAACAAGTAAAGAAATACCATAGGAAGCCTTCAAAGTGGGTGGTGTCACCAAATGTGTGGGCCCCACATGCCCGACAACTATTTTCCTCTTTTGTGTTTTCAGCCATTTTTGCTATGATTTTTAAGTAGAAGCATTTTCCCCCTTGTGACCCATTTAAATAGGTTTAAAAGATTACATTTTAATCTTTATTTGGTTTGATTTGGATTTAAATTTAATAAGTTTGAGTTGTTGGAAGCTTAGATTGAGTTTTTAAAGGAACCCTTGAATTATCCTTAAAATCTATGGTGCTAGAACATGATTTGGGTTATGGGATTGTAACACACATCATTTTAGATAAAATAATATGGATTTAGTTTAGTTTTGATTCAATTTCATAAATTGGAGAATTTCCTTAAGAAAAGCTTTAAACTTTTTTGAAAATCCTATGGGTTATAACAAGAAAATTTTGGAGAAGGTTTTGAGTAAATTAATTTCATTCTTGCTTAGTTTGAAACTCTAGCCCTTCCATGATATAATTTAGAAAATATTTGGTAAAAACAAGTCCTTATACTTTATGTATAGACTTAGTCTTTTAGAGTGATTAGTAGGAACTTGATGAAATTGACTATATTTTACTAAACAAAGATGTTTTGCCTTTGATGATTTTCAGTGAAGCTATAAAGTTTTATACCAAGAAAAATGATGGGTTATACACATCCTAAGCCAAAAATCTTACATTCTGTACTATTGTGCGCTGCGCATGGCACCATATAATGGTAAACAGTGGATGTGCTGCACCATGTAAGGGTGCACGGTGTATGTGTGCATTTCATTCTAAATAAATGGGTAGTATATAGTGTGTGGAATGCATGCGCTTAGTATTCTAGTCAATTGGCATCATGTAATGGTGATTTGGGTGTATGAGCATACTATTCTAGGCAATTAGCATCATATAATCATATAATGGTGAGTTGTGTGTGCATGCATAACATTTTAGGCAATTTGGAATCATATAATAGTGAGTTAGGTGTGCACGTATAGTATTCTAGGCAATTGGCATTATATATTACTTCAAGTACTCAAGAAAAATTTTTTTTAAAAAAAAAACAATAACAAAATTTGGAATACTTGGAGTTGATAGAAATTTATATGAAATGCTTTATATATGGATGGATGATTGTGTACGTATATGTAAGTTTGTGATATAACTAGAGTTATGTGAATATGAAATGGTTGGACTACATGATGAATTGACTTGAATTGGTTGTGATAGACACGTAAAGCTTGAAATATAGTTGAGCTATAATATATGAAGTGTGCATATATAATTATTATTATTAATTGATACTTAGTTATAATATAATTGTTCTTTTATGTGGGTATGTGATTATGGATGGTTTGGGAGGACCCATGAGCGGTATGAGAGATGGCTTAGTAGAGCCTATGAAAGGTTCGAGAGATGTAATGCTTAGTGTGCCTGCACATGGGGAGATGTCCACTTATGGTAATGGAAATGAGAGAAGATTCTTAAGATGATGGCTATGTGAAAGTGTGTATGTGCACATGCATCATTATGTAGCACTTGTTCTTGATTTTTATGATGATGTGAATTGGCATTGTGTTGGGAGTTGGACATATATGTGATGATGTTAAACTTATGGTGTGATGTGAAATGAAAATATCCTCTTTTCCTTGGGTATGTGTGGAGGTTGAGTTTGATTGAGGATGTGAATGCTTATATATGAATGCGTATCTAGGTATATATGCGTGTATCGAAACAAAAACAATAATTTAAAATTGGATGTATAATAAGACTCGGTAATTAGAGTTTAAAAATCAATAACTTTTAGTAAGTGAACATCAATGGACTTTTTAGTTCATCTCCTATCTTTTATCTTCCTCCCAGGTGATGTGCAGAAATTTTAGGAGTAAGATCTTGTGAAGAGCTTACGAGTTGCCACCTTTTTAGGTGGGTCCACATAGACGACATCCTTAGCATTTTGTTTTGGGATTCAAGTCTATAATAGTTATGTTGAAAAAGTTGTTACTCATGATTATGTAAACTTAATTTTCCATATGTTTGAAATTTCTACGTATTCGCCTCGAGCTCGAGCTGATGTTATGTGTGGTTGGATACATGAATATAAGTTTTGATGCATAATAGAGTTGTTATTGTATGACTGTGTCTTAAGGTAATGTGGCATTGTATTTACAAGTCAGGGTTCAGTGCTTAAAATTAATGATTTTATTTCAGGTAGGGCTCGCCTAGGATGGGTCATTACATGTAGGATCAATGGAATGGAATCCAAAATTCTTCTAGCTTTATTACTTGCTCCTCTTAAACTCAATGTTACATGTTTTCCACCTGGATGCGTTAGAATCCATCTAGTTTAGAATCCTTAGGATTCTACCACATAAAAGATCCTAACAAGTAGGATTTTCATAACTTAGGATCCTTAGGATTTTGTCACGGTAAGGATCCTACTCCATCTAGTACGATTTGGTTATAAAAAATGCTTAGCTTAAGATTCATAGGATTCTGCTGCAGTTGGGATTCTACCCCAGCTAGTAAGATTTGGAAGTAATGAATGCCCTTGCTTTCCTTCATATTTTTCTAATGAAATTTTAAGGAAAGTGTAGTAAGAGCCCAATTTAATTTAAGAGTGAAAGAAAATTATCGAAGGTCATTATACAAACTCTTTGCACAGTGCAACATAGAATTGTAGTATCCATCCAAGTTTCTACAATTGCATAATCCTACTAGTCTTAGGAAGTAAGGATTCAACTCGTGGTCACGATGTCAATGATTCTAGAATTATAGAATTCAACGAGCCTTACGAGACAAAGATTCTTCTCATGGTCACTATATCAGTGCAATATGAGATTACAGAATCCACGTGATATTGAAGAGTTAGGATCCTTCTAGTTTCCATATCCATACAGATGGAATTTTTTGGATCCATGTGTCCTTTAAACCTGTAACTTCATAATTTAGTAAATAGTTTCATACATGCAAAATAAAACTGTTAAGTTAATACAATGAATCAAAAATGAAATGAAATTTAAGGAGACATTAAATGAGGCACAAATTTTCTAAAAGTAGCTCCTTACAATTTCCACTTTAGTCACCAAAGTAGAATTTAACTATTTTTTCGACCATTATAGAGCAATCTTCAATTCATGTGCCCCACACATCCATTTAGGATAAAAATTGTGAAAATTCAAATGTCGTATGGGGTTATGAATCCAAGACACTAGATCACCATCTCTAGGAAACAAAACTATGCTCTCTTGGTAATCAGAACCATACTCCCACAAATTAAATTCTTGGAAAACAAATTGAACATAACCCTCATAGTCTTATGGAAGCATTAATTCCCTCGATGCATTTTTGTAGGATTCATAACATAATGATGCCCCTAATGTCTGAGTTTGGTAATTACCTCTGAATCCTTAGCCATCAATTGACTTTCTTTATGTTGATCATCATTTTGCCACTACAAATCCAATTATTATAGATCTAATATAAGCTACCTCTAAGTGTTCTTATTGGAGCCTTCTCTTCAACCGAAAGAGTCAACAGTGCCTCTGGATTCTGCCTGGTTACATTATTGATGATGAATGTCTGATGCCCTCACTTCTGAATTCTTAGCCATAAATTGGCTTCTATCATGTTGATGATCATTTTGTTTTTGAAAATCCAGTTCTCTCCTTACATGTGGTGGTTTTGGACTCTATTCTTGGATTCTTCGAGGATCCAATTGTCCTTCTATAGATTTTGACTCAAATATATGTGGATCAAGTCTAGACATTCTTTGACTAAACATGCCACTAAATTCTTGGGCAATAAATTTTTTAATATCTTCTAACAAATCATCAAGTCTAAGATTAAGTTTATATAAAGAACTCACTTGAAATAATGGTAAAGTTTCATTTGCCGAAGTAGAAGGATTTTGTTCAAGATCCATTTCTTGTCTCCATGCAGCATAATTCTTTCTTAATCCATTTCTTGAACCCAAACAGAAAGATTCTAATTTGGAACAATCTCAACATTAGAAGCCTGCATATATGTGATCTAACTTGAGAATCTTGTACTATATTGCATAGATCTACTCTTGATATCCATAATCACTATAGAAATGGTGGATCACATGCCTTGTGTTCATCTTCACGAGAATTCTGATGTACCAACACCAATATCCCACTAGGCATGCCAATCTGTTTACCCGATTTTGTGAATAATGATTGCGAGCATGACAATTTATTTGTATGTTGTACATAAGGGCTTCGAAATCTAAACGATTGCAAAGAAGGTTCTTGACTCAATGCACAAAGTTCAATGAGTTGTTGGATTTTTGGTTTATAATTTAAAACTAATAAGTTGAATGTAAAAATGTTGAAATCTAAATATGAACATGAATTTAAAATGGCTTAAACTAAAGATAATTGAAATGCACATGCATTAAAGTAAATGTATAAATGTAAAAATACGAAATTGATCATTTATTGAAAATGTGGTCATATTACATCAAATCTTCTACTATTTGTACATAAACACCACTAAAAACCACCTGAACTCTTGGTGCATGACATTTGTCCCAACAATAACTACTGAAAACTTCCAAGAGCACAAATACATGACACATGTCACACTGCACAACAACATAAGTTAGGATCCACCCTTCTCTTGCAATGTAGTATGAGCTAGGATCCATGACGGGGATTCTACCATGACAATGATCCTTACTAGAATCGTACTATAATTTTGACTTCATGTAGGATCCATGGAATTCAATCTAGAATTCTTCCAACTTTCTTACTCTTTCCTCCCAAACTCGATGCTACATGTTTTCCACTTAGATGTGTTAGAATCCATTATTTTTCTATACCATAATTCACTCTATACGTAATTTAAAATTATTGAAATTCTACTTTATAAAATTTCATACCCTAACTAGTAGGATTTGAGTGTAACTTAGTATATGATGGAGCGATTATCTACTTAAATAATTAGGCAAATAATCGTACTTGTTTTACTTGCAAGTGCACAAGGTCTGTGGTAGCATAGTGTGCAAGTGCGAGATTATTTCCACATGGATTGGTGAATTTCTGTCTAGAACTAATTTCTTTAAGTTAAAAGAGAAATAAAAGTTGATAATGAGCGAATAACAATAATGAGAACATAGGGCTATGATATCCACCACTAATTATACTTTCCCACTTACTAAGGTTTCAATGCTCTAACCTTATCATGAATATCTAATGGTTGCCAACCTAAGGGGTTGGCCCACACTTTAGGCTATTGATCTCCCTATGCAACGAGTTAGGCATGGTGTATACTCTAACTCTTTTCTCTCTTTAAGGGATTCAACATGGGGGTATACTGAGTTGTTCCTTAAGACAGCATGAGGGCTGTGGAGATCGGTAACCACACGGGACCTAGGGCTTGGTCTGCTCCTAGTTTCCCATGTTGATTAACCCAAGAATCCAGTGTGGATATCCCTTGTTACTAATGTTGAACCTAGGACTCGGTCATCCAAATTGATTCGACTAACCTATCCATACCACATGCATACGTTGATCAGGCACATACATATGAGGAATGTAAATATAAACAGGTATTAATCAAGTTAAATACTCTAACAAGGCTGTAGCAAAGATAGTCAATGAATAAATGCGTGGTAAAGCATAACTAGGGCTTCAATCGAGCCCTATAGGAGTTTAGTTACACATGCTAAGTAGAGTAAACATGCTAAACATAAAAATAGAAAACTAAAACCGAAGAGGACTCGGGAGACGAGTCATCAATTCTTCTCCTAAGCTCTCTATTTCGATCTAGAACAAAAAGTTAAACTAAAAGGAAGATATGCTCCCAAAAAGGGAGATTTGTTTTCTGTGTTTTACAAGTCTATTTAAAGGGTTCTAAGGACACTTAGAAACCCTAATTTCCAAAATAGGGCACTAACCCTAATTTCCAAAACAGGTTATGCTGTTTTACTTTTCACTGTCGTACATGTGCGCTCGATCGCGAGCATAATGCGCTCGATCACAAAGTTACGTTCAATCGCCCTTCCTGGTGCGCTCGATCGCACTTCAGACAGTATCTGCTCCAGATTTTCCAGTTTTCTTCCTTTTAAGCTCCAAAAGCTTCCTAAATGCTTCATTTTCTTCATAGACCTATAAAAACCATGTAAAACACATAAATGAAGTAAAATGGACTAAAATAACATAAACTAGGGCTTAACAAATGTAAATTAAGGGGCTTAAAATTTAAGCCCCTATCACACCCCCCAAACTTACATATTACTAGTCCCTTAGCAATACAAAACTAAAAACTAAATGAAGAACAAAATTAAAGATAAATTAATTTCCATGATACTCAAAGATTTGGGTTGTGCATAAAACTATGATAACCGTTCATGAGTAAGGTTATAATAAAAAACACATTTTTGTATTGAAAAAGGATTTTCAAAGTTCATTTTACTTACCTAAGGTTGGCTTAAGGCATCGCAAGTTTGATTTGTGTGTGATGAATTAGCACATATAAGATGGGGCTTCCATATAATTTTAGTGTATAGGGTTTCGATGCCCAAACCTTTATCAAATTTCTTATGAAAGAGAGCAAAAATGGCATAATACTTGCTTCTTCTTTCTTTTTCTTTCGTCATGCGATCTTTGCCATGTTGATTTTCATCGAGCTTTCTATTTGACCCTTATAATGAGTGTTTAGCCAATGACTCCCAAACGAGATGGTTTTAGGGCATTAGGTGTAAAGACACCCCTAAGGACTTACTAACTCGAATCAAAAAGGCTATGGAACTAACAAGTTTTAATGCTTCTAAATGAAATTCCCACCTTTTGACGTGAACACTCAATGCTTACTGAGGCAAGAGGCCCAGTTACTCAGTGGAAAGCTTTTTTGATCACTTTTTGCATGATGAACATTTTTCTTTATTTTTTTCTTCTTTATTTTTCTTATGCCAAAGTGTTCTTTTCAACAAGTTATCCGATTACAATTAGATTATGGAAGCATATACAAGAGAATTATATGTCATACCCACCACAAATGCATGTTAAATGTGCTTGTGCAAATTTGGATCAAACTCATGAATTCTTAGGTGTCGTGAGGTAGGTAACTAAACTTTGTAAAATTCCCATTGCAAGACTATGTGTTCTAGCTTTTAAGCTTACTAATGAAGTGTTATCAAATTTTTAAATCAACCAAAATTTTTGTTTACCAAAAGAACATGCATTTATCTTCCTAAAAAAAAAAAAAATCTGGGACTTAGTGTGTGCATGTGTTTCAAGTGCGTGTGTGATAGTATCTAGAGTCTCCCACTACCCCCAAACTTAAAATACACATTGTCCCCGATGTGTGTGGTATGGAAAGATCTGACCTGGGAGATGGAGAACTAGGTTGCTTGCTTTGCTTGTAACACGCCCCCAAACTTGAACTAGATGCACGCACTAAGTACGTGACAAAGAAAAATAAATGTTGTTCCGGAAAACAAGAAATATAAATACTAGATATGTAAATATAAATATAAACAAAAGAAAAATACTAAAATGAAAAGGATAAGTTTGGGGTGCCTCCCATGAGCGCTAAGTTTAACGTCTTCAGCCGGACCAAGCCTTATTCTTCCCCAAAACAAAGATTGGCAGCAACTAGCACAGGTAGTGTCTTATTCTCTCCCATATAAGTCAAATGCTTCGGCAATTGCTTCAACTCTAAATTTGGTGTCTGGACAATAAAAGGGAAAAAAGTAGTATTAGAAGGCATAAAAGTGTCAAGTGGATCAGTGTACTTACTTGGATGCTTTGGATAGGCCTCTAAGAGTTGCACAGTTTCAATGATGTCATTAGTAACATCTTCAGATTTTTGCTCAATATCTGATCCTTTGAAATAATGGGTGAGAGTGGTCTCCAATGGATCAATATGATCGTCATGAAAAACTTGTTCAACAACACTTTGTTTTGTTTACTTAGCTCCTTAGCTAATTGCCCCACTTGTACTTTCAATATTTGAATGGCTTGTTCGTGCTATGCAGTGGTTTGTCTTATCTCAGTTCGAAATCACCTTTACCATAAACTGATCTTGTGAGGCATCAATTGTTGTTGCTTAGTTGCCAACTGCATCACAAGACTCTCTAGGTCGCTTTTCTTTGATTCGGGAACTGAGTGGGCTGCTTGTTGGAAGTTTCTTTGTTGCCCTTGAAGGTTCCATGCATTTTGATCGTTGCTCCATGAGAAGTTGGGGTGGTTTCGCCATTCTGGATTGTAGGTATTTGCATATGGATCATAGTTGTTTGGTCCCATATAGTTTGCTTGCTCTCAATCTGCAGATGAATATAAAGGGCAAGTTTCAGTAGTGTGATCAAAACGACTACAAATAGCACATACCTGGAGTGGTGTAGCTTGTGGCCTAGGTGAGGCAATCTGAGCAATCATGACTTCTACAAGCATATCTACCTTTCTTTCCATAGCATCCACCCAATTTGGAAATCCACCATTTGAGTTTACTTTATTCATGCCCTTGCTCTTTACTTCTTGCTTTATATTGGGTGGAAAAAAGATTGGATTTTTGGATCGAAGCCCTTGCACGAATCAGTTGAACTGCTTCTATGCAGCAGTTTCAGTACTGCTGCTCGGGTACTCTCTAGACCTTTTACGCTCGAGCGCACACTGAACTGCACTCGATCGCTGTTCTTCCTGCGCTCAAGCGCTACACTTGTGCACTCGATCACAGTGAGGACAGAAACTCCTCTACTGCACACCTGAAAAAAACAGAAAACGAAAAGATGAAGTAAATCTAACTTTTGATAAAAAAATAAAAAAAAACGGAACAGAATAAAATAAAATAAAATAAAATAATGAAAATAATTTCAAAAATAAATTTAGCACAATCCCCGGCAACGGCGCCAAAAACTTGATGGAGCGATTATCTACTTAAATAATTAGGCAAATAATCGTACTTGTTTTATTTGCAAGTGCATAAGGTCTGTGGTAGCAGAGTGTGAAAGTGCGAGATCATTTCCACAGGGATTGGTGAATTTCTATCTAGAACTAATTCCTTTAAGTTAAAAGAGAAATAACAGTTGATAATGAGCGAATAACGATAATGAGAAAATAGGGCTATGATATCCACCACTAATTATACTTTCCCACTTACTAAGGTTTCAATGCTCTAGTCTTATCATGGATATCTAATGGTTGCCAACCTAAGGGGTTGGCCCACACCTTAGGCTATTGATCTCTCTATGCAACGAGTTAGGCATGGTGTATACTCTTACTCTTTTCTCTCTTTAAGGGATTCGGCATGGGTGTATACTGAGTTGTTCCTTAAGAGAGCATGAGGGCTGTGGAGATTGGCAACCACACGGGACCTAGGCTTGGTCTGCTTTCGGTTTCCCATATTGATTAACCCAGGAATCCGGTGTGGATATCCCTTGTTACTAATGTCGAACCCAGGACTCGGTCATCCAAATTGATTCGACTAACCTATCTATACCACATGCATACGTTGATCAGGCACATACATATGAGGAATGTAAATATAAACAGGTATTAATCAAGTTAAATACTCTAACAAGGCTATAGCAAAGATAGTCAATGAATAAATGCATGGTAAAGCATAACTAGGGCTTCAATCGAGCCCTATAGGAGTTTAGTTACACATGCTAAGTAGAGTAAACATACTAAACATAAAAGCAAAAAACTAAAATAGAAGAGGACTCGGGAGACAAGTCGTCAATTCTTCTCCTTAGCCCTCTATTTGGAGTCTAGAACAAAAGGTTAAACTAAAAGGAAGATATGCTCCCAAAAAGGGAGATATGTTTTCTGTGTTTTATAAGTCTATTTATAGGGTTCTAAGGACACTTAGAAACCCTAATTTTCAAAATAGGGCCCTAACCCTAATTTTCAAAACAGGTGCTGCCGTTTTACTGTTCACTGTCGTACGTGTGCGCTCGATCGCGAGCAAAGTGCGCTCAATCGCAAAGTTGCGCTCGATCGCCCTTTCTGGTGCGCTCAATCGCACTTCAGACAGTATCTGCTCCAAATTTTATAGTTTTCTTCCTTTTAATCTCCAAAAGCTTCGAAAATGCTTCCTTTTCTTCATAGACCTACAAAAACCATTTAAAACACAGAAATGAAGTAAAATGGACTAAAATAACATAAACTATGGCTCAACAAATGTAAATTAAGGGGCTTAAAGATCTTATTCCACTTGGTCGGATTTGGACATAAAAGATACATAGCTTTAACATCTATAGGATTATGCCACACTAGAAATCCTATCCTAACTTATAAGATGTGGGCGTCCTAACAATATCACACAAATATATATATATATATATATAAAATGAATTTTGGAGTTGGTTCATAAACTCTCAAGACTGATATTCCCACTTTTATATATATATATATATATATATATATATATATATATAGAATGAATTTTGGAGTTGATTGATAAACTCTCAAGACTGGTATTCCCACATAAAGAGGAAAACTTCAAAACAGAATAAAACATTTTGTGACAACTGACTGGTAAATAAAATGAATTGATTTATCAAATAGCATAAAATGTCTTTAAATATAATTCAAAGGGTTTATTTAGAATTGTGCATCAGCCAAATTTGTGGAAGACCGAGCTTTCACTAATACCCAAAGCGTGTGTTCTCGACTCCCCATGTGTAAGATCCTCTTATAAATTGGGTAAGAGATACTATGGGCCCTTCACAATCTTAGAAAAGGTTGGACAGATTGCCTACAAAATCCAACTACCAAAGAGTTGCAGACTTCATCTTGTGTTTCACATTTCCCTCCTTAAACCTTTCAGGGGCACAGCTCATCCAGAATCCACACTACCTATTGATTACTTTAGTTCCTCTCTTATTTATCACCTTGTCAATATCTTAGGTGAAAGAACTATTTTTCAGCAAGGTCAGTGGACCAAACGATACTTGGTTCAATTGGATCAACTCCCATTAGAAGAAGCACCTTGGAAGAATACTAAATTTGTTGATCATTCTTTACCTCATCTCCACCTTGAAGATAAGGTATCTGTCCATGGGGTCAAAATTGTAACAACAAGGCAACTAAGGGATAGAAGGAGCTTGAAAAGTCCAGAAAGGTATGGCTTAGCTAGGATTGGTCAGTGAACTCAGAAGAGGTTAGCTAAGGTAAAAAGGATTAGCTTTACCAGTGAAGGTAAAAAAATTACCAATGAAGCTAGTAATTGAGTAAAGAACACCTAGACCAGTAGAAAAACTAAGAAGAAAAGAAAAAAAAGGCTTGTAGTTCTGCCAACAGTACAAGTTAGCAGCTGGAGGTTGTTAAAGAAGTTAGCAAAGTTAGTTATAATTAGTTAGAAGTGTCTTGATCATGTGTATGCACCACCATTGCACATTTATATGCACTAGTGTGTACAAAAGCTCTATATAAAGCTCTCATTGTAATGATTCTGGAATAAAAGTAATAAGAAGAGTAAAGAGTTCCATGTACTCAAAATAACACCCCAAACAATCAACTTCCCAATCAAATATCCCAATTCTCCTACTTCTTTCATTTTTCCATATAAGTAGCTCCTACCCTCTAACTTGGCTGCTTCGAAGCCAACAGAGTAGTACTCCGAAGACTCCCTTAGTAGATCTTTTCTGTATCCTTCAGAGCTATAATACTTCTTCACTGAAGAGACTTCGGTCTGAAAAAGTTGGGACCTTAGCTCTTGTTTATTGTCTCGAAGACTAGCCACCTCGACACTTTGACGACTCTCCACCTCGTGAAGTTGGCCGATCTTGGAGCTAAGTTTCATCTCCCCGATGCCACAAAGTTTTGCTGCCTTGACCTTAAAAAATGCCATCTCCTTAATAGTAGACAAACAATTGGTATTGGTCACCAAGAAAGCTTGAACCTTTTCCCTCTCGAGCTCTAGATCAGGAACCTGACTGGAGAGGGCATCTCTTTAAGCTTGACCCTCATCCAACAATAGTTCCATCTATGGATTGGACGGAGTGGCTAAAAAAAGGGCATACATGCCAGCCTGCACCAAAAATAAAACACTTAGAAAAAATTAAAGAAAACTGAAAAAGTTTGAGGTTTAGGAGAAAAGATCCTTACCTTGTAGCAGTGGTCAAGAACATTGACCATCAGCTTATTAGAGGTCATAAACCTCACCATGACACCGTCGACATGAATAACAGAGCCTCACATCAACTGCCGACCGGTATCCACGCCAGCTAAAGGTGAGCCAGTTCACTTGTAATACCCGTATTCGTAAAGTAAGGGTAAAGAAGTAATTTAATAAATATAACATGAAATTATAATAATATATTTACATGACAGATTTAGTATTGAATAAAATAATTCTTTTGAAAAAAAAAACTAGTGAACAGTATAAAAGAAAAAAAATTTGGGACGTCTAGGAACGTCCCAGAAGAAAGAAAAAAAGAAAAAAAAAGTTTTCCAAAAAAAAATAATTACAAAAACATGGCAGTAGATAGCAGCACCTGCTGCCAAGTTGATGCATGTTTTATAGGTTGCTAATTACGTGGATGCTTGGCTTTCACTTTGGTGTTGAGCAGCTGTTCATTTGGTGAACAGTGAAATTACGACAACTGCCGCTTAAGTGAGTTTATAAATTGATTTTTATACCAAATCCCGTTTGGTTTCTTCCTTTTACAATTCAAACTACTCTGTTTTCTTTAAACAATTGGGGACCCAAAGAAAATTTGAAAGAGAAAAATTTTGAAGGGGTTTACGGGGGAATTTTATAGAGAGTCACAAGAAGCTATAAAAAAAATAGAAGGTAATAATGTAATGTTTATTTTTGAATTTTTAGCATTCATAAAATTTCCCTGAATTCAAAGTGAGAATTCTCAAAGGATGTAGTTTATGAAGAACTGAAGAAATAATTAGAAATTTAATACAAATATTATGTCAGGTGTTGATGATCAGCAACCGGGGTAACTTTCTAAGAGGAATGGGGAAGGCAAGGAGGTGATCCACGGGTAGCTTTAAGTGCTACGTGGTGAGTTAGATTTACTTTAAGTAATCTAAATAAAATAAAATATCTAGTAATAATATTAAAAGAAATTATTAGCTTATGCTTTGGTGGTAGATAAAAATTAAATTGATATGTATGATATGAATATTGGACACGTAGAAAATTATTATATGGAAAAAAATATTATTAGAATAATGAGTTGATTTAATAAGATGGTGATAAATAAATTCTTAACGAGTTTTGGATAATAAAATTATGTGATAGATGAGGAGAAGAAAATTGTGAAATTATCAAGCAGAAAGTTGAGGAAAGGCTGGATAGTTAATTCAAATATTTTGAATTCATGTGGTTTTTATATTTTTGTTCATATGCATATTTCATATTATTGTTCATATACATATGCATTAAATTAGAGAACCAAAAGAACCGGGAAGGGGCTGGTCTAATTGAAAAACTGTGACAGCTGGTATATGCTGGAAATAAAAGGGACACTGTGACAGCCGATATATGCTAGAAATAAATACTGTGACAGCTTGTATATGCTGGAAATAAAAGAACCGGGAGGGGGCCGGTCTACGATAATAAAAACATGTCGACATATGGGAAAACGTTTCCATAATAATAATTCATTCATTGCATCTGTTTTTTTTTTATCTGTTGATATTTTTACTGAATGTTGTTGATGTTATGCATGTATTTATAGATAAATGAGTCTCACAGAGAGAGACAATTACAGTGAGAAAAAGATATAAAAATATGATATGATAGAAATTATTTAAATGTTAGACATTATGATACTATCCAGTTATATGAGAGAATAAATAATTAAATATTAAAGGGCTATTTATGCAATTTGAATACTTTTAGTAAATTTAATTCACTGAGCTTGTGAAGCTCATCCCTTATTGTACAATGATTTCAGGTAGCAGACAGGACAAGTAGTCTGGTGGGTTGAGAGTCAGGCGAAATCATTTTCTGTAAACCACGTACATGTCAACATCCTCAAACAAATGAGAAAATGAAATATAAAAATTCTATTTGTAAATATTCATGCATTTTGCGTTGTATATTATGTTTAAATTAATATTAGAATGATATAAAAGAAATTTCTGTTAGTATTATTTTTATTGTTGCATATATGTGTCGTGCTAGGATTCTCAAATTATGATGATACCGTTTCGAGGGTGGCCAACTCGTGATGGGTCATTACAACACTTCACCTCCTAATTCGAATGGTAAGCTTCGGAACTAGAGCTAGCCATAGAAACGGAGTTCCGAAGAGTAGAAAAAGAAGCCCCGAGGAAAAGAGTGGAGTTGTCAAGAGTTGTAGAAGAGTCTCCATGAGCAGGAGTGGAGTTCTCAAAGGAAATAGATATAGGGCTAAAGGGAGGATTAACAAGAACTCTTTCATCGTCGGTCTCTACCTTGACCCCTAAGAACCTCAACCTTTTGAGTCGAGTCCTTAAATGTCTCTTCCATGACCATAGGAGTCTCAACCTCTCGGATATTGATCTGCTGCACCTCAACCAGTTGTTCCATAGTCACCTCAGCCTCAGACCGCTTAATTTCAGCCAACTAAGTTGAAGGCTCCTCTATCCTAGCCCTCTTCCTCCCATATCAGTCTTTAAAAGAAGACTTGATAGCCTTAGCCTTCTTTCTCTCTTTGGCCATCCTAGCAACTTCAGGTTGTAAAAGAAAGGGCAACTCATCAGAAACAAGCAAAACTAATAATGAAAAAAAAAGAAAGAAAAAAAGCTCAAAAGCTCTCTACTACTAGTAAGAGAACCGAGAAAGTGCAAACTGAGTTGGTGGGTCCTCAACAATGACTTATCCAAAAGGTCCTTATCAAACATCCTAGTGTTGGTCTCTAAGACCTTATCAACTGCACGTCGCTCCTCATCACCCAATGAGGGTTCTCTTTGGTTAGGTATCTCATTGGAGTTCTACTCTAGTAGTACTTGATCAGGCTTTGGCCCGTCTAAGATGAAGAACCGCCCATTTCAGCCCTTAATAGAAGAAGGGGTGTCCATAATTTTCTTTTTACTCTTCAGGTAATAATTGAACCACCCATTGTCTGAATGTTTCTTTATGGTATAAACCTATCCGAACATCCATACCTTCGACTTCCTGTCCCTCTTGTTGAACTCGATATACTTTCATAATGCCAACACAAACCCTACAATGCACCTCATCCCATTCAAGGACGATAACATATGGCAGATACTATAATGGTTTATAATCTCCCTAAAATTAGGATCAATAAGAAACCTCAACCCCGCCTGTAGATGGTCCAGAAACAAAAAATAGAGTACGGTGCCCTATCCTTTAAAAGGGCACAAACCCTCTCATTAGGCCTAGGATGCCTAACTCTCCACTCTTGAGGGAGGAGAAACTAGTGGGTATAGATTCTAAGTCACTCTTAGTGATTTGACTAGGGATTCCTCCAGTATAAAGAACCTAACTCACGGGGAGTACTACCTCACCATTCTAAAAAGAAACCTCCTCCTTTTCAATCTTCACATTCTTAGATCTACCAACTCTAGCTTCAAATATGGTATGATGGTAAAAAAGAAGAGGAATAAGCTTACTATAAAAATAATCCAAAAAAAAAGGATAAAACTCATGAAGAAGACATTAAGATAGAGGAAATTTGGTATAGAGAGAGTTAAAAGAAAAATCAAAGAGAAGAAAATATGAGTCAGGGAAAAAGTCCTTTAAATAGCTTCTGTCAAGCTAATCATCATCGTAACACTTGACTAATTCTCCCATCGAGCTGATAAAAAAATGCTTTGAGTAGTTGAAGCATCTACTTAATCATTTATTGAGACAATTAGCAGTGACGCCTCAAAGAATGAAATATCCCATTACAAATGCATGGATCTGCAAAATAATGGCCAAACCTATTTAATAGGCCTAACAAGCCCAAAAATGAAGACATATATATGAAACCCAGTTTGAATAAATATAAATCCCACAAAGCAACGTAGTCGAATCCTACCTAAGCTAATTTAACAAAGCTTCACTCATCTTCAGGAGCCGACTACAGTTAACAATTCCTCCCGAAGTTGAACTAAGAGCTTCAAAAGCCACAAAGTTCCATTCTAGCTAGAAAGAATCACGACTTTAGTCACCTTCACTCTTCTTCTATAGTTTACTACAGTTAAAGATTCCTTCTGAAGTTGAACTTAAAGCTTCAAAAACCATAAAGTTCCACTCCGGCTAGAAGGAATCACGACATTCACCTTCATTCATTTTCAAAAGCCAACTAAAGTTAATGATTCCTCTCAAAGTTGAACTAAAAGCTTCAAAAGTCATAAAGTTTCATTCTGGCCAAAAAGAATCATGACTTTAGTCACCTTCACTCCTTTTTAGGAGCTCTTCAGAAGTAAACTACGATCAATAATTCTTTATGAGGTAAAACTAAGCTCCAAAAGCCACAAAGTTCTACCCCAACCAGCAGGAATTGTCACAAAAAGGTTTGAAAGTTCATGTCTCACAATTGATATCACAGTGGAACAATTAATTCAACCATAAAATTCTTGCCAAAGTAGAACTACGGCCCATGAGCCTTATAGTTCACTCAAGTATAAAAGGGATTACGACTCAAGTTACATTTCCACCCATAAAGGATCAAGGTTCCAACCAAACAAACCTCTAAAGAAGAAGCTACAGAAAAAATAATCCCAATCCATTTTATAAAAATACTAAGGTTCAAGCCCTATGATCCCTAACATAGTGGAGCAATGACTCCAGCATCATAGTTCCCACCGAAGTAAGACTACGGCCTGTGAACCTAATAGTTCACTCAAGTAAAGGAAGAACTACGGCTTCATTAAAAATTATACTAGGATGGAATCTAGGTCTCGGACTAATAAAAATCTTTTTAAAAAGAAAATAACTAATGTCATAAAGAGCTTCGACAAAACTACCTCGGTTAAAGACATAACACCAATCACATAAGATAGTCATCCACAAAGGCTTTCACAACCGTATAACCCCTGAATCAGTCAGAATTTATATCTTCGACCAGGGAGATTGTCTTTCCAAATAGGACGAAGGATATCAAAGCCATTCAAGTCCTATTGAAGTAGAAGAGATAACGACTCTGGTCGGGCTACTTTTAACAAAGAATCGGCTATAATTTTCAAAATTTCTCCCAATGCAAAACTAGAGACCTTGGAAGACTAAAAACCAAACACTCAAAGACTACAGGTCAAGGTCATAATCCTTACTATTAAATAGGTTAAAGGTTCAGTCATACGATCCATTACAGAGTCAATGTCTTAACCATAATTCCATGTAGGAACTAAAGAAGGATTACTTACTTAAAGAATTTTGTTGAATCCCTTAGAGAGTGGAGGGCATCTAATGTGACTCAAATAATATGGACCAATGAGAATTACACACTTAACCAACCACTTCTGAGCAACAAAATGACTTAACATGGATGCAATAAATAGTACACCGCACGCTTCTAGATACTTCGATGTGATGACTCAGGTAGAGACCATTCCTTACGGATGAAAGATCATCCCTTGTGAGGCTCAAGGTCTAAAGGTCACCTCCCAATAGTGTTGCACTTTAGAAAGCCAAGAAAGAAGCGCACCAAGGCCTATATGAAGAGACATTCATCCTCAACCAAAAAAAATAAAAGATGGAGAGGCAGATATACAAGAAGCACATATACATATACAAACACACAAAAGTATAAAAATAGAGAACTCTATGTATAGGGAGAAAACATATGAGGAACAAAGAGAATAGTTCTAGTTATCTCTCCCTTTAAATATCCTTTCATCTTGGCATAATTATTTCCTTTTTCAAACACCTATTGACTTAATCATCATAGGGTTCTTCGGTGCTCCAAAAGATTTCTTTTGTTTGTACCTGCTCACTCCAAGCGTAGAGGATACATTCCACGTCTTTTCCCTTCTTTCACAGGGATATTCCCAAACAAATACCCTGTTGATGACCAACAAAGGCGGGCCAGTTCCCATCACCTTTTTTAGCATCAACATATACAATTTTCTTTCAGTTGACTTCGATGCCACCCTTGTGACACCCCAAATCCTATGCCTTAAATACATTCAAATAACATGCTATTGAACCATTGGTAATGGGATCCACCATCATTTCTTTAGAGGATACATAATTATTCATTCTATCACTGATGTATAGGTATTTGACATAGCAATTAATACATATATAATCTAACAAAAATAATATGCTATTCCATATATTTTACAAAATGAAGTATCAAAGCCATTGTAACGATGTTATAAAAAAAATAGCCATTGTAATGAAATGTTATATCTATAGGTGAAGGTAGAATTTTCTTTTAACTATGACTGAAAATAAATAAGCTAATACTTATACTTTTGTTAAAAGTTTAATTCAATCTAAGAAATTATTAAATATGAAATACACAATGCAAGATTTCATCACCATAGAAGAGGGTTGCAATAAGTTAATCAATGATCTTTATGCCTCCATAACCTTTTAAAGTGGGTATCCAAATAATAAAATAAGAGTATACAATTTATGACCTTAATCACCCATGAAGGAAGGGATCCAGATAAGAAATAAGAATAAATAGTATAACCTTTGTTAGGGTGGATTTTTTTGTTTCGTAACACGTGATTAAAAGGGGAACACGTGTTGACGATTTGTTTGCTTTAACTAGGATCAGAGAGTGACTATAGAGGATTATGATCTCTAGTACTTCATCTAGTCCCACAGTCTACAGTTGTAGATAGGTTATCGCAATAGACATATTTCATCTTAGGTTCTTTTTTGCTATCTAGTCCAATATTACATTGAAACACCGATGGGGTCAAGATGAACCTTGTTGTTCTAACAAGCCTGCATATACAAATTAGAAGAGTATAGAGGACAAATAACACAATAGTAATAACATAAACCTTCAATAAAGGGAATAAAATATGTATGAGTGATTAGGAGAGAAGATAATACAGTTTATAATAGTGTTCCTTACAAGCCAATAGTATTTGATGTTATAGACATGTTACTTGTAAATTGATCTTATTCGTTTATTGACAATAAATAATTATTAATGACAATTATTTTATTTATATGTTTATTACATGTTCCCTCTATGTAAGGGTAAAAGAGTAAATTAAATTATTGAAATTTATCATGCATACATATAAATTGAAAGTTGAAGTTGAAAATAATTTTGAACAAGATGTTGAACTAATTTGAAGAAAAGATTTAGAAATTTTTTAAGGAAGAAAGATATTTTTTTCAAAAATTTCATAAATAGGGAACCAATTGACCAAGCGGTCGACTCGTGAAGGTGATTGGTCGGCTGGTAGAGGTTGAATCGATCGGTTGGTAGCCGATCGTTGGTTGAGGTGCTGGCCAATTGACTGGTTAGGTGAACCAATCGACTGATTGATCAAATAGTAGGTCGAACGGTTGATGAATCGGTCGGCTAGCAATCGATCAGTGGTGTAGTGGTAGTTTTAAAATTTTGTTAAGTAACCAAACAGTCGATCGGGTAGTCGACTGATCACACCAAAATTTTCATGTAAAAAAAATTTGAGATGTTTGAAGCCATTTTTATGTTTGAAATTTTGTTTTCTCTCTCTAAGATTTACTCTCTCTAGAAAAAACTTACAAACACTTCAAAACTAAAAGATATCATAATCTTGTTATAGAAATTTTTTGATTCACAAAAGGATTTCAAGAAAATTTGCAGAAGAAGCTTTGAAAAGCTAAAAGTTTAAGAATTTTATTGTAAGATTTCAATTTTTAGAGTTTGTTCTTCTACTTTTCTTAAAAAAGGATTTGAATTGGATTCAAACCAAAAGAATTAGGTTTGCATCAAAATCTTTAAATTTGGACAAAGATGAATATGAATACATGAAATTTAACCTAATACATGCTATAGAAATTGAAATATAGGATAGTGGGATTAATGAAAATTTTATGGTTAGGTGCTAGTGATCAACAATCTGGTGAAATTTCTAATACGAGTAAGAAAGGCAAGGAGGTGATCCATGATTAGCTTTAAGTGCTACGTTGTGAGTACAATTTATTGTTATTAAATGAGACAAATATAAAAAATACATAAAACTTAAAATGACTAATATTATAAGAAAGAATTATTTAATATATCATGAACATGTTGATTTGATGAAATATATGTGATATGTGTTAACTGAATGATTGCGTAGAAGTATGAATTATGAATTATGATATGAATGAAAATGAATATATATATATATATATATATATAAAAGAGAAGTTGATGAAATTATATCTTTGAAGGGTTAGAAATTGATGAAGTATATTTTGAGAAGAGAATTAAATCTCTTGAGATTGTGATATATGAATTGATATCATATATGAAGAAATGATTTTGATTTATATTATGAAAGAAAATAATTTTTAATTGTATGATATTATGATATGCTTGTATGAGGTTGTTCATATGCATACTAGGGCCACTAGAGATATGGAGTGTGTGGTCCTAGGGAAGACCAGAATCATAACTGGTCTAGATGAAACATGTCAACATATGGGGAGATGTCCTCAAAAGATATACCAGAGACTGGTATGGATACATAAAAATGGATGAATTATCCATATGTTGATAATATGGATGAGATGTAATAAGATGTGATAGAAATAAATGAAATGATGAGATGAGATGAGGATGTGGATGCGTTCATGTTTATATTATTTATATTAATTGAGATACTAAGGCATCAGAATGATCATGAAATGTTGATATGAGTATGAGTCTCATGATGAGATAGTTGTGATAAGAAGTTGAATATGATATTTTCATGATTTACATATAATGAATGATATAAATGTGAACCTCGTGATGAGGATTATGATAATAATATCAAAGATGATAATTATAAGTTTGTTGAAATATATGAGATGAAATTAGAATTAATATCTATATGATAATTGAAATATCATGATACGAGATTTGGTAGATAAATAAATAATTTGAATTATGAATATGAATTGTGATATAATAATGACTAGAAGTATAAAAATTGAGTATTTCTAGTAAATTGTAATTCACAGAGCTTGTGAAGCTCATTCCTCAATATTAAATAATTTCATGCAGTGGGTAGGACGGGTAGATCCTTATCTTGACATTCAGAGTAAGTATCTAAGTAAGTCCTCATGGTTGGCACCTTTAGATAGTATAAGGAAAGGAAAGAAAGAAAGATAAAAGAAAGAAAGAAAAGAAAAGAAAAATGAGATAGACAGTTTTATATATTTGTAAAGGTTGTACATGAACATACATATTTGTAATTATTGTATATTTTGTGAAAGTTGTAAAGAAAAAAAGTTATAACTTCTCTATAAAAGAGTTGAGGCAGATGATTATAATTATTTTTCAGTATTAATGCAATAGTTGTTGCATATATGTGTCGTGATTGGATCTAAAACGTGACAACATCTTCCTGGATGGGCTCGTCCGGGATGGGTCGTTACAATTTTGGTATTAGAGCTATAGGTTTTACGATTATGTAGACTGCATAAATCTAGTAAAGAGAAATCTAAAATAAATTATTTTAACGCAGATTTTGAGGATGTCGTATGGACGTGGCAGATCTAGAGCTAGAGTTGTGGGACAGAGAGGGCATGGTAGGGCCCTGTGTTTAGAAGAGAAGAAGTTGAGATTGATGTTGAGTCAGTAGTTCCTGAATGGGAGAAAGGCATGAGATTGGATGAGCAAGTTTGGCCAGAACCTGATATTGTGGTAGACGAAGTCTTAAGAGGCATAAGATTCAGAGGGGTGATGATGGTAGCTTTGTTAATGAGATGTAAGGAGATTGTTTTGTTATATTCACTAAGTTGAAACCCCTATCTATTAAGGGATTTGATAACCATTTTGAACTTGAGTTGTGGATAAAACGTGTGAAATATTTATTTGGAGTATTACTAGTGACTGATAGGCAGAGAGTTGCCTTTGCTTCTTTTTAATTAAAGGTTGAGGCCTATAATTGGTGGGATGATATTTTCTCTAGGTCGAATATAGATGTAGATCGATCCTTAACCTAAAGTAGGTTTAAGGAAGTATTCTTTGCAAAGTATTTTCTCGATACTTTTAGATCTCAACAAGAGAGAGATTTTATCTAATAGAGGCAGAATATGATAACTATGGGAAAATATGATGGTAGATTTATGGCCTTATCGAGATTTTTTCCTGAGTTGGTAAATACTAAGGAGAGAAAGTGTAAGAGATTTCTTGATAGTTTGCACTTTGAGATACATTCTAGGCTCTCATATTTGAAGCATTTGAATTATGTTGCTTTGGTGGCTATATCATTTCAAATAGAGAATGACATCTTTGAGTCTAGAGGACGAAGAAAATGGTTAAAGAATAGTAGACTTAAGGGAAATAGAAGAGGTAATCTAGGGATTCAGGAAGGTCTTCCACCCCAAAGGGTTCGTTCTTTTTCACAGGGACCTGTTATTCAAAATCAACAAAGGCAGGCTATATCTATGGCCTCAGTTGCTCAGAGCATTGTTAGAGAAACCCGTAGTTTTGGGAAACAACCTAT
Source organism: Bretschneidera sinensis (assembly GCA_023935145.1). NCBI lineage: Eukaryota > Viridiplantae > Streptophyta > Magnoliopsida > Brassicales > Akaniaceae > Bretschneidera > Bretschneidera sinensis. Next base: position 98,878,388 of record CM043698.1, on the reverse strand, counting down.
GGGAGTTAGAGAATTTGGAAGAGATGGGAGTGTGCCACAAAAGGAAGGTGGTAGTGTAATATTTGATAGAGAAAGTGAAGCATTTTATAGGTGTAATCTGAAAAACATTTCTCTTGAAATTATCTTACTATGATGTGTTTCGTTTGTGGAGAGGATGGACATATTACTGTAAATTGTCCACTGAGGATTAGATCAGCTGAGGTGGTTTCTGTTGGAGGTGTTTGGAGAGGTCAGTCGGATAGAAGTGGTGGATCTGGGAGTGTTCTGGGTAAAAATTTAGGTAGATGAGTAGTTACTGAGAGAAGACAAGGTAATTAGATGGAACCCAAAGAGAGCAGAGTGTATTCATTGACCCAACAAGATACCTAAGCAACTCTTGATGTCATAATGGGTATAGTATCTATCCTTAATAAATCTGCTAGAGTATTGATTGATACAAGTGCAACCTATTCTTTTGCATAAAGTTCCTTTATGAAATCTATTGATGCATCTGTTAGTCCTTTAATTCATAATATAATTGTTAAGGTTCCCACTGGAGATAAGTTTTTTATCAGAAATATCTATCGGGGATGTGTTATTCTTATGGGTGAAAGAGAAATTGAAGTCAAGCTATTACCTTTGAGTATGATAGATTTTGATTTGATTCTACGAATGGATTAGTTATCAGCATATCATGCCTAGGTTGATTATTTCAAGAAGAATGTAGTGTTTAGAATACCTGTGCAAGAAGAGTTTAGCTTTCAAGAAGAATGTAAGATACTTTCAAATTGTCTTATTTCTTCCCTGACAGCTAACAAATGGTTGAGGAAAAGTTGTGAGGGATTCTTATCCTATGTGGTGGATTCTAGTAAGGAAGGTAGAAAGCTGGAAGAAATAGCAGTGATGAGAGATTATCCAAAGGTATTTCCTAATAAGTTATCTGGTTCGCCTCCTAGTAGGGAGATTAAGTTCTCTATTGATTTGATTCTAGGTTCTGCACCTATTTCTATAACACCCTATACAATGGCACCCGCAGAGTTGAGGGAGCTGGAAGTGAAACTTCAAGATTTGTTACATAAACAATTCATTTTCCTTAGTATGTCACGATGGGGAGCCACAATATTATTTAGAAAAAAGAAATATGGAACCATGAGATTGTGTATAGATTACAGACAACTGAATAAGATAACCATTAAGAATAAGTAACCTTTACCCAGAATAGATGATCTATTTGAACAATTTCAAAGGACTAGGGTATTTTCTAAGATAGACTTGAGATCAGGATACCATCAATTAAAAATTAAAGAATGAAACGTGCCTACAAGTTATTTTAAGACATGTTATGATCACCATGAATTTCTTGTGAAGCCATTTGGGTTGACAAATGCTCCAGCTGCATTTATGGATTTAATGAATAGAGTGTTTAAAACTTTTCTTTAAAACTTTGTGATTGCATTTAATGATGATATTCTGGTGTATTCTAAGAATGAGGAAAAGCATGCAAAGCATTTAGAAATTATGTTAGAAATTCTTATAAGAGAGAAATTGTACGCAAATTTTTCTAATGTGAATTCTAGTTTAATGAGGCAACTTTTTTGGGACATGTAGTATCTGGAGGAGGAATAACAATTGATCCTCAGAAGGTTGAAGCAGTGTTGAGTTAGGAGAAACCTACCAATGTAACTAAAATTAGAAGTTTCTTGGGATTGACTGGTTATTATATGAGGTTTATCCAAAATTTCTTGATAATTGTCACACCTTTGACTAGATTGACCAGGAAAGAGGTGAAATTTGTATGGTCTGAGAAGTATGAAAAGAGTTTCCAATTATTAAAAGATAAATTGACTACCACTCCAGTGTTAATGCTTCTTTCTAGTGATGAAGGTTTTGTTGTATATAGTGATGCTTCGCATCGAGGGTTGAGATGTGTGTTTATTCAGCATAGGAGGGTAGTGGCTTATGCCTGTAAGCAATTGAAGAATCATGAAAGAAGTTATACTACCCATGACTTACAGTTGGCTGTCATAGTGTTTGCATTGAAGATTTGGATAGATCATCTGTATGAAGCCATATGTGAAATATTCACTGACCATAAGAGTTTCACATATTTATCTACCTAGAGAGAGTTGAACTGGAGACAGAGGTGATAGATGGAGTTGATTAGTATTTATGACTATACGATTCATTACCATCCAGGAAAAGGAAACGCAGTAGTTGATGCAATAAGTAGAAAATCCACAGGAAAATTAGATGCTATAGAGACCAATAATGTGAATTTAATGGTAGAATTGAGAGGTATAAGAATGAAATTGAATATTAATGAGAGAGAAGGATTGTTATCAAACATGGTAAAGATGAGTAGATATAAAAGAATAAGCAGAAAGTACTAAGTGGAAAGCAATTTGAGTTAAGAAACATAGATGATGGTATGTTGGTATTGGGACATAAGATTTGTGTTCCCAATGATTCTGAGTTGAGAAAGAAAATATTGAGAGAAGCACATGATGTTGTATGCTCAATGCACATGGATAATAATAAAATGTGCAAGGGATGGTCAGGATTGAAGAGGGATGTAGCTGACTACATTTCTAAATGTTTAATTTGTCAGTAAGTTAAATCAGAGAATAAACATCTGTCAAGTTTGTTACAACCTCTTCTAATGCTTGAATGGTCGTAAGTGAATGTGAGTATGGATTTCTTAATTGGATTTTCTCATACCTAGAGAGGTTTTGATCCTGTGTGGGTGATTGTAGATTGATTGTCTAAGTCATCTCATTTTCTTCCTATTAGAACTACTTTGAGTCCCTAAAAGTTAGCTGAACTGTATCTGGCTGAGATTGTAAGTTCCACAGAGTACCTTTGAGTATAGTTTCAAATCGAGATGCTAGATTTACACCTCTGTTTTGGAGAGGCTTTTAGAGAGCCATGGGTGCACAATTACTGTTCAGTACTGTTTTTCATCCTCAAACAGATAGGCAGACTGAGAGAGTTATTCGAATAGTAGAGGATATGTTGAGGGCTAGTGTGATGAGTTTCTCACTAAGCTAGGATGTTTACTTACCCTTGATAGAGTTTGTATATAATAACCAATTTCAAGCTAGTATTAAGATGGCACCATTTGAGGCCCTATATGGTAGGAAATGTAGAACTCTTGTATGTTGGGAAAAAGTGAGAAAAAGAAAGATATTTGGTCCAGAAATAATAGAATTAACAACTGCAATGATCAAATTGGTTAGTGAAAACCTTAGAGTTGTACATAATAGGCAAAAGAGTAATGCTGATAATAGAAGGTAACCTCTTGAATTTGAAGTTGGTAATTGGGTTCAATTGAAAATATCTCAATTGAAAGAAATGTTGAGAATTAGATAGAAAGTAAAGTTGAATCTAAGGTATATTGGACTATATGAAATTATTGAGAGAGTTGGACTAGTGGCATATAGACTAGACTTGCCTCCAGAATTAAATCAGATGCATAATGTTTTTTATGTGTTAGTTTTGCGTAAGTATCTACATGATGAATCCCATAGCATTTCATATCAATCTATAGACATTCAGGAAGACCTAACTTTTTTGCAAGTTCCAATCAAAATTTTAGGCACAAAAGAACAAGTCTTGCGTAATAAGGTTATTTCGTAAGTTCAAGTGCTGTGGTGGAATCGAGATATTGAGAAAACCATGTGGGAATGTGAAACGAGCATGAGAAAACAGTATCCCCAACTTTTTCATGGTGTAGGTAAGAAAATTTCGAGGACAAATTTTAATATGGTGGGTAGAATTGTAATATGTAACCCTCGATGTAAGGGTAAAAGAGTAAATTAAATTATATACTGAAATTTATCATGCATACATATGAATTGAAAGTTGAAGTTGAGAATAATTTTGAAGAAACATTTTGAACGAAATTGAAGAAAAGAGTTAAAATTTTATTAAGAAAGATAACTTTTTCAAAAATTTAAGAAAGAGGAAACCAATTAACCAGGCAGTCGACTGGTTACTGATGAACGAATATTTGTCCTAGTATTTTATATGTTTTTCAAGTATTTATTTATATGTTTAGCTTAGGTATTTGTTACTTTGAGTTGTTTTTCATTGTTTTACAGGTTCATAAGCACTTGAAAAGGAGTTTCACTAAATTGCCAGAATTGCCCGTACAGATCAGTCATTTTTGCGGATTAAAATGTATTGATTCAGGAAGAACCAGGAGATGAGCCATGTATGCTTGGAAATATACATATGCCTATTTTCTGAAGAATTTTATGGCTCATTAATATGATTTTTCTAGAGAAAGTTATGACAGTTTTAGTAGACAAAGGTCAAGCTGTGCGGGATTTCAGCATGGCAGAAGTGAAGGAGCTATTAAAATCTGATTTTTTTTGGGATTTGCATGGGCTAGATAGTAGCACAACTAGATCCGTTCTGGACAGCAAAAATCTGGCCTGGACAGCAGCAAACACATGGCCTCGACAGTAGCAGAACCGGGCCTGGATAGCAGCAGAAGCATACGACCTAAACAAAAACCCTAGGGCGACTTTTCTCTCTACAAAGCTGTCTCTATACAGCTATATATAGGAATTTTATACTTAGAGAAAGGGGGAGACGACGAAAGTTCTTGGAGAGATATTATTAAGAGAAGTTTTGGAAGATTGAAGGAGAAGACGGTTTCTTTCATCAAGACGATTTATCAAGAGATTGAAGACGACGATCAATCGCTTCAAGACTTTGAGGATTCATCTTGTAATTCGGGAAGAAATTTTATCTTTGCTCCTTTCGTCCTTCAATATACTTGTAACCCTAGTATTTGAATTTTGTTATTAGGATTTAAACATGAGCGGCTGAACACATTGTTAGGCGTTTGGTTTAGCTGCCTTGATTGTTTTGGATATTTTGGTGGATTTAGTTTTATGAAATTAACCAGATTATTTCTTATTCAATATCTTTCATATCTTTGATTATTGCTTGTGGATTGGCCATCTATTATTGATAGTCAAGGTTAATATTCGAGATTAGGTTGAGGAAAAATCATCTAGATCTAATTAAGCTTTCGTGAATAGGAATTTAAATCAGGATTCAAATCAAATTGGAATTTAGGTGGTTGTGTTTTCCTTATACTTAATTTAACTAATTAATTGATGAACACGATCCATGGAATTTAATTAATTAGTTATAAATTGAGAATAAACACGATCAATGGCATTTCTAGTCTTAGCGAAAATACCAATAATATTGGATGTTGATTAATTCTTTATATTAACCAAACGTTCCAATTCATGATTGGATAGCAAGCTAAACTCCCAATTGTTCTCATTGATTATACTCATCTCTTCATAATTCGTTTTGTTTAATTTACTTAATTGTTTTCATTTCAATTTTCTCTTCACCAATCTTTTAATTACAGTGTTTAGGATTTAATTTCAGAGTTTGTTTTAGTAATTTTAAGAAAGTAATTTAGGATTTAAACCACTGCAACTCCTTGAGAGTAAACTCATCGCAATATTATTTGTTATTCGTGCACTTGCGAGCATTTAAAATATGCACATCAAGTTTTTGACGCCATTGCCGGGGATTTGGTGTTTAATTCTTTAGGTATTTTCTTTGTTTTTATTTTTATTTTATTTTTTTCTTTCTTTTAGGCGTAATTTTTATTTCTTTTATTTCGTCAAATTTTCTTTTTTTGCTTCTTGATTTTCATGATTTAAATTAGCTTTAATTTGTTTATTGTTTTTTGCTCTCTTGATTCCTGATAGCTTAATTTTTATTTTGTTTTCTTCAGGTACACGCACGGTAGAAGATCCCAAGATAGAAATCTAGTGCCAGCAATAGACAACATCCATAGGCTAAGAGAGATGTTACAGCCTACAGAAGAAGAAGAAAAGGTTGAGGGAATAGAAAAAGAGGAGCCTGAAAGAATGGAAGGAGCTGAAAGACAAATTATGATGAAGGAGTATGCAAGGCTGATCCTTGGTACTTCCGCATCTTGCATCCAATTAGGGGAAGCTGCACGGAATTATGAGATAAAAAATATCCACTTTAGCATGCTCCCTTCATTCTACGGAATTCTAAATGAAGACCCATCTAACCTTCATAAGGGATTTCTATGCAACAGTGCAGACTTTTTCTCTACAGGGGCTGAATGAGGATCAATTCAGGATGAGATGCTTCCCCTACACATTAAAAGATAGAGCAAAAGCATGGTTGATGACTCTTCCACCCAATTCTTTGACTACATGGGAAGTGGTCTACAATCGGTTCATGAACAAATTCTACTCCCATCAGAAGACCATTGAGTTGAGAACTAAGATTGCCACGTTCTTACAAATGGAGGGAGAACCCTTCCATGAAGCATAGGACAAGTTCAAGATGCTTCTAATCCAATGTCCCCACCATCATTACCCAGTGTAACTACAAAATCAATTCTTCTATGATGGATTGCACAACAATGTCAATATATGGTTGATAACACTGCCGATGGAGCAATGGGAGAAAAGACTGTTGAGGAGACATGCGATCTATATGAGATGTTGGGTGTTAATTCCCAACAAAATAGTGTACGAGGAATGAGAGTTAGAGTTAATGAATTGAGCTCCAACAATGATATGGCATTGTAACTTGCAGAGTTGACCAAACAAGTCAAACTTCTCACTACCACAAACACGCCCAATCATGAGGTATGTGGAGTTTGTGGGGGGTTTTTGGTCACGATGCTAACACTTATTCTTTGTCTTATGAATCTTATGTAGAAAATGAACAAGAAAAAGTTAATGCAATGGAATCTTACCAACCTAGGCCGAGGAATGATCCATATTCTAACACTTACAGCCCTGGGTGGAGAAATCATCCTAATTTCTCCTGGAAGACTAACAATGCTCCAACATATGCTCAAAGTTCAAGACCAGTTCAATATCAAAACCAAGTTACACTACCCAATCAGCCTAGAAATCCAACTTTGGAGGAGAACTTGAGTGCTTTTATTCAAGTTAGCAAAGAGAACCATGAGAGACATAGCCAAAGGTTGGATTCCTTAGAGGCATCAATGAAGAGGGTGAAAGTAAAAGTTGGGTAACTTGCGGAACAATTGCAAGTACATCAAAAAGGGAAGTTGCCTAGCCAACCTGAGCAAGCAAAGGCTATCACAGTGCTGGGAAGTGGTAAAATTCTTAACAACAATTCTGATGATAAAATTTTTTATGACTTGCTACGTGATGCAGGAAAATCAATTGAGAAGCAAAAAGAGCATGACGATCCTAAAGAAAATCCAACTGAAGATCCACAATCTTCTTAAACATCTGAGGAGATCAAGGAGAAAGAGCCATCTTCCTTCACGACACTACATAAGGTAACCGAGCCTTACATGCCTCATATTCCTTATCTAAGCCGTTTGAAGGATGTTAAACAGGAAAAGCAATTTTTTGATATTTTTGACATGCTTTCTAAAGTGAATATTAATTTGCCTCTTTTGGATGTTATTAGGAATGTGGCATCATATGCAAAATTCTTTAAGGAACTTAACACCAAAAAGAGGAAATATGAGAAGAACGAGAAAGTGATGGCGTCAGAAATTGCTAGTGCGGTGCTGCAACAAAGCTTGCCACCTAAGCTAAAAGATCCCAGAAGTTTCATCATGAACATCACAATGGGAAACAAGAAGGTCACCAAAGCAATGCTAGACTTAGGAGCAAGTATAAATCTCATGCCATATTCGATATACTTACAACTAGGTTGGGGGAGCTTAAGTCAACAAATATGTCCCTTCAACTCGCTGATAGGTCAGTTAAATATCCTAAGGGAATAGTTGAGGATATATTGGTACAGGTAGACAAAGTGATTGTGCCTGTGGATTTCGTGGTATTGGAGATGGAAGGAACCCCATCAAAGGACAAGGAGCACACAATTCTTCTTGGTAGACCATTTATGGCCACAACCAAGACTATTATTGATGTCCATAATGGGAGTTTAACGATGACAGTCTTAGGAAAGACTGTACAATTTAAAGTGTTTTATTCTCTAACCACTCCTTCTTCTATTTCTACTAAGGATGAGTGTATTTTATTGATGGTGTGGACTCACTTGTTTATGACACTTGTTTGCAGACAGAAATAGAGGACAAGCTTGAAGTTTCTCTTACAATTGAGAGAGTAGAGGAAACACTAGAAGAGGAGACTAAAGGGTATCATGAGATGTTAGATAGTGCAATACCAGTGTCACCCTAAGAAGAGTCTAGCAAACCTTTAGAATTGCCAAGTTCCCTACCTAGAGAAGATACTACTCCACCTAAGCTTGAACTTAAAGAGTTACCTAAGCACCTTGAGTACATATTTATAGGAAAGGGAGACACATATCCTGTGATTATTTCATTTACTTTGACCCAAACTCAAGAGGAGAGAGTTATGAAGAAGCTTAGCAGACTTAGGAGAGCCATAGGATGGAGTATAAGTGACATCAGGGGTATTAGTCCTGCTACATGTATGCATAAGATAATTTTAGAGGATGGTACCAAACCTGTGAGGGAAGCTCAAAGGAGACTAAACCCTAGCCTACAAGTGGTAGTGAAGAAAGAAATTTTAAAACTCCTAGATGTAGGAGTTATCTACCCTATTTTAGATAGTAGATGGGTTAGTCCAATTCATGTTGTGCCTAAGAAGTTTGGGATTATAGTGGTGAGAAATGAGAAAAATGAGCTAGTGCCCACTAGGATGACTATAGGATGAAGAATGTGCATTGATTACAGGAAACTGAACTCAGCTACTAGAAAAGATCATTGTTCACTTCCTTTTATTGATTAGATGTTAGAAAGACTAGCAGGGCATGATTTTTATTATTTTCTTGATGGTCTTTTAGGTTATTATCAAGTGTCGATTGCATCGGAGAATCAAGAGAAGACAACATTCACCTGCCTATTTGGGACATTTGCCTTTAGAAGGATGTCGTTTGGCCTATGCAATGCTCCAGCCACATTCCAGAGATGCATGATGTCAATCTTCTCGGATATGGTGGAGAAATTTATTGAGGTATTTATGGATGATTTTTAAGTTTTTGGAACCTTATTTGATAACTGTTTGCATAATTTGACTTTGGTACTTGAAAGATGCATTGAGTGTAATTTAACACTCAATTGGGAGAATAGTCATTTTATGGTACAATAGGGCATCATATTAGGGCATGTGATTTCTAGTAAAGATATTGAAGTAGATAAGGCTAAAATTGACTCGATTCCTAAATTGCCACCCCCAACTTAAGTTAAGGGGATTAGGAGTTTCTTAGGACACGTAGGTTTCTATAGGAGATTTATCAAAGATTTTTCTAAGATAAGTCACCCATTATGTAATTTGTAGTCTAAAGATGTTCTGTTTACTTTTGATGATGATTGCCTTATCGCCTTTAATGCTTTGAAAGAAAAGTTGACATCGGCACCTAACTGGTCAGTTCCTTTTGAGATTATGTGTGATGCATCTGATTATGCTATAGGGGCTGTTTTGGAGCAATGAGTGGATAAGCGTTCATATGTGATCTGCTATGCTAGTAGAACACTTAATGATGCCCAACTCAATTATTCCACCACGAAAAAAGAGTTTTTGGCTGTCTTGTTTGCATTAGACAAGTTTAGGCCTTACTTGGTAGGGTCTAAGGTCATTGTGCATTCGGATCACGCAACATTGAGACACTTATTAAATAAGCCAAATGCTAAGCCAAGACTAATTCGATGGGTCTTGCTTTCGCAAGAATTTGACTTAGAAATAAGGGATAAGAAGGGTAGTGAGAACGTTGTTGCAGATCACCTTTCTAGGTTTATTTCGAACTTTGATTCACATAAGCAAAAAGAAGATAAGAAAATTGTTGACACTTTTCCCAATGAACAATTATTTACTATAAGTCAAGAGCCATGGTATGCTGATATTGTAAATTATCTTGCTTATGGTGTCTTGCGACCTAACCTCTATTTTCAAGAGAAGAAGAGATTCTTGTCTTCTTGCTGGAGTTACTTTTGGGATGAGCCTTATTTGTTCAAATTTGGTCAAGATCAAATTATTCGGAGATGTGTACCTGAGGCTGAGTATGAGAGCATTCTTTCTTTTTGCCATGAACTTCATTATGAGGGTCACTTTGGAGGTAAGAAAATGACCCTCAAGGTATTGCATTTTGGATTTTATTGGCCAACTCTCTTTAAAGACGCTCATAAGTTTTGCATGTGTTATGATAAATGTTAGAGGACTGGTAGTATTGGAAACAGAAATGAGATGCCTCTGACTAACAATCTTGTTATTGAATTATTTGATGGCTGGGGAATTGATTTCATGGGTCCTTTTCCACCTTCACTTGGATATGAATATATATTAGTTGCGGTTGATTATGTGTCTGATGAGAGTCATAAAATGCATCTTAATAGCACTTATTTGTTAGCATTGTAGGGTTGATCTAGGGTTGAATTACACATTTATACCTTAACAATTCTAAAGTGTCATTCTTGGATCATTGATCTATTTCGGTGCATTTTCAGGTGTTTTGGGTTCAAAAGAGATGGAAAAGCTATCGTTGCTTAAAGCACGATGATTTTAGGCATGCTGGAGTGAAGGCATGATTGCGGAAGTACAAAACAAAGAGAATCAAGGCTGTGCACCGAGGCCTGGACCAGCTGAGCCGCGGATCCAGAAACTTGAAGAAAACTAGTCAAAAGGTGGCGCTGCAGCCTGGACTAGTGTGCGACGCGGCGCAAGCGTGATGCCCTGTTTCCTAATTAGGGTTTTAATGATAGTTTAGACCCAAAAATACCCTTGAACCTTTTGTATTATAAATAGATCACTTAGGGTTTGATAAAGGGAGAGGTTTTGGACGCCGAAAAACTTAAGAAATCTGCCACATTCTTCTCCATTATGGTGTTCAAGCATGAGCCCCATGGCCAACTAATCTCCAGGCAAGGCAAAGGGATGAATCCTTAGGTGTAGTTGTTTGATTACGCCCAAAACATAACACGGTTATTGTAGTATAGTTTTGGGGTGTCGATTCCACAGGGAAACAAGTTAATTTCAAAAGAAGGTGTTAACCTTAACACAAATGATAAAAGATTAAATGAATCTGAGTTTTTGATTGTGCAAAAGGGTAATTGTGTAAATAGGTTTGAAATATAATTAAGAATGACAAGGTTTCGGGAATCCTCCCTAGGCTCGTTGCTCTAATCCTAACTTGATTCAGTTGTTTTTGTCTTGATTGCGAGTTTCACATCCCAAACAGGCAATCGAAAAATATTCAATTAAAATGCAACTATAAATCCTAATGTAATTGTTATGAATTATTCTCTACTTTCATGCACACATGACCCAACTTATAAATTATCAAAAGACGATGATATATCTAACGACGATACCGCAGCAATGGACAAATCTATAAAAGAGATCTACTGGACTCAATCACACCCAAACAGATACACATAAGAAAAGCATGACTGAACTTATATGGAAAAGAAGCATGCAATCACCGGACTAATAAAAATCTACTAATTAAATTAAAGAAAAAAACACAACAATATTTAATGAAAATAATACAAAACTACAACTGAATCAAATAAAGGAAATAAGAACAACTACACCTAGGGATTCATCCCTTCGCCTTGCTTGAAGACTAGCTGCTCATGGAGCTCATGCTTCCTTGAGTTGCTTCCGGCCTCTCAACGATCATCTCCTCCTCGGTAGCGAAAGCTTCGGTGATTCCTCAGCTTGCCTTCAAAATTATACTTTCGGATTCGTCCTAAAGGCCCTCTGGATTACTCCTAAAGGCCCTCTGGATTCACTCTCTGATGTATTCAGATGAGCTCCGATTGAATATTTAAAGCTGAAGCAGAGGAGGTCTTATATAGACAAACACCCGAAGTGCTGTGTGTTAACCATCCGATGTGGGATACTGTCCAGGTGCGCACGATCACAGCTCTAGTGCGCTCGATCGTACTTGCACTCGAACGCAGGTTAGTGCGCTCGATCGCATGCGCGCTGAAGCGAATCTTGGTCGATGTGGGACGTGCGCTCGATCGTCTTGCTGTTGCGCTCTATCGCACTGCAGGCAGCAGTCCATCTTGTATCTCCGGGAGTGTGGGATCTTGGTGCTTTAAACAACGATTGCTTTTTCTTGAACTCAGAGTACCTGAAAATACACTGAAATAAGTCAGTGGTCCAATAATATCACTTTAGAGTTATTAATATGTAAAAGCGCAATAAAGACCGAGATCAATCATAAAATGCTAACAATTAACCACTGTTGAGGTGCATTTTATGACTCTCATCACAACCCCCAACTAGCTTATTGCTAGTCCCTAGCAATTCAAGCGAAAATAAGAGATGAATTCTATGCTGGGAATCAAAGTAAATGAAAAGCAATATTAGTGTTAACCAAGAGTAATTCACAATTTGTCTCAAAAATTGCACATAACACACAGCATATAGAATCATTAAATTTTACTCAAATCCAAAAATAATTCAAACATCAACCATAAAATCGTTATTGACTCTTAATATCCATCTTACCACAATCCATTAATCCAAACACCCAGATGATTTTATGCATAAGATTCGTGAATACAAGTCTTGGCCTCTAAAACATGATATATTTTGTGACATCAATTACAAAAACAAGCTCCATATGCTTACATTTCAAACCACTCTCCACTATTGTAGAAAAATCACACTACAATGGATCAAAAGGTCTTTAATAAGCTTGTAACGTTAGGCTAAGGTAAATGCTAAAGAAGAATGGGAAAGATTCACAAGTAAAAGAACTCAATCTCTTAGCTTTAAACACAATCACTTTAAGCACTTGATAACCTTTACTACCACACCCAACTCTTTCAACCATTTTTCGAGCATTTCTTTCAACAAATCAACATTTTTTTTCCTTTTTCTTTCTTTCTTCTTTCTTTGCCATAATTCAATTTTTTTTTTATTTTGACACATAACCATTCACCTTCTTTTTCATTTTTTTTCTTTTCTTTTCCACAACCCCAACTTATCTCCTTTAATGTACTTGGGTTGCGGTAGTGATATTTTTTTTCATATTTCCACCCTTACTCCTTTTAAGTGCTTCTCACAACATGTGTATAACTAAGTTCTTTTAAAAGAAAGGTAAGGATAAAAATATTTTTAGGCTCATAAAGATAAGTAAATGGTTTATCGAAAGAAACAAGGCTCAATTTTTCTTTTCAAGAAAAAGGCTCAAATAGGTGACTAGTGATAAATATAGCAATGGTAGGTTTGAAAGGCTCAAACGGTTCAAAAATGGCCTATATCATATACTAAGTAGTGTGCATTCTAGGAATTCGCCTAAAGTGATTATCAAGTAAGTTCTAGAGCTTGTTGAGACCGTAAAAATATTCACAAAATAATCACACATAAAATTTCTCTAGATGTTATAGACTAATTATACAATCTTACCACAAACTAGAGTCTATAACCAAACGAAGATTGATGCTTAAATTAATTTCAAACTGAAGCAAGATTTAACTTCTTCTAAATGCTATATGCTATCTCAATTAAGTTTATATCATTGACATGTAAATTGACTCTAAAGCTAACACGAAGCATGCTAGACACACGTAAAGATGACACCAATCAGTTCAACGGTTCAAAAATGTTCAACAGTTATAAAAAAATATGTTTCCTCCTCCTCCACCCCCAACTGAAAAGAAGCATTGTCCTCAATGTAAAAGCAAAAATTAAGGAAACTCCCTGTTTAACCAAAGGTGAGTGGAGCAAAAAAAAAAAAAAAAAATCATGCACGACCAATTGAACCGCATGCTCAACTTCTTGTTGAAGATCCGATCTACAACATAGAACACACAAAAAAAGGCAACTGCAGTGTACCACGGGGTGTTAGCACACTAAAAATTAATCATTAAAATGGACTAAAAAAAAGTAAAAAAAACAAAACAAAACTACAAAACAAAAGAAAGAAAAATAAAAGTAACTACGTACCTGTGTTGTGTGGTCAGGATGCGTAGACCGGATCCATAAGAGGAATGTCTTCCACTTTTGAATCTGATTTATCGACTAAGATCTTAAGTCGTTGACCATTGACTTTGAAAATTCGACCATCCCTAGTATCTTCAATTTCTACCGCCCCATTTTCAAAAACAGTTTTCACTACAAAAGGGCCGGTCCTCCTCGACCGAAGTTTTCCAGGATGCTTATAGAGCCTAGATTCGTATAAGAACACCCAATCATTAGGTTTAAATGTTTTCCTCAAAATATTTTTATCATGGAATATTTTCATTTTAGACTTATAGATCCTAGAGCTCTCATAAGCATCGTTTCTTAACTCCTCTAACTCGGTCAATTGATATTTCCGAAGCTTACCCGCTTCTCCTATGTCAAAGTTAAAAGATTTGATTGCCCAATACACTCGCTGCTCGAGCTCTATAGGTAAGTGGCAAGGCTTTCCAAAGACAAGCTAATAAGGTGACATACCTAAGGGAGTTTTAAAAGCTGTATGGTAAGCCCAAAGCGCATCAACTAGTCTCAAAGGCCAATCCTTGCGATCCGGATTAACCGTTTTTTCTAGAATTTGTTTAATCTCCCTATAAGCGAGCTCTACTTGCCCACTCGTCTGAGGATGATAGGCAGTCGAAATTTTATGTAACACCCCATACTTTCTCACCAAAGCTTCAAAAGAACGGTTGCAAAAATGTGTACCTCGATCACTAATTATAGCACGTGGTGTACCAAATCGAGATGACACATTTTCTTTAAGAAATTTAATTACCGTTCTATTATCATTGCTTCGGCAAGCTGTTGCCTCTACCCGTTTAGATACATAGTCTATGGCCACGATGATATAAAGGTATCCGAAGGAAGGAGGAAAGGTCCTATAAAATCGATGCCCCAACAATCAAAGATTTCAATTACCAAAATAGGGTTTAAGGGCATCATATTTCGACGAGACACAGCTCCTAACTTTTGACACCTTTCACATGAGCGACAATAGGTGTTTGCATCTTTAAACAAGGTAGGCCAATAAAATCCACACTGCAAAATTTTTGCAGCGGTTTTTTTCATTGAAAAGTGGCCTCCACAAGCGTGGGAGTGACAAAATTATAAAACGCTGGCAATCTCTTCATTAGGGATGCAACGCCTCAAAATTTGGTCAGGGCAGTACTTGAAAAGATAGGGGTTATCCCAATAAAAATTATGTACCTCATACAAAAATTTCTTCTTGTCTTGAGCGCTCCAATCCATATGTATCGCACCTGTGGCCAAATAATTCACAATGTGAGCAAACCATGGTAAAGAATTAACAGAGAGTAGATGCTCATCAGGAAAGTCATCCTTAATTGGCGTGTCATCGCAAGTGTCCTCAAATGTGAGCCTTGAGAGATGGTCAGCTACTACGTTCTCTACTCCCTTCTTGTCCTTGATAGTAATGTCAAATTCTTGTAGGAGTAGGATCCATCGTATTAAGGGTGCCTTAGCATCCTTCTTTGTAAGAAGGTACTTGAGAGCCGCATGATCTGTAAAAATGAGGATAGGAGAACCAATTAAATATGCACGAAATTTATCTAAAGCAAATACTACAGCTAGTAATTCTTTTTTAGTTGTGGAGTAATTCATCTGAGCACTATTCAAAGTCTTACTAGCATAGTAAATGACAAAAGGTTTTCCCTCTCTTCGCTGTCCAAGAATAGCACCTACAGCGTAGTCACTAGCATCACACATTATTTCAAAGGGTAAATTCCAATCAAGTGACTGCATTATAGGTGCTGAAGTAAGCTTGCCAATCAGTGTTTTAAAGGCCTCTTGACAAGCTTGAGTCCACTCAAATGGGGCATCTTTAATTAGGAGGGCACATAGTGGTCTAGATATGTTGGAAAAATTTTGTATAAACCTCCTATAAAAACCAGCATGACCAAGGAAAGATCTCACATCCTTTATTGTCTTAGGTGCAGGTAATTTAAAGATTAATTCAATCTTAGATTGATCAACCACTATTCCTCTAGAAGAGACAATATGTCCTAACACAATGCCAGATGGTACCATGAAATGACATTTTTCCCAGTTTAAGACCAATTCTTTTTCCTCACATCGAATTAATACTTTTTTCAAATTCATCAAGCATGTATCAAATGAAGATCCAAAAACAGTCAGGTCATCCATAGAAACCTCCATGCAATTTTCAATCATGTCTCTAAAAACGCTCATCATACAACGTTGAAAAGTGGCAGGGGCATTACACAATCCAAATGGCATTCTACGAAAAGCATAAGTGCCAAAAGGACAAGTGACAGTGGTTTTATCCTGGTCTTCTAATGCAATTTCATTTTGATAATAACCAGAATAACCATCTAAGAAATAGTAAAAAGGATGACCAGCTACACGCTCAAGAATTTGATCAATAAAAGGAAGTGGGAAATGGTCTTTCCGGGTGGCAGCATTTAATTTTCTGTAATCAATGCACATATGCCACCCAGTCACAAGTTTAGTAGGGACTAACTCTCCTAGGTCATTCATTACCACAATGACTCCAGACTTTTTGGGAACGACTTGCGTAGGACTTACTCATTTAAGTCTACGTTGAGGGTCTCTACGAGGACTGGTTCCTTCATCCAAATTTATTTTATGGGAGCATATCAGGGGACTAATTCCCTTCAAATCAGCCATGCTCCATCCTAAGGCTGATTTATGTGCAATTAAGGTCTGAATCAGTTTCTCATATTGGGTCTCAGATAATTCAGATGAAATAATAACAGGAAATATATCACCTGGACCGAGAAATGCATGCTTTAAACACTTAGGTAGTGGCTTCAAGTCGACTTTAGGTGCTGCCACTCTTGAGGGGGTTTGTTTTTCACTTCTTTCAGGCAACTCTTCGAACCTTGGTTGCCATGGGCGGGTGTCATAATCCTGAGATTTGTCAAAAATAGTACAAACATCAATTACATTAGTTTTATCATCAAATAAATCAATCTCAGAATTAACAAGAAAATTCTTAAGAGGATCAAAATCATGAGCCATGGAAACTCCCTCATCAATGAGTGACTCGAGCATATATAACTGGTGGTTTTCATCCTCATCTTCGGGCTGTTTTGCAACATTGAAAATGTTCACTTCTAGGGTCATATTTCCAAAAGACAGCTTCATGAGTCCATTCCTACAATTAATCAGAGCATTTGCAGTAGCAAGGAAAGGTCTACCCAAAATCAAAGGAATTTTCGAGTTAGTGTCAACAGCAGAAGTTGTATCAATGATTAGGAAATCAACAGGATAGTAAAATTTATCAATCTGAATCAACACATCCTCTACCACACCCCGGGGTACTTTGACTGAACGGTCAGCCAACTGTAACACTACACCAGTTGGTTTGATTTCCCCTAAACCTAGCTGTACATAAATGGAAAATGGCATTAGGTTAACACTAGCTCCTAGATCTAGTAAGGCTTGTCCAACCTCATGATTTCCAATGCTGCAAGCAATGGTAGGACAGCCTGGATCCTTGTATTTTGGGAGAATTCTTTCCTCAATTAAAGCACTAACTTGCTCAGTTAGGAATGCAGTTTTCTTGACATGGTGTCTCCTCTTAATTGTGCATAAATCTTTGAGAACTTTTGCATAGGTAGGAATTTGTTTAATCACATACAAAAGGGGAAGATTAAGTTTCACTTGCCTTAAGTTCTCTAAGATTTCATTGATTAAGTCCAGATTTTTCTTGTTTGACCTTAAGGCTTGAGGGTATGGTGCCTTAACAGGACTTTGGGTAACTTCAGGGTCTTTGGTCAGTTCAGTATCACTACTAGTTTGACCATTTTCCACATCCTCGGATACATTCATTGGTGGGATGTGTAGTGACTTACCACTTCGGGTCACAATGGCATTTACAGCTTTCAGATTTTCTTGTGCCATATGTTGGCCCTGAGGTATGGACTGAGCTTGGGAAGGGAACTTACCTCGCTCAGTCACACTTGAGGAGCTTATTAACTTAGACACTTGGCTCCTAGTTTCTCTATTCTTTTCCATCACCTGTGTAAATAATGCCTCAAACCTTTGGTTTGTCTTACCTTGTGCCTCTATAAAGGCCTGTAAGGTGTCTTCTAAGGAGTTCCTAGAGGATGAGGGTGCATGATAAGGTGCAGGGGATGATCTAGGGGGCTGCATATGCTGGTTTTCAGATTTCCAGCTGAAGTTGGGGTGATTTCACCACCCCGGGTTATAAGTGTTAGAGAAAGGTGCAGGAGGCTTCTTGTATATGCCTAAGGCATTACATTATACCTCATACGCCCCTCTCATATCAAAAAATATGGGACACTCTTTGGCGAGATGATCTACCCCGCCACACACAAAGCACTTCTCTAAAGACTCGGTATGATTAGCCACATGTGTTTGCTTTGAGCCCTTAGTTTTAAATGCATCAAACTCTCTAGTGAGAATTTCGACTTTAGCTTTCAGGCTATCCTCTTCCCTAAGATGGTATATTCCTCCTCCACTAGGGTTTCCTATAGGTCGTGACCTATTCGTGCTTTCAGTAGCACTAGGTCCAGTCCATGTATGAGCTTTCTCAGTAAGCTCATTGAGGTATTCCATAGCCTCATCGGGGTCTTTTTGCAGAAATCCCCCATTGCACATCATCTCTACAAATTGGCGTTCTCTATAGGTAAGACCCTCATAGAAATAGCTTACTAAACGTCAATTTTCATACCCATGGTGCGGGCACATACTTAACAGCTCTTTAAACTTCTCCCAAGACTGGTACAAAGTCTCATTTTCTTTTTGTTCAAAGGTGGAGATTTGTCTTTTCAACGCATTAGTCTTATGTTGAGGGAAGTACTTGTTAAAGAAGGCTCGAGTCATTTCAGTCCACGACCCAATAGATCGTGGTCTAAGTGAGTATAGCCAACTCTTAGCTTTATCCTTCAAAGCAAAAGGAAAGAACTTAAGTCGCACAATATCAGCAGTTGCGCCTTGATCATGGAAAGTTGCGACTACTTCCTCAAACTCCCTAATGTGCACATACGGGTTTTCATTTTCTATGCCATAAAATGTAGGGAGTAACTGTATCATCCCTGTCCTAAGATCTAGTTGGGGAATGTTGGCTGGAAATAGGATGCAAGATGGTGTCGTTCTGCGTGTAGGGTGGAGGTAATCCTGAAGGGTCCTATTAGGTTGATCCTCGTGTTCACTCATTTCCTCAGGACTATATGGACTATCAAACAAAGGGTTTAAAAAGTTGCCTTCTGACTCTAACACAGGCTTACAAGCAAATCTACCCAAAGTGTCCCTATATCTAGGCATGCAAGTTCACAAAATACTATAAATCCTATAAAAAGAAAGAATAAAATAAAATAAAATAAATTAATGCAGTGGGCTAAAAGAAAGAGCAAAGTTACCGCCTTTACAGCTACTGAAAAGAAAAACTATTTACAACTCTTCTACCATCATGGCAAAAGTTGACAAACTTCTTTGTACTTAAGCGCGTTTCCCCGGCAACGGCGCCAAAATTTGATTACGCCCAAAACATAACACGGTTATTGTAGTATAGTTTTGGGGTGTCGATTCCACAGGGAAACAAGTTAATTTCAAAAGAAGGTGTTAACCTTAACACAAATGATAAAAGTTTAAATGAAAATGAGTTTTTGATTGTGCAAAAGGGTAATTGTGTAAATAGGTTTGAAATATAATTAAGAATGACAAGGTTCCGGGAATCCTCCCTAGGCTCGTTGCTCTAATCCTAACTTGATTCAGTTGTTTTTGTCTCGATTGCGAGTTTCACATCCCAAACAGGCAATCGAAAAATATTCAATTAAAGTGCAACTATAAATCCTAATGTAATTGTTATGAATTATTCTCTACTTTCATGCACACATGACCCAACTTATAAATTATCAAAAGACGACGATATATCTAACGACGATACCGCAGCAATGGACAAATCTATAAAAGAGATCTACTGGACTCAATCACACCCAAACAGATACACATAAGAAAAGCATGACTGAACTTATATGGAAAATAAGCATGCAATTACCGGACTAATAAAAATCTACTAATTAAATTAAAGAATAAAAAATAACAATATTTAATGAAAATAATACCAAACTACAACTGAATCAAATAAAGGAAATAAGAACAACTACACCTAGGGATTCATCCCTTCGCCTTGCTTGAAGACTAGCTGCTCATGGAGCTCATGCTTCCTTGAGTTGCCTCCGGCTTCTCAACGATCATCTCCTCCTTGGTAGCGAAAGCTTCGGCGATTCCTCAGCTTGCCTTCAAAATTATACTTTCGGATTCGTCTTAAAGGCCCTCTGGATTACTCCTAAAGGCCCTCTGGATTCACTCTCTGATGTATTCAGATGAGCTCCGATTGAATATTTAAAGCTGAAGCAGAGGAGGTCTTATATAGGCAAACACCCGGAGTGCTGTGTGTTAACCATCCGATGTGGGATACTGTCTAGGTGCGCTCGATCGCAGCTCTAGTGCGCTCGATCGCACTTGCGTTCGATCGCAGGTTAGTGCGCTCGATCGCATGCGTGCTGAAGCGAATCTTGGTTGATGTGGGACGTGCACTCGATCATCCTGCTGTTGCACTCGATCACACTGCAGGCAGCAGTCCATCTTGTATCTCCGGGAGTGTGGGCTCTTGGTGCTTTAAACAACGATTGCTTTTTCTTGAACTCAAAGTACCTGAAAATACACTGAAATAAGTCAGTGGTCCAATAATATCACTTTAGAGTTATTAATATGTAAAAGCACAATAAAGACCGAGATCAATCATAAAATGCTAACAATTAACCACTGTTGAAGTGCATTTTATGACTCTCATCATTGTTCTTTTTTCCATTCTTGGTTCATTTTTAAGGATTTATTGTTAAACATTTTTATGATTTACTCTTTGATTAAACAAGAAGAATTTAGGTTCATGTGACAACTGCAATTTATGTTCTTCTTCTCTTAGAATTTCTCTTAATCCAGTGATTACATGCTTCTCCTCCATATAAGTCTAGTCAAGCTCTTCCTATGTCAAGTTGTTTGGATGTGATTGATTCCGGTAGATTTATCTTTTAGGTTTGTCCATTACTGTGATATCGTTATTGAAATACATTGTCGTTTCTTGATAAATCTATAAGATAGGTGCAAATAATCGTACAGTTTTACTTGCAAGTGCACAAGGTCAACAGTAGCATAGTGTGCGAATGCAAGATCATCTCCATAGGGATTGGTAAATTCTAATCTAGAATTAGTTTCGCAATAATAAAATAAAAATAAGAGAAATAAATATTGAGTTGGAATTTAATAAAGATAAAGGCATAGGGACTTGATATCCACTACTAATCATGCTACCACAACAAAATAGTATGCCAATGCTTTACTCATGTCATGAATACCTAATGGTTGTCAACCTAAGGGCATGGTATCTACTCCTTAAGCTTTTGATTTCCCTAAGCAACGGGTTAGGCATAGTATCTACTCTAACTCTTTTCTTTCTTAAGGGATTTAGCATGGTGTATACTGAGTTGTTCCTTAAGAGAGCATAAGATCTGTAGAAATCGACAACCACACGAGACCTAGGGCATGGTATCTACTCCCGGTTGCCCACGTTGATTAACCCAAGAATCCGGCGTGGATATTTTTTGTTACTATTGTTGAACCCAGGACTCGATCATCCAAATTGATTCAACTAACTAATCCATACCACATGCATATGTTGATCAGCAAACACATATGAGGAATTTAAATAAAAACAGTAATTAATCAAGTTAAGCATCACAACACAAATATCGCAAAGGCACCAATACTGAATTATTGAGTAAACATAATTAGAGCTTCAACCAAGCCCTTACTAGAAAATTACTTACATATAGTTGTGATGCTAAACAACATCATAAAATAAAATATAAAGGAAAGAAGAAACCTGAAAACACTATGGAGAAGAGTTGTCAATTCGTCTCCATAATCTCTCCTCCGAGCTCGTCCGGCCTCCGGCCTCCTCGAACAAAAAACTAAACTAAAAGGGAGATCTGCTCCTCAAAAGGGAGATGCTGTTTCTATGTTTTAAAAGTCTATTTATAGGGTTCTAAGGACACTTGGAAACCCTAATTTCCAAAACAGGTCTCTAACCCTACTTTCCAAAATAAGAACTGCCGTTTTGATGTTTTATTGATGCGTGTGCGCTCGATCGCATGAGTTTGCGCTCGAGTGTAAGGTTGCACTGGAGCCTTCTCCTTGTGTGCAGGAGTGATTGTGCGCTCGATCGCACCAAGCACTGCGCTCGATTGCACGCTTCTGCAGCTTCCAGTTCCAGTTTTGCTCTTTGAGTTCCAAAATGCTTCCTTTCTTCCAAAAACCTATAAAAACACAGAAAACACAAAAAGAAAGTAAAATGAAATAAAATACGCAAACTAAGAGCTTAATAAATGTAAATTAAGGGGCTTAAATATGAATATTTAAGCACTTATCACACCCCCAAAATTACATATTGCTAGTCCCTTAGCAATATGAAACTAAAAACTAAATGAAAAACAAAGACTCAAAGATAAATCCATCATTCATGGTATCCAAAAATTTAAGTCTCACACAAAATCGTGATATTTACTCAAGAGCAAGCTTAAAATACAAATACATCTTTGCAGTGAATAAGAGTTTTAAAATCTAATCACTTACACAAGGCTGGTTAAGGCATTACAAGTCTAACTTACTGTGTGGTGAATTAGCACATAAAAGATGAAGCTTCCAAATAACTACAATGTGTAGTGTTTCGGTGTCTCAACATTCATCGATTTTCCTATCAGAATGAACAATAATAGCATAGTTTTATTTCTTTCCTTTTCTTTTATTATGAGATTTTTGCCACGTTGAGTTCCCTTAAGCTTTCTAATTGACCCATGTAGCGAGCGGTTAGCCAATGACTTCCAAACCAAATGGTTTTAGGGCATTAGGTGTAAAGACACCCCTAAGGACTTACTAACTCGAGTAAAAAAGGCTACGAAACTAACTAATCTTTAATGCTGCCAAGCAAAATTCCCACCTTTTGACGTGAATGCTCACTACTTACTGAGGCAAGAGGTCCAGTTACTCAGTGGAAACTTTATTTAATGATCATTATGAGCAAAATTCCCACCTTTTGACGTGAACACTCACTACTTACTGAGGCAAGAGGTCCAGTTACTCAGTGGAAAGTTTATTTAATGATTTTTATGAGCATTTTTTTTTCTTTTTGTGCAATAAAAATCTTTCTACTTTTCTATGCCAAAGTGTTCATCTAACAAGTCATCCGGTTACAGTTAAACCATGGAAACATACATATAGAAATTATATGTCATACCCCACGCAATTATGTGTTAATGTGCTCGTGTCAGATTAGATCAAACTTCTGATTTCTTAAATGCCTTAAAAGTAAGTAACTAAACTTTTTAAAACTTTATTATTTAGACCATGTGTTCTACATTTTAAGCTTATTGATGAAATCTTATCACATTATTCGTTTAGATCAACAAAAATTTTCAACATAATATGAACATGCATTTATCTTTTCAAAAAAACTGGGACAAGTGTGTGAATGTGCCTCCCATACCCCCAAACTTAATTTACACATTGTCCCCAATGTGTGAATAACATGGAAAGATCTGACTTGGGAGATGGAGAACTAGTTGGGCTAGCATGACTCATAGCACACCCCTAAACTTGAACGGATGCACACATTGTCACTAAAAAAGAAAAACTAACATAATACGGGAAAATAAAAAGTACTGAAAATAAATAAATATGAAAAACAATAAAAATAAAAGGATAAGCTGTGGGGTGCCTCCCATGAGCGCTAAGTTTAACGTCTTCAGCCAGACCAAGCCTTATTCTTTCCCAAAACTAAGATTGGCAGCAACTAGCACAGGTAGTGTCTTATTCTCTCCCATATAAGCATAAGTCAAATGCTTCGGCAGTTGCTTCAACTCCAAATTTGGTACCTGGACAATAGAAGGGAAAAAAGTAGTATTAGTAGGCACAAGAATTTCAAATGGATCTGTATACTTACTCAGATGCTTTGGAGTAGTCTCAAGGAGGTGCACAGTTTCAATGATGTCATCAGTAACATTCTCAGATGCTGGCTTTATATTTGATCTTGTGAAACTAAAGGTAGGGGTGGTTTTCAATGGATCAATGTGATGGAACTGAAAAGCTTGCGCAACAACACCTAGAGTGGGTATTGTTTGGGCTGGAAATTCTCCCTGTTTTCTTTCACTTAGCTCCTTAGCCAATTGCCCCACTTGTACTTCTAGTCTTTGAATGGCTTGCTCATGCTTTGTAGTGATTTGCCATTGCTCAGTCCGGAATTGTCTTGTTTCTGCTATGAACTTTTCTTATGAAGCCATCAGCTGTTGTTGCTGAGTTGCTAATTGCATCACAAGACTCTCTAGGTTACTCTCCTTTGATTCCGAAACTGTTTGAGCTGCTTGTTGGGAGTTTCTTTGCTGTCCTTAAAGGTTCAAGGTATTTTGATTATTGCTCCATGAGAGGTTGGGGTGCTTCCGCTATCCAAGATTATAGGTATTTGCATATATGTTGTAGTTATTCGGTCCCACATAATTTGCTTGCTCTTGATCTGCAGATGAATACAAAGGGAAAGTGTCAGTAGTGTGATCAAAACGAGAACATATAGCACATACCTGGAGTTGTTTGGCTCATGGACTAGGTGAGACGTTCTGCGCAGTCATGGCTTTTACAAGCATATCTATCTTTCTTCCATAGCAGCCAACCAATTTGGAAATCCACCATTTAAGTTCACTTCATATATGTCCTTGCTCTTTACTCCTTTCTCTGTATTGAGTGAAAAGAAGGTTGGATTTCTAGATCGAAGCTTGTGCATGAATTAGTTGAACCGCTTCAGTGTAGCAGTTTCAGTACTGCTACTCGGGTACTTTCTAGACCTTTTGCTCGATCGTTGTTCTTCCTGCGCTCGAACGCTGTTCTTCCTACGCTCAATCGTTGTTCTTCCTGCGCTCGAGCGCTACACTAGTGCACTCGATCACAATGAGGATAGAACTCCAATGCTGCACACCTGAACAAAAACAGAAAAACAAAAAACAAAAAGATGAAAAAAAACTAAGGTTGTTTGATAAAGAAAATATAAATAGAACCGAAAAAATAAAAATAAAAATTACTAACGAAAATAATTCTCAAAATAAATTTAATGCAATCTCCGGCAATGATGCCAAAAACTTGTTGTGCATTTATCTACCTAAATAAATAAGCAAATAATCGTACAATTTTACTTGCAAGTGCACAAAGTCAACAGTAGTATAGTGTGCGAATGCAAGATCATCTCCACAGGGATTGGTAAATTCTAATTTAGAATTAGTTTTGCAATAATAAAATAAAAATAAGTGAAATAAATATTAAGTTGGAATTTAATAAAGATAAAGGCGTAGGGACTTGATATCCACCACTAATCATGCTACCACAACAAAATAGTATGCCGATGCTTTACTCATGTCATGAATACCTAATGGTTGTCAACCTAAGGGCATGGTATCTACTCCTTAAGCTATTGATTTCCCTAAGCAATGAGTTAGGCATGGTATCTACTCTAACTCTTTTCTTTCTTAAGGGATTCAACATGGTGTATACTGAGTTGTTCCTTAAGAGAGCATAAGATCTGTAGAAATTGACAACCACACGAGATCTAGGGCATGGTATCTACTCCCGGTTTCCCATGTTGATTAACCCAAGAATCCGGCGTGGATATCTTTTATTACTATTGTTGAACCCAGGACTCGGTCATCCAAATTTATTCCACTAACTAATACATACCACATGCATATGTTGATCAGCAAACACATATGAGTAATTTAAATAAAAATTGGCATTAATCAAGTTAAGCATCACAACACAAATATCGCAAAGGCGCCAATACTGAATTATTGAGTAAACATAATTAGGGCTTCAATTAAGCCCTTACTAGAAAATTAGTTACACATAGTTGTGAGGCTAAAAAACATCATAAAATAAAATACAAAGAAAGAAGAAACCCGAAAACACTATAGAGAAGAGTCGTCAATTCGTCTCCACAATCTCTCATTCGGGCTCGTCCGGCCTCCGATCTCCGCGAACAAAAACTAAACTAAAAGGGAGATTTGCTCCTAAAAAAGGAGATGTTGTTTCTGTGTTTTAAAAGTCTATTTATAGGGTTCTAAGGACACTTGGAAACCTTAATTTCCAAAATAGGTCTCTAACCCTACTTTCCAAAATAGAAACTACCATTTTGATGTTTTACTGATGCGTGTGCGCTCGATCGCATGAGTTTATGCGCGAGCACAAGGTTGCCTTGTGCGCATGAGTGCTTGTGCACTCGATCGCACCAAGCACTGCGCTTGATGAGATTCATAAAATGCATCTTAACAGTACTTAATTGTTGGCATATTAGGGTTGATATAGAGTTTAATTACACTTTTATACCTTAATAACTCTAAAGTGATATTCTTGAACCATTGACTTATTTCAGTGCATTTTTAGGTACTTTGTGTTTAAAAGAGATAGAAAAACTATCATTGCTTGAAGCACGAAGATTCCATGCATATCAGGGTGAAGAAGTGGTCGCGGAAGGATAAAACGAAGAGAACCTCCACCAACCAATGAGAGCCGCGGCCTGGACTAGTGAGGGTCGCGGCCTCTAGAAAGATTGCCCAAAAGAGCCAAGTCTACCTTCAGTGGGTGCCTAGGCACCCAGAAGAGAGAGCCATGGCGCCCAGAGCCTTCACTTAACCAAGCCCCAGCCAAAGCCTAGGCGCCCAGAAGAGAGAGCCGCGGCACCCAGAGCCATCACTTAACCAAGCACCAGCCAAAGTCTAGGCGCCCAGAAGAGAGAGCTGCGGCGTGCACTCGAAAGTTTGTTTCCGAGTTATGACCTAATTAGGACTTTAATGATTGTTTAAACTCTAGAATATCCTTGGACCTCTTGTACTATAAATATATCACTTAGGGTTTTAGAAAAGATATCTTTGGAAGTCTAAAAAACTCAAGGAGACTACCACACTCTCCTCCATCAAAGTGTTCAACCATGAACTTCATGGTGAACTAATCTCCAAGCAAGGCGAAGGGATGAATCCCTAGGTGTAGTTGTTCTTATTTTCCTTTGTTGATTCAGTTATAGTTGGGCTTTATTGTCAAAACATTATTATGTGTTACTCTTTTATCTAATTAAAGGATTTTCTCTTAATCCGGTGATTGTATCTTTATCTTTGATATAAGTCTAGTCATGCTCTTCTTATGTCAAGATTATTTGGTATGATTGAGTCCGGTAGATTTATCTTTTAGGTTTGTCCATTACTGCAATATTGTCATTAAAAATATATTGTTGTTTCTTGATAAATCTATAGGATAGGTTATGTGTGCTTAACTCGAAAGAGTAATTCATATCAATTACATTAGGGTTGATTACGCCCAAAACATAACGTGGTTATTGTAGCACAGCTTTGGGGTGTCGATTCCATAGGGAAACAAGTTAACTACAAAAGAAGGTGTGAACCATAACATAAACGATAAAGATTTAAGTGAGAAACTATGAACTTTTGGTAATGAAGTAATTGTGTAAAATAGATTTTAAAATATAATAAAGGAACAACAAGGATCTGGGAATCTTCCCTAGGTTCGTTGCCCTATTCCTAACTTGATTCAGTTGTTTTTATCTCGATTGCGAGTTTCACATCCCAAACAAGCAATCGGTAAATATTCAATCAGCACATATATAAACCCTAATATGATTGTTATGAAATACTTTTTATTTTCGATTCATGCACACATGATCTATCCTATAGATTTATCAAGAAATGACAATATATTTTTGTTGACAATATTGTAGTAATGGTCAAACCTAAAGGCTAAATCTACCGGACTCAATTATATCCAAACAATCTTGACATAAGAAAAACATGACTAAATTTATATCAATGAGAAAGATACAATCACTGGAATAATAAAATCTTATAATTAGCTTAAAAAGTAAATCATAACAATGTTTTGACAATAAATTCCTATTACAACTGAATCAAATAAGGGAAGATAGGAACAACTACACCTAGGGATTCATCCCTTCGCCTTGCTTGGAGATTAGTTCGCCATGAGGCTCATGGTTGAACACTTTGATGGGGAAGAATTGGTTGCTTCCTTCAGTTTTCCAGGCTTCCAAAAGATATTCTTCTCTTAAACCTTAAGTGATCTATTTATAGTACAAAGGTCCAAGGGTGTTTTTGGGTTTAATATATTGTTTAAAACCCTAATTAAGTTATAACTCGGAGATATAACATCGTGTGCGCGCTGCGGTGCTCTTTTATGGGTGCTGTGGTGTTGGCTTTAGCTTTGGTTGGGTGTACTTCTAGGGACCGTGGTGCTGGCTGAGGAGCACCGCAGTGCACACTGATGGTTCAAGATGTGGAGGTTTCTGGGCACCACGGTGCACACTGATAACTTGATTTTTTCTTTATGTTTGCTTCTCCGCAACCACTCCGACACTCCGTTATGCATGGAATCTTGGTGCTTTAAGAAATGATGATTTTTTCTTCTCTTTTGGAGTCAAAGTACATGAAAATGCAAAGAATTAAGTCAGTGGTCCAATAATATCACTTTAGAGTTATTAACATATAAAAGTGCAATAAAGACCGAGATCAATCCTAAAACGCTAACAATTAAACACTGTTGAGATGCATTTTATGGCTCTCATCACAACCCCTAACTAGCTTATTTCTAGTCCCTAGCAATTCAAGCAAAAACAAGGGATGAATTCTATGGTGGGAATCGAAATAAAGTAAAGCAATATTAGTGTTAACCAAGAGTAATTCACATTTTGTCTATAAAATTTCACATAACACACAACACATAGAATCATTTAAATTCACCCAAGTTTGAAAGAAATCCAAACATCAATATTAAAATCGTTATTTACTCTTAACATCCATCTTACCACAATCTATTAATCCAAAAATTCGGATGATTTTATGCATAAGGTTTGTGAATACAAGTCTTGGCCTCTAAAACGTGATAAATTTTGTGACATCAATCACAAAAACAAGCTCCATATGCTTACATTTCAAACCACTCTCCACTGTTGTAGAAAAATCACATTACATTGGATCAGTAGGTCATTAATAAGCTTGTAACATTAGGCTAAGGTAAAGGTTAAGAAAGAATGGGAAGGATTCACAAGTAAAAGAACTCAATCTCTTAGCTTTAAACACAACCACTTTTAAGCACTAGATAACCTTTCTTTGACACCCAACTTTTTAAACCATTTTTAGAGCATTTTTCTCAAATCACCATGTTTCTTTTCTTTTGTATTTTAGCATAAGACCATTCACCTCCTTTTTCATTTTTTTTACACAACCCCCAACTTATCTCCTTTAGTGTACTTGGGTTATGGTTTTCATATTTCCATCCTTACTCCTTTTAAGTACTTCTCAATAAATGTGTATAACTAAGTTCTTTTAAAAGAAAGATAAGGATAAAATATTTTTGGCTTATAAGGGTAAGTAAATGGGTTTTCGAAAGAAACAAGGCTCAAATTCTTTTTCAAGAAAAATGCTCAAACAGGTGACTGGTGATAGATATAGCAAAGATAAGTTTGAAAGGCTCAAACGGTTCAAAAATGGCCTATATCATATCCTAAGTAATGTGCATTCTAGGAATTTGCCTCAAGTGATTATCAAATAAGTTCTAGAGCTTGTTGAGACTACAAAAGTATTTATAAAGCAATCACACATAAAACTTCTCTAAATGTTTTTAGACCAATCATGCAATCTTACCACAAACTAGAGTCTCAAACCAAATGAAAATTGATACTTAAATTATTCTCAAACCGAAGCAAAATTTAACTTCTTCTAAATGCTATATGCTATCTCAATTAAGTTCATATCATTGACATGTTAATTAACTCCAAGGTTAACACAAAGCATGCTAAAAACAAACAAAAAGGGAGAACGACACCGAGCAGTTCAAAAGAAAAAAATGTATGGAAATAACGAATATGCAAACAAAGAGATGCGTTTCCTCCACCCCCTAACTTAAAAATTGCATTGACCTCAATGTAAAAGAAAGAGTAAAGGAAACTCCCTTTGTAGTTAAAGGTGCACAGAAGCTAAAAATTGTGCTCCATCATTTGAACTGTTTCATATATTTGTCCCTGAAAAAGAAATACTAAGTTAATACTGGAAAACAGAAAAAAAAAAATACGAACAATAAACAAGAAAAAGAAATAAGAAAATAATAAAAGTAAAAGGATATGCTGTGGGGTGCCTCCCTTGAGCACTAAGTTTTACATCTTTAGCTAAACGCTCTTATTCGCTCATAGACAAACATGAGCTGAATGCACCAGCAACTGCTTCACTGCCAAATTTTATGCTTGTATGCTTTGAAGAGGCCTCAAGGATGTTATCAGTAACATCTCCAAATTCTGGCTCAATATATGCTCTTGTGAACCCATGGGTGTGGATTGACTCCAATGGATTAAGGTGATTGACCTTTTCCATGGGTGAGTCAATCATATATACTTGGTGGCTCTCGCCCACATCCTCTGATTTGTTCGGTGTTGGGATGTGTAATGACTTACCACTAAATGTCACAATGGCATTCACCTCCTTCAAATTCTTTTACGCCAGGTGTTGTCCATGGTGTGTGGGCTGAGCTTGGGAAGGGAACTTACCTCGCTTATTCACATTCAAGAAGCTCATCAACTTGGACACTTGGCTCTTTAAATCCTTATGTTCTTCAACAACCTGCGTAATTAAAGATTCAAGTCTTTGATTAGTCTTATTTTGTGCCTCAATAAAAGCATGCAAATTTTCTTCTAAAGGACTCCTAGAAGGTGCAGGTGTATGATATTGTGTAGGATATGATCTAGGGGGTTGTGTAGGCAGCTGGTTTTCAGATTTCCAGCTAGGATTAGGGTGATTTCGCTACTCTAGATTGTAGGTATCAAAGAAGGGTGAAAAAGGCTTCTTGTACATACCTAAGGCATTACATTGTTCCTCATACATCCCTCTCATCTCCGTAAATGTGGGACACTCTTGGGCTAGATGATCTACCCCGCCACACACAAAATATGGTTCAAAGGACCTTGCATGATTAGCTACATGTGTTTGCTGTAAGCCCTTAGTCTTTAACACATCTAATTCCCTAGTGAGCATCTCGACCTTAGCCTTTAGGTTATCCTCTTCCCTAAGATGGTAAATTCCACCACAATTTGGGTTCCCTACAGGTCATGACCTGTTTGTGCTTTCAGTAGCACTAGGTCCAGTCCAAGTGTGAGCTTTTTCAGCAAGCTCATTGAGGTACTCTATGGCCTCATCAGGATCGTTTTCTAAAAACTCACCATTACACATCATCTCTACAAATTGACGCCCCCTATATGTAAATCCCTCATAAAAATAGCTCACTAAGCGCCAATTCTCATACCCATGGTGAGGACACATACTCAACTTCTCCTTAAATCTCTCCCAAGACTGATATAAAGTCTCACTATCCTTTTGTACAAAGGTGGAGATTTGCCTTTTTAAAGCATTTGTCTTATGTTGGGGGAAGTATTTATTAAAAAAAATCCGAGTCATCTCAGTCCATGATAAGAGTCATTAAATGCATTATATTCGTACTTATTTGTTAGCACTTTAGGGTTGATTTAGGTCTTAATTGCATTTTTATTCATTAACAACTCTAAAGTGGTATTTTTGGAGCATTAATTTATTTCGGTGCATTTTTCAGGTATCTTGAGTTAAAGGAGATGGAAAAGCTATCATCATTTTGAAACATGAAGTTCCATTGAACACTCAAGCAAAAGAATAATCGCGGAAGAGCCAAGATGAAGAGAAACTAAGGAAGGAGTTTTCACTAAGTTGCTGGAGTTGGCATACAAATCAACCATCTTTACAAATTAAACTGTATCGATGTAGAAAGAACCAGTAAGTGTGCAACATATGGTTAGAAAGATATTGAAGTCTAATTTCTGGAGGATTTTACAGTTCATTAAAATCATTTCTCTAGAGGAAGTTATGGCGATTTTAGCGGACAGAGGTCAGACTTTCTAAATCAACATCAGCTCGTGCTGCAGCATGGATTATCCGCGCCGCAGCACACAGAACCAGCACCTGACTTAACCAAAACAGAGCAGCCTTGTGCCGCAGCATGGATTATCCATGCCACAGCACACAGCACCAACACCTGGGCATAATAAAACAGAGCCGCAGCGCGCCTAAGTTGTGCTGCAGCGGGCGCACAGCCTTATGCACTTCGAGTTAGACCCTAATTAGGTCTTTAATGACTTGTTCAAACCCTAAAACACCCCTAGACCTTGTGTACTATAAATATACCACTTAGGGTTTGTAATTAGATATTCAAAAACCTGGAGAACTCAAGAAAGCAGCAACTTTCCTTCCATTGTGCAACCATGAGCCCCATGGCTAACTAATCTCCAAGCAAGGAGAAGGGATGAATCCCTAGGTGTAGTTGTTTCGATTTCCATTATTTGATTCAGTTGTAATGGAGCTTTAACATTCAAATATTGTTATGATTTACTTTTTTATTCTAATTATAAAGATTTCATCTAATCCGGTGATTGTATCTTTTTCCTTGATATAGATTTAGTCATGCTTTCTTTATGTCAAGATTATTTGGGTATGATTGAGTCCGGTAGATCTAGCCTTTAGGTTTGTCCATTACTGCAATATTGTCATCAAAGATATATTGTCGTTTCTTGATAAACTTAAAGGATAGATTATATGTGCATGAATTGAAAATAAAGAGTATTTCATAACAATCAAATTAGGGTTTATACATGTGCTTTAATTGAATATTTGCCGATTGCCTGTTTGGGATGTGAAACTTGCAATCGAGATAAAAAACAACTGAATCAAGTTAGGATTAGGGCAACAAACTTAGGGAGGATTCCCGGATCCTTGTTGCTCTCTATTATATTTTACAATCTATTTTACACAATTACTTCATTATCAAATTCAGATTCTATTATTCATTTGGATTTATCATTTTGGATTAAAGTTTACACCTTCCTTTGTAGTTAACTTGTTTCCCTGTGGAATTGACACCCCAAAGCTATACTACAACACCACATTACTGTTTTGGGCGTAATCAGTCCACGACCCAATAGATCATGGTCTCAGTGAGTATAGCTAACTCTTAGCTCTATCTTTCAAAGCGAAAGGAGAGAACTTAAGTCTCACAATGTCAGCAGTTGCATCTTGACTATGAAAAGTCGCAACTACTTCCTTAAACTCTCTAATGTGCACTTATGGGTTTTCACTTTCCAAGCCATGAAACGTAGGGAGTAATTGTATCATCCTTGTTTTAAAATCTAAATGATGAGTATTGGCTGGAAACATGATGCATGATGGTGTAGCTGTTCGTGTAGGATGGAGGTAATCCTGAAGGGTCCTAGGGGATTGATATTCATGTTCACTCATTTCTTCGGGACTAGATGGATTATCAAATAAAGGATTTAGAAAAGAATTTAATTCTGACTCTAATACAGGCCTACAAGCAAATCTACCCAAAGTGTCTCTATATCGAAGCATTCAAGATCACAAAATAAAAAAAATAAATAATAATAAAATAATACAGCAAGCCAAAAGAGGGAACAAAGTTACTGCCTTTAAAAACTGCTGAAAAAAAACTTTTCACAATTCTTCTATCGTCATGTCTCAAGGTTGACAATCTTCCTTGTACTTAAGTGTGTCTCCCCGGCAACGGCGCCAAAATTTGTTTATGCCCAAAACATAACGCAGTTGTTGTAGCACAGCTTTGGGGTGTCGATTCCACAGGGAAACAAGTTAACTACAAAAGAAGGAGTGAACCATAACACAAACGATAAAGATTTAAGTGAGAAAATATGAACTTTTGGTAATGAAGTAATTGTGTAAAATAGATTGTAAAATATAATAGGGAAACAACAAGGATCCGGGAATCCTCCCTAGGTTCGTTGCCCTATTCCTAACTTGATTCAGTTGTTTTTATCTCGATTGCGAGTTTCACATCCCAAACAGGCAATCGGTAAATATTTAATGAGCACATATATAAACCCTAATATGATTGTTATGAAATACTTTTTATTTTCGATTCGTGCACACATGATCTATCCTATTGGTTTATCAAGAAACGAAAATATATCTTTGTTGACAATATTGCAGTAATGGACAAACCTAAAGGCTAAATCTATTGGACTCAATTATACCCAAACAATCTTGACATAAGAAAAGCATGACTAAATTTATATTAAGGAGAAAGATACAATCACCAGAATAGATAAACTCTTATAATTAGCTTAAAAAGTAAATCATAACAATGTTTTGACAATAGATTCCTATTACAACTGAATCAAATAAGGGAAGATAGGAACAACTACACGTAGGGATTCATCCCTTCGCCTTGCTTGGAGATTAGTTCTCCATGGGGCTCATGGTTGAACACTTTGATGGGGAAGAATTGGTTACTTCCTTCAGTTTTCCAGGCTTCCAAAAGATATTCTTCTCTTAAACCCTAAGTGATCTATTTATAGTAAAAAGGTCTAAGGGTGTTTTTGAGTTTAATCTATTGTTTAAAACCCTAATTAAGTTCTAACTTGGAGATATAACATCGTGTGCGGGCTACAGTGCTCCTTTATGGGCGCTGTGGTGTTGGCTTTAGCTTTGGTTGGGTGTACTTTTGGGCACCACCGTGCTGGCTGAGAAGCACCGCGATGCACACTGATGGTTCAAGATGTGGAGGTTTCTGGGCACCGCAGTGCTGGCTGAGGGGCACCGCGGTGCACACTGATGACTTGATTTTTTTCTTTATGTTTGCTTCTCCAAAACCACTCC
This sequence comes from Bretschneidera sinensis, assembly GCA_023935145.1. Lineage (NCBI taxonomy): Eukaryota > Viridiplantae > Streptophyta > Magnoliopsida > Brassicales > Akaniaceae > Bretschneidera > Bretschneidera sinensis. The sequence goes on along the minus strand of CM043698.1, from coordinate 98,843,608 downwards.
TACACTCTGTTATGCATGGAATCTTGGTGCTTTGAGCAACAATCGCTTTTTCTTCTCTTTTGGACTCAAAGTACCTGAAAATGCAAAGAAATAAGTCAGTGATCCAATAATATCACTTCAGAGTTATTAACATATAAAAGTGTAATAAAGACCAAGATCAATCCTAAAATGCTAACAATTAAACACTGTTGAGATGCATTTTATGGCTCTCATCAAGGGTATATATATATGCTTGATTGAATATTTACCGATTGTTTGTTTGAGATGTGAAACTTGAAATCGAGATAAAAACAACTGAATCAAAGATTGGAATAAGGCAACAAACTTAGGGAGGATTCCAGGAACCTTGTTGTTTCTTTATCATATATTTCAATCTATTTACACAATTACTTCGTCATTCATATCTTCTCACTTGATTGTTATCGTTCGTGTTAAGGTTTGCACTTTTCCTTTGTAGATCACTTTTCCCTGTGGAATCGACACCCCAAAGCTGTGCTACAACTACCGCGTTATACTTTGGGCGTAATCAAATTTTGGCGCCGTTGCCGGGGAAACACGCTTACATACAAGGAAGATTGTCAACTCTAAGACAAGACAGTACCATTGTTCCTTTCTTTAAGTTTTTTATTTTCTGATTTTTTTATTTGTTTTGTTTTATTTATTACCTTTTAACTCAGTTGGTGTATGCTTAGGCTGAGAGATTCGCGAGGTAGATTCACTAAGGGACCCAAAATAGAGTTACCCTTTCCTTCCACATCCGTTAGTGTACACCCAACCGAGAATTTAGAAAATTTTGCTAACATGGTTGAAAACCCTAATGAGAATGTTGCTAGGACACTTAAAGATTATTTACATCCTAGCCAGATAGCCACACCATCATGCATCATGTTTTCAGCCAACACTCGCCAAAGACTTTAAAACAGGGACGATTCAATTACTCCCTACATTTCATGGCTTGGAAAACAAAAACTCATATGTACATATTAGGGAGTTTGAGGAAGTAGTTGCGACTTTTCGTAGTAAAGATACAACTAATGATATCGTGAGACTCAAGTTTTTTCCTTTCTCTTTGAAGGATAAAGCTAAGAGTTGGTTATACTCGTTGAGACCACGATCTATTGGGTCGTAGAATGAGACGACCCAGGTCTTCTTTAATAAATACTTCCCTCAACATAAGACCAATGCTTTAAAAATACAAATCTCCACTTTTGCACAAAAGGAGAACGAGACTTTGTATCAATCTTGGGAGAAATTTAAGGAGCTGTTAAGTATGCGTCCACACCATGGGTATGAGAGTTGGCACTTAGTGAGCTACTTTTATGAAGGACTTACCTATAAAGAGCGCCAATTCATAGAGATGATGTGTAATTGTGAATTTTTACAAAAAGATCCTGATGAGGCCATAGAGTACTTCAATGAGCTTGCTGAAAAAGCTCACACTTGGACTAGACTTAGTGCTATTGAAAGCACAAATAGGTCACGACCTGTAGGAATCCCAAGTGGGGGTGGAATATATCATCTTAGGGAAGAAGACAACCTAAAGGCTAAAGTCAAAATTCTTATTAGGGAGTTAGATGCATTAAAAACTAAAGGCTCAAAGCCAACACACGTAGTTAACCATACCGAATCTTCGAAACCATGTTTTGTGTGTGGCAGGGTAGATCATCTTGCCCCAGAGTGTCCCACATTTGCTGAGATGATAGGGATGTATGAGGAACAATGTAATGCCTTAGGCATGTACAAGAAGCCCGCAACACCCTTCTCTAACACCTATAATCCGGGATGGCGAAATCACCCCAACTTTAGCTGGAAGTCTGAAAACTAGCAGCTTGCATAACCCCCTAGATCATACCCTGCACCATATCATGCACCTTTATCCTCTAGGAGTTCTTTAGAAGACATTTTACATGCTTTTATTGAGGCACAGGGTAAGACGAATCAGAGGTGTGAAGTGTTAATTACGTAGGTTGTTGAAGAGAACAAAGAGATAAGGAGCCAAGTGACCAAACTGATGGGTTCCTTGAGGGTGAATTAGCGAGGGAAGTTCCCTTCCTAAGCTCAGTCCACACCCCATGGGCAACACATGGCATAAAAAAATCTGAAAAATGTAAATGCCATTGTGATAAGAAGTGGTAAGACATTACACATCCCAACAACGAACAAATCCGAGGATGTGGAAAAGAGTCAAAGTAGTAGTGATGTTGAACTGCCCAAAGACCCTGAGATTACCAAGAACCCTGTTAAGGCACCATTCCCTTAAGTCTTAAAATCAAACAAGAAAAATTTGGAGCTGAATAATGAAATCCTAGAGAACCTAAGGCAAGTAAAATTGAATCTTCCACTTTTGCATGTGATTAAACAAGTTCCTACCTATGTAAAGGTTCTCAAGGATTTGTGTACAATTAAAAGGAAGCACCATGTAAAGAAAACAACATTCCTAAATGAGCAAGTAAGTGCTTTAATTGAGCAAAGAATTCCCCTAAAATACAAAGATCCTGACTATCCAACCATTGCGTGTAGCATTGGAAATCATGAGGTTGGACAAGCATTGTTAGATTTAGGAGCTAGTGTAAACCTGATGCCATTTTCTATTTATATGCAGCTGGGTTTATGAGAAATCAAACCAACCACTGTGGTATTACAATTGGCTGACCGTTCAGTCAAAGTACCCTGGGGTGTGGTAGAGGATGTCTTGATTCAAATTGATAAATTTTACTATTATGTTGATTTCCTAATCCTTGATACTACTTCTGCTATTGACACTAACTCTAAAATTCCTTTGATTTTGGGTAGACCTTTCCTTGCTATTGTAAATACTCTAATTAATTATAGGAATAGACTCATGAAGCTGTCCTTTGGAAACATGACCCTCGAAGTGAACATCTTCAATGTTGCAAAACAGCCCGAAGATGAGAACGAGAACCACCAATTATACATGATCGAGTCAGTCATCGATGAGGGAGTTTCTATAGCTCATGATTTTGATCCTCTGGAATATTTTCTTGTTAATTCTAAGATTGATTCAATTAATGATAAAACTGATATAATTGATATTTGTGTTGTTTTTGATAAATCTCAGGATTATGGCACTCGAGCATGGTAACCGAAGTTTGAGGAGCTACCCAAAAGAAGCAAGAAGCAAAACCCCTCAAGTGTGGAAGCATCTAAAGTCAAATTGAAGCCACTACCTAAGGATTTGAAGCATATCTTCCTCGGTCCAGGTGATACCTTTCCTGTTATTATCTCATCTGAATTATCTAAATCTCAAAGGTGAGAAATTAATTCGGACCTTAAATGCACATAAATCAGCCTTAGGTTGGAGTATGGCTGATTTAAAGGGAATTAATTCCCTAATCTGTTCCCATAAGATAAATTTGGATGAAGGGACTAATCCTCATATAGACCCTCAATGTAGGCTTAACCCCACTATGAAAGAAGTAGTGAAGAATGAAGTGTTAAAACTATTAGATGCAGGAATTATATATCCCATAGCTGATAATAAATGGGTAAGCCCTGCACAAGTCGTTCCTAAAAAATCCAGAGTCACTGTGGTAAAAAATGACCTAGGAGAGTTAGTCCCTACAAAACTTGTGATCGGGTGGTGAATGTGCATTAATTACAGAAAATGAAATGCTGCCACCCGGAAAGACCACTTCCCACTCCCTTTTATCGATTAAATTCTTGAGCATGTAGCTGATCATCCTTTTTACTGTTTCTTAGATTGTTATTATGGCTATTATCAAATTGAAATTGCATTAGAAGACTAGGATAAAACCACCTGCACATATCCTTTTGGCATTTATGCTTTTCATAGAATGACATTTGGATTGTGTAATGACCCTGCCACTTTTCAACGCTGCATGATGAGCATCTTTAGTGATATGGTTGAAAATTGAATGAAGGTTTTTATGGATGACCTAACTGTTTTTGGATCTTCATTTGATGCATGTTTAATGAATTTAGAAAGAGTGCCGATTCATTGTGAGGGGAGGGAATTAGTATTAAATTGGGAAAAATACCATTTCATGTTGCCATCCGGTATCATCTTAGGGCATATTGTTTCTTCTAAGGGGATAGAGGTCGATCAATCTAAAATTGAATTAATCTCTAAATTGTCCACACCTAAGACAGTAAAGGATGTAAGATCTTTCCTTGGTCATGCTGGTTTTTATAGGAGGTTCATACAAAACTTTTCCAACGAATCTAGACCACTATGTGCCCTCCAGTTAAAGATGTCCCATTTGAGCGGACGCAAGCTTGTCAATAGGCCTAAAAATGCTAATTGGCAAGCTTACTTTAGCACCTATAATGCAGTCACCTGATTGGAATTTACGTTTTGAATTGAGACTAGTTGATGTGCTTTAGGCTTACCGTACAACTTTCAAAACTCCCTTAGGTATATCACCTTATAGGCTTGTTTTTGGAAAGCCTTGCCACTTACATGTGGAGCTCGAGCATCGAGCTTATTGGGCCATCAAGTCTTTCAATTTTGACATAGGAGAAGCGGGTAAGTGATGAGAGTCATAAAATGCTTCTCAACAGTGGTTAATTGTTAGCATTTTAGGATTAATCTCGGTCTTTATTACACTTTTATGTGTTAATAACTCTAAAGTAATATTATTGGACCACCAACTTATTTCAGTGCAATTTTCAGCTACTTTGAGTTTAAAAGAGAAAAAGAAGCACTTGTTGCTTAAAAGGCCAAGATCCAATGCTTCTGGAAGAACAAGATGGACTGCTACCTGTACTGCGATCGAGCGCACAAGCAGTGCGATCGAGCGCACATCCCACATCGACCAAAAATTACTCTGCAGCGCAACTGCGATCGAGCACACCAATCTGCAATCGAGCGCACATGCAATCGAGAGCACTAAGGCTGCGATCGAGTGCACTCGGGAAGTATCCCACATCGATTAGAAAACACATATCACTTTGGGAGTTTGCCTATATAAGACCCACTCCACTTCAGCTTTAGGCATCAATCGGAGCTCATCTTAAATCATCAGAGAGTGAATCCAGAGAGCCTTTAGGAGCAATCCAGAGGGCCTTTAGGAGCAATTCAAAGTATACTTTTGGAGGGCAAGCTGAGGAATCGCCAAAGCTTTCGCTACCAAGGAAGAGATGATCGTTGAGAGGCCGGAAGCAACTCAAGGAAGCATGAGCTCCATGGCCAGTTAGTCTCCAAGCAAGGCGTAGGGATGAATCCCTAGGTGTAGTTGTTCTTATTTCCCTTTATTTTATTCAGTTATAATTTGGTATCATTTTCATTAAACATTGTTATGTTTTATTCTTTAATTTAATTAGTAGATTTCTTATTAGTCTGGTGATTGCATGCTTCTTTTCCATATAAGTCTAGTCATGCTCTTCTTATGTGTATTTGTTTGGGTGTGATTGAGTCTGGTAGATCTCTTTTATAGATTTGTCCATTGCTATGGTATTGTAATTTAGATATATCGTCGTCTTTTGATAACTTATAAGTTAGGTCATGTGTGCTTGAAAGTAAAGAATAATTCATATCAATTACATTAGGGTTTATACATGTGCTTTAATTGAATATTTGCCGATTGCCTGTTTGGGATGTGAAACTTGCAATTGAGATAAAAACAACTGAATCAAGTTAGGATTAGGGCAATGAACCTAGGGAGGATTTCCGAAACCTTGTTATTTCTTATTTATATTTCATTTACTTTTACACAATTTTTCTCACATTATTTCATTATCAAAACTCAAAAATCTTTTGTTTAACTTTTATTGTTTGTTTTAAGGTTCACACGTTTTCTTTTGTAATTAACTTGTTTCCCTGTGGAATCGACACCCCAAAGCTGTACTACAAACACCACGTTACGTTTTGGGCTTAATCAAATTTTGGCGCCGTTGCCGGGGAAACGCGCTTAAGTACAAGGAAGATTGTCAACTTTTGACATGATGATAGAAGAACTGTAAATAGTTTTTCTTTTCAGCCGCTATAAAGGCGGTAACTTTGTTCCTTCTTTTAGCTTGCTGCATTATTTTTATTTATTTTTCCCTTCCTTCTTTTTATAGTATTTTTATTTATTATTGTTCTCTTTTTTTCTCTAAGTTTTGATTTTCTGAATTTTTTTATTTATTTATTATTATTCTGTTTTATTTATTTCCTCTCTGATTCATTTGGTGCATGCTTAGACCGAGAGATTTGTGAGGTAGATTCATTAGAGGACCCGAAAATAGAATTACCCTCTCCTTCCATGTTCGTTAGTGAAACCTCACCTAGATCAAACTATAGTGCACCCCCATTAAAGAATTTAGAGGATTTTAACATGGCCGATAACCCTAATGAGAATGTTGCTAGGACACTTCAGGATTACCTCCACCCTACACGCACAGCCACATCATCATGCATCATGTTTTCAGCTAATACTCACCACCTAGAGTTTAAAATAGGGATGATACAGTTACTCCCTACATTTCATGGCTTGGATAATGAAAACCCATATGTGCACATTAGAGAGTTTGAGGAAGTAGTCGCGACTTTTCATAGTCAAGATGAAACCGATGACATTGTGAGGCTTAAGTTCTTTCCTTTCGCTTTGAAGGATAGAGCTAAGAGTTGGCTATACTCACTAAGACCACGATCTATTGGGTCATGGACTGAGATGACTCGGGCTTTCTTTAACAAATACTTTCCCCAACATAAGACCAATGCTTTTAAGAGGCAAATCTCTACCTTTTCACAAAAGGATAGTGAGACCTTATATCAGTCTTGGGAGAGATTTAAGGAGTTATTGAGTATGTGCCCTCACCATGGGTATGAGAGTTGGTGCTTGGTGAGCTATTTTTATGAGGGACTTACATATAGAGAGTGCCAATTCGTAGAGATGATGTGTAATGTTGAATTTTTGGAGAAAGATCCTGATGAGAGTCATATAATGCTTCTAAACAATACTTAATTGTTAGTATTTTAGAGTTGATCTCGGTTGTAATCACACTTTTACATGTTAATAACTCTAAAGTGGTATTTATAAATCATTGACTTAATTCGATGCATTTTCAGGTGCTTTGAGTACAAAAGAGATGATAAAGCGATCCATGTTTAAAGTGCCAAAAGATCTTAGGTGTCAGTGCTCGTATTTGTCCAAGGATTACACATATTCAAACATGATTCAAAGATTGTTAAAGTCTAAACTAAGGTTGGAGTAATAAATTAAAGTAAGCTAAAATACTTCACATAAGTGTGTGCATCACTTTGGAGCAAGGAAAGGGTAGGCACACTAGTGTGTGCACTTCTGCATACAAGCTGAAGTAGTTTCACTAAATCGCCAGAATTACCTATGCAGATCAATCATCTTTGCATATTAAAATGTATTGATGCAGGAAAAACCAGGAGATGAACAATATATGCTTAGAAAGATCCAGAAGTCTACTTTCTAGATAATTTTACGGTTTGTAAATAGGATTTTTCTAGAGAAAGTTATGCCAGTTTTAGTGGACATAGGTTAGACCTCCAGAACAGCATCTGCCTAGCACCTAGGCATGGAGAATAGAGCACCGCACCGCCCAAAGTTCTCCAATCTGCAAGAGTGAGCACCTAGGCGCCCAAAAATGAGCACCATGCCTTCCAAAACACTTCAATCTCAGACATAACCAGCGCCTAGGCGCAGGTAAGGCAGCACCTAGGCTCCCACTCGCCTCTTGACCTGATTAGGACGAGCAAATGACATTATTCCAAGACCAAAATGCCTCCTCATGGGCTATAAATACACCTTTAAGAAGTGTGCAGCCGGGAAAACAAGGAGGAGAGAAAAAAGAGAGGATCCAAGGGATCCAAATCCAGCATTCTTCCATTTTATTTCTAAGTTTCTTGAGGGCTGGAAATCAAGGGAGAGAGCATTCATATTGTTCTTCCAACTTGAACTCCATGGCCAAATCAAGGGGAGAGCATCTATATTGTTCTTCCACCTTGAGTTTCATGGCCAACTAATCTTCATACAAGGAAAAGGGATGAATCCTTAGGGATTTATTATTACTTATTTCCTTTTCTTGATTCAGTTGTACGAATTTATTGTTGAATATTGTTTGTGAATTATTCATTGATTAAGTAAGAAAGATTTGAGTTCATGTGATAGATGCACTTTTTATTCTTCTTCTTTTAGATTCTCTTAATCCGGTGATTGCATCCTTCTCCTCCATTGATGTTGTTTGGATGTGATTGATTCCGGTAGATTTATTGTACTGATTGTCCATTACTGCGATATTATCATTGTGATATATTGTCGTTTCTTGATAATCTTTAAGATTGGTCTTGTGTGCTTGAACCGAAATCAATGTGTAATTTGTAGCAATTATATTAGAGTTATAAATGCACCAGATTGAATATATTCCGATTGCTTGTTTGGGATGTGAAACTTGCAATCGAGATAAAATCAATTGAATCAAGAGTGGAAATAGGGAACGAACCTAAGGAGGATTCCTGGAACCTTGTTATTTCTTATTTATATTTCATTTACATTCACGCAATTTTTCTTACATTATCTCATTATCAAAACCCAAAAATCTTTCGTTTAACTTTTATCATTCGTTTTAAGGTTTACACATTTTCCTTTGTACTTAACTTGTTTCCCTGTGGAATCGACACCCCAAAGTTGTACTATAACTACCGTGTTATACTTTGGGCGTAATCAAATTTTGGCACCGTTGCCTGGGAAACGCGCTGAAGTACAAGGAAACTTGTCAACTTTGAGTGTGACGGTAGAAGAATTGTAAATATTTTTCTTTTCAGCAGTTTGTAAATACGGTAATATTGTTCCTTTACCTTTGTTTTGATTTTCTAATTTTCTTTTATTTTCCCGTTTTATTTATTTTATTTTCCTGTTTTATTTATTTTAGTTTCCTGTTCTATTTATTTTATTTTCCCCTCTAAATTAATTGGTGCATGCTTAGACCGAGAGATTCTCGAGGTAAATTCATTAGAGAACCCGAATTAGAGTTACCCTCTCCTTGCACGTCCGTTGGTGAAACCTCACCTAGATCAAACCATAGTGCACCCCCACACGAAAATTTAGAGGATTTTGTTAATATAACCGATAATCTTAATGAGAATGTTGCTAGAACACTTCAGGATTACCTCCACCCTACACGTACAGCCACACCATCATGCATCATGTTTTCAGCCAATACTCGCCCACTAGATTTTAAACTAGGGATGATACAATTACTCCCTACTTTTCATGGCTTGGATAATGAAAACCCATATGTGCACATTAAAGAGTTTGAGGAAGTAGTCGCTACTTTTCATAGTCACGATGAAACCAATGACATTGTTAGGCTTAAGTTCTTTCCTTTCACTTTGAAGGATAGAGCTAAGAGTTGGCTATACTCACTAAGACCACGATCCATTGGGTCGTGGACTGAGACGACTTGAATTTTCTTTAATAAATACTTTCCCCAACACAAGACCAATGCTTTAAAAAGACAAATCTCCACCTTTGCACAAAAGGACAGCGAGACTTTGTATCTGTCTTGGGAGAGATTTAAAGAGTTACTAAGTATGTGCCCTCACCATGGGTATGAGAATTGGCATTTAGTGAGCTATTTCTATAAGGGTCTTACTTATAGAGAACGCCAATTTGTAGAGATGATGTGTAATGGTGAATTCTTGGAGAAAGATCCTGATGAGGCTATAGAGTACCTCAATGAGCTTGCTGAAAAAGCTCACACTTCGACTGGACCTAGTGCTACTGAGAGCACAAATAGATCACGACCTATAGAGAACCCAAATGGTGGTGGAATTTACCATCTTAAGGAAGAGGATAACCTTAAGGCCAAGGTCAAGATGCTCACTAGGGAACTAGAGGTATTAAGGACTAAAAGCTCAAAGCCAACACACGTGGTTAATCATGCAAAATCTTTTGAACCATGTTTTATGTGTGGCGGGGTAGATCATCTCGCCCAAGAATGTCCCACATTTGCTGATATGAGAGCGATGTATAAGGAACAATGTAATGCCTTAGGCATGTACACGAAGCCTTCTGCACCCTTCTCTAATACCTATAATCCGGGATGGCGAAATCACCCCAATTTCAGCTGGAAGTCTGAAACACAGCAGCTTGCACAACCCCCTGCACCACATCTTGAACCATATCATACACTCGTGTCTTCTAGGAGTTCTTTAGAAGACACTTTACATGCTTTTATTGAAGCACAGGGGAAGACTAATCAAAGGCTTGAATCTTTAATTGTGCAGGTTGTTGAAGAACATAAAAAGATAAAGAGCCAAGTGTCCAACCTGACGAGCTACTTGAGTGTGACTGAGCGAGGTAAGTTCCCTTCTCAAGCTCAGTCCACATCCTATGGTCAGCACCAAACGCAACAGAAGAAAGAGGAGGTGAATGCCATTGAGACACTTAGTGGTAAGTCGTTACACATCCCAACACCGAATAAATCAGAGGATGTGGACGACAACCACCAAGTATATACCCTCACCCATGTCTTCACAAGAGCATATATCGAGCCAAAATCTACAAATGTTACTGATGACATCTTTAAGGTCTCTCCAAAGCACACAGGTAGCAAATTTAACAGTAAAGCAATTGCTGGTGCATTCAACTCATGTTTGTCTAGGAGGGAATAAAAGTGTCTGGCTGAAGACGTAAAACTTAGCGCTTATGGGAGGCACCCCATAGCATATCCTTTTATTGTTATTGTTTTTCATAATTCTTTTTCTTGTTTATTATTAGTATTTTGTTGTTTTCCATTTTTACTTTCGTATTTATTTTTCAGGGACAAATATACGAAGCAGTTCAAATGGCGGTGCACAATTTTCAGATTCTATGCATTTTTGGTACAAAGGGAGTTTCCTTATCTTTTACTTTCACATTGAGGACAATGTCTACTTTAAGTTAGGGGTGGAGGAAATATATTCCTATTTTTCATGTTTTTCATTGAACTACTTGGTGTCATTTTACCTTTTTGTTTATTTTTAGCATGCTTTGTGTTAACCTTGGAGTTAGTTCATATGTCGATGATATGAGCCTAATTGAGATACCATATAGCATTTAGAAGAAGTTAAATCTTGCTTCGCTTTGAGAATAAATTAAGTGTCAATCTTTCTTTGGTTTGAGACTCTGGTTTGTGGTAAGATTGCATGATTAGTCTAAAGCATTTGGAGAAGTTTTATGTGCGATTGTTTTGTGAATACTTTTGCGGTCTCAACAAGCTCTAGAACTTATTTGATAATCACTTGAGGTGAAAATCATAGAATGCACACTACTTAGGATATGATATAGGCCATTTTTGAACCGTTTGAGCCTTTCAAACTTACCCTTGTTATATTTATCGCTAGTCACCTGTTTGAGCCTTTTTCTTGAAAAGAAAAATTGAGCCTTGTTTTTTTTTTCGATAAACCATTTACTTACCTTTATGAGCCTAAAAATATTTTATTCTTATCTTTCTTTTAAAAGAACTTAGTTATACATATGTTGTGAGAAGCACTTAAAAGGAGTAAGGGTAGAAATATGAGAAAATATTACTACCATAACCCAAGTATATTAAAAGAGATAAGTTAGGGGTTGTGGAAAAGAAAAGAAAAGAATGAAAGAGGAGGTGAATGGTCTTATGCCAAAATAAAAGAAAAAGGTGAATTATGGCAAAGAAAGAAAAGAAAAAAAATGGTGATGTATTGCGAGAAATGCTCGAAAAATGGTTGAAAGAGTTGGGTGTTGAAGTAAGGTTATCTTATGCTTAAAGTGATCGTGTTTAAATTAAGAGACTTAGTTCTTTCATTTGTTTAAACTTTCCCGTTCTTTGTTGACCTTTACCTTAGCCTAACGTTACAAGCTTATAAAAGACCTATTGATCTAATGTAGTGTGATTTTTCTACTTAGTGGAGAGTGATTTGAAAAGTAAGCCTATGGAGCTTGATTTGTGATTGATGTCACGCAATTAGTATGTTTTTAGAGGCCAAGACTTGTATTCATGCTATGTTGTGCATAAAATCATCCGGGTGTTCAGACTAATGTATTGTGGTAAGATGGATGTTAAGAGTCGATAACGATTTTAAGGTTGACATTTGGATTATTCTTGGACTTAAGTGATATTTAATGATTCTATTTGTTGTATGTTATGCATGATTTTGGGACAAAGATTTTTGAATCACTCTTGGTTAACACCAGCATTGCTGTATTTTGCTTCGATTTCTAAATAAATAGTTCATTTCTTGTCTTTCACTTGAATTGCTAGGGACTAGCAATAAGCTAGTTGGGGGTTGTGATGAGAGTCATATAATGCATCTAAACAATACTTAATTGTTAGCATTTTAGAGTTGATCTCGGTCGTAATCACACTTTTACATGTTAATAACTCTAAAGTGGTATTCATAAATCATTGACTTAATTCGATGCATTTTCAGGTGCTTTGAGTACAAAAGAGATGATAAAGCGATCCATGTTTAAAGCGCCAAAAGATCTTAGGTGTCGGTGCTCGTATTTGTCCAAGGTTTAGACATGTCCAAACATGATTCAAAGATGCTTAAAGTCTAAACTAAGGTTGGAGTAATAAATTACAGTAAGTTGAAAGACTGCACACAAGTGTGTGTATCACTTTGGATCAAGGAAAGGGTAGGCACACTAGTGTGTGCACTTCTGCATACAAGCTGAAGTAGTTTCACTAAATCGCTAGAATTGCCTATGCAGATCAATCATCTTTGCAGATTAAACTGTATTGATGTAGGAAAAACCAGGAGATGAACCATATATTCTTAGAAAGATCCAGAAGTCTATTTTCTGGAGAATTTTACGGTTCGTAAAAAGGATTTTTCTAGAGAAAGTTATGGCAGTTTTAGTGGACATAGGTTAGACCTCCAGAACAGCATCTGCCTAGTGCCTAGGCGTGGAGAATAGTGCACCGCACCGCCCAGACTTCTCCAATCTGCAAGAGTGAGTACCTAGGCGCCCAAAAATGAGCACCTTGCCTTCCAGAACACTTCAATCTCAGACATAACCAGTGCCTAGGCGCAGGTAAGGCAGCACCTAGGCGCCCACTGGCCTCTTGACCTGATTAGGGTGAGCAAATGACATTATTCCAAGACCAAAATGCCTCCTCATGGGCTATAAATACACCTTTAAGAAGTGTGCAGCCGGGAAAGCAAGGAGGAGAGAAAAAAGAGAGGATCCAAGGGATCCAAATCCAGTATTCTTCCATTTTATTTCTAAGTTTCTTGAGGGCTGGAAATCAAGGGGGAGAGCATTAATATTGTTCTTCCAACTTGAACTCCATGGCCAAATCAAGGGGAGAGCATCCATATTGTTCTTCCACCTTGAGTTTCATGGCCAACTAATCTTCATACAAGGGAAAGGGATGAATCCTAAGGGATTTATTGTTCCTTATTTCCTTTTCTTGATTCGGTTGTATGAATTTATTGTTGAATATTGTTTGTGAATTATTCATTGATTAAGTAAGAAAGATTTGAGTTCATGTGATAGATGCACTTTTTATTCTTCTTCTTTTAGATTCTCTTAATCCGGTGATTGCATCCTTCTCCTCCATTGATGTTGTTTGGATGTGATTGATTCTGGTAGATTTATTTTACTGATTGTCCATTACTGCGATATTGTCATTGTGATATATTGTCGTTTCTTGATAATCTTTAAGATCGGTTTTGTGTGCTTGAACCGAAATCAATGAGTAATTTGTAGCAATTATATTAGAGTTATAAATGTGCTAGATTGAATATATTCCGATTGCTTGTTTGGGATGTGAAACTTGCAATCGAGATAAAATCGATTGACTTAAGAGTGGAAATAGGGAATGAACCTAAGGAGGATTCCCGGAACCTTGTTATTTCTTATTTATATTTCATTTACATTCACGCAATTTTTCTTACATTATCTAATTATCAAAACCCAAAAATCTTTCGTTTAACTTTTATTGTTCGTTTTAAGGTTTACACATTTTCCTTTGTACTTAACTTGTTTCCCTGTGGAATCGACACCCCAAAGTTATACTACAACTACCGTGTTATACTTTGGGCGTAATCAGATCCTGATGAGGCCATAGAGTACCTCAATGAGCTTGCTGAAAAAGCTCACCCTTGGACTGGACCTAGTGCTACTGAAAGCACAAATAGGTCACGACCTATAGGGAACCCAAATGGTGGTGGAATTTACCATCTTAGGGAAGAGGAAAACCTTAAGGCCAAGGTCAAGATGCTCACTAGGGAACTAGAGGTGTTAAAGAGTAAGAGGTTAAAGCCAACACACGTAGCTAATCATGCAAAATCTTTTGAACAATGTTTTGTGTGTGGCGGGGTAGATCATCTCGCCCAAGAGTGCCCCACATTTGCTGAGATGAGAGGGTTGTATAAGGAACAATGTAATGCCTTAGGCATGTACAAGAAGCCTTTGGCACCCTTCTCTGATAACTATAATCCGGGATGGTGAAATTACCCTAATTTCAGCTGGAAGTCTGAAAACCAGCAGCTTGCACAGCCCCCTGCACCATATCTTAAACCATATCATGCACCTGTATCTTCTAGGAGTTCTTTAGAAGACACTTTACATGCTTTTATTGAGGCACAGGGTAACACTAATCAAAGACTTGAATCTTTAATTATGCAAGCTGTTGAAGGAAATAAAGAGATAAAGAGCCAAGTGTCCAAGTTGATAAGCTACTTGAGTGTGACTGAGCGAGGTAAGTTCCCTTCTCAAGCTCAATCCACACCCCTTGGTCAACACCTAGCGTAACAGAATATAAAAGAGGTGAATGCCATTAAGACACTAAGTGGTAAGTTATTACACATCCCAACAATGAAAAAATCAGAGGATGTGGACGAAACCCACCAAGCATACATGATTGACTCATTCATGGAAAAGGTCCAGCACCTTAATCCATTAGAGTCCACCTTCACCCATGGCATCACAAGAGCATATATCAAGCTAGAATTTTCAGATGTTACTGATGACATCCTTAAGGCCTTTTCAAAGCATACAAGCACCCAATTTGACAGTGAAGTAGTTTCTGGTGCATTTAATTCATGTTTGTCTAGGAGGGAATAAGAGCGTCTAGCTGAAGATGTAAAACTTAGCGCTCATGGGAGGCACCCTACAACATATCCTTTTACTTTTATTGTTTTTATATTTCTTTTTCTTGTTTATTGTTCGTATTTTTTTTGTTTTCCAGTATTAACTTAGTATTTCTTTTTCAAGGACAAATATACGAAGCAGTTCAAATGGTGGAGCACAATTTTCAGCTTCAATGCACCTTTAGCTACAAAGGGAGTTTCCTTTACTCTTTCTTTTACATTGAGGTCAATGTAATTTTTAAGTTGGGGGTGGAGGAAATGCATCTCTTTGTTTCTATATTCTTTATTTTCATACATTTTTTTTCCATTGAACTGCTTGGAGTCGTTCTCCCTTTTTTGTTTGTTTTTAGCATGCTTTGTGTTAAGCCTTAGAGTTTGTTCACATGTCAATGATATGAGCCTAAATTGAGATAACATATAGCATTTAGAAGAAGTTAAATCTTGCTTCGGTTTGAAATTAATTTAGGCATCAATCTTCATTTGGTTAGAGACTCTAGTTTGTGGCAAGATAGTATGATTAGTCTTAAACATTTAGAAAAGTTTTATGTGTGATTATTTTGTGAATATTTTTGTGGTCCCGACAAGCTCTAGAACTTACTTCATAACCACTTCAAGCGAATTCCTAGAATGCACATTACTTAGGATATAATATAGGCCATTTTTTGGACCGTTTGAGCCTGTTAAACCTACCATTGCTATATTTACCACTAGTCACCTATTTGAGCCTTTTCTTGAAAAAGAAGTGAGCCTTGTTTCTTTCAATAGCCCATTTACTCACCTTTATGAGCCTAAATAGGATATTTTATCATTACTTTTCTCTTAAAAGAACTTAGCTATACACATTTGTTGAGAAGCACTTAAAAGGAGTAAGGATGGAAATATGAGAAAATATCACTACCATAACCCAAGTACATTAAAGGAGATTAGTTGGGGGTTATGTAAAAGAAAAGAAAAATGAAAAAGGAGGTGAATGGTCTTATGCAAAAATACAAAAGAAAAGTGAATTACGGCAAAGAAGAAAAGAAAAGAAAAGAAAAGTGGTGATTTTGAAAAAAAAATAAAAATAAAAATGCTCGAAAAATGGTTGAAAAAGTTGGGCGTTGAAGTAAGGTTATCTAGTGCTTAAAAGTGATTGTGTTTAAAGCTAAGAGATTGAGTTCTTTTTCTCGTGAATCTTTCCCATTTTTTCTTAACCTTTACCTTAGCCTAACGTTACAAGCCTATTAAAGACCTATTGATCCAATGTAATGTGATTTTTCTACAATAGTGGAGAGTGGTTTGAAATGTAAGCATATGGAGCTTGTTTCTGTGATTGACGTCACAAAATTTATTATGTTTTTAGAGGCCAAGACTTGTATTCATGAATGTTATGCATAAAATCATCCGAGTGTTTGGATTAATGGATTGTGGTAAGATGGATGTTAAGAGTCAATAACGATTTTAAGATTGATGTTTGGATTATTTTTGGACTTGAGTGATATTTAATGATTCTATGTGCCGTATGCTATGTGCGATTTTTGAGACAAAAGTGAATTACTCTTGGTTTAACACTGATATTGCTTTTCATTTACTTTGATTCCCACTGTAGAATTCATCCTTTGTTTTCGCTTGAATTACTAGGGACTAGCAATAAGCTAGTTGGGGGTTGTGATGAGAGTTATAAAATGCTTCTCAGCAGTGGTTAATTGTTAGCATTTTATGATTGATCTCTGTCTTTATTGCGCTTTTATGTGTTAATAACTCTAAAGTAATGTTATTGGACCACTGACTTATTTCAGTGCAATTTTCAGGTACTTTCAGTTTAAAAGAGTAAAAGAAGCGATCGTTGCTTAAAAGGCCAAGATCCTAAGCTTCTGGAAGGATAAGATGGATTTCTGCCTGTATTGCAATCGAGCGCACAAGCAGTGCGATCGAGTGCACATCCCACATCGACCAAAAAGTACTCTGCAGCGCAACTGCGATCGAGCGCACTCGGGCAGTATCCCACATCGGTTAGAAAAAACATATCACTCCAGGAGTTTGCCTATATAAGACCCACTCCACTTCAGCTTTAGGCATCAATCGGAGCTCATCTGAAATCATCAAAGAGTGAATCCAGAGGGCATTTAGGAGGAATCTGAAGTATAATTTTGGAGGGCAAGCTGAGGAATCGCCGAAGCTTTTGTTACCTAGAAAGAGATGATCGTTGAGAGGCCAAAGGCAACTCAAGGAAGCATGAGCTCCATGGCCGGCTAGTCTCCAAGCAAGGCGTAGGGATGAATCCCTAGGTGTAGTTGTTCTTATTTCCCTTTATTTGATTCATTTGTAGTTTGGTATCATTTTCATTAAACATTGTTATGTTTTATTCTTTAATTTAATTAGTAGATTTCTTATTAGTCCGGTGATTGCATGCTTCTTTTCCATATAAGTCTAGTCATGCTCTTCTTATGTGTATTTGTTTGGGTGTGCCTGAGTCTGGTAGATCTCTTTTATAGATTTGTCCATTGATGCAGTATTGTCATTTAGATATATCGTCGTCTTTTGATAATTTATAAGTTAGGTCATGTGTGCTTGAAAGTAAAAAATAATTCATATCAATTACATTAGGGTTTATACATGCGCTTTAATTGAATATTTGCCGATTGCTTGTTTGGGATGTGAAACTTGCAATCGAGATAAAAACAACTGAATCAAGTTAGGATTAGGGCAACGAACCTAGGGAGGATTTCTGAAATGTTGTTATTTCTTATTTATATTTCATTTACATTTACACAATTTTTCTCACATTATTTCATTATCAAAAGTTTTGGGGTTAATTTTTCTCCCATATATTCTTTGATCAAACAAGAATAAATCATAAACAATGTTTTAACATTAAATCTTTACAACTGAATCAAGACTAGAAAGTAAGAACAACTACACCTAGGGATTCATCCCTTCGCCTTACTTAGAGATTAGTTGGCCATGGGGCTCAGGGTTGAACACTTTGATGGAGTATAACCGGCTGCTTCCTTAAGTTTCCCAGGCTTCATCCATGTCTAATATCAAACCCTAAGTGATCTATTTATAATACAAGGGTCCAAGGGTGTTTTAGGGTTTTAAACAATCATTAAAGACCTAATTACATCATAACTCGGAGAACAAAGTTCGTGTGCGCGCCTAGGCTTGGTTTTAGGCCAGCTTTGTGAACTTGCTGGAAGGTGCAGGACAGCTCTATCCAAGGTGCACCTCAGCCCTTCAGGGTGCACCCTAGATTAATCCAGGGTGCACCTCACACCTCAGGGAGCGGCGCTTCTTGGTCCAAGGCGCACCCTGACCTGATGGCCTTCTTTGCTTGCTTTGGCCTCTGTTTTGGAGGGTGCGGCCCAGCTGGTTCCAGGGCATAGTGCACATGCTTGGATCTCTTTTTTTAGCCTTTTTGAAAGCACTTCTTTGCTCTGGTATACATGTAATCTTTGTGCTTCATTCAACAATAGCTTTTCCATCTCTTTAAGACTCAAAATACCTGAAAATGCATCAAAACAAATTAGTGATCCAAAGATGACACTTTAGTGTTGTTAACATATAAAAGTGCAATTAAAACCTAGATTAACTCTAAAATGCTAACAATTAAGTACTATTAAGATGCATTTTATAGCTCTCATCACAACCCCCAACTAGCTTATTGTTAGTCCCTAGCAATTCAAGTGAAAACAAGAGATGAATTCTACGGTAGTAATCAAAGTAAAGTAAAACAATACTAGTGTTAACCAAGAGTAATTCATTTTTTGTCTCAAAAATTGGACTTAACATATAGCATATAGAGTTATTAAATTCCACCCAAGTCCAAAAAGTAATCCAAACGTCAATCTTAAAATCATTATTCACTCTTAACATCAATCTTACTATAATCCATTAATCCGATCATCTGGATGATTTTATGCATAACATTCATGAATACAAGTCTTGGCCTCTAAAACATGACAAACTGCGTGACATCAATCACAAAAACAGGCTCCATAGGCTTACATTTCAAACCACTCTCCACTATTGTAGAAAAATCACATTACATTGGATCGATAGGTCTTTAATAAGCTTGTAATGTTAGGCTAAGGTAAAGGTTAAAAAGGAATGAGAAGGATTCATAAGTAAAAGAACTTAATCTCTTAGCTTTAAACACAACCACTTTTAAGCATTAGATAACCTTTCTTTAACACCCAACTGTTTCAAGCATTTTTCGAGCATTTTCTCATTTCACCATTTTTCTTCTTTCTTTGCCATAATTCACTTCTCTTTTCTTTTCTTTTCTTTTGTATTTTGGCATAAGACCATTCACCTTCTTTTCATTTTTTTTTCTTTTCCATAACCCCCAACTTATCTCCTTTAATGTACTTAGGTTATGGTAGTGATATTTTCTCCTATTCCCATCCTTACTCCTTTTAAGTGCTTCTCAACAAATGTGTATAGCTTAGTTCTTTAAAGGTAAGGATAAAATATTTTTAGGCTCATAAAGGTGAGTAAATGGGCTATTAAAAGAAACAAGGCTCAAATTCTTTTTTTTTTCTTACAAGAAAATGGCTCAAATAGGTGACTAGCAGCAAATATAGCAATGGTAGGTTTGACACCAATCAGTTCAAAGAAAAATATGAAAAAGAGGAATATGTTTCCTCCTTTCCTCCACCCCCAACTTAAAATAAGCATTGTCTTCAATGTGAAAGCAAAAGTTAAGGAAACTCCTTTTGTAGCCAAAAGTACACAGAAGCTGAAAATTGTGCACCACCATTTGAACTGCTTTGTATAGTTGTCCCTGAAAAAGAAATACGAAAGTAAAACTGGAAAACAGCAAAATAATAATAATAAACAAGAAAAAGAAATATGAAAAACAAAAAAATAAAAAGATATGTTATGGGTTGCCTCCCATGAGCGCTAAGTTTTACGTCTTCAGCCAGACGCTGCACCACTCTCACTGCTGGCCTCATTGTGGTGCTGAAGATGAGGCTCCATATTTAGTGGCCTCAGTGCTAGTCTTTTGGCAAGGAATACTTAAAATTCACCACATGTGGCTCAAGTATTTTTGGTGATGCCCATTTACTATCAACAGTAGGGTATTTGATTACCGCATCCATGTGACTTCTCTCAAGCAACTCCTCAAAGCATGGTTGCCAAGATTTCTTAATAAATTCCTGTGGCTTATCAAAAACATCAATAACATTAATGGCATGGGAATAAATTGAAGAATCATTGAACTCAAAATTATTAGGAATGAATTCTGAAGAGTTAGAATTATCTTTGATTTACTCATCCTCTTCATGTGGCTGCCATGAGACTCGAAAAATATTTACCTCTAGAGTCCTATTTCCTAATGATAATGTCATTAGGCCATTCCTCCAATTAATAAGGGCATTAGAAATGGCAAGGAATGGTCTTCCAAGTATCAAAGGAATTTTTGACTCCGTGTTTATAGTAGAAACAGTATCTAAAACCAAAAAATAACAGGATAGTAGAAATTATCAATTTGCAATAAACATCTTCTACAATACCTCTTGGTTTTCTTACCGATCTATCCGCTAATTGAAGTACCACGGAGGTTGGTTTGATCTCACCTAGACCGAGCTGCAAGTACATGGAGTATGGTATGAGGTTCACACTAGCACCCAAATCTAGCAATGCTTGGCCACAAGATTTGTTTCCAATTTGGCAAGCTACCATTGGACAGCCCAGATCTTTATATTTGGGCGGTGTCTTGCTGTCAATTACTGCACTTGCTTGCTCCATTAAGAATGCCGTCTTCTTCACATTGTGCCTCTTCTTGAGTGTGCATAGATCCTTGATGACTTTAGCATAGTTAGGAATCTGTTTTATAATATGAAGAAGAGGGAGGTTAATTTTAACATGCTGAAGTTGTTCAAGAATCTCACCTTTTAGTGCTATATTTATCTCTTTAGGCTTAAGGAGTGCTTGAGGGAAAGGCACTGGTGGAGAATAATTATCATAGGCCTCTTGTTCCTTAGGGGCTTTATCCTTGTTGTACACGGTGTTAGGAATCAGGTTTGATGGTAGAGTGGGTCCATTAATTTTCTTACCATTGCGAGTAATTATGGCATTAACCTCTCTAACGTTTTGATTTTTAGGATTGGAGGTTTATGCCATATGTTGTCTCCTTGGATTAGGTTGTGGCTATGAAGGAAACTGACCTTGTTCTTGAATCATCAAGAAACTAGTCAACTTGGTGAGTTGACTCTTTATTACCTTCTGTTCCTTCTTGATCGCTTGTTGCTCCTCTAACAACCGTTGATTTATCTTGCCTTGCTCTTCTACACTCTTGGCATGTACCTGCATAAATGACTTAAACATATCTTCCAAAGGTAAAGATTGTTGAGGTGCATTAAATGAGGTTGTTTCCGATTGCCATTGGGTACTAGAGTGGGCAAAGGGTTGCATGTTGGATTTCCAACTGAAATTAGGGTGATTCTTCCAACCGGGATTGTAGGTGTTAGAGTAGAGTGAGTGTGGTTTCCCAAAGGGTATACCTACAGCATTACACTCTTCTTTCATCTCAAAATAAACTGGACAATCCTTAGGTAAATGATCTACCCCATTACACATGAAACAAGGCTCGTGGGATTCTGACCTAACAACCGGTTCAGGGGCTCTAGTATTTCTGGTTTTTAAGGCTTCAATTTCCTTAGTTAGGGCCTTTAAATGGGCTTTAAGGTTATTCTCTTCCTTAAGTTGATAAATCCCAGCGGGTTGATTTCTTCTAGTACTTTCCATGGCATTTGGTCCTGTCCAAGTGTAGGATTTTTCTGATAGGTCATCTAGGAAATCTATGGCTTGGTCGGGATCTTTTTGAAGAAAATCCCCATTGCATATCATTTCTATGAACTACCTTTCCTACTTAGGAGTCCATCATAGAAATGGCTAACTACCCACCAACTCTCATACCCATGGTGTGGACAAGAATTCAACAAGTCCTTGAAACGTTCCCAAACTTGATATAAGCTTTCGCTCTTTTTTTGCGCAAAGTTTGAGATTTATCTCTTGAGGTTATTGGTCTTATGGGTTGGGAAGTGTTTTTGGAAGAAAACTCGTGTCATCTCATCCCAGCTACCTATGGACCTAGGCCTTAACGAGTATAACCAAGCCTTGGATTTTTCCTTATGTGAAAAGGGGAAAAACCGAAGTTTGACGGTGTCTACCATATCAGCCCTACCTTGAAAGGTTGCTACTACTTCCTCAAATTCCCTAATGTGGATATAGGGGTTTTCATTCTCAAACCCATGGAAGGTTGGTAGCAATTGGATCATACCCAGTTTGAAATCAGGTTGTTGAACATGAGGGGGGAACATGATACAAGATGGGGTGGGTAGTGCAAGTAATCCTTAAGTGTCCTAGCAACATTCTCATTAGGGTAACAAAACAAAGAGAATAAATAAATAATAAACGAAATCAGGAAATCAAAACTTAAAGAAAAGAAATGAGTTAAAAATAAAATAAATAAAATAGAACAAATAAAATCAGAAAATTAAAAACTTAAATAAATGAACGATATTACCATTTCGTCTTAGAGTTGACAATCTTCTTTGTACTTAAGTGCGTTTCCCCGACAACGGCGCCAAAATTTGATTATGCCCAAAGAGTAACGTGGTAGTTGTAGCACAGCTTTGGGGTGTCGATTCCACAGGGAAACAAGTTAACTACAAGAGAAGGTAAACCTAAACACGAACGGTAAAGATTAAATGAAAGAATTTGAGTTTTGGTAGTGATTGTGTAAATAGTCGTGTGAATATATTATGGAGAAGCAACAAGGGACCGGGAATCCTCCCTAAGTTTGTTGTCTTATCCTAATCAAGATTAAGTTGTTTTTATCTCGATTTCAAGTTTCATATCCCAAACAGGCAATCGGCAAATATTCAATTAAGCACAAATATAAACCCTAAAGTAATTGCTTATGAAATACTCATTGATTTCGATTCAAGCACACATGACCTATCCTATAGAGTTATCAAGAAACAACAATATATCACCATGATAATATCGCAATAATGGAAAACCCTAAAAGAGATATCTATCGGACTCAATCACACCTGAACAACTTGACATAAGAAGAGAAAGATTAGATTTATATGGAGAAGAAGCATGCAATCACCGGATTAAGAAAATCTAAGATAAGAAGAATAAAAAGTGCAGCTGTCACATGAACCCTAATTCTTCTTGTTTGATCAAAGAATAAATCATAAACAATGTTTTAACATTAAATCTTTACAACTGAATCAAGACTAGACAGTAAGAACAACTACACCTAGGGATTCATCCATTCGCCTTGCTTAGAGATTAGTTGGCCATGGGGCTCATGGTTGAACACTTTGACGGAGGAGAATCGGTTGCTTCCTTAAGTTTCCCAGGCTTCATCTGTGTCTAATATCAAACCCTAAGTGATCTATTTATAATACAAGGGTTCAAGGGTGTTGTAGGGTTTTAAACAATCATTAAAGACCTAATTACATTATAACTCGGAGAATAAAGTTTGTGTGCGCGCCTAGGCTTGGTTTTAGGCCAGCTTTGTGAACTTGCTGGAAGGTGTGGCGCAGCTCCATCCAGGGTGCACTTCAGCCCTTCAGGGCGCACCCTAGATTAATCTAGGGTGCACCTCCACCTCAGGGCGCGGCGCCCCTTGGTCCAAGGCGCACCCTAACCTGATGGCCTTCTTTGCTTGCTTTGGCCTCTGTTCTGGAGGGTGCGGCCCAGCTGGTTCCAGGGCGCGGTGCACATGCTTGGATCTTTTTGTTTAACCTTTTTGAAAGCACTCCTTTTCTCTGGTATACATGGAATCTTTATGCTTCATTCAACAATAGCTTTTCCATCTCTTTAAGACTAAAAATACCTGAAAATGCATCAAAACAAATTAGTGGTCCAAAGATGACACTTTATAGTTGTTAACATATAAAAGTGCAATTAAAACCTAGATCAACTCTAAAATGCTGAAAATTAAGTACTATTAAGATGCATTTTATAGCTCTCATCACATATCAAGGTGAAGGAGTGGTCGCGGAAGGATAAAACGAAGAGAACCTCCACCAACCAATGAGAGTCGCGGCCTAGACTAGTGATGGCCTCGGCCTCCAGAAATATTGCCCAAAAGAGCCAAGTCCACCTTCAGTGGGAGCCTAGGTGCCTAGAAGAGAGAATCGCGGTGCCCAGAGCCTTCACTTAACCAAGCACCAGCCAAAGCCTAGGCACCTAGAAGAGAGAGCCACGGCGCGCACTCGAAAGTTTGTTTTTGAGTTATGACCTAATTAGGACTTTAATGATTGTTTAAACCCTAGAATATCCTTGGACCTCTTGTACTATAAATAGATCACTTAGGGTTTTAGAAAAGATATCTTTGGAAGTCTGAAAAACTCAAGAAGGCTACCATACTCTCCTCCATCAAAGTGTTCAACCATGAACTTCATGGCGAACTAATCTCCAAGCAAGGCGAAGGGATGAATCCCTAGGTGTAGTTGTTCTTATTTTCCTTTCTTGATTCAATTGTAGTTAGGCTTTATTGTCAAAACATTGTTATGTCTTACTCTTTTATCTAATTAAAGGATTTTCTCTTAATCTAGTGATTGTCTCTTTATCTTTGATATAAGTCTAGTCATGCTCTTCTTATATCAAGATTATTGGGTATGATTGAGTCCGGTAGATTTATCTTTTAGGTTCGTCCATTACTGCAATATTATCATTAAAGATATATTATCGTTTCTTGATAAATCTATAGGATAGGTTATGTGTGCTTAACTTGAAAGAGTAATTCATATAAATTACATTAGGGTATATATATGTGCTTGATTGAATATTTGTCGATTGCTTGTTTGGGATGTGAAACTTGCAATCGAGATAAAAACAACTTAATTAAAGATTGGAATAAGGCAACGAACCTAGGGAGGATTCCTGGAACCTTATTGTTTCTTTTTCATATATTTCAATCTATTTACATAATTACTTCATCATTCATATCTTCTCACTTGATTGTTATCGTTCCTGTTAAGATTTGCACTTTTCCTTTGTAGATCGCTTTTCCCTGTGGAATCGACACCCCAAAGCTGTGCTACAACTACTACGTTATACTTTGGGCATAATGAGTGCTCGATCGCATGCTTCTGTAGCTCCTAGTTCCAGTTTTGCTCTTTGAGTTCGAAAATGCTTCCTTTCTTCCAAAAACCTATAAAAACACAGAAAACACAAAAAGGAAGTAAAATGGAATAAAATACGCAAACTAAGAGCTTAATAAATGTAAATTAAGGGGCTTAAATATGAATATTTAAGCACTTATCAATAGGTCATGTGTGCTTGAATCGAAATCAATGAGTGATTTATAGCAATTACATTAGAGTGTTAATGTGTTGTGATTGGATATTTACCAATTGCCTGTTTGGGATGTGAAACTAGAAATCGGGATAAAAACAATTGAATCGAGATTGGAATAAGGCAACAAACTTAGGAAGGATTCTCGGAACCTTGTTATTTCCCTATTATAGTCATCATTATATTTACACAACTCTTTCACGTTATTTCATTATCAAAACTCAGATTCTCTCATTTGAATTTTATCGTTTCATATTAAAGTTTACACCTTCTCTTGTAGTTTGTTTTTCCTCATGGGATCGACACCTCAGCTAGACACAATAACCGTGTGTTAGTTTGAGCGTAATCAGTGTCCTAATGGGTTGAGGCTATACTAACCCGAACCAATGATGCTAACTGTATCGTGAAATTTTTGAAGGATATGATATTTAGCAGGTTTGGGACACTAAGGGCCATAATCAGTGATGGAGGAACCCACTTTTGCAATAAACTCTGTGACGGGTTGTTGAAGAAGTATAGCATCACACACAAGGTGGAGACTTCATATCACCCACAAATTTCGGGTCAAGTTGTGGTAAGTAATCGACATATCAAGGGCATTCTGGAAAAGATGGTGCGACCATCATAGAAGGACTGGGAAACCAAGCTTTATAACGCATTGTGGGCATACCGCACGGCGTACAAGACACCCATTGGGATGAGCCCTGATGAGAGTCATAAAATGCATCTTAACAGTACTTATTTGTTAGCATTTTAGGGTTGAATTACACATTTATACCTTAACAATTATAAAGTGTCATTCTTGGATCATTGATCTATATCGGTGCATTTAAGGTACTTTGAGTCTAAAAGAGATGGAAAAGCTATCGTTGCATAAAGTACGAAGATTCCATTCGTATCGGAGTGAAGGCGTGTGTTGGAAATCACCTTGACAAGATGCCCAGGTGGTGATCTTCCAAACACCCAAGTCTAGAATGTCTTGTAAAGATTTAGAATCGAAAACAGGAACAGAAAATCAAAGAAAGAAAGAAGACAAGCAATTGTTATCGAGGTTCGGCAATGTGCCTTCGTCCCCGTGAGTTCCACCAAACTCTCTGCACTAAATCAAATGGTTCTTATAAGTTACAGGAATCCCCTTCAAGAAACAAAGTTCTTGAAGAAACCAAGAAAAGAACGAGAAAGTGATAGACCTATTACAATGCTTTCTATTAATTCTCTACTAACCTCTCTTCTTTACAACCAGCCTCACTACAAAGAGTCCCTCTTGTGTTTATGCCTCTCACATAATTCTCTTTTGTATTACACTTGATCTCACACAATGTCACAATAATTATTTTTCTCTCATCTGAAAAATGATGCTAGGAAACCCCTTTTATAGCCACCCACTTCTTGGTTATCTTGAGATTCAATCCTCACCCTTTGATCATGATCTCCACTTAATCATGGCCCTCCGTCACTTCCCAAGTGATGCTATGCATTTTGACCTTGCACACACACACCTAAGAGAGTCCTTATGCATGCTACCTATACGTGCTTGACTTTGCCTAGCACCTAGACGCTCAACAAGGCGCGGTGCAATGCTAGGCAGAGCACGCTTACAGCAGCTTCTAGGTGGTGCGGTGTTGAATGGTGAGCAGTGCGGTGCTGGCCTTGTCCCAGTAGCACCCATGCTAGACGGTGTGGTGCTGGCCTTATCCCAGCAGCACCCATGCTGGACGGTGCAGTGCTGGATGGTGAGCGGTGCGGCGCTGGTGCACATTGATGCTGCCCAGCAGTGCGCACACTCCATCAGCTTGTGTGCAGAAGTGCACACGCCAGTGCGCCTAGCCTTACCTTGTTCCAAAGAGATGCACACACATGTGTGCAGTCTTCTAACTTACTGAACTTTAATTTTCCACCTTGGTTTAGACTTTAACCATCTTTAAACCATGTTGGGACCTGCTTAAACCTTAGACAAATACCAACAATCTCTACCTTTGTCTAAGTGTTTAAACCGGAACCATTTTTGCAGAGAGCACCGGGATCCAAACTCATCTTGAGTCATCAATCAACCGAATCCATTCCTAAGAAGTCCAAGGCAATGATTGGACCTTCTTAGAGGTAGAACCTTGGTGCCTAAATCTGCAGGACTTTCCTCTGTGGTCTTCTTGTCAACATGAATGCATCCTTTCGCACCATTTTTCGGAATCTAATGATACCGAACATCCATATGCTTCGTCCCCTCATGGAACACTGGATTCCTCCACAAGTGCCATGCACTTTGGCTATCCAAAGATACCACCACCTACTTTTTTAGGACCTCCCACTCGTCCAACAACCCTTTTCACCCCATGGCCTCCGTAGCCGCTATGCATTCTGCCCCGGTTGTTATGAGTGCTACCATCAACTGCCACTGAGCCTTCAAATACCTTAGCAACCTCTTCATCCCAAGCCAATGCTTCTTTTCTGGATTACTCACAAATCTGCTGAGAACACCCATTGCCCAAGAAACCCTCAACCGGTTTCTCTCCTTTTCTTGGATTATACGCATCCCAATGATCTTTTATGTAAGGTTGAGATCCTTCCTCTCGAACTCCTCACTGAGTTGAGATGTAAACCTTTCCATCCTCTCTCTGTTGTTCCGAACCAACAGCACATCATCGACATAGATGAGGATACTCACCATCTTCTCCACCTTGTGTCCAGGTGAGAAAGTTGCTGTGAAACCTATGTCTTCTCTTCTTGTGAACCCATTCGCCACCATCCTAGCTTTGTTCCGAACTTCATCTCTTGGAGGGTACCCTTCTTTGATCTTGTAAGTGCACTTACATTCTACAACTTTCTGCTTTTCTGGAATTTTCACTAATTCCCAGAAGTTGTTATTCCTCAAAGAATCCATTTCTTCCTCCATAGCTAGCTTCCACTTTGAAAAATCCTTACACTCCATGGCATCCGTGTAAGTCTCTTGTTCACTTATCTCTCCTTCTATCCAAGGAGCTGCTGCATCTATAACATCCGCAAACCCAAATCTTGAAGGTGGTTCAACCAGCCTTCCTTCCCGGTCTCTTGTGAGCTGGTAGTCATTCTGACTTGCTGCATCAACCTCTTCTTGTTCAGCCTCTTCTTGAGTTTCTTGAGCTTGGCCTTCATCCAAGAGCTCTACCTGGTCTAAACCCTCTTGCCTTCCTTGCTCTACCTGAACTGAATCTTCCTTGATGCTATGCTCCACAAGAACCAAATTGGTTTGCTCACTAGCCCCTACAGGGTTAGTTTATTCCAAATAGGGAAATAAAAATTCATTAAAATTAACACCCCTACTTATTATAAGTTTCAATCCTTCTTTCTCTAAGGACCACAACCTATACCCCTTAGCCCCTTCCTTATATCCTAGAAACACACACTTTCTAGATCCTGGGCTAAGTCTATCATCCTTTTGTTGTGCATATGTAGCACACCCAAAAGTCCTAAGGTTGTCCAACTCAGGGGGTTTTCCACTCCACATCTCCATGGGAGTCTTTGTTGTGCGATTATTTACCTAAATAAATAAGCAAATAACTGAACTTGTTTTACTTACAAGTGCACAAGGTCTACAGTAGTATAGTGTGCGAATGCAAGATCATCTCCACAGGGATTGGCGAATTTTGACTTAGAATTAGTTTCGTAATAATAAAATAAAATAAGAGAAATAAATATTGGGTTTAAAGTAATAATAATAAAGGCGTAGGGACTTGATATCCATCACTAATTATGCTAGCACAACAAAACAGTATGCCAATGCTTTACTCATGCCATGAATACCTAATGTTTGTCAACCGAAGGGCATGGTATCTACTCCTTAAGCTATTGATCTCCCTAAGCAATGAGTTAGGCATGGTATCTACTCTAACTCTTTTCTGCCTTAAGGGATTCGGTATGGTATCTACTGAGTTGTTCCTTAAGAGAGCATAGGTACTATGGAAATCGATAACCCCATAGGACCTAGGGTATGGTATCTACTCCCGGTTTCCTATGTTGATTAACCCAAGAATCCGGTGTGGATATCTTTTGTTACTAATGTCAAACCTAGGACTCGGTCATCCAAATTGATCTAACTAACAAGTCCATACCACATGCACATATTGATCAGACATATGCATATGAGGAATTTAAATAAAAGCAGGTATTAATCAAGTTAAGCAATACAACATAAATATCACAAAGGCGCTAATACTAAATTTATTGAGTAAACATAATTAGGGCTTCAACCAAGCCCTTACTAAAAGTTTAAGTACACATAATAAAAATAAAGGAAAGAAGAAACTCGAGAGAAGAGTCGTCAGTTCTCCTTCACAGTTTCCTTCTAGAAGCTAAAAGCAAAAGATAAAAGAGGGGATTAGATTATGTCCATTGTGTTTGTTTTACAGGTGTATTTATAGGGGGTGAATAATCCTAGAAGGCTCAGGAACCCTAAACTTTCCTAAAACATAAAACTCCTTTATTTCTAAAACTGGTTCTGCCGCTTTACTGTTCACGCCCGTACAGGTGCGCTCGATCGCATATGCAGTGCGCTCGATAGTGATTCTGCACTCGATCGCATGCTTGGTGCGCTCGATTGCACTCTAGGCAGCAGCTGCTCTAGGATTTCCAGTTTTCTTCCTTTTAAGCTCCAAAATGCTTCTTTCTTCTCCACAACCTATAAAAACCATTTTAAACACAGAAATGAAGTAAAATGGACTAAAATAACATAAACGAGGGCTTAATAAATGTAAATTAAGGAGCTTAAAATCATACCCCCAAACTTACATATTGCTAGTCCCTCAACAGTACAAAACTAAAAACTAAATGAAGAAAAAAATTAAGGATAAATTCATTTCTATGATACTCAAAGATTTGGGTTGCACAAAAAACTATGATAACAGTTCATGAGTAAGCTTATAATAAAAACACATTTTTGTATTGAAAAAGGATTTTCAAAAGTTCATGTTACTTACCTAAGGTTAGCTTAAGGCATCGCAAGTTTGATTTGTGTGTGATTAATTAGCACATATAAGATGAGGTTTCCACATAATTTTAGTGTATAGGGTTTCGATGCCCAAACGTTATCGAATTCTTTATCAAAGAGAACAAAAATGGCATAATGTTTGCTTCTTATTTCTTTTTCTTTCATCATGTGATCTTTGCCATGTTGAATTCCATCGAGCTTTCTATTTGACCCTTGTAACGAGTGTTTAGCCAATGACTCCTAAACCATATGGTTTTAGGGCATTAGGTGTAAAGACACCCCTAAGGACTTACTAACTCGAATCAAAAAGGCTATGGACTAACAGGTTTTAATGCTTCTAAATGAAATTTCCACCTTTTGATGTGAACACTCAATGCTTACTGAGGCAAGAGGCCCAGTTACTCAGTGGAAATTTGTTATTATGATCATCAAAGGCTTACTTCCCACCTTTTGATGTGAACACTCAATGCTTACTAAGGCAAAGAGGCCCAGTTACTCAGTGGAAACTTTTTGATCACTTTTTGCATGATGAACATTTTTATTTTTTTTTTCTTTATTTTTCTTATGCCAAAGTGTTCTTTTCAACAAGTTATCTGATTATAGCTAGATTATGGAAACATATACAAGAGAATTATATGTCATACCCCACACAAATACGTGTTAAATGTGCTCGTGCAAATTTGGATCAAACTCGTGAATTCTTAGGTGCCTTGAGATAGGTAACTAAACTTTGTAAAATTCCTATTGCAAGACTATGTGTTCTAACTTTTAAGCTTACTAATGAAGTGTTATCAAATTTTTAAATCAACCAAAATTTTTGTTTACCAAAAGAACATGCATTTATCTTCCTAAAAAAAAACTGGGACTTAGTGTGTGCATGTGTTTCAAGTGCATGTGTGATAGTATCTAGTATCTCCCACTACCCCCAAACTTAAAATACACATTGTCCCCAATGTGTGTGGCATGGAAAGATCTGACCTGGGAGATGGAGAACTAGGTTACTTGCTTTGCTTGTAACACGCCCCCAAACTTGAGCTGGATGCACGCACTAAGTACCGGACAAAGAAAAATAAATGTTGTTCTGGAAAACAAGAAATATAAATACTAGATATCTAAATATAAATATAAATAAAAGAAAAATACTTAAATGGAAAGGATAAGTCTGGGGTGCCTCCCATGAGCGCTAAGTTTAACGTCTTCAGCCGAACCAAGCCTTATTTTTCCCTAAAACTAAGAGTGGCAGCAGCTAGCATAGGAAGTGTCTTATTCTCTCCCATATAAACATAAGGTAAGTGCTCTGGCAACTGCTTGAATTCCAAGTTAGGTGCCTGTACAATAAAAGGGAGAAAAGTTGTATTAGAAAGCATAAGAATGTCAAATGGATCGGTGTACTTACTTGGATGATTTGGAGAGGCCTCTAGGAAGTGCACAGTTTCAATGATGTCATCAGTAACATCCTCACATTCGGGCTCAAATTCCGATCTTGTGACACTATAGGTATAAGCAGTTTCTAATAGATCAACATGATGGGTTGGAAAAGCTTGCTCAATAATACCTTTCTCTTGTTCACTTAGCTGCTTAGTCAATTGCCCCACTTGTACTTCCAATCTTTGAATAGCTTGCTAATGCCTTGCATTTATTTGTCTTTGCTTAGTCATAAACCGCTCTTGTAAGGTAATCAACTGTTATTGTTGAATAACCAATTCCCTCACAATGCTCTCTAGGTCACTCTCTCTTGATTCTAGAACTGATTGAGCTGTTTGTTGGAAGTTCCTTTGCTACCCTTGAAAGTTCAAGGCATTTTGATTGTTCCATGCGAAGTTGGGGTGGTTTTGCCATCCAGGATTGTAGGTATATGCATATGCATTGTTTGATCCCTCATAATTTGCTTGCTCTTGATTTGCATATAAATATAAAGGGCAAGTTTCAGTAGTGTGATCAAAATGAGAACATATAGCACATACCTGGAGTTGTGTAGCTCGTGGTCGAGGTGGGATGTTCTGAGCAGTCATGGCTTCTATAAGCATATCTAGCTTCCTCTCCATAGCAGCTAGATAAGCATAACTAGCTTCCACCATTGGTGCTTCTCCCTCGGATGAATTAGTAAAAACAGCTTCAGTGCAGCAGTTCAGCACTGCTGCTCGGGGTAGCTTCTGCCTCAAATGAGATCAATCGCACCAAGGAGTGCGCTCGATCGCAGAGGTGCGCTCGATCTCACTTGAGCTTGCGCTCGAGCGCAAGGCCAGAAACAACGCTGCCATAGACCTGAAAAAAGCATAAAACAAAAAGAAAAAGTAAAATTAAAAAAAAATAGATTTGAAATAATAAAAATAAAATAGAACAGGATAATAAACTAAAACAAAATAAAATAAAAACTAACGAACATAATTCCAAAAAGAAATTTAGCACAATCCCCGGCAACGGCCGAAAACTTGTTGTGCGATTATTTACCTAAATAAATAAGCACCGAACTTGTTTTACTTGCAAGTGCACAAGGTCTACAGTAGTATAGTGTGCGAATGCAAGATCATCTCCACAGGGATTGGTAAATTTCAACTTAGAATTAGTTTCGTAATAATAAAATAAAAATAAGAAGAATAAATATTGGGTTTGAAATAATAATAATAAAGGCGTAGGGACTTGATATCCACCACTAATTATGCTGCCACAACAAAACAGTATGCCAATGCTTTACTCATGCCATGAATACCTAATGTTTGTCAACCTAAGGGCATGGTATTTACTCTAACTCTTTTCTGTCTTAAGGGAATTGGTATTGTATCTACTGAGTTGTTCCTTATGCAGCTGTAGCCACAGCTTCTCGCCAAAAATATTTTGGTAAACCGGATCCATTTAACATGCACCTAACTTTTTTCATAAGGGTCTTATTCATCCACTCAGCAACTCCACTTTGCTGAGGGATTTCCATAACCGTCTTATGTCTTAGAATGCCATTTAACCTACAGAATTGATTAAGTTCTTGGTTAAAAATTTCTAAGCCATTATCGGTTCTTATCCCCTTAACTACTCTACTCATTTGAGTCTCTACCGGCCCTTTCCACACCACTAATTTATTCAAAGCATCTGATTTATTTCTAACCAAATAAACCCAAACCTTTCTTGAATAATCATCAATTAATGACAGAAAGTAAATGTTACCTCCCTATATTGGTGTCCTTGCTGGTCCCTAAAGGTCCACATGAATGTAGTCAAGAATGCTCTTAGACTTGTGCACTCCAGTGTTGAAGCTAACCCGGTGTTGCTTCTCAAGAACACAACACTCGCAGAAATCAAGTTCCTCTACTTTGTCTCCACCAAGTATGCCATCCTTGCTGAGTACTTGCAGGCCCTCTTCGCTCATATGTCCCAAGCGAGTGTGCTAAAGGGCTGCCTTGTCCATTTCAGCCATCAAGCTTGCTGCTTGATCCTTGATTTCCATGTCTCCGATCATCTCATAGAGTCCATCGTTTCTTGCTGCCTTGATCACTACCAAAGATCCCTTGGCTACCTTGATCTTTCCTCCCTCTATCTTGCATGTGTACCCCATGGAATCCAACTGCCCCAATGAGATCAAATTCCTCCTCAAATCCGGGAGATACCTTACATTTTCCAGCAGCCTTGTCATTCCATCAAACATCCTCACATGGATGTCTCTTATACCTCTCACTTGGTAAGAAATATCATTCCCCATGAAAACCTTTTCATCATTAGTTTCCTTGAAATTCTTGAACCAATTCCGGTGAGGGCACATGTGATGAGTGCACCCGGAATTCAAGATCCATTTCCTGCTGCCTTCTTGCCCCTTGCTCACACCCGAGCACACAACAAGAACATCATCATCTTGCTGTTTTGTTTTGGCAACCGAAGCCTCTCCATTCTTGGTATGGCTTCCTCCTCTATCCCTTGTCATCTTCTTGCAATATTTCTTGACATGACCCTCCTTATGGCAATAATAGCAACTCTTCCCTCCAAATCTCAGTTTGGAATGCATTCTCCCATGGCTTTCTCCTCTACCTCTGTCCCAGTAGTAGCCAAACATGCTGCTGTGCACTCTCTCATGGCTCTTTTCTTTACCTCTGTCCCGGTAGTAGCCATGTATGCTGCTGTGCACTCTCCTATGGCTCTCTTCTCTACCTTTATCCCAGTAGTAGCCATGCATGTTGCTATGCACTCTCCCATGGCTCTTTCCTCTACCTTTATCCCGGTACTAGCCATGCATATTGCTATGCACTCTCCCATGGCTCTGTCCTCTACCTCTGTCCTAGTAGTAGCCATGGTTGCTGCCATATCGAGTTGCTGGCCTTCTTTTAAAGAATAGCCCTTTACCACTTGATGCACTACTTATCTTGGCATCAAGATTATCTTGCAACGCTTTCTTAAGATCAAATTTAAAATCAAAGATTCATTTATGAAGATACCACTTATCCGGGAGAGTCTTGGCAAGAAACAACTCATCTAGTTTCTTCCATATTGCAGCTGGATTTTCCGAGTCTCCGCACTCCCTTGTGACATTATCTAACATGTGCAAGAAAATGGTGCTGTAAGCTATCTTCTTCATCTCATTCCGTTGGTCCTCCGTGACACTTGCTCGAAAAGCATCATCTTCTCCAAGAGCCAAGTCCACTTTTTGTTGCACTAGAACCTCCTTGATCTTCCGCTTCCACAAGGAAAAATCTCCCTTTCCATCAAACTTCTCAATACCGAAATTTGAAGCCATCTTTTACGAACAAGATCCCTGATTTATGCACTTCCCACAAATGCTTTCTTCAACCTCAAGAACACAGATCGAAGATGGATCTTAACACCATTCTTGAACCTACCTCA
The DNA here is from genome assembly GCA_023935145.1 of Bretschneidera sinensis. Taxonomy (NCBI): domain Eukaryota; kingdom Viridiplantae; phylum Streptophyta; class Magnoliopsida; order Brassicales; family Akaniaceae; genus Bretschneidera; species Bretschneidera sinensis. The sequence goes on along the minus strand of CM043698.1, from coordinate 98,808,464 downwards.
AGAACACGTTTAGATCTTGATCTTTACACCGTTCTTGAATCACCCAAGAAGTTGATCTTTGATTCTTGGAGTCTTAACTCCATCACCTTCTTGTTCTTGCTCTGATACCCAGCTGTGCAGCTCTGATACTAATGTCCAAAGCTCTGATACCACTGTTGGAAATCACCTTGACAAGATGCCCAGGTGGTGATCTTCCAAATACCTAAGTCTAGAATGACTTGTAAAGATTTGGAATCGAAAACAGGAACAGAAAATCAAAGAAAGAAAGAAGACAAGCAATTGTTATCGAGGTTCGGCAATATGCCTACATCCCCATGAGTTCCTCCGAACTCTCTGCACTAAATCAAATGGTTCTTACAAGTTACAGAAATCCCCTTCAAGAAACAAAGTTCTTGAAGAAACCAAGAAGAGAACGAGAAAGTGATAGACCTATTACAATGCTTTCTATCAATTCTCTACTAACCTCTCTTCTTTACAACCAGCCTCACTACAAAGAGTCCCTCTTGTGTTTATGTTTCTCACACAATTCTCTCTTGTATTACACTTGATCTCACACAATGTCACAACAATGATTTTTCTCTCATATGAAAAATGAGGCTAGGAAACCCTTTTTATAGCCACCCACTTCTTGGTCATTCTTGAGATTCAATCCTCACCCTTTGATCATGATCTCCACTTAATCATGGCCCACCATCACTTCCCAAGTGATACTGTGCATTTTGACCTTGCACACACACACCTAAAAGAGTCCTTATGCATGCTGCCTATGTGTGCTTGACTTTTCCTAGCACCTAGGTGCTCAACAGGGAGTGGTGTAGTGATGGGCAAGCACGCTTACAGCAGCTTCTAGGTGGTGCGGTGCTGAATGGTGAGCGGTGCGGTGTGGTGCTGGCCCTGTCCCAGCAACACCCATGCTGGATGGTGAGCGGTGCGGTGCTGGCTCTATCCCAGCAGTACCCATGCTGGATGGTGAGCGGTGCGGCGCTGGTGCACACTAATGCTGCCCAGCAGTGCGCACACTACATCAGCTTGTGTGCAGAAGTGCACACACCAGTGCGTTTAGCCTTACCTTGCTCCAAAGTGATGCACACACATGTGTGCAGTCTTCTAACTTGCTGAACTTTAATCCTCCACCCTTGGTTTAGACTTTAACCATCTTTGAACCATGTTGGGACCTACTTAAACCTTAGACAAATACCAACAGCATGGTTGCAGAAAGACAAAATGAAGAGAAACCAAGTCTTAAGGGTTCCACGTCGCGACCCATAACCTCAAGCATCGCCCACCATAACCATCAACTTCTTGGATAGAAGCTGAAGGCAATGCGCCACAGCCTGGAAAGGCTGAGCAGCGGCCTTTAGAAACTTTGATAAGCCAGGACCAAGGCTGTGCGCCGTGGCCTCTAGCACCACCACCAACCAGAACCAAGGCTGTGCACCGCGGCCTGGAATGGTTGAGCTGTGTTGAGCACGCGATCCTCTATCTCTATTCAGTCCTAATTAGGGCTTTTTAATGATATTTTTTAGCCCAAAATACCCCTAAACCTTATGAGCTATATATAGAACATTGTGGAGACTAAAAAAGGAGGTTGGAATCATAGGACCTACCATTATTCTTCTTCATCAAACATGAGCCAAATGTTCAACTAATCTCCAAGCAAGGCAAAGGGATGAATTCCTTGGTGTAGTTGTTCTTATTTTCCATTCTTGATTCAGTTGTAAGGATTTATTGTTAAACATTGTTTATGATTTACTCTTTAATTAAGTAAAGAATTAGAAGATTTTCTCTTAATCCAGTGATTGCATCTTTCTCCTCCATATAAGTCTAGTCAAGCTCTTCTTATGTCAAGTTGTTAGATGTGATTGAGTTCGGTAGATTCCTCTTATAAGTTTGTCCATTACTACGGTATTGTTATTGAAATATATTTTCGTTTCTTGATAAATCTATAAGATAGGTCATGTGTGCTTGAATCGAAATCAATAAGTGGTTTGTAGCAATTACATTTGAGTGTTAATGTGCTGTGATTGAATATTTTCTAATTACTTGTTTAGAATGTGAAACTAGAAATCGAGATAAAATAACTTGAATCAAGATTGAGATAAGGCAACGAACTTGGGAAGGATTCTTAGAACTTTGTTATTTTCTCTATTGAATCCTTTATTGTATTCACATAACTCTCTCACATTATTTCGTTATCAAAACTCAGATTCTTTCATTTAAATTTTATCATTTATGTTAAGGTTTACACTTTCCCTTGTATATTACTTTTCCTCGTGGGATCGACACCTCAGCAATACACAATAACCCCGTATTAGTTTGAGCGTAATCAAATTTTGGCGCCGTTGCCGGGGAGACGTGCTTAAGTATAAGGAAGATTGTGAACTTTGAGACAAGACGGTAGTATTGTTCTTTGCTCTCTGTTTTGATTTTTTAACTTCTTCTGTTTTATTCATTTGCCCTCTAATTCCTTTGGTGCATGCTTAGACCGAGAGATTCACGAGGTAGATTCATTAAAAGACCTGAAATAGAGTTACTCTCCTCTTTCGCTTCCGTTAATGAAACCTCGCCTAGAGTAAACCATAGTGCACACCCAAGTGAGAATTTAGAGGATTTTGTTAACATGGCCGACAATCACAATGATAATGTTGCTAGGACACTTAAGGACTATTTGCATCCTAGCCGAATGGCCACACCATCTTGTATCATGTTCCCCCCTAATAACCAACAACCTGAGTTTAAGCCGGGCATGATTCAATTGCTGCCAACCTTCCATGGATTTGAGAATGAGAACCCATATGTCCATATTAGGGAATTTGAGGAAGTAGTAGAAACTTTTCAAGGTAGGGCTGAAAAGGTAGACACCGTTAAACTTCAGTTTTTCCCCTTTTCACTTAAGGAAAAAGCTAAGGTTTTGCTTTACTCATTAAGGCCTAGGTCTATAGGTAGTTGGGATGAGATAACCTAAGCCTTCTTCCAAAAGCATTTCCTAAACCATAAGACCAATAACCTCAAGAGACAAATCTCAAACTTTGCACAAAATGAGAGTGAAACCTTATATCAAGTTTGGGAACGTTTCAAAGACCTTTTGAATTCTTGTCCACACCATGGGTATAAGAGTTAGCGGGTAATTAGCTATTTCTATGATGGACTCCTAAGTAGGGAAAGGCAATTCATAAAAATGATGTGTAATGGGAATTTTCTTCAAAAAGATCCCGACCAAGCCATAGATTTCCTAGATGACTTATCAGAAAAAGCCCACACTTAGACAGGACCAAATACCATGGAAAGTATTAGGAGAAATCAACCCGCTAGGATTTATCAACTTAAGGAAGAGGATAGCCTTAAAGCCCGTTTAGAGGCCCTAACTAAGGAAATTGAAGTGTTAAAAACCAAGGATGTTAGAGCCCCCGAACCGGTTGCTAGGGTAGAGTCCCATGAACCTTGTTTTATGTGTAATGAGGTAGATCATGTACCTAAGAATTGTCCAGCCTATTTTGAGATGAAGGGAGAGTGTAATGCTTTGGGTATACCCTTTAGGAAACCATACTCACCCTACTCTAACACTTACAATCCCGGTTGGAAGAATCATCCTAATTTTAGTTGCAGATCCGATATGTAGCCTCCTGCCCAATCTAGCACCCATTGGAGATCCGATATATAACCTCATCCCCACTCTAGTACCCAATGGAAATCAGAAGCAACTTCTTCTAATGCACCACAACAATCTTTACCTTTGGAAGATATGTTTAAGTCATTTTTGCAAGTACATGCCAAGAGTGCGAAAGAGCAAGGCAAGATAAATCAACTGTTACTTGAGGATCAACAAGGGATCAAAGAGGAACAAAAAGTGATAAAGAGCCAACTCACCAAGTTGACTAGTTTATTGACAATTCAATAGCAAGGTCGTTTTCCTTAATGGCCACAACCTAATCCAAGGGGACGACATATGGTACAAACCTCCGATCCCGACAATCAAAATGTTAAAGAGGTTAATGCCATGATTACTCGCAGCGGTAAGAAAATTAATGGGCCCACTCTACCATCAAACTTGATTTCTAACACCGTGAGCAACAAAGATGAAGCCCCCAAAGAACAAGATGCCCATAATAATTCTTTACCAGTGCCTTTCCCTCAAGCACACCTTAAACCTAAGGGGAGAAATTCAGCATTGAAATGTGAGATTCTTGAACAACTTCAGCATGTTAAAATTAACCTCCCTCTTCTTCATGTTATGAAACAGGTTCCCAACTATGCTAAAGTCATCAAGGATCTATGCACACTCAAGAAGAGGCACAATGTGAAGAAAACAATGTTCTTAACGGAGCAAGAAAGCGTGGTAACTGATAGCATGACACCGCCTAAATATAAAGATCCGGGGTGTCCAACGGTGGCTTTCCAAATTGGAAACAAATATTGTGACCAAGCATTGCTAGATTTGTGGGCTAGTGTGAACGTTATGCCATACTTCATCTACTTGCAACTCGGTCTAGATGAGATCAAATCGACCTTCGTGGTACTTCAGTTAGTGGATCGATTGGTAAGAAAACTAAGAGGTATCGTGGAAGATGTTTTATTGCAAATTGACAAATTCTATTACCCCGTTGACTTTTTGGTTTTAGATACCATGTCTATTGTGAATACGGAGTCGAAAATCTCTTTGATACTTGGAAAACCATTCCTTGCCACCGCCAATGCCCTCATTAATTGTAGGAATGGCCTAATGACATTATCATTTGGAAATATGACTTTAGAGGTAAATGTTTTCCGAGTCTCAAGGCAGTCAAATGAAGAGGATGAGTGTTTCGACACTTATGTGATTGATGAGCTTATTTTGGAGGATGGGTACATTAAAGATAATTCTATCTCTTTGGAATTCCTTCTTAAGAATTTTGATTTTGATGATTCTTCCATTTATCCCCATGCCATTAATGTTGTTGATGTTTTTGATAAGTCACAGGGATTTATGAAGAAATCATGGCAACCATACTTTGAGAAGTTACCTAAAGAAAGGGAGGCACCCAAACCCTATTCCGAGGAGACACCAATGCTTAATTTAGCTCCACTACCCAAAGGACTCAAACATATGTTTTTAGGCCCAGGTGATACCTTTCCGGTTATTATTTCCTCCGAACTTAGTGATGTGCAATGTGATCAATTGTTGAACTTGTTAAGAGAACATAAATCTGCACTAGGTTGGACCATGGCCGACATAAAAGGTGTTAGCCCTTTAATTTGTTCCCATAGAATTAATTTGGAGGAAAGAACTGGCCCTTGTAGAGACCCCAAACGTAGGCTTAATCCCACTATGAAAGAAGTGGTGAAGAATGAAGTGTTGAAACTATTAGATGCGAGAATCATATATCCTATTGCTGATAGTAAATGGGTAAGTCCTACACAGGTTGTTCCTAAAAATTATGCTGTTATTGTGGTGAAGAATGACTTGAGAGAGTTAATCCCTTCAAAACTTGTGACTGGGTGGCAGATGTGCATTGATTATAGAAAATTGAATGCTACAACCCGGAAAGACGATTTTCCCCTCCTTTTTATTGATCAAATTCTTAAGTGTGTTGCTGGTCATCCTTTCTATTGTTTCTTGGATGGTTATTCTAGTTATTATCATATTGAAATTGCATTAGAAGACCAAGATAAAACCACTTTCACTTGTCCTTTTGATACTTATGCTTTTCGTAGAATGCCATTTAGATTGTGTAATGCACTTGCTACTTTTCAACGTTGCATGATAAGCATTTTTAGTGACATGGTTGAAAATTGCATGGAAGTTTTTATGGATGGCTTGACTATTTTTGGATTTTTTTTTTATGCATGCTTATTGAATTTAGAGAGAGTATTGACTCGTTGTGAGGAGAAGGAATTAGTTTTGAATTGGGAAAAATGCCACTTTATGGTACCTTCAGGTATTGTCTTAGGGCATATTATTTCTTCTATAGGGATAGAGGTTGATTAATCTAAGATTGAATTAATCTCTAAGTTGCCTACATTTAAGACAATAAATGATGTGAGATCCTTTCTTGGTCATGCGGGCTTTTATAGGAGGTTCATACAGAATTTTTCCACCATATCTAGACTACTATGTGACCTCCTAGCTAACGATGCCCCATTTGAGTGGACACAAGCTTGTCAAGAGGCCTTTAAAATGCTAATCGACAAGCTTACCTCAGCACTGATAATGAAGTCACCTGATTGGACTTTACCTTTTGAGATCATGTGTTATGCTAGTGACTTTGCTATAGGTGCTATTCTTGGACAGCGAAGAGAGGGGAAGCCTTTTATCATTTACTATGCTAGTAGAACTCTAAATAGTGCTCAGATGAATTACTCCACCACTGAAAAAGATTTGCTAGCTGAAGTGTTTGCTTTGGATAAGTTTCGTGCTTACTTGATTGGTTTTCCTATTATTATTTTCATAGATCATTCAGCCCTTAAGTACCTTCTTACAAAGAATGATGCTAAGGCGTGACTAATACGGTGGATTTTACTTTTGCAAGAATTTGACATCACCATCAAAGACAAGAAAGGAGTAGAGAATGCAGTGGCTAGCCATCTCTCGAGGCTCACATTTGAGGACACCTCTGACAATATGCCAATCAGGGATGATTTTCCCGATGAGCATTTACTCTCTATTACTTCTCTACCATGGTTTGCTCATATCGTGAATTATTTGGCTGCCGATGAGATACCGACGGATTGGAGTGCTCATGACAAGAGGAAGTTCATGACTGAGGTACATAATTTTTATTGGGATAACCCTTGTCTTTTCAAATACTGCCCTGACCAAATTTTAAGATGTTGCATCCCTAATGAAGGGATTGCCAGCGTCTTGGAATTTTGTCACTCCTAAGCTTGTGGGGGCCACTTTTCAATGAAGAAAACCGCTGTAAAAATTCTACAATGTGGATTTTATTGGCCCACCTTGTTTAAGGATCCAAACATCTATTGTCACTCATGTGAAAAGTGTCAGGAGTTAGGAGTTGTGTCCTATCGTAATATGATGCCCTTAAACCCAATTTTAGTGATTGAAATCTTTGATTGTTGGGGTATTGATTTTATGGCACCATTTCCTCCTTCTTTTGGATATCAATATATCATTGTGGCAATAGATTATGTATCAAAATGGGTAGAGGCAGCAGCTTACAGGAGCAATGATAATAGGACGATAATTAAATTTCTCAAAGAAAATGTGTTATCTCGATTTAGTACACCACGTGCTATAATTAGTGATCGGGGTACACATTTTTGCAACCATTCTTTTGAAGCTTTGTTGAAAAAATATGGGGTGCTACATAAGATCTCTACTGCCTATCACCCTCAAACAAGTGGACATGTAGAACTTGCAAACAGGGAAATATGGCAAATTTTAGAAAAAATGGTCAACCCGGATCGCAAAGATTGGTCTTTGAGACTAGTTGATGGGCTTTGGGCCTACCGTACAACCTTCAAAACTCCCTTAGGTATGTCACCTTATAGGCTTGTTTTTGGAAAGCCTTGTACTTACCTGTGGAGCTCGAGCATCAGGCTTATTGGGCCATCAAGCATTTCAATTTTGACATAGAAGAAGCAGGTAAGCTTAGGAAATTTCAGTTGACCGAGTTAGAGGAGTTGAGAAATGATGCTTATGAGAACTCTAGAATCTATAAGGCTAAAATGAAAGTGTTTCATGATAAAAAAAAATTGAGGAAAACATTTAAGCCTAATGATCGGGTGTTCTTATATGATTCTGAACTCCATAAGCACCCAGGGAAACTTTGGTCGAGGTGGACAGGCCCTTTTGTAGTGAAGAATGTTTTTACAAATGGGGTGGTACTGATTACGCTCAAACTAATACGCGGTTATTGTGTATAGTTGAGGTGTCGATCCCACAAGGAAAACGAACTACAAAGGAAAAGTGTAAACCTTAACACGAATGATAAAGATCAAGTGAGGGAAACTGAATTTTGATAGTAAAGTAATATGAGAAAATTGTGTAAATATAATGAAGAATATGATGGAGAGATAACAAGGTTTCGGGAATCCTCCCTAGGTTCGTTGACTTATTCCAATCTTGATTCAATTGTTTTTATCTCGATTGCTAGTTTCTCATCCCAAACAAGCAATCGATAAATATTTAATCAAAGCACATGTAAACCTTAATGTAATAAATATGAATTACTCTTTACTTTCGATTTAAGCACATATGACCTATTCTATAGAATTATCAAGAAACGACAATATATCTTAATGACAATATCGCAGTAATGGACAAACCTAAAAGATAAATCTACCAGACTCAATCACATCCAACAATCTTGACATAAGAAGAGCATAACTAGACTTATATCAAGGAGAAAGATATAATCACTGAATTAAGAGAAAATCTTCTAATTAAATCAAAGAGTAAATCATAACAATGTTTTGACAATAAATCCAAACTACAACTAAATTAATAATGAAAAATAAGAACGACTACACCTAAGGATTCATCCCTTCGCCTTACTTGGAGATTAGTTGACCATGGGGCTCATGCTTGAACATTTTGATGGACGAGAATGTGGCAGCCTTAATGATCTTTCCAGCCTTGATGATTCTCCTTTTTCAAACTGATGAGTCTTAAATATTGCATATTTTAGACCCTTAACTTACATTTGTTATGCTCTTAGTTAGTAGTATTTTACTTCATTTTATGTTTTTCTTGTGTTTTGTGTGTTTTTACAGCTTTGTGGAGAAAGTGCAGCATTTCAGGTTGATTTGAAGCTTCTGGAGACATTGCGCTCGATCGCAACAGATATGCGATCGAGTGCACCAGCGCTCGAGCACACCTGCCTTTGAACGAGCGCCAGGTCAACATCCCACATCGAAATATTTGAAGTTCAGTGCATCTGCGATCGATCGCAGCAGACATGCGATCGAGCGCACATGAGATCGTGCGCACAAGACATGCGATCGATCGTACCTGCGATCGATCGCAACACGCTGCGATCGAGCGCACACGGGCCTGTATCCCACATCGTTTCTGCAACCTGTTTTACTCCGGGTCTCTTCCTATATAAACACCATTTGGCTTCATAATCCAATGTACAATTCCTAAGCCACTTTGGTGTTTACCGGTGGACGTCCGCTAGCATTCTGGTGGATCCCGAAGGCATTGCTACCACGAGGGGAAGCGCCGCCCGTCAGCGAGTGGAATTTTTCCCATGTAAAGTTGTTTATTTATTTCTTTATATTCAGTTGTTTTAGTTTAAATGTTTAGCACTTGTTATTATAGTTTTATAGTTATGAGTGGCTAGACTCTTCAGCTAAGGTTGAAGATGAAGCCCCGCCGTTGTTTGGCGTAGTAGTTCAGATTTGCTTGTACAAATCTGACAATTTTTAGTATAAATGTTCTGTCAATTATTTGAGTTAATCTTATAATTGATTGAGTTTAAATTGTCTGTTGGATTTTCTTTGTGTTTCATCTGATGGATACATTGAATGCTTTTCGATTAAATTGGATTCCCTTTGTGATTTGTTAAGAGCGGATACATCGGGTGCTTTTGGTTTAGTTGGGATATTCTTTGTTTTTTGTCTTATAGTTGGATTCATTGAATGTTTTGATAGGCTATATTTTTAGAACATGTATGCTTAACTTCGGTGGGGTGGATTCGGAAACCTTAGTGCTTTTTATTATTAGATTTTAAATCAATTTAATTTAGTTTTAATTTATTTTGCAATATCATTCTGAAATTTGGAACTAGGTTAAGATAGAGTTAGTTTAGATTAAAAATTATATTTTCACAACGTAATTCCCTGTGGATTCGACCTCGCACTTGCACAACGCTATACTACAAACGACTCGTGCGCTTGTGAGTAAATTAAAAACTCACAACACAAACCCTAAGTGATCTATTTATAATACAAAAGGTCCAAGGGTGTTTTCAGGTTTAAACTATCATTAAAAGCCTAATTAAGTCGTGACTCGAAAACAAAGCATCGCGCTCGCACCACGGCTCACATTAATCCAGGCCTCAGCTCAGACTTTTGTTTCTTGCTTCTGGAGGCCGCGGCCCAAATTGGTCCAGGCCACCGCTCAGCCCGGTCCAGGCCGCGGTGCACACTGGTGTCTTTCTTGATCTTTTAGGCTTGGTTCTGGAGGCCGAGGCTTAGCCTTTTCAGGCCGCAGCGTGGAATACTAAAGGCATGGTTTCTCTTCATTTTGTCCTTCTGTAACCATGCCTTCACTCTGATGTGCATTGAAGCATCATGCTTTAAGCTATGATGGCTTTCCATCTCTTTTGGACTCAAAGTACCTGTACATGCACCGAAATAGATCAACAATCCAAGAATATCACTTTAGAGTTGTTAAGGTGTAAAAGTGTAATTCAAACCTAGATCAACCTTAAAAATGCTAACAAATAAGTACTGTTAAGATGCATTTTATGACTCTCATCATAACTCCCAACTAACTTATTGCTAGTCCCTAGCAATTCAAGCAAAAACAAGACAATATGAAATGAATTCTATGGTAGGAATCAAAACAAAGTAAAGCAATGTTAGCGTTAAACCAAGAGTAATTCACTTTTTGTCTCAAAAATTGCAAATAACACATAGCACATAGAATCATTAAATATCACCCAAGTCCAAAAGTAATCCAAGCATCAATCTTAAAATTGTTATCGACTCTTAGCATCCATCTTACCATAATCCATTAATCCGAACATCCGGAAGATTTTATGCACAACAATCATGAATACAAGTTTTGACCTCTAAAATATATTAATTTGTGTGACATCAATCACAAAAACAAGCTCCATAGGCTCACTTTTCAAATCACTCTCCACTATTGCAGAAAAATCACACTACCTTGGATCAATAGGTCTTTAACAAGCTTGTAACGTTAGGCTAAGGTAAAGATTAAGAAAGAACGGGAAGGATTCAACAAGTAAAAGAACTCAATCTCTTAATTTTAAGCACAACCATTTTAAGCACTGGATAACCTTACTTCAACACCTAACTCTTTCAACCATTTTTCGAGCCTTTCTCTCAATAAATCACCATTTTTTTTTCTTTTCTTCTTTCTTTGCTATAATTCACTTCTTTTTTATTTTGTCATAAGATAATTCACCTCCTTTTTCATTTTTTTCTTTTCTTTTCTTTTCCACAACCCCCAACTTATCTCCTTTAATGTACTTGGGTTATGGTAGTAATATTTTTTTTCATATTTCCATCCTTACTCCTCTTAAGTGCTTCTCAACAAATGTGTATAACTAAGTTCTTTTAAAACAAAGGTAAGAATAAAATATTTTTAGGCTCATAAAGATAAGTAAATGGGTTATCGAAAGAAACAAGACTCAATTTATTTTTCAAGAAAAAGGCTCAAACAGGTGACTAGCGATAAATATAGCAAGGGTAAGTTTGAAAGGCTCAAACGGTCCAAAAATGGTCTATATCATATCCTAAGTAATGTGCATTCTAGGAATTTGCCTCAAGTGATTATCAAACAAGTTCTAGAGCTTGTCAAGATTGTAAAAGTATTCACAAAACAATCACACATAAAACTTCTCTAAATGTTTTAGACTAATCATGCAATCTTACCGCAAACCAAAGTCTCAAACCAAATGAAGATTGACATTTAAATTATTCTCAAACCGAAGCAAGATTTAACTTCTTCTAAACACTATATGCTATCTCAGTTAGGCTCATATCATTGAAATGTGAATTAACTCCAAGGCTAACATAAAGCATGCTAAAAATAAACAAAAAGGGAAAATAACATCAAAATGACACCAAGTAGTTCAATGAAAAAAAAAGAAATACGTTTCCTCCACCCCCAACTTAAAAATTGCATTGACCTCAATGTGAAAGAAAAAGTAAAGGAAAATCTCTTTGTAACCAAAATTGTATAGAGGCTGAAAATTGTGCACCACCATTTGAACTGCATGTTGTTCTTCTTGTTGAAATTTCAATCTATAACATAGAACAAAACAAACAAAAAGAAAGCAACTGTGGTGAAACGTTATGATTCCCACCGTATGTTAGTTTAACATATGATATGGAAATAAATAACTAAAAACAAAAATAAAGTATGAAAAATTGAATAACGAAAAGGAATACACAATAAATGTTAGTACAGTCATCCAAATAATATAAAATAAAATAAAAAGAGACAAATAAGATAGAACCCAAAACTAATCCTTTATGTATTCATCCTCCTCTTCATTCTCTTCACCTTCCTTGGGAACTGGATCAAAAGATGAACCCAGATAGGGTGGCAAAGTGGGAAAGTGATCCATGTCGCAACCAGTGGCAGAGGCAAGGTGTTGGTACATCTGACCAAAAGAAGTGTACACCCCCACTTGATAATCGGCTTGCCTAGCTAAGAATCGTTCTTGACGATCAAACCTATCATGCAAGAGTTTCTGATGCTCATCAAAACAAATCTCTAAAAGCTCAAGGCGCTCTGCAACAGCGAAATTCCTAGAAGGAGGAGGGGGGCAGCAATTGCTGCTCTCTCTCCCTGAGCTGGCAGCCTTGAGGCTTTAATCAGATTGAGCATGCCATCATCAATGGGCTTCTTGGGTTGCTGGGCCTCCTCATCAGGATTGTACTAGACTCCGACTCAGATGCATAACTGGGTAATTAATGAAGGGAAGTACAATCCGAGCTTTTGTCTCACAATGTGTATGATAGAATTAAATATGATTTGGCCCACATCAATAGGCATGCCCATCAAAATGGCATAGATCAGAATAGCTCTCTCAACAGTAAGGTCACCATAGTGTGTAGCAAGTATCAACACTTGACATACAAAATATTGCCAAGCTCGAGCATTGACAATCAGAGAAGTACCAGGCAAGGTTTTAGGGGTATCACCCATCATTTTCCATGTTGTGCCCGAAATACAGAGAGTATTGCAAATCTCTTCATAATCAATATTAGATGCATATGCAATATACTTATTGTTTTCTATGTCAAGTAGCCCATAGAATCTATTGATAGATGTGATGTGATGAGAGTCATAAAATGCATCTTAACAGTACTTACTTGTTAGCATTTTAGGGTTGATCTAGGGTTGAATTACTCATTTATACCTTAACAACTCTAAAGTGTCATTCTTGGATCATTGATCTATTTTGATGCATTTTCAGGTACTTCAAGTTCAAAAGAGATGGAAAAGCTATCATTACTTGAAGCACAATGACTCGATGAACATCGGAGTGAAGGTTCACAAGCACTTGGAAAGGAGTTTCACTAAATTGCTAGAATTGCCCGTACAAATCAATCATTTTTGCAAATCAAACTGTATTGATGGAAGAAGAACCAGGAGATGAACCATATATGCTTAGAAAGATCTGGAAGTCTATTTTCTGGAGAATTTTATGCATCGTAAAAATGATTTTTCTAGAGAAAGTTATGGCAGTTTTAGTAGACAAAGGTCAGGCCTCCAGAACAACATCTGCCCAGCGCCGCACCTTGGACTACCCAGCACCGCACCGTCCAGAACAACTACCATTCTGCCAAGCCTAGCACTGCAGCATGGAGGAAAGAACACCGCACCATCCAGCACACCACCAATCTTGGACAAAGGCAGCACCTGGGCGTGCACACGGTCTCTTGACCTAATTAGGGCTTCTAAATGACAACTTTTGAGCCCAAAACACCCGTAAACCTTATGGTCTATATATAGATCCTTAAGGGTTTGCAGCCACCATTTAATTAACCATTCTTCCAAGTCTCTTAGGGCTGGAAATCAAGGGAGAGCTCCACATTCTTCATCAACCATGAGCCCCATGGCCAACTAGTCTTCGAGCAAGGCAAAGGGATGAATTCCTAGGTGTTGTTGTTCTTATTTTGAATATTGTTTATGATTTACTATTTGAATAAACAAGAAGAATTTAGGTTCATTTGATAGCTGCAATTGATGTTCTTCTTATCTTAGATTTTCTTAATCCGGTGATTGCATGCTTCTCCTCCATATAAGTCTAGTCAAGCTCTTCTTTTGTCAAGTTGTTTGGATGTGATTGATTCCGGTAGATTTATCTTATAAATTCATCCATTACTGCGATATAATCATTGAGATATATTGTTGTTTCTTGATAATCTTTAAGATAGGTCATGTGTGCTTGAATCGAAATCAATGAGTGATTTGTAGCAATTACATTAGAGTGTTAATGTGCTGTGATTGAATATTTTCCAATTGCTTGTTTGGGATGTGAAACTAGCAATCGAGATAAAATCAATTGAATCAAGATTGGAACAAGGCAACGAACCTAGGGAAGATTCCCGGAACCTTGTTATTTCTCATTTATATTCTTCGTTATATTTACACAATTCTCTCACGTTCTTCCATTATCAAAACTCATATTCTTTCATTTGATCATTATCGTTCGTGTCAATGTTACAATTTCTCTTGTAGTATGCATTTCCTCGTGGGATTGACACCTTATCTATATACAATAACCATGTGATAGTTTGAGCGTAATCAAATTTTGGTGCCGTTACCGGGGAGACGCGCTTAAGTACAAGGAAGTTTGTCAACTTTGAGACAAGATGGTAATATTGTTCTTTTCTCTTTGTTTTGATTTTCTAATTTTCTTTTATTATTCTATTTTATTTATTTTATTTCCCCTCTAACTCAATTGGTGTATGCTTAAATCGAGAGATTCACGAGGTAGATTCATTAGAGGACCCGAAATAGAGGTACCCTCTCCTTCCACGTTCGTTAGTGAAACCTCGCCTAGATCAAACCATAGTGCACCCCCATCCGAGAATTTAGAGGATTTTGTTAACATGGCCGAAAATCACAATGAAAATGTTGCTAGGACACTTAAAGACTACTTGCACCCTAGCTGAACGGCCACACCATCTTGTATCATGTTCCTCCCTAATGTTCAACAACCTGAGTTTAAGCCGGGCATGATACAATTGCTACTAACCTTCCATGGGTTTGAGAATGAAAACCCCTATGTTCATATTAGGGAATTTAAGGAAGTAGTTGCAACCTTTCAAAATAGGGCTAATATGGTGGACACCATCAAACTTCGGTTTTTCTCTTTTTCACTTAAGGAAAAGGCCAAGGTTTGGCTTTACTCGTTAAGGCCTAGGTCTATAGGTAGTTGGGATGAGATGACTCAAGCCTTTTTCCAAAAGCATTTCCCAACCCATAAGACCAATAACCTCAAGAGACAAATCTCAAACTTTGCACAAAAGGAGAATGAAACCTTATATCAAGTTTGGGAACATTTCAAAGACCTTTTGAATTCTTGTCCACACCATGGGTATGAGAATTGGTGGGTAGTTAGCTATTTCTATGATGGACTCCTAAGTAGGGAAAGGCAATTCATAGAAATGATGTGTAATAGGGATTTTCTTCAAAAAAGATCCCGATCAAACCATTGATTTCCTAGATGACCTATCAGAAAAAGCCCACACATGGACAGGACCGAGTGCCATGGAAAGTACTAGGAGAATTTAACCTGCTGGAATCTATCAACTTAAGGAAGATGATAGCCTTAAAGCCCGTTTAGAGGCCCTAACTAAGGAAATTGAAGCCTTACAAACCAAGATACTAGAGCCCCCGAACCAGTTGCTAGGGTAGAGTCCCATGAACCCTGTTTTATGTGTAATGGGGTAGATCATGTGCCTAGGGATTGTCTAACCTATTTTGAGATGAAGGGAGAGTGTAATGCTTTAAGTACACCCTTTGGGAAACCATACTCACCCTACTCTAACACCTACAATCTCGGTTGGAACAATCACCTTAATTTCAGTTAGAAATCTGATGTGCAACCTCCTGCCCAATCTAGCACCCATTAGAGATCCGATATACAACCTCATCCCCACTCTAATACCCATTGGAGACCGAAAGCAACATCATCTAATGCACCTAAAAAATCTTTATCTTTGGAAGATATATTTAAATCATTTTTGCAGGTACATGCTAAGAGTATGGAAGAGCAGGGAAAAATAAATCAACGGTTGCTAGAGGAGCAAAAAGGGATCAAAGAGGAGCAAAAGGAGATAAAAAGCCAACTCACAAAGTTGACTAGTTTCTTGACAATTCAATAGCAAGGTCAGTTCCCTTTGCAGCCGCAACAAAATCCAAGGGGACAACAAATGGCACAAACCTTCGATCTGAAAAATCACAATATTAAAGAGGTTAATGCCATAATCACCCGCAGTGGTAAGAAAATTGATGGACCCACTCTACCATCATACTTGATTCCTAATACCATGAGCAACAAGGATAAAGCCCCCAAGGAACAAGAGGCCCATGATGATTATTCTCCACCAGTGCCTTTCCCTCAAGTCTCCTTAAGCCTAAGGAGAGAAATTCAGCACTAAAATGTGAGATTCTTGAACAACTTTAGCATGTTAAAATTAACCTCCCTCTTCTTCATGTTATAAAACATATTCCTAACTATGCTAAAGTCATCAAGGATCTATGCACACTCAAGAGAAGGTACAATGTTAAAAAGACCGCATTCTTAATGGAGCAAGCAAGTGCGGTAATTGATAGCATGACACCGCCCAAATATAAAGATCCGGGCTGTCCAACGGTGGCTTGCCAAATTGGAAACAAATCTTGTGGCTAAGCATTGCTAGATTTGGGAGCTAGTGTGAACCTCATGCCATACTCCATGTACTTGCAACTCGGTCTAGGTGAGATCAAATCCACTTTCGTGGTACTCTAACTAGCGGATCAATCGGTAAGAAAACCAAGAGGTATTATGGAAGATATTTTGTTGCAAATTGATAATTTCTACTATCCTGTTGACTTTTTGGTTTTAGATACTGTTTCTAGGTGAATACGGAGTCCAAAATTCCTTTGATACTTGGAAGACCATTCCTTGCCACCGCTAATGCCCTTATTAATTGTAGGAATGGCCTAATGACATTATCATTTGGAAATAGGACTTTAGAAGTAAATGTTTTTTGAATCTCAAGGCAGCCACATTAAGAGGATGAGCGTTTCGACACTTATATGATTGATAAGCTAAATTCAGAGTATGAGTACATTAAAGATAATTCTAATTCTTTGGAATTCCCTCCTAATAATTTTGAGTTCAATAAACAAGTTTTTTGTAGAAAACAGCCCATGCACCTAGGCTCAACACTGTGTGCGCTGCAGTGCACAGTGTGCATGCACAGCACCAGCCCAACAGGACAACCTGTGCACTGCGCCCCAGCACTGTGCGCGCTGCAGCGCACAGAATGGCCACACACACACATCAGTTCAAGCCACGGCGCCCACTCGTGCCCTGGTCCATTTAAAGCAAAATTCTAGCACTCCTTCTTCATTTCTAATTTAAGATTACAACAGCACACCTCTCTCTCTCTCTCATCCTCTCTCCAAACCCTCACTTACCCACTCACTTTTACTCAAAATTTCTTGATTCTAACATCATTCTTGTAGGATTTTGCACTTATGTTGTAGATTTTGTTGGACATTTCTCTAAAAGGCTCAGTACTAAGAAGATTTTGGGTTCATCAAGAAAACTTCAAGTTAGTGGATAGTCTTTCTTCTCTCCAACTTTGGGCATCAAGTAAGCTAAATTTCTTCTCTTTGTTGTTAATTTGTGATATTTGAGTGGTTGATTTTGAATTAGTACTATTGTTCTACATATTTGATTCAAATGGAAACTAAACCTAAGAGACAAAGGGGGAAACAAGCACAAGAGTATGATGAGGGCAAATTAGTTAGTTTTGAGGCTAGTGAGAGATATGTTAAGATGATGCACACTAGAAAACCCATTCCTGATAGAGGATTCAATGTAACAAAGAGAGCAAGCCCCACCTTGTTTAGAATGATTATTGATAGGCATTGGGGTACATTTGCTAGCCAACCACCTCATTCCCTCACAAATGGGGTTAGAGAATTCTATGCTAATGTAGAAGAACATAGGAATGGTAAGGTGAGAGTGAGAGGAAAAATAGTTTCTTTTAGAAGCACATCTATCAACAAATTCTATGGGCTCCCTGACATAGAAAATAGTGAGTATATTGCTTATGCATCTAATATTAATTATGAAGAAATTTGCAATACTCTTTGTATTCCGGGCACTACATGGAAAATGAGAGGTGATACCCCTATAACCTTGCACGGTACTTCTATGACTGTCAATGCTAGAGCTTGGCAATATTTTGTATGTCAGAGATTGATGCCTGCCACGCACTATAGTGACCTTACCGTTGAGAGATCTGTGCTGATTTATGCCATTTTGATGGGCATGACTATTGATGTGGGCCAGATCATATTTCATTCTATCATACACACTGTACAACAAAAGCTTGGATTGTACTTCCCTTCCTTAATTACTCAATTATGCATCCAAGCCAGAGTTCAGTACAGTTGATGAGACTCATAAAATGCATCTTTACAGTACTTAATTGTTAACATTTTAGGGTTGATCTAGGTTTGAATTGCACTTTTATACCTTAACAACTCTAAAGTGTCATTCTTTGATCATTGATCTATTTTGATGCATTTTCAGGTACTTTAAGTTCAAAAGAGATGGAAAAGCTATCATTGCTTGAAGTACAATGACTCGATAAACATCAGAGTGAAGGTTCACAAGCACTTGGAAAGGAGTTTCACTAAATTGTCAGAATTTCCCGTACAGAACAATCATATTTGCAAATTAAACTGTATTGATGCAAGAAGAACCAGGAGATGAGCCATATATTCTTAGAAAGATCCGGAAGTCTATTTTCTGGAGAATTTCACAGCTCATCAAAATGATTTTCCTAGAGAAAGTTATGGTAGTTTTAGTAAACAAAGGTCAGACCTCCAGAACAGCACCAGCCAGCACCGCAATGCTCCTCATCCAGCACCGCAATGCCCAGAACCTCCACATCTTGAACCACCAGCCAGCACTGCCGTGCCCATAAAGGAGCACCGCAGTGCGGACACGTTTTTCTTCTCCGAGCTTTGACCTAATTAGGATTTTAATGACTTTTTAAACCCTAAAACACCCTTGGACCTTGTGTATTATAAATAGACCACTTAGGGTTTGATATTATTATTATTCAAATCATCGATTAGAAGCCGGAGGCTGGGGAAAACATCATGAAGGCTGCCATACTCTCCCCCATGTCCAACTAATCTCCAAGCAAGGAGAAGGGATGAATCCCTAGGTGTAGTTGTTCTTATTTTCTAGTCTTGATTCATTGTATTTTGGATTTATTATCATTAAACATTGTTATGATTTACTTTTTAATCTAATTAGAAGATTTCCCCTTAATCCGGTGATTGCATCTTTCTCCCCCATATAAGTTTAGTCATGCTCTTCTTATGTGATGTTGTTGAGGTGTGATTGAGTTTGGTAAATTTCTCTTATAGATTTGTCCATTACTGCGGTATTGTCATTATGATATATTGTCGTTTCTTGATAATCTATAAGTTAGGCCATGTGTGCTTGAAAGCAAAGAATATTTCATAACAATTACATTAGGGTTTATATATGTGCTTTAATTGAATATTTGCTGATTGCTTGTTTGGGATGTGAAACTTGCAATCGAGATAAAAACAACTAAATTAAGAATAGAATAAGGCAACGAACCTAGTCCCGAAGAGTCCCGGACCCTTGTTGTTCTATTATATTTACACAATTATTTCACACTACTTCAAACTCAGATTTTCTCATTTAACTTTTATCGTTCATTTTAAGATTTGCACTTTCTCTTGTAGTTAGTTTGTCTCCCTGTGGAATCGACACCCCAAAGCCGTGCTACAACTACCACGTTATACTTTGGGTGTAATCAAATTTTGGTGCTGTTGCCGAGGAGACGCGCTTAAGTACAAGGAAGATTGTCAACTTTGAGACAAGACGGTAGAAGAATTATAGATAATTTTTCTTTTCAGCAGTTTGTAAAGGCGGTAACTTCGTTCCCTCTTTTAGCTTGCTGCATTAATTTTATTTTATTTTATTCTTCCTTTTTATAGTATTTTTATTTTGTGATCTTGCATGCCCCGATATAGAGACACTTTGGGTAGATTTGCTTGAGGCCTGTGTTAGAGTCAGAATTAAATTCTTTTCTAAATTCTTTATTTGACAACTCATCTAGTCCCGAAGAGATGAGTGAACACGAAGATCAACCCCCTACGACCCTTCAGGATTATCTCCACCCTACACGCATAGCCACACCATCATGCATCATGTTTCCAGCCAATACTCGCCATTTAGATTTTAAAACAGGGATAATACAATTACTCCCTACATTTCATGGTTTGAAAGTGAAAACCCATATGTTCACATTAGAGAGTTTGAGGAAGTAGTTGCGACTTTTCATAGTCAAGATGTAGCTGCTGACATTGTGAGACTTAATTTTTTTTTCTTTCGTTTTGAAGGATAGAGCTAAGAGTTGGCTATACTCACTGAGACCATGATCTATTGGGTCGTGGACTGAGATGACTCGAATTTTTTTTAATAAATACTTCCCTCAACATAAGACCAATGCTTTAAAAAAGCAAATCTCCACCTTTGCACAAAAGGATAGTGAGACTTTATATCAGTCTTGGGAGAGATTTAAGGAGTTGTTGAGTATGTGCCCTCACTATGGGTATAAGAATTGGTGCTTAGTGAGCTATTTTTATAAGGGACTTACATATAGGGAGCGCCAATTTGTAGAGATGATGTGTAATGGTGAATTCTTGGAGCAAGATCCTGATGAGGCCATAGAGTACCTCAATGAGCTTGCTGAAAAAGCTCACACTTGGACTGGACCTAGTGCTACTGAAAGCACAAATAGGTCACGACCTGTAGGGAACCCAAATGGTGGTGGAATTTACCATCTTAGGGAAGAAGATAACCTTAAGGCCAAGGTCGAGATGCTCACTAGGGAACTAGAGGTGTTAAAGACTAATAGGTTAAAGCCAACACACGTAGCTAATCATACAAAATCTTTTGAACCATGTTTTGTGTGTGGTGGGGTAGATCATCTGGCCCAAGAGTGCCCCACATTTGCTGAGATGAGAGGGATGTATAAGGAACAATGTAATGCCTTAGGCATGTACAAGAAGCCTTTGGCACCCTTCTCTAATATTTATAATCCGGGATGGCAAAATCACCCCAATCTAAGCTGGAAATCTGAAAACCGACCGCCTACACAATCCCCTAGATCATATCTTACACCATATTATGCACCTGCACCCTCTAAGAGTCCTTTAAAAGAAACTTTGCATGCTTTTATTGAGGTACAGGATAAAACTAATCAAAGACTTGAATCTTTAATTACGCAGGTTGTTGAAGAAAATAAAGAGATAAAGAGTCAAGTGTCCAAATTAATGACATACTTGAGTGTGACTGAGCGAGGTAAGTTCCCTTCTCAAGCTCAGTCCACATCCCATGGTCAACACCTAGCATAAAAGAATTTGAAGGAGGTGAATGCCATTGTGACACAAAGTGGTAAGTTATTACACATCCCAACAACGAAAAAATCAGAGGATGTGGATGAAACCCACCAAGCATACATGATTGACTCATTCATGGAAAAGGTTCAGCACCTTAATCCATTGGAGTCCACCCTCACACATGGTTTCATAAGAGTATATATCGAGCCAGAATTTGCGGATGTTACTGATGACATCCTTAAGGTCTCGCTAAAGCATACAAGCACAAAATTTTGCAATGAAGCAGTGGCTGGTGCATTCAACCTATGTTTGTCTAAGAGGGAATAAGAGCATCTGGATGATGACATAAAACTTAGCGCTCATGGGAGGCAACCCACAACATATCCTTTTATTTTTACTATTTTTCATATTTCTTTTTCTTATTTATTATTACTATATTGTTGGCTTCCAGTTTTACTTTCGTATTTCTTTTTCAGGGACAAATATACGAAGCAGTTCAAATAGTGGTGCACAATTTTCAGCTTCTGTGCACTTTTGGCTACAAAAGGAGTTTCCTTAACTTTTACTTTAACATTGAGGATGATGCTTATTTTAAGTTAGGGGTGGAAGACACATATTCCTGTTTTAAATGTTGAACTGCTTGGTATCGTTCTCCCTTTTTGTTTGTTTTTAGCATGCTTTGTGTTAGCCTTAGATGTAATTCACATGTCAATGATATAAGCTTAATTGAGATAGCATACAGCATTTAGAAGTAGTTAAATCTGCTTCAGTTTGAGAATAATTTAAGTGTCATCTTGATTTGGTTTGAGACTCTAGTTTGTGGTAAGATTGTATGAATAGTCTAAAGCATCTAGATAAGTTTTATGTGTGATTGCTTTGTAAATACTTTTGCGGTCTCAACAAGCTCTAGAATTTATTTGATAATCACTTGAGGCAAATTTCTAGAATGCACACTACTTAGGATATGATATAGGCCATTTTTGAACCGTTTGAGCCTTCCAAACTTACCATTGCTATATTTATCACTAGTCACCCATTTGAGCCTTTTTCTTGAAAAAGAATTTGAGCCTTGTTTCTTTCAATAGCCCATTTACTCACCTTTATGAGCCTAAAATATTTTATTCTTACCTTCCTTTTAAAAGAACTTAGTTATACACATTTGTTGAGAAGCATGCAAGAGGAGTAAGAATGAAAGTATGAGAAAAAAAAATATTACTACCATAGCCCAAATACATGAAAAAAGATAAGTTGGGGGTTGTGAAAAAGAAAAAAAAAATGATGAAAAATGAGGTGAATGGTCTTATGTGCCAAAATAAAAAAAAAAGAAGTGAATTATGGCAAAGAAATAAGAAAAAAAGAAAAAAAAATGGTGATTTGTTAAAAGAAATGCTCAGAAAATGGTTGGAAGAGTTAGGTATTGAAGTAAGGTTATCCAGTGCTTAAAGAGTTGTGTTCAAAACTAAGAGATTAAGTTCTTTTACTTGTTGAATCCTTCCCGTTCTTTCTTAACCTTTACCTTAGCCTAACGTTACAAGCTTAGTAAAGACCTATTGATCTAATGTAGTGTGATTTTCTCTACAATAGTGGAGAGTGATTTGAAAAGTAAGCCTATGGAGCTTGACTTGTGATTGATGTCACGCAATTTAATATATTTTAGAGGCTAAGACTTGTATTCATGAATGTTGTGTATAAGATCATCCGGGTGTTCAGATCAATGGATTGTGATAAGATGGATGTTAAGAGTCGATAACAATTTTAAGATTGATGTTTAGATTACTTTGGACTTGGGAGAAATTTAATGATTCTATGTGCCGTGTGTTATGTGCGATTTTTGAGACAAAAGTGAATTATTCTTGGTTTAACACTAACATTGTTTTACTTTGTTTTGATTCCCACCGTAGAATTCATCTCTTGTTTTCGCTTGAATTGCTAGGGACTAGCAATAAGCTAGTTGGGGGTTATGATGAGAGTCATAAAATGCATCTTTACCGTACTTAATTGTTAGCATTTTAGGGTTGATCTAGGTCTGAAT
The DNA here is from genome assembly GCA_023935145.1 of Bretschneidera sinensis. Classification (NCBI taxonomy): domain Eukaryota; kingdom Viridiplantae; phylum Streptophyta; class Magnoliopsida; order Brassicales; family Akaniaceae; genus Bretschneidera; species Bretschneidera sinensis. The sequence goes on along the minus strand of CM043698.1, from coordinate 98,785,110 downwards.
TGCACTTTTATACCTTAACAACTCTAAAGTGTCATTCTTTGATCATTGATCTATTTCGATGCATTTTCAGGTACTGTAAGTTCAAAAGAAATGGAAAAGCTATCATTGCTTGAAGTACAATGACTCGATAAACACCAGAGTGAAGGTTCACAAGCACTTGGAAAGGAGTTTCACTAAATTGTCAGAATTGCCCGTACAAAACAATCATCTTTGCAAATTAAACTGTATTGATGCAAGAAGAACCAGGAGATGAGCCATATATGCTTAGAAAGATCCAAAAGTCTATTTGTTGAAGAATTTTACGGCTCGTCAAAATGATTTTCCTAGAGAAAGTTATGGCAGTTTTAGTAGACAAATGTCAGGCCTCCAGAACAGCACCACCCAGCACTGTAGTGCTCCTCATCCAGCACTACAGCACCCAGAACCTCCACATCTTGAACCACCAGCCAGCACCGCAGTGCCCATAAAGGAGCACCACAGCACGCACACGTTTTTCTTCTCCGAGCTTTGACCTAATTAGGATTTTAATGACTTTTTAAACCCTAAAACACCCTTGGACCTTGTGTATTATAAATAGACCACTTAGGGTTTGACATTATTATTATTCAAATCATCGATTAGAGGCCAGAGGCCGGGGAAAACATCATGAAGGCTGCCACACTCTCCCCTATGGCCAACTAATCTCCAAGTAAGGAGAAGGGGTGAATCCCTAGGTGTAGTTGTTCTTATTTTCTAGTCTTGATTCATTATAGTTTGGATTTATTATCATTAAACATTGTTATGATTTACTTTTTAATCTAATTAGAAGATTTCCTCTTAATCCGGTGATTGCATCTTTCTCTCCCATATAAGTTTAGTCATACTCTTCTTATGTGATGTTGTTGAGGTATGATTGAGTTTGGTAGATTTCTCTTATAGATTTGTTCATTACTGCGGTATTGTCATTATGATATATTGTCGTTTCTTGATAATCTATAAGTTAGGTCATGTGTGCTTGAAAGCAAAGAGTATTTCATAACAATTACATTAAGGTTTATATATGTCCTTTAATTGAATATTTGCCGATTGCTTGTTTGGGATGTGAAACTTGCAATCGAGATAAAAACAACTGAATCAAGAATAGAATAAGGCAACGAACCTAGGGAGGATTCCAGGACCCTTTTTGTTCTATTATATTTACACAATTATTTCACACTATTTCAAACTCAGATTTTCTCATTTAACTTTTATCGTTCGTTTTAAGGTTTGCACTTTCTCTTGTAGTTAGTTTGTCTCCCTGTGGAATCGACACCCCAAAGCCATGCTACAACTACTGCATTATACTTTGGGTGTAATCAATGGTCCTGATGAGGATGCCCAGCAACCAAAGAAGCCCATCGATGATGGCATGCTCACTCAAATTAAAGCTTTAAGGCCGCTAGTTTCGGGAGAGAGAGCGGCAATTGCAGCTCCTCCTCCCCCTAGGCACTTCACTGTTGCAGAGTGCCTTGAGTATTTAGAGATTCATTTTGACAAGCAACATAAATTTTTGCATGATAGATTTGATCATCAGGAACATTTCTTGGCTAAGCAAGCTGATTATCAAGTGGGGATGTACTCTTCTTTTGGTCAAATGTACCAACACCTTGCCTCCGCTACTGGTTGTGACATGGATCACTTTCCAACTTTGCCACCCTATCCGGGTTCATTTTTTGATCCAACTCCTAAGGATGGTGAAGAGAATGAAGAAAAGGATGATGACATAGAGGATTAGTTTTGGGTTCTATCTTGTTTGTTTCCTTTTATTTTATTTTACTTGTTATCGAATGACTGTACTAACATTCTTTTTCTTTTCCTTTTCGTTATTTTATGTGTCGTACTTTATTTTCATTTTTAGTTATTTCTTTCCATTTCATGTGTTCACCTAACATACGGTGGGAATGGTACACTGCAGTTGCTTTCCTTTTGTTGTGCTGTTCTATATTGTAGATCGGAATTTCAGCAAGAGGAATGGCATGCAGTCCACATGATGGTGCACAATTTTCAGCTTGTGTGCACTTTTGCTTACAAAGGGAGTTTCCTTTCCTTTATCTTTAACATTGAGGACAATGCAATTTTTAAGTTAGGGGTGGAGGAAACGTATTTTTCATTGAACTGCTTGGTGTTACTTTCCTTTTTTATCTGTTTTTAGCATACTTTGTGTTAACCTTAGAGTTAATTCACATGTCAATGATATGAACTTAATTAAGATAGCATATAGCATTTAGAAGAAGTTAAATCTTGCTTCAGTTTGAGAATAATTTAAGTGTCAATCTTCATTTGGTTTGAGACTCTAGTTTGCGGTAAGGTTGTATGATTAATCTAAAACATTTAGAGAAGTTTTATGTGTGAATTGTTTATGAATACTTTTGTGGTCTCAACAAGCTCTAGAACTTATTTGATAATCACTTGAGGCGAATTCTTAGAATGCACATTATTTAGGATATGATATAGGCCATTTTTGAACCGTTTGAGCTTTTCAAACTTACCATTGCTATATTTATCGCTAGTTACCTATTTGAGCCTTTTTCTTGAAAAAAAGAAAAAAAATTTGAGCCTTGTTTCTTTCAATGACCCATTAACTTACCCTTATGAGCATAAACATATTTTATCCTTACCCTTCTTTTAAAAGAACTTAGTATAAACATAATTTACTCGCAAGCGCACGAGTCGTTTGCAGTATAGCGTTGAGCAAGTGCGAGGTCGAATCCACACGGAATTGCGTTGTGAAAATATATTTTTAATCTAAACTAACTCTATCTTAACCTAGTTCCGAATTTCATAATGATATTGCAAAATAAATTAAAACTAAACTAAGTTGATTTTAAAACTAATAATTAAAACACTAAGGTTTCCGAATCCACCCCACCGAAGTTAAGTATATATGTTCTAAAAATATAGCCTATCAAAACATTCCATAAATCCAACTATAAGACAAAAAACAAAGAATATCCCAACTAAACCAAAAGCATCCAATGTATCCGCTCTTAACAAATCATAAAGGAAATCCAATTTAATCGAAAAGTATTCAATGTATCCATCAGATGAAACACAAAGAATATCCAACAGACAATTTAAACTCAATCAATTATAAGATTAACTCAAATAATTGACAGAACATTTTATACTAAAAATTGTCAGATTTATACAAGCAAATCTGAACTACTACGCCAAACAACGGCGGGGCTTCATCTTCAACCTTAGCTGAAGAGTCTTGCCACTCATAACTATAAAACTATAATAAAAAGTGCTAAACATTTAAACTAAAACAACTGAATATAAAGAAATGAATAAACAACTTTACATGGGAGAAATTCCACTCGCTGACGGGCGGCGCTTCCCCTCGTGGTAGCAATGCCTTCGTGATCCACCAGAATGCTAATGGACGTCCACCGGTAAACACCAAAGTGGCCCAGGAATTGCACATTAAAGATGAAGTGAAGAAGGGCCTATATAGGGAAATATCACAAGTGCAATATGCTTCCAATCCGATGTGGGATACTGCAGATTCCAGCTTTTGCTCTTTGACCTTTGTCTACTAAAAATACCATAACTTTCTCAAAAAATTTATTTTATTGATCCATAAAATTCTCCAGAAAATAGACATCTGGATCTTTCCAAGCATATATGGCTCATCTCCTGGTTCTTCCTGAATCAATACATTTAAATCCTCGAAAATGGCTGATCTGCCACGCTGAAATCATGCACAGCCTGACCTTTGTCTACTAAAACTGCCATAACTTTCTCTAGGAAAATCATTTTATTGATTCGTAAAATTCCCCAGAAAATAGACATCCGGATCTTTCGAAGCATATATGGCTCATCTCTTGGTTCTTCCTGAATCAATACAGTTAAATCCTCAAAAATGGCTGATATGTACGAGCAATTCTGGTAATTTAGTGAAACTCCTTTCCAAGCTTATAAACCTGTAAAACAACGAAAAACAACTCAAAGTAACGAATTCTTAAGCTAACAAATATAAATTAAGGGGCCGAAATATACAATATTTTTCACTCATCACCCTTCTTTTAAAAGAACTTAGTATACACATTTGTTGAGAAGCACTTAAGAGGAATAAGGATGGAAATATGAAAAAAAATTATTACTACCATAACCCAAGTACATTAAAGGAGATAAGTTGGGGGTTGTGGAAAAGAAAAGAAAAAGAAAAGAATGAAAAAGAAGGTGAAGAGTCTCATGCCAAAATAGAAAAGAAAAGATAAAAAAGAGAAGTGAAGTATGGAAAAGATAAGAAAAATGGTGACTTATCGAGAGATATTCTCTTATAAAAAATGGTTGAAAGAGTTGGGTGTTGAAGTAAAGTTATTTAAGTGCTTAAAGTGGTTGTGCTTAACTTTAGAGACTGAGTTCTTTTACTCGTTTAATCCTTCCCGTTCTTTCTTAACCTTTACCTTAGCCTAACGTTACAAGCTTATTAAAGACCTATTGATCCAATGTAGTGTGATTTTTCTACAATAGTGGAGAGTGATTTAAAAAATAAGCCTATGGAGCTTGATTTGTGATTGATGTCATGCAATTCATTATGTTTTAAGAGGGCAAGACTTGTATTCATGAATATTATGCATAAAATCGTCCGGGTGTTCGGACTAATGGATTGTGGTAATATGGATGTTAAGAGTCGATAACGATTTTAAGATTGATATTTGGATTACTTTTGGACTTAAGTGATATTTAATAATTCTATGTGCTGTATATTATGTGCAATTTCTGAGACAAAAAGTGAATCGCTCTTGGTTTAATGCCAGCATTGCTTTACCTTGTTTTGATTCCTACCATAGAATTCATCTCTTGTTTTCGCTTGAATTGCTAGGGACTAACAATAAGCTAGTTGGGGGTTGTGATGAGAGCCATAAAATGCATCTCAATAGTACTTAATTATAAGCATTTTAGGGTTAATCTAGGTTTTAATTGCACTTTTATTTGTTAACAACTCTAAAGTGGTATTCTTGAATTGTTGATCTATTTCAATGCACTTTCAGGTACTTTGAGTCCAAAAGAGAAGGAAAAGCTATCGTTGCTTGAAGCATAATGACTCAATGAATACTGAAGCGAAGGCATGATTACGAAAGGACAAAACAAAGAGAATCGAGTCTTAAGTGTGTGCGCTGCGGCCTGGAAATATCCAAGCCTCGACCTCCAGAAGCTTATGCAAAAGAGCTAATCCTCCATCAGTGTGCGCCGCGGCCTGGACTAGGCAGGGCCATGACTCAAGAAAGTGAGAGCCGCAGCGCGCACTCAAAAGTTTGTTTCCGAGTTATGACCTAATTAGGACTTTAATGATTGTTTAAACCTTAAAATATCCTTGGACCTCTTGTACTATAAATAGATCACTTAGGGTTTGAGAGAGGATATATCTTTTGAAGTCTAAAAAACTCAAGAAGGCTACCACACTCTCCTCCATCAAAGTGTTCAACCATGAACTTCATGGCGAACTAATTTCCAAGCAAGGCAAAGGGATGAATCCCCAGGTGTAGTTGTTCTTATTTTCCTTTCTTGATTCAATTATAGTTGGGCTTTATTGTCAAAACATTGTTATGTGTTACTCTTTTATCTAGTTAAAGGATTTTCTCTTAATCCGGTGATTGTATCCTTATCTCCATATAAGTCTAGCCATGATTTTCTTATGTGACATTGTTTGGGTATGATTGAGTCCGATAGATTTATCTTTTAGGTTTGTCCATTACTGTAATATTTTCATTAAAGATATATTGTCGTTTCTTGATAAATCTATAAGATAGATCATGTGTGCTTAACTAAAAAGAGTAATTTATATCAATTACATTAAGGTATATATATATATATATATATATATATATATATATATATATATATATATATATATATATATATATATATGTGTGTGTGTGTGTGTGTGTGTGTGTGTGTGTGTGTGTGTGTGTGTTTGATTGAATATTTGTCGATTGCTTGTTTGGGATGTGAAACTTCCAATTGAGATAAAAACAACTGAATTAAGATTGAAATAAGGCAACGTACCTAGGGAAGATTCCCGGAACCTTGTTTTTTCTTATCATATTTTTCAATCTATTTACACAATTACTTCATCATTGATATCTTCTCACTTGATTATTATCGTTCATGTTATGGTTTGCACTTTTCCTTTATAGATTGCTTTTCCCTATGGAATCGACACCCCAAAGCTGTGCTACAACTACCGCGTTATACTTTGGGCGTAATCAGTATACATCATGTTGAATCCCTTAAGAGAGAAAAGAGTTAGAGTATACACCATGCGTAACTCATTGCTTAGGGAAATCAATAGCCTAAGGAGTGGACCAAGCCCTTAGGTTGACAACCATTAGGTATTCATAGCATGAGTAGAGCATTGGCATATTGTTTTGTTGGGGTAGCATGATTAATGGTTGTTATCAAGTCCCTACGCCTTTATCATTATTATCTAAATCCAATAAATATTTCTATCTATTTTTACTTTGTGAAACTAATTCTAAATCGAAATTCACCAATCCTTGTGGAGATGATCTCGCACTTGCACACCATGCTATTACTGACCTTGTGCACTTGCAAGTAAAACAAGTACGATTATTCGCATATTAATTTAGGTGGATAATCGCACAACAAGTTTTGAATAAATATTGAGTTTAAACAATAATAATAAAGACGTAGGGACTTGGTATCCACCACTAATCATGCTACCCCAACAAAACAATATGCCAATGCTCTACTCATGCTATGAATACCTACTGGTTGTCAACCTAAGGGCTTGGTCCACTCCTTAGGCTATGGATTTCCCTAAGCAACGAGTTAGGCATGGTGTATACTCTAACTCTTTTCTCTCTTAAGGGATTCAGCATGGTGTATACTGAGTTGTTTCTTAAGAGAGCATAAGGTCTGTGGAAATCGACAACCACACGGGGCCTAGGGCTTGGTCCATTTTTGGTTTCCCATGTTGACTAACCCAAGAATCCGACGTGGATATCTTTTGTTACTATTGTTGAACCCAGGACTCAGTCATCCAAATTGATTCAACTAACTGATCCATACCACATGTATAAGTTGATCAGATACACACATATAAGGAATGTAAATAAGTTGATCAAATTAAGAATCACAGCATAAGTATTGCAAAGGCGCCAATATTGAATTATTGGTTAAACATAATTAGGGCTTCAACCACACCCTACTAGAAAATTAGTTACACATAGTTGTGATGCTAAACAACATCATAAAGTAAAATAACAAAGGAAAAAAGAAACCCGAAAACACTATAGAGAAGATTCGTCAATTCGTCTACACAATCTCTCCTCCGAGCTTGTCCAGCCTCCGGCCTCCCCGAACAAAAACTAAACTAAAAGGGAGATAAGCTCCTAAAAAGGGAGATATATTGTTTCTATGTTTTACAAGTCTATTTATAGGGTTCTAAAGACACCTCGAAACCCTAATTTCCAAAATAAGATCTGAACCATTATTTCCAATACAGTTTCTGCTGTTTTACTGTTTACTACCGTACGTGTGTGCTCGATCGCACACTATTGCGCTCGAGCGCATCTACGCTTGAGCCTTCTTCTTGTGCATGAGTGCAGGCTATGCTCAATCTAGGCATGGGTGCTAGGTGCTTGTGAGCTCGATCACACTCTTCTGTTCGCTCAATCGCACCTATCTGGTTCCAGATCTTCAGTTTTCTTCCTTAGAGCTCCAAAATGCTATCTTTTCTTCACAAGCCTATAAAAAACACAGAAAACACAAAAACGAAGTAAAACGTAATAAAATATGTAAACAAAGAGCTTAACAAATTTAAATTAAGGGGCTTAAGTATGAATATTTAAGCTCCTATCACACCCCCAAACTTACATATTGCTAGTCCCTTAGCAATACGAAACTAAAAACTAAATAAAAAACAAAGACGCAATCCATCATTCATGGTATCCTAAAATCTAAGTGTCACACAAACCATGATATTTATTCATGAGCAAGCTTAAAGTACAAACCCATCTTCGCAATGAATAGGAGTTTTAAATTTTAATTACTTACAAGAGGCAGGCTAAGACATCAAAAGTCCGAATCAGTGTATGGTGAACTAGCACATAAAAGATGAAGCTTCCAAATGATTCCAATGTGTAGTATTTCGGTGTCCTTTCATTCATCGAATTTCCTATTAGAATGAACAATAATAGCATAGTTTTGTTTCTTTCTTTTTCTTTTATGATGAGATTTTTGCCATGTTGAGTTCCCTTAAGCTTTCTAATTGACCCATGTAGCTAGTGTTTAGCCATTGACTCCCAAACCATATCATTTTAGGGCATTAGGTGTAAAGACACCCCTAAGGACTTACTAACTCGAGTCAAAAATGCTATGAAACTAACTGGTCTTAATGCTGCCAAGCAAAATTCCCACCTTTTGATGTGAACACTCACTACTTACTGAGGCAAGAGGTCCAGTTACTCAGTGGAAAGTTTATTTAATGATCTTTAGGAGCATTTTATTTTCTCTTTTTGTGCAATAAAAATTTTCTATTTTTTTATGCCAAAGTGTTCATCTAACAAGTCATCTGGTTACAGTTAAGCCAAGGAAACACACAAATTAAAATTACATGTCATACCCCACACAATTATGTGCTAATATGCTCGTGTCAGATTTAGATCAAACTTGTGAATTCTTAAATGCGTTAAAGTAAGTAATTAAACTTTTAAAACTTTATTATTTAGACCATGTGTTCAATATTTTAAGCTTACTGATGAAATCTTATCATAATATTTGTTTAAATCAACCAAAATTTTCAAAACAATATGAACATGCATTTATCTTTTCAATAATAATAAAATAAAATAAAACTAGGACAAGGTGTGTGAATATGTCTCCCGTACCCCCAAACCTAAATTACATATTGTCCCCAATGTGTGAATATCATGGAAAGATCTGACCTAGGAGATGGAAAACTAGCAGGGCCGGCATGGCTCATAGCACACCCCTAAACTTTAACGGATGCACACATTGTCCCTAAAAAGAAAACTAACGTAACACGGGAAAACAAGAAGTACTAAAAATAAATAAATAACAATAAATATGAAAAACAATAAAAATAAAAGGATAAGCTGTGGGGTACCTCCCATGAGCGCTAAGTTTAACGTCTTCAGCCGGACCGTGCCTTATTCTTCCCCAAAACTAAGATTTGCAGCAACTAGCACAGGTAATGTCTTATTCTTTCCCATATAAGCAAAAGTCAAATGCTTCGGCAATTGCTTCAACTCCAAATTTGGTGCCTGGACAATAATATGGAAAAAAGCAGTATTAGAAGGCACAAGAGTGTCAAATGGATCGGAGTACTTACTTGGATGCTTTGGAGGGGCCTCAAGAAGGTACATAGTTTCAATGATGTCATCAGTAACATCCTCACATTCGGGCTCAAAATTCGATCTTGTGACACTATAGGTAAGAGCAGTTTCTAATGGATCAACGTGATGGGCTGGACATTCTCTCTGTTTTCTTTCACTTAGCTTCTTAGCCAATTGCCCTATTTGCACCTCTAGTCTTTGAATAACTTGCTCATGCTTGGCATTGATTTGTCTTTGCTCAATCCAGAATTGTCTTTCTTCTGCCATGAATTGTTCTTGTGAGGTCATCAACCGTTGTTGTTGAGTTGCCAATTGCCTCACAAGACTCGCTAGGTCACTTTGCTTTGATTCCGGAACTGATTGGGCTTCTTGTGGAGAGTTCCTTTGCTACTCTTGAAGGTTCGAGGCATTCGGGGCATTGTTCCATGCGAAGTTGGGGTGATTCCATCATCCAGGATTATAGGTATTTGCATATATGTTGTAGTTGTTCGGTCCCATATAATTTGCTTGCTCTTGATCTACAGATGAATACAAAGGGCAAGTGTTAGTAGTGTGATCAAAACGAGAACATATAGCACATACCTGGAGTTGTTTGGCTCGTGGACTAGGTGAGATGTTTTGAGCAATCATGGCTTTTATATGCATATCTAGCTTCCTCTCCATAGCAGCTAGATAGGCATATCTAGCTTCCACCATTGGTGCTTCTCCCTCAAATGAATTAGTTGAAAAGTTTCAATGCAGTAATTTCAGTACTACTGCTCATGTACTCTCTGGAGCTTTTGCGCTTGAGTGCACTAAGAGCAACGCTCGATCGCAATGTGAAGTGCGCACTGTGCTAGATCACACCTCAGCCTGCGCTCGATCGCAAGGTCAGAATTTGCTCTGCTGCAGACCTAAAACAGAAACAGAAAAACAGAAAGATGAAAAAAAAATTAGGTTTTTGATAAATAAAATATAAACAGAACAAAAAGTAAAAAGTAAATAAAAATAAAACTAACGAAAAATAATTCCAAGAAGAAATTTAGCGCAATCCTCGGCAATGGCGCTAAAAACTTGTTGTGCATTTATCTACCTAAATTAATAAGCAAATAATCGTAAAGTTTTACTTGCAAGTGCACAAGGTCAATAGTAGCATAGTGTGCAAGTGCGAGATCATTTCCACAAGAATTGGTGAATTTCGATTTAGAATTAATTTCACAAAGTAAAAATAGATAGAAATATTTATTGGATTTAGATAATAATGATAAAGGCGTAGGGACTTGATATCCACCATTAATCATGCTACCCCAACAAAACAGTATGCCAATGCTCTACTCATGCTATGAATACCTAATGGTTGTCAACCTAAGGGCTTAGTCCACTCCTTAGGCTATTGATTTCCCTAAGCAACGAGTTAGGCATAGTATATACTCTAACTCTTTTCTCTCTTAAGGGATTCAGCATGATGCATACTGAGTTGTTCCTTAAGAGAGCATAGGATCTGTGGAAATCGACAACCACACGGGACCTAAGGCTTGGTCGACACCCAGTTTCCTATGTTGATTAATCCAAGAATCTGGTGTGGATATCTTTTGTTACTATTGTTGAACCCAGGACTCAGTCATCCAAATTGATTCAACTAACTAATCCATACCACATGCATACGTTGATCAGACACATACATATGAGGAATTTAAATAAAAATAGGCATTAATCAAATTAAGAATCACAGCATAAATATTGCAAAGGCGCTAATACTGAATTATTGATCAAACATAATTAAGGCTTCAATCAAGCCCTTAGTAAAAGTTTAGTTACACATAATAAAATAAAGGAAAGAAGAAACATGAGAGAGCTCCATTGAAGAGTTGTCAATTCTTCTCTAGAATCCCCTCTGGCCTCCGGCCTCCCGACCAAAAACTAAACTAAAAGGGAGATACTTTTTCTGTGTTTTACAAGTCTATTTATAGGGTTCTAAAGGTGCCTCGAAACCTTAATTTCCAAAATAGGTCTGGAAGAAATCTTTCCAAAACTGGCTCTGCCGCCTCTCTGTGCGTGTGCGCTCCATTGCATGGTTCTGTGCTCGAGCGTATGGGTACGCTCGAGCCTTCTATGTGTGCACACAATTTCTTGTGCGCTCGATCGCAGCCATGTTGCGTTCGATCGCACTAGCTCTTTCTAGATCTTCAGTTTTCTTCCTTTAAAGCTTCAAAATGCTTTCTTTTCTTCATAAGCCTATAAAAAACATAAAAAGGAAGTAAAATAGAATAAAATACATAAACAAAGGGCTTAACAAATGTAAATTAAGGGGCTTAAATATGAATATTTAAGCTCTTATCATTAATGTTCTGAGGTGAATGGGACTTTAGGTGAGGAAATATTTCCTTGCCAAAGAGATGTTTCTGTGAGGACATTCCTTATCATAGATTTATCTCAAGTGAAGATAATCTTTGCTATAAGACAATCTAAAGCAAGGACTTTCCTCGCTAAATGTCATCTTAAGGTAAGGATACTTCTCACCATAAAGTCACCCTAAGATAAGAAAATTGTTTGTCAAAAGTCTCAACCTTCTATGAAAATGGCAGTTTGGAGGAGGTTGAATGGGACTTTATGTAAGGAAATATTTCCTTACCAAAAAGGATGTTTCAGCGAGGATATTTCTTGCCAAAGATTAATCTAAGGTGAAGACAATCCTCATTGTAAGACAACCTAAAGCAAGAACTTTTCTCTTCAAATGTCATCTTAAGGTAGGGATATTCCTCACCATAAGTCACCCTAAGATAAGGAAAATCTTTGCCAAAAGTCTCAACCTTTGATCAAAAATGCATTTTAAGCAAGGCTGAATAGGACTTTAGGTGAGGTAATATTTCCTTTTCAAAAAAGATGTTATAGCGAGGACATTCCTTGCCAAAGATTAATCTAAAGTGAAGACAATCCTCACCGTAAGACAACCTAAAGCAAAGATTTTCTTTGCCAAATGTCATCTAAAGGTAAGGATATTCCTCACTATAAGTCACTCTAAGATAAGGAAACTCCTTGCCAAAAGTCTCTACCTTCGACAAAACGGCAGTTTAGGCGAGGCTAAATGGGACTTTAGGTGAGGAAATATTTCCTTGCCTAAAAAAATTTTTAACGAGGAAAGTTTTTGTCGTTACTAAAACCATCAGTCATGAAGGTGTCAACGGGGACCTGGCAAGGAACTTTTATCATTGCCAAAAGTCTTTAGCAAGGAAAATTTCATTTTCGACAAAGAAATATTTCCTTGCCAAAGGTGAAATCTCTTGTAGTGTACGTTTAAATTTTCATGTTCAATATACTTAGTTTAATTTTCATGTTTAATCCACTCATTTGAATTCGTTTATTTAAAGTAGTTTTGGTTCATATATTAAATTCGCATGCTTTAATCCATTTCTTTTTTTAATACACACATTACAAGAGATTTTGATCATTCCTTTATTTCATGTTTAAAGTACTTTTTATTTTTTTAGTTATTTATTTATTTATATAATATTCAGAATCATTTTGTTTAAATATAAATTATGAATATGTGTTTTTCTTTATCAATGTATGGTAATAAGATTTAAATTAAAGTTTTGAATATTTTTTTTTTAAACATAAAGAGCTAGACTTTGGTTTACGCAAGAAAGGGAGTTTTAATTCTTCACTCTCTTGTACCTAAATCTCTCAAGCCTTGGAATCTCTCACGTGGACTAATAACAAGGGATTTGACCCCCTTCAAGATCAAATAGCGACTCTTTACCCATCATCCTTGTTTTGTGCTCGGATGAAAATGATCACTCATATAATACTTAAAATAAAAGCGCACCCATAACAGGAGCCCCTTACAACTTATAAAGAGATTGTATCAGACTTTATAGGCTTCACTTGTTTTCATATACCCACTCATCGCAATCCACACACTCATCATATCATCCTTCCTCTAGGGGAGTGACCTTAAGTAATAAGTCTGGATGCATGGGTAATCGACAAAAAAGAGTTATACCTACAACATGTCACCCTTGGAAAAATGGAAATGTCTCCTCGAGCAGTGCAAAAATCCACGTCACAATTAACGCACCCAACTAGCAAATATTCTAACTCAAAACTGGGAGAAAATACCGAAGTATATAGAGACGTTGTACCACTTCACCTCGGAGCCCATCCAAGCTTGAAAATTGAGGTGAAGCATAAAAAATGACTTTCTCCTCGGAACTCCTCCAAGTTCAAAGACCAAGGTGAAGCATAAAAAATGACCTTCACTTCAAAGCTCCTCCAAGTCTAAAGACCGAGGTGAAGCACCAAAAACGACCTTCACCTCAAACCTTCTCCAAGTCCGAAGACCGAGGTGAAGTGTCAAAAATTCCCATCACCTTAGACCTCCACCAAATCCGGAGGCCAAGGTAAAGCACCAAAAATGACCTTCACCTCAGGCCTCCCTCAAGTTCGAAGGTCGACCTGAAATGCCAAAAATGGCTTGCATCCCAATCCTAACTTAAGGGCAACAAGAAGGGCTTTGATTCTTCTACTCCCTTAGGTTGAATTTTAGCCCTAAAGGAATGAGGGCATATGATGTGAGTCAAATATACTACCCTATCAAAAGTTGACACTTGGAAACCCTCAAAGGCATAAAAGTATTTAAACTAGGGGTAAAATGGTAATTCTACCTAATCAATAATCTTTAAGTTGAAGCATTGTTTCTGGTAACTCATTCTTTACACACCATATTCATTTTCACCTTGCTCCTTCTAGTCATACTTTGACTTAAGTTTTAGAGGATCCTCCTTAAAAAAAACACTCTGAGTCAGTTTTCTTTTTAGGTACTTTAAACCAAACTATACCAGCTCATACCATATTAGTTCGAACCAGATCAAATTAGATCCAATCAGATCTCCAATTATAACCCCAACCGGATTTGAACTATTTTCGGCATCAACAATACATATTCATATATGCTTGTTTCCCATTATCCTAGAAGCCTCTCTAGGAAAAACAAATTGGCCTTCATGTGATGCAAAATGGTCGATTCTCTCTCTCTTCACAAGTTTTTCATAGTCACAGTCGCACTTCGACAAGTTTGACAACACCACACACATGGTTTGAATCCTCATCTCATTAGAAAACCAGGGGTTCAAATTTGGTTCAAGTGTACAAATAAGATATATAATGTTTAAACCACTAGTTTTTGTCTAAGAATGGACCTGGCTGAAAATTACCGCAAGTGATAAATCCACAACCAATGACGGAACCATGCTGAGGTGAGTAGAAGAAATTTCCCAATTAAATTTCCAAAAGTTCACATTGGCCATGTATAAATTTATGAGTTCTGAAGAAATAGATTTGTGTTTGATTACACAAGCTAAAAAGGAAAATAATAATTTTAGTAAAAATTTATAGTCATATTAAAAGATTTTTTTATATTTCCAAGTCATCAAAATAAAAAAAATGATGGAATAAATATTCAGAGACTGAAATGCCTAAAAATATGATTTAACATTTATCTAAGGGTGGGCCGGTAAGCATGACCTGACCCACACAAGTGAATGAGTTGTGCTAGGCCTAGCTTTTGAGGCCTACGGCATGGCACGGTACAAAGCCTAGCATGGCATGGCACAATACGAGACACGGCCCGAGGCATGACCCATAACATCTAATGCAATTCAAAATTACATACAATCTTATGCCATTAGAATCATGAGTCAAGAAGAATTAGATAGTGATAAATTTGATATTTTATAATGGTGGAAGAAATATGAACATTATTACCTTATTCTTAGCATAATGGCACGTGATCTACTAACCGTTCCAGTGTCTACCATAGCATCGGAAAAGGCTTTTAGTGAAAGTTCTAGAATTTTGGATGAATTGCGATCAAGAGTATTACCAGAAACGTTGTAAATGTTAGTATGCTCAAAGGATTGCCTAGATGCAACAGGCCGTACAAGTAATATATTAAAGAAAGATAAATATAATGGATCGAGTGATGATTGAAAAGATCAAGAATGAAGAAAAGTTTGTAACTCTTTCCCCACAAGAGTATTGATGAGTGCCAAATATTGCATATTTTGGCCTCTTAATTTACATTTGTTAATTCTTTAGTTGTGTCCTAATCTGATATTTTGTGTTAGTTCTATGATTTTTAATGTTTTATAGGATTGCAAAGGAAATTGGAGATTTAATGTGAAAAAAATGCAAAAGCAGGAATCTACTGTTGCGATCGAGCATAACAGTGCTCAAGTATTTATTTATATGTTTAGCTTAGTAATTTGTTACTTTGAGTTCTTTTCTCTTTTTTTTACAAGTTTACAAGCACTTGGAAAGGAGTTTCACTAAATTTCTAGAATTACCCGTACAGATCAATCATTTTTGTGGATTAAACTGTATTGATTTAGGAAGAACCAGGAGATAAGCCATATATTCTTGGAAAGATCCAGATGTCTATTTTCTGGAGAATTTTACGGCTCATAAATATGATTTTTTTAGAGAAAGTTATGGCAGTTTTAGTAGACAAATGTCAGGCTGTGAGTGATTTCAACGTGGCAGAAGTGATTTTTGAAGATTAAACTGTAATGATTCAGGAAGAAATAGGAGATGAGCCATATATGCTTGGAAAGATCCAGATGTTTATTTTTTGGATAATTTTATAGCTCATAAATATGATTTTTCTAGAGAAAGTTATGGCAGTTTTAGTAGATAAAGGTCAGGTTGTGCATGATTTCAGCGTGGGAAAAAATTTTGAAGGGTATGTGAAGGCTTAAATCCCACATCCCATCTCGGTTGGAAACACATTCTACATCCCTCATCCCACATCGAATTGGAACACATTACACTCATGGAGTTCCCCTATAAAAGCCCAATTTCACTTCATCAAATGAGTGTGTAATCTCAGAGGCTTTGCTACCAAGGGGTGCAATCTGGAGGATTTTCCTACCAATCAGGAGAAAGTGCCGCACAGCAGCTGCGAGTGGACTTTCTCTCTCCATATATTGTTAGTTTTAATTTTTTTTAAGTTTTAAAGTTTAATGTTTTGTACTTTAATGTTTGCTCTAATTTTTCCCTTAAGATTTTTGTTGTCCATTATATTTATGGGTAATTAAATTCTCAAGTAGGGCTAGGGATGAACTTGCACAGTAGATGGTATTTTTTAATTTATGTATTTGATTTTCAATTACTAAAACTCTTTTGTTTTATCATTCTCAATTCATTGGTGATGTTTTCTTCTCTGAATAATCGTAGAATTTATTATGTTTATGGATTTAGTCATGCTTTCTTAATTGATTAGCTCTTTGATTATGTTTGGATCAATTATTTATCTATATTGATTTAATTCTTTGTTACAATATCGCTTCCTAAGTATATTGTTGTCATTGGATTTTCTCAATAGTGATAATAATTTACGTATTTTAAAAGTGGTGAATGATTTTTCAAAGGGTTACATTTGGTTTAATCTTGGTTTATAAATCTACACCTTCCGATTGGGAATTTTGAGAATTGAGTTCCCAATTGAGTTATTCAATGATATAAGAATAATTAAAATACCATATTTGTGCAAAGGATTCCCGACGCTTTACTGTTTGTCAAATTTGAGTGCTTTCTCTGTTAATCACTTTGCTTCACTTTAATTTGCATTTAAAATTAATCTTTATTCTCCATTAATCATTTAATATTTTTCTTTAGTTTCTTTGTTCCTTCTACTATTCTTTAAATTTGTCTCTCTGTGGAATCAACACCCCAAAGCTATGCTACAACTATCGGGTTATTCTTTGGGCATAATCAAATTTTGGCGTCGTTGCCGAGGAGACAGTAGAAGAATTGCTAGATAGTTTTTCTTTTCAGCAGTTTATAAAGGCGATAACTTTGTTCCTTCTTTTAGTTTGCTGCATTATTTTTTTCATTCTTTTTCCCTTCTTTCTTTTTATAGTATTTTTTTATTATTTTGTTACCTTGCATGCACAGATATAAAGACACCTTGGGTAGATTTTCTTGTAAGCCTGTGCTAGAGTCGGAATCAAACTTTTTAAATCATTTATTTGACAATCCATCTAGTCCTAAAGAAATGAGTGAATACGAAGATCAACCCACTAGGACCATTCAGGACTACCGCCACCCTACATGCATAGCCACACCATCATGCATCATGTTTCCAGCTAATACTCGCCAACTGGATTTCAAAACAGGGATAATACAGTTACTCCCTATGTTTCATGTCTTGGAAAATGAAAACCCATATGTGCACATTAGGGAGTTTGAGGAAGTAGTTGCGACTTCTCATAGTCAAAATGCAACTGATGACATTGTGAGACTTAAGTTCTTTCCTTTCTCTTTGAAGGATAGAGCTAAAAGTTGGCTATACTCACTGAGACCACGATCTATTGGGTCGTGGAATGAGATGACTCAGGTTTTCTTTGATAAATAATTTCCCCAACATAAGACCAAAGCTTTAAAAAAACAAATCTCCACCTTTGCACAAAAGGACAGTGAGACTTTGTATTTGTCGTGCGAGAGATTTAAGGAGTTGTTGAGTATGTGTCCTCACCATGGGTATGAGAATTGGCGCTTTGTGAGCTATTTTTATGAGGGACTTACATCTAGAGAGTGCCAATTTGTGGAGATGATGTGTAATGGTGAGTTCTTACAGAAAGATCTTGATGAGGCCATAGAATACCTCAATGAGCTTGCTGAAAAAGCTCACACTTAGACTGGACCTAGTGCTACTGAGAGCACAAATAGGTCATGCTCTACAGTAAACCCAAATGGTGGTGGAATTTACCATCTCAGGGAAGAGGATAACCTAAAGGCTAAGGTCGAGATGCTTACTAGGGAGCTAGATGTGTTAAAGACTAAGGACTTAAAGCCAATACAAGTGGCTAATCATGCAGAATCTTTTAGACCATATTTTATGTGTGGCGGGGTAGATCATCTCGCTCAAGAGTGTCCCACATTTGCTGAGATGAGAGAGATGTATGAGGAACAATGTAATGCCTTAGGTATGTTTAAGAAGTCTTTTTCACCTTTCTCTGATACCTATAATCCGGAGTGGCGCAATCACCCCAATTTTAGTTGGAAGTTTGAAAACTAGCCGCCTGCATAACCCCCTAGATCATATCCTGCACTATATCATACACCTTCATCTTCTAGGAGTCCTTTGAAAGACACTTTGCACGCTTTTATTGAGGCACAAGGTAAGGCTAACCAAAAATGTGAATCTTTGATTACGCAGGTTATTGAATAAAATAAGGAGATAAAGAGCCAAGTGTCCAAATTGATGAGCTCCTTGAGTGTGAATGAGCGAGGTAAGTTCCCTTCTCAAGCTTAGTCCACACCCCATGGTCAACACATGGTGCAAAAGAATCTGAAGGATGTGAATGCCATTGTGACACGAAGTGGTAAGTCATTACACATCCCAACAACGAACAAATCAGAGGATGTGGAAAAGGGTCAAGATAGTAGTGATGCCGAGCTGCCCAAGGAACCTAAGGTGACAAAGAGTGCTGTTAAGGTACCATTCCCTCAAGCTTTAAAATCAAGCAAGCGAACTTTGGATCCAAACAATGAAATCCTAGAGAATCTAAGGCAAGTAAAAATCAATGTTCCTCTTTTGTATATGATTAAACAAGTTCCTACTTATGCAAAAGTTCTCAAAGATTTATGTACAGTTAAGAGGAAGCACCATGTGAAGAAGACAGCGTTCCTGACAAAGAAAGTTAGTGCTCTAATTGAGCAGTAGATTCCTCCCAAGTACAAGGATCCTGGTTGTTCAACCATTGCATGCAGCATTGGAAATCATGAGGTTAGGCAAGCTTTGCTAGATTTAGGAGCTAGCATGAATCTAATGCCATATTCTATTTATTTGTAGTTGGGGTTAGGAGAAATCAAACCAACCACTATGGTATTACAATTGGCTGACCGTTCAGTGAAAGTACCCTGGGGTGTGATAGAGGATGTTATAATTCAAATTGACAAATTTTATTATCCTGTTGATTTCCTAATCCTTGACATTAGCTCTGTTGTTGATACTACTTATAAGATTCCTTTGATTTTAGGTAGGCCTTTCCTTACCACTACTAATTCTCTTAATAATTGTAGGAATGTGCTCATGAAGCTATCCTTTGGAAACATAACCATCTAGGTGAATATCTTCCATATTGCAAAACAACCAGAAGATGATGACGAGAGCCACCAGACATACATGATTGACTCACTCATGGATAGGGGAGTTTCTATTACTCATGATCTTGATCCATTGAGTATTTTCTTGTTAATTCTGAGTTTGATTCTATCAGTGATCCATTTGATGTAGTTGATATTTGTGCTATTTTTTATAGAACTCGGGATTATGGC
This sequence comes from Bretschneidera sinensis, assembly GCA_023935145.1. Lineage (NCBI taxonomy): Eukaryota > Viridiplantae > Streptophyta > Magnoliopsida > Brassicales > Akaniaceae > Bretschneidera > Bretschneidera sinensis. The sequence continues at coordinate 98,765,446 of CM043698.1, read as the reverse complement.
ACTCGGTCATGGCAACCAAAGTTTGAGGAGTTACCTGAGAGAAGTGAAAAACAAATTCCTTCAAGTGTGGAAGCACTCAAAGTTGAATTGAAGCCTTTGTCTAAGGGTTTAAAGCATGTTTTCCTTGGTCCAGGTGATACTTTTCCTGTTATTATCTCATCTGAATTGTCTGAGTCTCAAGGTGAGAAATTAATTCGGACCTTAAATGAGCATAAGTCAACCTTAGGTTGGAGCATGGCTGATATAAAAGATGTTAGTCCCCTAGTCTGTTCTCATAAAATTAATTTGGAGGAAAGAACTGGCCCTCGTAAAGACCCTCAACGTAAGCTTAATCCCACTATGAAAGAAGTGGTGAAGAATAAAGTGTTGAAACTATTAGATGCGGGAATCATATATCCTATTGCTGATAGTAAATGGGTAAGTCCTACACAGATTATTCCTAAAAAGTCAGGTGTTACTGTGGTGAAGAATGACCTCGGAGAGTTAGTCCCTACAAAACTTGTGACTGGGTGGTAGATGTGCATTGATTACAGAAAATTGAATGCTGCTACTCGGAAAGACCATTTTCCTCTCCCTTTTATTGATCAAATTCTTGAGCGTGTTGCTGGTCATCCTTTCTATTTTTTCTTGGATGGTTATTCTGGTTATTATCAAATTGAAATTGCATTAGAAGACCAAGATAAAACCACTTTCACTTGTCCTTTTGGTACTTATGCTTTTCGTAGAATGCCATTTGGATTGTGTAATGCACCTGCTACTTTTCAACATTGCATTATGAGTATTTTTAGTGACATGGTTGAAAATTGCATGGAAGTTTTTATGGGTGACTCGACTATTTTTTTATCTTCTTTTGATGCATGCTTATTGAATTTAGAGAGAGTATTGACTCGTTGTGAGGAGAAGGAATTAGTTTTGAATTGGGAAAAATGCCACTTTATGGTACCTTCAGGTATTGTCTTAGGGTATATTATTTCTTCTAGGGGGATAGAGGTTGATCAATCTAAGATTGGATTAATCTCTAAGTTGCCTACACCTAGGACAGTAAATGATGTGAGATCCTTTCTTGATCATGCAGGCTTTTATAGAAGGTTCATACAGAATTTTTCCACCATATCTAGACCACTATGTGACCTCCTAGCTAAAGATGCCCCATTTGAGTGGACACAAGCTTGTCAAGAGGCCTTTAAAATACTAATTGGCAAGCTTACCTCAGCACCCATAATGCAGTCACCTTATTGGACTTTACTTTTTGAGATCATGTGTGATGCTAGTGACTTTGCTGTAGGTGTTGTTCTTGGACAGCAAAGGGAGGGGAAGCTTTTTGTCATTTACTATGCAAGTAGAACTCTAAATAGTGCCCAGATGAATTACTCCACGACTGAAAAAGAGTTGCTAGCTGTAGTGTTTGCTTTGGATAAGTTTCATGCTTACTTGATTGGTTCTCCTATTATTATTTTCACAGATCATGCAGCCCTTAAGTACCTTCTTACAAAGAAGGATGATAAGACGCGACTAATACGGTGGATTTTAGTTTTACAGGAATTTGACATCACCATCAAAGATAAGAAAGGAGTAGAAAACATAGTGGCTAACTATCTCTCGAGGCTCACATTTGAGGACACCTCTGACCACCTACCAATCTGGGATGATTTTCTCAATGAGCATTTACTTTCTGTTACCTCTTTACCATGGTTTGCTCATATTGTGAATTATTTGGCTGCAAGTGAGATACCGATGGATTGGAGCACTCAGTACAAGAGGAAGTTCATGACTGAGATACGTAATTTCTTTTGGGATGACCTTTTTCTTTTCAAATACTGCCCTGACCAAATTTAAGGCTTATATCCCTGATGAAGAGATTGCTAGCGTCTTGGAATTTTGTCACTCCCAAGCTTGTGGGGGCCACTTTTTAATGAAGAAAACCACTGCAAAAATTTTTTAGTGTAGATTTTGTTGGCCCACCTTGTGTAAGGATGCAAACATTTATTGTCGCTCATGTGAAAAGTGTCAAAAGTTACGAGTTATGTCCCATCGTCATATGATGCCCTTAAACCCAATTTTAGTGATTGAAATTTTTTATTGTTGGGGCATTGATTTTATGGGACCATTCCCTCATTCTTTTGGATATCAATATATTATTGTGGCAGTAGATTATGTTTCAAAATGGGTAGAGGCAGCAGCTTGCAGGAGCAATGATAATAGGACGGTAATTAAATTTCTCAAAGAAAATGTGTTATCTCGATTTGGTACACCACGTGCTATCATTAGTGACCGGGGTATGCATTTTTGCAACCGTTCTTTTGAAGCTTTGATTAAAAAATATGGGGTGGTGCATAAGATCTCTACTGCCTACCATCCCCAGATAAGTGGACAGGTAGAACTTGCAAATAGGGAAATTAAGCAAATTTTTGAAAAAACGGTCAACCCGGATCGCAAAGATTGGTCTTTGAGACTAGTTGATGCGCTTTGGGCCTACAATACAGCTTTCAAAACTCCCTTAGGTATGTCACCTTATAGGCTTGTTTTTGAAAAGCCGTACCACTTACCTGTGGAGCTCGAGCATCAAGCCTATTGGGCCATCAACCATTTCAATTTTGACATGGGAGAAGTAGGTAAGCTTAGAAAATTTCAGTTGACCGGGTTAGAGGAGTTGAGAAATGATACTTATGAGAACTCTGGAATCTATAAAGCTAAAAATAGGGCGTTTCATGATAAAAATATTTTGAGAAAAACATTTAAGCCTAATGATCGAGTGTTCTTATATGATTCTAGACTCCATAAGCACCCAGGAAAACTTTGGTCTAGGTGGACTGGCCCTTTTGTAGTGAAGAATGTTTTTGCAAATGGGGTGGTAGAAATAGATGACCCTAAGGATGGTCAAATCTTTAAAGTAAATGGTTAATGCCTTAAAGTGTTAATTGATAGGCAAGTTTCGGAAGTAGAAGACATTCCACTTATGGATTTGGTCTATCAACATTGACCACACCACGCAGGTATTTTTTTTTCTTTCTTTATTTGTTTTGTTTTTATTGTTTTTTCATATTTCTTATTGTTGTTTATTTTAATATTTTTTTTGCTTTCCAGTGTTACTTTGGTATTTCTTTTTCAGGGACAATGTGTGCATCAGTTTAAGTTTGAGGGTGTGCTATGAGCGATGCCAGTCTAGCTAGTTCTCCATCTCCCAGGTCAGCTCTTTCCATGTTATTCACACATTGGGGACACTGTATACTTTAAGTTTGGGATATGGGAGACACATTCACACACACTTTGTCTTCACACATGATCTAATGATAGAATTTTAAAGTTTAGTTACTTACTTTAGGCATTTGAGAATTCATATGTTTGGTCTAATCTGACACGAGCACATTAGCACATAATCGCGTGAGGTTTGATATGTGATTTTAATGTGTATGTTTCCATGGTTTAGCTGATTCCAGATGACTTGTTGGATGGACACTTTGGCATAGAGAAGTCAAAAAAAAATGCTCATAATGATCATTGACAAACTTTCCATTGAGTAACTGGACCTCTTGCCTCAGTAAGCAGTGAGTGCTCATGTCAAAAGGTGAGAATTTTGCTTAGTTTGTAGCCTTTTTTACTCGAGTTAGTAAGTCCTTAGGGGTGTCTTTACACCTATTGCCTTAAAACCATCTAGTTTGAGAGTCATTGATTCAACACTCGCTACATAGGTCAATTAGAAAGCTTAATGGAACTAAACATGGCGAGCCTCATAATAAAAGAAAGAAGGAAATAAAACTATGCCATTGTTGTTCGTTCTGATGGGAAATTTAGTGAATCTTGAGACATGAAGACATTACGCATTGGGGTTATTTGGAAGCTTCATTTTTATGTGCTAGTTCACTTTACACGGATTCGAGCCTGTGATGCCTTAGCCGGCCTTTTGTAAGTAATTAGATTTTAAAATTCCTATTCATTGCAAAGATAGATTTATATTTTAAGCTTGCTCATGAATGAATATCATGGTTTTGTGTGCTACTTAAATTTTTGGACACCATGAATGATGGATTTATCTTTGTGTTCTTTGGTTTTCATTTAGTTTTTTTCATTTTGTTTTCCTAAGGGACTAGCAAAATGTAAGTTTGGAGGTATTTGATGAGTGCCAAATATTGCATATTTTTGCCCCTTAATTTACATTTATTAATTCTTTAGTTGTGTCATAATCTGATATTTTGTGTTAGTTCAATGATTTTTAATGTTTTATAGGATTGCAAAGGAAATTGGAGATTTAATGTGAAAAAAATGCAAAAGCTGGAATCTGCTATTGCGATCGAGAGCAACAGCGCTCAAGTATTTATTTATATGTTTAGCTTAGGAATTTGTTACTTTGAGTTGTTTTTTCGTTGTTTTACAGGTTTACAAGCACTTGGAAAGGAGTTTCACTAAATTGCCAGAATTGCTCGTACAGATCAGTCATTTTTGCGGATTAAACTGTATTGATTTAGGAAGAACCAGGAGATGAGCCATATATGCTTGGAAAGATCCAGATGTCTATTTCTAGAGAATTTTACAACTCGTAAATATGATTTTTCTAGAGAAAGTTATGGAAGTTTTAGTAGACAAAGGTCACGCTGTGCGTGATTTCAACGTGGCAGAAGTGATTTTTACGGATTAAACTGTAATGATTCAGGAAGAAACAGGAGATGAGCCATATATGTTTGGAAAGATCTGGATGTCTATTTTTTGGAGAATTTTACGGCTCGTAAATATGATTTTTCTAGAGAAAGTTATGGCAGTTTTAGTAGACAAATGTCAGGCTGTGCATGATTTCAGCGTGGGTAGAAGTTTTGAAGGGCATTTGAAGGCTTAAATCCCACATCCCACATCGGTTAGAAACACATTATACATTCCACATTGGATTGGAACACATTGCACTCATGGAGTTCCCCTATAAAAGCTCCATTTCACTTCATCAAATAAGTGCAATCTCGGAGGCTTGGCTACCAAGAGGTGCAATCTGGAGGATTTTGCTATTAATCGGGGGGAGAGCGCTACGCAGCAGCTGCGAGTGGAATTTTTCTCTCCATGTATTGTTAGTTTTAATTTCTTTTAAGTTTTAAAGTTTAATGTTTAGCACTTTAATGTTTGCTCTAATTTTTCCTTTGAGATTTTTGTTGTCCATTATATTTATGGGTAACTAAATTCTCAAGTGGGGCTAGGGATGCACTTGCACAGTAGATGATATTTTTGTTTATTGTTTAATTTATGTATTTGACTTTCAATTACTAAAACTCTTTTGTTTTATCATTCTCAATTCATTGGTGATGTTTTCTTCTCTGAATAATCGTAGAATTTATTCTGTTTATAGATTCAGTCATGCTTTATCTATTGAATGGATTAGCTCTTTGATTATATTTGGATCAATTATTTATATATATTGATTTAATTCTTTGCTGCAATATTGCTTCCTGAGTATATTGTCGTTGTTGGATTTTCTCAATAGTGATAATAATTTACGTATTTTAAAAGTGGTGAATGATTTTTCAAAGGGTTACATTTGGTTTAATCTTGGTTTATAAATCTACACATTCCGATTGGGAATTTTGAGAATTTAGTTCCCAATTGAGTTATTTATTGAATTAAGAATAATTAAAATACCAGATTTGTGTAAGGGATTCACGACGCTTTACTATTTTTCAAATTTGAGTACTTTCTCCGTTAGTCACTTTGCTTCACTTTAATTTGCATTTAAACTAATCTTTGTTCTCCATTAATCATTTAATATTTTTCTTTAGTTTCTTTGTTCCTTCTACTATTCTTTAAATTTGTCTCTCTGTGGAATCGACACCCCAAAGCTGTGCTACAACTACCACGTTATTCTTTGGGCGTAATCAAGTATAAACGGTGAAAAGCTAAAAAATAATAGTAATATATTTTGTGTTTCTAAATTTTAAAATTTTTAAGTTGTTTTTTAATATTTAACTCATTTGTAAGTCATTTCATTTTGTTTGTTTATTATAACTTATTTGTAATTTGGAAGTTATTTGAAACTTTTAATTTTTAAGTTATTTGTTTATATTATCATTTGTTCAATTTCTAAGTTATTTGTAATTTTTAGATTCATCAATAAAAATATTGTTTTCTATACAATTATAAGCATTCAATTAAATATTTACAAGTTTTTTTTTACTATTTTCAACAACAACAAAATTTAATATATACTTACGAGGCTCATAGACCGGTACGGCACGGTTCAATAGTCATGCGAGCCTTGAGCCGTACCGAACCTACATTCTTCAAAAAATTAACACAGTACAAAAAAAATATATAACATGACACAAAAACACAATAGACCATCTTGTGTGGGATATGGGTCGGCAAGGATATTGCCACCCCAACATTTATCCATAAATCTGATTTTAGGCCCTGGACTACACCTGTCCACTCATCCTACGTTCAACATATATTGCCTGAGATTCTTAAAACGACGTCAGTTGGTGGGCCAAATAAGGTAGTACTAAAACTTATGAAAGGCCGAAGTAGCATAACCTAAGAGTTACAAGCCGAAATATCCCCATGACTCTCTCTCTCTCTCTCTCTCTCTCCCCACCCTTTTTTTTATGTTATTTTTTTTTTGTAAGTTATTTATTTGGAAGTTATTTGGAACTTGTAATTTTTAAGTTATTTGTTTATATTATTGTTTGTTCAATTTTTAAGTTATTTGTAATATTTAACTTCATCAATAAAATGATCGTTTTCTATACAATTATAAGCATTCAAATAAATATTTATAAGTTTTTTTTACTATTTTCAACAACAAAAAAAAAGTTAATATATACTTACGAGGCTCATAGACCAGTACGGCACGGTCCAATAGTCACGCGAGCCTTAGGCCGTACCAAACCTACATTCTTAAAAAAATTAGCATGGTACAAAAAAAGAGGTACAACACAACACAAAAACACAATGGACCGTCTTGTGTGGGACGTGGGTCAGCACGGCCATTGCCACCCCAACATTTATCCATAAATCTGATTTTAGGCCCTGGACTTCACCTGTCCACTCTCATCCTACGTTCAACATATATTGCCTGAGATTCTTAAAACGACATCAGTTGGTGGGCCAAATAAGGTAGTACTAAAACTTATGAAAGGCCGAGTAGCATAACCTAAGAGTTACAAGTCCGAAATATCCCCATGACTCTCTCTCTCTCTCTCCCCCTCGAAAACCCCCACAACTCCCCCCCCCCCCCCCCCCCCCCCAACACACACACACAAAATTAAAACTACAAAACAATACCTTGCACTCATCCATCTGAGGCCGATGGTGAAGGGGCTCTCTCTCTCTCCCCTCATTAAAAATTAAAACTACAAAACAATACCTTACACCGTCTGAGGCACCCTCCCTCCCTCCCCCCCCCCCCCCCCCCCCCCCCCAAACTAAAAATTAAAACTACAAAACAATACCTGACACTAATCCATCTGAGGCCCATGATGAAGGGGCTCCTCTCTCTCTCTCTCTTCCCCACTAAAAATTATAACTACAAAACAATACCTTACACTCATCCATCTGAGGCCCATGATGAAGGGGCTCTCTCTCTTTCTCTCTCCCTCTCTCTCTCTCTCTCTCTCTCTCTCTCTCTCTCCCACTAAAAATTAAAACTACAAAACAATACCTTACACTTATCAATATGAGGCCCATGATGAAGGGGCTACCTCTCACATTAAAAATTAAAACTACAAAACAATACCTTACACTGATCCATCTGAGGCCCATGATGAAGGCTCCCTCTCTCTCCTTCCCACTAAAAACTAAAAATTAAAACTACAAAACAATACCTTACACTCATCCATCTGAGGCCCATGATGAAGGCTCTCTCTCTCTCTCTCTAAATTAAAACTACAAAAGAATACCTTACACTCATCCACCTTAGGCCCATGATGAAGGGGCTCTCTCTCTCTCTTTCTCTCTCCTCCCATCACCACACCATTCTTGTTTCCTCCTAGGAAACAGTTAGTCTAGAAATTCACAAGAAATTATGAAAAAGAACATTTTACTTGTTATTCACCAAAAAAATATATCCTATGTTATAGAGTATAAACTACAAACCTGATAGCAGTAGTCAAATATGATTACAAACAGGACAGTTTATAATACATTCCAACTGAAAGACCAACCACACCATAAACTTGCAGGATGCTGCGTGGGTGGGATAGTTTCTTAACCAGCTGATTCACTACACGACAGAGAGCAGACAAACACTTTATAAACCCTTTGAACCAGGAAGGTCAATCCATTGCAGTTGGATTTCAACTTCACCACATTCCACATTCCTCAATCTCAGGCAAAGATATTGAACAACCTTGCCTTCACTCCATGAAATAGAGCTCTGTTCAGACAGACAATTACTCATGCTTGGTTCAATCTTTGTTATTATAGTTCCATTCGGGAGACCTTCCAAATTCATCTTTAAAGCTTCTATATAAGCTTTGATGTCAAACTCTGCATCACCCATTTTGTCATCTTTGCTAAATGTGTCATGGTCAAACACAGTCTGAAATAACATAAAGACAATCAGCATAAACGTTCTAGTACCAGGAAATCAGGACATGTAATTGAATGTCAACAAAAGAATCATTAGCATGTTACTTTGTCATACATATAAGCCATCACAGCTAGTACCCATTTTAAATGCTTTGGACTTCAGCAGTCCATATAATTAGTTCATTGAAACAGAGAAGTCCCAACTCGAAGGGGAAGTTTTCTACTCACAGCTTGTGGGCTACTTAAACTATTGGTTCTTTGACTGCCTTCTATATTTCATAGAGTACTTTATAATTGATTATTAATAAGGAATTCCCAGGCATTTCTAACTTAGAACTGAAAAGAATTATTAATAATACATATGAGGAAATATACTATTGGACTAGAAGCAGTTATGCCTAAGAGGCATTAAGTCTCATTGGCCACTTTAATTAAGCGAAAAAAAGGTAGCAGACTTGTCACACAAGAAACAAAAACCTGATACTGCTCCCACAACCAATGCTACACACTACACATTTCATCCATGTTTTAAAATCACTAGGAGAAATCCCAAACCATTGTCAACCCAATGAGAACATTTAAGTTAATATACGATTTGTTTCACCAGTAGATGTTGCTTATGCATATACAGAGTCAAAAATCATGAATTTTTTAAATTACTTAAACATGTTCCTTAACATGTTTGATATCCTAGTATCTGAACATCCAGGGGTGGAGGGAGGGGAGAACTAGGAGGAGCCCGGGCTGCCCCAAAACTTTGGAAAAATCCCTTAGGTATATATGTTCCTCCAAGAAAAGTATCCTATCAGCCCCAAGAAAAAATTATGATATTTTATTAGATGTTCTTGATGTTTTGATGAAGAGAGTGAGTGGGAGAAAATTTACTTGACCAATTAGCTAGAGTAAGAGGATCCTACTCTTTAAACTTTATACACCTAATAAAAACAAATTTCTAGTTAGCTTATTTGTTATGCTATCAGTTGATTATACATATTAATCACTAATGTATACTCTAATTGAGTTATATATTATCCCTTTTGGTATTTATAATAATGTATAGCTTTATTTCATAAGCTAAATTTTTTTTAAAAAATAATTAAAAATGATATTTTATTTTAACCATATTAGCTTTGGCCCCCTAAGAAAAAAATTATGGCTCTTACCCTGTCAACATGGGTGGCAAGAGTAGTTCTTCAACACTAACACAGATAAACTAAAAAAACCTGACATGAGGACATCACCATGCATGATAGTTCAAGAACTGTTTAGCACACATAATGTATCCAGGAGTGTCTGTGCAGAAGAACCATCAAATAGAAGCAACGACAATTAAATGAATTTCCTAAAGGAATACTCCTTATGAGTTCACCTAATTTTCACCGCGAAGAAGTATATGACATGATAATTCATCAATGATAAACCCTTCGAAAGAACTAAACTCACCACCTACTTCTCAAGAGGAAGTGAGAGATGACAGCTTTTCAAAAGCGCTATTCTAGGTGCACATATGCAAAAAGGAACGTGCATCAATTGAAAATTTGTTCAAGGAAAATACCAGAGAACCAAGCTGACTAAGCAAACATATATACATGAAGATGGATATGTTCCAATTATTTGCTTTTCAGCCAGCCAAAAAAATCTGGGAGCATCACACAAAAAGCATCAAAGTGAAAAGTAAACAGTATAAACATTTAACATTTCATCATGGCTTAGAATCACAAGCCTCTGTATATGAGTTATCTTAAGCTTGAAAGTCAATAATTTAGCATGTAAGTTATCTGATAAACAAACAGAAATATAACCGAAAAAAATTTATTGTTTCCTTTTCTCCAAACAGATATGAATCCGATATAACCACGTGATATGAATCCGATATAACCACGTGAAAGACTAGACAAACATAGAAGCAGTTGTCTTCTCACACCATTATAAGATAATGTTTTCTCACACCATTATAAGATAATGTTAACCTTTTTCTTTTTTCTTTTCTTCCTTTTTTACATAATAGTCTTCTATATCATACCAAGGCAGTACCAAAGTACTTACCAGCATGACTGGTAGACTAGGATCTGTAACAGAAAGAGTTAAATTTTCATTCCACTCAGGATTGACATCCTTTTTTATCACACGAGTCTTCAGCTTCTGCATCAAATTTTTACATATAAAGGAACAGAAGAAGTGAACATGAGTGAAAGATTTAAATAACAAAATCGAAGAAATAGAATGAACTATACTATCAGCCTATCACATAAGCATCAACTATAGGAAAGCAAAAGATATATGGAAATTAAAAGTTACAAAGATTGCAAGAAAGCATTCATCAAGCTGTATAATATTAGTCAACAGCCTACACACCGAGAAATTACACCTTTATTATTTGCGGTAAGCATCAAGATATCTAACTGAGTGATGGTTTCACATTCTTGAGAAACATTGTTATTATAATAATTTTCAAATAATGTCAGTACAGTTACATAAACACATTTTCACTCTAATAATTAATAGTGCGTTCATAAGTAATTTTCAGATAATTTAGTAAAAAGCATTTTTCTATTGTTAGATAGGAGAGAAGAAAATTGAGAAGATTGAGAATTTTTTTACATGTATAATCAAAATCCTCCTAAATTAGGAGGATTGGAGAGTGGAAAGTAAAATGAGCTATATTTTTTGTCTTCTTTCATCTTTTCTTCAACTTGTCATCCTTTCTGTCAAACACATGATGGAAAGATCAATCTTTTCTTTTATTCTCATTTTTCTATCCTCTCTCTTCTTTTTCCTCACAATCTTCTCTTACCAATCATGGTCGTAGTTAAGGACAAATACTTTCAGATTCAACCGAAAAGGTAGTCCTATTTCCACTGAAATAATGGTTGGTTCTAGGCTATTCTGCCCGTGCCTAGGCTGTATTTCAAGTTTTCACGGGTTAGTGGCATGAATGCAGCTTAATCCATGGAAATAGCCCCACCCAACAGAAAAATTTGTAAGTTACTAATGCTTGAACAATCATGATGGCCGACTAAATTTCGAAAATCATACATCACTCTCAATAGTATTTAGGAAGATACCTAATTTTGACAGTATCATTAAGAACTTACTTAACATCATCCTTACAAACCCCCTCCACCTCAAGGAGGTTTTTTCATTAAAAAAAAAAAAAGACAGTCAAGATCATCAAACCCATCAATCAGAAGAAGATAATGTTGAAAAAATTCAAAAAAATATACCACATGCTAACAATTTTCATGAGAAGAATTAAGAGAAATATCAAAGAAATTAAAGAGAGATGAAAATGGAATTAGAATAGAGGACCTGCTTGCCCATCCTGATGACAATGTAAGGATCGCTACTGCGAACGTCGCGAACAGCGAGATTAACGCCGCGTTTGACGCGGATCCTAAGAAGTCCCAAGAGGTTATCCATCAGCGATTTACTGCGAGCGGTGGTTGGTGTTCTTGGTGAATCCGTCAGTTCGTATCTCCTTTGCACCACCACCCCCTTCCCTTTTATGCACCCAGCAACGCCTTTCCTCTTTTCTCTACAATAAATAATTGCCAAAACATCAATTTCAATTTCAATAATAATATTAAATTATGCTGATTATATCACAGATAAAGATCGATAGCAGGTAAGAACTCTATTTTTTTCTCTAGAATTTTGTCTCCTCAACAGCGTTCCTTTTTCTTTTTAAAGAAGATGGTAACTGCCAGCTTTTAAGAACTTTATATAATTAGGTATGTTTTTTTTAGTATAATTGTTTTTGAGAGGGTGCGGTTGAGGAGGGAATTGAACTACTTCTGTGGGTGAAGGTAACCAGGAAATCCGGTTGCCGGTAGGTGAAATAATTGGAGGGGAATTGTTTATGGGATTTGTGTGGGGTGTGGACACTTCGCATTAAAGATGCGTAAAAGACGCTCTCTGTTTGTCTGAACGAAATTCTCATCCTAATATCATCAATTTAAGCTCTTCCTTACTCACCGTTACTTCATTATGTGGAACCTCCTTGTTGTGCCACTAAGAAATTAATATCTTAACACATGCGTGTTAAACTGCAATTCCATTAAGAAAATAAATTATAGTGCAAATATAAAAATTCACACTCTTTTTGTTTCATAATAAATTATTCTCACTTTTATTTTGAAACTAGCTGTCAACCTATTTGCACGGGAATTTTTTGTTCATAAAAATAAATATAAAAATAATAAATAAATAATTTATTTTGTCGTTTTTATAAGTAATAAATAATTTATTTTATCATTATAAATAAAAATTCTTAATACATAATTAAATAGTTGCTTTATTTTTGTTGGGAATATTATTGCAATGGTTAATATTATTAAAATATTATAAAAAAACTAAAATCAATTACATTGTAAATTGTATAAAGAACAAAGTTTATAATATATAAAATCTAAAATTGAGGATAATGAAGAATATAGCAAAGATGTAGCGACGATCCAAATAAGCTTGAACATTTAATACAGAAAAAAAATTCTTTATCAAGACTTTTGTTTATACATTTGAATAGGTATTTAATTGTCCTAGATTTGTTGTACCATTGGTCCACCATAACTCTATTGTGAAGAACATCATATTTATTATCGAGTCTAATGCTTCCATTTTCAATAAATTTACTGTATTTTTCATCCATATTTATTATATTTTCTCTGCAAACCAATTCATGAGAGTTAAAGATTGATTATTCAATTTAAAACATCATATTTAAAATAGATTAATATTACCTCATAATTTTGCTATTAGTATAAATAATCTCCAAGAATTTACAATTGACAATCTCTTTCAATATAAGTTTTGCTCTGCAATAATGAAAACAATTAAAGTACTGTTGATGTCGAAAAATTGCTTACTACTGACATGGCCTTGGTGCTGACGTGGCCTTGGCCCTGCACAGGTAACAGAGGTGAACTAAACCCTCGGAAGGAGAAGATGGGAGACTTCCAAGGGGGCTCCGATGCTTAAGTTAGGACAAGGGTTTGAGAGAAGCCGAGGCCGAGAATTGAATCTAAAACGGCTTAAGTGCAAACAAATAAGTGTGAATGAATCATGAATTCCATACCTCCATCTTCTTATAGTCCCCTGAGTAGGTATTGCCCAAGTGGGGGGGTATGGCCTTGCCCATGCTGTCTCTGCTTTCAGAGGTTAGGCCTTAATTGTGTGATCAGTTGATGGAGTGTGTCAGGGGTCACGTGTTGCAGAAGGGTTAGGTCTGTTAACCATGCTTTGACGTCGTGGTGGTGTCCCTCGCTTGTCCACGTGTGCTTTACCATGCTAAGGAGGCTCGAATCAAGTTGTTGCCCTATAAGTGACATTCGGGCCCATGTGTAGGTTTATTGGGCTGTTTCTTATTAGTCCAGGGGGTCATGTTCTTATTGGGCCAAAGTGTTATGGGCTACATCACAGGCCCTCCACTTCCTCAGGCACTTGTGCCTCGAGGAAGTAAGATGTGATGTGTCGTGACTGAGCGTTTATACTCGTGATTTTTGAGAGGCGAGATGGGGCCCTAGGTTTGGTGGATCTAGACTGAGCGTATGACAAATAACTCATACGCTCGGACTTGGAGAAACTGGGTCCAGCGTATGACGAGTAGCTCAAACGCTCGGTTTTGAAGCTATTGGGCCGAGGGCACGAGGAACGTTCCAGATGTTCAGCCTTGGAGCTCTGGGTGTTCGATCCTGGGGAAATTACAGTTGATGTGACACGTGGTGCAAGTCAATTCTATATTAAATGTGAGCAGCCATTTTCGGGAAAATGGCGGCCCTTAGAAACGAGTTTTTGCCTTTGGGAAGTGAGAAGCCTCCTGGGGGAGTTGGCCGGAGTCTAGGGGAACAAAATATTCCCTAAGTGACCGTGAGAGTGGCTTTGGGATCCGAAGAGTCGCCTATTTTTCTGTGTTTGCATTAAATGTCCTCGTTTGACGTGTTTTTCGCTCCTATATAAGAAGGTTTCTGTTTCCTTTCTTTCTCACTTTAGATCAAAGTGACTTTGCTTTAAGAGGGAAAAGTTGAGAGCCTTCGGCCTCGTCCCTTTATTTCTGAGTTTTCATCCTCATACCCTGGTCCTTGAGAGTCTTAGCGTTTTAGAACCTGAATCCTAGGGCTCGGAGGCCTATCGGACGGTCGTGGCCCTGGAGGGGGAGGGGCCAGCAATTCCTTGAGGGATTTATGGAAGCCAAAAGGAAGGTCGAGGTCAGGTATTTGAAGACGGACTTCTCGGGCCTTGATCTACTAGAGTCCGAGGAGGATGAGGAACAGCTTGTTTTGGAGGGGGAGCAGCCCGAGGAGCAAGGACCTCATTCAGATTCTGAGCGGGGGTGGTTGGTTGGGTAAGAAGGACATCCAAGCGCAGGGCAGCCCGTCATGGGGGAAGAGAATCCAAGCTTAGGATGAGTGTTACTAGCCATAGGGGAGAGCCTCAAGACAGAGAGGCTGAGGCAGCAAGACAAAGAGGCTGAGGCAGCTCCTATCCTGAATTAGAATTGTTGGTTTTTTCTTTGTACTTTGAGGCCATTAGGGTCCTCTTTTGCTTGTACTTTGAGGTCGTTAGGGTTTTTGCTGTAATCCTTTTGATAAATTAATAAAATGTTCTTCCTTCAAACTTTGCTTTCCATATACTATTTTCCTGCTTTTACACTTTGTCGTTTCTTCCTTCAAACAAGACAAGACCTCAGGCTTGGGGAGCCTAGACCGAGCATATGCAAAGCAGTTCATATTCTCGTACTTGGAGAATCTGGGCCGAGCGTATGACGAGCAGCTCATACGCTCGGTCTTGGCAAATCTTGGCCGAGTGTTTGAGCAACAGTTCAAACGCTCGGTCTTGGCGAATCTTAACCGAGCGTTTGAGGAACAGGTCAAATGCTCGGTCCTGGTGAAATCTGGCCGAGTGTTTGAGGAACAGTTCAAACGCTCGGTCTTGGTGAAATCTGGTCGAGCATTTGAGGAACAGTTCAAATGCTCGGACCCGGAAAAATCTAGTTGAATGTATGACAAGCAGCTCATACGCTCGGACTTGGAGAAATTTGGCTGAGCATATACAAAGCAGCTCATACGCTCGGACTTGGAGAAATCTGGTCAAGTGTATGCAAAGCAACTCATACGCTCGGACTTGGAGAAATCTGACCGAGTGTATGACAAGTAGTTCATACGCTCGGACTTGGAGAAATTTGGCCGAGCGTATGCAAAACAGTTCATACGCTCGGACTTAGAGAAATCTAGTCGAGCGTATGACAAACAACTCATACGCTCGGACTTGAAGAAATTTGACCGAAAGTATGCAAAGCAGTTCATACGCTCAGACTTGGAGAAATCAGGCCGAACGTATGACAAGCAGCTCATACGCTCAGACTTGGAGAAATCTGGTCGAGTGTATGCAAAGCAGCTCATACGCTCAGACTTTGAGAAATTTGGCCAAGTATATGACAAGCAGCTTATACACTTGGACTTGGAGAAATCTGATCGAGCGCATGACAAGCAGCTCATACACTCTGACTTGGAGAGATTTGGTAGAGTGTATGACAAGCAGCTCATATGCTCGGACTTAGAGAAATGTGTCCAAGTGTATGACAAGTAGCTCATACGCTCGAACTTGGAGAAATTTGGCCGAGCATATGCAAATAGGCTCATACACTCGGACTTGGAGAAATTTGACTGAGCGTATGCAAAGCAGCTCATACGCTCGGACTTGGAGAAATCTGGCCGAGCGTATGCAAAGCAGCTCATACACTCGGACTTGGAGAAATCTGACTGAGTGTATGACAAGTAGTTCATACGTTCAGACTTGGAGAAATTTGATCAAGCGTATGCAAAACAGCTCATACGTTCGAACTTGGAGAAATTTGGCCGAGCGTATGCAAAACAGTTCATACGCTCGGACTTGAAGAAATCTAGTCGAGCGTATGACAAGAAGCTCATACGCTCGGACTTGGAAAAATTTGGCCGAACGTATGCGAAGCAGCTCATATGCTCGGACTTTGAGAAATCTGGCCGAACATATGACAAGCAGCTCATACACTCGGACTTGGAGAAATTTGGTCGAGCGTATGCAAAGCAGCTCATACGCTCTGACTTAGAGAAATTTGGCCAAGCGTATGACAAGCAGCTTATACACTCGGACTTGGAGAAATCTAGTCGAGCATATGACAAGCAGCTCATACGCTCTGACTTGGAGAGATTTGGCAGAGCGTATGACAAGCAGCTCATGCGCTCGGACTTAGAGAAATGTGTCCGAGTGTATGACAAGCAGTTCATACGCTCGGACTTGGAGAAATATGGCCGAGCATATGCAAAGCGGCTCATATGCTTAGACTTGGAGAAATCTGATTGAGCATATGACAAGCAGCTCATACGCTCGGACTTGGAGAAATGTGACCGAGTGTATGACAAGTTGCTCATACGCTCGAACTTGGAGAAATCTTGCCAAGTTTATGCAAAGCAGCTCATACGCTCGGACTTGGAGAAACTAGGTCGAGTGTATTCATATGCTTGGTCTTGGAGAGTTCATTCACGGGCTTATTCGTCTTGGGCCCACGGGCTTCTATTTTATTCTTGGGCCATAGACCTTTTGTGGGAGAAATAATTTATGTCGACTGTCGTATCTTAAATGGCGGCGCCTCGAGCATTGTGAAGATCACGTCTTTATGACAGCTGGCACCGTGGGGAGTGGGAACGGTGTCTGGGTGATTGCAAACTTTGTGTCTTTTCATTTGCAGGGCTGAGTTAATGCTCCTCGTTTCCGTTGCCACAGCCTCTATAAAAGGGGATCCACCCTCACTTCACCCCTCACTTGCATTTTGAGAGATTTTGATAGCATAAGGTTAGCAAGAAATAGTTTGAGAGCGCTCAGTTTTCTTAGAAATCACTCGGAGAGATTCCTTGGTGAGTAAGATGTCTGACAGGAGTGAAGATAACGGGGATCTGTCGAGGGAGTTGGAGGAAGTAATGGGTATTTCTTCTAGCGATGAAGTCTCTTACCTATGCTTTTCGGAGAGGTTTGATCCTATCTGGACGGTTGGGGCGAAGTCTTCCCCTAGGGGCACTAGAGTCAGCTCTTCTACTGATCGCCCTCTTGGGGTCTTCATTTCATCCCTGAGGTCTTCCACCTCGAGAGGCAGAGCTTCTGTCTTCTTTTCTTCTTTGATAGCATTCAGATAGCAGGATCGAGAGGCCCTCTGATTACTCCCACTCCCTCACTAGTGGGAAACTTGACTTTCAGATGGTACGTGGAGACAACAGCTTTCAGTTTGTTAAGGGTGGGTCGCCCGATGATCATGTTGTAAGAGGAAGGTTGCTTTACCACCAAGAAAGTGGTTTGCACAGTGGAGGTCCGTGGCGCTGTCCCTGCGAAAAACAGGGAGGATTATGCTTCCCTCGGCGAAGACTTGTGATCCGCCAAAACCATAAAGGGGGGCCGGGGCTAGCTCTAGACGCTCATCCTTAAGCTCCATGCACTGGAAGGCGTCATAGAATAATATATCTGCGGAGCTTCCGTTGTCAATCAAAACGCACCGTACTTCATGGTTGCCCACTAGGAGGGAGACCATTACTGCGTCATCATGAGGAGTTTGTACATCTTCTAAGTCATCCTCCTTGAAGATCACCAGCTCCGACTTTATTTGCTTATGTGGCCCGTCGACAGAGGCCACAGTTCTGGCATAGGCCTTACTGCTTTGTTTCGAGCTCTCTCCGGAGGCAGGGCCTCCAGATATTGTCTTGATGATCCGGGTGGTAGTTGCCACTTCTTGGTTCTTTTGTTTTAGAGCTTCCCGATCGGTTCTAGGGTCTCGCCGAGGGTCCCGTCACTCTCGGTCTTGGAGATGAAGACGTGGGGGGTCTCTCCTTGACTGGACGAGCACTTCTCTCCTCTGAGGCCTTGTAAACTCCTTTAAATGCCCCCAGCTGATAAGGGCTTCAATTTGTTCCTTCAGGGCATGACATTCTTCGGTATCGTGGTCATAGTTCTAATGGAAATGGCACCATTGTCTTTGATCCCCCCCAATGTGTGGCGTCTTGGGCAGCTATTGCAGGACTGATTTGTCTTGAAGCTACATAAGAACATTGGTCCTGGATGCGTTAAAGGGAGTGAAACCGTCAAACTGGGGGTGAAGTTTGTACCTGTTGTCTTGGTGAGGTCTTTTGGCCGTATCTCTCTGTGGATTGACATCTTTTCTCTTCTTCTCTGTTTCTCTTTCTCTTTCTCTCCTGAATGCCTGGTCATCTTCTGCCAGCATATACTTCTCTGCTTAGAGCTTAGAGCTGAAGATCCCAGACCTCAGCCCATGCTTAAACTCCATCATTTGAACATTTGGGTCGAGGTCAGGATTTCCCAGGCGGCCGTGCTGAACCTGGATATGTAGGCTCGAAGCCTCTTTCCACGGTGTTAAATAATGTTGAACAAGCTCTCTGAGGTCTTCTTTGGTCCCTTACTACTGAGGAAGTGAGAAGCAAAAGCATATCTAAGTTATCTGAAATTGCTAATGCTCCCCGACCTCAAACGAGAATACCAAGTACCTGCAGCATTCTCAAGAGTCAAGGGGAAGGCACAACACATGATAGGGTCAGAATGTCGATGTAGCATCATAGTCGTCTTGTAGTGCTACAAATAGTCCAGGGGGTCACCTGAACCGTCGTACATTCTGACCTGTGGCATTCTGAAGTTAAAGGGGAATGGGGTCTTGAGAACATCATCTGTGAATGGGGGATCTTGGATACTAAGCTCATCCAAGATACTAAGATTTCTGTGTTTTAGGGCCAAGTCTATATTTTCTTCCATATCTTCGAACTGTCTATCTAGGTCGAAGTTGCTCTTTGAGGAGGAGCTTTCCTTGGACCGGTTGCAACGCAACGAAGGCTTGGTAGGGGGCTGATTGTAGGTCAGATTATCTCTGTCAGATGACTTTTCTTGCTCGAAAGCTTGGCGGGGAGAGAAAGATGGTTGCTGACCTCCGCCCCAGATTTAGGCCGGAAAGTTCTTGGAATTGGGCTTGGGTCACAGAGGCGGCATCAAGATGCGCGGCCGCTTCCTCGTAATAAGGAGAGTCGGTTCCGGAGAGATGGGGGCGCTGCTCTCTGACGAGGGGCCGTCTGCTCGACCCGAAGGTTGCATGCTCGGGGATTGTAGGAAATCTGGGTCCAGATTGTTGGCTGTAGGTGCTGCCTCGGATAGGAGCAGAGCATGTTGCTTCCTTGTCGGTCCTTCTCGTACTGCTTCATGGCAGCATTGCAACAGATGAGTTCTTTTATACTTTTTTGCTTTTGTTACAGCGAGAGATTGTGGCTTCCCACAGACGGTGCCAATCTGTTGATGCCAAAAAATTGCTTACTGCTGACGTGACCTTGGTGCTGACGTGGCCTCGGTACTGACGTAGCCTTGGTGCTGCACAGGTAACAAGTACGTATATTATATAGATATTAAAATCAACACAAACTTCAAAAAAATATATAAACATGACTATCAAAAATTAAAAGACGATAACCAAAAAACCTTTATTCTAGCAAGCTGCTATGAAGAGAAATAAAAACATGAAAACAATGAAAGAAAAAGTCAAAACTTAAGTGAAACTAAAGATAGATTGACTATTGAGATAATTATATTTTTTTTTAGATAATTATCAATATAAAAACTTATTGTTGGTAGACAACATGAAATGGGGCTGAATTTCCGTTAGATAAGAATAAGGCTAAATTTAAATTGATCTACGTATTTATTGCTTAATGGGATAAGTATAACTATTGTATGTATAGAAAGAAATATGCATGCATAGAAACAAAGATAAAATTATCTTCTTCTTTTTTTAAACTTGAATCATATATGCTAAATGCATATTTTTTTAATTAAGAAAACTGAATGAAAAAGTTATTTTGGTTTAAAAATTGAAACTTTGGATTTATTTCTACCTTACTTATTATTACCGTAGTTGAACACGAAAATTGTTTCCATGGAGTTTTTTTTATAAGTTATTAGGCCCCACTTGATTATATATCCAATCTACCCAATGATAGTATAGCTATTATTGAAAAATTAAATAATCTTGTTAGTTAAAGATAATATGTAAATATTTTGAATTTGAATGAAAATATTTTTATTTTTAAAAAAAAAACGAAATTGGATAAATAAATAGTGTGTCCATGTTAGTGTCCACGTCATTACTTATGTGGCACTCTTGATGTATTAAAGAGTTGATAGAAATTTAAATTAAAAAGTTGGATTTGAAAATATATTAGATTTAATTTTCAAAAATTTATTGAAAGATTAAAGAATTTTTCTAGTTAAAAATAACACAAATATTTTGAATTTGAAAATAAATCTATATTTTTTTGCAAAAAAATTATTTGATAAATAAATGATTTATGGTTTTTAAAGGAACTTACATAATTAAGTCACAATAATCTTTATCTCTTTTCAATAATCTTCGCTCTGCAATAATGGAAACACTAGAACTATATTAAGTATAACAATCAACACAAACTTAAAAAAAACACAAAAGCTTTTAGATAAAACACAAAAATGTGAGATAAAAAATAGATGAAAAATTGGTGATTGAATTTAAAGGAACTTACAAAATTGAGTCACATTAATCTTTCTTTCTTTTCAGTGATCTTTGCTTTGTAGTAATGGAAACAATGCAAGTATATTAGGTATAAAAATTAATATAAACTTAAAAAAATAAAATTATAAACGTAACTATAAAAATATAGAAGACAATAATTAGTAAACCTTTCTTTTAGCTAGTTGTTTTGCAGAGAAATGAAAACATGAAAACAATGAAAGAAAATACCAAACTTAAATGGAACTAAATACTGATTAACTAATGAGATAAAACTATTTTTGTAATAGATAATTATCAATATAACAAACTTATTATCTACTGATAAGATGAGATGAGGTTAATTTCCTTTAATAAGAATAAGTCTAAATTTAAATGGATTAAATTTTGATTTATTATAGCATAAAGAGTAAGATAAGGTATATTAGTCATTTGTTTATCATAAATTTACTATTTAAATTTCAAATAATATATTTTATCTTGGCCAAATTTTATTTATCAAAACTAATCATTATCTTAAAAGGAGTTTATAAAAATTCAATCTCTATTAAGATAATTTTTTAATCATTATTGAAAGTTTAAAGAATTTTGTTAGTTAAAAATAACACCTAAATATTTTGAATATTAGTAAAAATAACATATAAATATTTTAAATTTGAAAATAGATATATTTTTAAAATTATATATATTTTATAAATAAATGATGTGTTTTTTTTTTAAGGAATTTAAAGAATTAAGTCACAATAATGTTGATTTGAACCATATTTGACCCAACAATCAAATAAATACTATTAAAAAAATTTACTAAATTTTTTCAACAATCAACAAAGAGGAAGTAAGACAATCTTTGCCTTTAAATAAAAATAAGATCAAATTTGTAGGACAACTTATGATAGGAAGTTTTTATGATTAATGAAGAAAAATAAATTTGAACTAAAAGATAATTTATTTTCAAACAAGTTAAAAAGAAAAGTTGTAAATACATAGAAAAAAGAAAAATGGTGAGAACAATAGATGGTTAATGGGCGGCATACATTACTTGATTAGGAGTTCGAAATCAAACTACAAAATTGATTTACTGAAACTATCGATTTGAAATTTTTATACATTTTCGATTATTGGTTTGGTTGCATTTTTTTCCATATACCTTGCTAACCGAACTGAATCAATTATGTACACATAAATATAATATAATATAATATAATATATATATGTATGTATAACTAACAATTAAAAATTTTACTTTTTTTTTCTTCAAAAATCAACAAAAAGGAAGCAAAACAATCTCTGCCTTTAGATAAAAATAAGTCCAAATTTATCCAGACTTGTTAATTGATGCATCTAGTTCGTAGGCTTTTCTCGATTTCCCTATTCTTTTTGTTTTTGGATTCATTTTTTGTTATTTTAAGGTGTTTTGTTTTATATATTATTTAATTTGGGGTTTGCCTCAATCCTTAGAATCCAAAAACATATAGTAGAAGACCAGTAAACAACAGATTAATATCAAAAGAAAATCTGCAATAAACTTAAAAGACAATAAAAAAAAGCAAAAATCAAATACTCTTACCAATTCTATTGATCAAAGATTTATTGTATGATACAGAACCGAGTCGTAATAATCTTTCTATGTTGTTAAAATTATTTGTTTTGCTGTAATTGAAACAATGCAAATATATATTAAGTATACAAATCAACATAAACTTAAAAGAATAAAATTATAAACTTGAAAATAAAAAATAAAAAAATAATAATCAATATACCTTTCTTGTTGTTCTGTAAAGAAATAAAAATATAAAAACAATGAAAGAATAGACTATATTTAAATGAAAATAAACAGTGATTAACTAATGAAATAATTATTGATATAAAAAAATTATCAGTAAATAAAATGAGATGAAAGTTAAATTTATTTAGTTAAACATAAAATTTCAAATAATATTTTATCTTAAGCAACGCAATCTCTGCTTTTAAATAAAAATAAGTCCAAGTCCGATAAGGAGCTAGTGCCGTATATAAGAAAAATATCACACTGACAGATGGTGATGTCTATCGCATCAATTGTAGGCTCAGTTTATCAGATTACCAGCTTGTGACATATATTTTTCTTGCACCAATTATTTACATCAAAATTCATCACAATTAATACATATAGTGCTCGTTTGATATTTGACAATAACATAAAATAACTTTGCCATAATTAGCTTGTGACATATCAATAACTTTGCCATAATTTTTGTATTAAAAATAAAATTGAATGAAATTAAATTATTAATTTTTGAAGACCGAGTTCGATTTTTCATAGCAACAACTCTTTTATAGATAAAAATAATTATTATATGAATGAATATTAATCAAGAATTATTATGGTTATTACTAATAGAAAGATTAAATAATTTTGTTAGTTAAAGATAAAACATGTAAATATCTGAATTTGAAAGTAAATATATTTTATTTGAAAAAAGTAATAGACAAATTAAATAATTTTGTTAGTTAAAGATAAAACATGTAAATATTTGAATTTGAAAATAAGTATATTTTATTTAAAACAATAATTTAATAATTAAGTGGTATGTATTTGTCAGCATCTATATCATTACTTATATTACGCGTTGGAACTATTCTAATATATATATAATATCAACTTTTTCATGGTAGAGATCGTGACATGTCAAAATTCAGTTGGTACCCATGGTTTTGGGTATGTTGCAATAGTACCCCAATTTTTAAAATGTTAAAATTGAACTCTTAAAGTTTAAAATTTATTGCAATTGAAACCCTTTTGAGAAATTTCGTCCAAATTGACTAACCACGTGTACATGAGGCAAATTTATCCCAGATTTTGCCCAAATCAGCGTCTTTTTGCCGGCTGGAATTAATTAAATTGTAAAAAGAAAAACAAAATTGTTGGTTAACCCCAAATGAACCCCTTGTTGTTTCATATGCAACCCAAAATGAATCTTGTGCAACATGAGATTAACCATTTTATTTCCATCAAAATTTCTGTTATCACTTATACCATGTTATGGTTAGTTGTATGGAATTAAAATTTAAAATAAAAATTGAGATAAAATAATATTTAATTCAACATAAAAATTGTTAAAAAAAAACCATAATTTTATTTCAATTTCAAACTTCAATTGCATTATACTAAACATAATGTTAGAAATTTTGAAGATTTAGCTACAATGATATCAAAAGCTTAATTAATTTGATTATACTCAATATTAATATAGTTAGATCAAAGAAAAACCCAAATTTGTATAAGAACTCCACCGCACTCAAATCAATTAATAATGATTGTACTCATACTAAAAACTATTTTCATATAATTTTCGAACAAGGAATGAAACTAAAAAAAATCAAGAATCAACTATAACAGCGATCAAATAGAGGTGGCAAACAGCCAAGGGAGACGGATTTGACTTGGGTCATTTCATGTCAGGCAAATTTATCCCCAATTTTGCCCAAATCAGCATCTTTTTGCCAGCCGGTATTAATTAAATTGTAAAAACAAAAACAAAAACAAAATTTGTTAGTTAACCCCAAATGAACATGTTTTTGTTTCTTATGCAACCCAAAATGAATCTTGTGCAACATGAGATTAACCATCTTATTTCTATCAAAATCTTCATTATCACTTATGTTTGGTAGTTTGGAATTGGGGCTCAAAATTATAATTGAGGTGGAATCATACTTAATTTAGCATAAAAATTATTGGAAAAGACCATGATTATATCTCAATTCTAATTTCAAACCTTAATTATATACTAACAAACACAATGTTAATGTAATACCCGTATTCGTAAAGTAAGGGTAAAGAAGTAATTAAATAAATATAATATAGAATTAAAATAATATATATATGAAAGAATTATTATTGAATAAAATAATTCTCTTGAAAAAAAAAACTTGGCGCGCGGTGGTATAGTTACAAAGAAAAAAAAAAGAAGAAAAAAAAACGGACGTGTTCAGGTGTGGGTAAGAAAAAAAAAGGAACAATGGAGGGGGAGCAAAATTTGCATATGTATATACTGTTTCTTTATTTTTTTATATACTTATCAATCCTAATTGGTTTTCTTCTTTTTACAATTCAAACTACTCTATTTCTCTAAACACTTGGGGATCGAAAGAGTAAAATTTTGAAGGAGTTTATAAGAGAATTTTATAGAGACTCACGGGAAGCTCTAAGAAAAACAGAAGATAATAACGTGAGTTTTATTTTTTGAGATCTAGCATACATGAAATTTCCCGGAATTCAATGTAGGAATTTTCAAAGGGTGTGAATTATGAAGGAATTGAAGAATAAATTAGATATTTTAATATAAATATTATGTCAGGTGTTGACAATCAGCAACTGGATGAAATTGCTGAGAGGAGCAGGAAAGGCAATGAGGTGATCCACGGGTAGCTCTAAGTGCTACGTGGTAAGTTAGATTTACTCTAAGTAATCAAGATAAATATGAAACATATAGTGATAATATTAGAATAAATTATTAACTTATGCTTTGCTGGTAGATGAAAAATTGGTTGATAGGTATGATAGGAATAATGGATGTGTAGAAAATTATTATATGAGAAGTAATATTATTAGAATAATGAGTCGATTTAATAATAAATGTGATAAATGAAATTCTTGACGAGTTATGGTTGATGATTTGATATGATTTATGAAGAAAAGAATTTAGTGGAATTTTTCAAATAATAATTTTAGAATAATCAAGATAACTAATTTAAATGTCTGAATACATGCTTGCTTTTATTTTATTATTCATATGCATATTCATATCATTATGCATATGCATATGCATGAAATAAAAGAATCCGAAAGGCAGCCAGCCTAAATGAAAATAAAAGAACTGGGAAAGCAGCCGGTCTAAATGAGAATAAAAGAACTGGGAAGGCAGCCGATCTAAAAGAGAATGAAAGAACCGGGAAGGCAATTGGTCTCAGCTAAAACATGTCGACACGTGGAAAGATGTTCCCAATAATAATAACATTTAAATTCATGCATTCCATTTGCTTAAATATTGATTGTTATTACTTAAGATGCTAAAGTGCTATTCATGACTGTAAATTTATTGATAAATGAATGAGTCACACAGAGAGACAATTATGCTGAGAAGAAATATGGAAATACGAAATTATTAGAATTATCTAGGTGACTGATTATATGTTGTGAACCTTATAATGAGGTAATTATGAGATAGAATTGATAGTTTCAAAATGATGATTAATTATATGAAAATAAGAGATTTATAAAGGATGGGGAATTGATATGAGTAGTGATAATAGAATGTTATTATCAAAATATATAAGATATAGATGAATGAATATTGGAAGACTACTTATACCAATTGAATACTTCTAGTAAGTGTAATTCATTGAGCTTGTGAAGCTCACTCTTCATTGTACAATGATTTCAGGTAGCAGACAGGACAGATAATTTGGTGAGTTGAGATTCAGACGAAGCCATTATCTGTAAGCCACGTGGTTCACATCCTCATACTAATAGGAAAATAAAATAAAAATTTATTTGTATATATTCATGCATATTATGTTGTATAAAATGTTTAAGTTGAGATCTGAATAATGTATCTCCCCTATTAAGGATCGAGCATCGATGTAAACAATTGCAGTTGTATTATTATTATTGTTGCATGTATGTGTCATGCTGGGATTTCAAAAAGCGACGACACCATCTCAGGGGTGGCCAACCCGGGATGGGTCATTACAATTTTGGTATAAGAGCATTAGGTTTTATGATTCTGTAGACTACATAAAAAGTAAGAAAGTGGGAGATTAAAACAAATTATATTCTAATGAATAGTCTGAGGATGACACATAGACGTGCTAGAGCTAGAGTTAGAGTTGTTGATTTGAGAGGGAGTGGTAGGCCCCCAATATTTTGACAAGTCGAGGTTGAGTCTGAATATTTGGTTTCTAGAAGGGAACTTGATGACAGTATAATTGATATTAGTAGAGGTGAGAGAGAATCTGAATTTGAAAGAGATAAGCTAAGATAAGTTCTTACACATGCTCTTGAGAAAATGAATGTAACAGATGATAGAGTTGATAGCCTATAGCATAGACTTGATGAATAGGCTAGAATAGTGCCTGAGGTTGTTGTAAATCCAATAATGGTAAATGTTCAAAAGGGGAAAAGTGAGTTTATGCACGAGATGTAGAGAGATTATTTTGTTAGATATATTAAGTCGAATGCCTTGCTGTTTAAAGGATCTATGTATCCTTTTAAGCTTGAGTTTTGGGTGAAACATGTAAAGAGATTATTTGGTATTTTACTAGTAATTGACAAGTAGAGGGTTGTCTTTGCTTCGTTTGAGTTAAAAGGAGAAGCTTTGGAATGGTGGGAGGATACTCTTCCCAGAGTAAGTGCATATGTTGATAGACTCTTAACCTGGAATAGGTTTAAGGAGGTTTTCCTTGATAAATAATTTCCTTAGACCTTTAGAGCCCAACAAGATAGAGATTTTATTTATTTAAAGCAAATGTGTTGACAGTGGCTCAACATGATAGCAGTTTGTGGTCTTGTCAATAGTTGTACCAGAAATGGTAGTCCTAGAGGAAAAAAAGTGTAAGAGGTTCAAAGATGAACTATGTTTTAAGATTTGATCGAAACTATCTTACATGAGGCATATGAATTATGTTAGTTGGGTGGATATAACACTTCAGATTGGGAAAAATCTTATGGAGTTTAAGGGCAAGAGAAAGAGAAAGAGTGGTTAAAGAGGCTTAGACATGAAGGTTCCAGAGGTAGTGGTAGTATGAGTGTACAAGATGAGAGACCACCCCAGATGGGGCGTTCCTTGTTAAAAGGAACTGTAGTGTGGAGTCAGAGGCAAGTAGGATCTGTTGCTTTAGTAGCTCAAAGTAATATTAGTGGGACCCCTAGATTTGAGAGATAGGTTATGGAAACTGGAAGTTATGGTAAAGGTGGGAGTGTACTACCTAGAGGATGTGATAACGTGATAAAAATACTATAACGTGTTATAGATGTAATCCGATAAGATATTTTATCTCAGAATTGTCCTAATTTGAAGTGCCTTTTATGTAGAAATGTGAACATATCAATATTGGTTAATCCTGGTGTAACCTATTCTTTTACATCTAATGTATTTATGAAGTTTATTGATGCATGTATTAGTTCTTTGATGCATAATAGTCCTACTGAAGTTCCCACTAGAGATAGAGTGATAATCATAAATGTTTCCAAGGGTTGTGTGATTCGAATCCATAATAGAGAATCTGAAGTTGATTTATTATATTTGAATATGGTTGATTGTTTTTAAAGAATGTAGTGTTCAAGATATGGACATGAAGAGTTTAACTTTCAGGAAGAACATAAGATACTCTCGAACTATCTTATTTTCCTCGGACTACTAGTAGATGATTGAAGAAGGGTGGTGATGAGTGTTTGGCATACATAATGGATTCTAAAAAGAAAATAGGAAGTTAGAAGAAATCTTAGTGGTGAAAATTTTTTTTAATGTATTTCTTGATGAGTTGCCTAATTTACCTTCTAGTAGAGAGATTGAGTTTTCATGGATGTGATTATGGTTTCTGAACCTATTTCAATAGCACTCTATAGAATAAGACCTGTTGAATTGAGAGAATTGAAGGTTCACTTTAATAATTGTTAGACAAATAATTTATTTGACCAAGTGTGTCACTATAGGGAGCCTTTTTATTGTTTGTGAAGAAGAAATATGGAATGATAAAGTTATGTATAGATTACCGATAGCTGAATAAAATAACCATTAAGAAAAAAAATATATCTTTTGTCCAAAATGGATGATTTGTTTGAACTGTAGTAGAGAGCGAGCATGTTTTCAAAAATGGACCTGAGATCAGGTTATCATCAATTGAGGATGAAGAAGGAAGACGTGCCTAAGATTACTTTTAGGACACATTATGGTCATAAGTTTCTTGTGATGTCATTTGGATTGACTAACGCTCCAGAAACATTCATGGACTTGACGAATAAAATTTTTAAACCATTTCTTGATAATATTGTGGTTGTGTTCATTGATAACATCTTGGTGTATTCTAAGATTAAATAAAAGCATGTAAAACGTTAAGAAATTGTGTTGGAAATTTTGATTAAAGAGAGATTGTATGCTATAATTTTCTAAATGTGAATTTTGGTTAAATGAGATAACTTTCTTGGGGCATGTAATACCTAGAAATGGCATAACAGTTGATCCATAAAAGGTAGAGGCAATTTTAAGTTGGGAGAGACCAACTAATGTGACTGAGGTTAGAATCTTCTTAGGGTTAGCTGATTATTATAGAAGATTCTTTCAGAATTTTTCTATTATTGTAGTACTGTTGACTAGACTGACTAGGAAAGAGGTGAGATTTGTATGGTCTGGGAGTGTGAGAAAAAATTTAAATTACTGAAGGAGAAATTGACTACAGCTCCAGTGATTATGCCTAAAGTATAACGCGATAGTTGTAGCATAGCTTTGGGGTGTTGATTCCTCAGGGAAAAGTGATCTATAAAGGAGAAGTGCAAACCTTAACACGAACGATAATAATCAAGTGAGAAGATATCAATGATGAAGTGATTGTGTAAATAGATTGAAAAATATGATAAAGAAACAACAAGGTTCCGGGAAGCCTCCATAGGTTTATTGCTTTATTTCAATCTTAATTCAGTTGTTTTTATCTCGATTGCAAGTTTCACATCCCAAACAAGCAATCAACAAATTTTTAATCAAGCCCATATATATACCTTAATGTAATTGATATGAAGTACTCTTTTTAGTTAAGCACACATGATCTATCCTATAGATTTATCAAGAAACGACAATATATCTTTAATGACAATATTGCAGTAATGGACAAACCTAAAAGATAATTCTACTGGACTCAATCATACCCAAACAATGTCATATAAGAAAAGCATGACTAGACTTATATGGAGATAAGGATACAATCACTGGATTAAGAGAAAATCCTTTAATTAGATAAAAGAGTAACGCATAACAATGTTTTGACAATAAAGCCCAACTATAACTGAATCAAGAAAGGAAAATAAGAACAACTACACTTAGGGATTCATCCCTTCGCCTTGCTTAGAGATTAGTTCGCCATGAAGTTCATGGTTGAACTCTTTGATGGAGGAGAGTGTGGTAGCCTTTTTGAGTTTTTCAGACTTCAAAAGATATCTTTTCTAAAACCCTAAGTGATCTATTTATAGTATAAGAGGTTCAAGTATATTCTAGGGTTTAAACAATCATTAAAGTCCTAATTAGGTCATAACTCGGAAACAAACTTTCGAGTGTGCGCCGCGGCTCTCACTTTCGAGTGCCGCGGCTCTGACTATTCTTTGTTTTAGAGAGCTTTTGGGTGCCGTGGCCTTGCCTAGTCCAGGCCACGGCGCACACTGAAGGAGGATTAGCTCTTTTGCCCAAGCTTATGGAGGCCGAGGCTTGGATATTTCCAGGCCGCAGTGCACACTCTTAAGACTTGATTCTCTTCATTTTGTCCTTCTGTAATCTTGCCTTCGCTTCAGTCTTCATTGAGTCATTGTGCTTCAAGAAACGATAGCTTTTCCTTCTCTTTTGGACTCAAAGTACCTGAAAGTGCACTGAAATAGATCAACAATTCAAGAATACCACTTCAGAGTTGTTAACGAATCAAAGTGCAATTAAAACCTAGATCAACCCTAAAATGCTAATAATTAAGTACTGTTGAGATGCATTTTATAGCTCTCATCACAACCCCCAACTAGCTTATTGCTAGTCCCTAGCAATTCAAGCGAAAACAAGAGATGAATTCTATGGTAGGAATCAAAACAAGGTAAAGCAATGCTAGCGTTAAACCAAGAGCAATTCACTTTTTGTCTCAGAAATTGCACATAATTTATAGCACATAGAATTATTAAATATCACTTAAGTCCAAAAGTAATCCAAACATCAATCTTAAAATCGTTATCGACTTTTAACATCCATCTTACCACAATCCATTAGTCCGAACACCCAGATGATTTTATGCATAACATTCATGAATACAAGTCTTGGCCTCTAAAAAAATACTAAATTGCATGACATCAATCACAAATCAAGCTCAATAGGCTTATTTTTCAAATCACTCTTCACTATTGTAGAAAAAATCACACTACATTGGATCAATAGGTCTTTAATAAGCTTGTAACGTAGGTTGAGGTAAAGGTTAAGAAAGAACGGGAAAGATTAAACAAGTAAAAAAACTTAGTCTCTTAAGTTAAACACAACCACTTTAAGCACTTAGATAACTTTACTTCAACACCCAACTCTTTCAACTATTTTTTTATAAGAGCACATCTCTCGATGAGTCACTACTTTTCTTTTCTTTTCTATTTTCTTTGCCATACTTCACTTCTCTTTCTTTTCTATTTTGGCATGAGACCATTCATCTTTTTTTTTTATTCTTTTCTTTTTCACAACCCCCAACTTATCTCTTTTAATGTACTTGGGTTATGGTAGTAATATTTTTTCATATTTCCATTCTTACTCCTCTTAAGTGTTTCTCAACAAATGTGTATAACTAAGTTCTTTTAAAAGAAAGGTAAGGATAAAATGTTTTTAGGCTCATAAAGGTAAGTAAATAAGCTATTGAAAGAAACAAAACTCAATTTCTTTTTCAAGGAAAGGCTCAAATAGGTGACTAGCAATAAATATAGCAATGGTAAGTTTGAAAGGCTCAAACGGTTCAAAAATGGCCTATATCATATCCTAAGTAATGTGCATTCTAGGAATTCGCCTAAACTGATTATCAAATAAGTTCTAGAGCTTGTCAAGGCCGCAAAAGTATTCACAAACAATCACATATAAAACTTCTCTAAATGTTTTTAGACTAATCATACAATCTTACTGCAAACTAGAGTCTCAAACCAAATGAAGATTGACACTTAAATTATTCTCAAACCGAAGCAAGATTTAACTTCCTCTAAATGCTATATGCTAGCTCAATTAAGTTCATATCATTGACATGTGAATTAACTCTAAGGTTAACACAAAGCATGCTAAAAACAGATAAAAAGGGAAAGTAACACCAAGCAGTTCAATGAAAACAAAACACGTTTCCTCCACCCCCAACTTAAAAATTGCATTGTCCTCAATGTTAAAGATAAAGAAAAGGAAACTCTCTTTGTAAGAAAAAGTGCACACACACTGAAAATTGTGCACCATCATGTGACCTGCATTCCATTCCTCTTGCTGAAATTCCGATCTACAATATAGAACAACACAACAAAAGGAAAGCAACTGCGATGTACCATTAAGATTCCCACCGTATGTTAGGTGAACACATAAAATGGAGAGAAATAACTAAAAATGAAAATAAAGTATGACAAATAAAATAAAGAAAAGGAAAAGAAAAAGAATGTTAGGATAGTCATCTGATAACAAGTAAAATAAAATAAAAGGAAACAAACAAAATAGAACCCAAAACTAATCCTCTATGTCATCATCATCTTCTTCATTCTCTTCATCATCCTCAGGAGTTGGATCAAAAGATGAACCCGGATAGGGTAGCAAAGTGGGAAAGTGATCTATGTCATAACCGATAGCGGAGGCAAGGTGTTGGTACATCTGACCAAAAGAAGAGTACACCCCCGCTTGATAATCAGCTTGCTTAGCCAAGAAATGTTCCTCATGATCAAATCTATCATGCAAAAATTTTTGTTGCTCATCAAAACGAATCTCTAAATGCTCAAGGTGCTCTGCAACAGTGAAGTGCCTAGGGGGAGGAAGAGCTGCAATCGCCACTCTCTCTCCCGGAACTGGCGGCCTTGAGGCTTTAATTTGAGTGAGCATGCCATCATCGATGGGTTTCTTTGGTTGCTGGGTGTCCTCATCAAGACTGTACTAAACTCCGGCTTGGATGCATAATTGGGTAATTAAGGAAGAGAAGTACAATCCAAGCTTTTATTGTACAGTGTGTATGATAGAATGAAATATGTTCTGGCCCACATCAATAGTCATGCCCATCAAAATGGCATAAATCAACACAGCTCTTTCAACAGTAAGGTCACTATAGTGCATGGCAGGCATCAATCTCTGACATACAAAATATTGCCAAGCTCTAGCATTGATAGCCAGAGAAGTACCGGGCAAGGTTACAGGGGTATCTCCCGTCATTTTCCATGCAGTGCCCAGAATACAGAGAGTATTGCAAATCTCTTCATAATTAATTTTAGATGCATATGCATTGTACTCACTGTTTACTATGTCAGGGAGCCCATAGAATCTATTGATAGATGTGCTTCTAAAAGAAACTATTTTTCCTCTCACTCTCACCTTACCATTCCTATGTTCTTTTGCATTAGCATAGAATTCTCTAACCATATTTGTGAGGCAATGAAATGGTTGGCTAGCAAATGTACCCCAATGCCCATCAATAATCATTCTAAACAAGGTGGGGTTTGCTCTCTCTGTTATATTGAATCCTCTGTCAGGAATGGGTTTTCTAGTGTGCATCATCTTAACACATCTATCACTAGCCTCAAAACTAACAAATTTGCTCTCATCAAAACTAACAAATTTTTTAAATTCCCAGTTTGGTGTACACTAGGATTTGATCTAGGTGAGGTTTCACTAACGGACGTGGAAGGAAAAGGCAACTTTATTTCGGGACCCTTAGTGAATCTACCTCGCAAGTCTCTCGGCCTAAGCATACACCAACTGAGTTAAAAGGTAATAAATAAAAGAAAATCAGAAAATCAAAACTTAAAGAAAGGAACGATAGTACCGTCTTGTCTTAGAGTTTGACAGATTTCCTTGTATGTAAGTGCGTTTCCCCTGCAACGGCACCAAAATTTGATTACGCCCAAAGTATAACGCGATAGTTGTAGCACAGCTTTGGGGTGTCAATTCCTCAGGGAAAAGTGATCTATAAAGGAGAAGTGCAAACCTTAACACGAACGATAATAATCAAGTGAGAAGATATCAATGATGAAGTGATTGTGTAAATAGATTGAAAAATATGATAAAGAAACAACAAGGTTCCAGGAATCCTCCCTAGGTTCGTTGCTTTATTCAAATCTTAATTCAATTGTTTTTATCTCGATTGCAAGTTTCACATCCCAAACAAGAAATCGGCAAATATTCAATCAAGCCCATATATATACCTTAATGTAATTGATATGAATTACTCTTTTTAGTTAAGCACACATGATCTATCCTATAGATTTATCAAGAAATGACAATATATCTTTAATGACAATATTGCAGTAATGGACAAACCTAAAATATAATTCTACTGGACTCAGTCATACCCAAACAATGTCACATAAGAAAAACATGACTAGACTTATATGGAGATAAGGATACAATCATCGGATTAAGAGAAAATCCTTTAATTAGATAAAAGAGTAACACATAACAATGTTTTGACAATAAAGCCCAACTATAACTGAATCAAGAAAGGAAACCAAGAACAACTACATCTAGGGATTCATCCCTTCGCCTTGCTTGGAGATTAGTTCGCCATGAAGTTCATGGTTGAACTATTTGATGGAGGAGAGTGTGGTAGCCTTCTTGATTTTTTCAAACTTCAAAAGATATATTTTCTAAAACCCTAAGTGATCTATTTATAGTATAAGAGGTCCAAGTATATTCTAGGGTTTAAACAATCATTAAAGTCCTAATTAGGTCATAACTCGGAAACAAACTTTCGAGTGCGCGCCACGGCTCTCACTTTTGAGTGCCGCAGCTCTGACTATTCTTTGTTTTGAAGAGCTTTTGGGCGTCGCGGCCCTGCCTAGTCCAGGCCGCGGCTCTGGTTGGATATTTCCAGGCCGCAACGCACACACTTAAGACTTGATTCTCTTTGTTTTGTCCTTCCGTAATCATGCCTTCGCTTCAGTCTTCATTGAGTCATTGTGCCTAAAGCAACGATAGCTTTTTCTTCCCTTATGGACTCAAAGTACCTGAAAGTGCACCGAAATAGATCAACAATTCAAGAATACCACTTTAGAGTTGTTAACGAATAAAAGTGCAATTAAAACCTAGATCAACCCTAAAATGCTAATAATTAAGTACTATTGAGATACATTTTATGGCTCTCATCATCCAGTATTGGTGTTTCCTTTTGGTGATGAAGGATTTGTGGTGTATAGTGATGCGTCGCATCAATGGTTGGGATGTGTGTAACATGAGAAATTTTTGGCCTATACTTCTAGGCAATTGAGGAATCATGATAGAAATTACCCCACTCATAGCTTAGAGTTGGCTGCAATAGTGTTTACTTTAAAGATTGGAGACATCATCTGTATGGAGTCACTTGTGAGATATTCATTAATCATAAGAGTTTGACATACTTACCTACCCATAGAGAGTTGAATTTGAGGCAAAGATGGTGGATGAAGTTGATTAGTGACTATTATTGTACGATTCACTATCATCTAGAAAATGTGAAGGTGATAGCTGATGCAATGAGTAAAAAATCTACAAGAAGATTGACTGCTATTGAAAGTCATAATGTGTAATTAATTATAGATTAAGAGAGATAAGAATGAAGTTGAACATCAGTGATAGAGGATCATTGTTAACAAATATTGTTGTACAGTTATCCATAGTAAAATTCTTGTTAGAGATGCAAGGTAGAGATAAAGAGATAGAAAAGATTAAGCATTGAGTGCTTACTAGAAAGCAATATGAGTTCAAAATTTGAAATTATGATATTTTGGTATTCGAACATAGTATTTGTGTTCCCAATGATGAGGAGTTGAGAAAGAAGATATTGAAAGAGGTACATGATGATGTATATTCGATGCACCTGAGTAACAATAAGATGCATAGAAGGTTGAGACTAAATTACTGGTGGTCAGGATTGATGAGGGATGTAGCTGAATATATTTTTAGATGTTTGGTTTGTCAGTAAGTGAAGTTAGAGAATAAACATTCGGGAGGCCTACTACGTCTCTTCCCGTGCTTGAATGACGAAAAATGTGAGTATGGATTTTGTTTCTGGATTTACCCATACTAAGAGAGTTCACGATACAATGCAAGTGATAGTAAATATACTTTTTAAGTCATTTCAATTTCTTCCAATTAAAACTAATTGGAATCCTAAAAAGTTGGTTGAACTGTATGCAACTGAGATTATGGGGTGGTATGGACTACTATTGAGCATAGTGTCATTTAAAGATGCTAGATTTACATCTTGATTTTGGAGAGGCTTTTAGAAAGCCATGTGTACACAGTTGCAGTTTATTATAACTTTTCATCATTAAACAGTTAAGTAGACAAAAAAGATTATTAGAGTACTAGAAGATATTTTAAGGGCAAATGTGATGAGTTTCTCAGTAAGTTAGGATGTTTACTTGCCCCTGATTGAATTTGCTTATAATAATCAGTATCAAACTAGTATTGGGATGACACCATTTGAGGCCTTATATGGTAGGAGTGTAGAACTCCAGTGTGCTAGGAAGAAGTTGGAGAAAGAAAGATATTTGGTCCATAAATTATTGAGTTAACAACTAAGAGGATCAAACTGGTTAGAGAGAACCGTAAAGTAGCATAGAGTAGACCGAATAGCTATGCTAATAATAGAAGAAGACCTCTTGAATTTCAAGTAGGTGATTGGGTGTAATTAAAAATATCTCAATGGAAGGTGTCTTGAGGGTCAAAAGAAAGGAAAGTTGAGTCCAAAGTATGTGGGACCCTATGAGGTTATTGAGAAAGTTGGGCTAGTTACAAATAGCCTGGATTTGCCCCCGAAGTTGAAGTAGTTATATAATGTATTTCATGTTTCACTTTTGCAGAAATGCTTACATGATGAATCTCATAATATTTCAAGTCAAGCGGTAGAAATTCAAGAAGATTTGACTTTTATACAAGTACCAATGAGAAATTTAGACAGAAAAGAACAAGTTTTGTGTAATAAAGTAATTCCATTAATTCAAGTTTCGTGACAGAATAAATATGTTGAAGAGATTACGTGAGAGCATGAGGAAACTATGAAGAAATATTATTCACAATTGTTTCTTGAGTTAGGTAAAGAAATTTCGAGGACAAAATTTTTATAAGGTGGGTAGAATTGTAAAACCCGTATTCGTAAAGTAAGGGTAAAAAAGTAATTTAATAAATATAATATGAAATTAAAATAATATATATACATGAAAGAATTATTATTGAATAAAATAATTCTCTTAAAAAAAACTGGATGCACAGTGGTGTAGTTACAAAGAAGAAAAAAACGGACGTGTTTAGGTGTGGGTAAGAAGAAAAAAAAAATTTTAAAAAAAAGTTTTCAAAAAAAAAAAAAAAGTGGCAACATCTGGAATCCAGGTGTTGCCAAAAGAGAAAAAGGGTGATATGTTCTGTATCATTCATGATACACAGCACAAAAGGTGAACAGTGGAGGGGGCAAAATTTGCATATGTTGGGGTTTGTCCAAGAATTAAACAGATGGAGTGTTCAGCATTAGGTCAGCCTTATGTGTCGCGGCCTCCAGCAAGTCCAGGAGTTTAGCCCTCAGGTGTGCACCACAGCACAGCCTCCCCAAGCCGCGACACCCAGCAAAGATGAAGAATGGAGGAGCTGTGCCCCTATGTGCGTCGCAGCCTGCCCTGTTCTGGGCCGCTACGCCAGGCACACCTGAAGCTTCATTTTGGGCACTTTAAGATGGTGCATGGGACTTGGTTAAAATGCATAGGATTACTTAGATTCTTAGAGAGCCAGGAGTCTTTGGTTCTTGAGATCTAATGGTTGAGATTGATCTCAAAGATTGGATGAGGTAGTCATTGCTCTATATATAAAGGGTCTTCTAACAACAAGTGAAGATAATCATCTCAACAAGAGAGAATGACATGTGAATGTGTGTGAAATAGAACACATGGTGTGTGAGAGTGCAAAGACACTAAACACAGGAAAGGCTCATTCAAGAGAGGCTGGTTATTTAGAGAGAGAGTAGTATAGATTGGGGATTCAAGGGCTTTGTAATTGGAATTTTCTTGGGGAAAATTCCAGGGAAACATTTAGTCCTTATCACTTTCTTTTTCTCTTCTTTTGTTCTTCAAGAACAAGAGGATTCTCGAAGAGCTATTGCTGTAATTTTAAAAACTCGTTGATTTAGTGTAGAGAGCTCGGAGGAGCTCACGGGGACGTAGGCACATTGTCGAACCTCGATAACAATTGCTTGTGTTCTTTCTTTGATTGATTCCTATTCTGTTTCTCTTTATTATAAGTCATTGTGGACTTGGGTGTTTGGAAAGATCACAACCTGGGATTCCGCAAGAAGGTGAATTTTCAACAGTGGTATCAGAGCTTGGTTCCAAGAATCAAAGGATTCTTTGGTGGTGATACAGTGGGTATCAGAACTGAACAGCGGGTATCGGAGCAAGACTCCAAGAATCAAAGAAAACTTCTTAGGTGATTCAAGAATGGAGTAGAGATCAAGATCAGATCGTGTTCTTGAGGTTCAAGAACGGTATTGAGATCAAGCTTTGGTCGTGTTCTTGAGATTTAGAAGTTGGAAAGCAATTGTGGGTGCTGCATAAATCTGGGATTTTCTCCGCAAGATGGGTTCGAACTTCATTGTTGAGAAGTTTGATGGAAAGGGAGACTTTGCCTTTTGGAAACGGAAAATCAAAGTGGTTCTTATACAACAAAAGGTGGACTTGGCGATTGAAGAAGATAACACTTTTTCAGCAAGTATCACGGAGGTCCAGCGGAATGAGATGAAGAAGATGGCATACAGCACCATCTTTCTGCACATGTTGAATAGTGTGACCAGGGAGTGTGGAGACTCAGAAGATCCAGCTGTCATTTGGAAGAAACTAGATGAGTTGTTTCTTACCAAGACTCTCCCTAATAAGATATATCTTCGTAAACGAATCTTTGCTTTTAAAATGGATCCTGATAAAGAGTTACAAGATAATCTTGATGTCAAGATTAGGGAAGCATCAAGTGGAGAAGGGCTGTTCATTAGAGCAAGGCCAGAAAATCAGTATGGCAGCAACATACATGGCTACTATTGGGACAAACCATAAGGTAGAGGACAAAGTCATGGGAGAGTGCACTCTAAACCGAGATTTAGAGGAACTAGATGCTACTACTACCATAAGGAGGGTCATTTCAAGAAAGATTGCAAGAAGATGATAAGGGATGAGGGAGGAAGCCATACCAAGAATGGAGAGGCTTCGGTTGCCAAGGGAGAACAGCAAGATGATGATGTTCTTGTTGTGTGCTCAAATGTGAGCAAGGGGCAAGAAGGCCGTGAGAGATGGATCTTGGATTTCGGGTGCACCTATCATATGTGTCCTTACCGAGATTGGTTCAAGAATTTCAAGAAAACCAATGGGGGAAAGGTTTTCCTGGGGAATCCTACTTTTTGCCAAGTGAGGGGCACGGGAGACATCCAGTTGAGGATGTTTGATGGAATGACGAGGCTGTTGAGGAATGTGAGATATCTTCCGGAGTTGAGAAGAAATTTGACCTCATTAGGGCAGCTAGATTCCATGGGGTACACATACAAGGCAGAGGAAGGAAAGATCAAGCTAACCAAGGGATCTTTGATAGTGATCAAAGCAACAATGAAGGATGGTCTCTGTGAGATGATCGGAGACACGGAGATCAAGGATCAAGCAGCAAGCTTGATGGTTGAGATAGATAAGGCAGCCCTTTGGCACAATCGCTTGGGACACATGAGCGAAAAGGGCCTACAAGTTCTCAGCAAGGATATGGTGACAAAGTAGAGGAACTTGATTTCTGTGAATGTTGTGTTCTTAGGAAGCAACATCGGTTAGCTTCAACACCGGAGTGCACAAGTCTAAGGGCATTCTTGACTACATTCATGCGGACCTTTGGGGACCAGCAAGCAATAGATGAAGTGTTTAGCATCAGGTTAGCCTTGTGCACCGTGGCCTCTTGCAAGTCCAAGAGTTCAGTCTTTAGGTGTGCGCCGTGGCACAGTCTCCCCAAGCTGCAGCGCCTAACAAGGATGAAGAAAGGGGGAGTTGTGCCCCTGTGTGAGCCGCGGCCTGCCCTGTTCTGGGCCGCGGCGCCAGGCACACCTCAAGCTTCATTTTGGGCACTTTAAGATGGTGCGTGGGACTTGGTTAAAACGTACAAGATTACTTAGATTCTTAGAGAGCCAAAAGTCTTTGGTTCTTGAGATCTAAGGGTTGAGATTGATCTCAGAGATTGGATAAGGTAGTCATTGCTCTATATATAAAGGGTCTTCTAACAATAAGTGAAGATAATCATCTCAATAAGAGAGAATGACATGTGAATGTGTGTGAAATAGAACACATGGAGTGTGAGAATACAAAGACATTAAACACATGAGAGACTCATTCAAGAGAGGCTGGTTGTTTAGAGAGAGAGTAGTATAGATTGGGGATTCAAGGGCTTTGTAATTGGAATTTTCTTGGGGAAAATTCCAGGGAAACACTTAGTCCTTATCACTTTCTTTTTCTCTTCTTTCGTTCTTCAAGAACAAGAGGATTCTCGAAGAGGTGTTGCTGTAATTGTAAGAACTCATTGATTTAGTGCAGAGAGCTTGGAGGAGCTCACGGGGACGTAGGCACATTGTCGAACCTCGATAACAATTGCTTGTGTTCTTTCTTTGATTGATTCCTGTTCTGTTTCTGTTTATTTCAGGTGATTGTGGACTTATGTGTTTGGAAAGATCACAACCTGTGATTCCATAAGAAGGTGATTTTCCAATAATATATATACACTGTTTCTTTATTTTCTTTTATATTTACCAAATGCTGATTGGTTTTCTTCCTTTTATGATTCAAACTACTCTATTTCTCTAAACGTTTGGGGACCAAAAAAGAGATTAAAAGAGTTAAATTTTGAAGAGGTTTACGGGAGAATTTTATAGAGACTCAAGGTAAGCTCTAAGAAAAACAGAAGGTAATAACGTGAGTTTTATTTTTGAGATCTAGCATACATGAAATTTCTCGGAATTCAATGTGAGAAATTTCAAAGGGTGTGAATTATGAAGGAATTAAAGAATAAATTAGAAAATTTAATATAAATATTATATCAGGTGTTGATGATCAGCAACTAGGGAAAATTGCTGAGAGAAGCAGGAAAGGCAAGGAGGTGATCCACAGGTAGCTCTAAGTGCTACGTGGTGTGTTAGATTTACTTTAAGTAATCAAGATAAATATGAAATATATAGTAATAATATTAGAATAAAATATTAACTTATGCTTTGGTGGTAGATGAAAAATTGGTTGATAGGTATGATATGAATAATAGATGTGTAAAAAATTATTATATGAGAAGTAATATTATTAGAATAATGAGTCGATTTAATAATAAATGTGATAAATGAAATTTTTGACGACCTATGGTTGATGATTTGATATGATTTATGAGGAGAAGAATTTAGCGGAATTTTTCAAACAATAATTTGAGAATAATCAAGATAGCTAATTTAAATGTCTGAATACATGCTTACTTTTATTTTATTGTTCATATGCATAATCATATCATTATTCATATACATATGCACGAAATAAAAGAACCGGGAAGGCAGCCGGCCTAAATGAAAATAAAAGAACCTGGAAGGTAGCCAGTTTAAATGAAAATAAAAAAACCGGGTAGGTAGTTGGTCTAAATGAGAATAAAAGAACCAGAAAGGCAGCTGGTCTAAATGAGAATGAAATAACCGAGAAGACAACTGGTCTAAGCTAAAACATGTCGATATGTGGAAAGACGTTCCCAATAATAATAATATTTAAATTCATGCATTGCATTTTGATAGACTATGAATTTAGTCATCAACAAACCCTGTAGAAGATTGTAGTAAAGTGATTAGTAGAGTATCGTTATTGGCCGGAGAATGCAGGTACTCCTACACTAAAGAGTCATAAAAAAATTTGGTTTGTTTAATTAGCAGTTTATAAACAAATTTAAATCTACATTTATTAACATATTACACAAAATTAGGGGGGTTTCATGATCTGGATTTTTTACTAAAGAAATTAAAGAACAATTTATTACAATTGATTATTTTCTCTCACAACTCAGAAAAATCAAATTTATTAAATGACTAATCAAATTGGTTCAATGTAGACAACAAATTCATGTCTCAATCACATATCATAATTGAATCAAAGTGCAAGCCTAAAGAGATCATGCATTTTATAAATTCCTTCTTAAATAATCCCTAAGCTTAGGAAAAGTCCATCAGCTAGTTATTTTGTTTAAGTAATCAAGTTAATACTCAACGCATCCTTACAATTACTTAAACAAATCATTAAGATCAAAAGGAATTATTATTCAATAACCTGTTCCTTATTCCTATGAAAAAAATCCATGGATAAAGAATATGCAATTTCCAGAACATTGGCTATTGTTCATAGCTTTTACCACTTTAAATCGTACTCCAGATCAATTAGGTGAAAGGAAGTGCGATTATGGCTTTAATGATTTGTAATATCAAAGTTATAGCTTTTACCACTTTAAATTGTACTCCAAATCAATTAGGTGATCGAAAGTGCGATTATAGGTAAAGAACCGAAAATTCAACATGGATAAAAAACATGCAATTTCCAGAACATTGACTATTGTTCATAGCTTTTACCACTTTAAATCGTACTTCAGATCAATTAGGTGATCAAAAGTGCGATTATGGCTTCAATGATTTGCAATATCAAAGTTTTCAATATAACATAAACGAAAATTCAACATATACAATAAAGATCACGAATTCATATATCTACATATCATGAACAATTCAAAAACATAAAAAAAAATAAATCTGAAAATTTAACCAACTCATTGAATTAACAATAATCTCCAACATAAGAATCCAACTCAGTATTCTTTAATCCAATAACAACCAGATTTGAAACAATTAAAAAGAATAGCCGTAAGGGTTACACTTCTTTAACACACTTAAGGAAGCTTGAGATGTTAATGGTGATGATCCTCACGGCTATGATAATCGATGAAGGAGAACACAATTTAGAGAAGTCCTTATGTGCTCACAATTGGAGATGGAATGGTGAAGTGTTTCAGCCTCTTCTTCTTGAATTTAAAGTAGAGAGCTCAGAGAAAAGATGATGAGAAAAATATCCCCCAAAAAGGGTTTTCGGCTTTGTATATATAGAAGAGAAACTAGGGTTGCGGCTGTGCTTATTTTCAAGAGAAATTAAGGTGGCCAGCTGGGCTTAATTAGAAGGTAAATTAGGGTTTTGGCTAGGCTTATTTAGAAGATAAATTAAGGTGGCCGACTGTGCTTATTTAGAAGGTAAATTAAGGTGG
This sequence comes from Bretschneidera sinensis, assembly GCA_023935145.1. Lineage (NCBI taxonomy): Eukaryota > Viridiplantae > Streptophyta > Magnoliopsida > Brassicales > Akaniaceae > Bretschneidera > Bretschneidera sinensis. The sequence continues at coordinate 98,722,153 of CM043698.1, read as the reverse complement.
CCTATTGGGCTTAATTAGATGGACAATTGAGGTGGCCGGCTGTGCACAATTAGAAGGAAAAATAGGGTTTCGGCTAGGTTTAATTAGGAGAGAAATTAGGGTGGCCGGCTGGGCTTAATGAGAAGGTAAATTAGGGTGGTCAGCTGGGCTTAATTTTTTTTCCTTATGTGCAAAAATCTCTTCCCAAGCTGAACCAAAAACTCCTCAAGCTTCTAAACATGTCCAGCTACATGTAATCAAGTACTAATGCATGCATTAGGGTTCTTCTACACAAATGGCCCACATAGGATCCCTAGTGGACTCCAATATTCTCTCGTGTTTTGACACATCATCCAAATAATTCCAAGGTGGAAATTCCCTGCAAAGAAATAAGAAAATAATAAATAAGGAAAGTTTCCATAATTAGAGAAGGAAAGATATCAAAAAGGCAAGTTTCCAAATTAGGAAAGTTTCTTAGAATGATAAGACTATTTTCTTGATCCACTTAGATTTCCTAAAGTAACTAGAAAAACTCATTTTTGCACCTTCTTTTACCATTCCCATGTTCACAAGCTCTCTAAACACTAAGAATAGAAACTAAGCTCAAAATAACAAAGTTAAGAGAATTACAAAGTGTTCCTATCAAATTCTCCCACACTTAGCTTTTTCTAGTCCCTTAGCAAAACAAAATAGTATGTAACTTAGTAGAATCTCAAGGGAAATGGCAAAAACTAACTAAATGACACCACAATGACATAACACAAATTAAATGACTCTAATCCTTCCAACTTACATCTCAGAGATCCTTTAGGCAATATGGCATAATAAAGTAGGGAGAGCACAAGTTTACCTAAAAAACAAGCCACAAAGTTATTAAGATTATATAGCATTTGTACTTTGAGTGTGTGTGTGAATAATTAGCCAAGTATTAGTATAATATGCCACCCTTAAGTTAATGCACAAACAGTATCAAATTTTACTTCTCACAATGCATCACTATGGTTTTCGCTCATTTAAATGTGGTGCTAGCTATACTAATCACTCAAACACTTGTGAAAATAGTTTAAACCAGAGGCTTGCTTGTGCACCCACTCTCCACATCAGAAACAAAACATTAAAGGATCAAGAGGTCTTTGAAAAGGTTGTAATGGGGTTAAGGGGTCAAGGTTTCATAAGAAAGAAGAGAAAGGATATCACAAAATTTCCTCAGAACTAGAAAGCATTCAAAAACGTCATAAATAGATCATCATTATCAAGTGCCATGTTTCTATCACTCTAGGGCAGATTTCATCACTTTAGCTTTCAACTTACTTTAAAGACTCATAATGCTCCCAATTCTTCAGAACTTGTATTCTTTGAATCACAACACTTCTTTTCATGTCTCTACTACTCATTTTATCTTCTTTTTTTTGAATCTTTTCACAACCACCTTAAAACCACATGAAATTCCCCCACACTTATTCTTTTCCACCATCTCAATGTTACAAATCAATATAAACAAGATCCAAGCTCACTAGTTCCAAGGAAAAATGGTAGGTAAAGTGTTTAAGTTCATAAGGGTAAGTGAATGTGGGTTAATGAAGAAAATAGGCTAATTCAGGCTCAGAAGGCTATCTAGGGGTCAAATCACGATCATGACAAAGGCATTTTAGTCATGGTGGTAAAATCCTAATTTGCCTCCGTCTTCTCCAAATCTGAACATGTACGATGCCTCAAGCGGTTTTAAAGCAAGTTTTAGAAAACATTGTATTCACAATATGCACTTAGAAGAGAATTTGAATTGATATGCATAATGAATCAATTCTAAGGCTCGAAAAACTCACAAATATTGCGGAATTATGCAAGTATCATTCAATATGTCTCCATGCTTCACTCTAAGGCAACAGATTACTCAAATCAAGGCTAATGTGCATCAAAATTTCCAAGTATAACTACAATATAAGCAAATTAACTCGATTTCTTGTTTTATCTTTAAAAGTATGCTCAAACTCTTTAAAAACTATCTATCTTAAGAATCAGTTTCATCATTGAGTTAGAAGGGGTCCTTAAAAAAAAGCAACGATATGACTAAAAAAGAAGTAAATCCCTCCCCCACACTTAAATCCTATATTATCCTTAATGTATATCAGAATAAGCATGTAATATAGAATCTAAACATGGGCAAGGTATTTATGAAAATCACATAAAATAAATAACATATAAAGATCAACCAAAGTAAATGGAAGAGAGAAATAGAATGCAAATCTGTGTTGATGGCTCCTCCATAGCTTCGGTTGAATTGGGTTACCTCCCAAGCAGTGCTTTAATGTTAACAGTCTTTCAGCCTAGACTTTGTACCTCGTTTTTTGTCCTTTATGAGTGGTGCCTCTAGGAGGGGTACATCCTCCACAGTGTGCTCCTCAAAAGCCTCATAGTAAGGCCTCAAGGGTCTTACCACTCCTTGTGGTAACAGCTTTAGCTTGCTCGATATTTGGGTTGGGAACAATGTTTCTAGGAAATTTTCCACTCTCAGTTATCTTCTCCATGAAGTCCACCACTTGTCCCAATTGCTTATTCAGCTCTGAAATATCCTTAGTGTGAGCCTGTTGACCTGTAACAAGAGCTTGAGTAGCAGTAGTTAAATTCTATTGCCCTTGCACAAGGGACTTTAAAATTTTATCATAATTAGTAGCAGCAGAATTTGTAGGCACAAGAGGAATAGAGACAAAGTTTTGAGGTACCTGAGGCCTCATAAACAAACCTAGAAGGCGTGGAAACACTTGCCCTTGACCTTGAGGGTTCTGAACATTAACATTGTTGGCCCAACGAAAATTGGGGTGATCTCTAAGCCTAGGGCTATATATGTTAGAGAAATGATTGTACCTTTGTCCTCCCTGATTAACTTGAAACCCAACAGCATTAAGAGACTCCCATCCTCCATTGTTGATCAGTTGGGGACATTGGTCAGTTGGATACCCTTGAGTACAACACACACCACAGATTTGAGCAACTTGTTGTACTTGTGCTCCATTCATGTTCAGTACCTGAGATAGAAGAGTAAACATTTTATTAACTTTTTCCTCAAGAGCGGAGTTAGAAGATACTTCATTCACCCCACGAGTAGAGTTTAACACTCCTTCATATTGTTGATAATTAAGAGCACGTTGGGCGAGCAACTCCTTAGCAACTTCAGGTGTCTTATCCATAAAAGAACCTCCAGCAGCAACATCTAACAATTGACGTTTAAGAGGGAGAAGTCCCTCATAAAAGTAAGTGAGGAGATTTCCTTCCTTCATCCCATATGAAGGACATGATGCAACTAAGCTCTTGAATCTCTCATAGTATGCACATATCGCTCAATTCCAGTTATCTACTTCCTCAAGACAGCAATCCTTGAGGCAGGGAAGTACTTAGTCAGAAACTCAGTCATCAACTTCTCCCATGTGTTGATATAACCTGAGGGTAGATAAAAAAACCAAGTCTTTGCCCTATCTTCAAGTGAAAAAAGGAATGACTTCAGCTTCAGAATGTTGAGATCCACATTCTGTGGGCACATACTTGAACATACAAACTGAAACTCCTTGAGATGTTTGTGAGGATTTAGTGAGCCCATAGAATCTGGGCAAAAGGTGCAAGAACCCACTCTTCAGCTCGAACTCAGCTACCTTGCCAATTGTTGGTTCTAGATAAGTAATACAAGTTGGTGCAGCTCCCTCATTAGTTGAAGAAGACATTTGCCTAATAGTTTCAGCCATTGGTAATTTGTCTTCCTTACTTGCATCTTCTAAGTCAGGTATGTCTTCTTCCTCATCTGACAAGTGATGTGAAGAATTATCTGACTCCTCCGACTCTATCCTCCCTACTTGGTGAGGTGGGGGTTGATTTGTAGAAAGTGTAGCTTCTTTTAGCAAAGCCAAGCGTTTTGAAAGTTCTTGAGTCTTTCTACTGACCGCTGACATTCATGGACCAGAACAACAAAAGCAAAGGCATCAATATATAAGTTAAAGTTTGAAATACAAATAATAATGAGCTTCCCTTCATACAAACGTTAAAATTGCAATCAAGTAAAACACAAGGTATATTACATGCAAATTTTACAAGTAAGCAGAATATTAACAAGTTAAATGACACTAAAATATAGAGATTTTGCAATCCCCAGCAACAGCACCATTTCATAGACCATTTGTTTAGTCATCAATAAACCCTGCAGAAGATTATAGTAAAGTGATTAATAGGGTATCATTATTGGCCGGGGATTGTGGGTACTCCTACACTAAAGAGTCATAAAAAAATTTGGTTTGTTTAATTAGTAGTTTATAAACAAATTTAAATTTACATCTATTAACATATCACATAAAATTAGGGGGGGTTTCATGATCTGATTTTTTTACTAAGGAAATTAAAGAACAATTATTTACAATTGATCATTTTCTCTCACAATTCGGAAAAATCAAATTGGTTCAATGTAGACAACGAATTCATGCCTCAATCACATATCAGAATTGAATCAAAGTGCAAGCCTAAAGAGATCATGCATTTTAGAAATTCATTCTTAGATAATCCCTAAGCTTAGGAAAAGTCCATTAGCTACTTATTTTGTTTAAGTAATCAAGTTAATACTCAGTGCATCCTTACAATTACTTAAACAAATCATTAAGATCAAAAGGAATTATGATTCAATAACCTGTTCCTTATTCCTATGAAAAAAATCCATAGATAAAGAACATACAATTTCCAGAACATTGGCTATTGTTCATAGCTTTTACCACTTTAAATTGTACTTCAGATCAATTAGGTGAAATGAAGTGTGATTATGGCTTCAATGATTTGCAATATCAAAGTTATAGCTTTTATCAATTTAAATCGTACTCTAGATCAATTAGGTGATCGAAAGTGTGATTATTGATAAAGAACCAAAAATTCAACATGGATAAAGAACATACAATTTCCAAAACATTGGCTATTGTTCATAGCTTTTACCACTTTAAATCATACTCCAGATCAATTAGGTGATCGAAAGTGCGATTATGGCTTTAATGATTTGCAATATCAAAGTTTTCAATATAATAGAACCGAAAATTCAACATATGTAATAAAGATCACGAATTCATATATCTACATATCATGAACAATTTGAAAACATAAAAAAAAATAAATATGAAAATTAACCAACTCATTGAATTAACAGTAATCTCCAACATAAGAATCTAACTCAGTATTCTTTAATCCAATAACAACCAGATTTGAAATAATTAAAAAGAATAGTCGTAAGGGTTACACTTCTTTAACACACTCAAGGAAGCTTGAGATGTTAATGGTGATGATCCTCACGGCTATGATGATCGATGAAGGAGAACACAATTTGGAGAAGTCCTTATATGCTCACAATTGGAGATGGAATGGTGGAGTGTTTCAACCTCTTCTTGAATTTGGAGTAGAGAGCTCAAAGAATAAATGATGAGACAAAGATCCCTCAAAAAAGGTTTTCGACTTTGTATATATAGAAGAGAAACTAGTCGTAAGGGTTACACTTCTTTAACACACTCAAGGAAGCTTGAGATGTTAATGGTGATGATCCTCACGGCTATGATGATCGATGAAGGAGAACACAATTTGGAGAAGTCCTTATATGCTCACAATTGGAGATGGAATGGTGGAGTGTTTCAACCTCTTCTTGAATTTGGAGTAGAGAGCTCAAAGAATAAATGATGAGACAAAGATCCCTCAAAAAAGGTTTTCGACTTTGTATATATAGAAGAGAAACTAGGGCTGCTTATTTTCAAGAGAAATTAAGGTGGCTGGCTGGGCTTATTTAGAAGGTAAATTAGGGTTTCGGCTGGGCTTATTTAGAAGATAAATTAAGGTGGCCAGCTGTGCTTATTTAGAAGGTAAATTAAGGTGGTCGGCTGGGCTTAATTAGATGGACAATTGAGGTGGCCAGCTGTGCACAATTAGAAGGAAAAATAAGGTTTCAGCTAGGCTTAATTAGGAGAGAAATTAGGGTGGCCGGCTGAGCTTAATTAGAAGGTAAATTAGGGTGGTCGGTTGGGCTTAATTTTCTTTCCTTATATGCAAAGATCTCTTCCCAAGCTGAATCAAAAACTCCTCAAGCTTCTAAACATGTCCAGCTACATGTAATCAAGTACTAATGCATACATTAGGGTTCTTATGCACAAATGGCCCGCATAGGATCCCTAGTGGACTCCAATATTCTCTCGTGTTTTGACACATCATCTAAATAGGATCCCTAATGGACTCCAATATTCTCTCGTGTTTTGACACATCATCCAAATAATTCCAAGGTGAAAATTTCCTACAAAGAAATCAGAGAATAGTAAATAAGGAAAGTTTCAATAATTAGAAAAAGAAAGATATCAAAAAGGCGAGTTTCCAAATTAGAAAAGTTTCTTAGAAAGATAAGATTATTTTCTTGATCCACTTAGATTTCCTAAAGTAATTAGGAAAACTCATTTTTGCACATTCTTTTACCATTCCCATGTTCACAAGAACTCTAAACACTAAGAATAGAAACTAAGCTCAAAATAACAAAGTTAAGAGAATTACAAAGCCAAATAGGGTAGGAAAAGTATTAAAAATGTCACATAAAGTGTTCCTATCACATTTTCTTAAAAACTGATTGTTATTACATGAGATACTAAAGTACTATTCATGACTGTAAATTTATTGATAGATGAATGAGTTACACAGAGAGACAGTTATGCTGAGAAGAAATATAGAAATACGAAATTATTAGAATTATCTAGGTGACTGATTATATGTTGTGAACCTCATAATGAGGTAATTATAAGATAGAATTGATAGTCTCAAAATGATGATTAATTATATGAAAAGACGAGATTTATAAAAGATGGGAAATTGATATGAGTAGTGATAATAGGATGTTATTATCAAAATATATAAGATATATATGAATGAATATTGGAAGACTACTTATACCAATTGAATACTTCTAGTAAGTTTAATTCATTGAGCTTTTGAAGCTCACTCCTCATTGTACAATGATTTCAGGTAGCAGGTAGAATAGATGGTTTGGTGAGTTAAGATTCAGACGAAGTCATTATCTGTAAGCCACGTGGTTCACATCCTCAAATTAATGAGAAAATAAAATAAAAATTTATTTATAAATATTCATGCATATTATGTTATATAAAATTTTTAGGTTGAGATCTGAATAATATATCTCCCCTATTAAGGGTTTAGGATAGATGTAAACAATTGCAGTTGTATTATTTTTATTGTTGCATATATGTGTCGTGCTGGGATTTCCAAAAGTGACGACACTGTCTTGGGGGTGGTCAACCCTGGATGGATCGTTATAGTTAAAGATTTTGAAGATTGAACTACAGTGATATGAAAAACCTAATTATTTTTATTATACTTGATATTAACATAGCTAGATCAAGGAAAAATCCAAATTTTCATAAGAACCCTAACGCACTCAAATCAAATAATAATGATTGGACACATACCATAAACCATTTCCATATAATTTTCGAACAAGGAATGAAACTAAAAAAAAATGATCAAGAATCAATGATAACAACAGTTAAATAGAGGTGGCAAATGGGCAGGGCGAGACGGGTTTAAGTTGGGTCATTTCGGGTTTCAGGTTATTTAGGTCACGGGTCATTTGGGTCACAGATTGTTCAGGTCACAGGTCGTTTGGGTTTTGAATCGTTGAGGTCACGAGTTGCTCGGGTTTCAGGTCATGTTGGTCTCTGGTCAACTGGGTCATGGGTCACTAAGAGTTTCAGATCAATCAAGTTTCAAGGCATACAGGTCTTGAATCAGTTTAGATCAGGTCAAATCGGGTTTTGAGCGGATTCGGGTTGACCCATCATGTTCATGTCAACTCATTATCTTTTTTTTTTCAAAAAAAGAATCATGCTAAAAACTAGTTTACTATTTTAAAAATTAGGTTTACATTGAGTCATTTAACTTTAGTACTTGACCACCTATATTGGGCATTTAACTTAATTTTATGATTTTTTTTTCTAAATTTCAATTTAATTATTTTTTTTATAATAACAAGATACTACCCCCTTCTAGCGGTGAAGAGTCAATTTCAATTTAATTAAATGAAGCTCATACAAGTCAATGATAATAAATAATTTAATATAAATAAGTTTTGTTTAATATTCTTTTCATGTTAATACTTAAATATTTAATTTAATTGTAAGTAATTATTTAAAAGAAATCAATTTAGTTAAAGAATATTATTCAAGGTACATTATTTACCAAAATTACAATATAAAAATTTATATGATCATGTATCAAATAGAAAAGAAAACAATATTAATTTTAAAGTTGTATGCTAAATATCCTATGGATTGAAAAAAAATTACGATTTTATCGGAGTCGCGAGAGCTAATTTCTATGGAGAAATTCTTTTAATTGGTAAAAACTAAAAATTTCAAAAACAAACAATTGCATTTATTTAGTTATGGGCCCTGTTTCTCTTAATTTTTGTTGTCAACTAGTGGGAATTGATCACATCTATAATGCATGTCTAAGCCTTGCTCCCATTGGACCAACTTGATGAAGTTTGTCAAGTGGAACCCTTTTCTCTTGAATTTTGTTGTCAACCAAGGGGAATTGATCACACCCATGGTCCATGTCTAAGCCTTACTCCCACTAGACCAACTTGATGAGGTTTGCTCACTTGACTAAATTTCTACATGTAGCTTTTGTTTGGGTTTACTAAGAAATTTTAATTGGTTTGATGTAGGCCCAATCACTTATCAATCATCTACAGTCCATTAAAATTAAACCCAATTAAATGATCTCAATTAATTATGATCCAACCTAATACCTTTTGAACCAACTTAAGTTACATTATTTACCAAAAGTGTAATATAAAAATTTATTCGATCACATATAAAATATAGTCAAGTTCGAGCTCATAAAATTAAACTAATTTAAATTTTAACTTTAAAAATCAAGTCAAGTTCGAGCTCAAAAAATTGAGCTGGGGCTCAACTCAAAATTTGGTTCAATTAGTCTTTTCGCGCCTAAGTCCCGTGATTTTGTGGCTATACAATCATACTCTTGCAAATTTTTCTTTGTCAATGACTGATCCTTGTGCTTGGAGCATCAAAGGTCAACCACCTGATTTTGTATTATCATCTCTTGTGGCTGACTTGCATTTTCTAAAACCAAGTATAAATTTAATTAGATAAATAAAACTTTATCTTCAAAAAATTTATCAAGCTATTATACAATATTCAAAGTTAATCATGGTTTTTATTAATATGAAATATTGGATAGTTAAAAATTATAAATACATCCTTCACTAATCTGAAGTTTTGAACTTTATTATTATATATTTCTCTATGAACAAGAAACTTATAAGTAATTAAATATGAGAAGATAATATTAAAAATTGTTAATCATAAACCAAATTGGGTTTATCATAATTTTTTTATATTTATTGTACTTATTTTAAATAATTAAATATTTATTGATATATGCATATATATATTTTTTTAATATAAATATAACTTATATTTAAAAATCCCAAACCAATCCAACGCAACCCATTCTTACCTAAATGATCAAAGCCAAGCCCATTATGGTTTAAAAATCCCAAACCCATTAGAACCCAACCCAACCTATTCTTACCTAAATGACCAAAAGTCAAGCTCATTATGGTTTAAAAATCTCAAACCCATTAGAACTTAAAAATCAAGTCAAGCCCGACCCGGATTAAATCCATTACCCTACCCATTTCTTTAACCCTAAGGGGTATAACTAAATATGATATTTATTATAAATAAATCTAAAAATTTATTTGTTAATTATTACTTAGTACAAGATAATTACTTTATGGCTTTATACTTTTTTTTCTTTTTTTTATGAGTTATGACTTTATATTTGATACCATTAATTTGTGACTCTGTTGACAAATAATAAATAATTAGTTTTTCTCTTTCAGAAAAATCGGGTCAATTCGGGTCTCGACTTTGAGTCATTCGGGTTTCAGGTCATTCGGATCACGAGTTATTTGAATCACAGGCCATTCGGGTTTCGAGTCGTTCGGCTTATTTAGGCTTCGAGTCTCTCAAGTCACAATTCTGGTTTCGGGTTTGCTAGGTCTTGAGTCAATCGGGTCACATGTCATTTCAGTTTCAGATTGTTTGGGTCTCAAGTCATAATATTTTACTGTATTTTCGGGTTTCGAATGGATTAAGTCAGATTTTTGGGTTGGGTCAAATTTTGTCACCTTTAAGTTAAATATTAAAGGAAATCAATGGATGTTTTGCACGATGGAAGCTTAGAATGAGTTTTGGCTCTTCCGCTAGTTGACAGTCCACGAGTTTAGTGTTGGTCTCGACATTTGGGCATAGGTGAGGAAGACGTGCTCATTGGAGATTACATAAACTGGGTGTTTCAAAGCGATGGCATCGAGCTATGGACTTAGTGGCATACCTACGATGGGCGATGGACTAAGAGTAATGGTGGAGTGAGAAAGGCTGGAGGGTGAAAGAGGCTATGAGAGAGAAATCTCTAGTGAGTTGAGTTTGGGGAGAGAGAGAGAGAGAAGGGACTGCTTAATGAGATCAGGGCTGCTAGCGGCTGAGTATAAGAGTGAGAAAATAGAAAAATAAGAGAGAGAAAGAAAAAGAGAATCGTAACAGAAGAAGAACCACGTCAAGTCTAGGGTTTGTAGTTCTGTTTGCAATTTTTATTTTATTTTTATACAAGGTAATTAATATTAGCTGGTAAAAAGATGTTGACCTGGACAAAATCTAGGTTAAATTTTCCTTACGTGATGTCCACGGGCTATTTCAGTTAGTCAATTCGGGCGGAATTTGAGAGAGGGTACCAATTTCTACAAAATCATAAAGTTAGAGGTTCAATTTTTACATTTACTCTAATTTTAACGTTTTAAATATTTGAGGAATTATCTACAACATACCCCAAACCTTGGGTTACCAAACGTAGTTAAGCTAAAATAGTACTGCAATTTTAAAAAAAAAATGTCACTTTTAAGTTTATTGAAATGACACTAATATACCAATCATTTTTAAAACTTACAATTTACCTCAAAACACCAATTTTCACTATTAAGCAGTCCCAGAATGAATTTTTTTGAAGAATAAAAATTTTAACTAGATATTATTTTTCTTGATGATCAAAGTACTCTTAGATATCATAAATATTGCTATTTAAAAAATAAAAGTATTAAAGATGGAACATATTTAACAATGGTTTTTTAAGTTTTTTTAAAGAAAATTATCATCATTATTTTTCAAAAATTGTTAAAAAATATTTTAAATAAATTTATATTTTATTATATAGTATAAAACAAATTTTACTTCATATATTTTATATTTTAAAAATATTATGATATTATTGCTTATCGCATTTTCAAATAAATGAAAATCAAAGACCATCATAAAAGAAAATTAAATATTTTAAATGAAAAATTTGTTGATATGTTTTTTTATAAAATTAAATAGCCACACATCTCAAATAAATAAATATCAAAGACCATCATAAAATAAAAATCAAAGAAAAATTTTCTATTTTGAAATTACAATGATACTGCATGTTTTTTTTTTTTTTAAATATGAATTCAAATAACCTAAAAATTTGTGTTATAATTTTTTTTAAAAATAATTAATAAATAAAATTATTAAACTTATCATAATCACTTGAATATATTTTAACACTAAGAGAACTTTGATCATCCTAAAAAATAACATCCAGTTAAAATTTCAGTTCTTCAAAGAAATTCATTTTGAGGCTGTTTGATAGTGGAAGTTAATGTTTTGGGGTGAATTGTGAATTTTAAAAAAGTTTGATATGTTAGTGTCATTTCAACAAACTTAAAGTTAGTGCAATGTAATTTATCCATTTTTTAGTCTTGTTTCATGTTTCTTTTTTTGTTTTTGTTTTATTTATGATATTTTGAAAATAAAAAACAGGTTTGGGATAAAAAATAATTCCAGCTTTTTAAAACTGAAAAAAAAACATATTTGACACAAGAAAATTGTTTTCAGTTTTCAGTTTTTCGTTTTCATTTTTTAAAATTATAATAGTTTTAATGTATGTGTGTATCTCTACATAATAAAAACTATAATAATAGAATAAATTGCCAACTAATTCATAAGAAATTCAAAATACTATAAAGTCCATAAATTATATGTTAATTAGAAAAAATCCAAAAAAAAATCATCCAATAAAGAAAGATGTTATAGTTCAGACAACTATAACATTTTATCGCCCTTCCCACATTTGGCAAGCAATTTCATCTTTAACGCGAGGCATATAACACAATTGACTTTGTGTTACATTAACTTCCAAAGACTTTTGTGATGTACTAGCCTCTGAGTGATCTCTATTTGTCTCTATTTGCAAATCATCTCTTCCAAAGCATCGCTCAATACAGTTATGCAAATATGAGTGTCTATAATTAAAAATCTCTTCTGGACCATGGGGTTGTCGTCTTCTACCTCTTTAATCTCTTAAATGATACATTTCTCCACAATATGGAGACAAAAAACCCAGCGTATTTGTATATCCAGAATCGACAAGGTAATATTCACCTATTATGTAGTACACAGTTATAAGCTAGATGTTTAATTAAAATTAATTAAAAAAAATTATATAATATACAAATACAATTATTTAAAAATTAATATAAAATAATATTAATATAATTTCACCTTAAGGAGGCGTAAGAAACTAATTTTCAGTATTAAAAACACATTTAAAAAAAAACTCTAGAATCATTAGTTGTTCCTTCCCATCCAGCCATCACAAATGTAAATTTCGTGTCAAACAAACATGCGCACATAATATTTTGAGTTGGTTCTATTTTCTTCCCACGATAAGGTATTTGTTCATCTGTTGGGACTCATGCATGAATATGCGTTTCATCTATGGCGCCAACATAATTCTACGGCACCAAAGAAAAAAAAAACCATTACTATTACTTTTACAAGAAATACTAACTTAAAATAATTAACATATAATTATAAGCAATACCTTAAAGTATGGATAATATCTTTGATCATTTTGAATCTCTAGAGGTGTCATGTCAAATAATGATAGTTTTATAATTTCTTTTCCAAAGCGAGCAACAACTTTCACTAGGTGTGAGCATGGGTTGGGTTGGCCTAAAAATTCAACTCAACCAAATTATACCAGATTCCAAAATTTCAACCCAACCTAACCCATGAACTCATTCAATCTCAGCCCAACCCAACCCATTCAAATTTGTTTGGGTCGATTTGGGTCACCAATTTAGTATTTTTTTTTCACTTAAAAAGTAATGCAAACATAATACATAAGAAAAAAATATTTTACTAAAATTATTCTTCATTCATTATATCCAAAATCAAATCCATACATTAATTTATTAAATCTTGCAAACCATCATTTACAAATTAAGTACTTTAAATCACTTCATACAAAGTTCAAACAACCTTAATTTAATACAAACCATACAAAAGTAAATACTAAATAGAAACTAGATTTTAAAGGTGTTTAATCAATCAAAAATTTCAAAACTACAACACTAGTATAGACTTGGTCCTAGAATCTCCATAACTAAGTTTTATCATACCAAAAACATAAGGTGAATGAACATATGATAGGAAAAATCAATTTAACAAGCTTTTGAAATGCGTATTGAAAGTCCAAAAAAATAATTTCATGAGAAAAAAATGGTATTCTTTAACTAAAAAGTATTAAGAAAATATACTCCTCACATATTTAAATTCTAATTGATCTTTTTATGGAAACTATTGTTTTTTTGTTGGAGGGTTTCTAAGAAGAAAAAAGAAAAAAGAATGATATATATATATATATATATATATATATACACACACACACACACACACACCCACACACGAAACATATATTGCAATCCAAATTAACTTATCAAAATATGAATATACTCCATCATATACACACATAAAATATATATTTTAATCCAAACTAACTTATCAAAATATTAATGTAGTCCATCAAATATACACACAAAATATATATTGCAATCCAAACTAACTTATCAAAACATAAATGTAGCCCATCAATCCTTAAAGTAAATATATTTTAAATATATATAAAAATATAATTATATAATGACAAGGTTATTAGTTTGGACCGGGTTGAAATTTTTTAACTTGTGATCCAACCCAATCCAATCCATCGGGTTCAAAAAATTCTCAACCCAAGCCCAACCCAACTTTTGAAAACCCCAACCCAACCTATTACACTAGTTTGAGTCGGATTCGCTAGTTTACCAGTTTCCATGCTCACTCTTAGCTTTCACCACATTTTTTAAATGACGAGAATTTTTTTCTTTTGGATGTTGAAAACACTTAGTAATGATGCGATTTTCACTCATTATGTGCTATAACAAGTAGGAAAATATCAACTTCTTATTCTATAGAGAGGAACTTGGAATTTTTTAACAAGCCTTTTTTCCGCAAAGTATCACAAAAGTCAATGAAAACTCTAGGTTGCATTCTAAAGGAATTATAACACATTGCCTTATACTCATGAAGAATCTCTTGCAAATACGCATGCCTTGTTAATAAAGATGTTCTGCAAGGCATCCTACATATGTGAAGATTATGGTACGCCTCTATAGACATAACGAATATCATTCTTCTATTTCGTTGTCTTCATCTTCTAACTCATAAAAAAGGATAGTAAATACATCTTATTTGATGTCATTATATCGAGCTAAAAACTATTAGCGCACACACAATTATTAAATTTGAATAATCAACAAAAATACATAATACAAATGAAATGTCTTAAAATATCCAAACACAAAAATACGCGATTAGAACATTCTCATGCACACACAAACTATAACTAAAGTTCAACTGAAACCGCCCTAAAAAAGTACAACAAAAACATAAAATCTAGCACCACAATTTGAACATGAACATCATTTTAAATTTAACACCCAATATTTCTTTCTAACTTCATGCATTAAAAGAAACATTTCTCTCTATGACTCATTATCATGAAATTTTTCAACTACTCGTGTATATGATGCTCCATCAACACCCTCAAGTGCATTTAAAGATTCAAGGCTCTCCATTAAAAACTTTGTGCGAGAAGACTGAGAGTTAGACCCAACATCAGAAGTGATGTTACGGGCGGAGGCAGATGATACAAATAGCCCTCTATAATTTTGTCCCAAAGATCAAACTTTCTTTTTGAATTTTCACTAAGGCTATTAAGAGAATATGTGATAGCAACAACAAAGTTTGCTTTCTTTCCCCTACGTGTGTTTAAGGGTGTATTAGAACGCTTTCTATCTTGAGGTTTATTACTAACACCATTACCACCTGCACCATATGAGTGATCATCTACTTGTTCACCAAAATTAGTGATTGGATCTTTTTATGGTTCATCTGAATCAGATGGGTTGTTTGTTGATGGACGAGCATTTGATCCAATTGTTGTAGTGTCTCCAAAAATGACACATAACTTATCAAACATTGGGCATCCTTTTTTTCTGAAAATACTTAGCTTTTTTATGCACTTATGTTTAGGAAAAAATATACTTTAAATTTCACTAATAATATTGGACATAAACTCAATAGACCCCAAGAACGACATTACACCTTTACTAATTAAATGCATATATTTACTATTTATAAGCATTGCAACACTTCTTCTATAGCAGTAACTTGACCAATAAAAGCAACATATCCCACACCCGTCTCTTTCAACAATTTCTTGAAATCTCGATGACGACTTCTTAATTGATTAAACTTATTTTTTTGTGTATGTGCAGTTGAACTTAGTTTTTTTTACCTAATTCGTCTTTGATATAATGCCATGATTTTTTAGTAAATGTTATTGTAGATCTATTCCCTTTAAGAACCTCCTCTTCCATTAGTGTAATAAAAAGTGCTTCTCTTACTTTGCTCCATATCTTGTCCATCTTCACCAATCTCACATAACTCATTATCGTCACCATCACTATCAATTGGATTCATATTAATGTATTGCTTGCAACAAAACACACTCTACTATCAATAATATGATCTACTTTTGGTAAACCAAAGTATATGAAAATTTTATTTGATCACTACTTAATTGTACGTAGCTTGAAGTACAATTGACCAATAGACACACAAACAAAGAAACCTGAACTAAATAGAAATTAAAGCAATTTTCGATAAACTAAAGCAATGAAATAATAGACATAGAGAAGTTGAAAATAAAATATATAAATTGATCTAAATAGAGTAGTGCTTCCAATTGTATCTACAACATGATTCCATATCATGGTGAGTTTTCCACTTCATGTCTACAATGCAAGTACTAAATCTATGAGTGTTTCTAACAACATATGAACGAAGACACTACAAATCAAATTTGGGTCATTATATGTATCATTGTTTAGCACATTAAGAACGACAAATAAACTTCACTTTTTAGGAGACAATCAAATGGAATTAAATCCAAGGAAAACGAAATGCCCACTGGAAAAAACTAAAATGATACCAATACCATAGAGGGGAGACAGAACTACAAGACAAATTCATTACTCCACTAAATAAAGAACTTTGATAATTTATGGAATTTACAAAAAAAAAAAAAGACTTTATGATTTTAAAATGCATGAGATATAAATGGGAGCTTATTTTAGATGTAAATCATTATTTGAAATGCTTGCATTTCCTATTAAATATAGTCAATATTTAGTTCTAACTTTATCGTACTTATGCAGAGGCATTAGTTTAAGATGGCAAAGAAAATTGACCACTAAGAGAAATATAGATTAAACCAAAGATTTAAGGCAACAAATGCAATCCAGTTTCACTACATATCTACAAAAGAGGCAAATCACATTTATTGTTTATTTTAGGTTAATAATACTAGCATAAGAATTGAAAAACACATTGGATTTGGACATAGATTTTAAATGATAGTATTAAGCATGTACACGTATCTGACATTATCTAAACTACTTCTTCAATAGTCCGCCTCACTGTATTGTCCATATATTTTACAAGAAATAGTTAGTATCTTCATAATTATTTTTTTAATATTCCAATTAAGAGGATAAATGGATTCAGTGAATAAAAAACAATTGTTGCATCATTCAAGCTTAAATGAAACTCCATTTAAAGAATTAGCACTATGTATATACAAATTAAGACTCAAACTATGAATTTCAACACGTAAATTCAATCCTATAAAATCTATAAAAAAACAAAAATATTCTTAACTGTAACAGCCTAAAAGAAATCTATCACTCATTTAGAATTGTTTGTTATGAAAAGCATAAAATTGTTCCCTATTTTGTATTCCTACAGCCTGTTCATCCTCTCCTATCTTTTCATAGGCTGCAACTTCTTTAGGTTCACTTGAATCTTCTTCAGGGAGTTGTCCAGCGACCTCACTACAAGCCAAACTTTGTCTAACCAATCCTAGTTTGGTCATTCATAACATTGTTACAGTGCTATTTTTTTTTTCATTTTGGATTAATAAGATAGTTCGTCCCAAAGAAAAGCACAACAATGCTTACAACTACAAGATAGAAACTAACTAGACACGAACTATACAACCACATGAACAACAACCCAACATCAAACAAAGCTAAACAAAGGAAAATTTGTTATTGTATTATTTTGTGTTACTATTTTATTCTAATAATATTGTGAATTGAGAAAAAAGCAAGTAAAAGCCAAAATCATAGCAATATAGAAAAAAAAATCAGCAAAAGAATATCCAAATGTTAAAAACAGAGTTATCTTTTGCAAAAAAAAAAAAAAAACATGAACAAATACATTAATGAAAAAAACAACAAAGCTAATAAAATAAATAGAGAAAAAGAAGCTGAAATTAATGTCATTACTGTCATAAGGATTACAACTCTTTGCAATTTTAAATAGAAATTGGAGCAATTTTCAAGAAACTAACTAATAATCAAGAAAAAAAACCCAACAAAAAATGAAAGAATTACAAAATTCATGTACAGACATAGAGTTAAAGAGCAAAATTTCATTCTTTTAGTTCAATTTCTATATAAATAATCATCAAATTTTATAGTAAATAAAAGTGAGAAGAAGAAAAACCTGGAGAGAAGTTGATCCAAAAGGAGATCAGATGAGATCGTAGGAACCAACCTGATTTTTTTTTATTAAAAAAACAAGCATAAAGAAACTATGAGAAAGAAAGATAGAGTTAGAGAGTAATAAGTAAGAGAGTTTGAGAGGAAAAGAGAGTACATACTCCTCTGAGAGCTGTAGATGCCCTAATTGTGTCGCAGGAAGTGGCTTAAGAGAGGAGAATATGCCCTTGTCTAACTTGAGTTTAAGAGTAAAAAGATAGGAAGAGAGAGCATTTGAGAGAAAGAGGTGATTCTGCCCTAGTTTTGTCACAGGCAACGCTCAAGAGAGAAGAAAATGACTGTCTAACTTATGTTTGCCCTTTCAGTGACTAAAAATGATAAAAAAGCTAAAAGCAAAAAGATATCACATGAATACTAACCGAAAGGAGACATGAAAACTTCGTATTTCCATTTACTTTTGGTTTTCAAAAATCATGGAAACAACTTTTTGTTCTTTTTTGTTGTAGTTTCAAATTTGTTTTCATTATTTTGGAAACAACAACATGTAGTAAAATGTAATAAAAATGTTTTTGTTACTTTTTTCTTTTTTTTTGAAAACGAAAACAAAAAAAGGAAATGACAATTATGCTATTTTTTTTATACATATGTATAAAAAAGAAATAAAAGAGAGAGTTTATAGTAAAAAAAATCTCATTCATATTCATTAATTATCATGGGATGTGTGATTGTGCAGTTATGCAGAAACGTGTTTTTTTTTCCTTTTAGAGATTAAATTATAATAAATCATATTATTTAGGTTGGCCTAAAAAATAACTTTACAAACATTAAAGTGTGCATGGGACAAATGAGTGATAAAATAGTTCTCCCTTTGTCCCAAAACAATTGTAAGGTTTGATTATTTGAAGTATTTTGGTTTTAATTATTTTATATATTTTACCATTTTAAAAATATTAAAAAATATATTTTTACAAACTTCGAAACTCTATTTATGTACATCTGAAAAAATATTTATTTAATGATTTAAAATTAGAAAAAATTATTTAATTAGATAAATAGTGAACGTGACAATCATTGTGGGACTGATAGAATACAATTTTTAAATAAGAACATGGAAAGAAGATTAGTTAAGGCTCAAAAGATAGCAAATATTATGAAATCGAGCAATGCATATGGCATCTTAGAGATGGTGGAATCTTGTGTTGTGTGAGAGGAGTTATCATTTGTTAAAGAAATGGGCACAAAGAGGGTAGTGATCGAAGGTGACTTATCCAATGTCATTAAAGCATGTTCTCATCCACATATGAGGATTTATCTATCATATGATCTATTATAGAAAATATTAGGTTTTCTTTCAAATTTATCAAAGATTTCCCTTCATCATTAACATTCTAATTTAGCTTTCACTGATTGTGATGGCCCACATCCATAATAACAAAATAGAAAAGATTTTGATTTATATGTAAGGCCTAATGATATTTGTTGAATCTAAAAAAGTGTAAGTGTTAGAGAGTTGACGATCTACACATGGAAGAATTTCTTTGACGTGTACTGCTACCTTTTGGTACCTATCAAGACCTATAGATAATATGTGATGGCCTAAAGTTGGAATCTCCAGAGAGACTCTCTGACGCCTAAGTCAGTATCTTAGTTATTTATGGATAAACAATATTTATTGAAAGCTTAAGAAAGTTTAAAGAATTTTCTCTTAAGAGAGTTTATGAGATTTTATCTGAAATAAGATTTTGAACCTCCTTTGCATGTTGAAGAGGTTTATCCTAATTAAGAAAATATTAATTCATTCATCCTGGATCATTGATGATGATCTTATCAACGCTTGAGATTGGACTTAGGATTTGAGGTAAAAATTTCATTTTTACCCTTAGGCAAGTAATTACCATTTTACTTATTAAAAATTATCTTTATCCCTTATTGAACCCCATGTGGCTCTTTGACTTGATAATGTATTTTTACCCACAAGAGAAGCCCTTCATTTCCTTAGGTTGCTTGAAGCTTAATGAAGTAGTTCATGTCTTCAAGTGATCCAACCTTGTAAACAGATTTTGTCTTCTAGTGTTCGAACTTACTAAACATGTTTCATCTTTTAAGTCTTGAGCTTGTACTACACCTTGGGGGTCACCCAAGTTAAGAACTTGGCTTGATTGTATGAATTCTACCTCTTTTAGCAATTTTTTGCCATTTTTGGAAAATTTTCAAAAAAAATGAAGTCTAAAGGTATGTTTGCACAGGAGTGGGGAAGACCCCACTACAGTTGGAACCTTCTCGATCTGACAGATGAAAGTGGGTCAGTCATCTCACTTTGCCTCCCCTTCTTATTGGTTCCCGTCCTTTTTAGTGTCATTTGGGTCTCTTGGTGTGATGTGTCCTCACTTGGTATTAGGAGCTCCTATAAAATGATGGTCTTTCTTTCAAGGTAGAGTTGGATCCTTGTGTCCAAGATCATGTCTCGGCACAAGCCATTCTTTTCTTTGATGGGTTATCTTCCCTCACCACTTAAATAGTAGGAGTGTGGAGTCCCTACTTATAATTTGGTCATGACCTTCTAGACACCCCTCCAAAAAGGAAATATCGAGCACCTTCATTTGCTTCCATGCATGCTCCTCCTTTATGATGCTCTCTAACACTACTCTGGTATTTCGGCCATAATTTGGTCCACACTATCATTTTTCACGCAAGACCAAATCCATAGAAAGTAAACTCCCACACATTTTCAATAGTTGAAGAACGTGTGCAATTGAGTCTAGACGACAAAGTTATGGCCTTTCAAATTCGTGGGACTCAAGATAAGAGCAGAAGCACACAAAGACCAGAGCGTCGGGCACGGAGAGGGGGGCTCCTTTAGGATGCCGCCATGTTGGCCTCTTCTAGGGCATCATCCCTCTTTCCAAAATTAGAAATATTTTGGATTCAAAAATTTTATGAATCCAATTTTCATCATTCTTGGACCAAAATCACCAAAAAAGTCCAAAGAACAAGAGAACAAGCACAAAAAAGTCAAGACTTGGGTCTCTTCCAATTACCAAAAATCGGATTTTTGGTCATTGACCTAGAATGCTCATCATAGCATATGAAAGAAGGAAAATTCGAAGAAACCATGTTATCTATCTTAAATAGAAGACTATGGAATAAAAAAGGCCTGATCTAGCAAACACTGGCCCACGAAGAACTAGCTCGTTAAGTCCGAACGACTACACAAGAAAAAGAGCGCATGAAGTCGAAACTACTTATGCATAAGTTTTGTTATGGGTAAATCCACACTCTAATCACAAGACAACACATGACATCTATAAGGGTAAAAAGATTATTTCTTCATACAAGGGCAAAACAATAAAACACTCTTAGGGATTCAAGGGTAAAAACTACCAAATCCCTAGAGCGATCTTGACTCTCCATCTGATCTCCAATCAATGATTCAGATCGATCGCCATTAATGACTTGCACTCACATCTCCACTATATAAAGTGTTGAAATTAAGAATTGAAAAAAAATTTATATTATTGATTGATGATTTGAATACAATTCAACAGTCCTATATATAGACTTATGAATATAAAACCTAATAGAACTAAGAGACATAACTAGATGCGATGACATAAAATAGATAAGATTTAGAAAACCTACTAGGATACATAATAGGAAACTTAATTAGGACTCTCAACGCTCCCCCTCAAGTTGAAGCATACAATTGTGCCAACTTGTTACAAAGAAACCCATAACAACAACAAACCTTATCCAATTTGAAATAAATAAACTCAAACCCATAAATTACGATAAACCATGAGGACAAGTCGGGGCTCCACACCCACGTCAAACAATTAGCTCAAATCAACAAGACTTTAACTTTTTTTTTCGTTTTATTTTTTTTACTAACATTGACTTTGACTTGAATGGGCTGCAATCATTGAGTTAGGAGGATACAACATCAACACAGGATGGATCTGGTTAACAACATCAACATGTAGGGATCAACAATATCAACATTGGGGTGAAGAACTATTCTTCATCTCTTCTTGAACTCTTCTTCTTCTTCTTATTTAACTCTTCTTCTTCTTCTTCTTCTTGAAATTTTCTTTTTCTTTTTCAACTTCTTATTGACCTTGTTGAACTAAATTTGATTTTAATAATGACAAAACACTACTCTAATTGCACTAACAGTTTTATATAAGTGTTTAAGTGACAAAAGCATTCAGTATAGAAACAAGATGCAAGAACTCAACTCGATTTAGACGCCAAGACAAGACAGAAGATCTAGAATAGGCATTAAGGTAATTTAAACAATTGTAAATCTCTCATGTTTAATTACATAGCTTGATCTATGGCTCAATTTACAAAAGATTTTGACAAAACTAACCATACAAAAGTTTCTAAGTCAAAAACAATTTTGAAACATGAAAAACTGGGTTAAAGGACAGCCCAGTCGATTGGTTCCATATACCAGTCGACTGGGATATGGGACAGTAAGTTCCTAGTCGACTGGTGAATTATGCCCAAACAGTACTATGCAGTAGCAGCAGTATAGAATAGGGTGTCAATCCGACGAAGAGAACGTTCTACAGTCAAAGTCTCAAGCAAAAAATAATGGAAACAAAATTAAAAATTAATATTAAAAAATGTTGAGAATTAAATGAAGCAATTGAATTAAGTGAAGGAAAATCAATAATAAGAAACACAAGGGTCCAAGAATCCCTCCTAGATTTCACAGCTTCAACTTGTATAAATTCAGTAATTATAACTCAACTACATGTTTCACATCCCAAATGTGTAATCAGAAAATAATAGTGAAAGCACCAAAAATATTCTTTTGTAAATTATTATGAGAAATCCCCTTCTTGATTTTACAAGTAATGCAACGGTCAATCATATATGATATCCTAAATCGACGATATATCCAGAGAAAATAACGCAGCAAAGGACAATCATATATAATTAATATACTGAAATCAATTGCATCCTAAATTCCACACATAAGAGAAACATGACTGAACTTATATGGATAAAAAGAACAACAATCACTGAAGTTAAATAAAATCTATGGAAGAAGAAAATATAATTGTCTGTCACACAAAAACATCAACTTCAACATTAAATAAAGGAAATAGATCAAAATAATTATTCAACATTTAAAACACAAATACTGAATTAAATATAAGCTAAACCCGCTATGTTTAGGAGTTCATCTCTTCGCCTTGGTTGAACTTAGCCTACCGATAATATATAATCACAACAGCTCTCTAAAAATTCAATGTGTATCTGTTTAGCCCCCTTGGTTTCTATGTCTAAAATCATATATATAGCTGTATGGATATGACTTTGTAGATAGAAAAGTCACCCTAGGGTTTTTGTTCAGGTTGTGTGTTTCTGCTACTGTCCAGGCCCAGTTCTGCTGCTGTCCAGGCCTTGCGTTTGCTGCTGTCCAAGCCCAGTTCTATTACTGTCCAGGTCGTGCATCTGCTGCTGTCTAGGCCCAATTTTGCTGCTATCCAGGCCGCGCTACTGTTCTGCCCAGGCCCAATTTTTCTGTTGCCCAGTTCGCGCTGCTGTTCAGGCCCAGGCTCAGTTTCTCTACTCTGAATTGGTCCGAATGTTGTGGATTCTTTCAAACATATTTTATATATTTTTTTTATTAAAGCTTCTTTGTTTTTTTAATTTGCAAAACACACTAAAACACAGAATTCTCCAAAGGACCACACTTGTCAAGAAATTTAATGAATAATAAAAATTAATCTCAACAAATGAATATAATTAACTCTATCTGAAGTATATTTTCATGCCCTAATCAACTGGTGTTGAGGATCCAGTCGACTGGTAACTGGGATAGAAAGTTCCCAGTAGATTTGTGCTTAGGACCCAGTTGACTGGTAATTAAAAAATATGACCGTTTGAGACGCGGGACTTGAGCATTTAATGCCATAAACCTACCAAGTCAGTGTCAACCGGCCATATTGATTCAAGGCTATATAAACCCACTTCAATGAGCATTTAATACAAGAGAAGAACACATTCAATTCACAAGATAACTCATTAATTCTCAAAAGCTTTGAAAAATTTATTGTTGAGCCATTCTTTAAGCTTGTTTTTGAAACAGAGATATTGTTCATTTGTAAAAGCACATATTGCAATCTCTCAACTACTTTTTACAGTAAATTTCATTTATTGTAAAGGGAAATAGTTGTAATAACTCTTAGAGTGTTTAGGATTAAACACTTCATTGTAATTTCCATGAGGAAGAGAGTGACTTCCGTGAGGAATAGATTGGTTGTAAGTTTTGTGCAACACCCGCTAAGTTGCACGACTAAGGTTTTAGTGGATTGCTTCAAGGAGGTTCCTTGAAGAGAGTGGACGTAGGGTCAGAGAGATTCTGATATTATCGAACCACTATAAACGGAGTTTGCATATTCTCTTCCTTAAAGTCCTTTACTTTCAAGCATACTATTTGATTGTATGCTTTGTGGATTTAATAGTTTAAAAACTTGCTAGTAAATTGAAAAAAAAATTTAAAACCCAATTCACCCCCTCTTGGGTTTGAACCTCGGTTTACAATTGGTATTAGAGCTTCGTACTCAATTTCAGGCTTAAAATCTTTGAGTTAATCCAATGGCATCAAATAGCTATACCGAAGGGCATTCTTATACTAGGCCTCCCTTATTCAATGGCTCCGACTATAACTATTGGAAAAATAGAATGAAAATCTTTGTCGAAGGACAAGATTACAATCTATGGAAGGTCCTTGAAGAGGGACCTAGAATTCCTACAAAGAAAATAATCATTTAAGAAATCAATCATATAATGTCTAAACTCAAAACAGAGTTTAATGAAGATGATTGTAGAATGATGTCTCTCAATAATAGAGAAACTAGCATGTTACATTATGTTTTAGATATTGCTGAATACAATAAAATTTCTGCACGTATTTCAGCTAAAGAAATTTGGGACAAATTGCAAGTTACATATGAAGGAACTAGCGAAGTTAAAAAATAAAAAATCTATGTGCTAGTGTCTGAATATGAAATTTTCAAAATGTCTCCAAATGAAACTATTTCTCAAATGCACTCACGTTTTACTACCATTGTTAACGGTCTAAAGCTTCTTGGTAGGAACATTGAGGAATTTGAACTAATGAGGAAGATCTTAAGGTCTTTGCCATCCACTTGGAAAGCAAAGAAGACGACCAACACGGAGGCCAAAGATTTAGACAAACTTGATGTCAAAACACTTCTCAGATCACTATTGACATACAAGATGGAGGCAATGAATCCCATTGTCAATGATGATGAGAAGAAAAAAAAGATTATTGCTCTCAAGGCCTCTACAAGCAACAAATAAAAAGAGAAATAAGAAGAGGATAAGAGCAATGAAGAAGATGGTGAGATGGCTTTAATCACCAAAAGGTTTCACAAGTTCTTGAAAAAGAGCAAGAAACCTTACATAAAGGAACCCACTTCAAAAAAGGGAACCTCTTGTGTGTTATGGTTGCAAAAAGCCCGGTCATATCAAGGCTGATTATACAGCAACAAGCAAACCATATAAGAGTATAAAAAATAAATCTATGATTACATCCACATAGAGTGATAACGAAGAAGAAGAATCTTCGGACAATGAGGTCGGATACGAGGAGATTGCCAACCTATGTTTAATGGCAATCGACGATGAGAATGAGGTATCAACTTCTTCCCCTTCTAATAATAACGTTGTTAGTAGTAGTGAAGAGTTAATTAAGGTTATACATGAAATGCATGAAGAATTGAAGAAATTCGATTCTAGGAATACCACCCTTAAAAAGAAAGTCTCATCTCTTTCTAAAGAGATGGAAGGCTTAAGGGAAGAAAAAGAAAAACTATCTTCCATGCTTTATAACTCTTCACAACATTTTCTAAAAAATGAAAATGAAATTCTAAATAAGAAAATAATATAATTGAATAGCACCATATCTAGACTTATGCTTGGAAAATAAAAGCTAGATGAAGTGTTATCTAGCCAAAGGCTAAGTGGAGGAAAATCCGGCTTGGGTTATTCCCTATTAGGGAAGCAAAAATCAAAAGAGACTTTGTTCATGAAAGCAACACGTGTGAATGAAGCCTCCACTTCCAATGCCACTAGCAAGATTAAAAGCACTCCCTCAATATATGCTAGTAAGTCTAAAAATGCGAATTTAAATTCTAATGCATATACTAGAGGTAATCATTATAGAAATACTCATGCATATATGTATGCCCACTCAAGAGATACAAATTCTAGGAATAATCATTCAAAGAATGCATATACTAGCAATACACATCCTAGGAGTAACCATCATGTGCATCCTAGAGATAATATGCATACTTATAACTTGCACACTACACATGCACATCCTAGGAATTACCATCATGTGAATCCTAGAAATTATCATCATACCTTTCCTAGAGATAACATGCATATTCATAATTTTCATAATAGAAACATGTACTCTAGGATTGCTTATCCAAGGAACTATAGACATGCACAATTAAGAAATCATAGAAATTTCATTAACTATTATCTTAAGATTATGCATTATCAACATGTCTATAATTGTAGGGCACCTTATAATGTTAAGAAGTGTTGACCCGTATTTGAGTTTAATAATGACAAAACACTACTCTAATTGAACTAACAGTTTTATCTAAGTGTTTAAGCTACAAAAGCATTCAGCATAGAAACAAATATGCAAGAACTCAACTCGATTCAGACACCAAGACAAGATAGAAGATCTAGAATAGGCATTAAGGTAATTATAACAATTGTATATCTCTCATGTTCAAATACTTAGCTTGACCTATGGCTCATTTTACAAAATACTTTGACAAAACTAACCATACAAATGTTTCTAAGTCAAAAACAGTCTTAAAACATGAAAAACTGGGTTGAAGGATAACCCAGTTGACTGGGATATGGGACAGAAGGGTCCTAGTCGACTGGTGTTGAGGATCGAGTCGACTGGTGTTGAGGATCGAGTCGACTGGTACCTCGAACAGAAAGTTTCCAGTCGACTGGTGTTTAGGACCCAGTCGACTGGTACTCTCCCATAGTTTAAAAAGTCAAGTTTCTCACTTGACCCAGTCGACTGATACAAGGACCCAGTCGGCTGGTAATTCAAAAAATATGACCGTTTGAAACACGAGACTTGAGCATTTAATGCCCCAAACCTACTAAGTCAGTGTCAAACGGCCATACTGATTCAAGGATATATAAATCCACTTCAATGAGTATTTAAAAGAAGAAGAGAACACATTCAATTCACAAGAAAGCTCATTAATTCTCAAAAAGCTTTGAAATATTTATTGTTGAGCCATTCTTCAAGCTTGTTCTTGAAAAAGAGATATTATTCATTTGTAAAAGCACTTATTGCTATCTCTCTACCCTTTAATTTACAACAAATCTCATTTATTGTAAAGGAGAAAGAGTTTTAATAACTCTTAGAGTTTTTAGGATTAAACACTTCTTTGTAACTTCCGTGAGGAAGGGATTAGCTTCCATATGGAAGGGATTAGTTGTAAGGTTTTTTCAACACCCATGAAGTTGCACGACTAAAGTTTTAGTGGATTGCTTCAAAGAGGTTCCATGAAGAGAGTGGATGTAGGGTCTGAAGGATTTCGATATTGCTGAGCCACTATAAGTGGAGTTTGCACTTTATTTTCCTTTAAACTCCTTCACTTTCAAGTATACTATTTGATTGTATGCATTGTGTATTTAACTGTTTAAAAACTTGCAAGGTTAATCACCAAAGTTTTTAAAACCCAATTCACCCCTCTCTTAGGTTTGAACCTCGGTTTACAATTCATATCAGAGCTTCGTACTCAATTTCAAGCTTAAAATCCTTGAGTTGATCCGATGGCATCTAATAGCTATACTAAAGGGCATTCCTTTACTAGGCCTCCCTTGTTCAATGGCTCCAACTATAACTATTGGAAAAATAGAATGAAAATATTTGTCGAAGGACAAGATTACAATCTATGGAGGGTCATTGAAGGACCTAGAATTCCTACAAAGGAAATAATCATTGGAGAAATCAATCATACAATGCCTAAACTCAAAACAGAGTTTAATGAAGAGGATTGTAGAATGATGTCTCTCAATAGTAGAGCAACTAGCATATTACATTGTGCTCTAGATATTACTGAATACAATAAAATTTTTGCATGTGTTACAACTAAAGAAATTTGGGACAAATTACAAGTTACATATAAAGGCACTAGCGAAGTCAAAAAATAAAAAATCTACATGCTAGTGTCCGAGTATGGATCTTTCAAAATGTCTCCTAACGAAACAATTCTCAAATGAACTCATGTTTTACTACCATTGTTAATGGTTTAAAGCTTCTTGGTAGGAACATTGAGGAATTTAAACTAACAAGGAAGATCTTAAGGTCTTTGCCATCCACTTGGAAAGAAAAGAAGACGACCATCATGGAGGCCAAAGATCTCAACAAACTTGATGTCGAAACACTTCTTGAATCAGTATTGACATACGAGATGGAGGAAATGAATCTCGTTGTGAATGATGATGAGAAGAAGAAAAATGTGATTGCTCTCAAGGCCTCTACGAGCGACAAAGAGAAAAACACGGAAGAAGAGGTAGAGAGTAGTGAAGAAGATGGTAAGATGGTTGTAATCATCAAAAGTTTTCACAAGTTCTTGATTATGCTCA
Organism: Bretschneidera sinensis; assembly: GCA_023935145.1. NCBI lineage: Eukaryota > Viridiplantae > Streptophyta > Magnoliopsida > Brassicales > Akaniaceae > Bretschneidera > Bretschneidera sinensis. The sequence continues at coordinate 98,693,436 of CM043698.1, read as the reverse complement.
AACTAACACGTGATTATTGTGTATAGATGAAGTGTCGATCCCACGAGGAAAAGTGAACTACAAGAGAAAGTGTAAACCTTAACACAAAACGATGAAATTCAAATGAGTGAATCTTTGTTTTCCGAATGAAATTATATGAGAGAGTTGTGAAAATATGACGAAGGATTCAATAAAGAAATAACAAGGTTCCAGGAATTCTTCCTAAGTTCGTTTCCTTATCCCTATCTTGACTCAATAGTTTTATCACGATTGCTGGTTTCACATCCCAAACAAGCAATCGGTAAATATTCAATCAAACCACATAAACATCCTAATGTAGTTGCTACAAATTACTTTTTAGTTCCGATTTAAGCACACATGACCTATCTTATAAATTGTCAAGAAACGAAAATATATTTCAATAACAATACCGCAGTAATGGACAAATCTATAAGATGAATCTACCGAAATCAATCACATCTAACAACTTGACATAAAAAGAGCTTGACTAGACTTATATGGAGGAGAAAGATGCAATCACCGGATTAAGAGTAAATCGTTTCATTCTTACTTAATCAAAGAGTAAATCATAAACAATGTTTAACAATGAATCCATACAACTGAATCAAGAATAGAAACAAGAACAACTACACCTAGGAACTCATCCTTTTGCCTTGCTTGGAGATTAGTTGGACATTAGGCTCATGCTTGATCACCTAAAATGGAGAAGAATGTGTTTGCTATTGATTCTAGCCTCCTTTTCAATCAATCCTAAGTGTTCTATTAATACCCCATAAAGTTCAAGGGTATTTTCGGGTAAAGAAATGTCATTAAAGCCCTATTTAACTCGTGAAACAGAAACAGGGGATCGTGCTTGTCCCGCGGCTCAGCCTGGTCCAAGTCGCGGCGCACAGCCTTGAGTCCAGCCTCTAGCTTAAAAGCTGATGGTTTTAGTGGCCGCGGCTCGAACCTTTGCTCGCCGCAGCATGGAACCCTAGAAATGGGTTTCTCTTCATTTTGTCCTTCCGAAACCATTCCTTCACTACAATATGCATCAAATCTTCGTGCTTTAAGCAAAGTTAGCTTTTCCATCTCTTTTAAACTCAAAATACCTGAAAATGCATCGAAATAAATCAACATACCAAGAATGACACTTTAGAACTATTAAGGCATAAATGTGTAATTCAGCCCTAAATCAACCCTAAAATGCTTAAAAATAAATACTATTAAGATGCATTTTGTGACCCCAAACTAGCTTATTGCTAGTCCCTAGCAATTCAAGTGAAAAACATGAAATGAATTTTGTATTAGAAATCAAAACAACATAAAGCAATGTTAGTGTTAATCCAAGAGTAATTCAACTTTTTGTCTCTAAAATCGCACATAACATACAACATATAGAATCATTAAATACCACCCAAGTCCAAAAACAATCCAAACATCAACCTCAAAATCATTATCGACTCTTAACATCCATCTTACCACAAACTATTAATCCAAACACCCGGATGATTTTATGCATAACATTCATGAATACAAGTCTTGGCCTCTAAAAACATATTAAATTGCGTGACATCAATCACCAATCAAACTCCATAGGCTCACTTTTCAAATCACTCTCCACCAATATAGAAAAATCACACTACATCGGATCACTAGGTCTTTAATAGGCTTGTAATGTTAGGCTAAGGTAAAGGTCAAAAAAGAACGGGAAGGATTAAACAAATAAAAGAACTCAGTCTCTTAACTTAAACGCAACCACTTTAAGCACTAGATAACCTTACTTCAACACCCAACTCATTCAACCATTTTTCGAGCATTTCTCTAAATAATTCACCATTTTTTCTTCTTTCTTTGCCAAAATTTCTCTTCTTTATATTTTTTTAGCACATAACCATTCACCTTTGTTTTCATTTTTTTTACTATTTTCTACAATCCCCAACCTATCTCCTTTAATGTACTTGGGTTATGGTAGTGATATATATATTTTTTTTCATATTTCCATCCTTACTCCTCTTAAGTGCTTCTCAACAAATATGTATAACTAAGTTCTCTTAAGAGAAAGGTAAGGATAAAATATATTTTTTTGGGCTCATAAAGGTAAGTAAATGGGCTATCGAAAGAAACAAGGCTCAATTTTTTTTTTCAAGAAAAAGGCTCAAATGGTCCAAAGATGGCCTAGCGATTATCAAATAAGTTCTAGAGTTTGTCAAGACCGCAAACATATTCACAAAACAATCACATATAAAACTTCTTCTAAATGCTTTAGACTAATCATGCAATCTTACCGCAAACAAGAGTCTCAAACAAAATGAAGATCGACACTTAAAATTATTCTCAAACCCAAGCAAGATTTAACTTCTTCTAAACGCTATATGCTATTTCAATTAAAATCATATCATTAACATGTAAATTAACTCCAAAGCTAACACAAAACATATATATATATATATATATATATATATATATATATATCCTAACAAACGAATTAAAGCTACAAAGGGAAAATGACACCAAGCAATTCAATGGTATGGAATAAGAAATGTGTTTCCTCCACCCCCAACTTAAGATAAGCATTGTCCTCAATGTGAAAACAAAAGTAAAGGAAACTCCATTTTTAACCTAAAGTGCGAGGAAGCGGAAAATTGTGCACGACTATTTGAACTCCATATCATTCCTCTTTTTGAAATTTCGATCTCTAACATAGAACAAAACAAACAAAAATAAGGAAACTACAGTGTAACATTAAGATTCCCACCGAATGTTAGGTTAGCACATCAAAACTACATAAATAACTAAAAATGAAAGATGAAGTAAGAAAAATAAAAATAACGAAAAGTTAATCCAATATAAAAGTTAATACTGTCATCCGATAATAAAATAAAATAACATAAAACGAAACAAACAAAAGACAACCCAAAAGCTAATCCTCCATGTCATCATCCTCCTCTTCATCTTCTTCATCCTCCTCTGGAGCTGGATCAAAAGATGAACCCGGATAGGGTGGCAAGGTGGGAAAATGATCCATATCACAACTGATGATGGAGGCAAGGTGTTGGTACATCTGACCAAAAAAAGAGTAAACCACCGCTTGATAATCTGCTTGCCTGGCCAAGAATCATTCCTCATGATTAAACCTATCTTGTAAGAATTTTGGTGCTCATCAAATCGAATCGCTAAACACTCCAGCCTCTTTGCAACAGTCAGAGACCTAGGAGGTTGAGCGAGGGGGGGGGGGGCAGCAACTGTTGCTCCCTCTCCCGGAGCTTGCGACCTTGATGCCTTAATCACATTGAGCATTCCATCATCGATAGGTTTCTTTGGGTGCTGTGCTTCCTCATCACTACTGTACTGGACGCTTGCTCGAATGCATAACTGGGTAATCAAAGAAGGGAAATATAGACCGAGCTTTTGTCTCACAGTATGGATGATAGAATTAAACATTATTTGACCCACATCAATCGTCATACCCATCAAAATGGAATATATAAGAACAACCCTCTCAACAATAACATTGCTATAATGTGTAGTGGGCATCATCTTCTGACACACAAAGTATTGCCAAGCCCGAGCATTCACAGTCAAAGAAGTACTGGACAAGGTCTTAGGATTACCACCCGACATCTTCCAAGTCATGCCCGAAATACAGAGTGTGTTACAAACCACATCATAGTCAACATTAGACAAATAAGCAAAATATTCGTTGTTCTCAATGTCGGGTAGCCCATAAAATCTATTAATAAATGTACTGTAAAAGGAAACTGTTTTTCCTCTAACCATCACTTTGCCATTTCTATGCTCTTCCACGTTGGTATAAAACTCTCTAACCACACTAATAATGGAATTAGGTGGTTGTCTCCCAAATGCACCCCAATTCCTATCGCTAATCATCCTAAACAAAGTTGGGTTTCCCCTCTTTGTGATAGTGAAACCTCTTTCAAGAATGAGTTTCCTAGCATGCATCAAACTAACATACCTCTCACTAGCATTGTGACTAACAAAGTTACTCTCATCATACTCTTGAGGTTGTTTCCCCCTTTGTCTCTTAGTTTTAGGTGCCATTTGAACTAATTTCTAAGCTAAGAGAACTAAATCAAATGCAACCACTCAAATATCACAAGTCCACAACAAAGAGAAGGAAATTGATCTTACTTGATGCCCAAAGTTGGAGAGAAGACCCACAAACTTGAAATCCTCTTGAAATTCCAAAATCTTCTTAGAACCAAAGCTTTTTGGAGAAATTTGCAGCAAAATCTGCAATATAAGTGAGAAATTCCTCAAGGAATTGTGTTAGAATCAAGAAATAGTGAGAAAAAGGAGATGGGTAAGGGTGGATTTGGAGAGAGTATGAGAGAGAGTAGAAGAGGGGCTGTTTGTTTTCAAAGGAAAATGAAGAAGGAGAAGTGAATAATGGCTTTTAAAAACTACAGATCACAGGTGCTGTGGGGTGAGGCGAGCTGGGCTGGGCCGTGGCTCGACTTGGGCTACTGAAAATTGATGGGTTGTTCTGAGGTGAGGTGCACGGGCATAGGCTGCGACTCCCAATGGAAAGAATTTTTTTTTTTTGTGGACTTCTAATGGGATGTACAAATAAAAGGGGTATAAAAAATGTAAATTAAAATTACTAAAAATAAACCTAAGACTACAAATTAAATTAAATCAAAATGAAAATTAAACTTAAACTAAAATAGACTCAACTAAAAACAAAAATTAGAAAATTGACAAAGACTTAACAAAATTAAAACTAATATACAATGGAACAAAAGTACCCGATTAAGAAGTATAAATCGGGGCCACCAAAGAGATCTCTTCGGGTCTTTAACACGTTCATGTTCCAAGTAGAGCTTCAAACTTTGGCCATTAACTTGAAATGCACGACTGTCAGAAGGATCTTCAACCTCAACTACTCCATTTGGAAAAACACTCTTCACAACATAAGGCCCCTTCCATCGTGATCGCAATTTTCCTGGATGGAAATGTAACCGCGAGTCATACAGAAAGACTCTATTACCTTGTTCAAAATTTTTCGGAGTATTTTCTGATCATGCACCACTTTCATTCTTGACTTTAAGTCCTTAGCATTATCATAGGCATCATCCTTCAACTCCGCAAGTTCACAAAGTTGCATTTTCTTCTCCTCACCGGACATCTTCAAGTCATAGTTAAAATTCTGAATAGCCTAATATGCTCTATGCTCAAGTTCTACAGGCAAGTGACATGCTTTGTCGAATACCAACCGATAAGGAGATGCTCCAAGAACCGTCTTATATGCTTTCCGGTACGCCTAAACTATATCCAATAGGCCCAAAGACCAACCTTTTCGATTGAGATTTACCGTTTTCTCAAGTATTCGCTTAATCTCCCTATTTGCTAGTTCTGGTTGGACATTGGTTTGCGGATGATAAGATGTAGAAACCTTATGGGTGAGTCTATACTGGCGCATTAAAGCCTCAAAGGAACTGTTACAAAAATGTGACCCTTGATCACTAATTATAACACGTGGAGTACCGTACCTAGATAAAATATGATTTTTTTAGAAATTTAACAACAACTGTATTATCATTAGTGCGACAAGGTATTGCTTCAACCCATTTAGAAACATAATCAACGGCAAGCAAAATGTAAAGATACCCAAAAAAGGTGGGAATGGTCCCATAAAATCTATCCCCCAACAATCAAAGATTTTCACCACTAAGGTCGAGTTGAGAGGCATCATATGATGGAGGGACAATGAACCTAACCTTTGACATCTTTCACATGATCGACAAAACTCATTAGCATCCTTGAACAAAGTAAGCCAAAAAAAACCGCATTGTTAAATTTTTGCAGCTGTCTTTTTAATAGAAAAGTGGCCACCACAAGCATAGGTATGACAAAAAGTTAACACACTATCAACTTCCATATTCGGAATGCATTTTCTTATTATTTGGTCAGGGTAATATTTAAAAAGATAAGGTTCATTCCAATAAAAATTCTTTACCTCAGCCAAAAACTTACGCTTAGCTTGTGCACTCCATGTGGATGGGACTTGACGGGAAACCAAGTAGTTTGCAATGTCGGCATACCATGGTGTGTGACCAAGGACAGAAAATAAGTTCTCATCTGGAAAGGCTTCCCGAATGGGTAAAATGTCAGCATCATTCTAAAATTCCAAGCGAGATAGATGATCCGCTACAACATTTTCCACCCCCTTCTTGTCTTTGATGGTCAAGTCAAATTCCTGCAAAAGCAAAATCCAACGTATCAAACGAGCCTTAGCATCCGTTTTTGAGAAAAAAAATTTAAGAGCAGAGTGATCTGTGAATATAATGATAGGTGAACCAATCAAGTAAGAGCGAAATTTATCCAATGCGAATACTACTGCTAGTAATTCTTTCTCGGTTGTGGTGTACATCATTTGAGAATGATTCAAGGTTCTACTAGCATAATAAACAACAAATGGTTTTCCCTCCCTTATTTGACCTAGAACAGCCCCTACAGCATAGTCACTAGCATCACACATAATCTCAAAGGGCAAAGTAAAGTCTGGTGATTGTATAATAGGGGCGGTTGTAAGCTTAGAGATAAGCGTCCTAAAGGCTTGCTCACATTCGAGGCTCCACTTAAACTCAGTATCCTTCATCAAAAGGTTACATCAGGGTCTAGAGGTAGCACTAAAATTTTGAATAAACCTTCTATAAAACCCAGCATGCCCTAAAAGAGACCTAACATCTTTAATATTCTTAGGAGTGGGTGGTTTAGAGATTAATTCGATTTTTGATTTATCCACTTCTATCCCCTTTTCGGACATTATATGCCCCAAGACCATCTCCGAAGACACTATAAAATGGCACTTCTCCCAATTAAGCACAAGGCCCTTCTCTTCACACCTGCACAAAACATATTTTCAAATTATATAAACATGAATCAAAAGAAGTTCCAAACACGGTTAAATCATCCATATACACTTTCACACATTTTTCAACCATGTCACTGAAAATACTCATCATGCATCTTTAAAAAATAGCTGGTGCATTACACAAACTGAAAGGCATTCTCCAAAAAGCAAAAGTACCAAAAAGATAAGTAAAGGTGGTATTCTCTTGATCTTTTAAGGCAATTCCTATTTGGTAGTATCCTGAATACCCATATAAAAAATAATAGAAAGGATGACCAGCCACCCATTCTAAAATTTGATCTATGAATGGAAAAGAAAAATGGTCTTTCCGAGTAGCCGAATTAAGTTTCCTATAATCTATGCACATACGCCACCCGGTTATTACCTTAGTCGGTACTAACACTTCTTTTTCATTTTCTACCGCGGTCACCCTGGCTTTTTTAGGAACTACTTGGGTTGGACTAACCCATTTACTATCCGATATTGAAAATATAATTCCCGCATCCAACAGTTTTAAGACTTCTTTCTTAACTACCTCTTTCATAATTGGATTTAGCCTTCTTTGTGGGTCTCTACGAGGGTTAGAGCCTTCTTCTAGATAAATCCTATGGGAACAAATTAAGAGGCTAACACTTTTTATGTTAGCCATGGTCCAACCTAGTGCAGATTTATGTTCTCTTAACAAATTCAACAATTGATCACATTGCACATCATTAAATTCGGAGGAAATAATAACCGGAAAGGTATCACCTAGGCCTAAAAAAACATGTTTGAGTCCTTTGGGTAGTGGAGTTAAATTAAGTGTTGGTGTCTCCTCGGAAGAGGGTTTGGGTGCCTCTCTTTCTTTAGGCAACTCCTCAAAGCATGGTTGCCATGATTTCTTCATAAATCCCTGTGACTTATCAAAAACATCAACAACATTAATGGCATGGGGATAAATGGAAGAATCATCAAAATCAAAATTATTAAGAAGGAATTCCAAAGAGTTAGAATTATCTTTAATGTACTCATCCTCCAAAATAAGCTCATCAATCATGTAAATGTCGAAACACTCATCCTCTTCATATAGCTGCCTTGAGACTCGAAAAACATTCACCTCTAGAGTCATATTTCCAAATGATAATGTCATTAGGCCATTCCTACAATTAATAAGGGCATTGGCAGTGGCAAGGAATGGTCTTCCAAGTATCAAAGGAATTTTTGACTCCGTATTCACAATAGAAATGGTATCTAAATCCGAAAAGTCAACGGGATAATAGAATTTGTCAAGTTGCAATAAAACATCTTCCATAATATCTCTTGGTTTTCTTACCAATCGATCCACTAGTTGAAGTACCACGGAAGTGGGTTTGATCTCACCTAGAATGAGTTGCAAGTAAATGGAGTATAGCATGAGGTTCACACTAGCCCCTAAATCTAGCAATGCTTGGCCATAAGATTTGTTTCCAATTTGGCAAGCCACCGTTGGACAGCCCGAATCTTTATATTTGGGCGGTGTCTTGCTATCAATTATCGCACTTGCTTGCTCTGTTAAGAATGTTGTCTTCTTCACATTGTGCCTCCTCTTTAATGTGCATAGATCCTTAATGACTTTAGCATAGTTGGGAACCTATTTTATGACACGAAGAAGAGGGAGGTTAATTTTAACATGCTGAAGTTGTTCAAGAATCTCACCTTTTAATGATGAATTTCTCTCCTTAGGTTTAAGGAGTGCTTGAGGGAAAGGCACCAGTAAAGAATCACTATAGGCATCTTGTTCCTTGGGGGCTTCATCCTTGTTGCTCACGGTGTTATGAATCAAGTTTGATGGTAGAGTGGGCTCATTAATTTTCTTACTGCTGCGAGTAATCATAGCATTAACCTCTTTAACATTTTGATAGTAAGGATCAGAGGTTTGCACCATATGTTGTCCCCTTGGATTAGGTTGTGGCTGTGAAGGAAAATGACCTTGCTCTTGAATAGTCAAGAAACTAGCCAACTTGGTGAGTTGACTCTTTATCACCTTTTGTTCCTCTTTGATCCCTTGTTGTTCCTCAAGCAACTGTTGATTTATCTTGCCTTGCTCTTCCACACTCTTAGCATGTACCGACAAAAATGACTTAAAAACATCTTCCAAAGGTAAAGATTGTTGTGGTGCATTAGATGAAGTTGCTTTCGGTTTTTAATGTGTACTAGAGTGGGCAGGAGGTTATAGATCGGATCTCCAACTAAAATTAAGGTGATTCTTCCAACCAGGATTGTAAGTGTTAGAGTAGGGTGAGTATGGTTTCCTAAAGGGTATACCTAAGGCATTACACTCTCTCTTTATCTTAAAATAGGCTGGACAATCCTTAGGTAAATAATCTACCCCATTACACATAAAACAAGGTTAATGGGATTCTACCTTAGCAACCGGTTCGGGGTTTCTAACATCCTTGGTTTTTAAAACTTCAATTTCCTTAGTTAGGACCTCTAAATGGGCTTTAAGGCTATCCTCTTCCTTAAGTTGATAAAGTCCAACGGTTTAATTTCTCCTAGTACTTTCCATGGAATTCGGCCCTGTCCAAGTGTGGACTTTTGATAGGTCATCTAGAAAATCTAGGGCTTGGTCGGGATCTTTCTGAAGAAAATCTCCATTACACATCATTTCTATGAATTGCCTTTCCCTACTTAGAAGTCCATCATAGAAATAGCTAACTACCCGCCAACTCTCATACCCATGGTGTGGACAAGAATTCAAAAGGTCTTTGAAACGTTCCCAAACTTGATATAAGGTTTCACTCTCCTTTTGTGCAAAGTTTTAAATTTGTCTCTTGAGGTTATTGGTCTTATGGGTTGGGAAATGCTTTTTGAAGAAGGCTTGAGTCATCTCATCCCAACTACCTATAGACCTAGGCCTTAACGAGTGTAACCAAACCTTGGCCTTTTCCTTAGGTGAAAAGGGGAAAAACCAAAGTTTGACGGTGTCTACCATATCAGCCCTACTTTGAAAGGTTGCTACTACTTCCTCAAATTCCCTAATATAGAAATAGGGGCTCTCATTCTCAAACCCATGGAAGGTTGATAGCAATTGAATCATGCCCAGCTTAAACTCAGGTTATTGGTCATTAGGGGGAAACATGATACAAGATGGTATGGCCGTTCGGCTATGATGCAAGTAGTCCTTTAGTGTCCTAGCAACATTTTCATTGTGATTGTTGGCCATGTAAACAAAATCCTCTAAATTCTCATTTAGGTGTGCACTATGGTTTGATCTAGGCGAGGTTTCACTAACAGACGTGGAAGGAGAGGGTAACTCTATTTCAGGTCTTTTAATGAATCTACCTCGCAAATCTCTCAGTCTAAGCATACACCAAAGGAATTAGAGGGCAAATGAATAAAACAGAAAAAAAAATTAGAAAATCAAAATAGAGAGCAAAGAACAATATTACCTTCTTATCTCAAATTGACAATCTTCCTTGTACTTAAGCACGTTTCCCCGGCAACAGAGCCAAAATTTGATTACGCTCAAACTAACACGCGATTATTGTGTATAGATGAGGTGTCGATCCCAGGAGGAAAAGCGAACTGCAAGAGAAAGTGTAAACCTTAACACGAAACGATGAAATTCAAATGAGTGAATCTTTGTTTTCCGAATGAAATTATATGAGAGAGTTGTGAAAATATGACGAAGGATTCAATAAAGAAATAACAAGGCTCCAGAAATCCTTCCTAAGTTCGTTGCCTTATCCCTATCTTGACTCAATAGTTTTATCTTGATTGCTGGTTTCACATCCCAAATAAGCAATCGGTAAATATTCAATCAAATCATATAAACATCCTAATGTAGTTGCTACTAATTACTCTTTAGTTCTGATTCAAGCACACATGACCTGTCTTATAGATTGTCAAGAAACGACAATATATTTCAATAACAATACCGCAGTAATGAACAAATCTATAAGATGAATCTGCTAATCACATCTAACAACTTGACATAAGAAAAGCTTGACTAGACTTATATGGAGGAGAAAAAGGCAATCACCGGATTAAGAGTAAATCATCTCATTCTTACTTAATCAAAGAGTAAATCATAAACAATGTTTAACAATGAATCCATACAACTGAATCAAGAATAGAAACAAGAACAACTACACCTAGAAACTCATCCTTTTGCCTTGCTTGGAGATTAGTTAGACATTAGGCTCATGCTTGATCACCTAAATGGAGAAGAATATGTTTGTTCTTGATTCCAGTCTCCTTTTCAATCAAACCTAAGTGTTCTATTAATACCCCATAAGATTCACGGGTATTTTCAGGTCAAGAAATGTCATTAAAGCCCTATTTAGATCGTGAAACAGAAATAGGGGATCGCACTTGCGCCGCGGCACACAGCCTTGAGTCCAGCCTCTAGCTGAAAAGCTGATGGTTCTGGTAGCTGCGGCTTAAACCTTGGCTCGCCACAGCATGGAGCCCTAGAAATAGGTTTCTCTTCATTTGGTCCTTCCAAAACCATTCCTTCACTACGATATGCATCAAATCTTCATGCTTTAAGCTATGTTAGCTTTTCCATCTCTTTTAAACCCAAAATACCTGAAAATGCATCGAAATAAATCAACATACCAAGAATGACACTTTAGAACTATTAAGGCATAAATGTGTAATTCAGCCCTAAATCAACCCTAAAATGCTAACAAATAAATACTACTAAGATGCATTTTATGACTCTCATCAGTTCTTGAAAAAGATCAAGAAACCTTACACAAGAGATTCCATTCCAAAAAGGGAACCTCTTGTGTGTTATGGTTGCAAAAAGCCTGGTCATATCAAGGCTGATTGTACAATAGCAAGCAAACCATATAAGAGCTTCAAAAAGAAAGTTATGATTGCAACCACTTGGAGTGATGACGAAGAAGAAGAATCCTTAGACAATGAGGTCAGATACGAGGAGATTGCCAACCTATGCTTGATGGTAATCGATGACAAAAATGAGGTATCAAATTCTTCCCGTTCTAATAATAACATTGTTGGTAGCAGTGAAGAATTAATTAAGGTTATAAATGAAATGCATGAAGAACTGAAGAAATTCGATTATAGGAATATAACCCTAAAAAAAGAAGTCTCATCTCTTTCTAAAGAGATGGAAGGCTTAAAGGAAGAAAAGAAAAACTATCTTCCATGCTTTATAATTCTTCTCAAGATTTTTATAAAGATGAAAATAAAAATTTAAAGAAAAAAATAATGGAATTAAATAGCACTATCTAGACTTATGATTGGAAAAGAAAAGCTAGATGAAGTGCTATTTTGCCATATATTAAGAGAAGGAAAATCCGGGTTGGGTTATTCTCCATTAGGTAAGCAAAAATCAGAAGAGACCTTATTCATGAAAGCAACATGTGTGAATGAAGCCTCTACTTCCAAGGCCACTAGCAAGATCAAAAGTACTCCTTCAATATATGCTTAGGTCTAAGAATGTAAATTTAAATTCTAATGTATATACTAGAATGAAGCATCCTAGAAATACTCATGCATATATATATGCTCACTCAAGAAATGCAAATACTAGGAATAATCATTCAAGGAATGCATATACTAGAAGTACACATCCAAGGAATTACCATCATGTATATCTTAGAAATAATATGTATGTTCATAATAATGCAAGTACATATCCTAGAAATCATCATCATAATTTCCTAGAAATGACATGCATGTTCATAATCTTCACAATAGTAACATATATCCTACGAATACTTATCCAAGGAACTATAGGCATGCATATTTGAGAAATCCTAGAAATATCAATAACTATTATCCTAGGATCATGCCTTATCAATATGTCTACAATTTTAGAGCACCATAGAATGTTAAGAAAGTATGGGTCCCTAAAAGAACTGTATTTTCTAGGACTAACCCCAAAGGACCCAAGAAAATTTGGGTACCTAAGAGTGCAATTGTATATCCGTGTGTAATGTAGATATGTCTCCACACCAAGGAGAAAGGTAACTATTGGTACCTTGATAGTGGGTGCTCAAAGCTCATGACTCCTGATCGAAGTGTATTCAAAGAGCTAACTCTAAGGGATGGCGGACACGTCACCATTGGAGATAACACAAAGACAAAGATCATCGAGCATGGAAAAGTTAGTAATGATTTCTCAACCATTGATCATGTATTATATGTGCAAGGCCTTAAGCCAATTTTACTTAGTATTAGTCAACTATGTGACAAAGGCAACAAAGTCATATTTGAAACCTCTCATTGTCTAGTTATAGACATCAAGAGTAACAAGATCAAGTTTGTTGGGCATAGACATGAAAATATCTATATAGTTGATTTAAAATCTTTGCATTCAGAAAATGAAAAATGTTTTCCCGCATTTAGTGAAAACCCATGGCTATGGCATAGAAGACTTGGCCATGTGAATATGGACTTGCTTAAAATCATTTCAAGAAAAGAGTTGGTCATTGGACTACCAAAAATCAAATTTGAAAAAGACAAGGTGTGTGATGCTTGTCAAATGGGAAAACAAACTAGAATTTCTTTTAAATAAAAAAATATAGTCTCAACTACTAGACCATTGGAACTTTTGCATATAGACTTATTCGGTCCAATAAGTACAATTAGTCTAAGAGGCCATCAATATACTCTTATTATTGTTGATGACTATTCAAGATATACCTTTGTTATCTTTATTGCATACAAGGATGAAGCATACAAAGGATTTGTGAACTTTTGTACAAAGGTTCAAAATGAAAAATGAATTTTTAATTCAAGTATAAGAAGTGATCATGGAAAGGAATTTGAAAACCAAAGCTTTCCAAAATTTTATGATGAAAATGGAATTGATCATAGTTTTTCAGCACCTAGAACTCCTCAACAAAATGGAGTTGTTGAGAGGAAAAATAGAGTTCTAGAAGAATTTACAAGAACAATGCTTTGTGAAAATAGTTTGCCAAAATATTTTTGGGCGAAAGCCGTAAATACTTCATGCTATGTTTTAAATAGAGTATTAATTAGGCCTATACTAAATAAAACTCCATATGAACTATGGAAATGTAGAAAGTCTAATATCTCTTATTTTCGTTTGGTTGTAAATGCTTCATCCTATATAACAATAAAACTAACTTGGGTAAATTTGACTCAAAGACCGATGAAAGGATCTTCTTAGGATATTCAACCTCTAGTAAAGCTTATAGAGTTTTTAACAAAAGAACTTTAGTGGTTGAAGAATCCGTACATGTAGCCTTGGATGAATCTAACCCTATTAGTAGTAGATTAGTTTCTTTTAATGATGATGCAGATTTTATTTCAAGGATAGAAACACCTACTCCTATTGTTGACCCAAAGGAGAATAAACTTCAAATAGATCAAGAGGTAGATGCTCTCAATCTTGATCAACCATCTACAAGTTAACAAGAGGATAGTCTTCCCAAAGATTAGAGGTATGTGAATCATCATCCAATCGATCAAGTGATTGGTGATCCTTCACAAGGGGTAAGAACTTGATCCTCTATTAGAAATATTTGCAATTGCGTAGCTTATTTATCTCAAGTAGAACCTAAGACTTTTATAGAAGCCGAAAAAGATAATGATTGGATAAATCCTATGCAAGAAGAACTAAATCAATTTGAAATAAACAAGATATAGAATCTAGTTCCTAGACCAAAGAATCACACTATAATAGGAACTAAATGGGTATTTAGAAATAAGATGGATGAAAATGGAATAGTAACTAGGAACAAGGCTAGACTAGTTGCTAAGGGATATAATCAAGAAGAAGAAATAGATTTTGATGAGACCTATGCTCCCATAGCTAGATTAGAAGTTATTCAGATGTTATTAGCCTTTGCATGCTTCAATAATTTTAAGTTATTTCAAATGGATGTAATAAGTACCTTTTTGAATGACTTTAAAGAAGAAGAGGTGTATGTTGAGCAACCTCTTGGATTTGAAAATCCTAGTCTTCCAAACCATGTCAATAAACTTTCTAAAGATCTATATGGGTTAAAACAAGCTCCAAAAGTATGGTATGAAAGACTAAGTTTTTTTCTTGAAAATGATTTGATAAAAAAAAAATAGACATAACCATCTTCAAAAAAATGACACACTACTAGTCCAAATATATGTTGATGATATTATATTTGGTGCTACTAATGAATCTATGTGTCAAAAGTTTGCTAAGTTCATGCAAGGTGAATTTGAAAGAAGCATGATGGAGAGCTTACCTACTTTCTTGGTCTACAAATCAAACAATTAAAAGACGACATCTTTATCAATCAATCAAAGTACACAAAGGACCTATTAAAGAGGTTCGGGATGGAAAGTTCAAAGTCAATTGGCACTCCTATGAGCAGCTCTACAAAACTTGACCTAGATGAGTAAGGTAAGTGTGTAGATACTAAAACTTATAGAAGCATGATAGGAGCTTTACTTTATTTAACTGCAAGTAGACCTGATATAATGTTCAGTGTATGCATATGTGCTAGATTTCAAGCTAATCTTGAGGAATCACATGAAATTGCTGTAAAAAGAATTCTAAGATATCTACAAGGGACTCAAAACCCAAGATTATGGTAATCTAGAGAATCATCTTTTAAGCATGTTGGATATTCGGATGCTAATTTTGAGGGTTGTAGACTAGACAGAAAAATTATTAGTTGTACATGCCAATTTTTAGGTGCAATGTTAACCTCATGGTTTTCTAAGAAACAAAATTTGGTTGCACTATCTACCACCGAAGCAGAATATGTGGCTGCCGAAAGTTATTGCACAAGTATTATGGATGAAACGATAACTAGAAGACTATGGCTTGAACTTTAAAGATATTTCAATTCATTGTGATAACACTAGTGCCATCAACTTGACCAAAAATCCTATTCAACATTCTAGAACCAAACATATAGAAATTAGGCATCATTTCATAAGAGACCATGTCAAAAGGGTGATATTAGACTAGAATTCATTCCTTCGGAAGATCAAATAGTTGATATTCTTACAAAACCCTTAAGTGAAGATAGCTTTTGTAAGATTGGACTATTGATAGGCTTGAAAGACTATGATAAACTGTATGTTTGATTGCTTCAACATTCATCATATGTATATTTGACATCTAGTGAATGAGTATTAACTCTTATTTAATATTTCTCTCACTCAAGATGGCATATATAAACAATTCGTGCTGAAATCTTAAGTTGTAGCTCAAATTTTAAGTTTTCTAAAGGACCTAGTTGACTAGTGTGTTCACCCCAGTCGACTGGTATCCCACTGTCCATTTTACCAGTCGACTAGTTTAAATCATCCAGTCGACTGGTACTACAAGACATTATTTGGAGCCAAAATTTAAAATTTTGTTAACTTACCCAATCAGCTGGAAAGGTTCACCCAGTCGACTGGTATGTCTCTTCCAGTTTACTTAGTTGACTGGTATGTCAAAAAATTCCCAAATTTAGAAAGGCTTAGTCGATTGGTACCCTAACCCAGTTGACTGGTATCGCGATTCTATAAATAGTCTCTTCTGATTTTTCAGTTTTCACGCCATTTTTTAAATCCCCAAAGCTTTCTCTCTCTAGAAAATTCGTGATTTCAGTCCCAAATCTTTCAAAACAACTCCATAGAACCCTTAATTTCATCCCATATCACCTCTATTTTAACTTTTCATGGTTGAAAATCCCTTATTCCCAAAAATCTCTCTGAAAATGACATTTTCACAATGTTTTAAAGAATCCAGATTAAAACCACCATAGAAGGACCTCACGAGCCTACAAGGCCCCGATCCAACAAGTCCTCTAAGTTGGATACCAAAGGGAAGGGGCTAGCTATTTTTTTTAGCAAGAAGGCGAGGTCTGAGCTCAATGACTCGCTTTTCTGAAGCCCCATCGCCAAAAGCAGGTATAATTCTGTCATCCACAACAAAAAGATCATGACGGGTAGATTCATTGATTTTGATTCCATCCGTCATAAATTTTTTGACATCTACCCTGCTTTTAAAGCTATTAATTTCACACCCATAGTAAATATCCACCAAAAATACTACCCCCACCTCATTCACCAGTTCTACGCCAACCTGGTGAAACCTAGTCCACTAGCTCTTCATTTCAGAACCAGTGTGATTGGCATAGAATTAAAGGTAAACACTGACCTCCTGGTCATTATTAGGGGTGACCCTAACTACATCTTCAGACCGACTACATTTCACCAATGCAGTGACATACCCTTCGATTCAAAATTGTTCAACCTTACCGTGAGTTGGACCATCCACTCACGACTCGGGAGCTGGGGCTATCTCTCGAAGATAGATATGGTATTGATCTGGTGTCTTAAAATAGGACACCATTTCAATATTTACCCCTTACTGGTTGCCAACATAATCAATGACAAAGTGAACGACTCCAGGTGCCTTCCCCATGGGATGATTATCACCTTGATCCTACAGTATTTTTGAGTCCCTTTACCCGCCTATAAGGCTCAGGACATCGACCTAAATGACATCATCAATGTCTTTTCTTTGAAAAAGATGGGGTGCATAATCTGAGGGGGTCTAATCTACTCTAAGGTAGGGAGGAACACATGAATTGGTGATGGTGATGACAGCAGTGAAGAGGGCGACGAGGTTCATGGTGATCCAGCTCCTCTTACTGTAATGGACATTGATGAGCGAGCACCTAGGCCACATCATGGTGGCTATAGTGCTGGTTAGACTGGATATGATGACTTACTTTAGGCTATGATGAGCCTTCAACTATTAATGCAGTTAGGATTCCAGAGCTTGAGCTCTTTTATCGATCACATGCATCGCGGCCTTTGCACACTTTGAGACAATTTTGAGTTGCATCAGGAGCACACAGAGGACTCTTTGGCTGAGCTTTGGGATCTTTTTTAAGATGAATCTGATTTCCCCGCTCGGTGAGCTCTTTCAATCTATCATTTAGATTTCATTTGTACAGCCCTTAGATAGTTTTAGCATAAACATTTCATGTTTTATCATACATTTTTATTATTGTACTCGATATCAGCTTCCTAAAGCCATTGTTGTATGTATGATTATATATATTTACCTATTTTTCAGTTATCTTGCTTATGGTTCATATACTTGCTTTACCTTTAAGCTATATGATTACTTGGTTTAAGCCATTCATACTCTGCAATATTCTTTAACTACTTATGCTAGTATGAAAACTTCTAGTTCTTCCCGAGAAGTCTTCCTAATTCTAAATCATGCCTAGTTTTTACATACAAGTTTGTTTTTGCCTTATCTTCATAGCTGTAGTACTTGTGTTACTTATTTTTTGAGTTTTCACCTCTTTCCTACTGTTATCAAAACGGGGGATAAAAAAAGAAAAATCAATGTAAACTTAAGAGTGGAGCATAGATTTAAAGGGAGCTTTGCTCTGATCACATTGATAAATGTATTTATAGAAATGCATGCTTGGTTAAGTTGAGATTGAGTTGAGATAATTGTTTGTAAATTATGTTTTGTATTCTCAACAAGTTGGCTTTTATCCGAAAAACAGAGGAGACTCAACCCAAATTTTTCTAAAAACCAACACTTAGCTTTTAAAAACTGTTTTTCTCTCATTAGTTTTGTCATAATTAAAAAGGGAGAGATTGTTGACCCATATTTGATTTTAATAATGATAAAACACTACTCTAATTGAACTAACAATTTTATCTAAGTGTTTAAGCAGCAAAAACATTAAACATAGAAACGAAGATGCAAGAACTCAACTCGATTCAAACACCAAGACAAGACATAAGATCTAGAATAGGCATTAAGGTAATTAAAAAAATTGTAAATCTCTCATGTTCAAATACTTAACTTGATCTGTGGCTCATTTTACAAAAGACTTTGACAAAACTAAACATACAAAAGTGTCTAAGTCAAAAACAGTTTTAAAACATGAAAAACTAGGTTGAAGGACAACCCAGTCGACTGGCTCCACATACCAGTCGACTGGGATATAGGACAGAAGGTTCCCAGTCGATTGGTGTTGAGGATCCAGTCAAAAGGTACCTAGGACAGAAAGTTTCCAATCGACTGGTGCTTAGGACCCAGTCAACTGATGCTTTGGACCAATTCGATTGGTACTCTCCTATAGCCTAAAAAGTCAAGTTTCTCACTTGACCCAGTTGATTGGTACAAGGACCCAGTGGACTGGTAATTCAAAAAATATGACTGTTTGAGTATTTAATGCCCTAAATCTACTAAGTCAGTTTCAAATGGCCATATTGATTCAAGGTTATATAAACTCACTTCAATGAGCATTTAAAAGAAGAAGAGAACAAATTTAATTCATAAGAAAGCTCATTAATTCTCAAAAAGCTTTGAAATATTTATTGTTGAGCCATTCTTCAAGCTTGTTCTTGAAAAAGTGATATTATTCATTTGTAAAAGCATTTGTTGCTATCTCTCTACCATTTAATTTACAACAAATCTCATTTAATGTAAAGGGGAAAGAGTTGTAATAACTCTTAGAGTGTTTAGGATTAAACACTTCTTTGTAACTTTCGTGAAGAAGGGATTAGCTTTCGTGAGGAAGGGATTAGCTTTCGTGAGGAAGGAATTAGCTTCCGTAAGGAAGAGATTGGTTGTAAGGTTTGTACAACACCCATGAAGTTGCACGACTAAAGTTTTTGTGGATTGCTTCAAGGAGATTCCTTGAAGAGAGTGGACATAGGGTTGGAAGGATTCTAATATTGCCGAACCACTATAAACAGAGTTTGCACTTTCTCTTCCTTTGAACTCCTTTACTTTCAAGTATACCATTTGATTATGTACATTGTGTATATAACTGTTTAAAAACTTACAAGTTTAATTACCAAAGTATTTAAAACCCAATTCACCCCCTTTGTTGGGTTTGAACTTCAGTTTACAATAAGGTATGGGTCCCTAAAGGAACTGTATTTTCTAGAACTAACCCTAAAGGACTCAAGAAATTTTGGGTACCTGAGAGTGCAATTGTGTATCCTTGTGTAATGTAGATATGTCTCCACACCAAGGAAAAAGGTAAGTATTGGTACCTTGGTAGTGGATGTTCAAAGCACATAACCAGTGATCAAAGCATGTTGAAAGAGCTAACTCTAAGGGATGGCGGACATGTCACCATTGGAGATAACACAAAGATAAAGATCATCGGGCATGGAAAAGTTGGTAAAGATTTCTCAACCATTGATTATTGATGAGAATGCAAAAGGTCATATTTTTCTCCCTTAATGTTTACTTTTTTATACTCATTTGGTGCCTAAATGTACTCATTATTCTTATTGTTGATTTTTGTCTAAGGTTTAAACAAGGTTAATGTCTAAACCAAGGTTGGAAGAATAAATTTCAGCATGTTAAAGAAGTGCACACAAGTGTGCGCGACACCTTGGAGCAAGGCAAAGGTAGGCACACTAGTGTGTGCGCCTAAGCACACAAGCTGGAAAATATGTGCATCAGGTCAGGCCGTGGCCCAGCTTTGTACAGGCCGCAGTACACAACATGAGTGGTCATCAAGATCTAAGGGTGGAGATTGACTCTCAAGATTGGATAAGAAGTTGGTGCACTATATAAAGGGTCACCTAGCTTTATTCCCATTAACATTGTGACATAATTTGAGATCAATTGTAAAGAGTGACAGACATACAAGAGAGAATTGTGTAAGAGTGCAAAGACACAAAACACAAGAGGGACTCATTGTAGTGAGGCTGGTTGTAAAGATAGAGTAATATAGATTTGATAGAGAGCATTGTAATAGTTCTTATCATCTTCTTTCTACTCTTCTTGGTTTCTTTAAGAACTTAAGGTTTCTTGAAGAGGGTTACTGGAATGTAAAGAACCATTGATTTAGTGCAGAGAGTTCATAGGAACTCATGGGGACGTAGGCTATTGCTGAACCTCGATAATAATTGATTGTCTTCTTTTCTTTCTTGCTTTGGTTACTGTATCTTTTCTTTACAAGTCATTATAGACTTGGGTGTTTAGAAGATCACCGCCTGGGCATCTTGTTAAGGTGATTTCCAACAGTGGTATCTGAGCTTGCACAGCTGGGTATCAAAGCAAGAACAAGAAGGTGACGGAGTCAAGACTCCAAGAATCAAAGATCAACTTCTTAGGTGATTCAAGAACGGAGTAAAGATCAAGTTCATATCGTGTTCTTGAGAGTGATTCAAGAACGGTGTTAAGATCCATCTTCGATTGTGTTCTTGAGGTTGAAGAAAGCATTTGTGGGTATTGTATAAATCTAGGATCTTGTCTGCAAAGATGGCTTCAAATTTTGTTGTTGAGAAGTTTGATGGAAGGGGAGATTTTTCCCTATGGAAGCGGAAGATCAAGGCTGTTCTTATGCAACAGAAAGTGGACTTGGCTATTGGAGAAGATGATGCTTTTCCAGCAAGTATTATGGAGGACCAACGAGTTAAGATGAAGAAGATAGCTTACAACACCATCTTCTTGCACATGTCGGATAGTGTCACAAGGGAGTGTGGAGACTCGGAAGATCCGACTGTTATATGGAAGAAACTAGATGAGTTGTTTCTTACCAAAACTCTCCCTAACAAGATTTATCTTCTTAAAAGAATCTTTGCTTTTAAAATGGATCCTAATAAAGAGTTGCAAGATAATCTTGATGTCTTTAATAAAGTAGTTCAAGATTTAGCTAGTTGTAGTATTAAATTCCCGGATGAACAATTGGCTGTTATTTTGTTAAACTCTCTTCCTGATTGCTTTGATAATCTGATTAATGCTATTGAGTATGGAAGAGATACTTTAACCAAGGAGATTGTGATCAATGCCATAAGGGCTTATGATTTCAAAGCCAAGATGAGGGAGGCATCAAGTGGAGAAGGGCTGTTCGTAAGAGGAAGGCCAGCAACTCGGAATGGCAGTAGCACTCATGGCAACTACCGGGAGAAATCAAGAGGTAGAGGGCAGAACCATGGGAGATCTCATTCCAAGACAAGACTTGGAGGAGGAAAGAGATGCTTCCACTACAATAAAGAGGGCCATTTCAAGAAAGATTCCAAGAAGAAGATGTGTGATGAGAGAAGAAGCCATACCAACAATGGAGAGGTTTTAGTTGCCAAAGGAGAACAACAAGATGATGTGCTTGTTGTGTGCTCAAATGGGAGCAGGAGGCAAGGCAGCGAGAAGTAGATTCTGGATTCCGGGTGCACTTATCATATGTGCCCTCACAAGGAATGGTTCAAGAATTTCAAGAAGATCAATGATGGAAGGGTCTTCTTGGGGAATGACAATTCTTGCAAAGTGAGGGGGATAGGAGACATCCAGTTGAGGATGTTTGATGGAGTCACAAGGCTGCTGCAAAATGTGAGGTATCTTCCAGATTTGAAGAGGAATTTGATCTCATTAGGGCAGCTGGATTTCTTAGGGTATTCATGCAAAGTAAAGGAAAAAAAGATCAAGGTGACCAAGAGATCTTTGGTAGTGATCAAGGCAGCAATAAAAGATGGACTCTATGAGTTAATAGGTGAAAGAGAAACCAAGGATCAAGCAGCAAGCTTGATGGCTGAGATGGATAGGGCAGCCCTTTGGAACACTCGCTTGGGACATATGAGCGAAAAGGGCCTGCAAGTTCTTAGCAAGGATGGTCTACTTGGAGGAGACAAAGTAGAGAAACTGGATTTCTATGAGAGTTGCATTCTTGGGAAGCAACACCGGGTCAGCTTCAACACTGGAGTGCACAAGTCTAAGGGCATTCTTGACTACATTCATTCGGACCTTTGGGGACCAGCAAGAACACCAACATAGGGAGGTAACTTTTACTTTCTGTCTTTAAATTGATGATTATTCAAGAAAAGTGTGGGTTTATTTACTTAGAAATAAATCAGATGCCTTGAATAAATTTATTTTGTGGAAGAAGTTGCTGGAGACTCAAACGGGTATGGTAGTTAAGGCTTTACGAACTGATAATGGCTTAGAATTTTGTAATAACGATTTTGATAAATTATGTGAATTAAATGGGATTCTAAGACATAGAACGGTTGTAAAAACACCTCAGCAAAATGGAGTTGCTGAGAGGATGAATAGAACCCTTATGGAAAAGGTTAGGTGCATGTTAATAGGATCAGGTTTACCAAAACATTTTTGGGGAGAAGCTGTGGCTACTGCTACATACTTGGTAAATAGATCACCCTCTAGAGCTTTAGAGCTCAAGACTCCTATGGAGATATGTAGTGGGAAACCCCCTGAATTAAGCAACCTTTGGTCTTTTGGGTGTGCTACATATGCACATCAAAAGGATGATAAACTTAGCCCAAGGTCCAGAAAATGTGTATTTCTAGGGTATGGTGATGGGGTTAAAAAGATATAGGTTGTGGTCCTTAGAAAAGAAGGGCATGAAACTCATAATAAGTAGGGATGTAATTTTTAATGAATTATTTTTTCCCTACTTGGAGAAAACTAACCCTGCAGGGGCTAGTGAGCAAACCAGTCTAGAATTTATGGAGCATTGCATCAAGGAGAGTTCGTTCAGGTAGAGCAAGGAAGGCAATAGGGTTCAGACCAGGCAGAGCCCACTGATGAAGACCATGCTCAAGAAACTCAAGAAGAGGCTGAACTAGAAGAGGTTGATGCAGCAAGTCAGAATGACTACCAGCTCACAAGGGACCGAGAAAGGAGGGTAGTGAGACCAACTTTGAGATATGGGTTTGCGGATGCTAATGTAGCAGCTCCTTGGACAGAAGGAGATATGAGTGAACCAGAAACTTACATGGAAGCCATGGAGTGTAAGGATTCATCAAAGTGGCAGCTGGCTATGGAGGAAGAAATAGATTCTTTGATGAAGAAAAATAGAGAGTTGTTGATTGTAGATGGATCTACAAGATCAAAGAAGGGAATACTCCAGGGGATGAAGTCCAGTATAAAGCTAGGTTGGTGGCGAAAGGGTTCACACAAAAAGAAGGCATAGATTTCACCGAAATCTTCTCACCGGTTGTGAAGTATAAGGTGATACAGATAGTGTTAGCGTTAGTGGTCCAATTTGATTAGGAAATCGAGCAAATGGATGTAAAGACAACATTCTTACATGGAGAGCTCGATGAGACCATTTACATGAGGCAACCTAAAGGCTATGAGGAAGGAAGGCAGGGAGAGTTGGTGTGCAAATTGAAGAAATCTCTCTATGGCCTGAAGCAATCACCTCAGCAATGGAATAAGAGGTTTGATTCCTTTGTAATCAGCTTGGGCTTCATGAGGAGCTACTATGACTCATGCTTATACTACAAGGGGCAGAAGGTTGAGGAAGTGGTGATCATCCTCATCTATGTTGATGATATGTTCCTGGTTGGGAGCAGCATGGAGAGGATAAGGAAATTGAAGGTTCAACTTAGTAAGGAGTTTGAGATGAAGGATCTTGGCCATGCATAGAAGATCCTTGGGATGTGTATCATCTAAGAAAGGGAGAGAAACAGATTGAAGATCTCTCAAACTTCCTACATAGAGAAGATGATATCTAAGTTCTCTATGGAAGATAGCAAACCAGTGAAGGTTCCCCTTGCTGGTCATTTCAAGTTCTCTAGTGATCAATGTCTGAGATTGGAGGTAGAGAAGAAGGAAATGGAAAAAGTCTCTTATTCTAGTGCTGTTGGTTCTGCTATGTTCACCATGGTGAGCAGCAGACCTGATATTGCTCATGCAATAAGTGTCTTCAGTAGGTTTATGAGTAATCCTGGAAAAGAGCATTGGCTTGGGATGAAGTGGTTGCTGAGGTACTTGAAGGGAAGCCCAGAAATAGGGTTGGTTTATGAGAAGAGGGGTAAGTCCATCTGCCTTGAGGGTTTTGTGTATTCAGACTATGGAGTAGACTGGGATAAAAGAAGATCGATTACCTCCTACTTCTTCAACTTAAACATATGTTGTGTAAGTTGGAAGGCTCAATTGCAGCCGGTGGTAGCACTCTCAACAACTAAGGCTGAGTACATAGCGAAAACGGAAGCTATTAAGGAAGCTATGAGGTGCAAAGGGTTGTTGGAAGAGTTGAAGGTACTAGAGGAGCAGGTTGTGGTGTTTTCGAATAGTCAAAGTGCATTACACTTGTGCAAAAATTCGGTGTTCCATGAGAGGACAAAGCACATGGATGTTCGGTACCATTTCATTCAGGAAAATGTTACGAAAGGATGCATCCATGTGGACAGGTAGCCACGGAAGAAACCCTGTGGATTTAGGTACTAAAGTTCTACCTCTAAGTAAGTTCAATCATTGCCTTGGAACACTTAGGATCAGAGTCGGTTGATTGATGACTCAAGATGAGTTTCGATCCTGAAGTTCTCTGCACAACGGTTCAGGTTTAAACACTTAGACAAAGGTAGAGATTATTGATATTTGTCTAAGGTTTAAATATGGTTTAAACAAGGTTAATATCTAAACCAAGGTCGGAAGAATAAATTCCAGCATGTTAAAGAAGTGCACACAAGTGTGCGCGACACCTTGGAGCAAGGCAAAGGCAGGCACACAAGTGTGTGCGCCTAAGCACACAAGTTGGAAAATATGTGCATCAGGTCAGGCCACGGCCCAGCTTTGTCTAGGTCGTAGCGCACAATATAGAGGAATGCTGGAGGAAGGCTAGGCCACGGTGCACCTGATGAGAGTCATAAAATGCATCTTAACAATACTTAATTGTTATCATTTTAGGGTTGATCTAGGTTTTAATTGCACTTTTATACGTTAACAACTCTAAAGTATCATTCTTGGATCATTGATCTATTTCGGTGCATTTTCAGGTACTTTAAGCTCAAAAGATGAGGAAAAGTTATCATTGCTTAAAGCATAAAGACTCGAGGCATACTGGAGTGAAGGAATGCTTCCGGAAGGACAAGATAGAGGGCTTAAAAGAGCAACAGCTGCTGCCCGCACTGGAAAGGAGTTTCACTAAATTGCCAGAATTACCCGTACAGATCAATCATCTTTGCAAATTAAACTATATTGATACAAGAAGAACTAGGAGATAAGCCATATATGCTTAGAAAGATCCGAAAGTCTATCTTCTAGAGAATTTTATGGTTCGTAAAAATGATTTTTTTAGAGAAAGTTATGACAGTTTAAGTAGACAAAGGTCAGGCTATGCGGAATTTCAGTGTGAAGGGCATGTGAAGGCCTAAATCCCACATCCCACATCGGTTAGAAACGCATTTCTATATCCCACATCCCACATCGGATTGGAAACACATTGCACTCATGGTATTTACCTATATAAGGCTCACTCCATTTCAGTTTTAAGGACCATCGGAGAATCTGAGATCATCAGAAAGTGAATCCAAAGGGCCTTTAGGAGCAATCCAGAGGGTCCTTAGGAGGAATCCAAAGTACTTTTGGAGAGCAAGCTGAGGAATCACCAAAGCTTTCACTACCAAGGGGGAGATGATCGTTGAGAGGCCGGAGGCAACTCGATGACGCATGAGCCCCATGGCCGGCTAGTCTCCAAGCAAGGCGAAGGGATGAATCCCTAGGTGTAGTTGTTCTTATTTTCCTTTATTTGATTCAATTGTAGTTTGGTATTATTTTCATTAAACATTGTTGTGTTTTATTTTTTAATTTAATTAGTAGATTTCTTATTAATCCAGTGATTGCATGCTTCTTTTCCATATAAGTCTAGTCATGCTCTTATTATGTGTATTTGTTAGGGTGTGATTGAGTCCGGTAGATCTCTTTTATAGATTTGTTCATTGCTGCGATATCGTCATTTAGATATATCGTCGTCTTTTGATTGGTAAGTGGATGAACTGAAATTGATAACAACAAAGAAAAATATAATCTATCATACATGTGTGCACTCATATTTAAAGGAGCCCAACTGTAACTAGTTTAGTTGACAACTTTTCAATAAATAATAAGTTTTAAAAAATAATTCATGTGGGCCATAATTCATGGGCTTTGTAATTTAATTTTAAAAAATAATTGATTATACAATAAACGAGATTTGATCTTTGATGACAGTCTGACACCATAACTCATATACAAGTAAATTTTGACGATTTGTAAATGTATTTTACAATATGAAAATGCCAAACAAAATTGAAAACAAAACAAATGAAATGGATATATATACTGGAAACAACAAACTTGGATCACATTGATTTGTTAGTATTTATTCTCTTTCGAGTTTGCATAATCAGCTATTTTGCAGTTATTTGTTAGTATTTATTCTCTTTCTGGAATACCTACAATGTTTGATGTGAGTTGATTTTCTATGACAAAATTTCTTACTTACGGTACTAGTAGTGCCAACCTATATATGCTACTATTTCAATAAAAAAGAATTCAAATTTGGAAAAAATTTATGAAGCTAGGAAAGTTTGTGAAAAAATAGGAGCTTTATTTCAATGACATTGTACCTGTGGTTTTTGTATTTCTACATTAATTTGAAAATGAAGCAAAAGTTTTACTCTAAGGAGGATTTGTACAATCATCTTCGAGCATACTCATGTTTTGTCCTTATACAAATTAGTTGATTTATTAGTGATGATCATCTCATAGTGGATACCTTTCTCCAATGCAGTTACCTAGTGGTTGAAATACACGCACACACACACACACACACACATATATATACATATATATGTATATATACACACACACAAACAACATGTGTATATTAATTGAACTTCATGGTGAATCTAGTATCACTGTTTGTTTTAACATGCATTGCTGTTCCAGTTTTTGGATTGTATCTCTCTCCAAAGCAGTTATCTAATATTGTTGGCCTCCTTTGTTGATAACTATAGTTGATCAATGGAAACGGGTTTTGTTTAATTTTTCAAAAAGTCTGTGATCTTTCTGATCGTGGATTCCTTTTTTAGGTTATAAATGTTTTGAGCTCTCATATCTTCTTGAGTTGTTATATAAAAGTGGGAAAAAGTCTAGTTCTTTTTTGTTTTTACATGTGTGTAGTGGGTACTTTTTATGATTTCGTTTGTAATCCCCTCCCTCTTTCAGATTAGTTTATACCTCCAATTTAATTCTTGTTTGCTTCTCCTAATATAATCTACTGCTGAATTCAACTACTTTTGTTGCTGATATATTAGTTTTAGCTCTTTAATAACTAGTATAGATTTTGTAGATGAGTTTATTAGTTCATACATATTTTAATTGATAACAACATACTGTGTTTTCTTGTCAGATCGATTTTAATGAAATAAGATTATGCAAACCTTTTATTTCTGGTATTTTGGAACAGAAATAACTGCAAATTAGTGGATCATGTCTAAGTAAGTCAAACCAATGAAATGGATATATACTGGAAACAGCAAACTTGGAAAAACAAAAACACTTGAGAGGTACAAATCTGCCCCTATTTTTGCATATTCAGTAAACAGCAAACTTGGAAAAACAAAAACATAAAATTAAATGTTTTCAAGAAAAACAGCAGTAACCTTGAAGCAAGATGGGAGAAGCAGAAATCATAAAAACATAACAATGACCGAAAATCTTACAATTACAATAAGTTATTGTTTGGATTCACATCCCAGTGAATACACAAATGGCATCTGCATGAAACATTCAGGAACATAACAATGCATGAAACATCAATATATTTTCACTGAAAACCAATGAAGAGGAGTTTATCTCAAAGACCCATTGACAAAACTTAGAAATCCAACAAAAGAAATACATTTAAATGTGTTTAAATACGGAGTTAAGAGAGGTACAGAAGAGTTTACCAAAAAATTGAGGAGGAAACAGTGGTGGCTGATGCTGGACTCTTCTTTCACACCAACAGTGAGAAAAATATAACTAAAATTTCTAAGAGAGAGAGAGGGAAGCGAGAGAGTGAAACCGAGAGAGAGTAGAGGGAAAATTTTTGGGGAGAGAGATCGGTTTCTGGAAGATTTTTGGGGAGAACGGTGCGGGCGTGGGCAGAAGGAAAATTTTGGGGGAAAAATTTCTGGCGCAATATAATATATATTAGAAATTACCGGTGCTTGAAAGCGCCAAAATATACAGCTGGACAAATACCGGCGCTTTAAAGCCGGTATATGCTCAAAACCCATTTCACATTCCGGCGCTTTAAAGCGCCGGTATTTGTCCTTTGTATATTGCGGCGCTTCTTGAATCGCCACAAAACAAGCGCCAGCGACAGTTAAATTGCGGTGTTTATGGAAAGCGCTGGGATTGAAGCGCTGGCGTATATTAATTCTGTTGTAGTGCCACCGTAGAATTCATCTATTGTTTTCGCTTGAATTGCTAGGGACTAGCAATAAGCTAGTTGGGGGTTGTGATGAGAGTCATAAAATGTATCTTAACAGTACTTAATTGTTATCATTTTAGGGTTGATCTAGGTTTTAATTGCACTTTTATACGTTAACAACTCTAAAGTATCATTCTTGGATCATTGATCTATTTCGGTGCATTTTCAGGTACTTTAAGCTCAAAAGATGAGGAAATGTTATCATTGCTTGAAGCACAAAGACTCGAGGCATATTGGAGTGAAGGAATGCTTCTGAAAGGACAAGATAAAGGGCTTAAAAGAGCAACAGCTGCTGCCCACACTGGAAAGGAGTTTCACTAAATTGCCAGAATTGCCCGTACAGATCAATCATCTTTGCAAATTAAACTGTATTGATACAAGAAGAACCAGGAGATGAGCCATATATGCTTAGAAATATCCGAAAGTCTATCTTCTGGAGAATTTTACAGTTTATAAAAATGATTTTTCTAGAGAAAGTTATGGCAGTTTAAGTAGACGAAGGTCAGGCTGTGCGGGATTTTAGCGTGAATGGCATGTGAAGGCCTAAATCCCACATCCCACATCCCACATTGGTTAGAAACACATTTCTATATCCCACATCCAACATCCCACATTAGATTGGAAACACATTACACTCATGGTATTTGCCTATATAAGACCCACTCCACTTCAGCTTTAAGGACCATCGGAGAATCTGAGATCATCAGAAAGCGAATCCAGAGGGCCTTTAGGAGCAATCCAGAGGGTCTTTAGGAGGAATCCGAAGTACTTTTGGAGGGCAAGCTGAGGAATTTCTGAAGCTTTCGCTACCAAGGGGGAGATGATCGTTGAGAGACCGGAGGCAACTCGAGGACACATGAGCCCCATGGCTGGCTAGTCTCCAAGCAAGGCGAAGGGATAAATCCCTAGGTGTAGTTGTTCTTATTTTCCTTTATTTGATTCAGTTTTAGTTTGGTATTATTTTCATTAAACATTGTTGTGTTTTATTCTTTAATTTAATTAGTATATTTCTTATTAATCAGGTGATTGCATGCTTCTTTTCCATATAAGTCTAGTCATGCTCTTCTTATGTGTATTTGTTTGGGTGTGATTGAATCCGGTAGATCTCTTTTATAGATTTGTCCATTGCTGCGATATCGTCATTTAGATATATCATCGTCTCTTGATAATTTATAAGTTAGGTTATATGTGCTTGAAAGTAAAGAGTAATTCATATCAGTTACATTTGGGCTTATATATGTGCTTTAATTGAATATTTGCCGATTGCCTGTTTTGGGATGTGAAACTTGCAATTGAGATAAAAACAACTGAATCAGGTTAGGATTAGGGCAACGAACCTAGGGAGGATTTCAGGAACCTTGTTGTTTCTTTATTATATTATCCATCAATTTTTTACACAATTTTCACATAATCAACAATTCAGATTTTGTCACTTTAACTTTTATCGTTTGTGTTGAGGTTTACACCTTCTTTTGTAATTAGTTTGTTTCCCTGTGGAATCGACACCCCAAAACTGTACTACAATTACCGCATTATACTTTGGGTGTAATCAGCACCCTACCCCAGGCCGCGGTTCACAGAGTGGCAGCAAGTGTGCCTTGTTTCAGGCCGCACCTTGAAGGCATATGTTGTGAGTTTTAAATTACTCGCAAGCTCACGAGTCGTTTGCAAGATAGTGTTGTGCAAGTGCGAGGTCGAATCCACAGGGAATTGCGTTGTGAAAATGTAATTTAATCTAAACTAACCTTATCTTAACCTAGTTCCGAATTGCGAATTATATTTTGCAAAACAAATATAAACTAAACTAAATTGATTTAAAAACTAATGATAAAAACACTAAGGTTTCTGAATCCACCCCACCAAAGTAAGACATATATTTTCATGTTTTATAAAAATAATCTATCAAAACATTCTATGAATCCAACTTTAAACAAATCACAACAAATATCTCAATTAAACCAAAACAATCCAATGTATTCGCTTTTAACAAATCATAAAGGATATACAATTTAATCAAAAACAATTCGATGTATCCATCAGATGAAACACACGGAATATCCAACAGAACAATTTAAAACTATAAATCGTAAGAATTTACTCAAACAATTGACCAGAACGTTTATACTTAAAAAAAAAAAAATCAGAATTGTATAAACAAATCTGAAAATCTTATGCCAAACAACGGCAAGGCTTCATCTTCAACCTTAGTTGAAGATTTTAGCCACTCATAATCATGAAACTGAAGTTCACAATAACAGTGCTAAACATTAAACTAAAAAAATAGTAAATTAAAACTGACTATACATGGGAGGAATTTCACTCGCTGTTGGGCTATGCTTCCCCTCATGGTAGCAAAGCCTTCGGGATCCACCAGAATGCTAGCAGACATCCACCGGATTGCACACCGAATGATGAAGGGAGATGGGGCTTTTATAGGGGAATTCCCGGAGTACAATGTGTTTCAAATTCGATGTGGGATACTGCCTTAGTGCGATCAATCGCAGTCTGGTGCGCTCGAGCACATACTGGCGCACTACAAAGTATTTTTAACCGATGTGGGATGTGCGAGTGCGCACTTGCGATCGATCGTAAATCTGGTGCGATGGAGCGCACTAGACATCTTCAGCTTGACCCTTGTCTACTAAAACTGCCATAACTTTCCCTAAAAAAATCATTTTTATAAGCCGTAAAATCTCTCAAAAAATAGACTTCCGGATCTTTCCAAGCGTATATGGCTTATCTCCTGGTTCTTCCTGAATCAATATAGTAAAATCCACAAAAAATGACTGATTTGTACAGGCAATTATGGCAATTTTAGTGAAACTCCTTTCCCAATGCTTGTAAACCTGAAAAACAACGAAAACAACTCAAAGTAACAAATTTCTACGCTAACAAATGTAAATTAAGTGGCCAAAATATGCAATATTTTTCACTCATCAAATACCCCCAAACTTACATTTTGCTAGTCCCTTAGCAAAATAAAATAAAAACTAAATAGAAAACAAAGAACATAAAGATAAGTTCATCACTCATGGTATCCAAAAATTTAAGGAGCACTCAAAACCATGATATTCATTCATGAGCAAGCTTAAAAAATATAACCCATCTTCGCAATGAATAGGAATTTTAAAACCTAATTACTTACAGGAGGCAGGCTAAGACATCACAAGCTTGAATCAGTGTAAAGTGAATTAGTATATATAGATGAGGTTTCCAAATAATTTCAATGTACAATATATCCATGTCTCAAGATTCACTGAATTTCTCATCAGAATGAACAACAATGGCATAGTTTTATTTTATTTATTTTTATTATAAGGCTCTGCTACGTTTAGTTCCCTTAAGCTTTCTAATTGACCCATGTATCGAGTGTTAAGTCAACGACTCCCAAACCATATGGTTTTAGGGCATTAAGTGTAAAGACACCCTTAAGGACTTATTAACTCGAGTAAAAAAGGCTACGAAACTAAACTGTCCTTAATGCTACCAAGCAAAATTTCCACCTTTTGATGTGAACACTCACTGCTTACTAAGGCAAGAGGTTCAGTTACTCAACGGAAAATTTTGCAATGATCACTATGAATAAAATTCCCACATTTTGATGTGAACACTCATTGCTTACTAAGGCAAGAGGTCCAGTTACTCAGTGAAAAGTTTACTAATGAAGATCATTATAAATATTAGTAGTATTATTTTTTTTTCTTCTCCTTTTTTTATACTTTTTTATGCCCAAGTGTTTATCCAACAAGTCATCCAGTTTCAATTAAGATAAGGAAACATACATATTAAAATCACATGTCATACCTCACACAAATATGTGCTACTATGCTGTGTTAGATTAGATCAAACATGTGAATTCTCGAATGTCTAAAGTAAGTAACTAAGGTTTAAAACTCTATCATCAGATCATGTGTTCAAAAATTTTAAGCTCACCAATGAAACCACATCATAATTTTTCAAGTCAACCAAAATTTTCAAACGAACATGAACATTCATTTATCTTCACGAAGAAAAACAACAATAAATTAGGACAAAGTGTGTGTAACGTGTCTCCCATACCCCCAAATTTAATTTACACATTGTCCCCAATATGTGAATAATATGGAAAGAGCTAACTTGGGAGATGAAGAACTAGCTGGACTGGTATAGCTCATAGCATACCCCCAAACTTGAACTGAAGTACACATTGTCCCTGAAAAATAAAGACTGGAAAACAAAAAATACTGGAAACAAACATTAATCATAAATATGTAAAAAAAATAAACATAAAGGATATGCTGTGGGGTGCCTCCCATGAGCACTAAGTTTAACGTCTTCAGCTAGACCCAGCATTAGTAATCGTGCCCAACTAAACGCTCAACCATTGGATCAATAAATGGGAGTTGAAAATGATCCTTCCTTGTGGCAGCATTCAACTTACGGGAGTTTATATTCACTCTCCATCGTGACTGCACACGAGTTGGAACCAACTCGTCGTCTTTATTTATCATTACCGTCAATCTAGCCCACTTTGGCACGACATGAATCGGGCTCACCCACTCGCTATCAAAGATTGGATAAATGATCCCTACATCCAACAGCTTTATCACTTCAATCCTCATAACCTCTTGTATAGCTGGGTTGAGCCTTCTTTGTGGCTCCCTCGATGGCTTGGCATTCTCCTCCAAATGTAACTTGTGCATCATCACCGAGGGGCTGATCCCCTTGATATCCTCAATAGTCCAGCCGATAGCTTCATTGTGCTATCTTAAAACGTCCAATAATTTATCCACTTGAGCATCAACCAAATCTGAAGCTATAGTCAGAGGCAAAGAATCTGTTGGACCTAGGAACTTATACTTAAGATTATCCAGTAAAGGCTTAAGTTCCTTCTTGAGGGGTTCAGGTGTTGTGGTCTCCTCCGTCTCACTGCTCTTTTGAGGAGCAGACTCCAAAGTAGCATTTGCTTGCTTAAACAACTTATCAAAATCCAAATCTTCTTCAAACTGAGCAAAGCATACCTCCAAGGGGTCCTCAATGTGGGATTCATCCACAGGCTCCTTCATCTCACTGCTCTTCTGAGGAGTAGACTCCAAAATGGCATTTGCTTGCTCATGTAACTTATCTAAATCCAAATCCTCTCCAAGCTAAGCAAAGCATGCCTCCAGAATGTCCTCAGACTCCCTTCCTTTCTTGGGCACTTGTAATCTCTCAGGGTAAGGTGCTTTAGGTACAAACGACCTAGGAAGATCCTTAATAATAGGTGTGGCTGTAGATGGCTCAGCATCTCTCTTTTCCTTGTTGCATAGCTGGGTTCTCTTCCACTTGATTATCCACATATCTCCCAGACCTCAATGGAACAATCAATTGCACTTGTTCCTGCCCGTGCATAGGAGTTGATGAATTTCTTGCTGCAAACTGTTCCTTCAGGTTAGGCTCAGGTTGACTGGAGAACCTTCGCTACTCTCTTTCACCCAAGTGACTTGCGATTTGACCCATTTAACTCTCTAGCTTGGCAATCACTTGGGTGTTTACTATTGTTGCACTCCTTACTTCGCTTATGGATTGGCCGGTCATCTTCCTGAAATCATTGAGGGCATCCTCCAATGACTGTGAAACAGACGCTGACGCTTGAATGGGAGCTTGGTAAGCGGGTGATGGTGCTGGATAGGCTGAGTGACCATAACTTGGAACTGGTGGAGGACATTCGAGAGGGTATTGATTGTGAGCATGATAAGGGGCTCCTCCCTGATTCATTAGTTGGTTCTGCGTCCATGAAAAATCAGGGTGGTTCCGCCACCCTGGATTGTACATCTCGGAGTAAAATCTATTTGATTGCCACCAATAGTCATTGAAAGCGTTTATTTGTTCCATGTGATACTCGACAAAAGCCGACGTAGATGGACAATTCTGTGCTAAATGTATAAGACTAGCACAGATGGAACAACTATCAACATTGAATGTATTGGTTGTATTGATGGACTGACCAGTCATCTTTTTTGAAATCCTTGAGGGTGTCCTCTAAAGACTGTGAAACCGGCGCTGGATTCATCAACATTTTTTTTATATATCTATAATTTTTTTTATTTTTTATAGGCCAATGCAAATAGAAACAAATAAAATAAAATAAAATTGCAAAAAGAAGAAAAAAATGCTAAGTAACTAGTAGAAAAATAAAATTAATTCAGACAAAAATTTAATTTTCACAAACCAAACAACTCCCCTGCAACTGCGTACGAGTCGTTTGCAATATAGTGTTGTGCAAGTGCAAGGTCGAATCCACAGGGAATTACGTTGTGAAAAATGTAATTTAATCTAAACTAACCTTATCTTAACCTAGTTCCGAATTGCTAATTATATTTTGCAAAACAAATATAAACTAAACTAAATTGATTTAAAAACTAATGATAAAAACACTAAGGTTTTTGAATCCACCCCACCAAAGTAAAACATATATTTTCATGTTTTATAAAAATAATCTATCAAAACATTCCATGAATCCAACTTTAAACAAATCAAAACAAATATCCCAATTAAACCAAAACAATCCAATGTATCTGCTTTTAACAAATCACAAAGGATATCCAATTTAATAAAAAACGGTTCAATGTATCCATCAGATGAAACACACAGAATATCCAACAGAACAATTTAAAATTATCAATCATAAGAATTTACTCAAACAATTGACCATAACATTTATACTAAAAAAAACATCAGAATTGTATAAACAAATATGAAAATCTTATGCCAAACAACGGCGAGGCTTCATCTTCAACCTTGGTTGAAGATTTTAGCTACTCATAATCATGAAACTAAAGTTCACAATAACAGTGCTAAACATTAAACTAAAAAAAACGGTAAATTAAAATTGACTATGCATGGGAGGAATTACTCTCGCTGTTGGGCGGCGCTTCCCCTCGTGGTAGCAAAGCTTTCGGGATCCACCAGAATGCTAGCAGACGTCCACCGGATTGCACACCGAATGATGAAGGGAGATGGGACTTTTATAAGGGAATTCCCGGAGTACAATTTGTTTTAAATTTGATGTGGGATACTGCCCGAGTGCAATCAATCGTAGTCTGGTGCGCTCGAGTGCATACTGGCGCACTACAAAGCATTTTTAATCGATGTGGGATGTGCGAGTGCGCACTTGCGATCGATCGCAAGTCCGGTGCGATCAAGGACACTAGACATCTTCAGCTTGACCCTTGTCTATTAAAACTGTCATAAATTTCTCTAGAAAAATCATTTTTACAAGAGAGAATTGTGTAAGAGTGCAAAGACACAAAACACAAGAGGGACGCATTGTAATGAGTCTGGTTGTAAAGAGAGAGTAGTATAGATTTAATAGAGAGCATTGTAATAGTTCTTCGCATCTTCTTTCTTCTCTTCTAAGTTTATTTAAGAACTTAAGGTTTCTTAAAAAGGGTTGCTGGATTGTAAAGAACCATTGATTTAGTGCAGAGAGTTCAGAGGAACTCACGGGGACATAGACTATTGCCGAACCTCGATAATAATTGCTTGTCTTCTTTTCTTTCTTGCTTTGGTTGCTGTTTCTTTTCTTTACAAGTCATTCTAGACTTGGGTGTTTGGAAGATCACCACCTGGGCATCTTGTCAAGGTTATTTCCAACACTTATATTTTGATTTAGGATGCAAATGGAGGCGTTAAGTGCAAAACGAAACTAATTGGGCGATTTCGGACAATTTTGGCATTGCTTTGTAATCTGGGCATAACGCTCTCATCTGACGTTTGATTGAGATGATTCAAGATGTTACAGAACACCAAGAAAAATATCTACAACTTTCACATTTTAAGTTTTGTGAGATACAGGTTGAATCAAGGTCGAAATCAGTCTTAGAGTTGTTGTACCTGCACTATTACAGTTTTGGAAAGTCCCTTAGCCTGCAATTCTTATACGCTGATTTGACACAGTTTATTTTCGAAAGTTTCCAGATCTGGTGCAAGAAAATTCGTGTTGAAAACACCAGTTTCCTAGTTATATTAAGACTTTATTTTATTTTTAATATTTTCCTTAAATTGGTAAGATTTGGATATTGTTATTTTAGGATAATATTTATAATACTTTAGGAGACCTTGTAGGGTTTCTACTACTGAAAATAACTTGTATAAGAGGGGAGAAATCATCATACTTAGGGGACTCCTCTCTCTCCCTCTTCTCTAACTTCTCCTCCGAATTTTCATCATGGCCCTCCGTGGCTAAACTTTTATAATTGGTCGAAGGAAACGGAAGCCTCGGAAGTAATAAAACTGTGAGATCTAATCAGTTTTTTTTTATATTATTCAATTTATGCTTTGAGTATCGAATGTTCTTCTGTCCTTATTTTCATGATTGTCTCATTTAATTACTAGGAGACCTACTAGTTTATTATTCGTTGCAATCTACTGCTAGGTTATATATCAAATCCGCAATTGTTTGATCCCTCTAATTTGTGAAACAACTAAGATTTAATAATTTGCTGCGATAGAAATTATTAGATCTTAGGAAGTACACTCGACTAAATTAAATGCAACCGCTTGTGATTGTGTTGTTTAGCTTCACCGATCTCTCTAATTCTTAAGGCTGTTACTAGATTAAACCTTTAACGCTTATCTTGGGTTGTTTAGTAGTTAGGGTTAATTAGATCGCTTGTTTTCTAATTAATTGCGACTAAGGAGAGATAGGAAAATAATTCAAATGGTGAATATTCAAAGTGTGAATTGATATATACTTGCATCGATGATTAGTTGTAAAATTCCAATTGTGGATGTTGACTTAGTGATGAGGACATGGCTAACAAATAGGAGGCAGATCCTATTCAAGTTTCAATTGGTCAAGTTACAAGGGCCCGTGCTAAACAGTTCAAGAAAACTCTCAATTGGCTTATTCAACACATTTAGGCTAAGAACCATCTTTGGGGGCCCAAGGATGATGCTATACATGATCCATAAGGATGGGTTTCCATGATCCAAGGGAACTTCCACTTTGGAGTTTCGGGAGGACCCAACGACCAGAATTAAAATGGTCATATCTTCTTGCCCACAACTCCAAATGAGCTGAAACTTGTTAGGATAGAAAGATGAAATCTTGAAATTCAATTTAGATCTAAGAAAGTTCCAAAAAGGATATCATTTGGGCCTATTATGATGGGCCTAAATCCAGCAGGCTGTTGCATCCGAATCTTCTTTCACTTTGGGCTTGCACCTTGCACATTTTCTTAATTGTTTCCTTATGAATTTAATTGTTGCATTATAAGGCTTGCATGCCAAGTTAGGTACTTTCTTTATTTGGATTTTAGGTTACCAGAATTCTATTTAGGTTTATTTCCTATTTCATAGTTTCTTATTCCTACCAGAATTCTGTTTAGGTTTATTTCTTATTTCTTAGTTTTCCTTTTTCTAATTGGTTACGAATTCTCATGTATTTAAATAACCATTGGCTTTTGGAATAACATAATTGAGATTTGATTCATACTTTGGAGAGAAATTTCTTTTGGTTCTTTTAGAACTTCTGAACTTATCAGAGTTTCCGTGGCATTCATCTTCGACTTATCAATCAATCCTTCCATAATTGATTGTGGTGTCTTCATTATACCAAGGTTCTTGCTTCAATATAAGCAACGGGTCTCGGTATTAGTCTTCATTATACCAAGGTTCTTACTTCAATATAAGCAACGGGTCGCGGTCTCACATAAATCTGCTTCTAGACAATCTTGCACGTCTTCTTGATCCATCAATTTCTTAGTTCTTGGCATGGATCATATCAGTTGGTATCAGAGCATTCTAGTTGCAGGTTTGCTTATCTTTTGTTTTGATTCATAAAAAATAAAAAATAAAAAAATGTGAAAAAAATTGAAATCGAAAGAAAAAAGAAACAAATTTCCAGTTTAGGAAAAAAAAAGTAAAAAAAAAGTGCGTAATATTTAGATTCAATCCTTTCAATTCTTATTTCAATTTCTCATCTTTGTTTCCTTGTATTCTAGCCTTTAAATTAGCCTTTAAATCTGAATTTCTTTGTGAGTTATTGGTGAATTGTTGTTGGAAACTTTGATACTTGTTCGGTTAGTTTGATAAGAACCTCTATGATAAGAACCTATAGAGGATTATTACGAGTGAAAAAAAGGTAAGAGTGGTGAGTACATAAGAGGGGAAAAGCCAATCTGATTTTTGTGTGAAAACACGAGTGAAATTGAGTGATTCATTCTTTGAGTGAAACATGTGAGGGAGTGTGTGAGGTCCTTTTGTTTTTCTAACATTGGTTTTGCAGCAAACATGTCAGACAAGAAGAAAAAAAATAATTCCAGAGATACGTCAGGAGAGGGTGATCCAAAATTGCTCATGGAGGCTTTAATGGGTGAGATGAGAAGAGTATTGAGAACGGAGATGGAACAGGTTCATGAGCGGATAAATCAGGTAGAGAATGCACGTGTGGGGCAGCAACAAAACACTCCTAATGTGCGTAGGAGGGAGAGAGTTCAACCTAGGGGAGAGAGAGTTGAAGATGAAGAGTATTATGGGAATGGATTTGATGAAGAAGATAATTGGGAATCAATTGTTAGCCATAGGAGATTTGGTGGTTGAGGTAGAGAAGTTAGAAATCGGGAAAACAATAACTTGGGTAGTATTAAGATGAAGATTCCATCGTTTCAAGGAAAAAACGATCATGAAGCTTACCTTGAGTGGGAGAGGAAGATAGAATTAGTATTTGATTGTCATAATTATTCTGAGCTTAAAAAGGTTAAACTTGCGGCCATTGAATTTTTTGACTATGCGATTGTTTGGTGGGATTAACTAGCGTTAAACAGGAGGAGAAATAGAGAGCGTCCAATAGAGACTTGGGAGGAGATGAAAACCATGATGAGGAAACGGTTTGTTCCAAGCCATTACTATATTGAGTTGTACCAAAAATTGCAAAGTTTTACACAAGGTAGTCGGAGTGTGGAGGATTATTATAAAGAGATGGAAGTAGCTATGATCCGAGTAAATGTAGAAGAGGATCGAGAGGCTACTATGGCTAGGTTCTTGGCTAGTTTGAACCTGAAAATTGCTAATTCAGTGGAGTTGCATCATTATGTGGAGTTGGAAGATATGGTGCACATGACTGTCAAAATTGAGAACCAACTCAAGAGGAGGGGCAACAATACACGAAAAAACCCTAACTCGGGTTCATCTTGGAGGCCGATTTTTGTAAAGCAAGCCACGGCCAAGCCCAAAACCAAGCAAAAGCAAGAAAGTACCAGCCATGGAAATCAAGGTAAAATTGACTCTTCCACCACTAGAAATCGTGATATTAAGTGTTTTAAATGCCAAGGTAGGGGTCACATAGCAAGCTAATGTCCGAACAAAAGAATTATGGTATTGCGAGATAATGGTGAAATTGAAACCGAGGGCGAAGAAGATACCGAATCTATGCCACCATTGGAGGATGTGAGTGATGAGGAATACGCTGCCCAAGGAGAATTGTTGGTTGCAAGGAGAGCTCTAAGTGTGCAAATCAAAGAAGATGATGAAGTGCAGCGAGAAAACATCTTTCATACTAGATGCCACGTGCAAAACAAGGTATGTAGTATGATTATTGATGGAGGTAGTTGTACTAACGTTACTAGTACTACAATGGTTGAGAAATTAGGGCTGCCAACGATTAAATATCCTCGGCCTTACAAGTTACAATGGCTTAATAATAGTGGTGAACTGAGGGTGAACAAACAGGTGTTAGTTTCCTTCCATATTGGAAAATATGAAGATAAATTTTTGTGTGATGTAGTTCCGATATAAGCTGGACACTTGTTACTAGGCCAACCATGGCAATTCGATCGACGTGTTAAGCATGATGGCTTCACCAACAAATATTTGTTTGTAAGAAATCAAAGAACAATCACTCTAGTTCCTTTAACACCAAAACATGTTTATAAAGAACAAGTGAGGTTACAAAAAGAAAGTGAGCAAACGAAAGAGAGTTAGAAAAAAAGAACGAATGAAAACTAGAAAGAGAAAATGAGAGAGGCCAGAAAAATTGAGATAGAAAATAAGAGAGCTGATTCGGCCATTGAAAGAAAAACAAATTTCTATGCTAGCACGAGTGACATAAAAAGAGTGATGATTTTAAATCAGCCAATGATTGTACTTTTGTATAAAGAGGCATTAAACACTAACCAATTTGACTCATCTTTGCCTAGTTCAATTGTTTCTCTTTTACAGGAGTTTGATGATATATTTCCCGATGAAATTCCACATGGCTTACCTCCTATTCGAGGAATTGAACATCAAATTGATTTCGTGCCCGATGCTATAATTCCAAACCGACCAGCCTATCGAAGCAATCTCGATGAGACAAAGAAGCTACAAAGGCAGGTTAGTGAATTGATGGAAACGGGGTACGTAAGAGAAAGCATGAGCCCGTGCACTGTTCCGGTGATTTTGGTTCCTAAAAAGGATGGGACGTGGAGAATGTGCGTTGACTGTCGAGCAATCAACAATATAATAGTAAAGTATTGACATCCTATTCCTAGTTTAGATGATATGCTAGATGAACTGCATGGTGCATGTTTATTCTCTAAAATTGATTTAAAAAGTGGATATCATCAAATAAGAATGAAAGAGGGTGATGAATGGAAAACTGCTTTTAAAATGAAATATGGTTTATATGAGTGGTTAGTTATGCCATTTGGACTAACAAATGCACCAAGTACCTTCATGAGATTAATGAACATGTTTTGCGAGCTTTTATAGGCAGATTCCTTGTTGTTTACTTTGATAATATTCTCATTTATAGAACAAACTTAGATGATCATGTTGTACACTTCAAATCAGTTTTGGATCTGCTTAGAATAGAAAAGTTGTTTGCTAACTTGAAGAAGTGCACTTTTTGCATCGATAAGCTTGTGTTTCTTGGTTTTGTTGTGAGTGCACAGGGAATACAGGTTGATGATGAGAAGATCTGTGCAATTAAAGAATGGCCAAGTCCTACGAGTGTAGGTCAAGTTCGTAGTTTCATGGACTTGCTAGTTTTTACAAAAGGTTCATGAAAGACTTTAGCAGTATTGTCGCACCGCTTATCGAAGTCATCAAGAAGAAAGTCGGATTCAAATTTGGAGATGAGCATGACAAGGGATTCCAATTGATCAAAGAAAAATTAATTAGTGCTCCTTTTCAAGTCCTTGAGCGCATCAATAACAATGCATACAAATTGGATTTACCAAGTGAGTATAATGTTAATACCATCAATGTTTCTGATTTACGCCCTTTTGATGTAGGTGATGATTTGAGGAAAAACCATTTTCAAGAGGAAGGGAATGATGAGGACACGACTAACAAATGGGAGGCAGATCCTATTCAAGTTTCAATTGATCAAGTTACAAGGTCCCAAGCTAAACGGTTTATTCAAGTTCCAATTGGTCCAGTTATAAGGGTATGAGCTAAATGGTTCAAGAAAACTCTCAATTGGCTTATTCAACACATTTGGGCTAAGAACCATCTTTGGGGGTCCAAGGATGATGCTATACATGATCCACAAGGATGGATTTCCATGATCTAAGGGAACTTCCACTTTGGAATTTTGGGAGGACCCAACGACCAGAATTAAAATGGTCATATCTTCTTGCCCACAACTCCAAATGAGCTGAAACTTGTTGGGATAGAAAGATGACGTCTTGAACTTCAATTTAGACCTAAGAAAGTTCCAAAAAGGATATTGTTTATTGTGATGGGCCTAAATCCAGCAAGCTATTGCATCCGAATCTTCTTCCACTTTGGGCTTGCACCTTGCACCTTTTCTTAATTGTTTCCTTCTGAATTTAATTGTTGCATTATAAGGATTGCATGCCAAGTTAGGTACTTTCTTTATTTGGATTTTAGGTTACCAGAATTCTATTTAGGTTTATTTCCTATTTCATAGTTTCCTATTCCTACCAGAATTCTGTTTAGGTTTATTTCCTATTTCTTAGTTTTTCTTTTTCTAATTGGTTACGAATTCTCATGTATTTAAATAGCCATTGGCTTTTGGAATAACAGAATTCAAATTTGATTCATACTTTTGGAGAGAAATTTCTCTTTGATTCTTTTAGAACTTCTGAACTTATCAGAGTTTCCGTGGCGTTCATCTTCGACTTATCAATCAATCATTCCATAATTGATTGTGGCGTCTTCATTATACCAAGGTTCTTGCTTCAATATAAGCAAAGGGTCAGGGTCTCAGTATTCATTATACCAAGGTTCTTGCTTCAATATAAGTAATGGGTCACGGTGTCACATAAATCTGCTTCTAGACGATCTTGGAAGTCTTCTTGATCCATCAATTTCTTAGTTCTTGGTGTGGATCATATCACTTTGACCAAGGTTTGTTCTTTTGATTGATTTCGATACTTCAATTTGAGTTGTTCATTAGTTTTTTTTCTTGAAATTGTTTTCATTATACTCAAACCCCCCCCCCCCCCCCCATCCTTGTTCACGTAACATAAAAT